>OY728162.1:1492264418-1493571084 GCA_963277665.1 Viscum album | reverse complement strand
GAGAATTTGGTGATGCTTAGAGGGTGATGGATGAGTTAGCATCTTTGCATCTAAGGAAAGAGAAGGTTGATGGTAGAGGATACCTATTCTAGATGAGAATAGAGCCTGGTTTTTTGTAGTTGGTGGAGTATTCTCTATGGGGAGACTCCAGAGTAGAGGTGATGCAGAACCAGATCATTCATGGGTATGCCCCTATAGGATGGTCATAGGATGACCAACATTTAGTTATCTTATAGGGAAGGATGTGCATCCCATTGATGATGTATGAGGGCGTCTTCCATGATTTTCATATAGCACCTCTAATGATGCACCCCAACAAATCTAAGATGAATTGTGGATTGAGGAGGGAGTTTTGGTGGCTAGGAATGAAGTAGTTAGTAGTAACATTCATGGAATGATACCTGGTCTACCAGCTAGTAAAGCAAAACATCATGTTCTGGTGGTTTTATATAGCCTTTAGATATCCTTGAGCAGAAGTGGGAAGAAATATAGATATATTTCATCAATGAACTACCCCAAAATCAAATTTATATGATGCTATCTGAGTGATTATGGACCAACTGAAGAATTTGGATCACTTTCTAGTGATATAGAAATCAAGTACCATCGATGTTCTAGTGAGAAGGTATAAGGATAACATGTTGAAGCTTCATAGAGCCACAAGGGCCATCATTTACAACTAAGACCCTTAGTTTACTTCTTGAGTCTAGAGAGGATTTCACCATGCCTTTGGCTCTCAGTTATTCCTTATCATTGCTTCCCACCCCCATATTAATGGGAAGAGAGAGCGGATTATCCAGACACTAGAGGATATTCTACAATCATGCATCTTTGATTTAAATGGATCATGGGTATGAAACCTAGATTTGGTTGAGTTTTCTTATGATAATAGATTCCACTCCTCTATTGGTATGGACCCCCTTAAGGAATTATAAGTGATTTCTTATTGATCCCCATTGAGATGGACCAAGATTGAATAGGTAGTAGTTCTTAGTATTATAATGGTGCAAAGCATGATAGAGAAGATCTAGGTGCTTCATGAGAGGATGAAGGTAGTACAAAACTGTGGGAAGGATTATGCCAATCATCAAAGGAGGCCTTGGAGTTTGAGTTCGATACCATGTTTTCATAAAGGTTTCCATTTGATTAAGGTAGAGGATGTTACATTGGGGAATCAAGTTGTCACCCCCCCTGTTTTGTTGGACCCTTTGAGGTATTGGAGCATATTGTTGAGGCATCTCATAGTCAGAACTACCTCCTTAGCTAGGCAAGGTTTATGATTTCTTTCACATTTCTAAGCTTCTTCAATATCTTCATGATTATTACCACATCATAAAATATGGGGAGTTAGAAATCTAGGATGATAGGATGTTCATGGAAATACCAATTGATCTTCAAAAACCATCATGAGAAGGTGTTGTGAGGGTTTCATATCCCCTTGGTTTGAGTTCTATGGAGTTATAGTGGTTTGGAATAGATTACTCAAGATAAATATTTTCATATTCACACCCATTACCCAGAGTTATTTGTTCTCTAATTTTTTGGATATTTTTATGTTATACTTTTTTTATGGTTGTTTGACTTCTTGTTGTAGTTTTTTGAAAAAAAACTTTTTTATATATATATTTTTATCCTATTTCGAAAGGTGTCTCCTGGGAAAGTGTTTGGTGTCTTATGGAAGTTTAGATTCTTGAGAATGAAATTTTTTTGAGAGGTATCTAATGTAATGAACCAGACCCTATCATCCCATTAATTTGTGATTTTTCATTGTTGGGTGCCTTCATATTGAATGAAGAATGGTAGATGAGGAGATAGAGTTGAATCTACAGTTTTAGGTGATGATTCACAACATGGATCACCATTTTATAGTGTGGATGAACACTCAAAATTTGGGGGACTAGGTTTCATGAATTTCTATCCAAGTGTGGTTCATGATGTGAATTTTTGTTCATGTAATGAGATTTCTTGATGAAGTAGTTTTTTTTGGGGGGGGGGGTCGGGTTTTGAATAATTCATGTCATGAAATGTAAATTCATGATGTGAAATTGCACAAATTTTATTGTATGAAGAACATTATTTTTAGTGTATGTGAACCATGTGAGGTTCAAAACATGATCCATATATTCAAGATATGAATGGGTTGGTTTCTAGGCTATATATAAGTTCAGCCACCCTCTAATTTCCCTTATTCCCCCATAATTTCTCTTGAACTTTAAGAAAAACTAGTTGATTTTGGGATCCCTAAAAACCTTTGATATTTGGAGTTTATCCTTATCTTCCAATGATATGCAATCATAGATTCTAGATAGTATTAGTTCTCTTTCTCTAAGAGATTCCTTTTTTCATTGAGGGTTTCGCAATGGTTGTGCTATTTGGAGTTGGGTGTTTATTAGGCTACATTTTTTATTTACATCACTAAGTTTTAGATTTATTCTAGGATTCCTTATGTGTTTATTCCCTATAGTTTATCATCTCTTACTTTGGAATTACACTACGAATTGGAAAGAATCTTTTTAGGTAGGGGATTTGAGTTATCTCTCTTTTATGTGCATCTATGGAATTATCATTCTTTTTTATTTTTTTTGGGTGAGTGGTATAAATTGGAATAATAAGGATAATAAACTAGACAAATGAAATAATAAAGAAAATGGTATGATTCACATACAGTTATCAATTTTCTTGATGTTACTGGGGATTTTTCATGTTATATTCTTGTTATAGTATTATGAAATATAGTAATGGATTGATTTGAGAATTTCCTTTAAATAGTTAAATAATTAAATATGGTAAATAAAAATACTAAGTTGAATATTCCTATTTTATAATTGAAATGATGTATGTGGCTTGGTTTCCTTGGTTTTGTGTAGATTGGTGGCCTTGGTTGTTTGTGGATTTGTGGCCTTGGTTATGATGTGACAGTTTGATGTGGTGGTTTCTTGATAGCAGTTTGGTAGAAATGTAATAATAATATTAACATACATAAAGGTTATTATGGATTAAAAGTTCATTGGTGTGAATTTCAACTAATAACTGAATGAATAAATCTTGGTGGATGATAATTGAATTGAAAAATGGAAAATAGAACTCGGGGTCTGGACCTTATGTGATGCTTATGGGTTGATTATTATAAATTAAAGGAAGTGATTTATGGTGTGATATTAAATAATTTCCTAGTGGTTACTATGGAAGTATTTCTTATATGAACACATAGGTGTGGTCTTTTTGATAAATAGTATAGAACTTTATTTTCTTGTGTTTTATTATGTAACCCACCTAAGTCAGGTAACCTGACCAACACCTAGATACCCTAGGGTTTTTTCCCTAATAGACAATATTGGTAGGATACAGATGGGTGAATACCCCCTCTATCCCTCTCTCCATTCATTAGAATATTCTAGTTATGTGAGGGGTAGATAATGAGATACATGGTGGGGGTTATGCATGGTAGGAATAGGGAATGAGTTTGATGTCTTATACATTTTTGTTGTCACACCCGTTATATTTAAATAAATTATTTTATTAATTTTCTGGGTATTGGGTAGTCTGGGTTGAAGCCCGACTTAGATTTTTTGGGTTCTTATTTAAAAACGTGTGGTTTGGCCTTAACAGCGTTCAACACGCCGCTATCAAAGCCGCACGGCCTTGCCTAGGTCACCATGCGGCCTCGCCCGACTCCTCGCACGCCTTCCAGATGTTCAGAAAATTAAATGAAATGAATTAATAATGAATAAAATTAAATGAGTGGTAAAATAAAAATAAAATAAAATAAGAATATTTCATTAATAATGGTAATATTTTTATTTGAGGATATAAGTAATTATCATTGAGAATTATTATTATTTATTTTAGTGATGGAAATTAAGTTATTTTATTAATTATAATTACTATTGTTTAAGTTGTTATTATTATTATTATTATAACTTTAGTTAAGATATTATTTCAGATTTTTTTTATTTTGGGGTAGGATTTCTCCCCCTGTATCCCATCGTGACTCCCCCTTTTTCCCTTACCAAGTCGCCACCATCTCCCTTCCTTCCCTTCATGTTGCCTCCTTCCCGACCAGCTGGCCTCTTCGTGCCCCATCTCCCTCATCCTTCTCTTGGTTGCGTGATCGCCTCCCTCCCAGCCAGCCTGGTCCATCTATTTTCCTCGACACACACCCCTTGACCAGCGGCTCCCTCGGGTGCAACACACCGAACACCCCTGGCTCCCCCTTGTGCGACCCACTGGGCAGTCCTAGCTCCCTCTGGTGTGATGCACCGACCACCCCTGGCACCCCCTTGTGTGACCCATGGGCTAGCCTGAATCCCTATACGGTATGTTTTTTCAACTGTCATAGCTCCTTTCCAATGGTCCCAATCATCACATGGTAGCCTCCCGGACCACCCTTGTCACTCCTCATCCTTTTTCGCAAGTACGAACCAACTGGGTAAACTTTATTCATTCTCCTTAGAGTTTTAAATTAGGTTTTATTTTGTTTGGGGTTCAATTCTCATTGCTTTTGTCTAAATTCTTGATTTAGGGTCTATTTTTAAGTTTTTGTGGTCTAATCGGTGAGTAATTTATGTTTTGCACTGAGTTTTGGAGTCCTGAACACTTTAGGTAGGTGGTTTCATGTTACAACAGATTTTAGATAATTTAATTTGTCTGTTTAATTTACTTTGCATGCTCTATGATTTTTTTGGGTGGTACAAATTTTCTTTGTGAATGCTTTTACATGAACATGTGTTGAAAAAAAATTCTTAGAAGGAAACTTTTTGCGTTTTTATATATATATTTTTGTGAAAAAAAATTGTGAATGTGTACAATAAATTGTTTTTGTATTGAAAATGTATTTTTAGGAAAAGGTGATGTGTGTTTGGTTTGAAATTGGTGTCTTAATATGAATTAGTTTACGCAATGATGCTAATGGTTTTAAGGTATTTTCTAAGTCATGTGATGATTTATTTAAATTACATTGGTGGTGTGAAACACATTTTTCTATGGTTAGAATATGAGGTCAAATTTTAAAGGGTGATTTGGGTGTTCTTTTGATGTAAAACATCGGTGTGTTTAGTGGAGATGTTTTAAAAACTATTATAATGAATTATGAAATTATTTTGAAAGGGGTAAAATATTTTTTTTAAGGATTGGTGCTCCTATGTGTTGGGTTCGTATTTTCTTGTGGAGAACGACTATGTTTTGTGTGTGTATTAAAGTGGGGTTCTTAAAAAAAAGGTTTTGTGTGAGTTTTTTATATGGTGCAATTTGAATTTGTAAAATATTAAAGTTGTTTGGTGTTGAGAAATGGACTCTTTGAGATGATCGGTTAAATTCATTGCTTGTTGCACCCGCGTATTGGTGTTTTATACCTTGAATGTATTTGATAAAATGTGTGGGTGGTGTAAAACCCCTTTTTAAATGGTTTTGTTATGTTTATGGATTAGAAAAGGTTTTTTCTAAAATATAAATCAGGTGTGTTTTTTCTTGTGTAAACCTTTTTTTGCTAACTTTTAATGTTTTATAAATTGTTTAACAGGGAATTTTCCATTTGCAGAACCTTTTGTGCTATTTAGAAATGTTTTTTAATTTTTTTAAAGGATATATCAAGTCATTCATATGATGCGAATTATGGTGAGAAATGGTTTTTGGTGTATGGTTGGTCTAAAAAGTGGATTTTGGGTGCGCCTTCGAGTGTAAATCTTCACGGTTTTCTTTTGGAAACTATTTTGAAATTTCTTTTAGTGAACTGTTAAACTGCATAAGAGATGTGTGGTATGTTCGTGAACTGAGTGGTTCATCCTGGTTTCATCTGGAAGGATTGACGTTACAACACTAACTAAAATTTTTTGATGTCTAGAGACCACTAGGTTATGGATGTGTTTCCCTGCTAGTGGCTCGTGCACGAGAGTGTTGATTATTGTGGTGTCTATACCATGCTTACACTAAGGTACGATGTCTCTAGTGCACCACGCATACTAGCTACCATAGGGGATTTACCCATAGTGCTCTACTATTCATGACGTGGTGCCTTCTGTCGGCATACGGAGGACCACTTGAGTATGTGTATGTTCTTTTTAGAATTTACCTTTCGTTTTAAATTAGTTTTGTGAAATTATTTTTCTTTTAGTACTCTTTTCATTTCACTTTCAGTTTTTAAATGTTTTCCTTAAAATAATTTTAAAAGTGTGGTTTTAAATGAGCATGTTAAATTATCTTTTTGATGTTGTGGCATGGAACCTTTTTATTGGGTGACATCCTACTAGGATCTTTGCTCACACCCTACATACACATTTGGGTTTATGTAGACCTTGTTTCTTATGTATTCCAGCTTGTGACATTGTGCTTAGTGATGGGGGTTCTAGATGTTATTGGTCTTCATGTGAAGGTTGGTGCTGGTAGCTTGGGGATGCGGCTTCTCATATCGCTTGAGGTTGGTATTGGAGTTTAGTTATCTATCCTTTTTTTGTTCACTTTGGGTCTTTAGTTGATTTGTAGACTTAAACATGTTTATAGTTTAAAGGCATTTTTGTTTGTATGTTTCTAGTCTCAGTTTATTTATCCCGTTAGTTGCTTTTCTGTCCCTTGTTTCAGGTAAATAATTCCCATGTATTATTTCGATACCCAGGCACTTGTGCCTACCCGTGGAGATCGGGAACGCCCTTCGGGCTATGTTGCGGACTGGGTCGGACGTCGGGTTGGATGGAGACCCGGCCTGGTTTGTGAAAAAATGGTATCAAAGGCATGTTTTCTTTCTTGGGTCATGTTATTTTGGGATAGAGTCATGGTAGACTGGAGTTAAGGTTGTTGGAACTCGACGCTCTAGCTACGAGCACGGTTCTTGGCCAGTACACCTCATGGCGGAACTCAAGTTACAAAATCAAGTTGAGGCTTGTCTAATATTTTGGTCTGTGTGGTTAGTCTTGTTTAAGGGAAATGAAAAGGGAGTAGGTCCAATGGTCCTAGTGAGCACACAGGGTCTGGCAAGCCTTGTGGAGCCAAGGAATATTTCCAAGAATACCCTCTTTGGCCTTGGCGTGATGGGCATATGGCCGCCAACCATATGTCCCAATCACCTGCTGACACTAGTTTTCTCTTGAATTGTTCCTCATTGCTTTGTTTTTGAATTGTGGAAATTGGTTTTTAAGTAAAAATGGTTTGGTCTTGAAAAATGTTTTTAAATAAAGCACTTTCAAAAGGGAATGATGTATAAGGTTTGAAAGGTGTGGGTTGAATGATTCGGTTTTTTTAAATAGAAGGGTTTGGTTTTGATCCTTGGTGTTCTCATGGGAAACCATATGCATGGGTGTATATGGAAATAGAAATGTTCAATTTCATGAGTGGATGAATTACTAGATGGATATGAGGTGGGTGCCAGTGTGTCACGAGAACATTCATGTGCGATGCCCATGGGACACCATTAGTGTTTGTGAAACCCACCATCTTTTCTTATTTTCAAAACGTTTTGTTAAATGAGGATTCAGTGAGTTAACAACCGGTAGTTTTGTGTTGTGTCCTTGTGTTTTAGAAGTGTTGTATGTGAGGCATTTCGAGCTGAGGATCCTTCTTAATTGAATTGTTTCATGAGATTTAGTTCTTATCTGTAAGTTGGTGTGAAAGTGTGTGGTTAGTGGTTTCTTTTGAAAAGTGCTTATAGAAGCCCTTTCAATGGTTCTCCCTACATGTTTGGTGTTCTCTTATAGTATGTCATGGACATTGGACCAATTTTATTGGTTCTATGGTTTTCTTTCTTGACTAGTTCACCCCCATAAAGTATTAATATGCGATTGAAGTGCGGCTAGGGGTAATTCTCCGTTTGTCGACCCTCCAGTTGATTAAAGCAATCACTCTTCCTTTTTATTGATAATGCTAATTCTATTCTTCTTTTTCTTTTCAGTCAAGTGGATCCTCTCACAGCGAGATGGAAAACACGATGGAAATTGATAGGAGTTTTGGTCTCTTTGAGTTTTCTAAATTGTTGGGAATGAAGTTTGAAACTGTTGAGTTGGAAGGTCCCCCCCCCCCCCCCCCCCCCGGAAATGGTGAAAGGAATTCTAGTGGGAAAGGGTGAAGGCGGTTTGGAGTTATCGGTGCTGACCGATGGTTTAAAAGGCTTGTAGTTCTTTTATCGGCCACAAGGGTTATGTCTGGTGATGTCTTACAGTGTAGGTTCTCTTTAAGAGTAAAGGTGAATTTCATAGAACCCTTCGAAAATCCATGTCTTCATAGGAGTGTGTCCTCCTCTTAGGGAGTGATATTGTTTTCTTTTAAAAGGGATGTGTTTTTCGTTTGAATTTCTTTCTTAAGTTCCTTGGTTAAGGTGAAGAGGTGATTCTTTTTCATCATCTGAACCCCTATTTGAAGGATGTGCTATGAGTGAGTTATTGGATGTCGTGGTGCATTGTATTTGTTGGTGTTGACTTGATTGCAGTGTGGTTGCATATGGCACCAAAAACAGAAGCTCTATTTGGGAGTCTTCAATATCTGACTGCGAGGTAGGAGATTCTTTAAACATCAGGACTTCAGCCATAGGCCTCGAAGTGAAGCTGGCGCGTGTTCAGGAACCCCGAGAGTGTATGAGACCCCAACTTTATTTTTGTTATCGGTATTGAAGGTAAAGGAGGTTTAAATTGCTTCATGTGGTTCTGTTCCGAATGACCCGTTTGGGTGCATGGGGTTTCTCGTGGCTATGAGGAGGTGTGGTCATCTTGATACTTTAAAGTCCTAGAGGTGGTGTCTCACCAAATGTGAATTCTTTTAGTGGTCTTTAGGGATTCTGTTGGGTAAATCAGTCTCAAATTTGAATAGTACTCATCCATGGATGTGAATATGTTGGCTTGTCTTAGGTCGTGGTTTTGACTCCCCGGTAGTTGGGCCCTTGTGGTGGGGTGTTTGGTCACTATCGGGAAGTTTTAAAAGTTTTGAATCCTCTTTAAGTTCTAATGGTGTGGAGACCCATGATGGGTCACGCATAATTGTCTCTGGAATGAAATGGGTTGGCCTTTTTTATAATAGTGGGGAGTCCAACAGGGCCTCACCGTGTCAGTTTCCAGCCTCACCTTGGGCGTCAGCAGGTTTCTAATGGTGGGGATCCCCTTCGGGATTTCCCAAGTTAATTTTTAAGTTCTGTTCTTAGTGATGACTTGGTGGTAGGTGATCAGAGTGTTCCTTGGACGTACTTGGTCTTGTTTGTTCATTATAGACAAACGACATGGTTTTCTTTTAATGGTGCTTGAGGTGTTTCGGTTTGTGATGTTGGTTTTCATGGGTGCAAGAGTTCCTTTTTTAGATCAATCAACTGGAGGTGTTCTAGATCTTTGGGGTGGGTGACACATATCAAAAAGTCTTTTTACAAGTTTCTTGAGTTAGTTTAGTCACCTTCTCTGAGAACAATTTATTTGTCTCTCACCTTGTTTTCATAGAGATCCTCTTGAACATTATGGAGGTGTTTTTTCCAACTGTGGGTCTCAGCATTAGTTTTGGCTTTACAGGGATGGAAATATTTATAGTGGGGAGAATTGTCACACCCATCATCATTAAATAAATTATTTTATTAATTTTATGGGTATCGGTTAGTCCGGGTAGAAGCCCGACTTAAATTTTTATGTTCTTATTTAAAAACATGTGGTTTGACCTTGACAGCGTTCAGCGCGCCGCTATATAAGCTGCACAGCCTCGCTTAGGTATTTGCGTAGCCTCACCAAAATCCCCACACACCTTCCAGATGTTCATAAAATTAAATGAAATGAATTAATAATGAATAAAATTAAATGAGTGGTAAAATAAAAATAAAAAAATTGAGAAGATTTCACTAATAATGGTAATATTATTATTTGAGGATGTTATTAATTATTATTGAGTATTATTATTATTTATTTTAGTGATAGAAATTAAGTTATTTTATTCATTATTATTACTCCTGTTTAAGTTACTTTTATTATTATTATTATTCTTATTATTATTATTATAACTTTATTTAAGATATTATTTTAGATTTTTTTATTTTGGGGTAGGGTTTCTCCCCCCTATATCCCGTCGCAACTCCCCCCTTTTTCCTTTACCAAGTCTCCACCCTCTCCCTTCCTGCCTTTCGCATTGCCTCCTTCCCGACCAACTGGCCTCATCGCACCACAGCTCCCTCATCCTTCTCCTGGTTTCACAATCGCCTCCCTTCCAGCCAGCCTACTCCGTCCGTTTTCCTCGACGCACAGCCCTCGAACAGTGACTCCCTCAGGTGAGACATTCCTACCACACCCATCTCCCCCTAGTGCAACTCGTTGGGCAGTCCTATCTCCCTCTGGTGTGATGCGCCGACCACCCCTGGCACCCCCTTGTGTGCCCGTGAGCTAGCCCGGATCCCCCTCCAGTGCGTTTTCCCTACTAGTGTAGCTCCTTTCCAATGGTCCCACTCATCGTCTGGTAGCCTCTCGGACCACCCTTGTCACTCCTCATCCTTTTCTATAAGTGCGAACCAACTAGTTAAACTTTACTTGTTCTCCTTAGGGTTTTCAATTAGGGTTTATTTTGTTTGGGGTTCAATTATCATGGTATTTGTCTGAATTCTTGATTTAGGGTCTATTTTGAAGTTTTTGTGGTCCAATCGGTGAGTAATTGATGTTTCGTGCTGAGTGTTAGAGTATTTAACACCCGAGGTAGGTGGTTTCATGTCCTAATAGATTTTAGATAATTTAATTTTTCGTTTTAATTTACATTTCATGCCCTATGCTTTATTTGGCTGGTGAAAATTTTCTTTGTGAATGATTTTACATGAACATGTGTTGAAACCAAATTCTTGGAAGGAAACTTTTTGTGTTTTTATATAGATCTTGTTGTGAAATAAACTAGTTAATTTTTACAATAAATTGTTTTTGTATTGAAAATGTTGTTTTAGGAAAAAGTGACAGTGGTTTTGGTTTGAAATTGGTGTCTTAATATAAATTAGTTTATGCAATGATGATAATAATTTTAAGGTATTTTCTGAGTCATGCAATGATTTATTTAAATTACATTGATGGTGAAAAACACATTTTTCTATGGTTATAATGTGAGTTCAAATTTTAAATGGGGATTTGGGTGCGCTTTTGATGTAAAACATGTGTGTGTTTAGTGGAGTTGTTTTAAAAAACTATTATAATGAATTATGAAATTATTCTGAAAGTTGTAAAATATGTTTTTTAAGGTTTGGTGATCCTATGTGTTGGGTACATATTTTTTTGCGGAGAGTGGCTATGTTGTGTGTGTCTATTAAAGTGGGTTTCTTAAAAGAGGTTTTGTGTGAGTTTTTTGTATGGTGCGATTTGAATTCAGAAAATATTAAAGTGGTTTGGTGTTGAAAAATGGACTCCTTGAGAAGATCGGTTAAATTCATTGTTTTTTGCACCCATGTATTGGTGTTTTATACCTTGAATGTATTTGATAAAATTTGTGGGTGGTGCGAAACCCCTTTTTAAATGGTTTCGTTATGTTTATGTCTTAGAAAAAGGTTTTTTCTAAAATATAAATTAGGTGTGTTTTTCTTGTGTAAACCTTTTTATGCTAACTTTGAATGTTTCATAAATTGTTTAATGGGTAATTTTACATTTTAAGACCCTTTTTGTGTTATTTATAAATGTTCTTTAATTTTTTTAAATGATAGATCAAGTCATTCATGTGATGCGAATTATGGTACGAAATGGTTTTTGGTGTACGGTTGGTCTAAAAAGTGTATTTTGGGTGTGCCTTCAAGTGTAAAGCTTCGCGGTGTTCTTTTTGGAAACAATTTTGGAATTTCTTTTAGGGAATTGTTAAACTACATAAGATATGTGAGTTATGTTCGTGAACTTATTATGTGTGTGTGTGTTTTTGAAATGGGTTTGGGTATGCAAGCAGTGGATTTTGTGTGTGTAATTTCTTGTTTGGGCTTGTGATATGTGAAAATGGTATATTGTGTGAATGTGGAACTTGATTAAGCAGAAGGGAAAACCCTGGGTACCTAGGTGAGTGGATTAGGACTAGTACTCTAGATGACACATGAGTGGTTCTTCCCGGTTTCATCTAACAGGATTGATGTTACAACACTAACTAAAATTTTGTGATGTTTGGAGACCACTAGGTTATGTATGTGTTTTGCTACTAGTGTCTCCTACATGAGAGTTTTGATTATTGTGGTTTGTATGCCACACTTAAACTGAGGTACGATGTCTCTAGCGCACCATGCATAATAGCTACCTTAGGGGATTTACCCACAATGTTCTACTATTCATGATGTGGTGCCTTCCGTCGGCATACGGAGGAGCACTTGAGTATGTGTATGTTCTTTATAGATTTTACCTTCCGTTTTAAAGTAGTATTGTGAAATATTTTTTCTTTCAGTACTCTTTTCTTTTCACATTCATTTTTTAAATGGTTTCCTTAAAAGAGTTCTAAAAGTATGGTTTTAAATGATCATGTTAAATTATCTTTTTGATGTTGTGGCATGGAACCTTTTTATTGGGTGACATCCTACTTGGTTATTAGCTCACACCCTACATACACCTTTTGGTGTATGTAGACCTTGTTTCTTGTGTATTACAGGTCGTGACATCATGCTTAGTGATGGTGGTTCTAGATGATGTTGTTCTTCATGTACAGGTTGGTGTTGTTATCTTGGGGATGCGTCTTCTCATGTCGCTTGAGGTTGGTATTAGAGTTTAGTTCTCTATCCTTTTTATTGTTCACTTTGGGTCTTTAGTTGATTTGTAGACTTAAACATGTTGATAGTTTAAATGTGTGTTTGGTTGTATGTTCCTAATCTCAATTTATGTATCCTATTAGTTGTTTTTTTGTCCCTTGTTTTGAGTAAATCGTTCTCACGTATTATTTTGACACTTGGGCACTTGTGCCAGCCCGTGGGGATCGAGAACCCCCTTTGGGCCGTGTCACGGACCAGGTTGGACGTCGGGTCGGATGGTGACCCATCCTGGTTCATGACATGTTATCCCAATTAACTTGTTATATGATATGATAATTCAGTTGGAGTTATGAGATGTGATATGTTGTTTTTTTTGTAAAATATTATGTGATTGGTGCCTTCATTGGTGGATATATAAGGGATAAGAGCAAATGGTGTCTTCACATTGAGAGGGATCATAAATTCAGTGGGGAATTAGTTTTAGGGAACCTCTATCCACATTCTTATGATATTACTTTACTACTCTAGGATGTTTTATTTGGTGGGAGATCCTTGGTGAGGCTGGGGAAAAACTTGTTGACCAGTGTTGGTTCTGGTTAGTTTTTTTTTCACAGAATAATTAGTATTATCTTTCCAATTTTCATTTGCTACCTTGGGTATGATCCTACTGAGTATACATTTTATGTCCACATTATGTATATATAAAATACTTTTTATATTTTGAGGATGGATTTCATGATCAATTTGGGCAGTGCTAACTCAGGGCAAGGGTTATTATGGTTTCTCCAACATGATTTTATTTTGGTATTGTTTTATCTTTTTTAATGTTTGTATCTATTTTATATTAATGAATATGGGATATCACTTGTACAAGATATTTGTTTTTTCATTATATATGATAGAGTTGTCGGGTGGTTGTTTATCTTGTCTGTTGAACTCTTAAATTGATGTTAATGTATTCCATTTTATTGTTTTACACCCTCAGTGTTAGTCGCTAATCTAAACCCTACTACAGGCAGTACTTGGGGTCACTCATTCACTTCATTGTCAGCCTAGGAGGGGTACCATGATAGGAGGGTTGTGACAATAAAAATAGAGGATTATATTGAAATTCATGGGAAGAAACATAAAGTTTTTATAGTGAAAAATCCTTAATAAAATGGTTTAGTTGAGAGGAGTAACCAGATTATAAATAACATGACTCGAAACATTCTTATAGAAAAATAATTACCATATAATTTTTGGAAGGAAATGATCTATATCACAAATATAACCTTGTTGTGTATGAGTAAAGAAAATATTCCATTCAATATGTAGTATGGCAAGAATCCTACATCTAAGTGCATTCGAATCCATATAAGTAAATACATTATTCTCAATAAAGACAAAACCACAAGTGGTTTGAATCTCATAGAGACAAGGGGTGATTTATTGGATATGTATTGGCACTAGAAAATGAATTCACTAAATATTACAAATACTTCCATACATGATCCAATATCGTAGCTCGTTTCTCAAGCTTCAATTTGACAGGTCTTATGTCCTGAACAGAGTTATGGATTAGGAGTTATGGTCATTTGAAGTTGGGATAGAAAATTGGTTCGTAAAGCCCATTCAAGAAGCTCCCTCCACGATAATGGAGCAGAGGAGCTTGATCGGAGCCTCTACAAGCACTGTGAAGAACGATGATGGTCGAATCTGTGGTTACGACGAACTTGAGGGAACTTTACCGGAGCCTCCGCAAGCGTCGCGAAGCTTGATGACGGCCGACACCACGATTATGACAAACTTGAGGGAACTCCCTCCAGATGTGGAGTGAAATTTCCTTCGCGGTGTACATTTGTGCTTTGGGGGGGGGGCACATTTGTGCTTCGCAGCGTGCTCTGTTGACCTCCATCCCCTATAAATACCCGGCTCACCCCCTTCATAAGGAGGGTCACGCTGCCCCTTGAGAGGCCTATATCCCATTTCACAAAGCTCCTATGCACCATGAAGTGATTCCCTTTACAAAAGGAGGATCCTTTTGTGAAGGATGGATCTTATTAGGGTTGCTCAAGGCTTTGCAATTTGCTTTTCTCCACGAGCTGCTTTGCTCTGTGATCCGCTTTGCTCTGCCAGACCCCATGCTCTACAAGACCCTTTGCTCTGTGATACCCTTTTCTCTATGAGAGCCTACGCTCTATGAGGCCATGCTCCACGAGATCCTTTCCTTTATGAGGATGCTTTGCGAGACCCCATGCTCCACGAGCACCTTTCCTCTTCAAAGCCACTTCGCAAAGCCCTTTCCTTCGCAAAGCTCCTACCTTTGCACCCACTGGTCCATACCGAGGGGGCTGCGCACCAACCTTCTACCTATGGAATACCATGATTTGAAATAATCCTTTGTACACCATGAAACACCTTGAGTATACATATTCCTCTTAGTTTGTTTCCCAGGTCGTGAGTTGAGATTCTCATCATCAATTCCCCGAGTACCTTGAGTTGAACCATTCCTCATGCAACTCATCCAAACCCCATCACCTGACTTTTATGCCAGGTTGAACCAGAAAGGGACGCTCTTGCATAAGTCCCAACACCAGTCATTGTTAGGTGCCTTATGCCTAATAGTCCTCTCTACATGACAATAAACTGTAGTACACCCTATGTACCAAACATAGTATTCCTCTTTCTCCAAATAAGATATGCCTTCTGCGCCAAGCATAAGATGACAATAGTCCTCTCTACATGATTATAAAATGTAGTACACCATATGTTACAAACATAGGAGTCCTCTTTCTCCAAACAATAGATGCCTTATGCTCCAGGAATAAGATGCCAATAGTCCAATTTATTTGAATTTAAACTGTAGTACACCCTATGTACCAAAAATAGGATGCATCTTGCTTAAAACAAGATATTCCTTATGTGACAAGAATAAAATTCCAATAGTCTTATCTACATGACTATAAACTGTAGTATGACCTATCACTCAACATTAGGATTACTCTTGTTCCAAATAAGAGATGCCTTGTGTAACAAGCATAAGATGCCTCATTCCAGGATTACAATGGCATAATTTCAATATCATTGGAATCCGTTCAAACATTCCATCACTCCACCTCAGGATTTGTGCATCCTTCATTTGGATCTTCATCCTCTTTCATGTCTGAAGGGACCCCCTAATGGCTAGTCCCATGCCACCTTGTCTCACCTACCATCTTGTGACAACACCCCAAAAGACTTCGTACAACACTTCGAGTCAGGTCCAGTGTTTCGAACACGGTCAGTAGTCGACCCTCATTTTTTTCCCAATTTCTGGCTAACGTGGTATGTATGTTGTGTTTTGAACATGGTCAGCAGTTATACTCCATCGTTATTCCAATATCATTATGTTCTGAATGTCAGGTATGTGATTCACACTTTTCATGTCCCTTTGTTCGGACTGGCTCTAGTACCCCTTGTTGTAATCTTGCTTATGCACTTGCACATAGGTGTTGGCCTCAATTATATGCCTCAACCCACCAGTGAGTTGGTATGCCTTCAAGGCTAGACATGAGGAAGACATTAGGGTCAGCTTCCATGTCTAATCCCCATCCATCATTGATGCTCCTTAGGGGCATCTGGGCATCTTCCATGAGTAAGCCCCATCTACCGTTTCTACTCCATAGTGGCCCAAACGTAGCTTCCTTGTGTAATCCCCATTCACCATTGCCACTCCTTAGCGGAACCTGGGCAGTGGCCATGCGTAAGCCCCATTCACCATTGTCTCTCCTTAACGGCACTCAGGAAGTGTCTATGCATAAGCCCCATCCATCATTGTCACTCCTTAGTAGCACCCGAGCAGTCTCCAAGCGTAATCCCCACCCATCCTTTTTCGCTCCTTAGCGGCACCCGGGAAGCATCCTTGTGTAAGCCCCATTCACCATTGTTTCTTCACAGTGGCACTCAGGAAGCTTCCTCAAGTAATCCCCATTCACCATTGTCGCTCCATAGTGAATCCCAAGCAACTTCCTTGTATAATCCCCATTCACCATTGTCTCTCCATAGAGGAACCCGGGAAACTTCCTTGCATAAGACCCATTCACCACCATTCATGGATGCACCTTTTCATCATGATCATCATGTCTTTGCTACCTCTTATTTCTCACACTGATCATGACTCACATGGTCTTAGAGCAAGCATCAAACATGACATCCTCCCTGGGCCACCCTAGAGTGTAGGCCCCAACAAACATTGGTCCTGACCCCCTTCACGTTGGTTCATCAATAACCATCTTGATCTATGTGTAATTTGATCCTTTCCAAGGCAAGGTACGTAGGAAGCCTACTTGAGGTTCCACCCCAACAGCCATTGATCCTGACCCCCTTCATGTTGGTTCACCAACAACCATACTAAACAATGTGGTCTTTGATATTTTCCAAGGCAAGGTATGTAGGAAGCCTCCCTGAGGTTCAAACCCAACACCTATTGGTCCCGACCCCCTTCACGTCGGTTCACCAATAATTCCGAACTACGTGGACTTTGATCCTTGCCAAGGAAAGGTACATAGGAAGCCTCAATGAGGTTCAATCCCAATAGCCATTAGTCTCGACCCCCTTCACGTGGGTTCACAAAAAACCATCTTGAACTATGTGGACTTTGATCCTTTCCAAGGTAAGGTACGTAGGACACCTCTATGAGGTTCAAGCCCAACATCTACTGGTCCCAACTCCCTTCATGTTAGTTCACCAAACTCTCAAACTATGTGGACTTTGATCCTTTCCAAGTCAAGGTACATAGGAATCCTCCCTGAGGTTCAAGCCCAACAACCATTGGTCCCGGCCCCCTTCACGTCGGCTCACCAACACCATTATGAACTACGTGGACATTGATCCCTGCCAAGGCAAGGTACATCAGAAGCCTCTCAGAGGTTCAAGCCCAACTCCCATAGATCCCAACCACTCCACCTCAATCCACCCCTATCCTGCATGACGTTAAACTATACGCCCCTTTTTTCCTACATGACACTAAATTTTACCCCAATCAGTGGTAAGCCATTTTCAACCCCAATCAGTAGTAAGTCATTGTCAACCCCAATCAGCAGTAAGACATTGTTAACCCTAATCAATGGCTAGCCACTGTCAAACCCATTCAACGGTAAGTCATTGTCAACCCCATTCAGTGGTAATCCATTGTAAACCCCATTCGACAGTAAGTCGTTGAAGTCCCCAATCGACAGTAAGTCATCGATAGATGGACTACATAGACTTTGATTCCCTACCACAGGGATAAGTAAGAAGCCTCCCTGAGGTTCAAGACCATCACTCAGGTCTCATCCTGATCTATCCCTTGATCCCATGTGTTTCGAGAAGATCATGCCCCAACTTGGAGGTTTTATTTCCTTTGGATCCCATCCATGCGTCCATTCTCATGGGCTACCTCCTCAAGTGTCCCATCGTCCCATCGAACTACACGGACTTCGATTCCCTGCCACAGGGATACATATGAAGTCTCTTCAAGGCACAATCCCAATATCACCATATTCCTCAGGTCGGTTCCATCTCATTCTCCCTCCACTTCATTCAACTCTCCATCATCCATCCTAATTCTTACCCAGGCTGCCACATCCTGGTGGGATCATGTCATCTGCCTCCTCACTGCTCCTAGCAATGCTTGGGCCGCTATCCATGCGTAAGCCCCAGCATGTATTTGGTTTTTTGTCCTCTGTGTACACCCTGATTTGTCACCCCTTAAAACTATGTGGGTTTTGATCACTATCTTCTACACAGAGTACATAGGAAACCTCTACGAGGTTCAATACCAGCCAATGGTAATCCTTGGTGTCCCCCTTTCTGGGGTGCACTCTCTCCCTGATCCGCCCTTAGCGATGTCCATATCATCCTCCACGGTGTGATATATTCCCTCTATGGGATACACCACCTATATCAATACTCATTGGTTACTCTGATCCATCCATATGGTAAACCTTCTAGGTTTTCCATCCTAGGGATGTACCAATCTGATCTGTCACTATGGTACGTTCTGATCACTCTCATTATGTATCTGCAAGATGTTAAACTAACAGCCTACCTCGTGATAAACATGAGATTCCTAAGGAAAACCTTGGAAGATACGCATTTGGTGTAACCATCTCCACAAGATGTTAAACTCATGACATACCCCATGATAAACATGGGAAGCTGAGGAAACCTCGGAGAAATGCCTTCGGCATAAGATACCCCATGACTAACGTGGGATGATTTTGTTTCTGCACCCTTGAGATTCCCTATTATGAGGAGGAATACAAGTTCCCCAACATCCACACATCCAAAGATTCCCCAACATTCCTGATATAGTCATCTACTCCGATCTAAGGTTGCTACTATGTCAAGACCCCATGGAATGTCTTGATAGAAGTAGTGTAACTAATTGGCATCCACAAAAATATGGCATCGGGAATGAGATTCATGAACCATTACTCAAATCTATAAGTGAGACCTGAACTAGGTAATAAGTTCTGAGGAGGAATCCATAGAAGGAGGAAGTGACATCCCATCATCTCATTTCGATCATGGAGAAAACGTCTTTGAATAAGCGATGGATGTTTCCCGCCTTTGGGAAGCAGGAATGCAGGGCAACAAAAAACACATACTCGACAGACGAATGTGAACACCCAGTTGAAAGCATCAGAAACAATATTCATTAATGATAAATTAATATAAATGTTTTGATAAATGGATTGAAAAATTTGATTAAATCCAAGATATCACTATAGTAGATAATGAATAGATTTTTGAACCAAACATTGAGAAAATTACAATGGAAAGATTTAATGAGTTGATTATATAAAGGGGAGAATAAGTGTACAGTATAGATTAAATTGAATAGACTGACAATGAGTAAGTTAAAATGAGTTCTTAAACTATAAGGAAGTCATGAAGTGGGGTTGAGCTAGAAGAGTAAAACATTTTTAGTGAACAAATTGCACTAATAAAAAAAAGAATGAAGTCTCTATATCATTCATAATCTTAGCATAATTAAAGACTAATATATTTAATTAGGCTACTAAGGATGTGAGTTAGGTCAAGGAAATAGATGAAGATTCTGAATAAATCAATAAAAATTAGACAGGGTAGATTGTTTTGTGGAAAACAATAAGAATTTTATTGAAACCAAATGGGTTTTCTATAATACCCTCAATGAAGAAGGAAAAGTGACTCAAAATAAAGATTCCTTTTGAGTAATAGATTTTGTAGTATCCAAGTTATTTTAAAAAAATATTTTATGGTTTTCTAATATATATTATAGACTTATATTTGTAATAATTATCCATTAAAAATAGTTATTTCATAATAAATAAATGAGTAGATGATATTTTTAGTTTATCTAATTTATTAATATATGTTTTATATTTAGAGATTTATAATATTTATATATGGTTATAATGATTTAAAATATTATTAAAATCATAGGGAAATATTATATCATGGTATGATACAAGAATATGATTTCCGGTTTAAAATAAAATATTTTTTATTCTAAGGATATATATTTATTATTTTATATACTATGAGTTTTATTTTAAAAGAAAAAAATAATATTTATATATCAAATTTTAATGAAATTAATTATATATTTTTAATCAATATGTTAAAAATAAATGAAAATTATTTTATTAAAAATTTATAAGGACAATATATGATTGTAATAAATACATATAATGAATAATCCCTATTTAGATTAAAAAAAATTTCAAAATATTATAAATGAAATTTTAATTTACATTTAGTTTCTTTAATGGTTTAAATTATATATTTTTAAATTCAATATTCTAATTCAATATAGTTATAAGTTGAGTAATGCTTTGGAAGTGAAAATTCCTTAAGTTGAATTTTTCTTATTATTATTATACTAATAACTAAAATGATATAAAACATTATATAAACCTATGTGAAATGTCTTAAGTTATAACATACACAAAAATATATTAAAAATATTATTAAATTAATATAAATTAAATTTTATATGAAGATAATTATGAAAATAATTATCGATGTCAACGTAGTGTTTGCACAGCAATAGAAAGGTCCAAATTGGTGTCTTTACTATTTTATTTAAGAAAGGATAAGGTTATTATTGAATTGGTAGTTAAATAAAATTGTTATTAAACTAATATAATGTATATTTTTTAATTTTAAAAATATTTATCATGTAAATTATCTAAATTATTACCTGGTGTTTGCACAAGGTAAGATAAGTCATAAGTTTTATCTTAAAAATGTTAACATGATAGAAATAGGAATAAATAAATTTATTATTGAATTTTTATGATAATATTTATTAAGAAAAAAATATCTAAGCTATTAATTTATTTTTAAAATTAAATAAAAGGATAATTACCTAAAATTATTAAGTAATGTTGAAGCAACACCTATAAAAATATAAGAAAATTCAAATTGATGGTTTCAAAATATCTAAAGTGGTGAGGATTAGATTAATTAAACTATTCTATGAATTTAATGAATAATTATTAAATTTAAGCAATTATATAAATATAAAATCTTTGATTTTATAATTTTTTAGTTATCTTTAAAATCAAATTACAAAAACAACCAGAAAATTTATATAAATGGGATTTTTTTTAAACTTATTTATAAATTAATAAAAATTTATAAAACCATATCTTAGTTAAAGTGGGGATGTGTAATGATTTAACATATCATCTGTCATCCATTTATGGTTCACGTTCCATTTGAAAATTACACTATTGATCCTTACATATTGAATATTTTTGAAAATATCATCGAATCTTGTTTATAAAAGGAGGCTCATTCAAACCATTCCAAAAAAAATTCTAAAGCATTATTTTCTCTTGGTATTCTATTCAAATCCATCTAAACTTTATTTTCTATGTTTATAAGGGTTTGAAATTTTCAAAATTCCCTTCTCCAATGGCTTAAGATTCAATCCAAATGAAGTGATTCAAAGAGTAGGGTGAGGATTCCAAACTCAGTCTTTACTTTCTTGTATAAGAATATTTTATGCTAAAAATCTTTTAAAACTCCTCTTATTTTTCTAAAAATATTCCATTCCCATGTTTTAAGCACATGTTTTATCAATTATTGATGAGATATCACTCATCCTATTTCTATGAACCCTTTTTCATAAGTCGTTGTTATATCAACGTATATATTTCAAAATACACGTTTTTAATTTTCTATTCTACACTTACCCTTTTTATAATATGCATGAACATTAAAATTATTTTTTAAATATTTTCCTAATTATTCTCTAATGTTTTTATGAAGCGTAAATATTTTTTATTATTTATTTTATTTTTAAAAAATAGCATCCACCCATTGTGATTTTATGCTACCTAAGTGAGCGATGGTATTTTGTTGTTAAATTTGTACTTTCAAGGATATTTATAATATTGTATTACCAGATTGAATATAATTCAAAAAATTATGATTCTAAAATGATAAAATAACCATGATAATAATGGTATTAAAAGTATATCCATTTTTAGCATCCAAAAAAAGCTTACGAGGAAGATTATTTAAAATTATAACTATCTATAAATATATTGAGTTTATTTTCTTCTAAAATAAAATCAATAAAATACCTTGACAGTTATAAAGCTTATGGAAATATTTTATAAGGATATTTGACTAGTAACATTATACTGAAGTTGTTTTGGAACTATGGATCGAATTACCACAAAAAGACTGATGCGGGAAAAATTAGTCCAATTAACAAATAATAAATTCTAATAAATTAATTAAAAGAAATAATAATGATTAAAAGGGTTATAAAGTAAGTAAATAATTAATAAAATTTAATTATTAAGAAAATTATATGATATATGAACTAATTAGGGACTTTAGGTATGGGGTTTTCTTTTAATCCTTTAATTTAAATGCTTTGAATTATTTCTCTCAACTATATATCTATAATGTTTTATAAGAATTTTCTTTCTAGTAATCTTATTGATAATTTCCAATATTCTATATTTTTATTTCATTTATTGTCTGTAGAAAATTAGTTGACCCATTCTTTTTAATTCTTTTTCTTTTCCTAGGTTATCTTTAATGATTATGATAATGGGTTGGAATGAAAGATCATATGTCTTGGATTCATGTTATGGTTCTTGTACATTATAGATGATAATGGATGGTACTGGTATAAATCCCCCCCCCAAATTCATTGGGTAATTATTTATGCTCCAAATAAAATATATTAGAAGTAACCGAATGTGTTATTTCATTGTAAGGGTGGTTGAGAATATTATTTCCCAAGAAACATTCATGAATTATATTTTTACTTTACACTCAATTATGACTATGTTTTATGTAATTTATTAAAATATATTGATTTCATAAGTGAATATGAGTTTATTAGAGCTAAAAGTTTAATATTTAAAAGAAAAACATTTTTACAGGTTTTCATATATTTTAATTTCCTAATGGGATTTATTTCATTTTATACCCCTTACTAAACTTTTTATGATCATCCAATGTTTCAATATTATTTTCAAGGTTTGAGTATGAATAGGAATAATAACAAATTCAAAGTTCAAATTATAGAGATTTATCTTAAATGAATGAAGTGTATCATTTTAAGAACTTGTTGTTTTAAAAAATATGTATAATGAGTGGAAGTGTAAATTTTTTAATATAAAGAATTTTCTAATCCTTTAAAACTCTAAACCTAATATAATACCTCAGACTATACTGTAGTAGGTAAACACCATATCCCAAATTATCCCACAATGTGTTCACTAAAGAGCATTTATTCATGAATTTATTTAAAAGTTAAATTTTAGAATTTTAAATTTACCAAAATAACTTCATTTTTTAATTTATAATATCAAAATTAGCTTGGTATTAATTTTATATATTTTTCAAAAAAGGTTGGTTTTTAGTTGAAAAATATGGTTTTCATGAAATTTTTAATTTGTATGAATTTATCATTATTTGAGAATTACATATAAGTTTAAAAAACCTTTTAAGTAATAAAATATGTATTTATTTAATAACATTATTAATTTTAAAATATTCTTTGAACATATAAAACCAATAGAAAACATATTTAGAACTAATTAAAATGTTACTTTAATATAAAAAATGTTTTTGGTATTTTCTTTGAATTGAGTATTTTTAAGGTCAGATTTAGTTTTGGATTACCTTAAAAGCCTCATACCCTTTAATTTTTTGTAATAAATCCATTTATGTCATTAAAAATAGTATCCAACATAATTTTATCTTATATATTATTTTAAAGCTTAAAAACATAATTTTTCTAAAAACAATTTTTACATGATTAAGAGTTTTTATTTTAAAATTAATGTTTCAAACCTTTATAAATTTTATTTGATTAAATTATTTTCAAATTTAAAATATTAATTATAAAATTAGGTAGTAGTTTCAATCTTTATATTTTCCATTAAAATTCATTACTAAGGTTAGAAATTAGTTACCAAGGTAAAGTAAACTAGGGTAAAAGTTAAAAAAAAGTTAAAATAAAAATCCCTAAAACACTCAAAGTTGTCTCAAAAAGGTATGGTTGAGGTAATTTTTTAAACATAATCTCTCTACCCTCCTCTTTTTTTGATTTTTTGTCCCTTGATACTTCAATAGTTTCCTTACATTATTGATAATGTAAGGGTTACTCCCAACACTACCTTTCTCTTTACTTATAAAAGAGTAACATCTCCACCACTTTAAGACTCACTTATCCTTCAAATTTATCCTTGAAACTCTAAAAATTATATACTCCTATAACCCTCTCCCACATTTAAATCTTGTGGTCTCCATTAGTTAGCATAAGACCTTTATTTCCAAGGAAACTTCCAAGAAAAATATAAGTCCCTGACAAGAGTATTATCAACTACTTAAATTTTCTTCTTATTTATATTCATTTATATTTACTATATACACACTAATATAATGATATTAGTATAATTTATATTCTTTAATGTTACTATATTAATGTTATTATACAATGAAAAATCAAATTTTCATTCATGTGTACGTGCAGACTATTACCACCACAAGCAATGAAATTCATTTTTCAACACCAACCAGCATTGATGGTTCTGATAATGGATTTAATATGTTAATATGATGTTTATGATATAAATAATATTATTTTATCAAAAATTGTAGAACCTATTGATGATGTTATTGATAAACAATCATTGCTAATTCAATCATTTAAAATAAGCGTGCTAAGTAGAAAATATTTTATTCAAATTGTGTAATGTTTTCATATCCAGTACTTATTATTATACTTAATTTATAATTATAATATATCACACTAATAAATATTTAATAATATCATTATTCTTATGGTATAATTATATTATAATAAAACCACCTCATAATCAATCATTAAATCAAGGTATTTTCATGTTTCGGTTGGTTTAACCACCTACTTGAACAATATTATTATTGACCTCACCTATTTTGATAATCTCAATTATGTTTTAATATGATTTAATAATCCCAAATAATGTTCATTCATATATTAATTACATTTTCATCCTACTTGTAAGTTGATAAAAATATCAAAATAATCATTGGAACATGTTAATCAATGTTTATCTATGTGTATACAAACTTTGAAATAATTATATCTCAATCTGGATATGTTTTTCATAGAAGAGATAAGTGTTAAGTCCACTAGTATGCGTAAGTCCACCGGTATGCACATAGCTACTAATACAGACAAACAGTTACACATCTACTGATACAGCTAAGTGCACCGGTACAGAAGTCTACTGATATGGATAAGGTCACTGATATGCATAACAGCTATTGATAGAAGAAGAGCTACTGATAGAATAAGTCTACTGGTATTCACAAGTCGACTGATACAGACCTACCGATAGAAAAATGTCACTGATAGAAAAATGTCACCGATAGAAAAAGGTCACTGATAGACAAAGGTCACCGATAGACAAAGGTCACTGATAGACAAAGGTCACCGATAGATCAAGTCTACTGATAATGATAACTACTGATACATGCAGACCTACCGATATAAATAGACAGACATACACCTACCGATATGAAGTCCACCGATGCAGAGCTGCTGATACAAAGTCCACTGATACAGACAGAGCCACTGATATAAGCAGCTACTGGTACAAGAAAATTACTGATAGACCAATTTTACTGATAGAAGGATTTATTGATACATAGAGCTACTATTACACATAGTAACAGCTACCGATATATGGCATCCACCGACACAAGTCCATCATTACAAGTGTACCGACAGAGAGCTACTGATGGAAGATGACTGTTAACTAGTCACTGTTACTCAAACTCTATACTTTTTCAATATTATTAAAATATTTCTAACTGTCATATTTGATTTATTTAATGCAACTGTTATTAATTAATGATGGTTTTTGGGATGTTAGGGAACCATACCTCGTACCTGTCATAAAGTAATCATTCCTATTTTCGGAGCTGAAGATATAAAAGGGAGCCTTGAAAGCAACCAGAAAAGGAGATGAATACACAATAGAGAGGAGACATCCATACACTCACTTACCTAAATAACACTATACATACACGAGGCCATTCATACAAGAAGAGAACATAAGATGAAGAACTACACCGATATCTTTATGCACTCAAACTGATCAAACTGAGCCTGAAATTCAAGGAAGCAAACAACATTCTGTTTTTAGAAAAAAACCATATAAGAACTCAGAATAATTTCTGATTAATCAAAAGGAGTCTAGAGCTTCACTTCAAATCACTATATCATTCTAAAACTCTTATCTACTCTCTCTTAGTGATTCTTTTACTTTCTTTTTGAGCAGTGTGTATACTCCGTATATTCCATACACACACTGCCTCCTGTGCTAAACTGAAGGATTTCTAAATCCTCACACAATCTTTTCCCTATACTCTTGTATCCCACTATGGATAGTGGTAGAGGTCAAGTGTGACCTGGATAGCATGTGTGCTATTGTTTTGTTTCCCATGTAGAATTGTGGTAGAGGTCAGAGGACCTGGACAGTCTTTGTACTATTGTTAACCCCGATTCAGGGTGTGGGTCAAAGTTTATATAAACTATTTGAGAGGACTAAGTCTTGGATTGAGGCTAAACCTCTTGTTTATATCTTTTGTGCTTATTTATTTTGTTTTAAACTATATTGAATACCCCGCTGCTAAGTACTTTAAATATAAATCTATTTTAAAGTAACTTTGATAGTTGAACTATCAAGTGTTTATAACTTTTGTTAATTAGTAAGTTAGTTTCAAAAGTTAACTAATCTTCATATTGAGTTGACTGAGAAATAATCAATCTCTTGAGAAACTAATTGAAAACTTACAATCTTTATAAGTTCACTACAGTTTAATTTTTATTTAATTTGGAGGATTTTAATCATAAATTTTTTAATAGAAATTTTAATTGGAAATCAATTCACCCCCTATTGAGTGTCCACTCTGAAAAACATTTGGTATCAGAGGTTTGTTTATTAATAAAGGATTTACTAATACTCTGTTTTTCAACTGTGATTTTGGTTGTATCTTAAAGATCTTAAATTTCTGTTAGTTCTAAATTTTATCTCTTTAAATATATTTGCTAAAATCTAATTATGGATAATAGACTAGAAGGTGTTGCTACCAACAGGCCACCCTTCTTTAATGGTGTTAATTATGACCAATGGAAACTGAAAATGAAAATTCATTTTGAAATTATGGGATTTGATATCTGGACTGCCATAGAAACTTAGTATAATATTCCAGAAAATGAAAGAACTACTTGGGATGAACCTACTAAAACAGCATACAATAATAATTGTAAAGCAATGAATACCCTGTATTGTGCTTTAGGAGATGAATAATTTAATCAAATATCTGCTTGTAAGACTGCTTATGAAATTTTGGATACCTTGTCTATTTCCCATGAGGGAACAACCAATGTCAAGAAAATGAGATTGAATACCTATACTATTAAATATGATAATTTTAAAATGAATCATGATGAACCTATTTCTGACATGTATCTCAGGTTCAATGAGATAGTAAATACAATGAGCTCATTTGGAAAAGATGTCCCTGTAAAAGAACATATCATGAGGATACTAAGATGTCTACCAGACCGATGGAGAGGCACATCTGTTTCAATTAGAGAATCTGGTGATATTGTTGTTTTTCCTATTAAGGAGATGATTGGTAAGTTTATGATGTATGAAGAAGAACATAAAGTGAATAAGGAAGAAGATGATGAACCAAGGAAGAAGTCAGTATCCTTCAAGGCATCTGCTTCAAAGAGTAAGGACAAAGAGAACATTCAAACTACAAGTGATAGTTCTATCTGTGATGGGAGTGCATCTGACAGTGATAGAGAGATGGCTCAAATAGCCAGGAGATTTAATAAATTTTATAGGAAGAATAAATTCTTCATAAAATTAAATTATAAAGGAAAATATGACAAAAAAGTTCATTGGAAGAAGGATTGGAGAAAGTTTGATAGGAGTGATGAAGTTGTATGCTATGAATGCAAAAGTAAAGGACATGTAAAATCAGACAGTCCAAAGTTGAAATTCAAGAAGAAATATGACTACAAGGACAATAAGTACAAGAAAGATATGAAAGCAACTTTGAGTGCTTCATAGGATAGTTCAAGTGATTCTGATTCCACTCAGGATGAAAAATCTCAAAAATCTAACATGTGTTTCAAGAAAAACACATCTAAGGTAACATTGGATACCCCTGCTTTAAATTCATATTATTCTAGAGTTGATTCTGATTCTGAATCTAAAAATATGTCTAGTAAAGAATTATTTGAATATTGTAATATGCTAGAAGAAACCTGTAATGAATTGAATGATGCGTATAAGACCTTAAAGAAACAACATGTTTTGATTAGCTCTGTTAAATCTGCACTTGATATAGAAAAGGAAAAGAATGCTCAATTACTTAATGAAAATACTGAACTGAAATTGTCCAATGAGAAACTTAGAAAAGACTTAGAGAAATTCACGAATGGAAAAGATACACTTACACAAATTTTTGGAAAACAAGTGGCACCAAAATATACCACTGGAATAGGCTATCATCCTGGACAGAGATAGATTACTAAAAATAGATTTATTCAAATATCTAGACAGAATGATGTTAGTTCTAGTTCTAGAAATTCATATGCCTCAACTAGTTATTCACATGATTATAGATTAAAAAAAGTTTATATTTCAAATTATATTGAATTTATTTATTATATGAAACCCATTAGACAAATCTAGGTACCAAAAGTTTTTCTTGCTAACCTCTATGGACCCAAGAAGATCTGGGTATGAAAATAATTTTCTGTTTAAACCTGTTTTGTAGGAAACCTACTTGAAGAGTTCCTATAAGAAGATATGGTACTTTGAATGTGGATGTTCAAGACATGTGACTGGAGATTACTTATGCTTCAAGATTTTAATCAAGATTGATGGAGGACATGTCACCTTTGGTGATAATTCAAAAGGAAAAATCATCATCTTAGGCCAGATTGGTAACAATGATTCAGTTTTAATTTCTAAAGTATTATTTTTTGATGGGCTTAAATATAATTTTTTAAGTATTTCTCAGTTCTGTGATGATGGTTTCAATGTTAAATTTGAAAATTATTCTTGTAATGGTTTTAATTCTAATTTTTTTTTGGTATTTTCTGCCTTAAGAAATGAAAATGTTTGTGCAGTTGATTTGAATTCTTTAGCCAAACAAAATGTTACTTGTTTAAATGCTTTTCATAAATAATCTTGGCTATGGCATAGAATATTAGGACATTGCAACATCCATTCACTTAGAAAACTGACTAGGAAGAATTTAGTTAGATACCTACCTCAACTAAAATTCCCAACTGACAAAGTCTATAATCCCTGTCAAAAGGGAAAGCAACATAAAGTTTCTTTTAAATCAAAGAAAGAAGTTTCAACTTCTAAACCTATCAAGTTGGTTCACATGGAATTGTTTGTACCTTCTAGATTTTCTAGTATAAATGGTAAGCACTATGTCTATCTCCTATTAGATGACTTTTCTAGATACACTTGGGTATACTTTTTAGCTCACAAAAGTGAAGCTTTCTCTTACTTTATGAAATACTCCAAGTCTGTAGAGAACCTTAGTGGACTTAAGATTAAAACTTTGACAAGTGATCATGGTCGTGAGTTTGAAAATCATGAGTTTGAATCTTACTGCTCACTCAATGGCTATAGTCACAACTTTTCTTCCCTTAGGACACCTCAATAGAATGGTGTAGTAGAAAGAAGGAATTGAACCCTTTAAGAAATTGTAATAACTATGCTTAATGAGTATGATTTACCTGTTTATTTTTGGGCTGAAGCTGTCAATACAGCTTGTTATATTATAAATAGAGTCTTAATTAGACCTGTTCTTAAGAATACCCCTTATGAACTGCAGAATAATAGGAAGCCTAAAGTTAGTTACTTCAAAGTTTTTGGTTTCAAATTCTTTATTCTTAATACTAAGGATAATCTTGACAAGTTTGCTTCTAAAAGTGATGAGGGAATATTTTTAGGTTAATCTATAACCAGTAAATATTATAAAGACTTTAATAAAAGAACCAAATGTGTGGAAGAATCTGTTTACATCAAATTCGATGAAACTGAACCACATGAACCTAAGTCTTCTCTTGAAAATCTTGAAGAAGATCTGTCTGTTATGGACCTTAGTGATAAAATCAATGAACCTATTGTAAAGACAACTAGTAAGTTACTTCTCAATCCACTGAACTCTCCTCTCTCAAACCCAACTCCTTTAATCCCCAAATCTTGGGAAAACCCTAAGTTCTTCAATCCAGAGATGGAAAAAACCAAACTCCCAATTGTCAGAGATTACATTGATGATATGAATGTGAATAAGCAGAATACAGGGCCTGAAGTAAGTAGCAGTGTCAGTAGAACAAGGTCAGGGAGGCGTCCAGTGAACTTGCATTTGCAAAATAGAGAAATTGTAATTGAGAAGGAGTTGTGTCAAGAATGGATTTTTCCAAGAAAATAACTGACCTTAAGAGTATTGGAGGAGCATAGATGGCTAGAATGTTTCAAAAAGAACAATGGTCCTTATTATCTGAAGCTGATAAAAGAGTTCTATGCTTTTGTGCTCTTTGAGAAATCTGATAAGGAGAATAGAATGGTTTCATTGGTAAATGGCAAGAAAACAACTTTTTCATCCATTGAATGGGTTGAATGCATGAAGGTACCACATGAAGGAGTATTTGGGTATTCATTGAAGACAATGTCTCCTACTAGTGTCATATTTGACTATAATACTACCTTAAAGGAGCTCACTGGTAGTGGAAAGTAGAGAAAGGTGGTGGCTGCTGAGATGGATGGGGAAAATAGATTGTTGTTCAAATTTATTAACCATGTGCTAAGTCCAAGAAGATGGGACTTTGAAAATCTGAGGTATCAAGATATTTATTTATTGCATCTCTTAAGGCATGGTGTGAAGGTGAATTTGTGCAGGCTGTTAATGATTCTAATAGAGGATATGACCAGACCCAAATCAAAAACCAATGCATTATTCTTTTCCAAATTTATTTCAGTTATGATTAAAGTAAATGGGGTAGCTGAGTATCAGGTTGAGACAGTGGTGGTAAGGAATAATTTTTGTATCCCAAGCATAGTATGTAAGTACATGAAGATTAACTAGAACCCATAGAGAAGAATGTGGGTTATTGATGATAAGAATATATATGACAAGTTCAATCCATTTGACCATCCAAATAGACCAAAAGATAAGAGAGATCCAGGTCTAGGACCTGATGGGGAGGATACATAGTATAGTGATGATTCAGATGAGGAGGATTACTCTGCAGTAGATGGAGGAGATCTGGACTTGCCTCCTAGCCCAGCTCCTGAGATTGTATCACAAGGAAAGGAAAATGTTTCTTTAAACCTACCTAGTACAGAAACTGTTTTGGGACTAAGCTGTGAAGAGGCACCTGTGGATGTGGAAGGCCAGCAGAAATCAGATCAGGAGGAGACTGCTCCAGAGAATGAAGAAGCCCATAAAAGTGGAGAACATGTTTCTATTAGCTCAGAAGAGAGTTTTCTAAGCTTGAGTCCACTGATTGGAAATTCAGTTATGCCTGAAGAGGCTGTCTTGGGTGAGATGACAGAACCAGCATTTATTCCAGATGATCAACATGTTGTTGATTTAGAGATGGTTGTAGAGGATACTTCTTAGGAAGACCGAGCTGGTGAGGGTGCTATTACTATACAAGAGAATTCACAAATTCATGGGGATTATCCAACCAGACTTGGCACTGTTTCAGTGGCCAATCAGATTGAAGACTGGGCAGATGAACTAGGTTTTGTAGTTTGTGGTTTGGACTACCATGATTCAGAAGATGAGGCATCCATCAGTAGACCCAAAGTTGACTATAAAATTTTTTATGAGTTGTTACCTGAAAATCTGGTCAGAAAAGGTGATCTGGATCAATTGAAGACTAGTTTAAGGCCGCATTTGTAGAAGAGGTAAAAATAATGGAAACCTCATTAATATCATCCATTCAATATGTTATGAATGACTCTGTGGCTAATATTGTGTCAGAAAGAGCACCTATAGTTGTTCCTGAAAGGCTGGTTACTAAATCTGATCTTGAATCTTTAAAGGCTGAGTTGAAGGAGAGTTGGACTGCATTTGTTGGAGAATTAAAGAGCTATTTTTCTAAGGAGCTAAGCAACATGGAAAAATCTTTTAAACTCTCTCTCGGTTGTAGTGTGACAACCACTGTAGCAGAGATGGTGGATGAAGTCATGACTTTCTAGAATCAAGTTTCGATCTTGGCATAGGATGTTGAATTTCTAAAGAAATCAGTTGTCTCTCTGGAATCCTATATGAGTTCTAAATCTCAAGCAGAAAAGGATTTGGCTTTTGTGAAGAGTGTAGTTAGCCAGATGGTATCAAATTTTGATGAATTTAAGCATTCCATAGAGAAGCATGTCAGTACCAAGTATTTTTTAGTGAAAAATCTTATCAGTGGGCTAACTAAAAGTTTAAGGAAACTGTAACTTTTTCTATCGGTTGTCTTGCTTCCAGACCTTCAGTAGAGTTGGATCAGATTCGATCTTTGATGAAAGAGGAACTTGGTTCAGCATCAAGAAGTGGCCATGTGGACTCATCTACCGTGACCCAAGTGGTGACTACCACTAGAGATATAATAAAAATTGTTCAAGACTATATGAGAGAATATTCTGCTTCTTAGAAATAAGTAAAAGATAATGTTGATTCTTATTTTCAGAAAGTGTATATCAATCATCAATTGACCAACCATTTAAAACTTCTTTTGGAAAATCTGAAATTACCTCCTTTAAATCAAGCCTTCAGAGAACAAGTAAGCAAGCTCAGGGAACTGACTCTAGCTTTGGAAAAATTTCTGGAAAACAAGGATGATTTCATTTCTGCCATGGAGAGAGGAGGAGGAATCATTATGAACTTTAGGAATCTGTTGCTACCATTCTTGCATGTAGACAATACCCCTATTATTGTACCTCTAGCCCTACCTGCCTCTGCTCAATCTTCCTCAATTCATCAGATGACTCCAACCCAATCCATCTGGAGCCTCGCCACTATGATCACCCAGAGAGCTACACAGTATCGGCCAGGCAATGTATCAGTAGATCATCCTCCTTTGATCATCTCTGTTGTTCCTAAGCCTCCACCTATATCCACCAAGCCTGACTCCTCTTCTGATCCCAAGGACAAATCACATACTGAGGAGGTGGATTGATTAGTGGCTAGGGAATTTGATAGGAATCACTTGTATTCTTTTTGGTTCCATTCTCTCTATGTATTTCTGCCTCAAAGTATATATACATTTTTTTCTTCTCTCTTACTTTCTGTTATTTTCTCATCTCTATTTCCTTCTTTCTGCTAATCACAAAGGGGGAGAAATGATATATGCTATGGAAATGATATGGAGAAATATGGTTAAAGGACAAAGGGGGAGAACTTTTATATGAAATATATCTTTTACCTCTGCTACATTTGTTTTATAATTTTACCTAATGACATTACTGATTATTTTGGAATTATAAGATCAAAATTAAAGAGTATCAAAATGGGGGAGATTATTGACCTCACCTATTTTGATAATCTCAATTATGTTTTAATATGCTTTGATAATCCCAAATAATGTTCATTCATATATTAATTACATTTTCATCCTACTTTTAAGTTGATAAAAATATCAAAATAATCATTGGAACATGTTAATCAATGTTTATCTATGTGTATACATACTTTGAAATAATTTTAACTCAATATGGATATGTTTTACATAGAACAGATAAGTGTTAAGTCCATTGGTATGCGTAAGTCCACCGGTATGCACATAGCTATTGATATAGAAAAACTATTACACAGCTACTGATACAGCTAAGTGCACCAGTACAGAAGTCTACTGATATGGATAAGGTCACTGATATGCATAACAATTATCGATAGAAGAAGAGCTACTGATAGAGTAAGTCTACTAGTATGCACAAGTCAACTGATACAGACCTACTGATAGACAAAGGTCACTGATAGACAAAGGTCACCAATAGAAAAAGGTCACTGATAGACAAAGGTCACCGATAGACAAAGGTCACCGATAGAAAAAGGTCACCGATAGGCAAAGTTCATAGATAGATCAAGTCTACCGATAAGTATAACTACTTATACAGGCAGACCTACCGATACAAACAGACAGACAGACAGATACTGATATGAAGTCCACTAATACAGAGCTGGTGATACAAAGTCCACTGATACAGACAGATCCACTGATATAAGTAGCTACCGGTACAAGAAAATTACCGATAGACCAACGCTACCAATAGAAGTAGTTACTGATACATAGAGCAACTATTACACAGACTAACAGCTACCGATACAAGGAATCCACTGACACAAGTCCACCGTTACAAGTCTTCCGACAAAGAGCTACTGATGGAAGATGACTGTTAACCAGTCACTGTTACTCAAACTCTATAGTTTGTTAATATTATTAAAATAATTCTAATGGTCATATTTGGTTTATTTAATGAAACTGCTATTAATTAATGATGGTTATTGGGATGTCAGGTAACCGTACCTCGTACCTTCCATAAAGTAATCATTCCCATTGCCGTAGTTGAAGATATAAAAGGGATCCTCGAAAGCAACTAGAAAAGGATATGAATACACAATAGAGAGGTGACATCCATACACTCACTTACCTAAAGAAAACTGGACATACACGAGGCCATTCATACAAGAAGAGAACACAAGCTGAAAAACTACACTGATCCCTTCATGCACTCAAGCTGATCAAACTGATCCTGAAAGTGAAGGAAGCAAACGACACTCTGTTTTTAGAAAAAAATCAGAGAAATACTCAGAAGCATTTTTTATTAATCAAAAGGATTCTAGAGTTGTACTTAAAATCACTAGAGAATTATAAAACTCATATCTACTCTCTCTTAGTGATTATTTTACATAATTTTTTAGCAGTGTGTATACTCTGAATATTCCATACACACACTGTCTCCTGTGTGAAACTGAAGGATTTCAAAATCCTCAAACAATCTTTTCCCTATACTCTTGTATCCCACTATGGATATTGGTACAGGTCAAGTGTGACCTAGATATCCTGTGTGCTATTGTTTTGTTTCCCACGTAGAACTGTGGTATAGGTCAGAGGACCTGGACAGTCTTTGTACTATTGTTAACCCTGATCCAGTGTGTGGATCAAAGTTTATATAAACTATTTGAGAGGACTAAGTCTCGGTTTCAGACTGAACCTCTTGGTTATATCTGATGTTCTTATTTATTTTGTTTTAAACTATATTGAATACTCCGCTGCTAAGTACTTTAAATATAAATATATTTTAAAGTAACTCAGATAGTTGAACTAGGAAGTGTTTATAACTTTTTTAGTCAGTAAGTTAGTTTCAAAAGTTAACTAATCTTTAGATTAATTTGACTGAGAAATAATCTATCTCTTGAGAAACTAATTGAAAACATACAATCTTTATAAATTCACTATAGTTTAATTTTTATTTAATTTGGGGGATTTTAATTATAAATTTTTTAACAGAAATTTTAATTGGAACTCAATTAAACCCCCCCTCTTGAGTGTCCACTCTGAGCAACAACCATGATTTTGTATCATGAATGATTACGGGAACATAATTGTAGGTATAGTATAATATAAATGTTTATTTTTATTTTTTTTGATATTGGAGAAGATATATCAAAATTTAGTCCATCAAATAAGAAAACACCCTTCAATCATCACGGATCATCGAAACATGCTCGTTATCAATTTAATATTGAAGTATAAAGACTAAAACACTCACGAAAGGAATTTGAAGCATTATAAATAATTTTAAATAATCCCTAATAGTAACCTTGAGAACCTAGTAATGATGTAAATTGGAAGAATAAAGAATACATACACTGCTATTATGAAACTAATACAAACAATCAAAACTATAAACACCCAATGTGGAAAATGGACAAAATTCGTAGAGAATGATTATATATGAATAGTATAAATGAAAATAGAAATGATTAATGTTTAAAATTAAGTTATTATGATAGATATTTTTATTCTACATGAGGTTAGATAATATTCCAGAAATTCAGGACAATCGCTGCATAAAAATTACCAGTTTGCGACGGGTTTTCTTATTTGGCGGCAGTTTAAACCACCGCCAAATGTTTCTATGATAGTTTCAAAAAACCACCTCTAAAGTTGGTTTTGGAATCCAAACTATAAAATTTACTTCAATTTAGTGGTGGTTTCTGGTAACCATTACAGAATGTATATTTATCAGTGGTTTGATTCATTTTAGCAGTGGTTTTTTTGCCAAAACAATATCAAGGATTTAGCAGCGGTTTAAACCTCTAGTATACCCTAAATATGTTTTGACTGAAAACCACCACAAAAATGAAAAAAAAACATCTCAAAATAATAATGATTTTATATAGTAGTGGTTAAAAATTTAGTTAAAAATAAAAATTATATAGTGGTTGTTTAAACCACTTCTAAACAATAATATGTCATTTTTAGCAATGGTTTAACCCACCACTATATACTGCTTTTCAAAAAATAAAACTGTATAGTTTTATCACCAAAACAGCACTCAACCCTGGAAGAAAAAAAACAATGAATAGGGGAAATAGCACATATAAACCATCTCCCAAAGAAATTTATCACCATTAATAACAATATCAACATTAATTTTAAAATTCATGAATAAATATATCATAACATTAAAAGTTTATCAATTCCTTTAATATTTTATAAATTATATAACCAATTTGAAATAGACAGTTCTGAAAAGTAATGGAAATACATATATCCCTACCAAAAACCATAACATGGTTTCTGAGTCAACAAATTAATGTTAGTTTGTCATAAGTTTAGTTTTACATCATCTCTAGATCCAAATAGAACACTAATCACTACCCGATGAACTTTTCTTGACACCCTCCCCATCTCTATCTCCACTTCCTGATACAGGCACCGACATAAAAATTATATTAAAAATTAAATAGTATTTTATATTTATATTTAAACTTAAAACCAATAAATGTTTTTAAACTAAATTATTTTAAAGTTGTGTGATTTACCTGCTTACCACCATCCATCAATTAAATATTATCGGGGACAGATCCATTCATCTTCTGATATAAATTAATACACACTTGTATATATGATCCCCCTATTCTTGAATTGTTCTTTTCTTAGAAATAAACTCCCTATGAGCATCTCGATTTGGGGAGTGACTACAACTAGGAGTAGATATAGTTGAAATATTCAATAGTCTACTAAAGACTTGAGATGGTAATGGTCCCAACCCCATCCCGTACACTCGACCAGGATGCTCCTATACAAAGACTTAACCAACTCTGTCGTCCTGGGAGACTGAGAAGGACTATACGGGATTGGCATCCCATAGTTATTTAATTTTTACATATAAATCAAATATCAGTCATATTTTAAGTAATTCATATTTACATAGTAAAAACTGGCAATAATTTAATAAACTGAAAAATGAATTTATACCTCAACTTCTTAGGAAGGATCATTTATATAACTCCCCTATGATTTTGTATAAACATCCAACCATAATTTTGTTTCAGAGACTTTTTTTCCCTTAATTCTTTGACTATGTTAAACAAAGATAAATCAATAATTTAATATATGAAATAGGTAATATTGCCTTATAAATATTTAAATTAATGAAAATATTACCAGAGTCGGTCAGTTTCTGGAAAAACTCTTTGACCTGACGGTGTGAGGGATGATTTTCTTAGCTTGAATCAATGTATTATTCCTTAAAACATCCTAAAATAAATAACATGTAATTTAATAGTAATGTATGCAATGTCATATATTTTTCATATACATGTATAAATGTACCATGATATTAATATAATAATAGATATTTTAATACCACGTGATTCTCATAACAATAGATATCAACAAAAACATTTCATTTCTCTCTAGGTACCCCTTCGAGTACCTTATCATACAGTTTTTGGGTACCCAACAAAGTATCATTTAATTTGTTCCCTAATCTCTATTTAAAATCCTTTCATTTTTTAAAAAAAATATTCAATGTACACTTTCATGCTATAAGATTAGCAATGATAAAATGGAGAAACATCTATAAAAATATATTCATTTTTAAAATATTAGAATTTAATAAAATAATGAAACTAAATTACACCATAATTTATTAAAATTACCTTTATATGTGAATCAAAAACTTTATTTTTTCAATATTAAGACATATTCCTCTAATTAACAAACATAATCGAAAGGGTAACTGACTCCACTTCCAGCTTGCCTATAATCTTGGAAAATAATCTTATGGAATCATTCATAGGGACCCCATAATAGTCAAATGGGGTAATTATATTTAGTCTGTTCAGATTCCAAACATCCAAACTTTTTATATTTCTCTCATTAGTATCATTGTTTCCTTTTTTATGAAAAAATAGATTATAGTATAAAAAAGTGAAATAACATTATTCATATTAAAATTTGTACCTATAATTTTCACCCTCTAATATCCCCATGAAGAAAAATGAGTCATGAACTTCTCCCTCGCTATTAAGCCTGCTGAATAAGGAGGTGTTGGTTGAGCTACTGATGGGACACTAATTAAGGGTGTTCTAGAAGATGATAGAATAGAGGGTGTGAGAGACGATGTATAGGGGAAAGCGGAGGGTGTCTCGGATTCTGTATGGAGGGAGACCAATTGATCTTCATCAATCGGTATGGTTGAGGGAATGACGATTGAGAGTCAACTAGGATAAATAAAATTCTTCCTCCTTGGAATTTATAACATTTAATCAAATAAAATTAACTTCAGAACGTATAATTTCAAAAAAAATAATGCAGAAAAAAAAGAAATGATAACATATACACAGTACTAACAAACAAAATATACATAGACATGATAATTAATGACTGCACAAATAATATAAGTGGCTAGTAAATGAATGTATGACTTTACATACAATCATTTTTTTCCTTTAATCATGTCACTTTCTTGTTCCATCATTACTTCATCTACCTTATCCACCCTTACAAGACTAATATTTTCAATGTAATGGTGGAAAAATAAGTTCAATTCTTACTATTGATGGGATTCAATGTCAGAGGTCCAATCTTCCACTTCATAACCCATATAATACAAGCCTCTTTATTTTACAAGAACAAATACACTCCACACTTCATCCACAACATATTCCATATAATATACCATTTTTTCTTACACAGATAAGATATACAGATCATGTAATTCATGGTCACTAACATCCATCAAGCAAGAGAAGTTCACAAAAGTAAATTGCAAGGAATCTCTTTTAACACCCCGGATAATATCGACCCACTTGAAATTGAATAAAACAAATAAAAAATTCCCATGGTAGTTTAATTTTATAATATCAGTCAACTTTTCATAGTATCCCAATTTGGAAACCATAAATATACCACTATTTTGTGTTTTCAAACCCTCTTACTGATTGACAATATGATATTTAATACCATTCACATTTTAAGCTTCGAACTTTATAGCCTGTTTTAGAAGACCTTGAGCCATAAACATCAAATATTCTAACAAATAGGCTCGAGTATTAGTATTCATGATCTAAAAAAGTAATATACATTATTAAATTTAAAAAATATATGTTTCAACATAATATATGTATTGATTGAAATATTTATGAACTTACACAATGTGAAAACCATTCTACAATATCTTTATTAATAGATTTTGTAATATATTTCTCATTTCATGCTCATTCTCTCATTAATCTCTTTATTTGTATCTTGAGATCTTCAGTAAATTGATCTTCAATGTCACTATTCAGCAGCACATATCTATGTGCCTATAATAATTATATTTCTTTCAGTGTAATAATTGAGTTCCTCCCAACTGATTGGCCGATAGAATGAATGATTTTTTATTTCCCATGTAGTTGATATTGAGTCGATGTGTCTTCAACATGTCCAACTCAATTGAATATTGTCTCAATATCATCCAAGTATCTAGAAAAAAAGGTAATACACTCCCCTACAAAATATCCTTCATAAATAGAGCCTTCAGGTTGAGATTTATTTTTAACACATGATTTCAAATGCCCAAGATATCTATGAAATAAAATAAATAAAACATTATTTTGTATTTAATGAATATCCAAAAATTATTTACTTAAGATGAAAAAACATATTAATAAATTACCTCTCAATTGGATACATCCATCGATAATGTACAGGGCATCCTAATTTATCTTACTCTACCAAATGCATAGTTAAATGCATCATGACGATAAAAACAATGTATGAAAGATCATCTCCATTGCGCAAAGTGTCAAAACAAATATCTCCTAAAGGTTGTCAAGCTCAAAGGGTTGTAGGGTTTTCTCACATAGTTGTCTAAAGAATGTTCAAAATTGGAGTACAATATTAGTAACCTTTTTAGGTAATAATCTACACAATTCCCTTGGTAGTAAATACTATAAAAAAATATATGAATATTGAATTTTCAATCCACGTAACCTATGATGATTTAAGAAAACACACCTTGATATGTTACTTGAATACCCATCACACACCTTCACATGTTTTAAAATTTGATGGAATATATCTTTATCCTAGTTTTTCATTGCAAAAAATTATGGGGAATACTTTCCATTCTCATACGGATAGATATCATGTTTTATTTTCATTGTTTATAAGTCTTTACAAGCCTTGATATAGTCCTACAATTTTCCATGATCCTTAATAAATGTGAAGGTTAAATTATTAAAAAAAAATCTCAATATCTGTAACATCATGATTATGCTGAAATAAATTACATTCCAAATACAAAATTTTGAATAATATACTTTTTTTCTTCCATTACTTTGTTCCTATTTCACTTGATGATTCAATTTGATCTTCTTTCCCACTATCATTCAAATGATACAACTTCACAAATTTTGTTTCAACATTTAAAATTTAGGCCAATATTTCATAATCTTTCAGCAACTTTGGAAGTTACGATCAATAGAACCATTGAATTTTTACTTTTTCAATTGAAATCTATGAGATGCATCGAGAAATATTCAATCAAACAAGAAGCACAATTTTTTATTATGAGTTAGTCATTCAATTTCTAAATTAAGGTTACAAACAAGACAAGACGAAAGTTTTTAATTGTTCCAACCAGCTAAATTCCAAATACCATGGAAGTCACAAATGGTTTAAATTATAGAATCATGTATTTTGAACATTGTTCTAGAAGATGCATCATATTTATCAACATCGTTGCTCCGTAACTCTTGTAATTATTCAAGTAGAGGTTACAGGTATACATCAAGATCATTTCCAAGAATATTTTTCTAGGAATAATCATCAAAATGATAAAAGACTTTTGTTTCATACACATCCATGGAATAAGATTGTAAGGGATCAAAACAACCGACCAAATTTTATAACTGGGGCTTAAAGTCCCAAATGGGTTGAATCTATCAGCTGCCAATCCCAATTGCACATTACTAGAATCAAACAAGAAATCTATATGTAATAAATCAAATGTATTCCATGATTTAGAATCTCTTGGATGTCACATTAACCCATCATTGTTATTATCTATAGAATTCCACTTCATGTGATCGATGGTTTTCGATGACATGAATAATCTTTGAAATATAGGATTTAAAGGAAAGTAACACAAAACCTTTGCAGGTGTGTTCCATTTCTTCTTCTTAATATTATTATATTGATTTATAATTCCAACATCATCCATTTATTCCTATTTAGAAGAATAACATTTTTTCAATCATGTTTGCTTGAATCCTCTCCACAATAAAGCATACAATCATTGGGACAAGCATGTATTTTTTTATAATTAAAACCAAACTTGTTAACAAATTTTTTCATATCATAAAAATACTCAAGGATATTTTCTTCGGGAATTGAATCAAGAAAAAATTCCAATAGCATGGAAATTTCCTTATTTTTAATTTCACATGGGAACTTGATATGGTAAAACTTCAATAGAAAAGAAATTTTTGAATATTTCAAATATCCACTATACAACACTTTATTTTCATCATCAACTAAACTATGAAACACATTTTTGTATCAATGAAGTTCTCTCTTACATTAGTCTCCACAGAATCAAGAGGATGGCCAATGATATGTTATAATCTTGATCTAGTTGTCCTATAGTCCCAAAAACATCACTTGTCAAGTTTCTATTTGTAGAACCCTCAACTGATTGTTCTGATATGTTTTGATGTTTTCCTTTTTGTCTTTAAATGTTGAATGCATTTTTTATAAGGTTTTTCATTTCATTGTCTATTTTTTACGAATTTGGGAGATCATTTTATCGATTGAAATCAGTGTTCAAACTTTCTATATTGTTCGATTCTCTGTGAAAAATCCTACACATATATTGAGCAAGGAATTGCTTCAATGTCAAGTTTTCATAAAATTCATCTCTCTTCAACCATATTCTAAATTTACATTTAGTACACTGATATCTTATTCTAACATTAATAGTTCGATTGGAAGTTGAAAAATCTAAAAAATCCTCCAAACTCTTAGCATACTGAGGTTTGTTTCTCAATAATGTGATCCAACTTTTATCCATATATATCCCAATGTGCCTAAACTTTATTAAAAATAATATAACACATAAGTGTTACTAATTAGGAAAAGATATAATGGTAAAATTTAGTAAATTAGAAGTAGTTGGAATTAAATATATTCAAGATTTAATTAAAATGTAAATTATTTGAATGAATAGATAATCGATGGGAATATAAAGGGGTGTTGGCTAGTGAGTAGATACCCATAATTGAGAAATAGTTATTATATTATATGCCATCCCATATCCTATACCAAACAAGTATCCCATCTCAAATTGGTTTCTATTAAAAAGTAAAAATACAATAAAAACACCTCAATTAAAATAATTTTCAACATTAATAATAAAAAATCAATTAATTTCAAATTCCTAAATTCATTTTCATATTTAGAAGAATATTTACAATCTAAATCACCATTCAAAAGATATATCTTTAATTTTCAATGAAACCATAATGATAAAATATCAATTTTCTAAGTAAAAATATTTTAACTTTTAGCCTTCAATAATATAGTAATTATTCATAATTTATTAAAAATGTGACATGGAAGACATTTAGAATTTTACCATACAATGACATGTCATTCAATGCATTTTCAATGGAATTAAACTTTCCTCATAATTTCAAATAAATTAAGAATATAGTAATAAAAATTCATCAAAAGTTTCAATTTATTGATGAAATTATATAAACATATACATAAAAACATATCAAATAATGAAATATAAAATTATCCTTCACTTAACATATTTTTTTCTTCAATTATTCAATACCATATCCTAGTAAGATTATGGTATTAGTTTAAACAGATTTTGTAATTCATTTACAATATAATTTTTCAAAAACTATTTATCTTCATGACATCCAACTAGAATTAAACATTATCACTTTCTTAAATAAAAATTACTTGGTTTTCTCAAGTTTCTAATTTTATAGTCTAATAAAATCAATAATTTATTAATGGAATTGAAAAGGTTTATTTATTTCTTTGAGTATTCCTTTAAATTTCTCTAGATTATTGAGCACACACACCATATCAAAAATGCATAAAAAATATATAAATTCATGAGTTAATTCATATTAAAAACACATCCAATAAATTCATATAAAAAATTAAAGAATATGGTAATTATTAATAATTTAATAAACATTAGACAAGGAAGAGATTATTGATGGATATATAAAGGGGTATTAGTTTCCCAGAATTGAGAAATAGGTCTGTAAATTATATCCCATCCCATATCCTATACCAAAAAAGTATCCCATCTTAAAGTGGTTTCTATTAATATTTAAAAACACAAAAAAATACCACCTCAATTAAAATACTTTTCAACAATAATAACAATTAATTAATTAATTTCAATTTCCTCAATTAACATTAATATTTAGCATAATATTTACCATATAAATAACTATTCAAAAGATATATTTATAATTTTAAATGAAAACACAGTGATAAAATATCAATTTTCTAAATAAAAAACATTTTATCTTTTAGACTTCAAAAATATAATAATTATTCATAATTTATTAAACATTTGACTTAGAATACATCTAGAATTTAACCATATAGTGACATGTCTTTCAATGAATTTTCAATGGAATTAAACCTTCCTCATAATTTCAAATAAATCATGAATATAGTAATAAAAATTCATCAAAATTTTCAATTTATCAAAGAAATGATATAAAAATATACATGAAAAAATCAAATAATGAAACATAAAATTCTCTAACACTTAACATATTTTTTATTATTAATTATTCAATACCATATCCAAGAGAAAAATTTTATTAGTTTATACATAATATGTAATTCATGTCAAAATTAATTTTTCAAAAAGTATTTATCTTCATAAAAAACAACTATAATTAAATATTGTCACTTTATTAAATAAAAATTACTTGGTTTTCTCTAGTTTCTAATTTTACAGTCTAATAAAATCACTAATTTATTGATGGAATTGAAAATTTTTATTTATTTATTTGATTATTCCTTTAAATTTATCTCGATGATTGAGCGCGTACACTATATTGAAAATTCATAAAAATAGGGAAATGCATTAGGTAATGCATTCTATAAACACATCCAATAAATGCATATAAAAAATTAAGGACTAAAAATGTAAAATAAAAACATAAAGAATATATAGAATGGGATATCATTTTCTTATCTTAATAAAAATTGTGAGAAACAATTGAATACAAAAACTCTAAATGAAAGGGAAGAGAGAAATAAAATCTATATGACCTTACCTCTGATGTGGGGTCGAGAAAAGGAAACGGTAAAGAGAGGGCTTGGGCAAGGATGAAGTATTGGGTGAGGGAAAGGGATAGGGAGAAAGTCTGTGGGGATATGACTATAGTTTTAAAAAGGTCTCAGGGTGCATGCGATCAAAGGTCTCTAGAGATACTTGAGAACCAGCGAGGGGGGAAACACGGTGGTGATAAGGTTCAGGGTCGGGGGAAGGGGAACTCAGGGGAGAAGGTTTGGGGGAGAAGGGTGGGTACGGGGAAAATTGTGTCTTTTTTTAATAAAAATGTAATATATAGAGTAGGTTCTTGAAAACTATTACAAAATCAGTTAAATTTTATTTTTATCTGCGGTTTAGTAAATCTTCACTAAAAAACTTCCACTAAATAATAAATATGTTGTAGTGAATTGGTATGGGTTTTTCATCTCAAATTTCTCTATTTAAGACAAATTTAGTATTATGTACCTAATATACTTTTTTTGGTGTGTATAATGACTATTTGAGATGTTACATCATAAAATTAATTTATTCATTGTATTTGAAGATTAATTTGAATCCCTATGTTTCAAGATGTTTTTATTGAACTGCTTCCCAAGCCAAAAGTGGAGTTTTTCTATCTCAATTTTCATTCTTTATGACTCATGTTATATTCACCAACTATTTTATTTGTTGTGGGGAATAAAATGTCATGGAATATTTTTTACCATATTAATAATGAAATTTAAGGGATTTACAAGTTTATATCAGTATCCCTCCCTTGTATTCTTTTGATTCAAGAGTTACCAAACCCACTGTAAAATTCAATATTTTCCATGGTGAGAAAAACACCCTAAATTTTTTTTTGGGGGGGGAGTGTGTATAGTTTTCTAGAAAATAAATCCATGTTTGGATACTAGTAAGTGGATACAGCTGTGGAATAGATTCATTTAGGGGTAATAATATCAAAAAAAATGGTTGATCATTGACTCAATCCTCACTCTGATTCATTATGAATGGGTCTAAGACCACACACATGTCGAGTCACTCCCAAGTGATATGCTTTGAAATATTCACATGATATTTATCAACCATGAAGAAGTATTTTTTCTACTAATGACTTGGCATCATACTAATGCAAACTGTTGAACCTAATTACTATCTTCCATGGATAACCTAGCACATTTAAAGTACCATCTCCCCTATATTTATTTAATGAGGGTACTTTCTATTACTTTGACAATACCCCACAACTTATAAGTTTATTCCTGGATGATCTCATAAATATCCACATTATTCTATTAAATGTGGAAGTATTTATTTTATATATTTTTTATTATATAGATAACCATATTTTTATTCATACATAGGTTCTTAATAGAATCATATAAAAGGTCTTGTTGAATCTTATGGTGAATTCATTTAACTTAATAAAGTGATGAGTGGGGATCATAATTATATATCCCTTGATTCATAGATAGGTATCATGTGACAAAAAGACTTGGTTTTTGGTGAATACCTCTCCCCATATCAGTATAGTGTCTTGGCACATGGCCTTAACAGCATGTTTTTTATGTTTGGAATTATTCATTTCATCAGTATGAGATCAATGATTATTGTTACTCATTTTTTTATTTATTTTCATGGATATAGAATTCCTTTAGTTTTAGTTGATTATGGATTCATATTGTTTATTTATTCTTTCAATATCACTTATAAGATGTTTATTTTATGATATATTCTTTTTTATGTTACTCTTTCATGAGCACTTGATATCAGCCTTATTTTTTCATTCCCTAAGAAACCTAGAGGATGAATATGTGTAATTTTTTGGAATATGATGTAAGGGGAGATAATTTTATCATAATATGTTCATATTGTATCTTATATTGATAAATGTGATGTATGTATGTATATGGTCTTCCAAGACTATTAAACAATTGGATCTTCTATGATATTTTTTATTATGTACAAATAATGTAATATAATTATTAGAATCAGGTTTCTAGAGTGTAGGATGTTACACCTAATGTTATTTGGGATGTAAGTAATGAAATATTATTGTAAAACATGGTGAAATATCATAAAACATGTAATTATAAGGTTCTTATTTTTAAACCATTACAGTTGGAATCAAAGTAGGGTTTAGATAAATTTAGGGATTATGATGTTAGTAAAAAACAAAGGGAATATAATTTATAGATGAAAAATATGTTTTTATGAGGATAATACATTGATTAATGGTTATATTAGCATGAGATATTTTTTATTATATTAAGGGTTTCATAAATATTTCAACTAATATATGCATATTTTAGAAAAAAATTCCATAATGGTAACAAGGAGAATATAGTAAGAAGGAAACAAGAGGAAAATACCCTTCTAAATTAGTAACCTGAAGTGGTTAGTGTTATAGATAATAAATTTTTAGTTATGGTAACTCAATTAACAAAATCCATAAATGGTGGCACCAATATAATGGATCAACCAAATTCTTTACAAAGTAATACATCAATAGTGGAGCATTTCATGTGATGGATATTGAATATACACTAAAATAATTAAATGGAATATTTAATTTAAGTGTATTTATATTCCACATGGTTTCATTAATAATTATCAGTTATGAGTGGATTAAATGGATTGAATATACATTAAATAGGATTCAATGTACTACTAAAAATTGTAATAAATGTATATGGATACATTAAATATGGTCAAAATAATTTATTAAATGAAACGTGTTATGGATGGATATATAATGGGATGTGATCCCTCTTGTTGTGAAAAAATTATTGTTAGAAATCCACTCCATATTCTCTTCCACCCCATAGATGGTTCATCACCGTTTGTAAACATTCTAGCACCTCTTCAAGTGTGCGGGAGTCCTCTAATTGAGATTGGGATCTGCAAACTGATGTAATCCCTATAAGCATGTAGAATTTACTTGTTTCTCCAATGATCTTCAAAAAGTAAAATCATTGGGGATTACTACACTAGACATCTGGGTATATTCACTTATTTTATTCTTTTATTACAAATTTATTTTTTTAAAGATAGAGCATATATTTGGGTTTTATCTTTTACAGGCATGTCAATATTATGGACAACAAAAATTCAAAAATGGAATATTTTTTTATTTAGTGGAACCTCATACCAAAAGATATCTAGAGTACGGATAAATTATTTAGAGAAGATAATTGTGGTTTTTTATTATTTATAGCATCATAATGTAACTCTTAAAGTATAGCATCTTGAACGTGAATCTAATCAATGGTGGTATTTAATTTATAATACCACGGAGAAGAGTGATATTGATACCATGGAATGGAAGGTATTTTAGGATATTTTTAATAAAATATAATTTCCTAATATAGTTTAAATTATAATGGTAATTAATTTTATAAAGTTAAAGAAAAATGAATAAGACTCGGTTGCTTCTTATGAAGAAAATAGTACCATATCAGAAATTTATGCACCAAATTTTATAATCGCACATAAAACTAAAATTAATAGATTTTACACATGTTTAAAATTAATTTTATAAAGGTATTTGGATAATTATGAATTTTAGAGTTATATGGATATTTTTATGTTATAATATTGTTTAGATTGATATTTTTGACTCTTATATATTTTAAAACATCAAGGATAAGAATCATTCAAGGTGGAAAATAATGAGGAAACAATCAACAAGGAAATCTATAGGTAATATAGTTTAATTTCTCTCATGTCCTAAATTTTGTAAAAATTATTCTAATGAGTTTCTTAAAAGACCGGGAAAATGTTACCAATGTCATAAATTTGGTCATATGGATCATGATTTCAAATAAATTAGTAATGATCAAAATAATAAATATAAAATTTGAGAACCAAACCCCAATCAATGTGTTTAGATTTTAGTGAAATATTTTAATTATAATGAGATAGTTCATTATGAAAATATATGTCTGATGTTAATTATTTAAGGTAAAAATCATCAATATCATAAGAAAAAAAGTGTGGAAATGGAATTTTCTTCTATTATGGAATATGTTGGTCTATCAAATAAAGTGGTAACAAGAACCTTATTTGTATAATCAAATTATTCTAATGTACTGTTTGATTATGGATCTACACATTATTTTCATTTTAGGAGATTTTTCCAATGATATATAAATATTATCTCAATATATGCATACTTTACTTTTGGTAAAAACTTATAGTGGTGGTATAAAATGTAACATCCCTCCACCTCGAGCCTCTAACTGATGCCTAAACTGGAAGAACACCGCATGACCTCAGGTGTAACACCAAAAGTTTTTAAAAATAAATTGAAATGCATGAAACTTTGTATTAAGTGGATATTTATAACTAGCCTTTAAACATAATTTTTTCACTTCTATGTTTTGAATTTGGAAAAATGGTTATATACAATTGTGTTCAGTAAGTTATCTTGATTCTAATAGAACCAACTTAATATTTGGTGAAGAGTAACATACCCCTATAAATAGTAATTTGAATAGTAATATGAACCTAATGAATATTAAATTATATTATTATTTTATTTTCCTAAGGATATAAGATAATGAGATGTCGATTAATTTTTCAAGGTGTTAAAAAATGAGTTATAAATTTAAAAATGTTATTTTTGAATAAATATTTTATTTAAATTAATAATATTTAAAAAATTATTTTTAAAAAATGGATTTAATTTTTGAATTCTATACATTGAAAAAAATTTAGGGTGAATTTTTGGGAATTTTTTGAAATTCTAGATTTTTTTATGAATAGTAAAATATAATAAAATACTATAAATGCTAAATACTTGATTTACTGCATCATAGGTGATGCAAGGATGATGTAAGACCACTTGGTTCGAACTCACAAGAATTTATTGCTATTTTGGGTCACATTAATTAATACTATTCATATTCTTAATCAAAAATATTATAATAATGATTAAAATAATGTAAAATACCTCCTCTCCTCTACTATAAATACCACCCTCATTCCTCTCTTCCTCCCAAACCTCTCAAGCCTTGAGTCTTATCTAAGTTCTACTCAATAATCCTCCCAAGTCTCTTCCATACGTCCTATATCTGATGGTCCCATCAAAAGTCCAAAACCAAAGGCCTTAAAGAGGATCTCAAGGAGAAGAGATCAAGGGGTAAGAATCTCCTTTCATTTTCATGTGTTTTCCTTTAATTTCCTTTTGTTTTCTTATATTATCTTACCCTAATCTTATATAATTAGAATTAAAGCTCCAAAATCTTGTATATTATTTCTTTTTTCATGTTCATGGAAAATTCTTCATCAATATTCTTCTCCTCTCCCACTCATTCAAGAAATTAAAATACTATCTGTGATGTGTTGATTTACCGACATCGTGGATGATGTGATTTCAATTTCATTTAATTTATTCAATAATGGTAATTAAACCATTTTTATGGTTGAACCAAATTATAATTTATGTATTATATCTTATATAAGGTTTTGGAATCATTTTTCAAACATGTTATTAATTTATAAAACAAAATGTGTTCTTTACGATCGAAGAATCGTTAAAATAACCTAAACAAATATCAATAGTATTTTGACTCATGAATCATCCTCATGTTAGAATTAAAAATAATTAATGGTATAATTTATGGTTCTAAAAATATTTAAATATCACTCCATTCCAATTCTGTATTTTCACTTCCAATTGACATGAACATCCATCATGATCCGATCATGGAAATCATGTAAAGAACGCACCCAAAACAATGCAAGGAACAAAATACTTACAATTAAAGGGTGAAATGTTGTAATGAAATGATATTATAAGGTATTTTAAAGATATATATGATTCTTTATAATATTAATAACATTATTTTAACCATTATACATTAGGTTTAAATGAGTTTTATGTAAGACAAACCTGAGGTAAGGGAATTCTTAACCAGATTTCCATTCTTTGGGTTAAACTTTTACTTTATTATTTATGTGGTATTAAATTTTTTTGTGTGATGGGTTTTGTTTATATTATGTTTAATTGTGTGTATTTACAATTTATATACATATTCTATCCACTCTATTAATTCTCACTTGAATTATATGATATTTTTAAAGGTCTTTTCTTTTAAAATCCTCTTAAAATTTTGTTTTACAAAATTCAAACGAAATGTTTTTATGAAATTATTCATGTTGTATGATTATGTTATGGTTATTGGGAATTGTTTATTATGAATGTTGGGACCTATATCTCCATCCAATTCATTGGTTATGTGTAACATAGAGTTTGGTCATATGGTTACTCCAAGTGTAACTGTGATGGTTACACAAATTGTAAGGTAGTTGTGAGGGTTCCAAATTGTATGGTAGCTGAGAGTCTTACAAGATTATGTAAGTAATTCCCTAAGATAATTTTATGGTTCTATTTATGTTCTTATGTTTTTTGGTAATATTTTGTAAATCTCATGTTTCACAAAGTAATTATATATGGGTTACAAGTATGTATTTGGAAAATATTTTCATAAGTTACAAGTATTCATGGAATAATGTGATCTTTCCTTATTTCTATATCCCTTACTAAGATTTTTGTACTCATACCAAGTTTTTAAATGATTTTTATAGGTTATAAGGATTTGTAATACAATGAAGGAATCCAAGTTAAATGTTTGAAGAATTTTCAAATAAATCATGTTTTATTTGAAAATTTTTATATTCTGGAAGAAATGAATACTGTTTTTATGGTATCCACTCTGAAATAATGTTTAGTGTTATGAATATATTATGTCAAAATTTTCTAAATATATAAACTTGAAAATATTATCAATGTAAAAGGAAGTGATTTCTTTACTAAATTCATGATTATGTAATGTAATAAGGGAGAGTCCTTATAGTTGGTATCATAAGATGGTTTAGATAACTTTAGGGGTTAGGATGATGTTAATAGAATACCATAAACTCTATGATTAATTTGAAATGTTATAGAATTTCAAGATTACAATATTTTTTCAACTAAGATATTTTTGTTTAGGATGGTTGTTTGTTGAAGGAACAGGGAAGCTGAAGAGGAGAGGCATCGACAGAATGATATCCTTTCGAACCTGTAGCCCGGAATGGTAGGGATTGGAACTGAGAAGCTTGTAACAGTAATATATCATCTAATGCAAGAAATAAATTGTGGTTTAATCCATGTAAGAAAATAACAAGAGGAACCACAATGGAACATGACAATAGTGTAACATTTTATGAGGCAAAAACCTCCCGCTTTCAATGGATCTTCTGACCCAGTAGTGGCATAAGGATGGATTAAAGCCCTTGAAATGATATTTGATGTTATGGTATATTTAGATAATCAAAAGGTAAGTCTTGTCATTTATGATTTTGAATGTGAATCTAATCAGTGGTGGTCAATGTTAAATAATATTAGTGATAGAGAGGATATTTATTCCTTAGAGTGGGATGAATTTAAAAGTTTTTTCCTTGAAAAATATTTTACTAAGGTGGTGTGACTTAGGTTGGAGAAGAGATTACTTGAATTGAAGAAAAAGGAAGAATATTCAGTGGATATGTATGAAGTAAACTTAACCAGACTAGCGAGGTATGCTCCAAATCTTATTTTGGATCTTGATAGAAAAATCAACTGCTTTTACTCAGGACTAAAGCCAATGTATCGAAGGGTGTTGGCCTCCCGTGAATTGAAAAGTTATAAGAAAGTTTTCTAATGTGTTAAGAGGGTAGAGATGAAGTTTTATGATGATCATGAGCATTTTTGAAACAAGTAGAAGAGGATGTTTAGATGGCAAGCGATGGTTAATAATCAACCAAAGAAATCTTATGGTAAGAAAATATAATTTTCAGTTTGTGAAAAGTGTGGCAAGAAGCACCCTGGGGAATGCCTTACCAAAACTGGGAAGTGTTTTAGATGTGGTAAGTTTGGACATATGGCCTGAGATTGTAATGAAAATGGTCCTAAGATTAATCCTATTAAGAAAAGTGTAAAGCATTTTAAATGTCATGAGATGGGTCGTTATGTAAATTCCTTCAAAAAGAGAGATCTAAAGGACACAAATAAGCCAGACTATAAGCAGAGAGGTGTGGTGAGATCCTTTGCAATTATGTCTGCAGATGTCGAGCCATCCAATGAAGTCGTATCAAGTAAATTTTTTGTTTACTCTGATTTTTCTAAAGTTTTCTTCGATACGGGGTCTAAACATTCCTTCATTTTTGAGAAATTTTTTAGTAAATTGGAAATATCACCTCAAAAAATGAGACCCAAACTTATTGTTCAAACACTAGGGGGATATTATAACAAAGAGGAATTATAAGAATCTTTATATTGTGTTATGTGGAAATAATTTACCTGAAAACCTTGTTATTTTTCCCTTAATCAATTTTGATGTTATTCTGGGAATTGATCGGCTTTCTGTTTATCATGCTAAGATTGAATGTAGAGATAAAGAAGTTCTTTTTCATAAATATTTTAAATTTTTATATAAGAACAAACCCATAAAATTGATAACATATCAGGAAGCTGAGAAACTATTGAAAGATAGAAATGAAAGTTATCTTGCTCATATTTTTGAAAACAAGGGAACTGTTCGGATTAATAATGTGCTAGTGGTAAATGAATACCTTGATATTTTTTCTAATGAGTTACCTGGAGTCATACTTGATCAAGAATTTGAATTCACAATTGACTTAGTTCATGATGCTAATCCAATTTCAAAACCCCCATTTTGTATGGCTCAAATAGAACTTCTTGAATTGAAAATCAGTTACACGATTTTCTTAATAAAGGATTTATTCATCCTAGAACTTCACCATGGGGTGCACCTATTTTATTCATTAAAAATAAATATGTTTCTGTGATACTTTACATTGATTATAGAGCTTTAAATAACATCGCTATTAAAAACAAGTATCATTTTCCTCATATTAATGAATTTTTTTTATCATCTCCAGGGAGCTCAGTACTTTTCCTAGATTGACTTGAGATCTGGATACCATCAGCTGAAGGTAAAGGAGGTTGAAATCTTGAAAACAAATTTTCTTACTAGATATGGGAATTGTGAATTTTTAGTTATGTTGTTTGGGTTAACTAATGCACCTATTGTATTCATGAATATTATGAATAGAATATTTCATGAGTTCTTGGATAAGTTTTTGGTTGTCTTTATTGATGACATTTTGGTATTTTCTAAGAGTAAAGAAGATCATGAAAAACATATAAGTATTGTTTTACAAAACTTGAAGGAAAAGAAACTGTATGAAAAATTAATCAACTGTGATTTTTGGTTACAACATAATTTTTTCTTGGTAACATTGTAAATAAGGATGTAATAACAGTAGATCCTTCCAAAACAATAGTGGTTAATGAATTTACAAGACCCAAAAATTTTATAGAGATTCGTAGTTTTATTGGATTAGTAGGTTATTACTGACTATTTTTTAAAAACATTGCACATTTATCTAGCCCTCTAACCAAGTTAACGCAAAAAGGGGTTAAATTTATTTGGACAGAAGAATGTGATGTTTATTTTCAGGAACTGAAGAAGAGATTGGTGAATGCTCTAGTTTTGGCCTTTCTTTCTAGAAATGGTGAGTTTTTCATCTACAGTGATGCTTCTATAAAAGAAAATTGGTTGTGTTTTGATTCATAATGATTAGGTAATTGCTTATGCTTCAGGACAACTAAAACCTCATGAGTTAGATTATCCCACACATGATTTGGAATTGGTTGTTGTGGTTTTTTCTTTGAAAATTTGAAGGTATTGTTTATACGGAGCCAAATTTCAAATATATACTAACCATAAAAGTCTGAAGTTTATATTAACTCAGAAGGAATTAAACATGAGGTAGAGAAGATGGCTTTAACTGATAAAGTATTATGATTTCATGATAAATTACCATCTGGGAAAAGAAAACAAAGTGGCGGATACCTTGAGTTGAAAACATCATGCATCATTAACCATGTTACATTTGGAACATGATTCCTTGATTAATTATTTGATGAATTTTGGATTAGAAGTTGTTAGTATAAGAAATACCTCTATTTTGTTCCAGGTTTCAGTGTATTCATCATTATCAAATAGAATTAAGCAAGTGCAGAAGGAAGACCTTGAGTTATAGAAAAAGGTAGAATTGGTTAAAATGGGTTAGTTTTTATAATTTAACCATGATAAAGATTGTTTTTTAAGATTTGGAAAAGGTTGTGTGTGCCTTGTGATTCCCAATTGAAGAAATAATTATTGTGTGAATCTCATAGTTATCTATTTTTAGTTCATCCTGGTAGTTCTAAGATGAACATAGACCTTCAAGAGTATTATTGGTGGGATTGAATGAAAATAGATATTGTTGATTTTACCATGAAATGTTTGACATGTTAATAGGTTAAATCAGAGCGGAAGTTACCGAAGGGGATGCTTCATCCTTTTCCAATTCCATATTGGAAATGGGAGAATGTATCTAGGAACTTTGTGGTAAGACTACCTAATACTTCTTGAGGTAAGAATGCGATTTGGGTTTTTGTTGACCAGCTAACAAAATATTAACATTTTCTTTCTATTCAAGATACAATTTCTTTGGAACATCTTTCTCAACTATACCTCAAAGATATTTTCAAGTTACATGGATTTTCTCTTTTCATTGTATCTAACTAGGATCACAGGTTCACTTCTAACTTTTGGAAGGGCCTTCATAAGTCGTTGTTCATATGATTAAATTTCAGTACAAATTTTCATCCTTAATCATATGGGAAGTCAAAACGAACGATTCAGATTTTGGAAGATATTCCTAGAGATTTTTCAATGAACTGTTAGGAAAGTTGGGATCAACATATTTTTTTAGTTGAGTTCTCTTATAATAATATTTTTTATTCCAGTATTCAGATGGAACCTTTTAAGGAATTTTATGGGAAGTGGTGTTAGACTAAAACGTTTTGGGATGAAGTCGGTGAATGAAAGTTGATGGGGCCAGAATTAGTAGAGGAAGTGGCTAGTAAAGTGAAGATGATCTAGTAGCACATGAGGACAGCTCAGATCAGTCAAAAACATTATGTAGGTAATATAAAAAAAGACTTCTCTTTTGAGGTAGGTGATAATGTTTTCCTTAAAATATCCCCTTGAAAAAGTGTGATTCATTTTGGTAAAAAAGGAAAGCTAAGTCCATGGTTCATCGACACTTTTGAAATTATGAAGAAAGTTGGACCATCCACCTACTGAGTAGATTTACCTCCATGTTTATTTTAGGTACATATTTTTTTTCAGGTTTTGATGCTGAGAAAGTATGTGTCTGATTCAACTCGTGTTTTGAGCCCAAAAGCAATTCAGTTGGAAGAGAACCTTTCTTATGAAGAGAAACCAGTTCAAATTCTTGATCGAAGGGAACAAGTATTGCGGAATAAGGTAATCCACCCAGTAAAGGTTTTGCGGAGAAACCACATGGTTGAAGAAGTAACATGGGAGTCTGAAAATGCTATGAGGGAAAGGTACCCTCACTTGTTTAATAAGTAAATAAAATTGTGAGGACGCAATTTTCAGAAGGTGGGGATAATGTAACACCCCAAGTTTTTAAAAATAAATTTAAATGCAAGAAACTTTGTTTAAAGTAGATATTTATAACTATCCTTTAAACATAATTTTTCCACTTCTATGTTTTGAATTTTGAAAAATAGTCATCTACAATTGTGTTCAGTAAGTTATTTAGAGTCTAATGGAACCAATTTAATTTTTGGTGAATAGTAACATAGCCTTATGAATAGTAATGTGAATATTAATATGTCCCTAATGAATATTTAATAATATTATTATTTTATTTTCTTAAGGATATAAGATAATGAGATGCTGATTAATTTTTCAAGGTGTTAAAAAATGAGTTATAGATTTAAAATTGTTATTTTTGAATAAATTGTGATTTCATTTAAAAATTAAATTAATAATATTTATAAAATTATTTTCAAAAAATTAATTTCATTTTTGAATTATACATGTTGAAAAATGGTTTGGGTGAATTTTTGGGAATTTTTTGAAATTCTGTAATTTTTTATGAATAGTAAAATATGGTAAAATACGATAAATGGTAAATACTTGATTTACTGCATCATAGGTGATACAGGGATGATATAAGACCAGTTATTTCAAGCTCACATACCATTATAACTACTTTGGGTCATATTAATTAATACTATTCATAGTATTGAGCAAAAATATTATAATAATTATTAAAATAATGTAAAATACCTCTTCTCCAGCACTATAAATACCACTCTCATTCCCCTCTTCATCCCACACCTATCAAGCCTTGATCCATACCTAGGTTCTACCCAATACTCCTCCCAAGGATCTTAACCACGACCTAGAGCTTCTGTTCTCATCAAAAGGCCAAAAACAATGGCCTTAAGGATGATCTCAAGGAGAAGAGATCATGGGGTAAGAATCTCCTTTCATTTTCATGTGTTTTCCTTTCATTTCCTTTTCTTTTCTTATAATCTCTTCCCTACTCTTATCCAATAGGAATTAAATCTCTAGAATATTTTATATTCTATATTTTCTCATGTTCATGGAAAATTCCTCATCAATCTTCTTCTCCTCTCCCACTCATTCAAGAAATTAAAACACTGTCTGGGATGTGTTGATTTACCGACATCATGAATGATGTGATTTCAATTTCATTTAATTTCTTAAATACTAGTCATGAAACCATTTTTATGGTTGAAACAGATTATAATTTATGTATTATATCTTATATAATGTTTTGTAATCATTTTTTACACATGTTATTAATTTATAAAACAAAATGAGTTCTTTACGATTGAAGAATCATCAAAATAACCTAAAAAAATATCAATACGGTTTTAACTCATGAATCATACTCATGTAAGAATTAAAAATAATAAATGCTATAATTTATGGTTTTAAAAATATTTAAATTCCTCTCTATTATAATTATATAGTTTCACTTCCAATCGACAAGAACATCCATCATGAACTGATCATGGAAATCAAGTAAAGATTGCTCCCAAAACAATGCAAGGAACAAAATACTAATAATTGAACGGTGAAATGATTTAATGAAATGATATTATAAGGTATTATAAATATTTATATGTTTCTATAAGATATTAATAACACTCTTTTAACCATTATACAGAATTTTTAAATGAGTTTGAAGTAAGACAAACTTGAGGTAAGGGAATTCTTAACCCAATTTCCATTCTTTGGGTTAACCTTATACTTCGTTATTTATGTGGTATTAAAATTCTATGTGTGATGGGTTTTGTTTATATTATGTTAAATTATGTTTATTTATTTTGTATATAAATATTGTATCCACTCTATTACGTCTCACTTGAATTATATGATATTTTTAAGGGGGTTTTCTTTTAAAATCCTCTTAAAATTCTGTTTTACAAAATTCAAAAGCAATGTTTTTGTGAAATTTTTCATATTGTATGATTATTTTATTATCTCGCAGTGCACGACGGGATAGTGGGGTAGAAACATGTGCTACCCGATGGTTGATTAGAGAGGATTGGGTTCTGCTTAATCACTCATATCGGGTGCACCGTTTTCGCCTCGAAACGCCCAACGACTCCATATCCAGCAATACGTGGACCTGCTTTCCAAAGGTAGGTGTTCACTGGGTGGTTTGACTAGTGATTCTTAGGGACTCACATTGTTCGATAGGATGGGAATTCGGGCTCATAGCACCCTTTTGGGGGGAATTATTGCCTGTTATGGGACTCTCTTATAGATTTAAGATGTATTCATATGTTCGCAAATCTTTGGTTTATACCCAAGCATAGTATCCATATATTACTCTGGGTTGGCAATGATCAGCTGGGCGTAGGGGTTCGGAATCATTTATGCCTGAGGTTTACCATCCCTCATTGGATTAATGACCCCGAGGAGTCCGGACTCATTGAGACGGTATTGGTTTAAAACCTCATTATCAGGCACTCTGGAGTTTTATTGTCATCCAGGGGAGAGATATAATGACTTGAGCATTTGGATCGAACCCGTGATATGGGCTTCCTATGTATCCTCATGAGAGGAATTAGAACCCACATAGTTCAGTCTGGTATGGGTTTACACTCTAGGTTGCCCAGGGTTGATGTAGTGAACTGACATGAAGATGGTTGGAACGATCGGTTATTGGGCTTGAACCTCGGGGAGGCTTCCTACATACCATGCCTAGGAGACAGGGATCAAAGTCCACATAGTTCGCATGGGAGTGTCGGAGAACCGACTTGAATGTGGACCCGGGGGTCTGATGGTGATCGGGCTTGAACCTCTTGCAGGCTTCCTACGTATCCCTGTAGTGGGGAATCAAAGTCCACGTAGTTTGAATTGGGATGGGGCTTACACTCGGAGGAGGCCCAGGGTAATGGATTGGGGCTTACACTGTGAGGAGGCCGAGGGTAATGGATTGGGGATTACACTCTGAGGAGGCCCAGGGTAATGGATTGGGGCTTACACTCTCAGGGGCCCAGGGTAATGGATTGGGGATTACACTCTGAGGAGGCCTAGGGTAATGGATTGGGGCTTACACTCTGAAGAGGCCCGGGGTAATGGATTGGGACTTACACTCTAAGGAGGCCTAGGGTAATGGATTGGGGCTTACACTCTGAGGAGGCCCGGGGTAATGGATTGGGACTTACACTCTAAGTAGGCCTAGGGTAATGGATTGGGGCTTACACTCTGAGGAGGCCCAGGGTAATGGATTGGGACTTACACTCTGAGGAGTCCCAGGAGAGGATTTCATGGTCGATGCTTACTCTAAGACCACGTGATTCATGCTCGGTGTGAGAAACAAGAGGTAGCAGGGACCAGAAAATCACATCATGAAAGGTGCGTTCGTGGGAAGTGTGACGGGGCTTACGTGTGGGAGCGGCCCAGAAAAAGTCTGGGATTACTCTGAGATGGACACCCATGGTGATAAGGCCCAGTGGGAAAGGTACGTGGCCCCAAAGAAGAGCGGAGCAGTACCCTTCCCCACTACACCCTTCCTTGGCCATGGTCGTGGGGAAGTATGGAGGTGCATGGGTGCTTCCTTCTAATGGGTAGTCTGCCACTCCTCGAGGATGGGAGAAGTGCCCCAGTCCTAACAAGTGGAGGGGAAAAAAGGGGACTTCCGGGCTCGGACTCCGCATTACCGTGGGAATGTGAACCGAGAAATGCTTCGGGAATCGGCTCAAGGGCCGGACCAACCCCTTCGTCCTCGCTTACCATGGGTATGTGGACTCAAAATGGTGTGCTGATTCTCCTGAAGGTTACATCACATGGGTCTGGTGGCTATGGTGGGGGCCTCGGCTCGGGGCCAATGAATGGTCCAATGAGGGGGTTGCGGAGGATCAGGCTGGATTGGAAGGATTTTATCTGGCTCGGGGAATGGGAACTCCGAAGGATTTAGCGGACCACACCGGTATAAGAGGATTGGCACCCTTCGCGTAGGGAGGTTCTACGTGGCCGGAGAGGCCGTCCGCAAACCAGGGTGGTCCGCGAACTGATGGGAATCCAGCGAACCAGGGTGGTTTGCGGCTTCGAGTTCGGCCCGCGTACCAGGTTGGTACGCAGACGGATCCATGCGAGAAGTGGCGGCCAAAGGCGGCGCTGGTTGAAGGTTCGTCGGTCGGGGCTTCGCCCGCATAGGAGGGTGATATGCGGTACGATTTATCAGAAAAGGTGCATAAACTACCTAGTCCACGGGGAGTGCATCCGCAGAGGGGACATGGTTCGCTGTCTTCCTTTCTTTTTTATTTTAAGTTCGTAGCTCACCAAGTTGTTATGCCTTTTTCGGTTCCTTATTAATTTGTTTCCAGCTTCATACCTATTCTGGTTTGCAAACTGGAATTTTGCTGTTGGCGAAATCCTAAGCTCCTTCCTTCGAAATCCTTCCACCCGAATCTGATCGATCTCCCCCTGCCTTTTTCCTATCCTTTTTTCCCTCCTCCCTTGATCTCCTTTTATAGAGTGGGGAAGGATATGGATCTTTGGTCATGAGGCACCTTTTGCAGAGGCCCATGATCAGAAACCCGGTTTATGGATGACTTGGTCAATCCACAACTCATGGGGGGCATTTAACGCACCTCCTCCACAAACCAGACTAGCTCAGGGGGTGCCTCGCAGCCGCGCAGGGTTCCGCCTCCATTTCACGAATGATAGTGGATGCGTCCTGGGCCTGGTTGATACAGTTCGCGGCTGGGGTGGTACATGACGTCGGGCCATCTTGGCGCCCGCGGAGGATCCCCGCCTTCGTTCTATGAATGACAGTAGTCCGCGGAGGGGGGTTCTTCACGGAACCAGTCGTATACCGTTATCATTGGACCGGTCTGTGGACCGGTTTGGCTTGTGCCATCCTTTGAGTATTCTCCAAACTTTTTTCCCAATTCTTTGGGGGGGAAATTGGGTATAATCCCCCTCAGATTATAGGTTATTCTCATTCTCCTTTGCGGATTTTTCAGGACCCTACAAATTCCCCCCATTGGAATGGGGTCCGATCGGAACGAAGAGGAGGCCATTCCGATGTAGAGTGGTCCTGAAACATGGATGGTTTGCGGTAGGGGAGTGGTCCCAGTAGGGGACCAAGCCTATAAATACGAGGGCCCTTCCTTTTTCTTTTACTGAATTCTTCATGAAGCAAGAGCTCTCTCACCTTTTTGTCTCTGCGTGCTTGTTCCTTCATGAAACGCCTCGTCCGCAAACTAGTTGCCACTTCCGCGAACCATTCCATGTTCGTATCATACTTCACCCGTGGACCGATCTCCCAACCGCAAACTAATTCTTTTAACTAATTAAAAAGTAAGTCACGAAGAACCACGTAGGAACTCGCTCTGCGTTTTTGATGGTTTGCGGACTGAAATCTTCCAGACTTTGAAATTTTTTGAAGTCTTCCAAACCTAACTATTTAAATCTAGGATTAAGATTCCACGGAGAAACCTGGTTTTCGGTTTTCTGGCCAACGCTCCATGGGCCAAAGTACCGCGGACCTCTTCCATGTAGGGTTGGTTCGTGGGATGTAGTCATCGTGAACCACATTTTGAGGCTTGCTTGCGGACCTCATCATGAAGGCTTCTTGACTCCTTTACCATATGCTTGGTATTTTTTCCAGATTTTATTATTATGGACTAACCATTTTCCTGGTCTTCATAATGCACGGAGAAAACATGGTTCCCCCTCACCCTGCACCCAGGCCTGTTGTCGAGCCTCTCTCAATCGGTGATCAATTCCTAAAGGATGTGGGCAGCTTTGTTAAGGATGGAATCCGCCACTCCCCATTGTGCCCCTTCCTTGTCGATCTTCTCTCCGAGTCATAGTAGGACTACCCCTTTTCCAATAGGCTTCCTGACTACGGGTTCGGTTTACTGTCTGATACGCCGATTCTAGTACCATCCCGTGACAACAATCCTACAGCATGAATTTTTACTAGTACTATCCCTCGATCTGTGATATCTGTAAGAGGATGGCCTTCCCTAAGGGATACAGTTACTGCATCTGTGTTGAATCACCTTCCTGTAAACCCGACAGGGGAACAACGCAAGCTAGACGGGACAATTCACTGTTATCGGAGCATTGCCCGTAATGCAATGGTGAACAACCAGCATGGCTGGTCAGCGGACTGGGACCTTCAGCCCAGAGGGGCATTTAAGTCATTGGATTGGGGGTGGCCCTTCTGGGTTTGCCAGAGCTATGTAGAGTTTGAAACATAATTGCAAGCCGTAGGCTTATATGAAGCTTCCTGGGAGTCCCAAACCTATACCCATTGACCTCAAGCCCTCTCCAGGAAACTTATGAGCCGTTGGAGTTCGGACACTAACAAATTCCATCTGGTCCATGGTGAGGTGGGTATTAGTCTTTGGGAAATCTTCCAGATTTTAGGGGTCCCCATCATTAGGGGTATGTATGAAGAATTCCTGCCTCCCTCTTCTATGTGGGACAAAGAAGAGAGTACTCCCCCCTTGGTGAAGCATCTTATTGACTAGGCCCAGGAGCATTCAAAGGATATGTCTCCGAAACATCTTGTCCCATACCGTGAATGGGTCAAGGCTTTTTCTAGAGAGAGCAAGTCCATGGATCTCCCATGCAGGCCCATAACCTGCCCTATGATGGAGTCCCGAAGGCAGAGGGGCAGCTACTGGCTGATCCTGGAGGAAGGACAGTTCAATGATTGGGGCTAGGAGCTTGTCCCAGACTTTGATCGGCTGCTCCGTCTGGCGGCGTTTCTGACCATGTTCTTGAGTGGATGGCTATTGCCTGTACGCGAGACTGGTGGCGTGCAGGTCTCTACTTTTTTCATGGAAGCACATCTGGCTACTAAAAACATCATCAACTTGGTCTTCCCAGTATTGGCCTGGATTCATCGGTTTCTTTGCAATATTACTGATGGGATTCGCCCATACCAGGTAGTCTTCCCTTTTCAAATTCTCTGGGGATGGTTGGGAGCACATATCAAGAACTACTACACTTTCATCAACCCACTTTAGATTCCATGCACCGCATTCCAGCCATACTTGAAAATGACCAGTGGGGTTATGCCTAAAGAGTGGCCGACCCAAGAGAAGGATGGACAACAAACAGTTCAGAATATGCATCTGTTGTCGAGTCGGATCTCAAGTTATGATCATTTCAATTTCCGACCATATCCCTCCCCGACTGGTGCAATTACAAATACTATATCAGAGGAGTTTAGCAAGCGGGGCTACCTCTTTTCCCTTCGATAGGGAATTCTGGTGGATCTTATCAGTGGGGAGATAATCTGTGAGGGGTACGCGCCTTGCCGATTCGGATGTCAATTTGGCTGCGTCCAGGCACTGTGTCCTCCCGCACTCAACGGCGCCCGCGAGAACTGCCATTTAATGGTGTCCAGGAAACTGTGGTTAATGTTTACCCAGGAAGATACTGGTTGTGAGGTTATGACTCCCATGCTTGCAGACTCCATGCCTTTCTTATCTAAGAGTTATACCAACTCTTGGGTGCAATCATACCCAAATGGCCAGTTAGGGTTGTGGGTTCCCACTATCTCAATTCCTAAGCCATCGAAGGGCAAGAGGAAGCTAAAGGGAGATAGTGCTTTAACCAGGTTGGGAAAGGTTCTTTGCAACCCTGTCAGCACTGTGCTTTTGGGGAAGATTTTAACGGATAGAGGTGTATCCTCTCATGCCCTCGAAGCTTCCTGGAGAGAGTTGTTTATTCCCACAGATGCTGCCTTCCCAACGGCCTGGGGTCAATGGGACGAATTCAAAGGCTGGTCATCCTTTCACATCCAGTACCCCCATTCTTTGTGGCAGTATCTCCAGGAATCAGAAGTGGCATTTGACAGGCTGGGCTACATATCTGCCCCTATTTACATTCTCTATGATGTGGACCCAGAGAGGGTAGATCGGTATCTCCGGGACCTCGAGGCCTACATTTATGCACGCCAGGGTTATGTGGTAATAACCCACCGAGTCCAGGACATGCTGCAATTGTTGACTGATGAGGAGGGGGAAGAGAGTGATCACTCTTTAGGGGGTGATGATTTCGGTGGTCCCCCTGCCGCGGCTGAAGCAAGGGAATTCCCCCCTGCCCATGAGGTCCCGCCCACAGGTAGCTCTAGAGAGTTCTAGGGTGGCAGTGAGATCCGAAAAACAAACATGACCATTGGATCCCCCACCAGCCCTTGCCGCTGCCCAGACCTCTCAGATCGATCCCCCCCCCCCCCCCCGTTGGTCGGTCATTCCTGTTACAGGCGCATTTTTGGATGCGTGGATGATTTGGTATGAACTGAGGGTCAGTAGCTCGGATGAAGCAGTTTAGGAGTTACTCAAAGCGAGCCCTCTCGAGTTTCTGGGTATTGGGACCATCTTCGATCCTCCTCACCTGCTGTTGGAAGAGGATCTAGATGAAATAGTCACTTCATTGAAGGAGATGGACGCATATGTTCATTCACTCTGGAACCAGATTTATGGGTCTACACAGGTTTCCATGATGATAAGACATCCTGGATTGTCTAATCCCAAAGAAGAGGTTTCCCTGCTCGTCCACTTTGACTTTCCTCCGCCTTTACTGTGAAGGTTCTAAAGTATCTTCCCTTTATGTTGGGTGATGAGGAATCCCAGAGGGAAATTCCATCCTCAGAGTATACCCCCCGTGGTACCGCAGCAGGCGAACACATGCTTTCAGCTATGGGGATCATCGAGGAGGGGTCTCCTGGCGCAGCTGAGCTCATGGAAGCGACCATTGCGGACCTAGCTAGGGTTTTTCCTCCTCAAGCTCCTCAAAGCATTCTGAGTGGAGAATTGTCCCCTGGGTAGATCTAGAGACATCAGCAGACGTCCCATTTATCGGAACGGCTCTGACAGGGGACGTCGGGTAATCATGACTTCTTATTTCCTTGATTACCAACTGGTATATTCTGACTCTGCTAGTTATTAACAGTTTTGGCGCCTGATGTAGGGCCACTCGGAGACTTGGCCGTAGCTACCCAAGCGGTCATACCTTCTTCCCCCTTATCATCTGAGGGATTACCTACAGCCACACCTGAGCGTGACGAGATGGAGGTCCCTACTGAAGGGGATAGGGATATGGACGCTTTACTTCTACCTCCATCAATCAAAGATATGTCAGAGGAGGAATAGATGGAAGTCGAGACTCCCGCTGATCATACGGCCTTTATAATTGCAGGGGAGGACGGGGCACCCGTGATTATTGAAGAGGCCCCAGATCTGATGGGTACAGCTGCCTCAGACCCAATGGATCATGTGGTGATGGAGGAAGAGCCTTCCGTCAGGCCAGTTGTTGGAAACCCAGAGTGGGCCATTATTTTGTTTACCGGGGGAGTGATTTTCCTAGGCTTGATCTCCGTAGCTGACCGCTTCGGGACAGCTTTGGTATTTGCTGTCCTCGGGTATGGCCTTAGGTCCTGGACACCTCTAGGGGTTCCCAGGACGTCTTTGCCTCTCGAAAATATAGTGTCTTCCTCGAGTGGTCACGGCGGCACAGAGCTTGAGGATACTGATGCCTTGATGACCAGAGGTAAGTTCCTCAATCTCTTGCCACTAAATCCTTTCTATTCCCTTTTCAAATTAGGGATACTTATCTGTCTTATTGAATTTCGGGCTTTAGGACCACAACCGTTGGCGTTGGCGATTGTGTCATCGGATCTGATTGTGCCTGTGACCACAACCCCAAGGGGTGAAGTTTCCATGGTGCCAGAGTTTGTAGGTGAAGCTGCATCGAGTCCCTCCTTGGTGATGTTCATCCCTGAGTACGTATCTTCATCTAGGAGTGACTCCGAACCTAATCAACAAGTCCTTTCTAGTCTTAGACCTACTCTCCAAAGGGCTTGGGAGAAAATTTGGAAGTTGATTTCTAAGACTCCTTTGGCCGAGATGCCGACTAAATTAAAAAATCTATGAAATACGTTTATACTACAGGGATTTGATGGCTTTTACTACCATGGTATTTATGATATAGTCAAGAAGGTGGTCGCTAACCAGAGAGAGATTGGGTGGTTTCAAATCTCACCTTTCTGATGCTCAATCTGAAGCCTACCTTTCTGTGACCCGACAGGTTTGCATACAGAGGCTCATGATCATGACGAGGTAGTTGCGAGACTCCAGGGAGAAGTCATTAAGCAGTGTTCTTGACTGGAGTTGCTGAGGAATGACATACAGTGGCTGCAGCAGGAAGAGACTAATGTCACCTCCATAATTGAAGAAGGGGAGTGGCAGGTGGAGGAGGAGATGAGGGAGAGCTCAAACGTGGCCCAGGAGGCAGAAGCATTGCGGGCTTGTGCAGAAGATGAGACAGCCTTACTACAGAATCTCTATCAAGCAATCAAGGATTCTCATTAGTGCCTGATACAGCTTTTTGAATCTGCTGAAAACCTACTATAATAACCTTTCATGCCAGAGCAGGCTCCGAATTGTGGATTCCCTTCCCACAAACTTTGTTATGGAACAAAGAAATGTTTTTCGTAGCGCTCTTGTTGTAACAACCTGATATTTTATGATAACTATTCTTTTTAATTTATTTGATGTCATGTGTTTTATGATACAACAAGATTATAGTGTGCTATACACAACACTGTATTAGCTTGCAGTATATGCAACACTATTCTTAGATTGTGTTACACACAATTTCAAGTTCGTTTGATAATAGTAATTCTACGCAACATTGAGTATATATATATATATATTCAATGTATAAATGAAAAATGGTTGGATTCTATTATAACGAAACAACAAAGGAGTCTTGCACAACACGCAACCCTAATTTGGCTTACATTACACACAATCACGACCTTCCTCGATAGCGTGTGTTGTACGCAATACCGAGTTTCACTAAAAAATGATATGCTATTAAAATATTATTAAAACTAGCCGTTATGAATACTAATAACCACTTTTTGAAATTTTTTAAATTTCATCTTTTAAAATGGAATTCATTTTTGTATTCGGAATATCGAAATTATCCTAGGGTGAAATTTTGGTATTTTTCTGTAAACTTTCAATTGTTGATGAATAGTGAAAACACTGGGTTACTATTTAAAAACCGACTTTTTATTTAAATAATTATTTATTTTATTTAAATTTATTTTATGTAAAAATTGATACATAATACCTATATAATTTCAATCCAATTCATTAGAGTCATTTCATAATAATTTTAGATATATAAAAATTTTATTGAACTTTTGACCGTCTTTTACCCACCTCCTAGGAGAATTTGCAAATTTACATAAAATATAAATTTACCTATTTTGTGAATGGAATTTCAAAAAATCCGAGAGACATGGTTGATTTTATTAAGTAAAATTTGGTTCAATGAGATGAAAATAATTTTTGGTGAATAGTAACTTTTTACTTTTTTTTACCACGGTTAAAAGTAAATAGGGTAATTAAGGGTAAAAATGATATTATTATTACCCTAACACATGTCCTAATTCTATTGGATAAGTTTAATTCGACCAAAAACAACCTTAAGAATAAAATATGACCATTTAGGCCCACTTGGATTAGATTAGGACATTTATTATTAATTTATTTAAAGAAGGGTTAAAATAGTTAAAATCAAAGTTTAATAACTAAATAGTTTTTAATATAGGGTTATAAATAAGATAAATTAGAATATAAATATTCATTATAAATATAAAAATATTTCCTACGTAATGGTATTTTATTTTTAATTTTTAGACACTAAATAATTTAAGTTATTTATGACACAATGATGATGCAATAATTATCTTATTAATCAAATATTGACATAATTGATGTTATAAATACCCAAATAAATGTAATTTGAAACTTTTTATGAATTAAAATAATTTTATATGTTAATATGACATGTTATTATTTATTTAATTAACTTTTTTCGAACTAATATTAATGTTATGAGTTTCACAAAAATCAATTACCAAATAGTGTCAAAATTTACATAAAATAGTTTTTAAAACAAATATTATATTATTAATTGTTATTTTATTCCTAAAAATCTAAGGTTCGGAAAAATGACTTAGTTAAGGTTATATATAATAATAATAAACAACTTGGGGTTCTTTTTTCTTGTTATAGTAAGTTTATTAACCTTATAGTGTAAGAAAACAAGAAGACACGGTAAAAGAAAAATTATTTAACTTAAAGTTAAATCTAAATGATAAGGTTAAAATAAAAACCTAAACTTGTATAAATTCTATTGTATGAGAGTATTTACACCCATACCCACCTTATCTTCTAAATAACTCAATTTTGAGCTACTAAAAACTGAATATGGCTTTATAATAAAATAATATTTTTAGTTATTCCAAAGGTGCCCCTCTCCTCCCTTATAAAAGGGCACCTCCTCCCTCTCTTCCTCACACCACTTTGAGCCTTCAAGTTCTGCCAAAACCTGAAAAAGTCTCTTATCCACTTCCCTAGAAACATCCTAGAGGTCCTGGTCTTCTTCAAAGACCAAATTTGGTTCCCTAAGAGGAGGTCTCAAAGAGGCGCTTCAAAGAAGAGGTAATGTCTGTTACCGATTCTTTCAACATTATTTCTTCTTACACTTCTTCTTCTTTAGTTGTTTCATTATGAATTAATAACATCCCTATCACTAATATACTGATATGTTATTATAAGTATGAAAAAACCCTATTTCACCACCTATCTATCCTATGGAAAATGAAATCATCGCACGTGCGTAGGTACGGAATACCGTCTCCACACCGTGGTGTAATCTATTTTCCACCACCACCTTACTTGGATGGGTATAATGGTGTAAATAATAACTATATATGATTATTGTAAAGTGATATTGATTCTGAAATATTATACATACACTCCAATACAATTCCACGATCATGGGAACGATATCATCGCTCGTACGTACGTACGGAATATCGTCTCCACGACGCGATGAGATTCATTCTCCATGTTAACCATTCATGAATGATTATAAAGTATATATAATAGGTAATCATGAAATATATGACATAATAATGATACTATATTTATTTGTATATATATTTATGTCATCTAATTAATTTCATTCAATTCAATAAGAAAATGAAAACAGTGTTCATGCGTACGTACGGCCTACCGTCTCCATGAACAGTGTATTTCTTTCCATTTATTGATCTATTATATATATGTATATTCTGAATATATATTATATATAAATCATCTTTTACATTCTGGATGTAATTAATCATGATCTAAGTAATCATATGAATAATTACAAGTTAAAACACGAATGACAAATGAAAAGATTTTACCCAAAACGCTACTTTAACATTAATTTACAAAAGAAAGGGTAATATAAAGTCATAATTGAACCATATATGATATAATAAAAATTAATATGATTCTGTAATAATTCAATGACATTATTTAAATCATTGTACAAGAGTTTTGGATACGTACAAAGCATATCGGACCTAAGGTAAGGGATAACTTTGGAAATCTCATTTTTATCTGTGATTGCTTATATGTAAGTATTTACTGGGGTTATTGTTATCATCCATGTCCATGTTTTCTAAAAGTGTTTTTATGTATGTTTAATGTCCTTTTTACCCATTTTGAATTTTACTAAATATTATGTAAGTAATCTTTCTTTTGTTTACGTTACGAGGTACTTTTTGACTTTTCCGACAAAAGTACGAGGAGAATGTTTTTTTAACTTTTACGGCATGAATGGATTTTTTACGGTTTTATAAAGCCTTATTTTCATGAAACTTAATCCAAAATATTTCATGACTATTTTCAACAAAATCCTTTTCTTTCAAAATTACATGACATTTTGTGAAAATAAAATGATTTTTAAGAAGAAAGGATATTTTCCTCAAGAATTCATTTCAAGTGTTTTATCAAAACCAATTTCCACATAAGATGACATTATTTCATATGTATGTTTCAAGTATAACATCTCTATGATTTACATGGTTTCACTTTTCTTATTATGAAACGATATCCATTTCTTTTATATGGATAATGTGATGATAGAATGATGTTTATGAAACCCATTTTATTCTTTGGGTTATGATGAATTATTTATGTTTATGTTGTGGCACAAGTAAGAATGATTTCATTATGAGATGGGTGGGACCTATATCTCCCTCCAATGCATTGGGTAAATATTTATATCTCATAAGATAGACATGGCTGGAATGGTAAGTTAATCCGGTTCAGTGTTACAGGACTGAAACGAGGAGTGAACTCGATTCAGAAAGGGACTTTGTCCACAAAGATGGTCTTGGCAGCAATGCCTTAGATACTATGGAAATCATAACAAGTTCTTAATGGTTGCCACAATTACATGATTTATTCCCATGCTATTTTATCATGATTTATGTTCCCTTATGATATATTCCTTACGTACTTCCAAGATTCATTACTTTGCTCAATATTTTGATGTTTAGATTTTATGTTCAAGTTTTTGCATTCAAATGTTTATGGATTGTTTTATGTTCTCTATGTTTAACCTTATTGGGCATTTGAGCTCACCCCTTTTATGTTTTGTTTTCCCCAGGATATAAAGAAAGGTTTTAGGTAAGAAAAAAAAGGGGAAGATCTTTATGGGAGATGTTGAAGATCTTTCACCATTATTAGAAGATTATATTCTGAGTTTCCAAAGACACTAAACTATTACGGTCCTTGTGTGTCTATTTTTGTTATGTACTAAGTATTCCGAAAAAGTAATGTAATTTCCATGTACGTCAAGATTTGGGTCTCTACACTTGTTGTCTTCTCCTGTGGCATAAATTATTTGGCGTGATTTCTGTTTATTCTAATTCACCAAACATAGAATAATCAAATTTCATGACAATTGATAAAAATAAAAACGAACTCTAAATTTTGCCTCGATCATGGGATCTAGGGAGCATAGTTTTACTATTGCTAGGGTTTTGTAGAAAAACCCCAAAAATTTATTGTCTTTTCTGTTAATACCCTAATTTTTCCTCGGCCCATTTGGTGTGGACACAGTGGGTACAGACCGACTTTTTCTTTGGTCTCCCTTTTCGGGTTTTCGGCCTAACAGGATTTGTGCCTCTTTTTGTGAGCGGTTTGAAGTCCCGCTAACAAGACTATTATTACTAATGTTTTAGGTCAAACAGTTTTGACCAGATCTGGTGGGGCGAGGGCCCCAATGAGGTTTGGTTGATTAAAAGATGTCTCGATATCCTTCAGATGCACTTGGGGGGAGCATGTTTAGATTCGAATGACATGCAAGGCATGTATCAAGGCATGGGAGTCGTATCATCATGTAGAGGTAGGCAGAGCCTCACCTAAGGAAATATTGCCTTTGGTAGATAGGCCAGGGCGATCAATATGCAGAGCTGCTGAGGGCATGGTATTCATAGCCATGCAAAGGTGTCCTTAAGTCAATCACTCTCCATTTCTGACTCTCCATTTCTGATGGCCTAAGGGCTTCATGAAATCCCGGCTTATGGAAACCACCATGGGTGGCTTGGAGAATCATGAAAACTGCCAGGGGTGGTTTGGAAAGGGTGTGTAACATCTGAAAGGGTTTAAGAACATATTTATTAATCAGGAGTGTGGACTCAGGGTCCCTGTCCTACGCATTTAGTTAGCGTAGAGGATGATTGAGGCTTGGCGCAGTTTAAAGTCATGCAGCCGGGACATTCTTCAAAGTGGAATGGCTTCTCCTTGTTCTTAGTAATCTCTTCAGAGACATTCCACTATATTCAGGTAGGATTATGAAATAGGTTGGTAAACTGTTGCTCAGAAGATTTCTGAATCCCGGGATGGATATGGGGGCTCAAAGGCCAAGAGGCGTACGGAGAGAAGCATTGTATAAGGAAATCTTGCCTTTGGTAGACGAGCTAGGGGAGATCAATATGCAGAGCCGCTGAGGGAATGGTATGCATATTCATGCAAAGGTGTCCTTAGGTCAATGATTGAATTCTCCCGATAGTCGGGCAACTTCAGGGAAGCTTGAGATTTGGGACCACCAGGGGTGGTTTACAAGGGTTCGGCTCTTTCTGGGTACAGAGTGTGATTTATGAGGAGAGTTTTCCTGGATATGGGAGAAACATCTAGGCTAAATTTCCCTAGAATGGGTGAAGTCATTACTTCTCACACTGGTGTGAGACGGTGGTTTGTGCAGGTCTGACCCATGCACTGAGGGACAGAGAAAAGGCTATGTTCCTTACTGAACCCATGATAGGTTTGACCGTGCAGTTTAACGTCATGCGGCAAGGATGGCTTCTGTGCAGTTTAATGCCATGCGGTAAAGACGAGGAGAATTATTAAATGATTTTTTGTAGTTTAACATCGTGCAGTGAGGACAGGGGGGAAGTTTTGCAGATTTTGTGTTGTTTTAACGTTGTGCAGTGAGGACAGGGGGAATTTTAAATTCTGTGCAGATTAACGTCATGCGGTAAGGACGGCCTCTGTGCAGTTTTAATGTCATACGGTAAAGATGGGAAGCATTTTTGAAGATGTTATACAGTTTAACGTCGTGCAGTGAGGATAGGGGAGCATTTTTTAAATCCGTGAAAATGATTACAATTGGAGGCATTTCTCTTGATGCTTAATGATGGGTCTTTGTAGTTTCTCGCCAAGCGGAAAAGACATGTTTCGTGTAGTTTTAATTGTCATGCGTTAAGGACGTAGTTGCAAAGGTTTCTCTTGATCAGAATGTAATTGGGCTTGAACATCTTGGCATGCCCAAGACGTGGATAGGGGTTGATTGGTGTAAATCGTGGTTCTGGGGCTTCTCAGATTAGGAGAAATGATATGGGGGCTCTGAGGTCGGTAAGCGTGCGGGGCTAGGAAGAGTATCGCCTGAGGAAATCTTGTCTTTGGTAGATGGGCCAGGGGCTATCAATATGTATATCTGCTGAGGGTGTGGTATTAATATTCATGAAAAGGTGTCCATGGGTCGATAACTTTCCACTTCCGATGGTCGTGAACGGTTATGAGGATCTGCGATTTTTTGGTCCATGAAGTCTGTCATTTGGTAAGAAAATATCTGGACATGTCGGGCATAATCGGCCCTGGTTGCTGTTAAATCTTAGAGAGCTCCCTGCACTGATTTATCTTGCGCATGGGGGGTACCTTCACTACATGCAGTTTAACATCGTGTGGTAAAGACGAAGTACTCCTAGTTTAGCAGTCATAGAGCTCGGACCATTGGGTGACTATTGTTTTAGTCACTCGAAGGATAACTGAGTTACCATGCTCTGATATACTCTGAACAGGTTTGAGGGGATGAAGGTTGTAAACTGCAACTCTGAGGTTTCCCGGGTCAGGAGATGTGGTGTGGGGGCTCTGAGGTCGGTAAGCGTACGGAGCTAGGAAGAGTATCGCCTGAGAAAATCTTGCCTTTGGTTGATGGGTCAGGGACTATCAATATGTAGATCCGCTAAGGGCATGGTATGCATATTCATTCAAAGGTGTCCTCGAGTCGATGACTTTCCACTTCCGATGGCCATGAATGATTATGAAAATCCGAGAATGCTCACAGTACAGAGTTCGGCATGCGTGGATAATGGTGATCAAGCATACAAGAAACATCTTCCCAACAATTTTACATTGAGTCAAAGTAGCCTAGCCCTGGCTTGATGTTCATAGATGCAGGTCGTCATGTGAAACATGGGAGGATAAATAGGCTAACTGGGTAGGGATACCCTGGAAACACTTATATGTGAAAGGGGGACAAACTTGTAAACCACTACGCCATAAATTTCTGTATCAGGAGATATGATATGGGGGCTCTAAGGCCTGTAAGTGTACGGAGATAGGAAGGGTATCGCCTGAGGAAATATTGCCTTTGGTAGACAGTCTAGGGGATATCAATATACAGAGCCGTTGAGGGCATGGTATGCATAGTCATGCAAAAGTGTCCACGGGACGATAAATTTCCACTTCCGATGGTCGTAAATGGTTATGAAGATCCATAATTATCCGGGTCATGGAGTCTGATGTATGGAGAGTATGTATCCAAATCGGAAAGGAGTATTTCCATCTCGTTTCTCCATATATCTTGGTTGGGTCTTGATGAAGTCCGTGCAGTTTTAACATCATGCGGTGAGGACGAAGTTCATGCAGTTTTAACGTCGTGCAGTGAGGACGAAGTCCATGCAGTTTTAACGTCGTGCGGTGAGGATGAGGAATACACCCTGTGAAGATCTGTTCCATTCACAGGGGAAGATGGAATTTTAAATCTTTATTTGGGAATTTCTGGGTCAGGATGGGAAACCCTGACATCACTACGCATCCTACGAGGGCAAGAATCAAACCGCACGTAGTTCCCTGAAGGAGGTACACCCCGCATTGGATTAGTCCGTACACGGGGGAATGGCATTTTTTACTTTAATTTTGGGATGGATGAGCTAAGGTGAGGGACCCTGGTGTCACTACTTATCCTACAAGGGTAGGAATCAATCCTCACATAGTTCTCTAAAGTCTGTGCAGTTTAACGTCTTGCGGTGAGGATGAAGAATACACCCCGTGCAGGGCTGGTCCGTACACAGGGGGAGAGTATTTTTTTTAATGGATGGGCAAGGATGGGGAACCCTGGCATCACTATGTATCCTATGAGGGTAGGAATCAAGCCTCATGTAGTTCTTTTGTGTAATACACCCCGTGTGGGTCTGGCCCGTACGGGGGAAGGAGGTATTTTTGGCTTCATTTAAGGTGGCTGGGCCAGGGTGTGGAATTCTGGAGTCACTATGTATCATGTAAGGGCAAGAATCAAGCCTCACAGAGTTCTCTGAAGCACAATACACTCTATTTAGGCCTGGTCCATACATGGGGGAGAAGGGGAATTTTTTTTCTTATATCCTTATCCATGCAGTTTAACGTCGTGCAGTAAGGACGAGGAATACACCCCGTGCAGGACTGGTCCATACACGGGGGGAGAGAGATTTTTTTTTTTTGAATGGCTGGGCCAGGATGGGGAACCCTGGCATCACTACGTATCCCACGAGGGCAGTAATAAATTCTTTTGTAGTTATTTTGGGGAATTCACCCCGTGCGGGTCTGGTCGGTACGGGGGGAAGGAGGTATTTTTGGCTTCATTTAAGGTGGTTGGGCCAGGGTGTGGAATTCTGGTGACACTACGTATCCTACGAGAGTAGGAATCAAGCCTCATGTAGTTATATGAAGGAAAATACACCCCGTGTAGGCCTGGTCCATACACGGGGGAGAAGGGACATTTTTTTTCTTTTATCCTTATCCGTGCAGTTTAACGTCGTGTGGTAAGTACGAGGAATACACCCCGTGCAGGGCTGGTCCGTACACGGGGGGAGAGAGCATTTTTTTTTAAATGGATGGGATAGGATGGGGATCCCTAGTGTCACTATGTATCCCACAAGGGCAGGAATCAATCCTTTCACAGTTCTCTGAAAGAAGTACACCCCATGCAGGGCGGGTCCGTACACGGGGGAAGGGGACATTTTTTTAATTTTGTTTCATTCGGGAGTAGCTGGGCCAGGATGGGGAATCCTGGTGTCGCTACGTATCCTGCAAGGGAAGGAATCAAGCAGTACGTAGTTCTTTGAAAGATAATATACCCCATGCAGGTCTGGTCCGTACATGGGGGAAGAGGGAATTTTTCAATCTTTCTTATTCGTGTAGTTTAACGTTGTGCAGTAAGGACGAGGAATACACCCCGTGCAAGTCTGGTCCATACACGGGGGAAAGGGCATTTTTTTAACCTTATTTCGGGATGGTTGGGCTAGGATTGGGGGATCTTGGCATCTCTATGTATCCTACAAGGGCAGGAATCAAGCTGTACATAGTTCTTTAGAATCCATGCAGTTTAACGTCATGCGGTGAGGACAAAGTACTCTTAGTTTAGAGTCATAGAGTTCATACCATTGGGTTCTTATAAGTTTAACGTCCTTTAGATCAGACGATAACTAATTTTAGTTATGTCGGTGAGGAAGAAATACTCTTAGTTTAGGGTCATAGATTTTGGGCCGTTGGGTGCTTGGAAGTTTAACGTTCTATAGCTCGGACGATAACTGCTTTTAGTTATGCCGGTGAGGATGAAATACTCTTAGTTTAGGGTCATAGAGTTTGGACCGTTGGGTGATTGTCATTTTAACATCCTGCATCTCAAATGATAACTGCTTTTAGTTATGCAAAATACTTCTTCATAAATCTCGTGTTTATAGGAGCGGTGGTGAATTTCCCATCCATGGAGATCAGGTCATATGCTCCATTAGAGTAGACCTTGTGTATAACATATGGTCCTTCCTATTTGGGCTCCATATTTGGAGGTTTCTTTCCTGGTATCATTGGGTTCTTGAGGACCAACACCAATTCTCCTTCCAAGAAAGACCGAAGATGAATCTTTTTATTGACGGCCCATGCGATCCGGTTCTGATATACCTCCAGATGGTGTAAAGTGTGCAACCGATTCTAATCCAGCTGTTCCAATTCACCTAGCCATTTTTCTGATTGCTCATCGTTAGATAGCTGATCACAAATGGAAACACTGAGTGAGGTTAATTGGAGATCAATGGGTAGGACCGCTTCTGTTCCGCATACTAATGAGTACGGAGTAGCCCGAGTAGCGGTGTGGGTTGTGGTTCGATAAGCCCACAATGCATGGAGGAGTTTATCCAGCCATGACTTCTTGTCATTGTCCACCATTTTCTGGAAAATGTTGGACAGGGTCTTATTGAAATCCTTTATCTGTCTGTTGGCCGTTGCATAGTAGTGGGATGAGTGGTTAGCATGGATACCATATTCTTGGTATGGTTTCTCCAATTCAGCAGAGCAGAAGTTGGTGTCGTTATCTATCAGTATGGTAGGAGGGACGCCAAATCTGGTGATGATATTGGCTTTCACAAAGCTGACAATGTTTATTTCCCTGACTTCCTTAAGGGGTATAGCTTCTCCCCATTTGTAAAATAAGTCGGTTTCCATGAGGATATACTTCAGATGTTTGGTTGTGGCGGGAGGATATGGTCCCATGACGTCCATTCCCTATACAGAAAATGACCAGCAGTACTTGGCCTGATGAAGTAACTCTGGGGGTTGGTGTATGAAGTTGGCATGAATTTTTCATGAGTGGCATTTTTCAGTAAAGTGCTCGCAATCTCATGCCACAGTGGGCCAATAGTACCCAAGCCTTCGAACCTAATGGGAAATCTTGGATCCCGGCTGATGTGCCCCACACACTCCGGCATGTACTTCGGTCATGACGACAGCGGTTTCTTCCCCATCAATGCATCTGAGGAGGATTTTGTCAAGGCCTCATTTGTAGAGGGCCTATTTCTGAACCGCACCTCCATATAGGACAAATTTGCTTGCCCTTATCTATATTTTCTCTCGTTCAGCCCTGTCTGATGGAAGTTCTCCCCGTTGAAGGTAGTTTGAAATGGGGGTCATATAGCCGGTGGCAGGAGAATATGGCTTTGGGACAGGACCGACTTCGTTGATTTCTTTCATCTTGGCCTGAACAAATGGCAGGACCATTCGACGATGAGCAATACTGATATTTGTTTCATCCCAGTCTTGGTCAGCTAGGGCTATGGCCGCATTAGCTAATGCGTCGGCCTAGGCATTCTGAGACCGGGGAATATAGGTCAACATTGGTTCTATGGATAATTCCGACATTAACCCTCAAATGTGGTCAAATAGGGGAATCAGCTACTCCTTTTTGATAGCATATTCACCATTGACTTGCTTGATGACCAGTTCTGAGTCACCTTTTACCTTAAGGTGCTGTACTTGTGCCTGGTGTGCGAGCTCCAGGCCTGCAATGAGGGCTTGATACTCTGCTTCATTTTTCGTACATCCTTCTGACAGGAGGAATGAATATGGAAAGACTACCTTTTCTGGGGACATGAGTATTATCCCCAAGCCCACCTTGTTAAATTTGGGACCCTCCAATATTTTCCCTATTGGGCTTTGGGATGTGATGTCGAAGTACATTTCCCATGTTGGGAGCTCCTCTTGAACTAAGAATATGTCTTCATCAGGTAACTCGGAATCCGGTGCAGTGGTCTCTATCGAGGGGTGCTCTGCCAGAAAATATGCTAATGTCTGGCCCTTGATGGATTTCTAAGGAATAATCTGGATGTCGAACTGTTGGAGGATGACTTCCCATCAGGACAGGCGCCCTGTCAACATTGGGTAGCTAAGGATGTACTTGAGCGGGTTACTCTGCGAGACCAAATGGACTTCATGATGCTGCAGATAATGTTGTAATTTTTGAACTGTGAAGACCAAGGCCAAACAACTCTTCTCGATGTTTGATTATCGAGTTTTAGCATCGATCATGGTTCGGTTGAGGAAATAGATACTGTTTTCACTGTCGGAGTCATTTTTTTGTGCGAGGAAGGCTCCTAGTGACCGCTCTAGGGCCATCACGTATAGGATGAGAGGTATTCCTTCAACCGGGAGCATGAGCACTGGAGGGATTAAGAGGTACCTATTTAGGCTGTCGAATGCCTCTTGGCAGTCATCTATCCATTGGTACGTGACTCCCTTTTTCATTAACCTGGTATAGGGCAAACATTTGTCTTCCAGGTTGGCTATGAATCTCCTGATATAGGTCAGGTGTCCTTGGAATCCCCTCAACTCGCTAAGATTGTGGGGAGGTGGTAAGCCAAGGATAGCCTTTGTCTTCTCAGGGTCAACTTCGATGCCATGATGGCGTATGATGAAGCCAAGGAATTTTCCTGAGGTAACCCTGAAGGCACATTTCAAGGGATTCATCTTCAGGCTATGATGTCGAAGTTTGTTGAAGACGGTCTCAAGGTCTGAAAGGTGATCTGAGCGCTGTATGGACTTAACCACCAAGTCATCTACGTAGCATTCAACTAATCTCCCTAGGAATGGTTTAAAGATACGATTCATGACACACTAATATGTGGCTCCAGTTTTCTTGAGACCAAAGGGCATAACCCTATAGCAGAATATTCTTTAAGGGGATCTAAAGGTAGTGGCTTCTTCGTCTTCTCGGGCCATCTGGATCTGATTATACCCAGAATAGTCTTCCATGAAGGATAGAGCCTCATACCTGGCTGTTACCTCGATTAATAACTCAGTGATCGGGACTGGGAAATCATCTTTCAGACAGTGCCGATTGAGATCTTTGAAGTCAATGCAAACATGGATTTTTCCGTTCTTTTTCTTGACAGGGACGATGTTGTCCAACCAGATGGGGGTACTAGACCTCCCAAATGAATCACTCTTTAATGATCTTATTGACTTCAGCCTTTATTTTGGAAGCATGTGAGGGGTGTGTCCTTTTTGCGGCCTGTTTAGAGCCCCGGTGGTCTTATGGTAGACCTAGGTGATGCGTTTCCACTTCAGGATCGAGTCCCGGCATTTCTGTGTAATTCCAGGCAAAATCATCTCGATGATGCCTTAAAAAAAGCGGTATATACCACGTGCTCCTCAGGGGACATGGTTGTGCTAATGAGAGTGGGTCTCGGGTCTTCCTTGGTACCCAGGTTTATTTACCTGAGCTCGTCCATCGTGGTGGAGATACCTTCCTCAAATTCAGGAGGCGCACCCAAGAGATCTTCCTCCTCTTCTTCTCCCAAATCCTCATCTTATTGATCTGTTGAGGGGAGAGCTCCCAGCACGGATTCTTGGGAGTCTTGAGGCGAGGCATTTTGGGTGTCCTCACTCAAGTATCTGCCCCTAATGTTAGGTTTAGTGGTTGTTTCAGCACCGCTATGCTCGGGCGTCATGGATGAAGTTATGAGGACAGTTGAGTGTGTGTCCAGGCTTGAATCCCTACTCTCAACATGGTTGATGGGCAGTACGTAGTCTCTACCAAGATGCCTGCTGGGGTCAACAGGAACCCTTTCTAGACCATTTGGAGTGGGGATCCAGTCAATTCCATCGAGTGAAGGTTTATTTTTCTTTTGCTCATAAAACCCAGTTTCAATGTAGTGTGACTCGGAGAGCTCTAAAGGGGCCTTGTCAGCGTGCAATGTCACACTTTTCCCATTGACGCAGTACTTAATACATTGGTGTTAGGATGAATGAATGACCATGTGCTTATGGAACCACGGCCTTCCCAGTAGGGCATTGAATGATGTGTTCTGCCGGACTACCAGAAATTCCAAGTAGGCCACAAGGTCTCCAAAATGGGTCTTTATCTTAATTTGTCCCATTGGCTTCTGTTCACTCTTATTATAACCTAGTAGAGTTATGGTTGAGGGTATTAAATCACCCTCACTGTAGCCCAACTTACGGAGTGTCCGTAGGGGAATGAGGTTAACTCTAGAGCCATTTTCAATAAAGACTTTGCGGATCTCAACATCATTTAGTGTGTCGGACACATATAGTGGTTTGATGTGTCCTTGCATGATGGCATCTTCATCGAGATCGGTGAAGAAAATCACTTCATTGCATTCAGATGGTCCAGTCTCCATCCGATAAATCTCGGTGGCAGCTACCTTGGCTTGAAACTCCTGGGCGCTGATCAAGGCTTCTATAAGTGCCTCCCTGACATCTACTAACAGACTCAAGGCATACAAGATCGATAGTTTGGCTGGTACCGATGCCAGCTGCTTAAGGATGTCGTATTTCTGTTCCAATGGCTGATGCTTCTCTGTGGGTGGTAGAGTTTTAGTGGGTATCTTGGGAGTTGGAATATGTGACGAGGAGGGACCAGCTATGGGGTCAAATGCTGATGATGTCCCCACATTCTGGGGACTCAGCCCAGCTGGTCTGTTTGTGCGCACTAGGTGGCTAGACACTTGTTCCTCTAATGGGTACCACAGAATAATGGGGCCAAAGTGGGCACTTGTGGAGGTGGAGGGATATTCTTCCTCCTGTTGATTCCATTGAAGGGCTCTCTCACAGGTTTCCGCGATATTGGTGGTTTGGTCTGAGGTCCAACCGTAGGGTTGGTTTCTGTCACGATTGTGCCTCCCCTAGTATCCCCTGCCTCTGCGATTCCTCATCCCAGCTCCTTGTGTCAGGAACTCAGGTCCATAACCATACCCTTCATCAGGGAATGATTCCATTAGATTTATAACATTGATGGAACCAAATATTGGATCATCATCCTCTGACAAGTCAACCCGGTCGGTTGTCCTTGATAGTACAGTTTGGTGGGTCAGTGCCCATGGCGCTAAGTTTGGGGGCATAAAATCTGACAGTGTCGGGGCTAAATTCAGCCTTTTTTGTAGACTTATCCTCTTGCACTTGTCTCCTCCCTTCTCAATTATACCTAGATGACCGACTCATGGAGGGATGTGAGGCCGATATTGTCGGCCATGCGGCATCAGGGGCTGTTGGCAGCAACACCGACTACTGTAGTTGAGCTCGGAGTATTCCCTGGGCTCGATTGATAGTCTTCTGATTCATCCAATTATCAAATTTCTTCCCCTTTTTTCTGGTTACTTCCTGCCACCCCTCCCATTTTTCATAGTCGGTGGTGGAAATATATGTCACATGTGCTGGGGGTGGTCCCAGGTCGACCTGCCCGGAGTCTACCATCCTTTGCAGGAGGTCTTTGTAGATGAAGCATTCCTGAATATTGTGCCCCAACATTCGATGGAAGGGACAGTAATCTGACCTGTCATCGCGGCCAAATTCTTCAGGTTTCCTTGGCTTCGGGAGGTGGAGCAAGTTGCAATTCATGGCGGCTATGAAATAGCCACAGACTTGGTCCTCTCGAAATGAGTATACTTTTTGTCTTCATTCCTCGAACTAGTTCTGCTTCGATCCTCTTTGATCATCCCGCTTAGGCAAAGGAGGCCACTGATATATAGGGCGCCCTTGACAATTGGGTGGAGGCCTAAGTGGTGGAGCAGGCACAGAGGCTGTCTTGAGCATGACATAGGATGCTTCAACTCTGGCTGCTCTCTTAGCAGGAGCCTATGAGGCTATTCGGGACTTTAGATTAGTCCGCTATAGGGATTCCTTAATTCTCTGGGAAATGGCCGAGAGATGGAGGAAGCTAGTGGTGCACTCCATGGGTATGAGCGGTGTTCGCAGCTCATCTCGAAGATTATCGATGCATATGGAAATCATCTCATCTTGAGGCATTAGCCTGTTCAGAGAGTAGGTCAAACCCTTCCATCTGGCGATGAAGTCCGAGACACTCTCGTTCTCCCTCTGTTTTCAATTCATGAGGTCACTGACTTTTGTTTTAGGAAACGTTGATCTGAAGTGGAACAGGAACTGGTGCCGAAGGTCTTCTTAGATTTTTATTGACTAGGATGGCAGACTTGTATACCAGATGAAGGCAGATCCTTACAGGGTATGTACAAAGCATCTAAGTTTCACTACTTCTTGTTGTTCCGGAGTTCCCATCATAGGGTCTCAATAAGATGCATAGTGCATCAAATGTTGTTCTGGATCGCCCAATCCATTGAAAATAGGGAATACAGGGCTCCCAAAATTGGTTGGAGGCGGTGTGTTGCTCACGCAATCCGGGTAGGGCTTCCGCTCTAGCTGTATCAGAGCACGTCGACCTTCCATTGCTTCCAATCGAGATGTTAGTGCCTCGATGGTGTTGGTGAGACCTTGTTTTACATCCTCTTGGGCCCGATCTTGGGAATGCGTAGCCCGAGGCATTGCTTGAGGATCCGGCTCGGTTGGCAATAGGGGTGCATGTGCCGTTTGTGACACCTTCGGAGGGTTCAGATGTACTCGCTCTGGTTGATTCCTGGGTGGAGGGAAGTCTTGGTATTCATCCAGATCCACATTTAGGTAGTTGTATGGACCAGGCGCCTCATTTGGTGGGATCCCTGACCGTGCTTCGTTTGTCGGGGCAAACCTTGGTCTTTAAGGTGCACTTACTGGGAGTGTGAGGTGTAGTCCTTCTTGGAAAGCGCTTTCAATAAGAGGGTTCCTCTGGAGTAGGTGGGTGTTAAGCCACCTCAATTCTTTGATTTTATCTTCCTGTCAAGTGAACCTCTCTTCGAGCGTAAGTGGCTCATTTATATCGAGAGAATGAGGTGGGTTAAGGGTAACTGATACTTTTTTATTATCCTTATTGGGAGCTCACAGGGTGAGCACATGAAGGTTAGCCGAAGGGGAGGCCATATTTAGAGTGGCCCTCTTGTTCTGGGTGTGCACAGATGGTGGTTCGTGGTGAGTCACAGCCTGATCGGAACCATCGGCTCCTGATCCATCCGGATTTTCATCATCTTCGGTGTCACCCATGGGGTTAGCCTCTATAGAGTTGATGGATGCATATCGCGGGGTGGTGGAGATATCATCTTCCAAATAGGAATAGGATCTCCCACGCCTTTTACTGGTCCTCCCCTTCATGTCCTGGGATTGCTTTCAGACTTCTTGACGAAGGGTGACGCAGAGAGTTCTTTTATGCGACCTTACGGTACGCCTCCCTCTTGAAGGGGATGATGATTCAAAGGATGGGATAGGGTAGGAACCTCCTCTTCTGACTGCCCTCCCTAGATGAGAGAATTCAAATTATCATGGGGGAGGTTGTTTTTGAGGTGGTAAAAATTCCCCCATCCCTGAGGGCTGGGGTTGGCTATGTTCCCTAGGCATTGAGTCTCTTCTCATTTTTATTGGTCTTACGAGGGAACTTGTTGTTAAAAATGCCCCCAGCCCTGCAGGCTAGGGTTGACCCTGGATTGCAGCAGTGGCGACTTCTATTGCTACCTTCCTGATCTTGCGTGCCCCCATTCGGGGGTGAACTGGGTTTGGTTCCAAGTTCTTCTATGAATCAAACCTCTTCTATGGAGGCAGGCAATGACTGATGATTGTCATCTCTTAAGAGAGAGGCATGTTGTATGCTCTCGGTGGCATGATTCAGGAGTTCTTGGATGGCTTGTTCCCATCGGGACTGACGCTTCTGGGACTTACTCAAGGCATGTCTTTGTTGGGTTTGTCGCCTTTCTCAAACAAGGATACCACTCGATCGCTGCCTTGCCATGATGGCATTGCAAGACACTATGCCGAACGGGTTCTTTTGGGCGGGGAGCAGAGTGAAATGCAGAGCTCCATGTTCTCCCCATCCTATGATATGGACTCCTGTCGGAGCGTCACTGATGAGGCAGCGCAGCTGGTGCAGCGCATGGAGGTAGGCTAACTTAGGGTTCCCTTTACGCCTCTCAGGTCGTGGTTACCGTGCCAAAGGAAGAGCTTCCAGGTTGATGTGATGCAAGAGGTCTCCTATTGTCTTGACATGGTCTACATATCCATCGTAGGGCAAGAAGATTAATTTCATCTGGCGGAGGGTTGTCCATATATTGTAGCATATTTCGTGCATGCATTCTTCCGAAAGCTTCCTGGGTATGTTGTATTGAGAGGTAGTCGTGGGCAAAACCTAACCGGTATATCATCCCTGGCCAGTCATTTCCTCAGGTGTAACATGTCGGAATACTCCTCCTCTAGTTATTCCTCTACCTGGTCAGCCCAACTAAGATGCTCACTGATAGTGTGGTCAGAGGCAGTGAGATCAGTAGGTATTGAATTGTCATGCAAGCGATTCCGAGGTGGTTCAAAAGATGAACATGGCCCCAGAACGTGTCCTGATTGAAGAAGGGTGTCATTGGTGACTAGCTGGGAATCTGACATGCTTGATCCTATCCTTCTAAGTGCCTCAGTGTATGAGGGATTTTTTGTGCATGATTCGGTAGGGGGAGGACCTTCCTATCGATATGATATATCATTGCGGGGAAGAACTTCGCAATGCCAGCCGCAATAGCGAGGACTACCATTACTTCTTGACGCCTCACTACATAGAGGAATTTTGCAGTGCATACCCTGGGGAGGACCTCCAAGGCGTGTCGCAGCAAGGGGAGGACCTTTTTGCTTTGAGGAATTATTACAGGGAGGGCCTTCACAACAACTGCCATCATGGTGAGGATGAAAATCATGGTTTGATGTTCGATGTGCATCCTGGGGAGGAGCTTCAAGACACACTACGACAAGGGGAGGACCTTCTTGTTGCTTGGGGCCATTGCGTGGAGGACCTTCGCAATGGCGGCCGTGGTGGCGAGGAATACCATCACAGCTACTGCAATGGTGAGGACTACCATTACAGCTTCCGCAGGGAGAATATCTACGGGGTACACCCTAGGGAGGACCTTCATAATGTACCACAATGAGGGGAGGTCCTTCTCATTGCTTGACGTCTCTACGGGGAGGACCTCCATTATCAGGGTGGTGAGCACTACCACCGTGATCTGATGCCCGGCTGCGCAGAGTGTCATTGCAATGTAACCCCTGGGGAGGACCTTTAGGGCATTCCATGACAATGGTAGGGCCTTCTTTTCTTGAGGAGACTTCACTATGGGGAGGGCCTCCGTAGTTGTGACTATGATAGCAAGGACTACTATCATAATCTGTGGTCCCACTACATGGAGATTGCTTGTAGTGTATACCCCGGGGAGGACCTTCAGGGTGGACCGCAGTAAGTGGAGGGAATTCTTGCTGCTTGATCTTCTGGTCACGTGGAGGGTCTCCGTGACTCACATCAAAAGAGGATCTCTTGTGATTGATCATTATACGCCCGAGGGGGAGGCCCCCACAGGTGCTCTAGGGAGGACCTTCAGAGTTATTGGTAGCGACATTGCAGGGAGGACCTTCACAACTTGTACTGCCACTCCAATAATATGGTAATTGGTGGGTAGGGTTATGAGCCTTTTATATGTGCTTAGAGGCATTGGGAACCCCAGCATCCAGCAGAGCGGAGTCGTGAACCCATTCTCTATTTTCCAGCTGCCTTCGGCGCATTCAGGGTGCTTTCTTGCAGGTAGCGGGGACTGTCTATTGTTGACAATGGCCTTCACATTTGGGTCCCTATCTAATTGGGTCTCATGATGTTTTCGAGATACACCAATGAACATCTTCACTTTTAGCAGTGATATATGCCTGCTCTAGAGCATCCACCGTGATGGACAGGTGTCCCCCAGTTGGAACGAGTGAAGATGCTCGATCTGGTTGCCCTTACATCATGGAATATGGCCGGAGACCCTCCTGGGTGAAAGCAGGGATGCATATCTGCTCTGAGGTGGCTATCTCATCTCTTAGATAAGTCGCCTCAATTGGGGAGATGGTCTCATGGGCCCGAGTCTTTTCTGTTGCTGTTAATGCAATTAAATTCTGGAAAGTCTACAAGATATGATCTGGGATCGATACCTACTCCTCCATCATTGCTAGGATTTGCAAAGAGACATATTTGGATAGAATGGGTATGAAGTCCCATTCTGGTATCGGAGTAGGAATATCCTACTCCGGTCCTCTGGTGGTCAGTGGGTACTGACAATTATCCTGTGTCGGGGTAGGTGAACGAATCTTCCCCTGTTCTGGGATACGCCGGCTTATCTCTCTCTTTGCTGCCACATCGGGATGGCAGAATTTACTTGCATCTGTAGAGAGCTGGTCATGCATATATTGGTTTCCCACCATATCGAGTCAGTGACCTTTGTTGGCAGGGAGACGTGCCCGCATATTAATTGCCATCACATCTGGATGGAGGGCTTTATTGATCGTCACCATATCGGGATGGTAGGCATCAGGAGCATCTTATAGGAGCTGGTTCTGTAGGCGATGGGTCTCCACCGTGTCTGGTTGGTGGGATTCACGACCCTGGGTAGGGAGAGGTGCCTTCCAGGTAGGTGTCGTCCTGTGTGAGCGACGGGATTGATAGAGCTCAGCGAGGATGCCCGCCTGCTCATATGATGCCGCCATGTCTGGATGGCAGTCTTTGGATGAGTGAATAGGTGTATGTGCCTATTTGTGATACGTCTCCATGTCTGGATGGTGGTCTTTGGATGAGTGAATAGGTGTATGTGCCTATTTGTGATACGTCTCCATGACTGGGCAGTGAGGCTTCTATTCAGGGACAAGGGTGATGACTGATCCCTGGTTGTATGTTTTCCGCCCTCGTCAGATAGTCCAAGGGACTGGAGCTCAGGGAACATGGGCTTGGATCATCGGGGCTACATCCTCCTTAGCGTGAGGATATTGAGTTGCGATGTAATCGCGATGACGTCTTCCAGTAAGGGACTTGGAGCGGAACCCCCATTCAGTGGGGATGAAGTCCTCAGCGTCGACCTCATCTGCCTCCCTAAGATAAGGGAGGTACGCATTGTCTCGTTCTGGGGATAAACTCCTGAAATGGTTCGAGATGGCAACAGGAGTCGTCTGGGTCTGCTTTCGCGGCCATTGTTGGGCAGGCGACCGGCTAGTCCTGGAAGATTATAGGGTGTGCATGGCTGCCTCCACTGTTGGGAGAGTACCGTTCTAGTGGTACTCTCGGATCAACGCATATGAAACCTAGCGTTGAAGATGCTGGGTAGGTGACGGGGTCCTTCGTTGATTAGGAAGTCCAGTCACTACATAGTTTGAAGTGTGCACCTGCGAGTTCCTCCGTGATTCCATTGGATCGAAGGGTATTGTGATTGGTACCTATCAAATATTTTAACAAATACAAATATCAAAACCTGTCAAAGCAGCATCTCATGATCCCATGCGTAATTAATGACCTTTCTTGGCCCTCTTGTGAGTATAAAGGGGGTACAAAGTGTGATTAGGTTAAATTTGTCATGCTTGGTTAAAGATTCACGTTGGTTTCACCATTTTTTGTCTTGTGGCGCACGACGGGATCGTGGGGGAGAAACGTGCGCTACTGGTTGGTCGATTAGAGAGGATTTGGTTCTTCTTAATCACTCATATCGGGTGCACCGTTTTTTCCACAAAATGCCCAACGACTCCATATCCAGCAATACATGGACTTGCTTTTCAAAGTCAGGTGTTTGTTGGGTGGTTTGACCAGCAATGCTTAAGAAATCACATTGGTCGATAGGATGGGAAGTTGAGCTCATCGCACCATTTTGGGGGGAATTATTTCATGTTCTGTGACTCCCTTATAGATTAAAGACGTATTCATATGTTCGTGAGTCTTTGGTTTATACCCAAGCATAGTATCCACGGATTACTTATGGTTGGAAATGGTCATCTAGACGCAGGGGTTCGGAATCATTTATGCCCGAGGTTTACCATCCCTCATTGGATTAATGACCCCGAGGATCCTGGACTCATTAAGATGGTACTGGTTTAAAACCTCATAACCAGGCACTCTGGAGTTCTATTGTCATCCAGGGGAGACAGATAACGACTTGAGCGTTTGGATCGAACTCATGATATGGGCTTTCTATATATCCTCATGAGAGGAATTAGAACTCACGTATTTCGGTCTGGTATGGGATTACACTCTAGTCTGCCCAGGGTTGATGTGGTGAACCGACATGAAGATGGTTGGAACGACCGGTTATTGGGATTGAACCTCGGGGAGGCTTCCTACGTACCCTGCCTAGGAGATGGGGATCAAAGTCCACGTAATTCTCATGGGAGTGTTTGAGAACCGATGTGAATGTGGACCCGGGGGTCCGATGGTGATCGGGCTTGAACCTCTTGGAGGATTCCTACATATCCCTGTGGTGGGTAATCAAAGCCCATGTAGTTAGAATTGGGATGGGGCTTACACTCTGAAGAGGTCCATGGTAATGGATTGGGGCTTACACTCTGAGGAGGCTCAGGGTAATGGATTAGGGCTTACACACTAAGGAGGCACAGGGTAATGGATTGGGGCTCACACTCTGATGAGGCCCAGGGTAATGGATTAGGGGTTACACTATGAGGAGGCCCAGGGTAATGGATTGGGGCTTACACTCTGAGGTGGACCAGGGTAATGGATTGTGGCTTACACTCTGAGGAGGTCCAGGGTAATGGATTGAGTCTTACACTCTGAGGAGGCCCAGGAGAGGATGTCATGGTCGATACTTACTCTAAGCCCACATGAGTCATGCTAGGTGTGAGAAACAAGAGGTAGCAGGGACCAGACAATAACGTCACGAAAGGTGCATCTGTGGGTAGTGTGATGGGGCTTACGTGTAAGAGTGGCCCAGAAAAAGTCAGGGCTTACTCCGAGATGGATGGCCATGGTGATAAGGCCCAGCGAGAAAGGGACTTGGCCCCAAAGAAGATCGGAGTAGCACCCTTCCCCAATACGCCCTTCCTTGGCCATGGTCGTGGGGAAGTACGGAGGTACATGGGTGCTTCCTTCTAATGGGTAGTCTTCCAATCCCCGGGGAGGGGAGAATTGTCCTAGTCCTAACAAGTGGAGGGGCATAAAGGGGACTCTCAGGCTCGGACACTACATTACCGTGGGAATGTGAACCGAGAAATGCTTCAGGAATCCGCTCAAGGGCCGGAGCAACCCCTTCTCCCTCGATTACCGTGGATATGTGAATTCAAAACAATGCACTGATGCACCTGAAGGTAACATCACATGGGTCTGGTGGCTCTGGTGGAGGTCTCGGCTCAGGGCCGATGAATGAGCCAATGACGGGGTTGCGGAGGATCAGGCCAGATTGGAAGGATTTTATCTGGCTCAATGAATGGGAACTCTGAAGGATTTGGTGGACCACACGGGTATAATAGGAGTGGAACCCTTCATGTAGGGAGCTGCTACGCGGTCGGAGAGGGATTTTGCAAACCAGGGTGGTCCACAGATTGATGGGAATCCCGTGAACTAGGGTGGTTCATGACTTCGGGTTCAGCCCACATACCAGGTTGGTACGTGGAGGGGTCCATGTGTGCAACGGTGGCCAAAGGCGGCGCCGGTCAGAGTTTCGTTGGTCGGGGCTTTGCCCACATAGGAGGGTGCTACATGGTATGACAGATCGTAAAATGGGCATAAACTCCCTGGTCCGCGGGGAGTGCATCCGCAAAGGGTCCATGGTTCGCGGTCTTATTTTCTTTGTTATTTTAAGTTCGCGGTTCACCAGGTTGTTATGCCTTTTTCGGTTCCTTATTTATTCGTTTCCAGCTTCATACCTGTTCTGGTTTGTGAACTGGAACTTCACTGTTTGAGAAATCCTAAGCTCCTTCCTTCGAAATCTTTCCACCCAAATCTGATCGATCTCCCCTTGCCTTTTTCCTCTCCTTTTTTCCCTCCTCCCTCGATCTCCTTTTATAGAGTTGGGAAGTAAATGTATATGTGGTCATGAGGCACCTTTTGCAGAGGCCCACGATCAGGAACCCGGTTTAAGGATGACTTGGTCAATCCACAACTTGCGGGGGGCATTGAACGCACCTCCCCAGCGAACTAGACTATCTCAGGGAGTGCCTCGCAGCCGCGCAAGGTTCCGCCTCCATTCAATGAATGATAGTGGATGCGGCCCGGGGTCGGTTGATGCGGTTTGTGGCTGGGGCAGTTCATAACGATGGACCGGCTTAGCGCCCAAGGAGGATCCCTGCCTCGGTTCTGCGAACGACAACAGTCCACGGAGGGGGGTGCTTCGCGGAACTGGTCACGTACCGTTATCATTGGACCGGTCTACGGACCGGTTCGGCTTGTGCCATCCTTTGAGTATTCTCCAAACTTTTTTCCTAATTCTTTGGGGGAAAATTGGGTAGAATCTCTCTCGGATTAAAGGGGATTCTCATTCTCCTTTATGGATTTTTCAGGACCCTAAAATTATGGTTTTTGGGAATTTTTTATTATGAAGGTTGGGACCTATATCTCTTTCCAATGCATTTGGTATGTGTAAGTTGGAGTTCGGATGTATGGTTACTCCAATTGTAACTGTGATGGTTACACAAATTGTAAGGTAGTCGTGAGGGTTACAAATTTTAAGGTAGCCGAGAGGGTTACAAGATTATGTAAGTAACTCCCCAAGATGCCTTTATGGTTATATTTATGTTCTTATGTTTTGTGGGAATATTTTTTAAATATCATGTTTTACAAAGTATATATGGGTGACAAGTATGTCTTTTGAAAATGTTTTCATACGTTACAAGTTTTCATGAAATAATGTCCTCTTTCCTTATTTTTATATCCCTTACTGAGATTTTTTTTTCTCATCCAATGTTTTAAAATTATTTTCACAAGTTATGAGGATTTTTAAGACAAAGAAGTAAGCCAAGTTAAATGTTTTAATAATTTTCAAAGAAATCATGTTTTATTTGAAAAGTTTTATATTCTAGAAGAAATGAATACTATTTTTATGGTATCCACTCTGTAATAATGTGTAGTGTTATGAATGTATTATATCCCAATTATCTAAATCTATAAACATGAAAATATACTCATTGTAAAAGGAAGTTATTTCTTGAATAAATTCAAGATTATGTAATTTAATAAAGTTGGTTCCTTATATCAGGAACGCCTCCCTATATTCTTGAGGCTACCTACTAATAGTGAGGTCTTGAGAGGTTTTTATAAGGAGACTATTCCCCCATGATCAAATTATAATAATAGTGGAAATAAAATAAAATAGATAATGTCCAAATATAAATTCTCATCCATGGAAATAGGTAATAAATAAAACAAACATCACATGTAATAACATATGAATGTGCCATACATACTAGATCCCCCATGGCTATATCATATGTATGTATTACAAGGAAATAAATAAAACTGGGACCAACAACCCAAATCCTACTAAGCTCCCAGGTCCTTCCCAGTCCCATCATTTGAATCCATCCAAGCTTGCCAAAAACGTCATACAAAGGGACCTTCCCTATCATGTAACCTAAAATCAAGTAAAAATAACTACTCAAGTACCCATGTGTCATGAAATCCAGTGTAGGGTGTGTGTATAACTCAATATCCCACCACTAATGGAGTCCATAAATATAACCAGTTTGATAAGTAGTGTATGTATAGGTGCTAAATTAAACAGTTACTTATATCTATTTAAAACATTTTAAAGCTGGAAACATAAATGTCTCTAAACCTAAGGGCTAGATTCACCCCAAGAATGCTAAAAACTTCTTTGGAAAGTTTAAATGTGTCTCTAATCATGTTGTGTAGACCACACTAACCATCACACTCTAGGCTAGGAGAAATATACACATCCCTACTCCAAACTGAAATATGGGGTAAATATACCCATGCCCAAAGCCCTATGTCCCCTGGGACTGTAGTCACTTCAAGTTAACCATAATCACTATATCCCCCGAGGTCATGGTCACATTTAGTTAACCATTACAAGCATATGGAAACAAAATAAAAATAACCAAACCATTTTACAACCAAACAAACAAGGCATAAGGGAATTTCCCATTTCAATTCTAAAAAACATTCAATTTTCATTCGGCCAATCCATTTCAAAACCATTTATAATCTAGAGCCAAAAACCATTTCCAACCTCATTTTAAAATCCAATTTGATACACATTTCAAAATACCATTTCAATTAAAAAACATAACACACATCCTTCAATACATTTCATATTTTAAAACCAAAATCCAAACAAATTAACCATTTTTAAAACAAAATTCAATTACTCAATATAATCCCAATTATAATGAGTTTTAACATATTTCCCATTATTTTTGGTATAATTATTTTCAAGGTAAAATACCAATCTTAATTATTTATGGTTTTAAAATTCCATTTCACAACCATCAATCCAACCCAAACTTCCTTTATAACTTTTAAAATTATAATTTGTAATTTCAAGATGTCATTCACTTTTCAAGGCTAAACCCTACCACTAGGCATTCCACATGACATCACCACCTCTTATGGTCCAAGGAATGACAAATACCTACTAGACTAGAGCCACTCAAACTTAAAAAAATAATAATTTAGAAGGATTAAGCATGGATTATCCATTATGACTACACCATACATGAAAACAAAAAAAATAAGGCTAGAGTTTGGGTTACATTAAAGGGACCACCTACCTTATCCTTATGTGAGTTTTCTTGTCCAGTATGATCCTTCGATTTAAGATAAAGCGATGAATATGAATAAAATAAAAAAATCCCTAACCATATATCATAACCTACATAAAAGGAAAAATATATTTTGACATTAAAATAAATATAGAGAATATACTAGAGGACTCTTAGACTTATTAAAAAAATTCTAATATATTTGATAGCAAGTAAAATGTCTAATATCTAAGGGAGAACTACCTTGGAAAGGGATAGGGCAAGGAGCCCCTTACACACTTGGAAAATTTTCATCCCACTATCAATTTTTGTGCTAAGAAGAAAGTGAGTGAATGGTCTAAATAGACCTTTTTCCCCTCTTCAAAAAATATAAACTGAGCACACCAGCTAGATGGTGGGTCTCACAGGCTAGCTGGTGATCTCAGGTAGAACTGTGTTCCCGTTGGATGGCCACTGGCTAGCCAATGGGACTACAATAGGATTCTATAATATCAGGACATTCCCTAGCCCCAAACTTTCTCTCAGGGCCTCTCTAAACCCACTTTACAATACAATAACATGGTTTTTAGGTGTCCAAACTCTTAGAACCATTTTCTAATTCCCAATTCAAAAATCAACCCTTCCACTAGTTAATAATTAAAGATTTTCTTCAAAACTCTAAACACTCATATAGGCACAGTAATTATAAACTCCCTGACATATCACTTCTAAACCTTGAGAAATATCAATGGTCAACCTCCCACATATCCATTATTTTCTATCATAAATAAAGGGTTAAATGGCCTCATCCAAAATCTGGACACTCAAACCACATCAAGTGCACAAACTCCAACCCAAAGTGCTCAAACTAGAAAAATACAAGACAACACCCATCATTAAAATGAAAACCCCAAGTTGTATATTAATTGATCCCATCCATCCTAAAACACTGATGGTGTTATCATTCATTCATTCTCCAGGTCCATGGTGCTCTCCTCCAGAAACTTCAACTTATGAGCACAAATTTTGAATCTTAGAACTTCCCTCATCAGAATTTCTTACTGAAACTCTCCTACCATGTTTGAGAAACACACCCAGTGTGATTCTGAACTCATTTTACCCAAAAAAACATGATAATTTCAGTTCACACTAGTACCCTTCTTTTTTATTGAAAACCAACTAGGGAGGGACGCATGAGAACCATCTATGATCATGTCAAAGACACATTGAATTTTCCTAAAAATCCCAGCTTGGTTCTCAAAATGAACTCACAAACTCAAAAAAAATAACATTGGGTATGGTTTATAACCAATAACATCCATTCCATTTACATATTCAATTCATATCATCCTCATCCAACTTACCTCAAAATTCCTGACTTTAACCACTGACGCATTACCAACCCACCTGATCATGCCCAGAGGCATCCTATGATCACCTATACATGCTCATTGTAGTCCACACCTAACTCCCAATGATATTCACAGGTTATATCTTTAACCTCCTAAAACTACCATCATTGGGTCTTATCTCACACCGACACACATTTGACCCAAGCATCCTAGGATCAATTAAGTTGCCTCAAGCCGCAATCCAATAGTCAATCTCAATCCACCACCGCATCTTAATTTACAATTTAGCATTCCCCCAAGGACTACAGAAACAAGTAAAATTTGTTTCATGATTGAATCCTTATGTCACCAAGACCATCTCATGGAAAATTATACATGCTTGCGATCCTTCTAGCACAAGGTTCATACGCTCATGACTGATACATCATTCCCCACTATAGGAATTTCGTTATCGTTGTTATACTTGAGTAACTAAAAACCACCAAATCTCATGATCTATCCATTTTCAAACTCAGGGATTGGAAATGGTCATCCTTATCTCACCTGACTAACAAACAAAACATCAACTACTACTCATCCTAGGATTATTAGAGTAGTACCCATTGAATTTCCAACATCCAATCCAAAACAAGGGTTCCCCACTCTGACAATTGATGGTTCTCTCCCCACCGTACTGCTTCACTTATACTACTCCATGAGTGTATCCTCTATGGTTCTAAATGAATTTTACATGTAGCTCTTTAGAGCTATGTTCAATTCATTCACTAACCCCTAACATATCTATCTTGGTCAAACCTAAGCATCAACACCACACACCATATTCTAGCCATGATGCAACCTCTCACTAAAGATACTGGTTAAACCCAAATAAGGGCCATGGGGATCCCTGTGCAGAAGCATCTTACCAAATCCCAGTAATCCTATTTAAAGAGGTACTCATCAACTAATACCCTTTATAGTTTAATTAATCTCTCTTCTAAGTAGTCGTGAATCGACATTCTCTATGAAACTACCACCACCACACCACTCGAGATCCTTAAGAACCAAAAATCTTCTCTAAAAAACATTGATAGTATTCTTTACCAATATAAGACCCAACATGCCTCATGAATAAATATTTCACACCACTTTAATATCACTAAAAATAAACATTTTCTTTTCCCCAAGACACTCGATTATGTAACTCAACCAGCTTCACGCATCTCTTTTATGTTCCCACCACCTTAAACTCATCAAAACTAGGGGTTTCACACTCCTCTATGACCATTAAACAAACTTCACTCAAGATCCCAGGATTCATACATTAACCCTTCTAGTCTCAATCACCCATTTAATCATTTAACTATGCTTCTTGGCCCATCAGTCTCACTGAACTAAAGGTATCTTTGATGATTCATCCAAAATTCAAAACATATCACATGAGTCAAACCTAACCATATGAACACCCATCATCCTGGATTTCATTCCTATATCAAAAGCATTGACCCATGCTCTATCAACTCTAGACTTGTCCACCCAAGGTCAACACTGATCAATGCATCCAAATAATGATGGAATAACAGGGTTAGACATCTGAACGATCCTTCCCTTAAAACCATCTTAAATAAGAAAAACACAAGGACTCAGGGTTATTCCCTTGGAATGAATATCTATAACATAATAATTCCTTTACCAAAACTCTACAACACCTATCATGTATTGATTTCACATGTTAAAGAGCCAACATGCACCTCACACATATAGAACACCCACAATATCAAGGTAACTCTCTTTCAGTCAACCACAACTATCGTGCATTCTGAATTGACACTAAAATCTTAATTCCCATTCCAAAATATCATTGGGATCGCACACCTACCCCTTAGGTCAAGTATCACACAAACCACTACTTGTGGGCAGCATTCCACAATGCAGAGTTTCTAAACTACCCAAAAAAACCACTCACTCAAGTTCCCACACCCATAGATACACAACCACTAACACTGAAACTATGAGCCAAGACACCCACCCTAAGGTCCCACACAACTAAAAGGGTTAAAACTCTACAAGGTTCATAACCATCCATGGTATGAAACACAACTATCACCACCCCACGTTCATATCACATTGAAGGTAGAATAGGGAACATCCCACTATCTGATACACCAAAACCCATCTAGATCTCATAACACAAAATCAAGGGCCTCACTAGCTGGTCTATATCTATACCCAGACTACCCATACACAGGTTCAAGCCATAAACACAAGGGGTTCTCATCACAATGATCCTTGAAGGTTTCAACACTCTCATTTCACATTATTTAAACTTTAACACTTTAACACCCATGGCTTCAAATTTTAAAACATTTCATTACCCAACATTTTCAAAAATTTTAAAAAAAACTATTAAATTCTAGATACTATGATTTTGGATAAATAAAATTTCATTCAAAATTTATAAATGAAAAAAAAATATAAGTTGATTAGGGTCACTTTATATAAATAAAACCATGTCCTTATAACAACTCATTTATATCTTCATATTAACTGGAAATCATCTGATGAGTTTTTCAAGTATATTTTCACCATACACTTATATGTAAACCATAAAAATGGTGGTGGATACTTTAAATAAAAAACCCTTTCAGTATTATAAAATCATAGGTGGATATAAATGACAAGTGGATATAAACCATAACAACAAGTAAGATACTAGAATATGAGAATCAAATGAACTATCAATAATGGGAAACATACAAATGACATACCACTCCTTTATTCCTAGAATTATGCATGAACACACACCTTCCATTTTAATACTAGGACAATATATAGAAATCCTAAAAATTTATAACATCATACCCAAGTATGCCACTCAAGGTAGAAATCAATCAACTGTAAAATTGAAAAAAAATAACAACAATTTCCCGCCCCTAAAAACTGGGTTTTTAACTTGTACAAGTGGCTACAGAAACCCATGAATGATCTCATTACCAAGTTTCGAGAAAATGCTTGTCTCATATCTTCCATGCCCAAATAGTAAAAAAAACAATCACTGATACCACTTTGTAATGTCCCTTTACCCCAAGCCTCTGACCGATACCCAGACTATCAGAATGATGCATGACCTTAGGCACACCTCCCCATACACCAAAGTCTATCCACTAGTGGCTAGGTATTGATAGTTTATCATGGGGAGACTATTCCATCATGATCATAGTATAATAACAACATAAATAAAATAAAATAGATGACATCTAGATATAAAATCTCAACATAGGTAAGAACTGAAAAATAAAAAAACACCACAAATAATAATAAATGAATGTTTTATATATATTGGATCCCTCAATGGAGGATCATACATAGGTAGTACAAGGAAATAAATAAAAATGAGACCAATATCCCAAATCCCAACCGGTCCAGATTCCTACTTGATCCCATTATCTGACTCAATCCTAGCATATCAACAACATCATACAAATAGTATGGTCCTAACATATAACCTATAATAAAATAGAAGTGACTTCTTAGGTACCGAAGTTCCATGGAATCCCAAGAAGGATATGAGTACAACTTAGTATCCCACCACTAAAAGTGTCCCTAAATATAACCAATCTGATAAGATGTGCATATGAGGTGCTAAAGTAAACAGTTGCTTATAACTATTTAAAACTTTTTAAAACTGGGAACATAAATGTCACCAAAACTGGGGGATAGGTTCACCCCAATAATGATACATACCTGTTTTGGTCAGTGTTGGGGTGTCTCTGAGAATGTTTTATATACCACACCAACCATCTCACTCTCGAACAAGGAAAATATACCCATCCATGGTTCAAACCAGCATTCAAGAGAAATATACCCATCCCTAGACACATGTGACCCCTTGGATCATGGTCACTCTAGGTTAACCATAATAATTGTGTCTCTTGGGGTCATTGTCACCCTGGGTTAACTATAATCACTATATCTCTCAGGGACCAGGGCACCTGATAGGGAACCAAAATTCAATCACCAAACTAGGTCACAATTAAAAAAACAATTTATAAGGGCATTTTTTATTTCTAGTATGAAAACCATTCAATGTTAATTAATATAATCCATTTCAAAACCATTTATAATCTTGAGACAAAAACCATTTATAACATTATTTTAAAATCCAATCCAATATACATTTCAAAATACCATTTAAATTAAAAAATATATCATGCACCCTTAAATCTATTTCATGTTTTAAGACCAAAATCAAAACCAATTCCCATTTTTAAAATAAAATTACATTACTCAACACAATCCCAATTTTCACGAGTTTTATTACCTTTCAAATTATGTTAGGTCTGATTCTTTTTAAGTTCTAAAACCAATATCAATTATTCATGGTTGTAAAATTCCATTTCACACCCATCAATCCAAACCAAACTCCCTTTATAAACATTTAAAATTATAATTTTGGATTTAAAGACATCACACCATTTTAAAGTGAAAAAACCTATCACTAGGCATTATAATTTACATAACCACCTCATATATTCTAAGTCATGATAACAACCTATTATATTGGGGACACTCAAGCTTAAAAAATTTAATTTAGAATGATCAAGGATATAAAATCCAAATTGAATGCATCATACATGCACTTGATAAAAAAATAAGGCCATAATTTGGGTTAAATTAATGGTAACACTTACCTTAGACTTAGGAGAGTCCACTCATTTAGTATTATCTTTTTATTTGAGATGAAATGAAAAATATAGAAAAACCATGCAAAGTCCCTGAAAATAGGGCACAACCCACATAAATGATGAAACGGATTTTGACAGCAAAAGGAATCAAGAAAAGAGGCTAATGGACTCTTAGAATTAAATAGGGATTTATAATACATTTAAAGGTGAATAAAGTAACCAAGATTTGATGGAGAACTATCTTGTTAGTGGAGAGCGGAGGGAACCCCCTACATTCCTAGAAAATTAACCTCTTGTGGGACATTTTAGAGTTTATAAGGAAGGGTTGAGGGGTTCAAAGAACCCTTTTCACCTATTATACAAATCAAAAATGGGCCCACAAGCTAGTTAGTGGGTCACACTATCTAGCCGGTATCCTAGTAAGAACTTTCTTCTCACTAGATTCCCACTGGTTAGTTGGTGGGACTAAAATAGCATGATATAGTCTCAGGACTATCCTAGACCCTTGACTTGCTCACATGACCTCTTTGAACACCATTTACTATCTAAAAATATGGTTTCAAGGTTCCCAAACTCTCAAAACATTGTTTGGATGCTTGGTTCAAAAATTAACCCATCCACCAGTTAAAAATTAAAGTTTTTTCTCAAAACGGCGAACACCCATACAAGCACAGGAATTATATTTAATCAATAAGGATATATAAAAACCTTCCTATAATTATATGTGGCATTGTTTTACATGAAAATATCATTATCATACCTATAATAGAGTCTGAAGTTATTTTCGGTATAGATTGAATTTTAGGATATTAAGCTGAGATAGATTATAAAGTAATGGAAGATATATTTATTTTTTTGAATACGATTATTTTTTTTTTATAATAATGAATGAATACCAGAGATAAAATATCAAGAATATAATAAATAGAAAAAATATCAAGGTGAAAATTATCTTTCTCATATTATTTAATAGAAGAAAATGTCCCAAATTAATGATGTTCCAATAGTGAATGAAATTTTGGAAGTATTTACTAATATTTTTTCTTATGTTATTCTTAATTAGGGGGTGTAATTATCCATTGAATTAGTTTCATATGATAATACAATTTTAAAACCCCCTTATCAAATGGATCCAATGAAGCTATTAAAATTGAAAAATAAATTTCAAGAATTGCTTGATAAGGGTTTCATACATCCTATAAATTCACCTTCAGAAGCTTCTATTTTATTTATAAAGAATAAATATGGTTCTATGAGCCTTTTCATTAATTATTGGTTACTAAATAATATTACTATTAAGAAAAAGTATCCTTTGAATCATATTGATGATTATTTTATCACCTTTAGGGATATATGTACTTTTCAAAGGCTGACATCATGTCAGAATATCATAAATTAAATGTAAAGTCAGAACAAATTCCTAAGATGCTTCTTCAAACAAGGTACGGTCACCATGAGTTTTCATTTATTCCCTTTGTTTTAATAAATTAATCTTCTATATTTATGGATTTGATGAATTGAGTATGTATAAAATGATTTGAAAAATATGTGGTGGTATTTATTGATGATATTATGGTATATTCTAAAAGTTATGATGATCATGAGAAATATTTAAGGATTATTCTCTAGAATTTTATAGAAAATAAGTTATATTGAAAATTTAGTAAATATAAGTTTTTGTTAAAAAAAAATTTATTCCTTGGTCATATTATAGAAAAAAATGATATAAAAGTGGGTTCTACTAAAACTAAAATGGAGGAAGAATGGACAATACCAACTGATATCATATAGATTCATAGATTTCTAGGATTAGTGGGTTATTATTAATGGTTTTTTGAAAACTTTTATTAGTTAGCTAACCCATTAACCAAGTAAACATGAAAGGGTGTTACATTCATTTAGATAATGGAATATAAGGAATGTTTTTAGGAATTAAAAATGAATATTGGTTAATGGTTCAGTATTAACCTTCCCATCAGGAAATGGGGAAATTGTTTTTTTTATTAATGCTTCATCAAAGGGTATGGGTTGTGTTTTGATCCCAAATAATCATGTCATAGAATATGCATCATGATATTTGAAGCCCCGTTATAAAAACTATCCAACACATTACCTTGATCTTTTAGTGGTAACTTTTTATTTAAAATAATTAGAGGAGTTATTTATATAGGTAGAAATTTAATATATGCACGGATCATAAAAAATTTAATTATATGCTCACTAAAGTCAATTGAACATAATACAAAAGAGGTGGTTGGAATTGATAAAATTTTATGAATAAATTATTCATAATCATCTAGGTAAATCCAACATGGTAGTAGATGTTTTGATTTGAAAGGATAATGAAATATTAACCATGTCATACTTGGATAAGGATCCCTTATTTAATGATTTAATTAAAATTTAATTAGAATTTGCTCATGTGGAAACCTATTCTCTTTAAGAACAAGTAATAGTACAGTCATCCTCGTTGGAAAGAATAAATTATTCTCGTAAAGAAGATCATGGATTATAAGAAAGGATAAAAATTATAAAGGAAGGAAAGTTACATGTGTTTAATGTTGATGAGAAAGGTGAGATTTGGTAATATGTTATGTGTACCAATTAACACTCAATTAAAAAGGAAATTATTTAGTGAGTCACATAGATATCTATATTCTATTAATACAGAAAGCACAAATAAATATAGAGATGTTTGGGAATATTTTTAGTGTGAAGGAATAAAGAAATATATTACTGATTTTACCTTGAAATATTTTAATTTTCAATAGACTAAATCTGAATAATAATAACTGAAAGAAATGCTTCAATCATTATTAATTATATAATGGAAGTGGGAAAATATATCCTGGGATTTTTTCATGGGATTACCAAATAAATCTCATGATAATAATGAAATATGGTCTATTATTGATCGTTTAAATAAATATAATCATTTTTATTCTATTTGAGATAATATTTCTTTGGATCAACTTTCACAACTCCATCTTAAAGAGATGGTAAGGTTACATGGGGTTCCTTTTTATATTGTGTATGGTTATGATCTAAGGTTTACATCTAATTTTTGGGAATTTTTTCTTATTTCAGATGGAAATTATGGTCTAGAGGTGGTGAATAGACCTTTTAAAAAAATTAAAAGATATTAATAAATTAGAATACATTTTAACATTGATGAGAAAGTAAATAAAATATGTGTATTGGAAACAATTAAATGGTAGTGTAGTTGTTTTTAGAATAAAATGAAGTAGAAAAAATATATGGACACTATATTTTTAAAGTTTTTATGATCATTCTGATCCTACATCTACTCTTCACTCCCCTCGAACTCAGTGAGAGGAATTATTCTCACTATAAATAAGACCTAACTTTTGAAAGGTGTGATAACCTGGTTTAGGCCCTACCTTTTTCTCACATATAGTCAAAATACAACATATCTATCCTAACTTTCTATGGAAAAATCATAACTAGAAACATAACCTTTTTTTCATGTGTCTCCACCCAAGGATGTGCCTTTTGTTAAGAAGGTGTGACCAAACTAGGCTATATTTTGATTGGAAAAAGCATAAAATAATGACTTATAGTATAAAAATATATTAAAAGATAGAATGAGGAAACTTAAAAGAACTTTAATAAAAGAGGAGTGACAAAGATTAGAATATCAATATAGATTTTTTATCACTTTATAAAATGAATGAATATTAAAATTCCTTCATGATCGTGGTAATGGAATAGTGGTCATGGGAGAAGAGACTGAGTATTTCATAGTTCTGATCATATGAATCATGTGTCATGTATTCACTCAAATGATCTATGATAAGATTTTATCAAATGATCGTGATCTCATTCCAACAGTTAATCCCCTTCATTAACTCTCGGATCTTCAAGTTCACATGGTGGTTCCATGTTAACAAATCAAAAGCTATCACGTTTTTAAAATAATATAAACAAGAAAAATATCGTTTACCTATTTTTAAATATCCTACATTATTCCTTTATTAAAATAACTCAAAAAATGATTTGAATATCATCCTTAGCTAATATATTTATTCTACAGTTTAATAAAATAGCTAAAACTTTTCTTATAAACTTACAAAAAAATAGAAGGTAAAATCTATTGGAGAATAGAGTATCTATATTATCTTAAAATGAAAAAGTAAGAACTGTGTATGCATCATTTTAGGTTTCCATAAACATCATTTCAATTCTTCATAAACATTGTTTTATATATCTATATAAGCATGAAACTTTTCTTGGGTAATCATGAAACTAGTCTTATATAACCATCATATATGGTTGTGTAAACATCATTTATATACTATGGGTAAGTATCATTTATACATCTATATAAACATCAATTAAACAGTCATTGAAATAACATAAGTTTTTAACAGTGCAAAGTAACTTCATATGACATTATAAAACATTATATATGACTTTAAAAACAATTCTAACTCCAAAAAAATTTTATGACTTTGAAAATACCATTGTATGAATTAAAAATGAAAATTGTATAACTTTTAAAATCATATGAATTTAAAAACATATTTGTATGACTTTTCATAATTTCATAAAAATACTAAAATTATAAAAACTAAAATATAGCGATTATAGAATCCTTTATAAAAATTTTATTAACCTAAAATACTTACAGAAAAAACACAATATAACTTAAAAAAATTTTGATAAATTATAATTATCCATTTATAATACGATCAAACTATTAATGTGAGGTATTTGTAAATGTGATATATTTGTAATATTCAAAATAAAAAAACCATGACACTAATAAGAAAAATTCCCACAAACAATAACAATATTCATGTCATTCACACTTAACACTAATAATATCCCCCATTTTGAAAATTAAAAAAAATAAACTGAATCTTAAAAACATTTAGAACAATCTCCTCATTTTTTAAATTTTTCAAAGAAGATAACAATAAAAAAAAATTATTAACAAACTCTCCATTTTCTAACAAATAAATTTAACATGAAAAAAATATGTAACCTCCCTATAAAATAATTCATAAAAAATATTTAAAATATATATTCAATAAACAAGATACTTAATTTATTCAAACTAATTATTCAATTCATTCCAATTCTAGATTATATATTAATATCAAAAACAATTAGAAACCACAAAACAATTTAACATTAAAAAAATAGTTTATATAAACATAATTATAATTACTATACCAGCTTATAATTTCATTAGAAAATATAGTAGTAAGCTTCAAAATAGAATGTTTTTTTTTCTAAAAAATAGATTCAAAATAATATGTATAGATGATTTGTTATAAATATTAATCATTTATAAACATTTAAATTTAAAACAATTTTTCTAAAATCTAAATAATACCAAGTTCAAATTTTATTTTCTCAAACATCATAGCAACAATAGTTTTAGTAAATATATCAGCAAGTTTCTTTTTAGTTGAAACAAAATCTAAAATAACATCCACTTCATTAACTTGATCTTTAAGAAAATGAAATATAACATCTATATATTTTTTATATAATGTTGTAAATAATATTTTAGAAATTGAAATCTCACTAGAATTATCACTAAAAATATGAATTTTATCCAAAAATATATGAAAATCACATAAATTTTGTTTAATCTGAAGAATTTGAGCATAGTAACTAGTAGCAGCAATATAGTTAGCCTCAATTATGGATAATTAAAATAATAATTTTTTTAGAACTCCATGAAATTAATATTCTACCAAGTAAATGACAAATAAAATGTGTGATTTTTATATCAAGACTACAACCACAAAAATCAGAACTAGAATAATATAACAAGTCAAAATAGGTATGATTGGAGTAAAAAAACTAGTATTAATACTTCCTTTAATATATATGATTATTATTTTCATGTCCTTAAGGTGACTTTATTTAATATTTGAGTTAAATATAGTAAATAAAATTAATAAAAATATTATATCAAGTCTTGATGTAGTCAAATAAAGAAAATTACTTATCATGTCTCTAAACAGTTTAATATCAACACATTTTCCATATTCATAAAAATCCAACTTAAATGTAGTACATATAAATGTCTTAAATATTTTATTTGAATTAAGAATAAACATTTTTACTAGTTCTTTTATATATTTAGATTAATATAAAAATTTACCATCTTGTCTTTGAGAAATTTGAGTACCTTGAAAGAATTTCAGTTCACTTATTAAACTCATATAAAATTTTGAGTTCATAAACTTGCAGAATTAATTACTAATAAAATAACTTTTAGAACCAAACACAATGTCATCAATATATATTTTAATAATAAAAATATTTTTTGAAACTTTCTTAATAAACAAGGTAGAATCAACCATTACATTATAGAAAATATATTGCAATAAAGTCAAAGTTAATCTATAATACCAAGATCTAAGAGCGTACTTTAGACAATATAAATCTTTAGAAAATTTAAAAACAATATATAGAAACTTATTATGGTAAAAACTAGGGGTTGATTTATATACTCCTATTCGGAATTTAATCCATTTAAAAATTCACTTTTGACATCCATTTGAAACAATTTGAAATTTTGAAAATAAGTAAAATCAAATAAAACCATAATTGCTTCTACTCTAGTAATAGGATGAAATGAGTCTTCAAAATAAATAACTTATTATTTAGAATATACTTGATTAACTAGTATATCTTTATTTTTAACTATATTACCAGTTTTATATAATCTATTTCTAAAAGTCCATTTAGTTTTAATAGCTTGTTTACCATTAATAATTTCAACCAGATTCAAAACTTTATTTTTTGTGAATTGATTAAGTTAATCAAGAATTTAAACAGTCAATTTTGAACCATTCATTTCTTAATTAACATTAACAAGCATTAAATCAGTAATTTGAGCAGAAATACTACAATAGTTCATAGAATATTTTCTGGTTTGATTTCCATATTCAACATTTCTAATAACTTTATCAAGAGGATGATCTTTAAGATTATTATAGTATATAGGATTAGATTGAGAACATATTTTATCCCCCTTAACTAATACATTAAGGAATATCTTCCCCAAAACAAAATTCTCTAAAAACTTCTTAATTATTATTTAAATATATATTCTATTTTATATTTTTTTTTTTCACCAAACATTACATGTTAGTATTCTTAAACAATAAAATATCAATTATTGAAAACTTCATATGCATTACTAAAATTAGAATATCCTAGAAAGTTATCTTTGTAAAATTTATAATTGAACTTAATAAGATTATCTTTTGTATTTAAGATAAAATCTCTATTACCAAACACCCTAAAATATCCAACATTAGGATTAATTCCACTAAACAATTCATAATGTGTTTTATTTATAATTTTTCTAATTAAAACTACATTTAACACATGAAAATTTGTATTAATATATTTATCTTAAAAATATTTAGGCACATTGAATTCATTAAGTGTAGTTCTATCCATTTATTTAATCAATCTATCATTTATTTCTACCACATAATATTTTTGTGTTTTTTATAAGCATAAAAAATGTAAATTCCCATTATCTTCATATAATTTCTCAAAATATAGATTGATAAACACACCACCTCTATAAATTCTAATAGATATAATTAAATAAACTTTATAATTTTTAATTAGTTTTCAAAAATAAATAAACATAGTTAAAGTTTGACTTGTTTGTGTTAAGAAATAAATGAAGTTAAATATATTGTGACCATCAATAATTATAAATACATACTTTTTTTCACCTAAAATAGTAGTTTTTATAGGGTAGAATAAATCAATATGTAATAATTCAAGAGTTTTATAAATTTTAACAATATTAACATATTTAACACTCTCTTTATGTTTCTTACCTTTTAAACATAAATAAAATGCAAAATGTTTACTTAATTTCAAATCTGGTAAATCCAAAACATATCCATGTTTTGTGAATTTATATAGTATCCTAGTTTTTATGTTAAAGAATCTTGTTCCATAAATTTTCATTTATTTATACAGTATTTATACACTTAACCTTTTGTTCATTAATTCAGGTAAATTAATACTATATATGTTTTCTTTTCTATTTTTTGAAAATAATATAGTTTAATTCTTAAAAAGTGTACATTTATCATTTTCAAATTTTGCATACATTCCATCATCACATGGTTTTAATATGCTTGTTAAATTTTGTTTTAAACCATCAAAATATGAAGATTTATAAATAATAGTTGTTTCAGAATATATAGATTAACTAAATCCTTTAATATGACCTTTAGAGTTGTCTATCAATGGGATAGAACCTCCACCACATGAATTAAATGATATAAAGTTATAAATATCACCATTCATGTGCCTGGAACAGCCTATAACCATATATCAAGAATCTTTGAGACTTATTAGAAAAATGACTTCAAATCAATCAAGTTAAATATTTTTTTTGGTAATATGTTATATTAGGTCCAATTATAATTGTAACAGATATTTTAGGAATCTCAACTAGCTTTAAAAATCTATTTTTGTTTAATTTAGAAAATAAATTTTTATAAATAAAAGTTTTAGTGTGATAAAAATGATAGATTAAATATTAATGAAAATTAATTAGCATAATTCCCATACATTATACACTTAAAACATATTACACTTGAGATACTTCCATTGTAACTTTTTAAAAATAAAGTTTTGTCCATTATACGTAGTTTACTATTCTATCCAAAACCATTTCTGTTTTTATTAGAATTCAACTTACAAATAATTTTATCATATTGTTCTTTACCATAAACATAGGTAGATATTTCCTTTTTTAATCTATCAGTTTCAGATCTTAATTTCTCATTTTCATTTTGAATAACATCTAAATCATCACATGCTTTTACATTTAACTGAGAATTTTTATTTCTTAATCTTTTATTTTCTAGCTTTAGATTATTACATTCATTCTCAGCATTAATCATGTCATCCAAAAATAATTTAAATTTAAATTATTTAATTTCATTTTTATTATAAATAAAATATTTGATCCTACCATTCTGATATTTTAATTTTAGTATTTTGGAATCAGTAAACTTTTTCTCTTCTTCATTGTTAGAGATAGAAATTTCATATTCCCATTTTAATCATTAAATTTATTATTTGTTTATCTAGTTTATTATTTTTACCATGAAATTATTTATATGAATTAGTAAGCCTCAAACCATTTTTATTTAATATCTTATTCTCTTTATATAGTTATTTAATATTAAAATTTTAAAATTCTAAATTATAATCAAAGTAGAAACATGATCAAAATTATTTTCATATTATGTAATAGTATTTTAGTAAACATTATCTACTTTTAATAAATTTTTAAAGTTGTAAATAGGTTCCTTAAATATTTAGCTACCAAATCAAGGTTTATAGTCTCTACATTACTTACTAATTCACTACTTGAGTCAAAATCATCAATGTGAGTCCATCCACTAAAAATTGATCACTTATCCTTTTTCCTATTATCCTTATATTTCTTTGAATGATTTAATTTTGGATTGTCTATTAAAACATGTCCCTTATTTATAAATTCATAAAAAGTTAGTTCTAAAACATCATTATTTTTATTTGAATTACCTTTCCTACTTTCCTTTCTATTCTTCTCCTGGACTACTTCTTGAATCCTTTACTATTCTTCACAAAGTTATAAAAAAATTTATTAAGTGAATCAACTCCTTATTACTTCCTTATAGCTCGGATTCAGAATAGTTATAAGACATATTATTATTATATTTTAAATAAATGACATTATTTTTAATAAATTCCTCATCCATAATATTTTTTAACTCTAGTTTATACTATAGTAGAGAACTGATTAGTTTATAAAAATTATACTCTTTAAAATCCTTACTCTCATTGATTGTAACATTTGTTTCATGACATGTTTTAGGTAGTGATCGTAACACCCTTTCAAATATAGTAGTTTTATCCAAATACTCACCTAAACCACTAATCCCATTGATTATATCTGGTACATAAATTAATTCTTTTCTATCTTGAAATCTCGGTATTCCACATATAGGATTCCTAGTTTTGTTCATTTAAGATTATGAATGATGTAATGTGTGACTTGAATTATTCTCTATATATCATGAGATATATTATAGTTACCAACAAGAGTATATGGATTAGTATCTCATAGATTGTATGGTTTCACCATGATCATCTGAGAATCAATGCTTGGTGGCTTGAGATATACCTTCATTCTGTATTTTTAGAAACCATAGTCATTTCCATAAAAATATGGGGGCTTTTATGGTATCCAACCATCATTAAAATTCAGTAATTCTATATTTTAAGAATATTTTTCCTTAGACTGTTAGGTCTAGGATGTTCAGGTTAGAATAATGTAAATATGAAAAATTGAACCTAAATCCAAAATAGTTTTCTCTAATACCAATTTTTTCCTATTTAATATGGTAATTATGTTCTATAGGGGGTGAATAGACCATTTAAAAAACCATAAAATAAATTATGAAATCATAATATATTTTAACATGCATTAGAAAATTAATAAAATATGTATAGAAGAAAAAGTGTAAGTGCAGAGAAATAGTTTTTAGAATAAAATGAAGTGGTAAAAAATATAAATAATGTATTTTTATGGTATTTTAGATTAGCTTAATCTTATATCTACTATTTACTCCTCTATAACTCAATCATAGAAATGGATCTTACTAGAAACAAGACATCACTTTTGAAAGGTGTGATAACCTTGTATAGACACCATATTTTTCTCACCTTTTGGCATGACCTAGTCTATATATCCTTCCTATATATGTAATAAATAACAACCAAAAACACAAAATTGTGTTCAAGAGTCATAACCCAAGGGTGCACCTTTTGTTTAGGAGGTATAACCGAATCGTAATATCTTTTTATATTAAAAGCATAAACTAATACCTTAAACTACAAACATATATTAAAAGATATTATTATGAAACTTAAAAGAACATAAATAATAGAGGAGTGATGAAGATCATAATTTCAAAGAAGGGTTTTTTATAAGTTAATTAAAATAATGAACATTGAAGTTCCTTTATAATCAAAATAATGGAATAATATTCATGGGAGTAGAGAATCAACACTTCATAGTTCTAGTCATATAAATAATGTGTCATATATTTACTCAAATGATCTATGCCGAGATTTTATCAAATTCTCATGATCAAATTCCAATAGTTAATCCCCTTCATTAACTCAAATATCCTCGAGATTAGGTGGGTGTTTCTAGTGAAAAAATCACAAGCTATCATAGTTATAAATTAACACAAACTAAAAAATATCATTTACTTGTTTGGAAATATCTCACACTATTTCATCATTAAAATAATTTAAAAACACTTTTTAATATTATCATTATCTAATATATGTATTTTATAGTTTAATAAAACATCCAAAACTGATCATATAAACTTATAAAAAATTGAAATTTAAAATCTATAAGAGAATATATTATTAATATTCTCTTATAATGAAAAGGTAAGAATTGTGTATGAATCATTTTAAGTTTTCATAAACATAATTTTAAATCTTTGTAATGATCATTTTATATAGAAATATAAGCATGAAACTAGTCCTGATTAATCATTAAAGTAGTCATACATAAATATAATTTATGTATGCATAGAAAAATTTAAATATTATACATAATAATCATCTATACATATACATAAACATCAATTAAATAGTCAATGAAATTTTATATGTTTGTAAGAGTGTAAAGTATCTTCATATATCTCCATAAAACATTTTAAAGGACTTTAAAAAAGAATTATATGACTTCAAATAAATTGAATGACTTTAAAATGAAAATCATATGGCTTTTAAAATTATATGAATTTTCAAATCATGTGACTTTGAAAATTGTATGACTTTTCAAATTGTATGACTCTAAAAACATTTTCTTATAACTTTACAATATTTTAGAAAAAATATAAAATGCCAAAAACAAAAATAAAATGACTATAGAAGACTTTATAAAAATTTTAAAAACATTAAACACATAAATAATAAATATAATGTGACTTAAAAAATCTATGAGAAATTATAATTAAATATTTATAAAATGATCAAACTATTAATGTGGGGTATTTGTAAATGGTAGGAATCTATAATATTCAAAATAAGTAAACCACAACACTAGTAAGCAAAATTTCCTCAAAAACTAGAAATATTTATATCAATCACACTTGACACAAAAAAAAAGAACTTAAAATTTTATTGGGTATTGAGTTAAGTTTCAGTACATCTTCTCATCCATAAACTCATGGACAATCAAAGCAATAAATTTATACTTTAGAGGATGTGATTTTGGATTATTCATTGAATTATGAATGAGTTCAGTATCAATACCTTTAATTGGATGAATTTTCTTATAATAATAGTTTTCATTCAAGTATAAATATGGTACATTTTTAATAATTAGATGAAAATTGGGGTTGAATTCTAACTTGTTGGGATGAAGTTAAGGAGAGGAAGTTTTTAGGTCGTGAATTGATGAATGTGATGGGTGAAAGAGTGAAATTGATGCAAATTTAAATGAATGAAGATCAAAGTAGTTAAAGGGTTATGTAGATAATTAAATAAATGATATTTAATTGGAGGTATTATATCATGTTTTTATAAAAATATCTTTATTAAAAGGTGTGATGTGTTTTAGGAAAAAGGGAAAATTAAGCCTGTGAATTGTTGGTTCGTATGAAATCTTAGAGAAAGTGGGATCCGTAAAATCCTGATATTTTTTAAAATATTTTTTTTTCAAATTAATTTGAATTTATAGATAGATTTTTTTATATTAAAAACCAAATTTATCTTGTTTTTTAGGCAATAATGAGTTTCTTCGATAGCGTGCATGACATGTGACATCGAGCTTTAGTGAACCATGAAATAATATTATTTTAAATATGACTGTTATAACCTAGCAGTTAAATAGGTCGATATGAATATTATTTACTAATTTATAAAATACACATATAAATTTTCTACTCAATATAAATTTATTTATAAATTCATAGAAAATAATCAGTCACTTTTAATAAAGTAATAATATTCTTCAAAAATATGTTTTCTTTAAAAATAATTTTTATTCCTTTTTATGAGGACATATTATAATTAATTTAAAGATATTTTAAAAAATTTATTTTTTAAAATTAATAACATTTTTTAACTAATCATTTCAAAATTAACTTATGTTGAAATTTTGGGATGTTTTTGGAAAATTTTGATTTTTCAGTGAATAGTGAAAATTACCGATTTGTTTAGAACTGTCATTTCTTTTCAATAAATTAAGTAATTTAAATTTCCCATTATATTTTAAAGTCACATAAGTATTATTTATTTATATTTAATCCTCTTAATTACTTTTGAATCAACTATATAATGGATTTTAGTGTAATTTTATTTTTGGGTTTAAAAAAAGGTTTTTTCTGTAAATTGATTTTAAGTACATAATAATTCTCAATTTTAATTAATTAAAATAATACATAATGGGGAATATTTTTAATTAAATGTATATATTATATAGAAATAAATTTTAATTTATATTCATATAATGATTATTATTAGACATAGTGTTACTATGGAACCATCTTGTGCTTGAAAAATACACTTCTTGAAAACCCTATTTTCATTAAGTCTATGGGTTTTGTTTTAAATTTAATTTTTCCACAATTCTAGAAACATTATTTAAAAAAATAAATTTCATTTTTAAATTTTCATATCAAAATTATATTAGGGTGATTTTTTTATAATTTTTTGATAAGATTAATTTTTTGATGAATAGTGAAAATACTGAATTTAATTGAAAACTATCTTTTCATTTCAATTATTTTTAAAGTTAAATTATAATTTAAATAGGTTTTAAAGTAAAACAATTCAATTATATATTTATATTAATAAAATATTGGTCATTTTAATCGATTTCATATTGAAATTGGATGTAAAAACGTTGTAAACTTTTGAACATTTCCTCTTTGAAAACCCGCTTTTTCATCACATTGTGAGAATAATTTTAAATTACCATTCACCACTTATATAAATGGAATTTTGAAAAATTTATTCCATATTTTTAATAAAAAAAATTATTATCTAATAATGTCAACTTAATTTTTTATCATAATGAATAGTAAACAAATAAAAAATTATTTATCTCAATTACGATAAAAATGGGTTTACTGAGGGGTAAACTAAAAAGATAATGGTTAAAATGACCTAAAATATTGTATAAAATCTATTTTATAGTCATATTTATACCATATAATGTATAATTCTATATAATTTCTCATTTTTTACCCTTGTTTTATGAGGAAAACATGGGTACACCTTTTTCTTTTCAAAATATTGCAAGTGTTCCACTCACCTCACTAATAAAAGTCCACCCATTATATTCTTCTATTCACACATTAAAACCCATTTTTTTTATAAAATACCTACAAAAATAACTTACCAAATTCATTATTCCCATCCTAGAATCCTTTTTTTGTAGAAATCCAACCCATGCAGGCTTTTGGTGCAAACCTAAGGAGGTTACCTGAAGAAGAGGTGACATTCTTCAATCACCATTTTAATTTTATTTATTTCTCCACCTCATTAAATTATAATTAAACCATTATAATATAATAAAATAATTATATTACATATACTTATATGTTTTTATGATAAGGTAGTGACCTATAACCATCTCTACTTCCATCAAGTGGGTTATGAGATCATTATTCGTGTGTATGGCGGACTACCGCCTCGCGAATCGACGTCGTTATTTTTTACATTACCACCTCTCACGGATGGTTATAATGATGTATTAAATGTTTATATATATATATTATTATTATTTTATAATTATTTAATTACTATATCACATATATCTATAAACTTTTCATTCTTTGGGAATACGATAATGTCGCCCGTGTATATGGCGGACTACCACCTCATAAAGCGATGTGATTCATTCATGATTTACATGGAAGGTAAAAAGGATGGTTTTAATGAACATATGTGATATATATGACATATAAATGACTCTTTAATTATAATATATTATCTATATTCCTTTATTTCTTTCCATCAGAAAAATGTAAATGACGTTCATGCATATGTACGGCCTACCGTCTCCATAAACAGTGTATTTATTTTCTATCTCTAACTTTTATGGATCACTATAAATAAATATATAATGAATACATATGATATTTATATAATTTTTAACATTATAGATATTAATAAACCATGATCAAAGTAATAATATAAAAATTAACAAATCGAAACATATATAAAAAACAAAGCGGTTATTACCTGAAACATAACTTTAACGATAAATTGTAAATAAAAGGGTAATAAAATGACATAATAAAATCATATATAGTTTTATATATATAATTTTGGTTTTTTAATATATTTATAATAAACTTATATTTATTATAAATGAGTTTTTAAAGAGTAAAAATAAATTTGAGAGTTATGGTTAGGGATTTTTGTCCAACTTTTAACTTCTATAAGACACATTTCAAATTCACTCTCTATTTCATTTATGTGGTTCCTATAATAACCATGAATTTATTTTTTTATTATTATCCTTGAAATTATTTCCATTTATATATCTAATTTAGGATCTATCTTTCATGTGGTTTATGGTTCAAAAATTACCAAAACGGTAAGGTATTTTTATCTCAATTTATCTTCCTTGAGACATATGTTATGTTATATAATTATAGTAATTTATGAGGTGTATATACATAACCTTTGACATATATTATAATGAATTTATTTATCCTCATTATATTTTATATTTCATTTAATTTTATTCCTTTATAGTACTTACGATTCAAAGTTATCAAAGTGGTAAAGATTTTTTATTACAATCTCATCGTTTATTAGGATTGTTCATGATTATATATCCAATGAAGAAATATTATGAAATTTCTCTCAATAAAATCATAAATTTTATTCTCCTCAAGTTATTCCATGATAATACATGTTATTACTTTATTTTCCTCTCTTTATGTACTTATGAGTACAAAAGAATTATTTTAAATAAAATTGACTTTATTTATTTCTTCAGAACAAAATCCTTTTTTTCCAAAACCATGTTTTAAAAAGATTTTTGCTAAAATGTTTTAGAATTATTAAAATTATTTATTAAAAAAATTACCCATATTTTATTTTTTATAAAAAAAATAAAATAATCTTCATGTCATTTTAAAATAATTATTGTTTTGATTTTCCCAAAAATGTTAAAGAAATATTTATTTTAATGTGTATGGAATAAATAGTATTCTTAGATATCATGACCACTCAATGTTTTAAAGATTAATTTATAAGTTTTAAATTTTATTTTCAAATAAAATTATTTCCAAATTTTTTTATAAATTTTTAGTTTTAAAAAGTGATTTTTAAAGAAAATTTATTTTTCATCAAGAAACATTCCAAGTGATTTTTATTTCAAAATAATTTTCTATCTAAGATGAAATCCTTTGATGTTAATTATTCTTAACTGGGGATATTATACAATGATTCCATTATTATTATTTCTCTGAATTGTTTGTTTTTATTATGACAATACATTTATGAAACTCTTTTTTCATCCATGGTTTATACCATGATAGAATTTTTATGAATCCCATTTCTCTTCCATGGGTTATACCATAAAAAATGTTTATAAAACTTATCCACAAGTGTTATCATAGTAAAATTTTTATGAAACTTTTTTCTCTTCCATGGTTTATACCATAATAAAATGATTATAAAACATGGTTTTTTTCATGGGTTATGATTTTAGGAAATAATGAAATGATTATGAAACCCATTTATTTTCATGGGTCCTGATATAATGAATGTTATATGATCTTGTGAAATTGGTATATATGATTTTTATCATGTGAAATTTGGGGCATATATCTACCTACAATGAATTGGGTAATAATTAATGTTATATAATCTAAAAGGGTACATGATAGTTTGTCTCGAGCCTAAAACAATAGGGTACATGGGAGGTTATCCTAATCCCAAAACAAAAGGTTACATAGGAGGTTATCACAAGCCTAAAGCAACTACATGGGTATTTATCCCAAGACTAACATGTTATGAAAGTCTTGGTAGATATCCTTAATATAATTTTTTTATGCTTATGTGTATGACACAATCCTATGTCTTATGTTGATGTTATGATCTCATGGCTCATGTTCTTTGATTTCATTATGATTCATGTCTGATGAACTAAAAAAATTTATATCATGACCCAATATTATGATCTTTAATATACAAGGTATGGTTTTCAAATGATATACTCATGTTCTCATACCCCTATGCTCGTGATATTCTTATGTATCTCCCTTGTTTACTCTTATATAGAATCTATGCTCATCCATTTTTATGTTTACTTCTTCAAGTTTTAAATAAAGGTTTTAAGTAGGGTATGTTGTGAAGAGTACTAAAGGAGAAGATATTTATGGGTAATGTTGAATATATTTCACTAAATTAGAATATTTTATACCAAGTCTTCAAAGTCACTAAACTATTATGGTCCTCAAAAATGTTTTTGTCTAATGTATTGAATATTCATCTAAAAGAATGTAATATCTATCTATAAAAAACCAGGGCCACTTTAGTTGGTATCAAAGAAAATTTTTTGTTAACCTTTAGAAACTAGGATGTGAAAACTTTAGTGAGGTCCCAAGAGATATTTCTAAGTATATTTCTAGGAATATCTCTAAGTATAAGTCTAAGGTTGAGTCGGCATATAGAAAAATGTCTATAAATTTTGTTAAAGGATAAATCATGTGGTTTTGAAGAAATTACATCTATGTTTGGATACTAAAAGTGGATGTGTATCTGGAATAGTGCTACTTATGGGTAATAACTTCAAAAAGTGAACATTGATTTGGAATCGATCATCACTTGGTTCATGACAATGGTCTTTTCTACACCCCTGGTTTGACACTACTGGGGGATATGCTTTGAAAATTCAAAAAATTTCTATAAACTATCATGAAGGATTTAAATAAATAAAGATCATAGATAACCTTCATATTTTTAAAAAGAAGGAATCATGATTTATATATCTTATAAAGTTATTTTTCATGATTATTTGGTTTCCAACTATGAATATTATTACACAAACTATGCTTTTTTATTTTATTCAATGGAGGGAAATAGACAAAAACGGGTTAACATTGAATCTGATTTATAATTTATTGATAATAAAATAAATGGGGTGATTGTTGGAGTAAAGGATGTTGTGATTATGAATAATTAGTTATCACAGAACAAGATTAAAAACATTCACCTTAACCAACTCTCAGACTCACAAAAAATAGAATTATATACTTCACTATGAGTTCGGGTAGTGGAGTACATGGAGGAAAAATGATTTAGTTTTCTATATGTTGAGAATGAGGAAAGAAACACTCAAAGGAATCTCTCATATGGATAAGAAGATGTTCTGGGTGTTAGAAATAAGGACACAAGGTAAGTAATTACAAAGGAAAAATGAAAATTCTGGTTAACCCAATGGATGAGAATGACAGTCTCCCTAAGGTATCACTGAATGTTGAATGTTTTAATTGTGGAAAGCATGGGAATTATGAAAATTCATGTCCTAATGGGAAAGGTTGCAGAGAGAATCAACAAGGTTGTATGATTAATGATTTTACTATTGATTATTAAGAGACTAATAATGACATGTTGAGTGGATCCTTGAACCAATTCATGATTTTATAATTACAAAATATCATATCATTATTAGTTATAATTTTCATAACTTTACTATGTATTATTCTTAATTTTTATTTATTTTGTGATTATATGTGTTTATTAAAGTGTGCATAACTTTTATTATATCATATTTTTTTTCTTAAAGTATATTTATATTTCATGTTTGGTTATTTCATAACATGTACTACAATTTTCATTAAGTAATACTTGGTTAATAAGTCATTTGAGACCTTATAATATCATTTTAGTTATTTTGGAACTAAAATTTGAAAAGTTTTGATATTAAAAATTTGGAAAAATCTAGAATCTATAATGTGGGATTCAACTAACCATGTCACTTGACTGCATGAAAAAAATGTATTTACTGTAAGGGAGTTAACTGACAGTATCACCTGACCACATGAACAAAATATACTGATCGTGTGGGTGTCAACTGACTATGTCACATGATCATGTCATCTAACTGCATGAACAAAATGTGATGGCCATGTGAGAGTCAACTGACCATGCCACCTGACCATATGAAAAAAACATTATTGACCGTATATGATTCAACAAATCATTTTACATAATTTTTTCAACCTACCATATGAACAAACTATACTAACCATATAGGATTCAACTGACCGTGTCACTTGACCATGTCACCTGACTGTGAGTGAAATTATATTCTTTATTTTGACTATAATTTGGGATACATAACTAAAAAATAAGTTATTCTTATTGAATTGTAAATATAGAAAAATTATCCACACTTAATTAGAACAAATAAAACACTGAATCCATTTATATTAATATATAAATTATATTGAGGTCACTTTATGTTATTCAGTCTGAATTATGTAGTTTTATAGAATAATGTTTCTACTATATTTTGTTTATATCTTGAGCTTTAAGAGTCCAATTAAGGTTATTATTGATTATATGGAGATATAATCAAATTTTATAAATATAATTAAACTAGAGCTAAAGTTCATTCACCTTTTTTGAAGGTTTTTTTTAAGTATGAATATTTATAATTTAATCTATCTACAAATTTCCATAATCTCTTATGTGAAATTAGGTATTTTAATTAACTTATTTAGATTAAACTATGTAGATTCACCTATGTCAATCTTATACATAAATATCCAATATGAAACCCATACATGGATTTTTCTATGTGGATTTATGATTTTCTAAAGGATGTTATAAAACTTGGAAACATGCTCTATTTTACCTGACATTTCACTTTTTCATTTTTTACATGTTATTTATGGATATAATTAGTGTTTTATTTATTCTATAAATACATATTAATTATTTATAATCTATGAAAACATATTTTAAATTGTTTAATGATTAATTAAATGGGATTCTTTTGGGTTCAATCGTGCATTGATTTTCACTCTAATATTATGGAACATGGTATATTTAAATTCAAATTGGATGGAATATATAGATTTTCTCTCGATTAATATTAGTGAACATTCCAAGGATATTAATTCTTGTTTTAATTGTTCAATACTTCATATTGATAGAATTATCATGTGGATATTAATTATATTTATTTATAAGTATGATCAAAGTTTGAATTTGAATTTTAAATTTGAAGAGTTGGTCTCACATGATTTATGGGAGTATTCTAAGGGATTTGTTATCAACATTTATGGATATATTTTCTACTATTTTAACTTTTTATTATTATAACAAGAATAATTTTATAGAATGGTTTTTTATTTTTATATTTAATTAAAAACTACATCCACATGAAGGTTTTAAAGTTGGAATTTATGGAAGAGTATCGTAGCTTCAAAAGTAGTGAAAATAGCAGTTGCATTTTGGTGTATAAAAAATATGAGGTTTGTAGTAAAGTTGAGGGATGAGACTCTAATCTAACTATTACATGTTGTATAGTTCAAAATATAGTCCTGGAACTTCAATGTTTAACTTCTTGTTCAAGTAGACTGTTTTTTTCTAAGCTTCGTTGTTTTAACATCTTGAAGGTCTTGAGCACTACCTAATCCAATCATCAGTATCTTCATCAAAAATTATTCATTGGGTTAAACTATTTATTTTTTTATAATACTATAATTGTCTAGATTTTATTATCTCACTTTGGGTGTCTTTCAAAAGGTTATATTACCATAACAAAAGGTGCATCTGGTTTTGGTTTTTCCCCTTAGGAGACTAGGTTTAGTCTTTCCCCTTAGAAGAAAATGTTCTAATTAACCCATAAAATAGTAGAGGAAAGGAAAGTTCTTGTAAGAGTTTGGGTTTAGTCTATCCCCTTATAAGACTGGGTTCCTCTTGAACCATATTATAGACAATGTTAGGACTAATCATATAAAAGTATAGGTTATTTCTATACCTATAAAAGACTGGGTTAGGTTTTACCTCATAAAAGTCTAGGTTTTTTCTAAAACTGAAAAAGGAAAGGGGTTAGGATTAAGCCTATAAAATTATAGTTTGGTTCTTATCCTTTAAAAGCCTAAGTTTTTTTTTTGAACCCATAAAATAAAAGGGAATTTGGTTAAGCCTCCAAGTGTGAAAAGGGTGGTTTTATAGAATTGTAACTCTCCTTAAAAAGGGATATACCGTAGTGGTTGTCATACCCCAGCTTGGTGTGTGAATAGTAGATGTAGGATCATTTAGATTTGAAATGAATCTAAAAATATATTTTGATCATATTTTACTTTATATATTTTATTTTATCTCTTAGTTATTATATTTTTTTGGTAGAATTTTTTAATAATTGAACTGGTCACTCTCCACTCGTAAATTTTAAACTCTCATTAATTTTTTAAAGAAAGACAATTCACCCCCTCCTACTTTTGTACATTGTCATAACCTCTCTAAGACCCAATAATTTGTATCAAAGGGTGGATCTTATAAGGATAATTATAGTTAGTTGATTTACTTGATACCTAACAATTTGTAACAGAGTAGGATCCTTTGAGGATAAATTATAATTGTTACTTTATTTGATACCACATAATTGATATCATAGATTGGATCATTTAACATATATTATGCTTCATTTTGATTATATTAATTATGATAACTTGTTATTTTAGTCCTTAATACGTCTAAGGGGGATATATTTTTTTAGTTATGGATGGTTTTAAGAATAAAATTGTTTTGAATCTAACATTTCCCCCATATTTTAATTATAGTAATTATACTCGGTAGAAGATCCAAATGAAAGATTATCTAAAGACTATTGATATTATATTTTGTGATATTTTGATTAAATATTATGATTTACCTAAATATGATCTAGTTTATTTTAAAGGAGAAAATTATTTTTCAAGTGATCTTGGTTCATATGCTAGAAAAGCTGGAAATATATGTGTGACAAGTATAACTAAAGATAGTGATTATAGTTTTGATTCTATTTTTTCTATCAATTTTGAAAATAATAATTCAATTATTTTAGATGATAGGATTAAGGATTTACTTTACAATAATAATGAAGATCAATATATAAAGTTTAACTTATTATTGGATGATATGACTAAAGTTGAGGATCAATGTAAGAATCTTAAAAAGGAAAATTAAAATGCTAGAAACAATTCTTATTCCTCACATGAAAACGTTTGTGATGGTTTTTAATTTGTTCAAAAATCAAATAAAAAGCTAAATAATGAATTAGATAAAGTTAATAATGAAAAGGTTTGTTTGAGAAGACAAATTTATAATAAATGTGCTTCAAATGTAAATATTATCTAGAATTTTTATTTCAAGAAATGTGATGATAAATGGAATGGGCTTAGTTGTTATTATTTTACTCTTATTATGTTTACAAATGATTTTGTTAATATAAAATTTTCTAGAATTTCTTCAGTTAATTTATTTAAATGTGTATCTTATAGTCATTATGCTTGTGTTTTTTCTTTCAAGTTCACTCAATATTTTGGTGAGAAGAGGAATTTTATGTCTAAATATGATGTCAAGGATAAATTGTATAAACCATCTACTTCTTGTATACTTAAAGGGATGTATTTATATTCATGTAAAATCAATCTATTCTTTATACCCAAGTAATGTTTATTTTCTATTTATTATATCCAGAATGAATATCATTAAAGTTTTATTCATATCATGTTGGAATAATAATTATAATCTTTAGTATTTCATTTTGAATAAGCTTGAATACCTAGTATCATTTTGGGATGATACCATGTACTTAAATATTTTTTTTTAGTTAGTGAACTTGGGTATTATTTTGTTTATTGGCTGAAATAAACTTAAATTGCTAAATATACTTATATGGCCATTAAATATGTAATTTTATTTTAAAAGTATGATTTACTTGTATGGTATTATCATTTGGTTACTTTAAAAATTATTTTATTGCCTTATTACATGTTTTGTGGCTCCTTGTGACATTAAAATGTATTTTTATAGAAGTGTTCCTTGTTGGAATTAAGATTATGATCCTACTATTTTGATAATATTATTTTGAAATTAAAGCATCAATTTAGGGGGAGTCACTCTTGTTCTTAATTATTAATTCATCTTACAAATTTTAGTTATTGAAACCTATTATACATAAGTTTTATATGTGTAGGTTTCAAAACATTAAATATTTATATTTTTTAAAAATATTATTAATATGCTCAAATTTTTATAGAAAAAGGGAATTTAAAATCAAAAGGTGAAGAAATTATTGTTTCTTATTTCTAAATTTATGCCCTACTTCTAAATTTATCAGGCATTCATTTTTCAAATCATTTCAGTCTAATTGTTAATTATTTTAAAGTGTAGAAATTTTTTTCATGATTCAAATGTGTAAAATTTTAAAATTTGATTTACCATTATAAAATTTAGTACTTAAAATGTATATCCACTATTTTATCTAATATGGAATTGATTTGGATATTCTAATTTGAAATTTAAATTATTTTAATTTATACATAGAATGCATCAATTAAATAGGAGGAATCCTTATTTCAATTCTGGAATTTTTCCTTGAAAATTAGTCGTGTTTAGTTATTATCAGTTTGAACATAATGTGTATGTTGAACTAATTTAGTTTTATCCTTTAGAAACATTTTTATTTAGTAATTCTTATGGAGAATTAAATTTATGTATCAAGAATTTATGGGGAGTTTATGCGTGTTTATGTGATTGATTTTTGAGATTTACTTGAAATTTGTTAAATATGGAATCAATTTTTTAGATTAATATTAATTATTTTTTATATGCATATTTTTGAATTATATTATAGTGTTAATACTTATAATATTCACAAGATAATTTTAACTTACTATTTAAACTTTTAATTAGCATAAAAAGTATTTTATGAAGGGGTTTTCATTAATTTTTATAAATAATTTTTAAAATTATGCTTCTTGAATATTGGATTCTTGATTCATGTTTTGAAAATGAAAGGATTTTTTTGTGGCTTCTTGATATATGTTTGGAAATATGGATATTTAATAAATTTATGAAATACAATGGGTTTTATCTGTATGTTTATATTTAAAGTGAGTTAATTTTTGAGTATTAATTTCTTAGAGATAATTCTTCTACTAAAACTTTATCTTTTTTATAATTTCAAAAGGGGGAGAAGTTTTAAAATTATGCATGGTTTTGTAATTATCAAAATGGGGTAGAATTTTGTGTGGACCCTTTAACCACTTCATGTTTTTATAGTTACAAAATATCATATCATGATTAATTATAATGTTTATAACTTTACTAAGTATTATTCTTTATTTGTCTTTAGTTTGTTATTTTATGTATTTATTAAAGTGTGCTCAATTTTTTTATATCATAACATTTTTTTATTAATTTATATTTATTTTTTATTTTTTTTAGTTAATAACTTATAACAAAAGTTTAATGAAGTAATACTAGGAAAAATAAGTTATTCAAGACCTTATAATATCATTTTAGTTATTTTGGAACTAAAATTTGAGAAGTATGGAAATTGAAAATTTGGAAAAGTCTAGAGACTACCATGTGAGAGTCAACTAACCATGTCACCTAACCACATGAAAAAAAATATGCTTAACATATGGGAGTCAACTAACCATGTCACCTGACTATATGAACAAAATATACTAATCGTGTGGGAGTCAACTAACTGTGTCACCTAACCGCATGAACAAAATGTACTGACCATGTGGGAGTCAAAAAACCATTTCACCTAACCATGTCACTTTACCACCTCAAAAATGTACCAACTATGTGGGAGTCAATTAACTGTTTCACCTGACTATGTCAACTTACCACATGAACAAAATGTACTGACTATATGGGATTCAACTGACTGTGTTCCTTGACCATGTCACCTGACTGTGAGTGAAATTTTCTTTTTTATTTTGACTATAACATGGGATGAAAAACTCCAAATTAAGTTATTATTATTGAATTTAAAATATAAAAAAATATCTACATTTCATTAGATGAAATAAAATTCTGAATTGATTTCTATTACTACATAAATTAGATTGAATTCACTGCATGTTCTTTAGTCTTAATTCTATAGTTTTCCATAATAATATTTATACTATATTTTGATGATAACTTCAGATGTAGGAGTCTGATTAAGGTGATTCTCGATTATATGGAAAGATAATTAAATTATATAAATATAATTAAACTATTGATAAAGATTATTTGACATTTTGAATATTTTTTTAGGTATTAATATTTATAAGTTAATATGTCTACAAATTTTTAGAATCTTCTATGTGAAATTAGGTATGTGAAATTCCTGATATAGATTCAGCTACATAGATTCACCTATGTGAATCCTATACATAAATATTCTATGTAAAATCTATACATGGATTTTCTTATGTGGATTTATTATTTTCTACTTGATATTGTAAAACCTGGAAACATGCTTTGTTTTACAAGACATTTCGCATTTATATTTGATGCATGTTATTTATGGATATAATTAGTTTTTTATTTGTTCTATAAATACTTGTTAATTATTTATAATATTTAAAAAAATATTCTAAATTTTTTTTATATTGAATTAAATGGGATTTTTTTGGGTTCAAGCATGCATGGATACTCACACTGAAATTATGGAACATGAGATATTTAAATTCAAACTGGTTAGAATATATAGAGTTTCTCTGGATTAATATTAAGGAATATTATAAGGATATTAATTCATGTTTTAATTTTTAAATACTTTATATCTAGAGAAATATCACATGGATATTAATTACCTTTATTTATAAGCATGAGTGAAGTTTGAATTTTAATTTGGAATTTGAATAGTTAATATCACATGATTTATAAGAATAATCCAAGGAAATTATAATCAACATTTATAGATATATTTAGTGTTTTTTTAATTTTTTATTATTCTAAAAATACTATTTTTAGATAATGGTTGTTATTTTTACGACTAATTAAAAGTTACCTTTATGTGAAGATTTTAATGTTGGAATTTATGAAGTATCATTGCTTCCAAAATGTAGAAAATAATCGTTTCATTTTGGTGTATAAAAATAATGATGCTTGTAGTAAATGGGAGGGATAAGAATCTGCTTTAAATATTTTGTGCTTCATAGTTCACAATTGATTCCTGGAACTTCAATGATCATTTTCTTTTTGAATTAAATTGTTGGTTGCATGTGCTTCAATTTTTCAACATCTTGATGGGTCTAAGAACTAATAGGTGAAATAGTTATCATCTCAATTTACAATCATTAACTAGGTTAAACTATTTTATTATTTCATTATTATATAACTATCTAGAATGTAATATCTTTATTAGTGGATATTTCTTGTTTTCACTACCCTAACAAAAGGTGTATCTGATTTTGGTTAGTCCCCTTAAAAGGATGGGGTTAGTCTTTCCCCTTGGAATATTGGGTTCCACTTAACCCATAAAATCATAGAGGAAAGGACCATTCATGTAAGATTCTGGGTTTATTCTATCCCCTTAGAAGGCTGGGTTCCTCCTAAACTGTAACATAGAAGAGGTTAGTACAAAGCCTGTGAAAGTTAAGGTTGGTTATGCACCTATAAAAGATTGGGTTAGGTTTTCCCCTGTAAAATATTGGGTTCCATCTAAACTCAAAAAAGGAAAGAGGTTAGGATTGAGACTATAAAATTATAGGTTTCACCTTCTCCTATAAAATGATAGGTTTTTTTTCTGAACCTGTAAAAGAAGAGGGAATTGTTTTAAGCCTCCAGGTGTGAAAATGGTTGTTATAAATATTTTTCACTCTCCTTCAAAAGTTATATAACATTTTGGGTACCATACATCGGGTTGGTCTATTAAAATTAAATGTAATATCATTTATAATAGAACTACTATAAAAATATATTGTGTTCATATTTTACATTATGTATTTTATTTTCTCACTCAATTATTATATCGGTGTGGTGGAATTGTTTAATAATTTAACTGATCACTTTTCGCTCTTAAAGTTTAAACTCTAATTAATTTTTAAAAGAAAGAAAATTAACCCCATTTATCAATTTCCATCACCTCTCTGATACCTAACATGACATATGAAAGGAAAGTGGTATTAAGGAATAAGATAATGAAGCCGAGTTAATGGTTTGATAAATAAGGTGTAAGATTTAATTATTTATGTATCGTAATTCAAGGATTTTTTATATGAATCATGAAATAAATAAGGACTGTTGAGTATAAGTTTTTCATTAAGGATTTGAAAAAATATGTCAAATGGTACAGATAGACTAGAAAAGTGATTTAATGGTAAGTTCATATTTTGGTTAATGGAAGATAACCATTAATATGTTCTTTATGATTAGATAATGATGTTCGTATAAATATTTGTTAGATATGAATAATTTAAATTGAATAGTACCAATTACATTGGAACTGGTTAATTGTTTGTTGAAAAAGTGGTTTATGCTATCATCGATGGAGTTTATAGGATTTTTGGATTTAAGGAATATATCCAATAATCTATATTTTATTTATATAATAAGGAAGAATGTATGTTTTCAATAATATTTTATGTTAATTCAGGTTATTACCATGTTTCAAGAGAATACATAATAAAATTATTCATATGTTTAGTATGTAAAAATAAAGATCCACTTTGTGATATATGGGAAATTGATGATAAGTTCATTTTTATAAATTTAATGACATTTTTTATAAATTTTTAATTTGTTAAGGGTTATAAGTTTAACCATTTATGGGATGGTTTAAGTTGTATTTTAGATGAGGTTTTAGAGATTAATTTATTATTTCACATATGAATATTTATTAACAACTTGTGATAACCATTTTGTTTTGATAGTAACTAAAGACATAAGGAATGACATATCATTCTTTTATGGGTCTTATTTAGTTCTTTAGACATGAAGAATCAATCTCTTATAGTAAGAGATGAGATGAAAATTGATCAATTCATGACCAAAGGATCAAATTGTTCCTATTAAATGGAAATATATCAAGTAAGAACATTCTCATATATTATCAATCTAGATGGAAAAGGAATTACCTAATATTAGAAAAAGGATCTTGAAATAAAATTTTGTCTTATTATCATCATTTTTTATGATATCAATAACCCTTTTCACACCACTTTGGTTTATGGTTTCATGGTTTTTAACCTTCACTATATCACCCACTTTCTTATGATCAATGATCTCTATAATTCTCTATAATTATTAATTCTTTTTTCCCATGTTCAAATCTTCACTTCCCACCTATGTTATCTTATGGGGAATCCTAGTTATGAGTTACTTTAGGTAAAATTTATGTTTCCAACTTTCTGTTTTTAAGTGAAACTTTATTATTCATTTGTACGATGTGGGTTTCTATAAAGGAATTTTCAAATGTTAAACCTTTGATGATCGAGAATAATTTTGAGGTTGAAATTCATTTTAAGGAGGGTAGATAACATCTAGAGATTTTATGAAATATTTTTTAACTTAATTTAAATTTTTATATATCTTGTGTTATACGAAACACCGAGTTTATCTTGTGTTACACATAACAATGAGTTTCTTTGATAGCATGAACTAAATGTGAACTGAGCTTCAATGAACCATGAAATAATTTATTTTAAATATGAATGTTATAACCTAACCATTAAATAGGAAGATATGAATAGTATTAAATACTTCATAAAATATATATATAAATTTCCTACTCAATATAAATTTATTTATAAATTATTAGTAAATACTCAATTAATTTTTAGTGAAGTAATTATATTCTTCAAAAATATGTTTTCATCAAAAATGATTTTTATTTCTTTTTATGAGGAAATATTATAATTAATTTATAGAGATTTCAGAAAATTGATTTGATAAAATTAACTTTATTTTTGAAATCATCATATCAAAATTAACTTATGAAAATATTTTGGGATTTTTCAGAAAATAATGATTTTTTAAGGAATAGTGAAAAATAACGATATTTTGTAAAAATACCATTTATTTTCAATAAATTAATTAATTTAAATGAATAATTATTTTTTAAAGTAACATAAGTATTATTTAGTTATATTTCATCCATTTAATTACTTTATAATAAACTTTATATTGGATTTTAGTGCAAGTTTATTTTTGGTTTTAAAAAATGGGTTTTTTTTTAAAACTGTTTTAAAGTTCATAATGTTTATCCATTTTAATTAATTAAATAATCCCTAATGAGTAATATTTTAAATTAATTTATATATTATATATAAATAAATTTTAAATTATACTCATACAATGATTATTATTAGACATTGAGTTAATATGAAATCATTTTGTGCTTGAAAAACACACTTCTCGAAAACCTAATTTTTCGTCACATCTACAAGTTTTGTTTTAAATTTAATTTTTTTCCAATTTTAGAAAATTTATTTTAAAAATTAAAATTATTTTTTAAAATCATAATATCAAAATTATCTTAGGGTGAATTTTTTTTAATTTTTTGAAAAGATTAATTTGTTGATGAATAGTGAAAATAGCGAATTTTAATTGAAAACTAACTTTTCGATTAAATTATTTATAAAATTATTATATATTTTAAATTAGTTTTAATGTAAATTTTTTTTAAATATATATCTATTAATCCAATTTATATCATTTTAATAAATTTCATATTGAAATTGGATATAAAAACTTTGTAAATTTTTTAACATTTCCTCTTTAAAAACACACATTCTCATCGTGTCTCTAGGATTAATTTTAAATTAAAATTTTTCAATTATATGAATTTAATTTTGAAAAATAGATTCCATATTTTTAATAAAAATATTTTATATTTTATAAAAAGGTAAAATTAATTTTAGACCAAAATGAAAAGTAAAAATGGTAAAAATTATTCACCACGGTTAAGGTAAAAATGGGTTCACTGGGGGTTAAACTAAAAATATAAGGGTTTAAATAACCTAAAAACTTGTCAAAAATATATTTTTTGTTCACATTTCTACCATATAATATTTAATACTCGATTATACTCTATTTTTGACATTTTTTCTTGAGACAAACGTGGGAACATATTTTTCTTTTCAAAAAATTATAAGTGTTCCACTCACCTCACTTATAAAAGGTCATGCGTTCTATTATTATATTAATACATTAAAACCAATTTGGATAATAAAATTTCTACCCAAATCACTTCCAAAATTCCCACCTCCCATCTTAGAAGCCTTGTTTTATTAAAAAATAACTTAGTAAGCCTTTTAGTGCAAACCTAAGGAGGTTACCTGAAGAAGAGGTAATGTTTTTCAATGATAATTCTTATTTTATTTCTTTCTCCACCTCCTTAAATTATTATTAACCCATGATGATATAATAACTTCAATATATTTTATATTATTATATTTTTTTATTATAAGTTCATGACCTACAACCATATCCAATTCCATCAAATGGGTTGTGAAATGTTTATAAAACTCATTTCTCTTCCACAGGTTATACAATGATAAAATTCTTATGAAACCTACTTATTTTTTCATAGGTTGTGATTTTTTAAAATAATGAAATGATAATTAAATCCATTTATTTTCATGGGTTTTGATATGATTAATGTTTTATGATCTTATATCACACGTATGTATGATTTTCATTATGTGATGGGTGGGACCTATATCTCCCTATAATGAAATAAGTAATGATTAATGTTATAAGAGATAAAAGGGTACACGAGAGGCTATCCCAATCCCAAAATAAGAGGGTATATGGGATGTTATACCAATCCCAAGAAAAAGGGTTCACGGGGGGTTATCCCAAGCCCGAATCAGGTACATGGGTGGTTAGCCTAAGCCTAACATGTTATGAATGTATTGGTAGAAATCATTGAAATAAGATTTTATATTATTTTAAGTATGCCACAATTATATGTATTATTCCAATTTTATGCTCTCATGGATTATTTTCTTTGACTCCCTTATGATTCATGTCTAATTAACTGTCAATATTTATACCATAACTCAAGATTACGATCTTTGATATGTAGGGTATGGTTTTCAAATGTTATGTTCATGTTCTCATACCCTTATTCTCATGATATACTTACTTATCTCCCTTTTTTACCATTATTATTTGTCTTATCTCACCCTTTCTTATGTTTAATTTCCCTATATTATGAAGAAAGGTTTTAAGTAGGGTATGTTATGAAGAGTACTAAAGGGAAAGATCTTTATAGGATATGTTTAAGATCTTTCACAAAATTAGAAAATTATGTACCTATTCTCCAAAGATACTAAACTATTATGGTCTTTAGGCATGTTTTTGTGTAATATATTAAATATTGATCTAAAAATATGTAATATATTTATATTAAAAATATCGGGTTGCTTCAGGGTTGATGTATTATCAAGTAGCCTTTCCTTTAATTCTATCTTGGGTATATAATATATTTCTTGTTACTTTATTAAGGATACATGTACCTAATACATCACATATATTGTGACCTTAATTAGTGTAAGTGGAGAATAATCATTAATATAAGGAAACCCCATTTCAAATTCTTATTCATAGAGATAAAGTGTTGTGAAATATGATAACTTATCTAGTTAAAGTTTTATGGGAAAATCACAAAGTTTAATAAGAGACATGGGAACCTGGAGAATCTATAAAAGAAAATTATTCCCACCTATTTATCAATGAGTAAAAAATATGAGGATGTTATTTTTTAAGGGGGATAATTTAGTATCTAAATTTTAAAAAAAATATTTTTAGGTATTTAATATATATTATTCACGTATATTTGTTATAATTATACATTAAAAATAGTTACTTCCTAACATAAAAAATCAAGAATATAATATTCCTTATCTTATCTAATTTATTATAAGATTTTTTACATATGAATATTGATATTATTTTTTTGAATTTATAATAATATCTAATACATTGAAAATATTATAAAAATATTATGGCATGATATGAAAAAAGAATGTGATTTTTGGTTTAAAATAAAATATTTGTTATTTTAAGAATATATATATATATATATATATTATAAGTTTTATTTAAAATATAATATTTAATATTTATAAATATAATTTAATAAAATTAATTATATATTTTGAATCATTATATTAAAAATATATTAAAAGTATTTTTCGAAATATTTATAAGAACAAGATCTGATAGTAAGTAATAAATGTGATGTATAATCACTATTTTGATTAAAAATTAAGATAAAGAATAATAAAATGAGATTTTTTTCAATTTATTTTATTTAATTTATTAATTTATTTATTTTTAAATTTAATATTCTAATTTAATTTAGTTATAAGTTGAGTAATACTTTTAAATTTAAAATTATTTTTAAAATAAGGATTTGAGTTTAAGAAGAATTCCACTTCTTGTTATTATATTTTTATATAAAATTATATAGAACATTATAGAGGACTATGTAATGTGTCATCAATTATAAGATAATAAAAATATAATATAAATATTATTTAAATAATATAAATTAACTTTTATGTTAAGATAAATATCAAAATAACTATTGATTTTGATGCAGTACTTGCACAACATTAGAGTAGCCAAAATTAGAGTCTTTGAGATAATATTTCATAATGTATAAGTCCATTATATACTTTAGATATACATATATTTGTTATTAAATTATTTTTGTATGTATTTCATAATTTTAAAAGTATATAACATATTAATTATCCAAATATTTACCCAGTGCTTGTGCAAAGAAGGAAAAGTCAAAATTCTTATCTTAAAATTGTAATCATGATACTAATAAAAATAAATAATTTTATTAATGGTTTTAAAAAATAATTATTATTAATAATAAATTATAAATAATTTATATAGTTTTTTAAAAATTAAAAAATTGTATAATTATCCAAAGCGCTTATACGGTGTTGACACAACGCTTGTGCAAGCAGGATAAAAGTAAAAAAAAATGTGGCTATAAAATATTTAAATTAATAAGGTTTAAATTAATTAAGTTTTTTAAATAATTTTATGGATAATTATAAAATTTAATTAATTATATAAAAATAAAATCTTTAATTTTATAATTTTATAGTTATTTTAAAACTCAAATTAAAAATAGAAACCAAAAAATATATATAAATGATATGTTTTGTTAAAAATGATTTATAAATTAGAAAAAAATTATAAAACCTTATATTGAGAAAATTAGGGATGGTTAATGGTTAAAATTTAATCTATTTTACATTTATGATCCACTTTCAATTTAAAAATTAAATTCTTGATCCTCAAAGATTGAATGTTTATGAAAATGTCATTGAATCTTGTTTATAAAAAGGGACTCATTCCACCCATTCTAAAGAACAAATAAATTTTGGTTTTCTTAGAATATTCTACGCATAACCCTTTCTAAACTTCCCTTTTCATGTTTATAAGGCTCTTTTCTATCCAAAATTCCCTTCTATGAAGGCTTAAGATTCAGTCCAAATGAGGTGATTCAAAGGTAAAGGTAAGGGTTCCAAACTCAATATTTCCTTTCTTATTTAATAAAATTTCACCATAAAAATTTTTAAAAAATCATATTATTTTCCTTAAAATATTCTATTCTCATTTTATAAACACATTTTTGATCCATTCTTTATGATATGTCACTCATTCTATTTCTACAAACCTTTTTAATAAGTTGTTATTATATTTAAGAATAGGTTTTAAAATATATGTTTTTCCTATTAGATTCTCCTCTTACCCTTTCCATAATATGGGTAACCATTAAAATTAGTTTTTAAATATTAGTATAATTCTTTTCAAATGTTTTTATAAAACTCAAATATTTTTTAGTCTTTCTTTTCTTTTAAATAAATTCCACCCACCAGTGGTAGTTTTACGCCACCTAAGTGAATGATGGTGTTTTATTTTTAAATTAATACTTTCATGTATATTCATAAAAATGGATTCCATGATTTAAAATAATTAAATAATTTTTTCTTATGATTCTATCATGATAAAATAGTCATGATAATAATGAAATTAAAAGTAAAGGTCGTTTTTAAGCATCTAAAACAAGATTACCAAGGAATATTTTATAAAATCGTAATTATATACCAATATATTGAAACCCTTGGATTTTTAAATGAAATAAAACATATAATTTGACACTTATAGAGATTATAGAACCATTAAACAATGCTCTATGATAATTATGAGTATACCAAGTCTATTTTGGAACTATAGACCATAAAACCTTAAAAAAATCAACATAAGAAAAATCAACCCAATAAATAAATATTACATGATAATAAATGAATAAAAAATAACAATTGTGATGGAAATGATTTTTAAGCAAGTAAATAATTAATATAATTTTATTATTCGAAAATTTATAGGATGTATGTAGCAAGTTGGGACTCGAGTTAAAGGTTTTTTCTTTTAAACCTTTCCTTTAAATGTTTTGAATCCATTTTCTAAACTTTATATATAATTATTTATAAAAATTTACATTCTCATACTCTTGTTGATTTTTATAAATATTCTATGTTTTTGTTACATTTTAATCTCAATAGGTAATTTGTTAACTCATTTTTTTAATTCATTTTATTTTCTTGGGTTAACTTTAGTGATTACACTTATGGTTTGGAATACAAGATATTATGTGTTTTATTCATGTTATAGTAATTTTTCAGTATAGAAGACAATAGTTAGTCAAGGTATATAGATCCCCAATACATTAATTAATGATTTATTGACTAATTTAATATATTAGAATTAATTTAATGGGTTATCTCATTGTAAGAGTGATTGTGAATATGATATCCCAAGAAACCTTCATGATTTATCTATTTCCATTACACCTATTTATGAATTTATTTCATGGAATTAATTGAGAAAATAAGTTGATTTCATAATTGAATATGAGTATAGTGAGGTCAAAAAAATTAAAAAAAACTTTTCCATGGGCTTTCAGGTATTTCAATGGCCTAATAGATTTTCTTTCTTTTTATACCCCTTAGTAAGCTTTATATTCTCATACCATATTTTCAAATGATTTTATATATTTTAAAGATGATCAATAGAAATAATGAAGTAAAAGTTCTAGTTATGGATATTTTTATTGAATAAGTAAAGTGTATCATTTTAAGAACTTGTTTTTGTGTAAAAAAGTACACTGAGTGTAAGTGTCGGATTTTTATGAAAATGGGTTTTTTAATCCACTAGAACTCTAAACCAAATGATCTTGGGATGTAGGTGATAAAATATTACTGTAAAATATGATGAAATATTATTGTAAAACGTGTAATTATAATTTTTAATTATCATATAGTTACAAATACTTCCAAAATTAAGCGATTAAAATAGATGAGATGTTTTCTACTATGGTTAGATTAGAAATAATTACACTATTATTGCATATAGAGTTGAAACGGAGGTTAAATAGTTTCCAAATGGATGTAAAATATTCATTCCTTCATAGATTACTTTAATAAGAGATATATATTGAGTATATTTATATTTTTCTTATTTATGAGGATGATATCAAAGTGTGTGGGTTGAAGAATGCACTTTATTGGATGAAGTGAACACAAAGATCATGGTGTTCTAGGATTAATTAATACTCAGTAATTCTTGGTTTCTAGCATGGAGGATTAAATCATAATATCTACATCAAAAATAATAATATTCAATGGATGATGGTGTTCATTTATGTTAAAGAAATAAATTTTATATGATATAATGAGATTTAATGAAATAAATTTTATGAATTCATGATGAGTGAGATTAAAATTTCTATGTTTAGTGATTTTATGTGTTTATGTGACTTTTAGGTGATATAATAAAGACATGGAATTTTTATTTCTTAAACCAAATATTCTAATTAGGTGATTAAAATATTTATAATAATGGATTTCAAGGCTATGAAAACACCAGTTTCTATATGGAATAAGGTTTTAGGATATCACAATTGAAAGGAAGTTGATATTTTGTAGTATATCCAAATCACTGGGAACCTATTATACATAAAAATGATAGGAATTTACATTTTTTTACTACTTTTAATGTTTAAAGGTATTAAATTTTTCCCAAAGAAACCCACATGTTAACAGTGAATAAAATACATTGGTATAATAAAGTCTTTATAGATTTATATGTGTTTTATATTGGAACATACAACAGAATGAATTGGGATATTTTAACATATATTGAGTCAGTTCAATAGATGATAAAAAGTTAAATTTGGGTGATTCATCTTATATATAAGGTTAGTTTATTTCTAATCTTAAAAATAATAAATATTGCACCTCATTGAGAAATGTGGAGCTAAATATATAGTAGATACTCCTTATTTCACAAACTCTTTTGGATGAAGAAACAAATTTAATATATTGTAGTTGAGGTGAATTATCCTATTAAAATAAAGTGTAATAAATTGAGTACTATTAATCTTAGAAAAAATATTATTATTAATTAAATTAAAAATAAAATCTAGATCAAATATCACTTTATCAATTATAAAGTTCATAAAATCTACTACGATTGGAGTATGTGTCTACTAGAAGTCAAATTATAGACATCATAATAAAGGTATTATCAAATGAATGTTTTGAGAAACATCGGTTGGTTCTTAGAGTTTAACCATCTCCATTCAATTTAGATGTTTAGAAAAAGGAACCCTCACTCCCCAATGGTTATTTTTATTTCATGTTTGAAGTAAAAATGATATAAATAATATGTGGATTCATCAACAAGTGTTTCATGTAGAGGTTTCAAATATTTCATAGTTTAATTAACTGAGTTAATGTTTACTCCTTGAAAACATCAAAGAGGTTCTCTTTGGGTTCATTTAAAAATGGGTGATATATATATAATTATATTTTATTATAGGGGATATTTTTTATGGATATATACACAATGAAGGATGATGAATAGTATCCTTTATGTTGACCAAGAGGAATTATCTTCTCAAAATGTTGAAAAATGGATAGTTTTATTTGAGAAAGAATATATGAAAGTGTAACTATGTAAAATTAGGGGTATTTTCCTAAATATATATTGATGGTCACAATGAAAAGTGTTGTAAATAGTTATTTTCTAAAATAATAACAAGTATCGACAACAAGTGGTGTTTATAGGATAAGTGATATCAAGATCACGATAATAATAGAGTGTTTTATTGATAAATTTTCATTTAATTATTGTTTCTCATTCTGATTCCCCTAGGGCATATCCTAGTGGAAAAGGTTATTTTGGGGTGTTGGGGAGGTCTTGGGTTCGAGTTTCCCCAGCTTCATGCATGTGTGTGTTTCATGTTTCTTTGTAGCTTTGTAGTTCCCCTTCCCCGTCCATTTGTACTATTGTTTCAAATGATGAGAATTAATCTTGTGATCTTATAGTGAATGATAAGTTAATTATTGGTTACTATATCAGGAATTTTCTATTTAAAGTTTTAAGGTTTGTGTTTGGAGAGGGGTGTGAAAATACTGGTGTGTTGTTAATAAACCCAAATGCGGATATTATTATGAAAATACACTATAGGTGTTTTTATGGTATGTTTGTTGAAAAATATAGAGTAATATTTTCTAAAATATATAAAAAATAATGGGAATTAGGGTCATGAAGTTTTTTAGATGTTTTTAGGAAGATAGAGAAGTTATTTCCTATAGGAAAGAAATAATTCCACAACCCATAAAGGATTATATTTTCACTAATAGGTGTTTCTATAGTAGGTGTTGGTTGAATGGTTTCACTGTGATGGATGATTATTAAACCATAATAGTTTTGTGATATTAAATATTTTAAGGGGTTCATGTATCATTCTATGAATAAATGTATTGCATCGTGAAGAGTAATATTGTACTATAATGTGGAGGCTGAGAAATTTTACTATTTTACTAGAATCTAGTCATTGCGTTATGAAGGAAGGATTGTTTTAGGACATGTTTAATGGATATATATATATTTCAAGGTATCCATCATGATGTGAATCATGGATTTAAAATTGTTATAGGATATTATTTTTAAATATTTAATACATTTTCTTATGATGATCATGGTCATTTTGTGATTTTATTGAGTAGGAAGATTTTTCATATTTTAAATTTTCCATATTTTAGGAAATTTCATGGGATATATAGTTGTATTATTTAACTCTAATTTGAAGGTTATTGATAAATTAATTTACCCAAGATAATCAAGTAAAATTTCATATTTTAATTAGGGAAAATTTATATAATTTAACAAGGAGTTAGAGAGATATATTCTCATATAAAATAGAAGAATATAGAGAATTATAGTAAAAAAATAAAAGAAAATGGTGGTTGAATAGGGGTATTTAATGGGTGGGAGATTCTAGAATTGTGATATCTAGAAAATGATAGATATCAAGGTGTATTATAGTTGATCATTATTATAAATTCATAGATTCATATTTATGAATATGGTGTTTATTTCCACACCAAACTTAGTGTAAACTCTTATTCTTGGTCTGTAGATGACAAAGGTGTTCACATAGGGGAGTAGTGTGTTCTTTTGTGTGAGGAGAGTAGTGAGACTCAAATATTTTTCAAGGTTATAAATTTAAAGGCATTTTGAGTCTTCTTTAAAAATATACACATAATAAATGTGATTATAGTTATTTTTGGTTCACTCACTTGTCACCAAATGCATGCTCCTTAGATATAACACAATTTGGGTTAATGAAGTAAAATTTTATGAGTCACCCTTTATGATTTCTTTCCTTAATTCACTATGGGAGAGTATATATATTCAACTAACTAATAAATAGGAACATTAGGATGGGATTTTTTAGTTTATCTTACCCCAATTCACTCACCCTCTCAGGGTATTTAGAATGATATCTTCGACTAGGACCATATTAATTGGTATCAAATTAATCTAGGATGCCTTTATAAGATTTTTTGTTTTAGTTATGGCATGTAATTTAATATGGAAGACAATTTTAAAATCTTAATTTTATTTCCTCAATGGATCATATCAATTCCATTAATAGCAAATGTATTCCCTCTTTTTATGGAAAATATTACATTTCCATGAAGGAAAGGATTCCACAATAAAAAATTTCATTAGGTATGATTTGGTAGATATTTAAGTTGATTATTTCATTATTATTATGAAACATTCTATCATAACTCAAATTAATAATAAGATCATTGAGAATGTTTACCATGCAAGAAATGTTATCTTAGCCCAATTTAAGAAAATAAATTCATAAAATCTATAGGGATCAATATAGTGAAATTTAATTGGGAAAATTCATATAATATACTTAATGGGAATATTATAATAAAGGAAGGAAAACCTAAAATCTAGTAAACCCAATTTAAATATATTTATATTCTTGAAAAATAAGGATTGGATGACTTTATTACTAAAGTGAATGAAATTATGATCTTAATGAAATATTTTAGATAAACTCTAAAATATTAAATGGTTTTAAATAATATACTCTATATCATACTAAATATATTAAATGAAAAAGCTTTATCTCATGAATATCATTAACTAAATTCGTTCCCATGGAATACCTTGCATAGTGATTTGATAGTTTATAAAATAATGAATATGTATTATTTTAAAAAGATCAATAAGGGAGACAAAAAAATCCTTAAAATACTTAAATAATGAGAAGACTATAAAAGAGGTAAAAGATGGTGAAGAACTTTTAATTTTTAATTAATATGGTGAGTAAATTTTTGAAACAATCAGATCACTTATCTTAGAATAACTTTAAAAAATAAATGGAAAATATTTGGATAAGATTACATTGTAATACTTGTGAAGTGGTCTATGTATTTTTTACTAATTATCTTAAGTTGAAAATTGATGAAGATGATAGTGGTGGTGAGTTATAAGGAAGTTTTATGAGGAATAATAATTTATAATACAAAAAAATGAATGATCCTCCTAAAGAAATCTAAAATTGGTCATCAAGAATGAATGGAGTAAATACTTTATTCAAAAAAGAGTGATGGAATTGAAAGTGATTATGGTTTATCATTTAGTGATCATGGAGAAAATTTATTTATAGATAAATTGGATAAAGTGGAGTTAACTAGTAATGGTGGGGAAATAGAAAAATATATTTAATTTATGCTCAAAATATAAATAAAGTAATGTATTATTAAGAACTCCAATTAGAGTAGAAGAATAAGATATTTTTTAAGGTACCTTAAATATCAAATAAATTTGTAAATCTTAAGGTTAAAGGAATATATTGTTGGTGAATGAAGTTGAAGGTATGAAAGAGAGTTACAACCCACTATCCTACCTATTAATGGGTAGTATAAACTGATTCAATTAAGTTCATAGAAAATACTAGAGAAAATTAAAACCATAGAACTAGATAAATAATTTAGGATCTAAGTGTTGAGGTACAAATGTTCAATATAGTAATAAAGGATCAAATAATTTCAGTTCAATTGAGAGCGATAGTTGATCTCCAAAGTATGTTACAAGGTTCAAGAATATCCTCAACCTCATATTTTAGTCTGGATCTATCAAAATTCTTATATAGGGTTCTTATAAGCATAGAAAATTCAAATCATGAATCCCATTACATTTTATCATTCTCAAATAAACATGTGATTTCCTCATTCTATGTGCATGAAAAACATATCTACATGAGTGACTTCAATAATTTGTAATATTAAAAACATGTTGTATAGTGATAAAATGTTATAATAGTTAATATATTGTAAATAAATAAAAAAAAATAAATTTCATTGTAATATTCCCATAAATTATGTGATATGAACTATTCAAATTATAACCATATTAAATTTGAAACTCAATTTTTACCAAGAAAATAGTATTAGAAATTAACCCACGTTATTATAATTTAATCTTGTATAGAATTATTCAAAATAAAATTACTTTGTATTGAAATAATTAATAAGTATTTAAGGAATAAGTAAGTAAAGATAAATATGTGAAACAAACATGTAATAATTAAAAACATATAAGTATAAATTAAATAGATCATTTTTTGAATTAAAATATCGTATTCATTAAGTGACCACAGATTATATGGAAGATTTAACACTTTTACAAAGTTTAACTTTATAATGTAGGTTTAACACATTTCTAAATTTCAACTTATATTTACTTCATTTTTCTTCTTTTAACCACTTCTTTTTTATTCATGTGGTCACTTCATTTTTATTAATGTGGTCACTTAATTTTCTTTCATGTGGTTATAATACACTATTACATTTCTGTCAAGTAAGTTTTAACCTTTGATCTGGTTTTCCAATTTTTTATTAGTTGGTTAATTCTGAGAAGGAATTGGGAGGATACTTGTAATGGTGAATTTAGGGATTTTTTGGAATTTTTAGTATAAAAACTAGAATTTTTTTCAGTATTTTGAGGATTTACATGTCATGTAATAGGGTTACACGACATGTAATCATCACCTGGAAGATGTTGTGAAATGGGCACATAGTGTGAAAAGGTTACACACCATGTAAAGCTTACACATTTTGTAAATATTAAAAATATAATTTTAATAAAATTTTATTACTTTTCAACATATATGGAATCCAAGAATCTACATGATGTGAACTGATGTTATATTCCATGTAAGTATACGGGATGGAAATTTAAAATGTGTTACACAGATGATTTCTTTTCCACTCAACCTATAGCCCTTCCTCATGCAACTCAGATCCCTCTTTAAGTGATTTTAAGTATTTTTTGAGATATCCAATCCCTCTAGATCATCTGTTTTATGATTGATCATTATGTTGGTTGCGGTTCAACTCTTCGGGTAAGTGGTCTCCATGTATCTTCCATATCTCTCTATTTTTCCTCTAGAGAGTTTGACAGGTATCCTTGAAATTGATGGATCTAAACTCAGATTTTTTTAATATTTATTCTAGGTTTAGTTCTTATATCTTCTAGGCCTTCGTTTTCTATTGGTGTGTCCCATTGTGGGCATTGTGATTCCATGAAAAAGTTAGGTGGTTCCATTTAAGATTTTCCAATTAATTAAACCATTAATTTATTATTGTTTGAAACTGATTTTAATTGAATTTTCAAATCCCTATTTTAAGTGAATTGGAATTGAAATTAGATTGGTATAGATTCTAGGAAAACCTCCCAATTCCAATGGAATTGGAAATTGGTGTGTATTTTAAAATTAATGAATTTGTGGATTGATTTTGAGAAAAATGCCTAAATTAAATTGATAAAAAATACATGGTTCATTTTGTTATGAAAAGGGAATCAAATAATTAAAAACCAATTTTTTAGTTTTGAATTAAATTGGTATATTTAAAATGAAAATGGGGAAATTGTATTTTAAATTGATTGGAAATGATTTGTACATTTTTGAATGATTAATTCAAAACATGAGATCCTGGGTAGTTTGTGGGTTATTTGGTAAAATCATGATAGGATGGTAATTCCCTAATAATGTATTAATATTTAAAACTCTAACAAAAACCTAGTTTATCATATCTTATCCCCAATGGTCATTTCATTGTGCTTTATTTGTTTCATCAATTTCTCCTTCAAAAAAAATTGAAAAAAAATGGATATGAGCTTGAATTCCTCAATAAACATTATTTTATGACTCATGTCCCTATCAAAAATCAAGGGCATGAATTTTCATTCATTCATTGTATTCAATTTTCAGCTCATCCTCCATGAAAAAAATAAATAAATAAATAAAGTTGTTCCTTTTTGAAGCTTTGAAAAAAAAGGGAGAATATAGATGATAACATTCATTATAATCACTTATTGGCTCATGTAAAATGTCATAAAAGGGTGTGGTGTTTTTTTTCATATTTTCAAGTGGGGTTTATTTAGGAATTTCCTATGTTTGCACTTGAATTAATCATGCATTGTACTTAAGATTCCTGTATCCTCTTACTAGCCTGAAACTTTTTCAATAATTTTCCCTCCAACCCTAAGCCATAGAATCATTTGAACCTTTAATTAAATACCTCATTATTGAATTAAATTTCATGTTTCACTCTATATAGAAATGATAATTTTCACAAACCTATGGTGAAACATGCGATTTCCGAGTATGAGCGTAACTATAGAACCAATTTCTCTTGAGTGAAGAGTGACATAAAATTCAATGTGAGGTAGGTTGTGATTTGGACATGGATTGATTTATGAGGCTGAACAAATTTGAATGATTTAAATGAAAATAATAGATAATTATTATTCATATATGAGACATGATGGAATTCTATTTTGGATAAGATCATTGATATTTTCTCATTTTTGATTGTTTTATGGATTTTGATTTGGATGTAAGATGATTGCCCAGGAGTGTAATGTTTAAGTTTGGGGGGTGATTAAGATCACATTATCATATATTTTATACTGAAAATCATTTTTTATAATCCCACCATAGTGTTATTGGATGGTTAATTGTCATGTTTTTAGGTTTTAGTGTTATTTTGAGCCTAAATGTGAAAAACGCATAATTCTGGATTTTAGATAGATTTTTACATCAAGGGTATTTTAGTCATTTAATGGAAAATATATGTCAAAATTTTGTGATTAAATTTTTTTTAGAATTTTTATTTTATTTCCTTTAACTTTATCTTCTGGATCAGGATCTGATTCGGCCATCTAAAGGGTCTAAAAATTCATTAAAGTTGGACCTTTTTTCGAGCGGACAGCATGGACCCCACCACTATAACAGAATCCAACCTCGGCCTACACATATCCAAATAAGGTTTTTCCACCTGGTATAGAACGAGGACATCAATTACCGACTCTACAACAAATTTGGTGGATTTTATATGTCATTAAGGTGTCCATTTAATGTCATACTTTTAGAGGAACCTTCCTAGAAGCTTCGTCCAAAAACAGAAACTGTCAATGAAAAATTCAAAACTCACTCATCCAAAGTCTACATGAGATAAACTTTTTAAGAGAGATGAACAAGATATTTATTAACAACATTCATGAAGGTTTAAAGGCGTGAAGAGGTAATTTATGGGGTCTACAACGCGTCAACTTTCGAGGGACAAATTCTTCCTATAAAAGGAGGCCCTAACCTCCTTCCCAAATCATTCCAATCTAAATCCATTCCTTCAAGGCACCAAGGAGGATATCTCCACTGAGGATGGTCAGCCTAAAATCTTCCCCCTTTCATTTTAATTTATTTCTTTTTTTATTTTATTTTTTAATTGTAATTTAGATTTCAAATAAATTCATGCATTGTTTTTATTATTGTGTCCACCCATCCACCCTTTTTTCTTCCTCTTATCTTACCATCATGAACTATAATACTCATGATCATGAGTAACTAATAAGAGAAATATCCCGAGGGATTAATCTGGTTCTTGAACCCAAGACCATGTTTTTAATATTCTTTGAGTTAATTCTAAGGATAATTTATAGTGTGTGTAATCCTCACTGTGGTTGTCTAAAGATTAACTTCTTAATCTACAACCCTTTTCTGTCGATTGAGGAGGTGGATGGAGGTTGTGCTTGGCGATCGCTAAGTAGACTTCTCATTCATAACCAGGGTATAATAATATGTGCACACATATTGTGGAGTTTTTACACTAAGAATATTTGAAGATGGCTAATGAAGGTGCTCCCTGAAAGTTCTCTCAGGAGAACTTCCTTTCTTCTCTAATTAAATTCTGTTTAGCATTGCATAGTAATTTAGAATTAAATTTTAGTTTCTTAAAATTTATGAATTTCATTTATTTCATTAAATTCCATTTAGTTCATAAAATATAAAACAAAAAAAAATAATTTAGGTGAATTAGATTATGTAGGTGAACGAACTGAGAAATCTCCTCAAGTGAGATGACCCTATTCAGCCTCTATGCTGCACTTGGAAAATTAAATTACTTTTCCCATGCCCTATGACAGTCATGCGTCAAAACTGGAACTGTTGCTGGGGAGATAATAGTTTGTTTACTTTACTTTTTATATTTTAAAATTTCAAATAGTTTTCATTATTATTTTTTTTTTAAATCCAAAAAAAAATCTTTCCATGGTGAATTCAAATGATTATTATTCGACATGGACTGATAATTACTCAATAGTGAAAGAACAAGAAATAGATTACACTGAATAATCCCTCCAACAAAGAGTTGAATCACTGATTATAATGGTAAAGAAAAAATAAAGAGGCATAGCAAAATGGATCTCACTATAAGATTTGACAGCAATGGTCAATGAACTCCAAGCTGACTTCAAAATATTTGAGGCCAAGAAGAAAGTGCCATTGGTCTTCCCAGATTTCACTAAAGACATCCATGAAGTTCAGGCCAAACTCAAAATGGAGGAGCCTAACTACCTACCTCCATCTAGTGAATATCAACTCCAAGATGCACTTTCAATTGAAGAGGAGATTAAAGTTGAACCGACTTAGGGAGATGATACAATCTTAAACTCAAACTCTTTTAATTTTATTGAAACTAATTTGAGTATCAACCCTAATAGTTTTGAATTTTCATATTCGTCCATATCATATTAAGACTTGGAGGATGATATGGAAAATGATGCACCTATTGAGGAACTCCTGGAGCTCCCTAAAGACATTGAATATCTACTAGAGGAGCCCCATCATGAAGACATCTATGTTACTGAGCCTGAGGAAATCAGACAGGAGGCTGAAGCCCCCATGAAGCCAGCACTGGAAGACAAAATGGTTGAGCAAGTAGCAACAAAAGAGGAGGAGGCTCCCGACTTCATCCAACCCCTGCTATGCAAGTTGTACCAAATTTCAAAGCGGGCGGATCTGGTATACTATTTCCATGGAGTCTTCCTCATTAAGGACAAGGAACTGCAAGCTGGGAAGAGCCACATGTGGTGGTTTAAATCAAAGAAGCTTCATCCACCAACAGATTATGGATAAAAGTTGGTACTGCCCTCTAAACATAGTAAAAGATTCCACGGCCCACTTGGGGGATCATACCAAGATTTATCCTTTACTTTCTTTATAGTAATTTAATTTTCAATATTAGGAATTTAGATTTCAAATTCAGTATTAAGAATTAGTCTATCATGTGTCCCCCTCTCTCTTTTAATTTTGATCTTAAATGAAATGATCCTTATGATTAATTGAGTAATTTTCCTTTTTTAGGATCGTGAAGGCAGTAGGAATCCTTGAGAATTAGAGGAAGAGGACCAAATCTTTATTTTAAAAGGGAGATCACTTTTTATGATTATCATTTAAACTAATTTAATTTTTTAGCCCAAAACAAATTTTGAGCTTTAATGAATATTCTTATCACTTTTCACACATCAATTTATTTTGAAAGAGTTGAAATGATTTTTGAAATAATAGATTTTAAATGATTGTTGATATAAATTATTTTCCCTTGAAATGGATTTTGAAGAATTTTAATGAGTTTGACTAATTTTTGAAATCCATGCCCATAAAATACTGACTCAAAATATTTTTCAAATCCTGTGAGTTATTCTAAACCACTTTTACATATTCTTCCTAATACCCACACTTTCTTGAGGGAAACTTGAATTTTGTGTGAGAACCAAAAATTTGTGAATAATTCTATTTAGAAGCTTTGGATTTCAAGGAATGTATTTGATATGATTGAGGCATCTCTTTGTCTAGCCACATTTTATCTTGAGACCCACCTTTACATTAATCCTTCGTAATCCCTTAGATTCCATGAATTTCCTTATAGGTTTAATCCACATTACAAGCCACTTTTTCCTTACCTACCCCCACTTTTAGTATTTTTAGCATTATTATTTCAAAGTTTGAGTGTGGGGGAAGGGCCTTTTGTGTGCGATCATTGGGTTGTGTATCATTTATGGGTGGTGCAAGGAGTGTTTCAATACTTTGGGCAGTGGATAATAACAGAATTGGGCATCTGTCGTCATTTCATTGTGCTTTATTTGTTTCATCAATTTCTCCTTCAAAAAAATTGAAAAAAATGGAGATGAGCTTGAATTACTTATTGAACATTATTTTATGACTCATGTCCCTCTCATAAATCAAGGGCATTAATTTTCATTCATTCATTGTATTCAATTTTTATCTAATCCTCCATGAAAAAAATAAAGTTGTGCCTTTTTGGAGATTTGAAAAAAAAGGGGAGAACATAGATGATAACATTTATTATAATCACTTATTGGATCATGTAAAATGTTATAAAAGGGTGTGGTGTTGTTTTCATATTTTCAAGTGGGATTTAGTGGGGAATTTCGTGTGTCTTCACTTGAATTAATCATGCATTGTACTTAAGAGTCTAGCCTCATCTTCCTAGCCTGAAACTTTTTCAATAATTTTCCCTCCAATCCTAAGACATAGAATCATTTGAACCTTTAATTAAAGACATAATGATTGAATTCAATTTCATGTTTCATGTAGTGGATAAATGATAATTTTCACAAACCTACGACGATACATGCGATTTCCAAGTATGAGTGTAACTCTAGAATCAATTTCTCTTGAGTGAAGAGTAACATAAAATTCAATGTGTGGTAGGTTGTGATCGGGCCATGGATTGATTTATGAGGTTGAAAAAATTTTAATTACTGAAATGAAAATAATAGATAATTATTATTCATATATGAGACATGATGGAATTCTATTTTGGATAAGATCATTGATATTTTCTCATTTTTTATTATTGTGTGGATTTTGATTTGGATGTAAGATGATTACCCAAGAGTGGAATGTTTAATTGTGGGAGAGTGATTAAGATCACATTTTCATATATTTTGTACTGTAAATAATTGTTTATAATCCTACCATAGTGTTATTGGATGGGTAATTGTCATGTTTTTAGGTTTTAGTATTATTTTGAGCCTAAATGTGAAAAACACCCAATTTTAGATTTTAGACATATTTTTACATCAAGGGTATTTTAGTCATTTAATGGAAAATATATGTCAAAATTTTGTGATTAAAATTTTTTTATAATACTTATTTTATTTCATTCAACTTTTTCATCTGTACCAGGAGCTGATTCGGCCATCTAATGGGTATAAAAATTCATTGAAGTTGGCCATTTTTTCAGGCAGACAGCATGGACTCCACCACAATAAAAGAACCCAAACTCGGCCTATACATATCAAAATGAGGTGTGTCCACCAGGAATAGAACGAGGAAATATAGGACCTACTCTAAAACAAATTTGGGTGGTTTTAGAATTCATTAAGGTGTCCATTTAACGACATACTTTTGGAGGAACCTTCCTTGAAGCTTCATCCAGAAACAAAAACCGTCAATGAAAAATTCATAACTCACTCATATGAAGTCTAAATGAGCTGCAATTTTGAGACGAGATGAAAATAATAATTATAAACAACATTAATGAAGGTTGGAACACGTTAAGAGTTAATTTATGGTGTCTACAACGCGTCAACTTTTGAGGGAAAAATTCTGCCTATAAAAGGAGGCCCTCACCTCCTTCCCAAATCATTCCATTCTCTAACCATTCCTTCAAGGAACCAAGGAGGAGATATCCACCGAGGTAGTCTGGATGAAAATCATCCCCCTTTCATTTTAATTTCTTTCTTTTTTTATTTTAGTTTTCAATAGTAATTTAGATTTCAAATAAATTCAAGCATTGTTTTTATTATTATGTCCACCCATCCACCCTCTTTTCTTCCTCTCATCTTACCATCATGAACTTTAATACTCATAATCATGAGTAACTAATAAGAGTAATATCACAATGGATTAATCAGGTTATTAAACCCAAGACCATGTTTTTAATATTCTTTGAGTTAATTCTAAGGATAATTTATAGTGGGTGTAATCTTCATTGTGGTTGTCTAAAGAGTAACTTCTTAATCTACAACTATTTTCCCTCAATTGAGGAGGTGGATGGAGGGTGATAGAGCGCTGTCGTGGGTGCCCTCAAATGATTAGTGTGATTTGGGGTACTTAGGTGCAGCAGAGTGGCTGACCAAGGTCGTCTCCCAAAGGAGGAAGTGAATTTAACAACTTATTAGAGGTATTCTAAAAAGAAATAAAATAGAATAGAGTAAAATCACTACTTTAAAGGATTGGGGTTTGTTGTAGTTTATGAATCTAGAAGAATTTTGCTGGAAGAAGATTGTATAATTTTTTTTGTTTTTAGTTTTGAAATGAATTTCAATTTAAATGACACAACAAGAAGATGTTTTTTTCGAAATCTATTTAAAAAGCGTAATCGATATAACTCTACCTCTTCACTTTATTATTAATCATTATCATTTAAATTAACATTCACTTATTTATGATCCATTACTTTGTTAAATCCCGAACCCTACGAGAATTAACTTTACCACAAAGATAATGTGAATTTAAACCTAGGCTAACTTCGGAACATGCAATCGCAGCACCCTGCTTTGATTGATGTTCTAAGATTAGCTTATGTTCAGTGGTAAATTAAGGCACATATCCATTCTAGAAATGAGGATGAATTGTGTTTAAGGATTATATTTGAACTCTACAAATTTATCCCGTGTGGTCTTGTATTACCGATTAAGATCGCGCTCTCACAATTTACACAAAATCCCGACCTCGCGTGTTTTTGTGTTAATTGTTCAATTGCTTGCTTAGTTTCTTACAATTTAAAAACACAGTTCATGAATCATATTAAGTAAATTACAGTACCTCAATGATTCAAAATAATTAAATGAAGAGGGTAGAAGATAGATCGATTACTAAAAGACTACTCTTCCATGGGTGGTGTAATCATCGTAGAAGCATTTTGCATGTGCAAAGGTTTATAATGGGTATAACCCAATAACGCTTCTACTCAAGAATTCCAGACCAAAGAGGAAGATTAAGAGAATAAGAAATTTAAACAAAATATAAGGAAAGATAATAAATAAAATAAGAATAATGAATTTTATTACACAAATGAAAACATTACAAAATGAAGAAGAGAAGGAGGCTTCGATGAGGGGATCCTTGCTTCAAGAGCTACCCCTCTTACAATGGTTGGAGAATTTGGGTGAAACAAATTCTCCTATGCCTCCAATCTCCCAATGCACGTCCCAACCCCTCAAAAGGAGAAAAACTTCAATTTATAGAGGGGAGGGGAGGAGAGGTTACAAGTGGTTTCAAATGTGAATGTGGAAATTCGGCCAAATATTTTAATGCAGATTTCACCCCCCATTTGACTACCAAAACGCGTGAATTGGCCGGCCTTCCAGAAGGATCGAATGTGAGGATATGGGTTCTCTATCTCCTATCCAAATTTGGGCTCAATAAAGGCCCATATAAAGGAGTTATGGTCGAAATACAGAAGCTTCTCCATTCTGACGAGCCCATCCCAACTTTGACTTCATGGCCCAATTTCAACAACCAAATGAACTATTTATCTCTAGTGTCCTGAATTAAAGTTGTAGATACTTAAGTTAGGAACACTGTTACCAAATTGAAAATTCAAATAATAAATATAAAAATATTTATCTTCGAAATACTACAGTGAACTATAAAGGGTAAAACTGGAATTTTCATCAAATATTCAAATGAATGATCTAATCCCAAATACTTTCTAATTAAACATATTTAACACAATGTGAGGAAATTATATCATTTATTATCAATAAAATATTCAATAAATATTGTTTTATCAACTCCCCCACACTTACCCTTTTTCACTCCTCGGCAAAACCTCATGTCTAGTAAACATCAATATCAAATCAAAACCAATTTTAAAACACATATCCTTGAGATCAATCAATTTCCCACCAAGAATCAAAAGATATCATGCCTCATTAAAAAAATTATTTCAATTTATCCATTTATATCATTCAATATATTTCCACTTCATTTATCCTCCCATGCACAAAACACTTACCTCGCTTGAATTCTCTCTCATCACTCAAATATCAATTTCTTTGCAATGTCTTTCTCATCCAAACTCATACAAGGGTCACCATAGGCTTGATAGATTCCTACATCGCTACCCGATGTGATTCAAGGACATATGTTTATCATGAGGACTTTTCAGGGTTGTTCTGTGGCTTTCGGTTGGTAGGATTAAGATGTGAAAAACTCTGAGGCTGAATGAGGAGGGCTTGACTCTTTTGAAGCAAAATTGCATTAATCTAATTTTCACTTAAATATGGTCTTCTCTCCAATCCCCATAGTATCAATTTAGCTCCATCATCATGAAAAGTCATGAAAGGTTTACACCATTCATCATTTTAGCATAAAAAATGTCAATCTTCTCAAACATGATTTTCTTGAAAGCTCCAGATGGGCACAGCTTCCCCCACACTTAAGCTCAACTAGATTATGAAATTTCACTTCAAGAGTTGGTTGGATAGGGAAAATTGGCTTGTAATGTGGCTTAACCTAACAGGCTATGCATGGCTTCTAAGGGCTACAAGGATTAAATATTCAAGGTATGCCATTATAAAAAAGGATTCTTTGAAATATGGGCTTTAATACCAAACAAATGCCTCAATCGTTTAAACATAATTACCTCAAACCCTCAAGTTTTGACAGGAATAGATCAAATTCTGGTTAAATCAAGTATGGTTTGGTTCTCTCAAGAAGTGAGGTGAATGTAAAGAATATGAAAATAATGGTTTAGAAGCCTCACAGGAAAGTGATTTCAAATATAAAGATAGTGATATTGGCATGGGATTCAAAATTCAGCGTACTTTTCATGAAATTACTAAATATTTGAACTTGAAACAAAGTCATTTTAGTATTCATTTAAGCTTAGTTTCAAGGGGTAAATTGTTTCACTTATTGATATGGATTTAAAAATGGTGATGAGAATCATTTTAGCTCAAAAGTTTCAAAAACACACAGAAAATTGTAAAATAAACACACAAAATTTGAAAAACACAAAAAAAAAATTTGGTTTTTTTTTGAACAGGAAAGCAATTGAAATTACTAAACTAAAAGGTTTCCTCCCCCACACTTAAAATATTGAATTTTCTTCAATGTGAACCTATGAGATGATATATGCACATGAAATGCATAATTTTTAAATAGGACAAATAATATAAAAGTGAAAGGGTTAGGAACAGCCTGATGTGCTCAAGTGATGATGGGGTCATGCAGTGTGATAAAATCCACTACATCAGTAGGAAGTCCCTCAATGTATCTCTTCAAACGTTTCCCATTGACTGTAAAGATCCTTCCAGTGTCCTCTTGTGTGATCTCCGTAATGGGGGTCTTGTATGCTGTTCTATAATCCCACAATGCATCATCCAAGAGCTTGCTACAATCCTTCCTATTTGGCTGCACGGTTGTATCCAAGATTTGTTTCAACTCACGATTTGAAACCTAAGCCTGGCCATTTGTTTGGGGGTGGTATGGTGTTGATGTTTTTTGTGTCACCCCATACTTTCGAAGGAGGGAAGCAAAATTCCTATTGCAAAAGTGTGTCCCTTGGTCACTGATGATGGCCTTTGGTACTCCAAACCTGCAAAAAATTTGAGCCTTGACAAAATCCACTATAACATGAGAATCGTCAGTCCTGGTGGCCTTGGCCTCCACCCATTTACTCACATAATCAACAGCAACCAAAATATACAAAAATCCAAATGAACTAGGAAAAGGACCCATAAAATCAATGCCCCATACATCAAAAATCTCACAAAATAGTACGGGTTGTTGGGGCATCTCATGTCTCTTAGAAATGTTCCCAGTGTGTTGGCAACGAGAGAATGACTTACAAAACACATGGGCATCATGGAATAATCTAGGCCAATATAATCCAGAGTCCAAAAACTTCCTAGCTGTCCGTTAGGGTCCAAAGTGTCCACCATAAGCAAGTGTATGACAGAAATGCAAAACAGACTCAAACTCATGATCAGGAACACACCTCCTAATGACTTGGTCACTACACATGTGCCATAAGTATGGATCATCCCAAACATAAAATCTTAACTCACTCTTTAATTTTTGGACTTGATGTTTCTTTAAATTTTCATGGATTTTAGAAGCAACAAGGTAGTTAACTAAATCAGCATACCAAGGATGTGTACCTGAGATGGTATAGAGATGCTCATCAGGGAAAGTGTCCTGAAGTGGTACCTGGTCCAAGGTGTCATCCTCTAGTGTGTGAGTAAGACTACTCATGTGGTCCGCCACCATGTTTTCTGACCCCTTTTTGTCCTTTATCTCAATGTCAAACTCTTGAAGAAAGAGCATCCAACGGATAAGTCGTGGCTTTGCATCTGGCTTCTTCAGGAGGTAACTCAAAGCTGCATGGTCAGAAAAAATAACTACTTTAGAGCCCAATAAATATGAACGGAATTTATCTAAAGAAAATATGATAGCAAGAAACTCCTTTTCCATGGTTGTGTAATTTGATTGGGCTGAATCCAATGTCCTTGATGCATAGGCAATCACATGTGAACGTCCTTCCACCCTCTGAGATAAGACATCTCCAACCACGAAGTTGGAGACGTCACACATAAGCTCAAATGGAAGGTCCCACCGTGGGGGCTATATGATAGGTGGAGTGGTCAGACACTTCTTTATCTCATCAAAGGAAGTCCTACAAGAATCATCAAACACAAAATCAGAATCTTTTTGAAGTAATCGTGACATAGGAAGAGCGATCTTACTAAAATCTTTGATGAAGCGCCGATAAAATCCTGCATGTCCTAGGAAAGATCTAACATCACGCACACATGAAGGATAAGGTAAGGATGAAATAATGTCTACCTTAGATCTATCAACCTCTATCCCATGTTTCAACACTACATGCCCTAAGACAATGCCATGCTCTACCATAAAATGACACTTTTCAAAGTTCAAGACCAGATTCTTCTCAATACAACGATTCAACACCTTTCCCAAACTACTTAGACATTCATCAAATGAAGACCCATACACTGTAAAATCATCCATAAATACCTTTATGCAGGTATCAATAAAATCAGAAAAAATACTCACCATACATCTTTGGAAGGTACCTGGGGCGTTGCAAAGTCCAAATGGCATCCTCCTGTAGGAAAATGTGCCAAAGGGACAGGTGAATGTAGTCTTCTCCTGATCCTCTGGAGCTATAGGAACCTGAAAATATATAGAAAATCCATCCAAGAAACAATAGTGTGTTTTCCCAGCTAGTCTCTCGAGCATTTGATCAATAAATGGGAGGGGGGAATGGTCCTTGCGAGTGGTCTGATTTAGTTTCCTATAATCAATACACACACGCCAACTGTTTTGCACCCTCATTGGAACTAAATCATATTTCTCATTTTTAACAACAGTAAAACCAGTTTTCTTAGGCACAACCTGAATTGGACTTACCCACTGTGAGTCAGAAATAGGGTAAATTATACCTGCCTCGAGCAATTTTTCAACTTCTTTTTTAACAACTTCTAGGAGGGTGGGATTAAGTCTCCTTTGTGGTTGTCTCACCGGTTTAGCCCCATCCTCCAAGATAATCCTATGCATTCAAATAGAGGGGCTAATACCTGATATGTCATCCAAGGTCCACCCAATCGCCCTAATGTTCTCCCTAAAAATATTCAAAAGCTTTTCTTCATGTTCAAAAGGGATATTGTTAGCAATGATAACATGTAATCTCTCACCACTCAACAAGTATGAGTATTTCAGATTTGGTGGCAATGGCTTGAGTTCTAATGAAGGAGGGTGTAGTATGGATGGAGACATTGAAGGAACCGAAATATGTGCACAAAGAGCATTGGTATCAGAATAGACATCATCAAAATCATAGAATAAAGCATCAAATCCATCAGCATACTCAACAGCTATTTCATAATCAGAGTGAACATGATCAAAATCAGAATATGATTCCATTTCAAAATCAAATCTTAGAGAGTCTTGTTCCTTAAAAACAGGTGTAGAAGTACTCTTAGACATCAAACTAGAACCAATACTCATAATCTCCCTAAGCATAGGACAATCCAATTCCATGATGTTTTTACTTGGTGGTTCAAAATGGGAGATAACAAAAGCAGAATGGTCCTCTGAGGGGTACTTCATGGAATCCATAACATTAAATATCACAACTTCATCTCCAAACTCCATGGAAAGTGTATCCTCATTGACATTTATGATAGTTTTTGCAGTTTTGAGGAAGGTTCTACCTAAGATAATGGGGGCATGAGAACTTACCTGATCATCCTCCATGTTAAGCACATAGAAGTATGCTGGAAAGATCATGTCTCTTACCTGAACAAGTACATCCTCAAGAACTCCTGTTGGATATGCCATAGCTCTATTCACCAATTGCACCACTACTCTTGTTGGCTTCAACTCACCAACCTGCAAGGAAGAGAATACAGAGTGAGTCATCACATTTATTGAAGCTCCTAAATCACAAAGAGCATCAGAGAAGTGCAACTCCCCTATGGTACATGGGATGGTGAATGTCCCGGGATCCTTGCACTTTGTTGGCATTGCTAGAGTTGGTGTAATGAGTGCCGATACATTCCTTCCAAGGTTGATCCTATCATTTCCCTTGAGCCCTCTTCAATTGGTACAAAGTTCTTTTAAGAATTTCGCATACCTTGGAATTTTCTTAATGGCTTCAAGTAGAGGAATGTTGATCTCCACACGCTTGAATGTGTCCAAAACCTCCTTTTGCATTGCTTCTTCAGCCATCTTCTTGGTTTGAACAACCCTGTTTGGAAAAGGAAGGGGTTTAGGAGGTACATCATCAATCTTTTTCTTACCTTTATCTTTCTCCTTGGATTTCTCATCAGTTGGTATGGAATGCGGCTTCTCTAGAGTAGAGGTGAATCCCGGTGGAATGGTAGGTCCAGATGTATCATTCATTTGCTTCCCACTTCTCAATGTGATGGCACTAACATTCCCCTTTGGATTTGGAGTGGGTTGGGAAGGTATATTTCCAGAATTCTTACTCACAAGTTCATGGAGGGCAGTGGCAATCTGACTCATTTGAGTCTTCAACTCTCTCAGCTCCGAACCTTGACTCTTCAGCTCATTCTGTTGATTAAGAATAATTTGTTTCAAAAGATCATCAGTGTTAGAGTATACCTTGTGTTGGATATTACCTTGTTGCTGACTCGTTGATGTTTGAGCTTCGAATCTCCTTTGGGGTTGTTGGAAACCCTGTTTGTAAGGTGGAGGCTGCTGGAAGTTTGGTTGAAAAGGGGGCCTTTGTTATTGTCCAGAGCCATACCTCATGTCTAACTGATCTTTCCACCCTTGGTTGTATACTGGATCAAATGAATCAAACTTCTTTTGGGTATATGGTTGTTGTTACTGCTGAAATGGTCTCCCTGGGAATACTGCTGCGCAATCCTCTGTCTCTTGTAGTTGTGGGCAACAGTCAGTTGGGTGGCTTGTCTCAGTGCAAATGCCACATGGCCTTGAAGGAGGGGGTTGGGATGTCTTTTGAGCCAATGCAATCTGCCTCACCATAGTGGTCAATTCTTCCAACTTAGTATCAATCAAATGACTTTCAAGAGAAGAAGGGATTACTTGATGTACTCCTCGAACATGTGGTGTACCTCTATCACCGAATTTTTGGGAGTTTTGAGCCATCTTTTCGATCAATGCACGTGCGGGTGATGGTGTATTGTCCACCAATTCTCCTCCAGCTACAGCATCCACCATGCTCCTCTCCATGGGTGTGAGTCCTTCATAGAAGTACTGGATGAGTAGTTGCTCACTGATTTGGTGATGTGGGCAGCTTGCACACAACTTCTTGAATCTCTCCCAGTACTCATACATTGACTCCCCTTGTGCTTGCTTGATCCCTGATATCTCCTTTCGAATGGGTGTGGTCCTTGATGCTGGAAAAAATCTTTGCAAGAAAAGACGTTTCAAATCATTCCAACATGTTACATCTTCAGGTTTCAAATAATACATCCAATCTTTTGCAGATCCATCAAGTGAGAATGGGAATGCTCTTAATTTGATTTAATCTTCAGAAACATTTCTTGGTTTAAGGGTTGATAAAACCACATTAAATTCTTTCAAATGTTTATTAGGATCCTCACTAGAGAGTCCATGAAACTTTGGAAGTAAGTGAATTAACCTAGATTTTAGTTCAAAGTCAGATTTGAGATTTGGGTATGCAATAAAATTTGGTTGATAGTTAACATCAGGTGCAACCAATTCTCGAATGGTTCTTTTAAGTTCATTTCCATTGTTTCCATCCATTGGTTCCTCTTTTATTTTTTAATTTGAATTGCTTCCAATTTCAATGTTTCCAAAAGAGAGGAATTCACCAACTGGTTGAATATTGAAACTTCACGTAGACTGAGAATTTCTAATTCGAGCCCTAAGGCTACATTCAATCTCAGGGTCAAGATCTAAGAGATCTTCGGGATTAGTTCGTGTCATAGATCAAATAAAAATGAAAAGAAAGAAAGTGGACCATAGTAAAATAAAAATGAGAAGTTTGAGTTGATGGTCCAAAAAGAAGTAGAAGAAAATAAAAGAAGAGGAAGAAAAATCAGATTGGGTATAGAAGGAAGAAAGAAGAGAGGAAGAGAATAAAATGTAAAATAAAATAAATACCTCTAATTGGTTGAAATAATTATTTGCCTCCCCGGCAACGGTGCCAATTTGAAAGAGCACTGTCGTGGGCGCCCTCAAATGATTAGTGTGATTTGGGGTACTTAGGTGCAGCAGAGTGGCTGACCAAGGTCGTCTCTCAAAGGAGGAAGTGAATTTAACAACTTATTATAGGTATTCTAAAAGGAAATAAAATAGAATAGAGTAAAAACACTACTTTAAAGGATTGGGGTTTGTGGTAGTTTATGAATCTAGAAGAAGTTTGTTGGAAGAAGATTGTATAATTTTTTTTGTTTTTAGTTTTGAAATGAATTTCAATTTAAATGACACAACAAGAAGATGTTTTTTTATAAATCTATTTAAAAAGCGTAATAGATTTAACTCTACCTCTTCACTTTATTATTAATCATTATCATTTAAATTAACATTCACTTATTTATGATCCCTTAATTTGTTAAATCCCGAACCCTACGAGAATTAACTTTACCACAAAGATGATGTGAATTTAAACCTAGGCTAACTTCGGAACATGCAATCGCAGCACCCTGCTTTGATTGATGTTCTAAGTTTAGCTTATGTTCAGTGGTAAATTAAGGCACATATCCATGATGGAAATGAGGATGAATTTTGTTTAGGGATTATATTTGAACTCTACAAATTTATCCCGTGTGGTCTTGTATTACCGATTAAGATCGCGCTCTCACAATTTACACAAAATCCCGACCTCGCGTGTTTTTGTGTTAATTGTTCAATTGCTTGCTTAGTTTCTTACAATTTAAAAACACAATTCATGAATCATATTAAGTGAATTACAGTATCTCAATGATTAAAAATAATTAAATGAAGAGGGTAGAAGATAGATCGATTACTAAAAGACTACTCTTCCATGGGTGGTGTAATCATCGTAGAAGCGTTTTGCATGTGCAAAGGTTTATAATGGGTATAACCCAATAACGATTCTACTCAAGAACTCCAGCCCAAAGAGGAAGATTAAGAGAAGAAGAAATTTAAACAAAACATAAGGAAAGATAAGAAATAAAAGAAGAACAATGAAGTTTATTACACAAATTAAAACATTACAAAATGAAGAAGAGAAGGAGGCTTCGATGAGGGGATCCTTGCTTCAAGAGCTACCCCTCTTACAATGGTTGGAGAATTTGGGTGAAACAAATTCTCCTCTGCCTCCAATCTCCCAATGCACGTCCCAACCCCTCCAAATGAGAAAAAAATCAATTTATAGAGGGGAGGGGAGGAGAGGTTACAAGTGGTTTCAAGTGTGAATGTGGAAATTCGGCCAAATATTTTAATGCAAATTGCACCCCCCCCATTTGACCACCGAAACGCGTGAATTGGCCGGCCTTCCAGAGGGATCAAATGTGCGGATATGAGTTATCTATCTCCTCTCCAAATTTGGGCTCAATACAGGCTCATATAAAGGAGTTATGGCCGAAATACAGAAGCTTCTCCATTCTGACGAGCCCAGCCCAACTTTGACTTCATGGCCCAATTTCAACAACCAAATGAACTATTTAGCTCTTGTGTCCTGAATAAAAGTATTATATAATTAATCTAGGAACACTGTTACAAAATTTCAAATTCAAATAATAAATATAAAAATATTTATCTTCGAAATACTACAGTAAACTATAAAGGGTTAAACTGGAATTTTCATCAAATATTCAAATGAATGATCTAATCCCAAATACTTTCTAATTAAACATATTTAACACAATGTGAGGAAATTATATCATTTATTATCAATAAAATATTCAATAAAATAGTGTTTTATCAGAGGGTGTGCTTGGAGATCTCTAAGTAGACTTTTCATTCATAACCGAGGTAGAATAAGGTGTGTACACATACGATGGAGTGTGTATACTAAGAATATTTGAATCTATCCAATGAAGGTGCTCCCTGAATGTTTTCTCGGGAGAACTTCCTTTCTTCTCTAATTACATTCTGTTTAGCATTACATTGTAATTTAGAATTAAATTTTAGTTTCTTCCAATTTATGAATTTCATTTATTTTATTAAATTACATTTAGTTCATAAAATATAAAACAACAGAAAGAAGTAATTTAGGTGAATTAGATTAAGTAGGTGAACGAACTGAGAAAGCTCCTCAAGTGAGACGACCCTGGTCAGACTCTATGCTCCACTAGGAAAATTAAATTGCTTTTTCCATGCCCTACGATAGGCGTACGTCAAAACTGGAACTGTTTTCGAGGATCTAATCATTTGTTTACTTTACTTTTTCTATTTTCAAATTTTAAATAGTTTTCATTTTTTTTTAAAAAAATCCAAAAAAATTCTTTCCATGATGAATTCAAATGATTATTATTCTACATGGACTGAAAATTACTCAACGGTGCAAGAAAAAGAAATGGACTATACTAAAGAAGCCCTCCAACGACAAGTTGAGGCACTGATGATAATGGTCATGAAAAACGAAAGAGGCATAGCAACATGGATCTCACTAGAATATTTGACGGCCATGGTCGATGAACTCCAAGATGAGTTAAAAATATTTGAGGCCAAGAAGAAAGTTCCACTAGTCTTCCTAGATTTCACTAAATACATCCATGAAGTTAAGGCCAAACTTGAAATGGATGAGCCTGACTACCTACCTTCATATAGTGAATATCAACTCCAAGATTAACTTTCAATTGAAGAGGAGATTAAAGTCAAACTGACTCAAGGAGATGATACAATCTTAAACTAAAACTCTTTTAATTTTATTTAAACTAATTTTAGTATCACCCCTAATAGTTTTGAATTTTCAGATTCGTCCAAATCATATTATGAATTGTAGGATGATGTGGAAAATGATGCACCTATTGAGGAACTCCTGGAGCTCCCTAAAGACATTGAATATCTACTGAAGTAGCCTCATCATGAAGAGATCCAAGTTACTGAGCCTAAGGAAATAAGACAAGAGGATGAAGCCCCCATGAAGTGAGCACTAGAAGACAAGATGGTTGCACAAGTAGCAAAAAATGAGGAGGAGGCTCCCTACTTCATCCCACCCCCTCCATGAAAGTTGTACCAAATTGTGAAGGGGCAGATCTGGTATACTCTGTCCATGGATTATTCCTCAGTAAAGACAAGCAACTATAAGCTATTAAGATCCACATGTGGTGGTTTATATCAAAGAAGATTCATCCACCAATATATTATGGATAAAAGCTGGTACTACCCTCTGGAGGTAGTAAAAGATGCCAGGGCCCAATTGGGGGATCATACCAAGATTTATCCTTTACTTTATTCATAGTAATTTAATTTTCAATATTAGGAATTTAGATTTCAAATTCAGTATTAAGAATTATTCTAGCATGTTTCCCCCGCTCTCTTTTAATTTTTATCTTAAATTAAATGATCCTTGTGATTAATTGAGTAATTTTTCTTTTGTTGGATCATGAAGGTAGAAGGAAGCCTAGAAAATTAGAGGAAGAGGACCAAATCTTTATTTCCAAAGGGAGATCACTTTTTATGATTATCATTTACTCTCCTTTAATTTTTTGGTCCAAAACAAATTTTGAGATTTAATGAATATTCTTATCACTTTTCACACATCGATTGATTTTGAAACAGTTGAAATGATCTTTGAAATAATGGATTTTAAATGATTATTGATATGAATTATTTTCCCTGGAAATGGATTTTCAAGCATTTTAATGAGTTTGACTGATTTTTGAAATCCATTCCCATGAAACACTGACTGAAAATATTTTTCCAATATTGTGAGGTATTCTAAACCACTTTTACATATTCTTCCTAATACCCACACTTTCTTGAGGGAAACTTGAATTTTGTGTGAGAACCAGAATTTGTGAATAATTCTCAATCGAAGCTTTGGATTTCATGGAATGTATTTGAAATGATTGAGGCATCTATTTGTCTAGCCACATTTTATCTTGATACCCACCTTTATATTTATCCTTCATAAGACCTTAGATTCCATGAATTTCCTTACAGGTTTAAGCCACATTACAAGCCACTTTTTCCTTACCTACCCGCACTTTTAGTATTTTTAGCATGGTTATTTCAAGTTTGAGTGTGGGGGAAGGGCCTTTCATGTGCGTTCATTGGGTTTTGTATCATTTATGGGTGGTACGAGGAGTGTTTCAAAACTTTGGGTAGTGGATAATAAGAGAATTAGGCATGTGTCATCATTTCATTGTGCTTTATTTGTTTCATCAATTTCTCCTTCAAAAAAAATTGAAAAAAATGGATATGATCTTGAATTCCACATTGAAAATTCTTTTATGACTCGTGTACCTCTCAAAAATCAAGGGGATGAATTTTCATTCATTCATTTTATTTAATTTTTAGCTCATCCTCTATGAAAAAATAAATAAATAAACAAAGTTGTGCCTTTCTGGAGATTTGAAAAAAAAAAGGGAGAACATAGATGATAACATTCATTATAATCACATCTTGGCTCATGTATAATGTCATAAAAGTGTGTGCTGTTGTTTTTCATATTTTCAAGTGGGATTGAGTGAGGAATTTCCTATTTTTCACTTGAATTACTCATACATTGTACTTAAGAGTCCAGCCTCTTCTTTCTAGCCTGAAACTTTTTCAATAATTTTCCCTCCAACCCTAAGCCACAGAATCATTTGAACATTTAATTAAAGACCTCATGATTGAATTCAATTTCATGTTTCACACTTTGGATAAATGAGAATGTTCACAAACCTATGGTGATACATGCGATTTCCAAGTATGAGTGTAACTCTAGAATCAATTTCTCTTAAGTGAAGAGTGACATAAAATTCAATGTGAGGTAGGTTGTGATCGGGCCATGGATTGATTTATGAGGTTAAAAATTTTGAACGATTGAAATTAAAATAATAGAGAATTATTATTCATATATGATACATGATGGAATTCTATTTTGGATAAGATCGTTGATATTTTCTCATTTTTTGATTGTTGTGTGGATTTTGATTTGGATGTAAGATGATTGCCCAGGAGTGCAATGTTTAAGTGTGGGGGAGTGATTAAGATCCCATTTTCATTTATTTTATACTGTAAATCATTGACTATAATCCCACCATAGTGTTATTGGAGGGGTAATTGTCATGTTTTTAGGTTTTAGTGTCATTTTGAGCCTAAATGTGAAAAACGCCTAATTCTGGATTTTAGACAGATTTTTACCTGAAGGGTATTTTAATCATTTAATGGAAAATATATGTCCAAATTTTGTGATTAAACTTTTTTAGAATTCTTATTTTATTTCCTTAAACTTTTTTATTCTGGACCAGGAGTTGATTCGGCCATCTAAAGGGTCTAAAAAGTCATTGAAGTTGGACATTTTTCCAGGCGGACAGCGTGGACCCCACCACTATAACGGACCCCAAACTCGGCCTACACATATCCAAATGAGGTGTTTCCACCTGGGATAGAACTAGTACATCTAGTAACTACTCTAAAAAAATTGGGGGATTTTATAAATCATTAATGTGTCCATTTAACGACATACTTTTGGAGGAACCTTCCTGGAAGCTTCATCCAGAAACAGAAACTGTCAATGAAAAATTCATAACTCACTCATCTGAAGTCTATATGAGCTAAAATATTTAGGAGAGGTGACCAAGATATTTACGAACAACATTCATGAAGGGTGGAACGCGTTAAGAGTTAATTTATGGGGTCTACAACGCGTCAACTTTCGAGGGACAAATTCTGCCTATAAAAGGAGGCCCTCACCTCCTTCCCAAATCATTCCATTCTCCAACCATTCCTTCAAGGAACCAAGGAGGAGATATCCACCAAGGGAGGCTGGATAAAAATCATCCCCCTTTAATTTTAATTTATTTCTTTTTTTTATTTTAGTTTTCAATTGTAATTTAGATTTCAAATAAATTCATGCATTGTTTTTATTATTGTGTCCACCCATCCACCCTCTTTTCTTCCTCTCATCTTACCATCGTGAACTATAATAATCATGATCATGAGTAACTAATAAAAGGAATATACCGAGGTATTAAGCATGTTCTTGAACCCAAGACCATGTTTTTAATATTCTTTGAGTTATTTCTAAGGATAATTTATAGTGGGTGTAATCCTCATTGTGGTTGTCTAAAGATTAACTTCTTAATCTACAACCATTTTCCCTCAATTGAGAAGGTGGATGGGGGGGTGTGTTTGGCGATCGCTAAGTAGAATTTTCATTCATAACTAGGGTAGAATAAGGTGTGCACACATATGATAGAGTGTGTACACTAAGAATATTTGAAGCTGGCCAATGAAGGTGCTCCCTAAAAGTTCTCTCGGGAGAACATCCTTTATTCTCTAATTACATTCTATTTAGCATTGCAAGGTAATTTAGAATTAAATTTTAGTTTCTTGTAATTTATGAATTTCATTTATTTTATTAAATTCCATTAAGTTCATAAAATACAAAACAATAAAAATGAGTAATTTAGGTGAATTAGATTAAGTAGGTGAACGAACTAAGAAAGCTCTTCAAGTGAGACAACCCTAGTGAGCCTCTATATTGCACTAGGAAAATTAAATTGCTTTTGCCATGCCCTATGACAGGCGTGCATCAAAACCAGAACTGTTGTCAGGGATCTAATTGTTTGTTTACTTTACTTTTTCTATTTTAAAATTTTAAATAATTTTCATTATTTTTTTAAAAAAAATCCAAAAAAAATTCTTTCCATGATGAATTCAAATGATTATTATTCTACATGGACTAAAAATTACTCAATGGTGAAAGAACAAGAAATATAATACACTGAAGAATCCCTCCAATGAATATTTGAGGCACTGATGATTATGGTCAAGAAAAAAAGAAAGAGGCATAGCAACATGGATCTCACTACAAGATTTGATGGCAATGGTCGATGAACTCCAAGCTGACTTAAAAAGATTTGAGGCCAAGAATAAAGTGCCACTGGTCTTCCCGGATTTCACTGAAGACATTCATGAAGTTGAGGCCAAACTCAAAATGGATGATCCTAACTACCTAACTCCATCTACTGAATATCAACTCTAAGATGCACTTTCAATTGAAGAGGATATTAAAGTCAAACTGACTTTGGGAGATGATACAATATTAAACTCAAACTCTTTTAATTTTATTGAAACTAATTTGAGTATCACCCTTAATAGTTTTTAATTTTTAGATTCGTCCATATCATATTATGACTTGGAGGATGATGTGGAAAATGATGCACCTATTGAGGAACTCATGGAGCTCCCTAAAGACATTTAATATCTACTGGAGGAGACCCATCATGAAGAGATCCAAGCTACTGAGCCTGAGGAAATCAGATAGGATGTTGAATCCCCCATGAACCTAGCACTGGAATACAAGATGATTGCACAAGTAGCAAAAAATAAGGAGGAGGATCCCTACTTCATCCAACCCCTGCCAAGCAAGCTGTTCCAAATTATGAAGGGGGAAGATATGGTATACTCTATCCATGTCTTCCTCCATAAGGAAAAGTAACTACAAGCTGGGAAGATCCACATGTGGTGGTTTAAATCAAAGAAGCTTCATCCACCAACAAGTTATGGATAAAAGCTGGTACTTCCCTCTGGAGGTAGTAAAAGATGTCAGGGCCCACTTGGGGGATCATACTAAGATTTATCCATTACTTTATTTATAGTAATTTAATTTTTAATATAAGTAATTTAGATTTCAAATTTAGTATTAAGAATTAGTCTAGCATGTGGCCCCCTCTCTCTTTTTATTTTGATCTTAAATGAAATGATCCTTGTGATTAATTGAGTAATTTTTCTTTTGTATGATCATGAAGGCAGAAGGAATCCCTGAGAATTAGAGGAAGAGTACCAAATCTTTTTTTCAAAAGGGAGATCACTTTTTATGATTATCATTTAAACTCCTTTCATTTTTTGGTCCAAAACAAATTTTTATATTTAATGAACATTCTTATGACTTTTCACACATCAATTGATTTTGAAAGTGTAACACCCCAAGGTTTTGAAAATAAATATAGAATGCAATTTTATAATCTATCCATTAAACACAACTTTTCCTCTTCTATGGTTTTAATTTCTAAAAATGGTCATCTAGAGTTGTGTTCAGTAAGTCATTTGGAGTCTGATAGAATAAACTTGATTTTTGGTGAATAGTAACATACCTATATGAATAGTAACATGAATAGTAATATGAATAGTAATATGGCCCTTATGAATAGTAAATAATATTATTATTTTATTTTCTTAAGGTAATAAGATAATGAGATCTTAATTAGTTTTTCAATGAGAAATAAAACTAATTGCACTTTAAGATTATTATTTTTCAAATTAACTATGACCTTATTTAAAAATTAAATTAATAATACTTATAAAATTATTTTTAAAAAATGGATTTCACTTTTGAATTCTACACATTGAAAAATTGTTAGGGTGTATTTTGGAAATTTTTCTGAAACGGTTGATTTTTCAGCGAATAGTAAAAAATACAGTTTTTAGTTTCGGTGTGTTAATAACATCATTAATGATGTAATAATGATATCATAAATCTGGTTAACTTGTGTATAGTTAAATAAGATGTGAGGTGTCACAAGTGGATTTAACCATGGGAAAATACCATGGGCAAGCCAATGGTTTTTCAAATACCACCCATGAGGTGTCCCTTGGAAGTTATTAAAATAATCTCTCAATTTTCCTATAAATACCAACTCTTCCATTCATTAAATTCATTCCCAATTCCCACTCAAATTATTTATGGCCTCCTTACCTCCATATTAGTCCTCACAAGGTTTTCTAATGCCCCCAAGGTCCCAACCATCAATTTCTAAGGGTTATTCTACATGGTAAGAAAATTCTCAATTTCTTTCTTTTTCTTTTCAGGTTCTCTTTTATGTGGTATATCATTCAAGTTTCCATACCATGTTCTTATTTTACTTCTTATTCTTAATCTAATATATATTATGATTCATTTCTGGATGTGTTAACCTTATCCCCTCTCTTTTTAATATTTCCTAAAACCTTTTTGCGTAGCCTTTAGGCTGTCGAATTTTTGTAAGCGATTTCAAAATTATTCTTTTATTTTGAGTTATTTATTTATTATTTCTTCATCTCTTCTTACCCAAGAGGAATGAAATCTCTAGAATATTTTATATTATGTATTTTCTCATGTTCATGATAAATTCATCATCAATATTCTTCTTTTACCCCACTTGTTCAAAGAATTAAAAACATTGTTCGTGATGTATTGAATTACCAACATCGTAGATGATGTAATCTCAATTTCCATTAATTATTTCAAGTCTGGTCATGAAACCATTTATATGGTTGAAACAGGTTATAATATATGTTTAGTTTTTTAATTCTTTTGTACTCACGGTTCTAATTTATACGACAAAATGAGGTTGTTATTATCAAAGAACCATTAAAACAATCTAAACAAACATCATTAATGTTTTAACTAACAAATCATCATCATGGTATATAACACAAAATCATTATAAGATAATTTATATCTCCATAATTTCATTAATAATGTGTATTAAAAATTCTGGATGTTTAACCATGTTTCAATTGAACTTCTATTCATGGAAACAAGTAAACGAACCATGAAAACCAAGGAAGAAAATGCTTCCAAAACATGAAAATTGAACCAATTGAACCCATAGAAAGGGTCATCAATGAACCTAATAAGGTTATAATAAATCAATTAAATGTATATAATGTTCTGTACATATTAATTAATGAATATGAATTTTATTATTCAGGTCATTAAAACAAACTAAGAACACACTCGAGCATAAGGTAAGGGGTTTCTCATCTCACTTTCATTTCTGTGAGATTTCCATTATTCGCCAATTATTCCTTATATTTGGTATATGTTTAATTATATTTGATATATAATAACATGATTCTATTTATATTCATTTTATTCAATTATTCACTTGATGGTTATTAAATTTTGGCCATACGGTTCGACCGATTACATTGTGGTAAGGGACTTTGTCTCAATTACCTTTTCGTTGTTACTAACTTTTTTATTATGCACCTAATAATCCTTATGTGGTGTACCTACTGACCATTTGAGATCACTTTTCATTTTAAAATATATTTATATTAAATATCCATAATCTCATTTCATGGATATGTTTGTTGTCTAAACCGCATACCATCTTACATATGGTGTTTATTTGGAAAGTTATTTTAATTATGGATATATTGATGAATCTGTATACTCTACTATATACGGATATTGAAAAGGATTATTTCTCTTGTATTGAATCAATTTTTAAAAAATTATTTGGAAATTCAGTGGTGGGTGGGGCCGGCTATATCCCCTCGATGCATCGGTAGGTCTCATGAGACAAAACAGTTTGGCGACAAACCCTTCGAGTTTGTTTCCAAAAAATCAGAGGGGTTTATACCCATAGAGCTAAACCGTATTTACGGTATTATGGTTTCATGTGCCAGATACATGACATCCAATTAATAATCATTCTCTTTATTCATTATCAGTTATTATTATTATCCATGAGGTTTTCACTATGAAAAAATCTATGGATGGAGTTTCATTCTCAGTTTATTAATGGCATTAGTTATTCATTTATTCACTATGCCATATTGATTATGTAAGATTGATTGTGATTCACTAATTATTGTACTCATGATTCCGCTATTTGTAACCCTTACTGAGTTTTTGATCTCACCCCTTTCATTGTCTACCTTCAACAGGTGATGAATAGAAGATCTTTTATTGAGTTCCTGAGGATGTTGTTTTTATTTTTTGTTATGTATATTATTTTTTAAACTTATCTAATGTAATTTAAGTAACATCTATGTATCTAGTTTATTTAAGACTACTAAACTGATCTTTCCTTCTGGATTTTTATTCCTTCTAACCATTCCAATATCACAAGTAATGCACCAACTCCAGCCTAGAGGGTTCGGGGTGTTATAGAAAGAGTTTAAATGATTTTTGAAATAATGGATTTTAAATGATTGTTGATATGAATTCTTTTCCCTTGAAATGGATTTTCAAGAATTTTAATGAGTTTGACTGATTTTTGAAATCCATGCCTATGAAACACTGACTCAAAATATTTTTCCAATCCTGTGAGGTATTCTAAACCACTTTTACTTATTATTCCTAATAACCACACTTTCTTGAGGGAAACTTGAATTTTGTGTGAGAACCAGAATTTGTGAATATTTATTTTTCAAAGAATTGGATTTCCTGGAATGTATTTGAAATGATTGAGGCATCTCTTTGGCTAGCCACATTTTATCTTGAGACCCACCTTTACATTTATCCTTCGTAAGCCCTTAGATTCCATGAATTACCTTATAGGTTTAAGCCACATTACAAGCCACTTTTTCCTTACCTACCCGCACTTTTAGTATTTTTAGCATGGTTATTTCAAGTTTGAGTGTGGGGGGAGGGCCTTTCATGTGCGTTCATTGGGTTTTGTATCATTTATGGGTGGTGAGAGGAGTGTTTCAATACTTTGGGCAGTGGATAATAAGATAATTGGTTATGTGTCATCATTTCAGTGTGCTTTATTTGTTTCGTCAATTTCTCCTTCAAAAAAAATTGGAAAAAAATGGAGATGAGCTTTAATTCCTCATTGAAAATTATTTTATGACTCATGTCCCTCTCAAAAATAAAGGGCATGAATTTTAATTCATTAATTTTATTCAATTTTCAGCTCATCCTCTATGAAAAAATAAATAAATAAATAAAGTTGTGTCTTTTTGGAGCTTTGAAAAAAAGGGGAGAACATAGATGATAACATTCATTATAATCACTTTTTGTCTCATGTACAATGTAATAAAATGGTGTGGTGTTATTTTTCATATTTTCAAGCAGGATTGATTGAGTAATTTCCTGTGTTTTTACTTGAATTAATCATGTATTGTACTTAAGAGTCCAGCCTCCTCTTTCTAACCTGAAACTTTTTCAATAATTTTCCCTCTAACCCTAATCCACAGAATCATTTGAACATTTAATTAAAGACCTCATTATTTAATTCAATTTCATGTTTCATGCTGTTAAGAAATGAGAATTTTCACAAACCTATGGTGATACATGAAATTTCCAATTATGAGTGTAACTCTAGAATCAATTTCTCTTGAGTGAAGAGTGATATAAAATTCAATGTGAGGTAGGTTGTGATCGGTCCATGGATTGATTTATGAGGTTGAAAAAATTTTAATGATTGAAATGAAAATAATAGAGAATTATTATTCATATATGAGACATTATGGAATTCTATTTTGGATAAGATCATTGATATTTTCTCATTTTTGATTGTTGTATGGATTTTGATTTGGATATAAGATGATTGCCCAGGAGTGCAGTGTTTAAGTGTGGGGGAGTGATTAAGATCACATTTTCATATATTTAATACTGTATATAATTTTTTTTAATCCCACCATAGTGTTATTTGATGGTTAATTGTCATGTTTTTAGGTTTTAGTGTTATTTTGAGCCTAAATGTGAAAAACGCCTAATTCTGGATTTTAGAAAGATTTTTACATCAAGGGTATTTTAATCATTTAATGGAAACTATATGTCCAAATTTTGTGATGAAAATTTTTTTATAATCCTTATTTTATTTCCTTAAACTTTGTATTCTGGACCAGGATCTGATTCGGCCATCTAAAGGGTCTAAAAATTTATTGAAGCTGGACATTTTTTCGGGCGACAGCGTGGACCCCACCACTATAATGGAATCCGAACTCGGCCTACACATATCCAAATGAAATTTTTTTAACTACTATAGAACTATAACATCTATTACCAATTCTAGAACAAATATGGGATATTTTAGAAGTCATTAAAGTGGCCATTTAACGACATACTTTGGGAGGAACCTTCCTGGAAGCTTCATCTAGAAACAGATACCTCTAATGAAAAATTCATAACTCACTCATCCAAAGTCTAAATGAGATTAAATTTTGAGAAGATACGACCAAGATATTTATCAACAACATTAATTAAGGGTGAAACACGTGAATAGGTCATTTATGGGGTCTACAGTGCATCAACTTTCGGGGGATGAATTTTGCCTATAAAAGGAGGCCCTCACCTCCTTCCCAAATCATTCCATTCTCCATCAATTCCTTCAAGTCACCAAGGAGTAGATCTCCACCGAGGGAGGCCAGCAAAAAATCCCCCCCCTTTCATTTTAATTTATTTCTTTTTATTTATTTTATTTTTCAATTGTAATTTAGATTTCAAATAAATTCATGCATTGTTTTTATTATTGTGTCCACCCATACACCCTATTTTCTTCCTCTCATATTACCATCATGAACTATAATACTTGTGATCATGAGTAACTAATAAAAGGAATATCCTGAGTGAGTAATCAGGTTCCTAAACCCAGTACCATGTTTTTAATATTCTTTGAGTTAATTATAAGGATAATTTATAGTGGGTGTAATCCTCACTGTGGTTGTCTAAAGATTAACTTCTCAATCTACAACCATTTTCCCTCGATTGAGGAGGTGGATGGAGGGTGTTCTTGGAGATCACTAAGTAGAATTTTCATTCATAACCAGGGTAGAATAAGTTGTTCACACATACGATGGAGTGTGTACACTAAAAATATTTGAATCTCATCAATAAATGTGCAACCTGAAAATTCTATCAGGAGAACTTTCTTTATTCTCTAATTACATTCGATTTAGCATTGCATGGTAATTTATAATTAAATTTTAGTTTCTTCCAATTTATGAATTTCATTTATTTTATTAAATTCCATTTAGTTCATAAAATATAAAACAAAAAAAAGAAGTAATTTAGGTGAATTATATTAAGTAGGTGAACGAAATGAGAAAGCTCCTCAAGTGAGACAACCCTTGTCAGCCTCTATGTTGCACTAGGAAAATTAAATTGCTTTTTCCATGCCCTAAAACAGGCATTCATCAAAACTGGCATCGTTTCCGGGGAGCTAATCGTCTGTTTACTTTACTTTTTCTATTTTCAAATTTTAAATATTTTTTATTATTTTTTTAAAAAAACAATCCCAAAAAAATTCATTCCACGATGAATTCAAATGATTATTATTCTACATGGACTGAAAATTACTCAATGGTGCAAGAATAAGAAATAGACTACAATGAAGAATCCCTCCAATGAAGAACTGAGGCACTGATGATAATGGTCAAGAAAAAAATAAATACGCATATCAACATAGATCTCACTAGAAGATTTGACGGCAATGGTCGATGAACTCCAAGCTGACTTAAAAAGATTTGAGGCCAAGAAGAAAGTGCCACTGGTCTTCCCAGATTTCACTGAAGACATCCATGAAGTTGAGGCCAAACTCAAAATGGAGGAGCCTGACTACCTACCTCCATCTAGTGAATAACAACTCCAGTATTCACTTTCAATTGAAGAGGAGATTAAAGTCGAACCGACTCCGGGAGATAATACAATCTTAAACTCAAACTCTTTTAATTTTATTGAAACTAATTTGAGTATCACCCCTAATAGTTTTGAATTTTCATATTTTTCCATCTCATATTATGACTTTGAGGATGATGTGGAAAATGATTCACCTATTGAGTAACTCCTGGAGCTCCCTAAAGACATTGAATATCTACTGGAGGATCCCCATCATGAAGAGATCTAAGTTACTGAGCCTGAGGAAATCATACAGGGGGCTAAATCCCCCATGAAGCTAGCATTGTAAGACAAGATGGTTGCACAAGTAGCAAAAAATGAGGAGGATGCTCCCTAATTCATCCAACCCCCGCCATGCAAGCTGTACAAAATTGAAAAGGGGGTGGATCTGGTATACTTTGTCCATAGAGTCTTCCTCAGTAAGGACAAGGAACTGCAAGCTGGGAAGAGCCACATGTGGTGGTTCAAATCAAAGAAGCTTCATCCACCAACAGATTATGGATAAAAGCTGGTACTGCCCTCCAGAGGCAGTAAAAGAATCCAGGGCCCACATGGGGGATCAAACCAAGAATTATTCATTACTTTCTTTATAGTAATTTAATTTTCAATATTAGGAATTTAGATTTCAAATTCAGTATTAAGAATTATTCTAGCATGTGTCCCCCTCTCTCTTTTCATTTTGATCTTAAATGAAATGATCCTTGTGATTAATTGAGTAATTTTTCTTTTGTAGGATCATGAATGTAGAAGGAAGCCCCGAGAATTAGAGGAAGAGGACCAAATCTTTATTTAAAAAGGGAGATCACTTTTTATGATTATCATTTAAACTCCTTTCATTTTTTGGTCTGAAACAAATTTTGAGCTTTAATGAATATTCTTATCACTTTTCACACATCAATTGATTTTGAAAGAGTTTAAATGATTTTTGAAATAATGGATTTTAAATGATTTTTTATATGAATTATTTTCCCTTGAAATGGATTTTCAAGCATTTTAATTAGTTTGGATGATTTTTGAAATCCATGCCCATGAAACAATGACTCAAAATATTTTTCCAATCCTGTGAGGTATTCTAAACCACTTTTACATATTCTCCATAATACCCACACTTTCTTGAGGGAAACTTGAATTTTGCGTGAGAACAAGAATTTGTGACTAATTCTCATTCGAAGCTTTGGATTTCATGGAATGTATTTGAAATGATTGAGGCATATATTTGGATAGACACATTTTATCTTGAGACCCACCTTTACATTTATCCTTCGTAAGCCCTTAGATTCCATGAATTTCCTTATAGGTTTAAGCCACATTACAAGCCACTTTTTCCTTACCTACCCACACTTTTAGTATTTTTAGCATGGTTATTTTAAGTTTGAGTGTGGGGGAAGGGAATTTCATGTGCGGTCATTGGGTTTTGTATCATTTATGGGTGGTTCGAGGAGTGTTTCAATACTTTGGGTAGTGGATAATAAGATAATTGGGCATGTGTTGTCATTTCATTGTGCTTTATTTGTTTCATCAATTTCTCCTTCAAAAAAATTGAAAAAAAATGGAGATGAGCTTGAATTCCTCATTGAAAATTATTTAATGACTCATGTCCCAATCAAAAATCATGGTCATGAATTTTTATACATTCATTTTATTCAATTTTCATCTCATCCTCCATGAAAAAATAAATAAATAAATAAATTTGTGCCTTTCTGGAGATTTGAAAAAAAAAAGGGGAGAACATAGATGATAACATTCATTATAATCACTTCTTGTCTCATGTACAATGTCATAAAATGGTGTGGTGTTGTTTTTCATAATTTAAAGTGGGATTGAGTGAGGAATTTCTTGTGTTTTCATTTGAATTAATCATGCATTGTACTTAAGAGTCCAGCCTCCTCTTTCTAGCCTGAAACTTTTTCAATAATTTTCCCTCCAACCCTAAGCCACAGAATAATTTGAACCTTTAATTAAAGACCTCATGATTGAATTAAATTTATTGTTTCACTCTGTGGAGAAATTATAATTTTCACAAACCTATGGTGTTACATGCGATTTCCAAGTATGAGCGTAACTCTAGAATCAATTTCTCTTGAGTAAAGAGTGACATAAAATTCAATGTGAGGAAGGTTGTGATGGGGCCATGGATTGATTTATGAGTTTAACAAATTTGAATGATTTAAATGAAAATAATAGAGAATTATTATTCATATATGATACATGATGTAATTCTATTTTGGATAAGATCATTGATATTTTCTCATTTTTGATTGTTGTGTGGATTTTGATTTGGATGTACGATGATTTCCCATGAGTGCAATGTTTAAGTGTGAGGGAGTGATTAAGATCACATTTTCATATATTTTATACTATAAATAATTTTTTATAATCTCACCATAGTGTTATTGGATGGGTAATTATCATGTTTTTAGGTTTTAGTGTTATTTTGAGCCTAAATGTGAAAATCGCCTAATTTTGGATTTTAGACAGATTTTTACATCAAGGGTAGTTTAGTCATTTAATGGAAAATATATGTCCAAATTTTGTGATTAAAATTTTTTTAGAATCGTTATTTTATTTCCTTAAACTTTGTCTTCTGGACTAGGAGCTGATTTGACCATCTAAAAGGTCTAAACATTCATTGAAATTTGACATTTTTTCGGGCGGATAGCGTGGACCCCACCACTATAACGGAACCCAAACTCGGCCTACACATATCCAAATGAATTGTTTCTACCTGGGATAGAACTAGGAATTATATTACTGACTCTAAAACAAATATGGGGGATTTTAGAAGTCATTAAGGTGGCCATTTAACGACATACTTTTGGAGGAACCTTCCTGGAAGCTTCATCCATAAACAGAAACTGCCAATGAAAAATTCATAACTCACTCATCTAAAGTCTAAATCAGATTCCATTTTGAAGAGAGACGAAAAATATATTTATCAAAAACATTCATGAAGGGTGTAACATGTGAAGAATTCATTTATGGGGTCTACAATGCTTCAACATTTGGGGGACGAATTCTTCCTATAAAATGAGGCCCTCACCTCCTTTCCAAATCATTTCATTCTCCATCCATTCCTTCAAGGCACCAAGGAGGAGATCTCCACCAAGGGAGGTCAGCCGAAAATCTTCCCCCTTTCATTTTAATTTATTTCTTTTTTTTATTTTACTTATTAATTGTAATTGATATTTCAAATAAATTCATGCATTGTTTTTATTATTGTGTCCACCCATCCACGCTCTTTTCATCCTCTCATCTTACCATCATAAACTATTATACTCATGATCATGAGTAACTAATAAGAGGAATATTCTGAGGGAGTAATTAGGTTCTTGAACCCAATACGATGTTTTTAATATTCTTTGAGTTAATTCTAAGGATAATTTATAGTGGGTGTAGTCCTCACTGTGGTTGTCTAAAGATTAACTTCTTAATCTACAACCATTTTCCCTCGATTGAGGAGGTAGATGGAGGGTGTTTTGGCGATCTCTAAGTCGAATTTTCATTCATAACCGGGGTAGAATAAGGTTTTCACACATATGATGGATTTTGTACACTAAGAATATTTTAAGTTGGCCAATGAATGTGCTCCCTGAAAGTTCTCTCAGGAGAACTTCCTTTCTTCTCTAATTACATTCTATTTAGCATTCCATGGTAATTTAGAATTAAATTTTAGTTTCTCCCAATTTATGAATTTCATTTATTTTCTTAAATTCCATTTAGTTCATAAAATATAAAACAACAAAAAGAAGTAATTTAGGTGAATTAGATTAATTAGGTGAATGAACTGAGAAAGCTCCTCAAGTGAGACAACCATGGTCAGCCTCTATGTTTCACTAGGAAAATTAAATTTCTTTTTCCATGCCCTATGACAGGCGTTCCTCAAAACCGACTTCTTTTCTGGGAAGATAGTCATTTGTTTACTTTACTTTTTCTATTTTCAAATTTTAAATATTTTTCATTATTTTTTTTTTAAATCCAAAAAAAAATCTTTCCATAATGAATTCAAAGGATTATTATTCTACATGGACTGACAATTACTCAATGGTGTAAGAACAAGAAATAGACTACACTGAAGAATCCCTCCAACGAAGAGTTTAGGCACTGATGATAATGTTCAATCAAAAAGAAAGAGGCATGTCAACATGGATCTCACTAGAATATTTTACAGTAATGGTCGATGAACTCCAAGCTGACTTAAAAATATTTGAGACCAAGAAGAAAGTGCCACTGGTCTTCCTAGATTTCACTGAAGACATCCATGAAGTTGAGGCCAAACTCGAAATGAAGGAGCCTGACTACCTACCTCCATCTAGTGAATATCAACTCCAAGATGCACTTTCAATTTAAGATGAGATTAAAGTCTAACCGACTCAGAGAGATGATAAAATCTTAAACTCAAACTCTTTTAATTTTATTGAAACTAATTTGAGTATCACCCCTAAAAGTTTTGAATTCTCAGATTCGTCCATCTCATATTATGACTTGGAGGATGATGTGGAAAATGATGCACCTATTGAGGAACTCATGGAGCTCCCTAAATACATTGAATATCTACTGGAGGAGCCCCCTCATGAAGATATCCAAGTTACTAAGCCTGAGGAAATCAGACAGGAGGCTAAATCCACCATGAAGCTAGCACTAAAAGACAAGATGGTTGAACGAGTGGCAACAAAGGAGGAGGAGGCTCCCTACTTCATCCAACCCCCACCATGAAATCTGTACCAAATAGAAAAGGGGGCGGATCTGGTATACTATTTCCATGGAGTCTTCCTCAGTAAGGACAAGGAACTGTAAGCTAGGAAGATCCACATGTGGTGGTTTAAATCAAATAATCTTCATCCACCAACAGATTATGGATAAAATCTAGTACTACCCTCTGGATGCAGTAAAAGATTCCAGGGCCTAGTTGGGGGATCATACCAAGATTTATCCTTTATTTTATTTATGGTAATTTAATTTTCAATATTAGGAATTTACATTTCAAATTCAGTATTAAGAATTAGTCTATCATGTGGCCCCCTCTCTCTTTTCATTTCGATCTTAAGTGAAATTATCCTTGTGATTAATTGAGTAATTTTTATTTTGTAGGATCATGAAGGCAGAAGGAAGCCCTGAGAATTAGAGGAAGAGGACCAAATCATTATTTAAAATGGGAGATCACTTTTTATGATTATCATTTAAACTCCTTTCATTTTTTGGTCCAAAACAAATTTTGAGCTTTAATGAATATTCTTATCACTTTTAACACATCAATTTATTTTTAAAGAGTTGAAATGATTTTTGAAATAATGGATTTTAAATTATTGTTGATATGAATTCTTTTCCCTTGAAATGGATTTTCAAGCATTTTAATGAGTTTGAATGATTTTTGAAATCCATGCCCCTGAAACACTGCCTCAAAATATTTTTCCAATCCTGTGAGGTATTCTAAACCACTTTTACATATTCTTCCTAATACCCACACTTTCTTGAGGGAAACTTGAATTTTGTGTGAGAACCAGAATTTGTGAATAATTATCATTCGAAGCTTTTGATTTCATGGAATTTATTTTAAATTATTGATTTATATCTTTGTCTAGCCACAATTTATCTTGAGACCCACCTTTACATTTATCCTTTGTAAGCCCTTAGATTCCATGAATTTCCTTATAGGTTTAAGCCACATTACAAGCCATCCTTACCTACTTGCACTTTTAGTATTTTTAGCATGGTTAATTCAAGTTTGAGTGTGGGGGAAGGGCCTTTCATGTGAGTTCATTGGGTTTTGTATCATTTATGGGTGGTTCAAGGAGTGTTTCAATACTTTGGGCAGTGGATAATAAGAGAATTGGTCATGTGTCATCATTTCACTGTACTTTATTTGTTTCATCAATTTCTCCTTCAAAAAAATTGAAAAAAATGGAGATGAGCTTGAATTCCTCATTGAACATTCTTTTATGACTCATGTCCCTCTCAAAAATCAAGGGCATGAATTTTCATTCATTCATTGTATTCAATTTTCAGATCATCCTCCATGAAAAAATAAATAAATAAATAAAGTTGTGCCTTTCTAGAGCTTTGAAAAAAAAAGGGAGAACATAGATGATAACGTTTATTATAATCACTTTTTGGCTCATGTACAATGTCATAAAAGGTTGTAGTTTTTTTTCATATTTTCAATCGGGATTGAGTGAGGAATTTTCTATGTTTTCACTTGAATTAATCATGCATTGTACTTAAGAGTCCATCCTTCTCTTTCTAGCCTGAAACTTTTTTAATAATTTTCCCTCCAACCCTAAGCCACAGAATCATTTGAACCTTTAATTAAATACCTCATTATTGAATTCAATTTCATGTTTCACGCTTTGGAGAAATGATAATTTTCACAAACCTATGGTGATACATGTGATTTCCAAGTATGAGCGTAACTCTAGAATCAATTTCTCTTGAGTGAAGAGTGACATAAAATTCAATGTGAGGTAGGTTGTGATCGGGTCATAGATTGATTTATGAGGTTGAAAAATTTTGAATTATTGAAATGAAAATAAGAGAGAATTATTATTCATATATGAGACATGATAGAATTCTATTTTGAATAAGATCATTGATATTTTCTTATTTTTGATTGTTGTGTAGATTTTGATTTGGATGTAAGGTGATTGCCCAGTAGTGCAATGTTTAAGTGTGGGGGAGTGATTAAGATCACATTTTTATATATTTTATTCTGTAAATAATTATTTATAATCCCACCATTGTGTTATTTTATGGGTAATTGTCATGGTTTTAGGTTTTAGTGTTTTTTTTAGCCTAAATGTGAAAAACACGTAATTCTGGATTTTAGACATATTTTTACATCAAGGGTATTTTAGTCATTTAATGGACATTATATGTCCAAATTTTGTGATTAAAAATTTGTGAATTCATATTTTATTTCCTTAAACTTTGTCTTATGGACCATGATCTAATTCATCCATCTAAAGGGTCTAAAAATTCATTGAAGTTGGACATTTTTTCGGGCGGACATCATGGACCCCACCACTATAATGGAACCCAAACTCAGCCTACACATATCCAAATGAGGTATTTCTACCTGGGATAGAACTATGATATCTATTAATGACTCTAAAACAAATATGGGGGATTTTAGAAGTCATTAAGGTGTCCATTTAATGACATACTTTTGGAGGAACCTTCCTGGAAGCTTCATCTAGAAACAAAAACCGCCAATCAAAAATTCATAACTCACTCATCTGAAGTCTAAATGAGCTGAACATTTGAGGAGATACGAAAACGTTATTTATGAACAACATTCATGAAGGATGGAACGCGTTAAGAGGTCATTTATGGGGTCTACAACCGGTCAACTTTCGGGGGACAAATTCTGCCTATAAAAGGAGGCCCTCACCTCCTTCCCAAATCATTCCATTATTCATCCATTCCTTCAAGGAACCAAGGAGGAGATCTCCACCAAGGGATTCCGACCTAAAATATTCCCCCTTTCATTTTAATTTATTTATTTTTTTATTTTATTTTTCAATTGTAATTTAGATTTCAAATAAATTCATGCATCGTTTTTATTATTGTGTCCACCCATCCACCCTATTTTCTTCCTCTCATCTTACAATCATGAACTATAATACTCATGATCATGAGTAACTAATAAGAGGAATATCTCAAGGGATTAATCAGGTTCTTTAACCAAATACCATGTTTTTAATATTCTTTGAGTTAATTCTAAGGATAATTTATAGTGGGTGTAATCCTCACTGTGGTTGTCTAAAGATTAACTTCTTAATCTACAGCCATTTTCCCTCGATTGAGGAGGTGGATGGAGGGTGTGCTTGGAGATCACTAAGTAGACTTTTCATTCATAACCAAGTTAGAATAAGGTGTGCACACATACGATGGAGTGTGTACACTAAGAATATTTGAAGCTGGCCAATGAAGGTGCTCCCTAAAAGTTCTCTCGGGAGAACTTCCTTTCTTCTCTAATTACTTTATGTTTAGCATTGCATGGTAATTTAGAATTAAATTTTAGTTTCTTCCAATTTATGAATTTCATTTATTTTATTAAATTATATTTGGTTCATAAAATATAAAACAACAAAAAGAAGTAATTTAGGTGAATTAGATTAAGTAGGGGAAGGAACTGAGAAAGCTCCTCAAGTGAGATGACCCTGGTCAGCCTCTATATTGCACTAGGAAAATTAAATTGCTTTTTCCACACCCTACGACAGGCCCGCGTCAATAAGGATCCCATAACTAGAAAATGTCTTACCATAGGGTAGATAACCATGGTGCTTGTTGTGATTGTTTTGATATATATTCCATTTATATAGAATATTTTTACTCATGCCTTTTTATTTATATAAACTAATTTGTATAAAATATTTATTTAAGCCATGTTGAAATGTTTTTCCATCAAATTTAAATGAAATCATGTTTTGTCTTAATTATAAAAATTCATTGCCATGCCTATTTTGATTAAAATTGAAATTGTGATTTTTTTTATCATTATGGAACCTTATTATGGAAAAAATAATGAGACCCAATTAGGCTTTATAACTCACACCATACCTTTTTCTTTGGGTGTTTGTGGATTTTCTTCTACCAGATCCAAGTAAATGGAAAGCGCCTCATGGAGGAGGTGGATGTTCTTGATCCCTTAGGTCTTGGAGTGATTTTTCCTTTTGGAATTTAGGTTACCTTGTTTGTTTTTTGGTACTTTGATGTATTAATGTTTGGGTTTCTGATATACCTATTTGGTTTTTGGTGCTATCTCCTTTGGTAATTTTTTTATCATACTGATATGTATTTGTTATCTTTTGATCTATTTGTAGAAAATTCATTCCCAATTTTATATTTTATGATTCCAAATTCTAATCACCAACCTATGGGAATCATGAAATCCCTTCAGTCTATGTCAATGTCAGGTCGGGTGTTAGGGTACTAGGGAATCCAAAATAGTTCATGACAAAGTGGTATCAGAGCTACAGATTAAGCATTTTGTCTTGATGTCATTATGTGATTAAGAAATTTTGTCGAGACTTAACAGGTATTTGTGAGTTATTTCCTGACCATATCTCATAATTATTATCCTTAAGTCACCATATGTGGTTTGGGAAATAAATATTGAGGGTTATTCTAGTCTTTTACATTATTTTTATTTGGATAGGTTGAAATCCAAATCTTGTTTATCTATCTGATGGGATTAATTTCCTTATTTATCTTGTTTGAGTATTGATTTGAGTAATATTTTGATGTATTCAATGTTGTTTATTTATTTTGTGTAGCATCATACCTCTAAGAATATGTGTTAATAGAATCCAAGAGGAATATATTGAAGAACCAAAGCAAGAAAATCCACCCATGGATGAGAATATAGTTGAGGTTGTTGTGCGTGTTGTCCAAGGTATGGGAAAGGCACCTCCACTAATAACCACTCAAGATCTAGCTATGTAACCTCAAAGGAATGAACCTTAAAATCATTATCAAGTGTTCCTTCATAAGAAACTAACTCTTTTCCAAGGCTTGAATGATCCTCAAGAGTCTTAAGATTGGCTGAGAAAGATATATCTTCTCTTTGATTTTCTAGAAACTTCTGAAGTTATTTAGGTAAAGTGTGATAACTTTAAGCTTGAGGGGCCCAGTAGGAGATGGTGGAATTACATGGTTATAGTGAATAATAACTAGGGTTTATAATGTGAGTACTTTAAACTTCTTTTCACTAACCAGTTATATCAAAAATCTATGGTACTGCCTAAGGCTATGGAGTTTTTCAAACATGAGTAGGCTGACAGGACCATGACAGAGTATGTGAACTTATTTGTGGAGCTTGTACGATTTTCACCTGAGATAGTATTGAATGACAAGATTAATACTAGACAGTTTCATATGGGACTTTGATATGATATTCATTATCAAGTTTTCTTGTTGAAGATATCTTCATATGTCGATGTTCTAGATAAGGCATTAATGGTTGAACTTGATCTGGCTGGTAATTTAGGGTTGATGGGATCTTCTTTTTATCCCATTATTAGTTATATGAGTTACCATAAAGGGAAGAGGAAGTGTGATGAGTCTTATGGTGGATCTCAGAATTAGGGCTCTTCTAGACCTCCTAGAGTGCTTGGAAGAGGCCCTTTAACTTTCTTATAGTGTTTAAATATTGAGCATTCAAAATGGGTTTACACTAAGGCACCCAAGATATGTTGTTCCTGTGGTCATTCAGGACACTTGTAGAAATTTTTTTATATCTATTTTGATCCATATAGTGACACGGTATCATCAAAACTAAAAAGTAATATGGTATAATCAAATGCTTCAAGATATAATAGGTTCCATCTATAGGCATCTAGAGCGAAGCTTATTCACATAGTGGAAGAGTCTCCAAAGGAAGTTGATATGGGTCCAGTGAATGTGAGAGGTACCACCAGTATAGCTTCATCTTTAGTGACCCCTTTATTTTATATTGGTGTATCTCACTCATTTATATCAACTCGTATTGTAAATATACTAAATCTTACTATGGAGATTTTATCATATGTGATGGATATTACTACACCCCTATAAATAAAGAGAGAGTAGGGTCATCATTGTTCTGCATGTATTTTCTTGTTATCATATATCAAGATTACATTGGATTTTCTGGTCCTCAACATGAAACACCTTGATGAAATCTTTAGGGTGGATTGGATTATTACTAATAAAGCTGGAATTGATTGTTATCTTTGATGGTTCTCCTTCACTGCACATGATAGAGTGTGTCATGACTTTCAGGGAGAGTAAGACCTGAGGTCGAGTAGAGTCACACCTTCTTATCTAGAGTTGGGGAAACTAATATCAGTGTTTTATTTTGATCTAAATCTGTAATGCTTGAGCGTTGATCTCCCTCCAATTATTTTTGATTTTCCTAATGTTTTTTCTTCTCACTTCTCGGGTTTACCACTAATAAGGGAGGTAGAGTTTTCGATTGAAATAGTGCATGATACTCAGCTAGTATCTATCTTTTCTACCACATGGAACCAGCTAAAATGAAAGATTTGAAAAAATTTCTATATGATTTGTTGTAGAAAGGCTTTATACGCCTGAGTGTGTCACCTGCCTGAGTGAGTCACCTTGTACGGAACCTTTTCTCTTTGCTAATAAAGTTGATGGGACACTTTTCCTATGTTTCTATTATTGGAAAATCAATCAATTCGTAGTAAATAACAAGTATGTGGTTCCTTATATTGATGATTTTTTTGACCGATTAAAAGCGGTAAAGTGGTTTTAAAAGTTTGATATTCATTATGGTTATTACCAGTTGAGAATAAAAGAATCTGACATTTAGAAAACCACCTTATGGAGTAGGTATGGCCATTAGAGTACCTTTTCATGTCATTTTTTCTAACCAATTATTTTGCAGTCTTTATAGATTTGATTAATATGATCTTCCACAAGTATCTTAATACATTTATGGTGGTCTTTTTGGATGAAATCCTAGTTTAATCGAAGTCTGAGGAGGATCATGTATGTCATTTGAGATCAGTTCTAGAACTATTGAGAAATCACTGACTTTATGCCAAGAAATCAAAATGTAATTTCTGGATTCAGGAAGTGAAATTCTTGGGAAACATGGTCTCATAACATGGTATTTTGGTTGATCTAGAGAATGTGAAAGCTTTTATGGCATGGGAGCAGGTATGTAATTTTTTCAAGATTTGGTGCTTCTTGGGTTTAGCTGGATATTATCGCCAACTTGTAAAGCATTTCTTGAAGTTGGCTTCCCCGATGACCACTCTAACTTGAAAGGTAGTGAATTTTTCTTAGGGTGAGAAATTCTAGAATTTTTTATTGATATGAAACATCTTTTGACTTCTACATCGGTGTGAACTCTTCCAGAGTTTGATCTAGGCTATGTGGTCTTTTGTGATGCATCATGTTTGGGTTTGGGATATGTTTTTATATAGGGTAATCACACTATTGCCTATGGATCTTGGTAGCTTAATCTAAACAAGAAGAATTATCTAACCCATGACCATGAACATGCAGCTGTCATGCATGCACTTAAGAGATAGTAGCATTACCTTTTTTAAGAAAGGATTATCATGTATTCCAACCACAAGATATTGACTTATATCTTCTCTCAAAAATATTTGAATATCTTCCAGAGGTGTTGGGTGGAGTACCTATAATATTTTTATTTTGATATTTCCTATGCCCTGAGGAAAGGGAATTTTGTTTTCAAAACATTGAGTGGAAAACTTCTCACCCAATCCATGAAATAATCATTAGAAGATTGGAAATTAATGGATCTTTTTGTACAGTTTCATATTGGAGTTTTTGAAATAGGGTTTAAGGGTGTATTGTCTAGTGTTTAGTTGAACTATTCTCTTCTCAGGATGGTTCTTCAAGAACAGAAACTTGATGATTAATTCCATGTAATTAGGAACTCTCTTTATGGTGGAAATACCATTTTTTAGTGTTCATTCTCTACATAGAGGATGCAATGTTTCTAGAACTGGTATGTTACACATCTTACTATGAGGAAATTTATGATGGGGTATTTCCATAATTCCTAGTGGGTAGGGAACCCAAGAACCAAAAATATATTTTATGACATTCAGCAGCGATTCTATTGGATAAGTGTGAGATGATTCACAATTGACTTTGTTTTGCACTTCTACATTTTCCAACAAGTCAAGGATGAGCATCAGAGACATTAGGGTTTGTTTCAGCCAATTCCAATTCCAACTTGGAAGTGATATTAGTTTTCTATGGACTTGGTGGTTGGGTTTCTATGTTCATAGAGAAATAATAATGTGATATAGGTTGTGATCAATAGGTTGACCAAACCATCTCACTTTATACCCATTCCTAATGCAACTAAATTTGATGAGCTAGGAAATATCTATGTGAGATAGATTGTTCATTTTCATAGAGCTCTATCTTATATAGTATCTTATAGGGATCCCCATTTTACTTCTCACTTTTTGAGAGGAATCTAAGAGGAATTAGGATCTTAGGTTCATTTGATTATGTAATACCATCCATAGAAGGATGTCCAAACTAATATGGTTATACATATTATTGATAATAGGATTTGTGCTTATGTCCTCGATTTTGGTGGAGCCGGGGATGACCATTTGAGACTAGTTAAGTTTTCTTATAACAATAGTTACCAATCCACAATTATAATGTCTCCTTTTTATTCTTTATATAGTTGTACTTTTAAATCTCCATTGTATTGGTTGAGGATCGGTGAAAGTTCCTCAGTTGGACCGAGCCTAATATATGAGATGATAACAATGATTCAGTTGATTCATCAAAGGATGTTGATAGCATAGAGTTGGTATAAATATTAAATTGACCATCGGTGTAGACCATTGGATTTTTTAGTGGGTGACCAGGTGTTCTTGAAGGTTTCACCTCATTTAGGTCATCATCATCTTGGTAGGAAAGGGAAGATTACTCCTTGTTTTTTGGGACCTTTTGAGGTTTTTGAGCATGTAGGGAAAGTGGATTATCATTTATAACTTCTTTAGCATTTAATTTTGATGCATAATGTTTTCCATTTATATTATATATGGAAGTTTATTTTTGATTCATCTCGTATTTTGAGCTGGGGTGATCTTGATGTTGAGCCTGATTTATCTGTGACTAAGCATCTAGTCAGGATTTTTGATTATAAGACCAAGGTACTTCATGGGAGGATGATACCTTTGGTCTATCTATTATAGAAGCACAGTTTTATTTCTCATCATACATGGGAGTGTGATACACTAATAAGAGAGTAGTGGCCTCACATTTTTTTTGTATGGAAACTTACTGACATGCATTCTGGGGATATAAATTTTTTGTGGTGGGGAGGTTGTAATGCCTCAGTACCTTTCTTTTAGGTATGTTTTACCCTTTGTTATGGTTTTCCTTTTTTTATTAGATGGGTAATGGAAGGAATGAATTTGGAGGATGTCTATAACGGTGAAGTTAGATATTTTTATAAATTTTCATCATAAAAACCATCAGTTTTTGTAGTCTTCTAGGTATTTACATGCAATGTAATGGGGTTACATGATGTGTAATAATCACCTAGAAGATATTATAAAATGGTTACATAACGAGAAAAGTTTACACACTGTGTACATACTACATTCCATGTAAATATAAAAAATATGATTTTAATAAAAGGTTATTCCCTTTTTAGCATATACGACATCTGAAAATTTACACAATGTGAACCAGGGTTACATGCCATATAAGTAACAAGGTAGGCAGTTTTAAATATGATGCATGACTGATTCCTCTTCCACTCGACCTACATCCCTTCCGTGTGTGACCCAGACCCCTCTATATGTGATTTTGGTAATTTTTAGAGATCTTTAATTCATCTGGATCATCCGTTCAGTGATTGATCATCATGTTGGTTATGGTTCATCTCTTCTGGTAAGCAGTCTTCCAATCTCTTCTATCTCTCTTTCTCTTTTTCTTCCCTGGAGTTTGATAGTTCATCATGAAATTGATGGATCTAAACTTTTCATTCCTAAATATTGATTATAAGTTTAGTTCCTAGATCCTTTATGCCCTTGTTTCCCATTGGCGAGTATTGTCGTGGGTGTTTTGATTCTATGAAAAACATAAGTGGTTCTCTTAAAGATTTTCCAATTAATTAAAAATTGTATTTATTATTGTTTGAAATTGATTTCAATTGAATTTTTAAAACCCAATTCAATTAAAATTAGAATTAAAATTTTATTAGTATGGATTTTTGGGAAGAACCCCAATTCTAATGGAATTGTAAATTACAGTGTATTTTGAAATTGATGGATTTTTTAATTGATTATGAGAAAAATGGATTAAATTGAATTGATAAAATAATATGATTGGTTTTGGTTTGAAAAAGGCTTGAAATGACAAAAAACCTATGTTTTTGGTTTTTAATGAAATTAGCATATTGAAGCTGAAAATGGGGAAGTTGAGAGGACCAATTTGGGATATACCAAACACAGAGACGGGGGTAAATCAGTGTTGGAAACTTTTTAAACCAATTCAAACTTTTTATCCCTATACCTCTTGATATGTTAGGATCTTGATTCTATTTTTCTCTTTTTCATGTCGCATTCAATAATAAAAATCAGTAAAAATATGCACATGATATTTTTACAAGGTTCACCACTCAATAAGAGCAGCTACGTCCTTTATATGCATGGGAATGACCAGTGAATGGATTATCCACTATAATGTGATATATTGTTATAGTGGAGTGGCAAGAAAAATAATCCTCTAGCCAGTGTGAGTCCCTACACTTTAGAGGTGGTGGGAAACAATCATCTTCCCTGGACTGGTGATAGCCTAGTCCAACTTGCATCCTCTAGCTGGTTCTTTATACTGCCTATGGAGACATTCTTCTTCCTTCTTCAAAGGTAGGTTCTACTCTTAATCTATTTTTATTCTCTTCACTTTATTACTTGAAAATCAGTATGAAAGCAATTCTCTTAATTCTTTCCATTCTTCCTCAGTGAAAAACCAATTGTACTATTCTTCTTCTCTCTTCTTCTCTAGTGCAACAACCAACTGCACTATAACTTCTTATCTCTTCTTCGCTAGAATCACATACACCAATGTGATTATTCAAACACTAAGGATTAGATCACTTGTGTAACACCCCGAGCTTCCACGATACGCTTCTCATTCAATAATGCAATAGCTTGCATTGTACGCAAGTTCGAGTTCTAACACACCGCAACTAATCAAAATAGCCGTTATGAATAGTAATAACCACTTTTTAAAATTATAGAAATTTTATATGTCAAAATGGACTTCATTTTTGTATTCTTAATATCGAAATTAGCCTATGTTGAATTTTTGGTATTTTTCTGAGAACTTCTAAAATTTTATAAATAGTGAAAAATACTTAAAACAACTTTTTTAATCAAAATAATTTATAGTGATAAATTATAATATTTGGTGGTTTTAAAGTATAATTAGAATATATTTTTACCATTTTATCCAATGGTGGTCATTAGAATTAATTTAACATTGAAATAGGACATAAACAATTGCCAATCTTTTGATATAAATTGTTTCTTAAAAACACGCTATTTGTTGTGACAGCGGGAATTAATTATAAAATTAATTAATGCAACTAATATGTTTGGAATTTTGTAAAATAGACATCATTTTTGAATTCGGAATATCAATTATAGCTTAGGGTGAAATTTTGGCCTTATTCTGAAAAACTTCAATTTTTGATGAATAGTGAAACCACTAAGTGGTTGTTAAATAACTGATTTTTCGTTTAAATGAAATATTACCACTTCTGTGATTTGATTTTCAAAAATCCGACATACATGGTTGTCATTAAGAAGTAAAATGTGGTTCAATGGGATAAAAATAATTTTTCGGTGAATAGTAACTTATTAAGTTCTTAATCGCGATTAGTGGTAATTAGGGTAGTTTAAGGTATAAATAATACTTTAATAATATTAAATGACCTAGACACATGTCCCAACCTCATTGGTTGTGTCATGGCCGACCAAGACAAGCCATGGCCTAACTTGGGGACCCCATGGATCCACTTTTGTTGGGAAATAACATAAATTACTTTTTATTTAATGTTAAAGTGAAAATGACACTAACATAAAGTGTTTTACTAAAACAATTTTTAATTGGGGTTATACAAGTCCAAATTTTGATTATAAATAGTCATTGGAAAGCTAAAAAGATTTCATACATCATAGTATTTGTTTTATAATTTTTAGACATTAAATAAATTAAAGTATTTATGACATAATAATGATGCAGCGATGACATCATTATTTGACGATTTAAATAAAATGAGAAGATAATGCAAAATCCGAGGCTTACACTTGTCCAAAGCCTATTGGATGAAGATATTTCGAAACCTTATCACCTTAGCCTCGAATTATATAGATGTGGGACCTTTAGAATCCGAAAAGCATTTTGAAATAATGTAACATTTCATTACTTTCCAAAAGTGCCCCTCCTCTCCACTTATAAAAGGCCCCCACCTCTCCCACCTTATTCACACCATCAAGCCATTTGGCTCGGCCAACCTCTGCCCAAATACTCTCCCAACATTCCTTCCTTACTCCTAGAAACCTCACTTTGGGAAGAACTCTTCCCAAGGAAGCCTTTAGCTCAAATCAAAAAGAGTTACCCGATTTTGAGGTAATGTCTTTTCTAATGTTGTTTTGTTTTATTTTTCTTCTCCAACCCCCTAAACTCTTTTTATTCATTTCTTTTGTAACAACACCAGTATCCTCAATATACTAGGATGTTGTTATAAGAAGGATTCGAGCTACACTTACACACACCTACATCTAATGGTTAAAGAACATACGGTTTCTGTGGATGGCGAATTTCTGCCTCACGAAACGATGATTGTTCAACACTCATATAACACCTCCAAAGGTGGCCATTAAGATGTCACTATTTTTATATATGATATATAATATGTTTTTGTTTTACTTATGCTTCTGTATTTCTCATTTATGGCATACTTTATGATTTCCATTATGGGTAAAACGCGATAATTTCATTTTAGGAAGTGCGGACTACCGCCCCCTCAAAGTGATTTGAATCGTTAATGCCATGTGTGGGATGTATAAAGGATGGAGTAAATGGTATTATACACTATATTATACTGGAATTATATTATACATTTATATCATTATGATTTCATTCCATTAAATATGAAATTGAAATGAAAGTAGCGTTCATGCGTACGTACGGCTTACCGTCTCCATGAACGGTGCATTTCATTTCTTACCTCTAAATGTTACGTAATATTATAAATGAATGTATATACTGTATATATATGATATATATGATATCTACATCATTAATATAATTCTGGATATAATGGATATTTCACCACATGAACAACTTATAATTATAAGAAGTTTATTGTTGACTCATGTACCAAAGATCGACAAAACGACCGTTATTAACTTAAATAATTACATAATGTTCATAACATTGTAATAAGTGATATAAAAAGGATAATGAAATTGAAAATGGTTCTTAATAAGGTAGATATTAACTCTAGTTTATTATTCAGGAGGTTAAAGAACGGTTGAGTCAAGTCGGACACAAGGTAAGGGAATTTCTTAACCCAACTTCCATTCTTTGGGTTAATCTCCTACTTTCAAATTATGTCATGATATTATTATGTCCTATATTGTATTTGTACATTATTTATGTGTACTTATAGTGAATACACATTATAGATGTACTTTATTTAAAAATTTATCTTTTTAAGGACTTCGTCTCAATCCCCTTTCATTGAGGCATATTTGGTTTTATACAAAACTTTCTTTTATACGGTGTATAAACCCCTTTGACTTTTACGTTTATTCAAAAGGAATCTTTTTTATACGAAGCGTTTTACTAAATGACAAAAAGGGAATGTTTTTATTTCCGTACTTATGCGGCGACAATGACTTCTCCGCCGCCGTGACCATTATTTGAGTTTCGGCTTCCTCTACAAGCCATCACTTTTTTAATGAAAAATAAATACAAAGTTTTAACTTTCTTTTATTTTGGTTTTGAAAATGGTTTTGAAAACGTTTTTATTATATCAATGAGTTGTATTGATATCTTGTGATTGGAATGTGGAAATGTTATGTTTCCTTTATGCATGTTTTATGTGATACGATTATGTTATGGTTTATGATATGTTTAAACCTATTCATATGAGGAATGCATTGGACTTAATAAGTGACGGGTGGAGCCCGCTATAGCTCCTCGATGCATCGGCAGGTCTCATGAGACAAACTAGTGTCTTGGCACGAGGCCTTGACAAAATCTTATTTGTGGTCTTGGCACGAGGCCTTGACTACGTGGTTATGATAGTCTGGAATTATGCATTCCATCATTATGAAAGTGGTTATTGATATTGCATGTGATTATTCGACCAGTAGAATATCCATGTGAAGAAGTAAATGGCATTATCTCATTTTACTTTTGCCACATTATGTTGAAGTTCATGTTTAAAAGGCTTTTGTTTTAGTTATACATTGCCTTAAATGTTAATGTTTATTTATGAAAGCTTCCGCATTATTGTTATCCTTACTGAGCATCTGAGCTCACCCCTTTCAATGTTTTAATATTTTCCAGGATGTGAAGAAGTATTTTATGAATGACCTGCAGGGTTAGTCGGAAGAGGATATGAGTGTGGACTATGGAGACTTTGTTATTGTAGTTTTTCACTTTTTGATGTAATGTAACGTTTACGAATGTATCTAGTGTTTCCAAGGCTACTAAACTAATCGGTCTTTCGAGACTTGATCTTTTGTGATCATGCCAATGTTACGAAGTAATGCACCGACTCTGGGTAGCTGGGGTCGGGGCGTTACAGTTGGTATCAGAGGCAGTTTAGTACTAACCTTGGAAGCTAGATTTAGATAAACTCTGATTAGAGCACATAGCCCAAAGATAGACTTTGAGGATTAGTATAGAAGAACTTCCTAGAATTTTAGTATTGTAGAGATGTTGTGAGTTTTCCGAGCAATACATCCCTGTCTGGATACGAGCAGGTAGAGGTGGCTCTGGCACAGATGTACCTAGGGGTAAAACCCGAAAACACCGCTTTGAGCTAGACTCAAACGGGAACTGGTGCACGACAACGGGCCTTGCTGCACTCTTGGTTATGACACTCCCGGGGGATATGCTTAGGATAATTCTCATTTTCTTTACAAACCATTATGTAAGGTTTATGAGTACATACTTCCTCAAAGGAAACATTTCTTTTTATGATTATGGATTATATCCATAAATAGTTCAATTTATGTTAAGTATTATACAAGTATGGAATTATGTATTTTGATTCATAAACTAATCTGGATTATGCCATTGTTTAGAAATGGCGCCTAGTAGAAGGAATGGAAACTGTATCAATGCACGAGCTCCGTGTAGGGATTGCCCTCCTGCTCAAGATAATTATTGTGGACCTGGAGATACAACTGGTGCTGATCAACTTATTACCATACTGGGACAACTCACGCAGGTTATGAATAACAACCTTACTCGTATGGAGCACCCTGATCCGCAACGTGGAGGATCAATGCTAGACCGTTTCATGAGGCAACAACCGCCAACCTTCAATGGGAGTACAAATCCTATAGTAGCTGAGCAATGGATAAATTCCTTAGAGAAAATATTCCATGCCTTGGGGAGTAGTGAAAGGGAGAATGTTATCATGGCAGTTTACCGCCTCACTGGAGATGCCGATCAGTGGTGGTCGCTGATTCAAAACACAAAGGAAGATGATGACGTATCGAATATGGAATGGAGGGAGTTCAAAGAGCTTTTCTTAGAAAAATACTTTCCTCGTGACCATCGAGCAGATATGGAAAGGCAATTTCTGAGTCTGAGGCAGAAGGAGGATGAGAATGTCGCAAAGTATGAGGCTAACTTTACAAGGTTAGCGAGGCATTCTGCCGATTATATACGTAACCCAAGGAGTAAGATTGATCGTTTCTTTGATGGGTTAAAACCATTTCTCCGTCGAGCTTTAGTATCACAATCCTTCTCATCATACGAAGATATAGTCTCATGTGCTATCAAGACAGAAAAGGAATTCTCTAAGTCTTATGACAACAAAGTAAAGCAAGAGAAGAAGAGAACGGTGGAACAAGAGACAGATAAAGGGAAAAAGGGAAAGAAGGATTTTCCATTATGTGATAATTGTGGGAAGAATCACCCTGGTACTTGCCTAAAAGGAATGGGAGTCTGTTATAAATGTGGAGAAAAAGGTCACCAGGCACGTGATTGCAAGGGAAAGAAAGAGGCTGTCAAAGTTGAATGCTACAATTGTAGAGAAATGGGTCATTACGCAAATGAATGTCCTAAGCGTCAAGGAATCTTACCTCAGAAAAGGCCAAGGGATCAAGGACAATCTTATGCTATTACTACAGTTGAAGCAGAATAACTAATGTATTGATGCTTTCGGACTCATGGATTATATTCTGGTTATTAGAATAATGTGATCTATATAAGGATTGTACTGCAGTACTTGTTGGTTTCAGTAAGGTTTTAATATGATGAAGGTAATTATATTTTTAGTATGTGACAATAAGAGAAACTTTACTTTGTTTGGGGAATCTGATAAATTGATTTTGGAATTAAGAGACCTTTTAGAGAAAGTCTGGACAGAGGTATTTTGGATAACTATAAAGGTTGGAGTGGATTAAGTTGATTTTTGGATAGTATGGTTTAAGGTTAAAAAAATTTATGAAGATTATTTTTGGAATATTATAATACTATAGTTTTAGGAAAAGGACAACCTGTAGGGTGGGGCATAAACCGTCGCGTCGGACAAAGCTGTAGGAATCGAACCCACAATCAAAGTGCGACAGGCCTTTATTTCCTACCACTAGCCTACAGGAAGTCCCTGGTTATTAAAAAATAATTTTACTAATCTAAATGGTATGTGTTAACATTTTGAACCTTATACCATTAGGATAAATAGAATATTTTTGAGTTCCGTTACCATTTGGAGTAAAAGTTGGGTTTGTGGTAAAAATTTATTAACGAATGAAAGTATACATAACAAGTATGTATATTCCCCTACGTTCTTAGTAAATCTCATAAATAAATTCCTCAACATTATAAAAGGTAACTTAAAACAAAAATGTTGTCGGTTAACTTTTCCAACTGGGGATTCAATGACCGTTTAACCAATCACAAGTTTGTGATTTTCTTGTGGTTAAACATTCTCCTAATCCTGTTTTCTATAACTCTCCATCAGACCTTGATGGTTTGTTTCTCCTCCATATCCATATTTTCATAGAATCCTAGAATGGGCTATATCGGGTGACCTTTGTACTTATCCTGCTTTCTTTTAATGTTATATATTTATTAACCTTATTTCCGATGTGGGTTTTCCACAAAGGTATTTTCTATTTTCAGCCTTTTATTATCAAAGAAAAATTTCAAATTGCGAGGACGCAATTTATTGAAGGAGGGGAGAATGTAACACCCCGAGCTTCCACGATACGCTTCTCATTCAATAATGCAATAGCTTGCATTGTACGCAAGTTCGAGTTCTAACACACCGCAACTAATCAAAATAGCCGTTATGAATAGTAATAACCACTTTTTAAAATTATAGAAATTTTATATGTCAAAATGGACTTCATTTTTGTATTCGTAATATCGAAATTAGCCTATGTTGAATTTTTGGTATTTTTCTGAGAACTTCTAAAATTTTATAAATAGTGAAAAATACTTAAAACAACTTTTTTAATCAAAATAATTTATAGTGATAAATTATAATATTTGGTGGTTTTAAAGTATAATTAGAATATATTTTTACCATTTTATCCAATGGTGGTCATTAGAATTAATTTAACATTGAAATAGGACATAAACAATTGCCAATCTTTTGATATAAATTGTTTCTTAAAAACACGCTATTTGTTGTGACAGCGGGAATTAATTATAAAATTAATTAATGCAACTAATATGTTTGGAATTTTGTAAAATAGACATCATTTTTGAATTCGGAATATCAATTATAGCTTAGGGTGAAATTTTGGCCTTATTCTGAAAAACTTCAATTTTTGATGAATAGTGAAACCACTAAGTGGTTGTTAAATAACTGATTTTTCGTTTAAATGAAATATTACCACTTCTGTGATTTGATTTTCAAAAATCCGACATACATGGTTGTCATTAAGAAGTAAAATGTGGTTCAATGGGATAAAAATAATTTTTCGGTGAATAGTAACTTATTAAGTTCTTAATCGCGATTAGTGGTAATTAGGGTAGTTTAAGGTATAAATAATACTTTAATAATATTAAATGACCTAGACACATGTCCCAACCTCATTGGTTGTGTCATGGCCGACCAAGACAAGCCATGGCCTAACTTGGGGACCCCATGGATCCACTTTTGTTGGGAAATAACATAAATTACTTTTTATTTAATGTTAAAGTGAAAATGACACTAACATAAAGTGTTTTACTAAAACAATTTTTAATTGGGGTTATACAAGTCCAAATTTTGATTATAAATAGTCATTGGAAAGCTAAAAAGATTTCCTACATCATAGTATTTGTTTTATAATTTTTAGACATTAAATAAATTAAAGTATTTATGACATAATAATGATGCAGCGATGACATCATTATTTGACGATTTAAATAAAATGAGAAGATAATGCAAAATCCGAGGCTTACACTTGTCCAAAGCCTATTGGATGAAGATATTTCGAAACCTTATCACCTTAGCCTCGAATTATATAGATGTGGGACCTTTAGAATCCGAAAAGCATTTTGAAATAATGTAACATTTCATTACTTTCCAAAAGTGCCCCTCCTCTCCACTTATAAAAGGCCCCCACCTCTCCCACCTTATTCACACCATCAAGCCATTTGGCTCGGCCAACCTCTGCCCAAATACTCTCCCAACATTCCTTCCTTACTCCTAGAAACCTCACTTTGGGCAGAACTCTTCCCAAGGAAGCCTTTAGCTCAAATCAAAAAGAGTTACCCGATTTTGAGGTAATGTCTTTTCTAATGTTGTTTTGTTTTATTTTTCTTCTCCAACCCCCTAAACTCTTTTTATTCATTTCTTTTGTAACAACACCAGTATCCTCAATATACTAGGATGTTGTTATAAGAAGGATTCGAGCTACACTTACACACACCTACATCTAATGGTTAAAGAACATACGGTTTCTGTGGATGGCGAATTTCTGCCTCACGAAACGATGATTGTTCAACACTCATATAACACCTCCAAAGGTGGCCATTAAGATGTCACTATTTTTATATATGATATATAATATGTTTTTGTTTTACTTATGCTTCTGTATTTCTCATTTATGGCATACTTTATGATTTCCATTATGGGTAAAACGCGATAATTTCATTTTAGGAAGTGCGGACTACCGCCCCCTCAAAGTGATTTGAATCGTTAATGCCATGTGTGGGATGTATAAAGGATGGAGTAAATGGTATTATACACTATATTATACTGGAATTATATTATACATTTATATCATTATGATTTCATTCCATTAAATATGAAATTGAAATGAAAGTAGCGTTCATGCGTACGTACGGCTTACCGTCTCCATGAACGGTGCATTTCATTTCTTACCTCTAAATGTTACGTAATATTATAAATGAATGTATATACTGTATATATATGATATATATGATATCTACATCATTAATATAATTCTGGATATAATGGATATTTCACCACATGAACAACTTATAATTATAAGAAGTTTATTGTTGACTCATGTACCAAAGATCGACAAAACGACCGTTATTAACTTAAATAATTACATAATGTTCATAACATTGTAATAAGTGATATAAAAAGGATAATGAAATTGAAAATGGTTCTTAATAAGGTAGATATTAACTCTAGTTTATTATTCAGGAGGTTAAAGAACGGTTGAGTCAAGTCGGACACAAGGTAAGGGAATTTCTTAACCCAACTTCCATTCTTTGGGTTAATCTCCTACTTTCAAATTATGTCATGATATTATTATGTCCTATATTGTATTTGTACATTATTTATGTGTACTTATAGTGAATACACATTATAGATGTACTTTATTTAAAAATTTATCTTTTTAAGGACTTCGTCTCAATCCCCTTTCATTGAGGCATATTTGGTTTTATACAAAACTTTCTTTTATACGGTGTATAAACCCCTTTGACTTTTACGTTTATTCAAAAGGAATCTTTTTTATACGAAGCGTTTTACTAAATGACAAAAAGGGAATGTTTTTATTTCCGTACTTATGCGGCGACAATGACTTCTCCGCCGCCGTGACCATTATTTGAGTTTCGGCTTCCTCTACAAGCCATCACTTTTTTAATGAAAAATAAATACAAAGTTTTAACTTTCTTTTATTTTGGTTTTGAAAATGGTTTTGAAAACGTTTTTATTATATCAATGAGTTGTATTGATATCTTGTGATTGGAATGTGGAAATGTTATGTTTCATTTATGCATGTTTTATGTGATACGATTATGTTATGGTTTATGATATGTTTAAACCTATTCATATGAGGAATGCATTGGACTTAATAAGTGACGGGTGGAGCCCGCTATAGCTCCTCGATGCATCGGCAGGTCTCATGAGACAAACTAGTGTCTTGGCACGAGGCCTTGACAAAATCTTATTTGTGGTCTTGGCACGAGGCCTTGACTACGTGGTTATGATAGTCTGGCATTATGCATTCCATCATTATGAAAGTGGTTATTGATATTGCATGTGATTATTCGACCAGTAGAATATCCATGTGAAGAAGTAAATGGCATTATCTCATTTTACTTTTGCCATATTATGTTGAAGTTCATGTTTAAAAGGCTTTTGTTTTAGTTATACATTGCCTTAAATGTTAATGTTTATTTATGAAAGCTTCCGCATTATTGTTATCCTTACTGAGCATCTGAGCTCACCCCTTTCAATGTTTTAATATTTTCCAGGATGTGAAGAAGTATTTTATGAATGACCTGCAGGGTTAGTCGGAAGAGGATATGAGTGTGGACTATGGAGACTTTGTTATTGTAGTTTTTCACTTTTTGATGTAATGTAACGTTTACGAATGTATCTAGTGTTTCCAAGGCTACTAAACTAATCGGTCTTTCGAGACTTGATCTTTTGTGATCATGCCAATGTTACGAAGTAATGCACCGACTCTGGGTAGCTGGGGTCGGGGCGTTACAACTTGGCATCATCAGAGTTAATTATTCTCTCTTGTTCATGAATGCATGTGACCATGCATATGACATTTATGTTGAACCTTTTCTTCCCTTTATTTCTTCTCCTTCTTTATACACATGTGCACACTTATTTTGATTCTTTTGTTTAATTGTCTTTATATATGCATGTGAATATATGCATGCATTCACTCACCTCTTCTTCTTCTTGTGTGAGAACCCTAATGGGTAAAACACACACAGACTTCTCTTCTCTTGTGTGATTATTTAAACCCGAATAGGTAAAGTTTCTTTAAGCACACACACTTAGACTCTTCTCCTTTTCCTCTTCTTTCTTTTATTTCTTACTTTTGAACTTAGATAGGGTGATTTTTTATATGTTTCTTAAAATAAAACATACACTTTCATGAAAGTTTCCACTTGTGATATCCTTCTTCTTCAACAATGAACCCCTACACACAGTAGATTAAAAACATGCAAATCAGAGGGATTTCATTCTTCTCCTCATGAAACCAGGGTGGTCACGGGTCATGTTATTTATACAAGGATGCATGGTTCTTCTTTGTTCATGAGGTGAATATATTTTCTTCTTCGTAAATCTTAGTGAGAGTGAATCTGAAGCACTGGCTCACGATGGCATGGCCTTCACAAAGAACAGTGAGGGTTTTAGAAAACCTATCGCATGTTCACGGGAACTGGTTCTTTGTGATGTGATTTGATATTGCATATCACTTATCAAACACTCACGGGATCTCTTCTTCACCGAGCATAGGGCTCATGGAACTCCTTGATGCTCTTCGTGAAGTGGTGTAGAGAGAGATGCTCTATTTTTTGAAAATAGAAGCTCTCACGTATGTGGGAGCCACAAAATTCTTCATGGATCAATCTCCTCCTTTTATAGGAAAGGGTAGCACCTCTTCTACATTAATTATCTGCATGAAATTTTGTTGATATCATAGTTTTGAATGCTCAGGATATCCGGTGTTTTGAAATCTTCAAACACACGGGTGAAGATATGTCGAGACTTGCAGTGTGTTTACTTTTTCGAACAGGTGGCCTTCTCTCTGATCATGTGTGTGCATTTGAGATTTGCATGTATCTCATTTTTTAAATCATGTATGAATCTGCATGGCCTCAGTAACTCCATTTTCTTCGGTTGAACCTTCATCCTTGATATATCGCATGCATGCAAGATGAATATTGCATGCATGATCCCGGTTCAATCCAGTAGCCTCATGGTGCCAAAATGGTACTTATTTGATAGCCATAGGTCTTCCATGGTGATCGGGCATCTTCTCTGGTGAGTGCAGTGTCTTCAATGGGTGGCAGTGGCATTGAGAGGTTGAAGACGATGGCACGGGATGGATCGAATGTCATGGGTGGATTAGACAACCCTAGTTCATACTCACGCGGCGCGGGATAGATGGATAGCGGATATTAGATCCATCTTCTGTGGATTGATTAAACAGTAGATCAAGACGCGATATTGGATGGATGATGGAGATTGCATATATTTTTTTTAAAACTCATCCCACATCGAAATGGTAACATGAGAATTTTGTATTTTATCAATCAAATCCCCCTAGAAACTAGTCAGAATTCTTCTATCCCCCTCCAGTGCCGCCCCACACTGGTTCTCTGTGGGCATGATCTTAGCGCCCACTTTGCCTCCTCAGGAATGCATATAGAGCCCACTATGCACACCTTGGGTGCTTATACATAGCCCCCATGCGCATCTTGAGGGATGGATCTACCTTGGATTACCCATGGGTGTGGTCGACCCCCTGTGGTCCCGCATGTGCCTTGGGTTGAGGCTGGGTAGCTAGCCCAAGTGTTGGCCCAATTTTTTGTAAGCCAAAAGAATAAACCTTCTAAGTGAAATGCATGGCCATATTAAAATATGTACATGGCCTCCTCAAGATCAACAAACCCTTCTTCAACCTTCTTCTTCCTTCTTTCTATTTTGTATTATTAAATCCAAATTACTTTAATCATCCTTAAAAGGATGTTACTCCAATGTTGTAAATGTTGCATCACACATGATACGAGTTCTTTGAACTTTCAAGATCAGTGCATCAATCGTCTGATTTCATCAACATGGAGAATTTCCAAAGCGTGGAATCCAATGATATGAATCCATAACAATTATCTAGGCATCTTCATTTCAATCAATCTCTATTCACTTTGGATTTTATTCTTAATTTTGATAACTACTGACACTTGTTGACAACAAATACAACTTATACACAAAGTGGTCCCAACAATCTCCCCCTTTGTATTTTGTTGTAAATACCATAAAACTTCTCCTAAAATGAATGTTTCAATGTAAAATTGAGAATCTTCTCTCTCCCCTTACTTATTTCTCTCTCCTAGACTTTCATTTCACTTATGTCTCCCTTATTAAAAATAAATAAAAAGTTCTTGGTAGAGAGGGTATCATTCCATTCTTAGTAAATGTGTCATCAATCATTTCACTCTAAGTCTACTTGATCAATGCTCAGTGTAGAAAACAAGAGGATTTGATTCAGACAATAAATTTTTCCATTACCAACTGAATATGACACCTCGTGAGATGAGAACTCGTGTACTTGTCTTCAAGAGATTTCCACTTTCATTCCAGGATTAGGATAATAAGTGTGATATGAGATAATTAACCTTAAACTCTTTCACTCTCTCCAATAAAAGGATCAAAAACATTCAACTGCAATTGGCAGGATAAGTGCCCTTGGGGAACTTTCACTCTTCTTATGTCATTGATTAACTTTGTTACTCCCCCTTTGTAGAATGATCTTTGTTTTGAGTAACCAAGGATGATAGATGTGGTAAAAACATATCTTTTCCAATGACATGATCTTTAGAAAATATTAAGAGTAATTGAATTTTATTCCAACTGATATTGACATTGATTGAGATAATAACTCTGGAAGCTTCCTCATGTGTCTCCCCCTCAAGGGAACACTTCTCATCACTGAATCTCAGGTTATCCCCCTGAGATCTTGCCTCACCTTAAATTCCCTATATGATAAGAACAAATACAATACAAAATGATTTAAGGGAATAAGGTGGATCCTATAGAGACCTGAAGCTTGACGTACATGGACATTACATTACTTTTGTGGAATACTTAATATATAACAAAAACCAAAACTCAAGGATCGTAATATTTTAGTGTCTTTGGAAACTCGGAACGTAATCTTCTAATCGTGGTGAAAGATCTTCAACATCTCCCATAAAGATCTTCCCCTTTTGGTTTTCTTACCTAAAACCTTTCTTTATGTCCTGGGGAAAAGAAAACATATAAAGGGTGATCTCAAATTCTTTTTAAGGGTAAACATGGATAAAATAAAACAAATCATATACATTTGAACTTAAAAACATGAACATAATGTTTAAACATCAAAATCTTGGGCAATGACATAAAAAATGGCAGTACATAAGGAATAGATAATAAAGGAACATTAATCATGATAAACTAGAATGGGAATAAAACATGTAATTGTGGCATCCATCAAGCACATGTAATGATTTCCATATTAGCCAAGGCATTGCTTCCAAGACCATCTTAGTGGACAAAGTCCCTTACTGAACCAGGTTTACTTGTCGTTCCAGCCCTGTATTACTGAACCGGATTTACTTTCCATTCCAACCATGTCTATCTCATGAGATATAAATCTTTACCCAATGTATTGGAGGGAGATATAGGTCCCACCCATCTCATAATGAAATCATTCTTACTTGTGCCACAACATAAACATAAATCATTCATCATAACCTAAAGAATAAAAATGGGTCTCATAAACAGCATCCCATCATAACATAATCCATATAAAACAAATGGATATAATTTCATAATAAGAAAAGTGAAACCATGTAAATCATAGATACATTATACTTGAAACATACACATATGAAATAATGTCATCTTAGATGGAAAATGGTTTTGATAAAACACTTGAAATGAATTCTTGAGGAAAATATCCTTTCTTCTTCAAAATCAATTTCTTTTCACAAAACGTCGTGAAATTTTAAAAGAAAAAGATTTTGTTTAAAATAGTCATGAAATATTTTGGAGGAAGCTTCATGAAAATAAGGCTTTATAAAACTGTAAAAATCCTTTCATGCTGTATAAGTTAAAAAAACATTATCCTCGTACTTTTGTCGAAAAAGTCAAAAAGTACCTCGTAACGTAAACAAAAGAAAGATTCCTTACATACCATGTAGTAAAGACAAAATGGGTAAAAGGGAAATTAAACATACATAAAAAAACTTTTAGAAAACATGGACTTGGATGATAACAATAACCCCAGCAAATACTTACAAATAAACAATCTCAGATAAGAACGGGATTGGAAAGGTTATCCCTTACCTTAGGTCTGATATGCTTCGTACGTATCTGAAACTCCTATATAATGGTTTAAAAAATGTTATTGGATTATTATATAATCATATTCATTGTTATGATATCATATATGGTTCACTTATGACTTTATATTACCCGTTCTTTTGTAAATCCCATGTTAAAGCAACGTTTTGGGTAAAATCATCTTATTTATCGTACGTGTTTGGACTTGTTGTTCTTGATGTTATTATTAATTATATCATGATTTACTTACTTCCAGAATGTAAATAATGATTTATATATCATATATATTCATTATATATCCAGAATATACATGAATTTATAATAGTACATAACATATGGAGGTAATAAATGAAATGCACCGTTCATGGAGACGGTAAACCGTACGTACGCATGAACTCTACTTTAATTTATATTTATTATTTTAATGTATTTAAAACATAATGATACATACTTATATTATAATTCCATTATAATATCATATATAATATCATTAACTCCATCCTTTATACATCCCACATAAGGCATTAACGAATCACATCACTTTGAGGGGGTTGTAGTCTGCACTTCCTCAAATGAGATTATCATATTTACCAACTATGGAAACCATAAATGCTTGATATAATTAGGAATTAAATAATTATAAGGAAATCCTAAACATAATATATATCATATATAAATATAGTGCCATCATAATGGCCACCATGAGAGGTGGTAGGATAAAATCGTACAATCATCCTTTCATGAGGCGTTAGTTTGCCATCACAGAAACATTATGTTCTTCATCCATTAGATGTAAGTGTGTGTAAGTGTAGTTATAATACTTCTCATAAAAACATCCTAGTATTTTTAGGATACTGGTTTTGTCACAAAATAAAGTATCAAAAATATTTTAGGGGTTGGAGAAGTAGAATAAAAGAAAACAACTTAAGAGAAATTATTACCTTTAATTTGGGTAACATCCTTTGGATTGAACTAAAATGACTTCTTTTAGTGTCTTCTGGATAATGTAAGTCTTCAAGGGGGATTATATGGATGTAGGGAGCTTATTTGGGCAGAGTTTTGATGAGCCAAAAGGATTGAGAGGTGTGATGAATTGCATATAAGTGGTCTCCTTTTATAAGGGAGTGGAGGGGCTCTTTAGGAAAGTGTGAAAACATTATTTTATTATAAACTTATATTCGGTTTCAAGATGTCCAAAACACATTAATGTAGAATATAAGATGACTCATAATCTAAATAAAATCATCCAATAGTAATTGGACAGGTTTTGGATGATATTTTAATCATTATAATCTTATTTATTTAAATCATTTATTAATGAGGTAAATACTGCATCATTATTGTGTCATAAATAATTTAATTTATTTTATGCCTAAAAATTATAAATAAAATACAAACATGTAGGAAATCTTTTTATCTTTCCAATGAATATTTATAGTCGAAAATATAATTTATATAGCCCCTTATAAAAACTAATTACTAAAGGATTTTTGTTAATGCCAATTTTGTCTTTACATTAAATTAATTAATCTAATGTGTCATTGTCTTTCATAAGTGTCTACATGGGGTCCCAAAATCGACCCAAGTATTCTAATGGTCGTCCATTACTCATCCAATAAGGTTTGTACAAGTGTTAAGATAATTTTTAATTATTATAATATTCTTTTAACCTTGAATTACCCTATTTACTTTTAACCGTGGTAAATAAAAGTAAAAAGTTACTATTCACCAAAAATTATTTTTATCTGATTGAACCACATTTTTCTCCTTGATATTAACCATGTCTCTCGGATTTTCGAAATTCAACTCATAGAAGCGGTAAAATTAAGTTTTATGAACAATTGCAAAAACTTCTAGGAGGTGGGTAAAAGATGGTGAAAAGTTCAATACAATTTTTTATAAATCTAAAATTATTATAAAATGATTCCAATAAATTTAATTGAACTTATATAAGTATTATGTATCTATTTTGACCTAAAATAAATTTAAATCAAATAAATTATTATTTAAATAAAAAGTCGGTTTTAACCAAAAACTCAGTGTTTTCACTATTCATCAAAAATTGAAGTTTTTCAGAAAAATACCAAAAATTCAGCCTAATCTATATTTGATATTTCGAATTCAAAAATTATGTCTATTTTTCAAAATTCAAAACATAGAAGTGGCATTAATTAATTTTAAAAGTAATTCCCGTTATCAAAACAAATAGCGTGTTTTTAAGAAACAATAACTATCAAAAGATCATCACTTGTTTATGTCCAAATTCAAAGTGAAATTAATTCCAATTACCAACATTGGATTAAATGGTAAAAATATATTTTAATTACACTTAAAAACCAATTAAAAAGATAATATAGCCATATAAATTATTACGATGAAAAAAAATTTCTTTAATTAAAATATATCGTGTTTTTACTATTCATCAAAATATGAAAGTTATCAGAATAATATGAAAATTTTATCCAAATTAAATTTTTATATCCTTATTCAAAGGAAGAATTTTATTTTGTCAAATTGAACTTATAAACATGTCAAAAACTATATTTAAAGTGGGTGCGCCATCAAAAGGCGGCAAAACTGCATTTTTTGAAAAATACTTATTTCACCGGAAAAATTTATTTTGTTCTCATACCATGTTCTAGAAAATATTTAATATGAATAATAATGTTATAAAATTCAAAATGTAGTTAATACTATTCATAACAACTAGTCCATAATAATATTATAACAATATATTGTTGTTTAGTGAAACATGGTATTACGTACTGCACATGCTATCGAGGAAGGTCGCGATTGCGTGTAATGCAAGCCAAGTCAGGGTGGCATGTAGTGCAAGACTCCTTTGTTATTTAATATAACAAAATACAAACATATTTCATTTATACATTAAACAAAGTCTATAATTAATGTTGCATAGAATAATTTCTACAAAATGAACTTTAAATTGTGTGTAACACGAACTAAGAATAGTGTTGCGTATACTGCAAGATAATATGGTGTTGCGTATAGCGCAAGATAATCTTGGTGTAGCGTATAACACAAGACATCAATTAAAAATAATAATTCTCATAAAATATTGGGTTGTTACATTCTACCCCCCTTAAAATGAATTTCTCCCTCGAAATTCGTCAGGGTTATAAATGGTTTGTTACTTGACAATTTCTTTCATAGAAACCCACATCATAAAAAGAAATGCTAAAACTTAATTTTAAAAAGTGAAGTATGAAACATAATGGTTACCCAAATTAACTCATCATTAGGTTTCCATATAGGAGATCATAGGTGAAAATATGGATATGGAAGAAAAATTTAACCATCATGTTCTGATGGAGAGTGGTAGAGAATAGGGCTATGAAAAAGCCAACAATCACAAAGCCATAGATTTGTGATGATCTAAGGTACCATCTGATTCATCAGATATAAGAGTACTAAGACAACATTTTTGGCTTTCAAGATAATTTCCCTAATGTTGAAGAATTTTTGAATTAAAATAAATTCTTACTTTATTTTGGTACAATCTCATTTTTGTTCATGTCTTGAACAATTTCCACTTCATCTCTTAAAGAAATGAAGTTGAATTTGTTATTCATGAAGTGTTAGCAGATCATGTGATAGAATGATGGGTCATTCCATCTATTTCAAACAAAAGGTTATCAAAAGTTATCAAATATACATAAGTCCATCTATGGTGAGTCTAATCATATACAATTCAAAAAAAATGAACTTATAAATCATCTATTATAACACTTAATAAAATAAAACTAGTTTCTACTAACCAAGGACTTCCTGTAGGCTAGTGGTAGGTGATAAAGGCATGTTGCACTTCGGTTGTGGGTTTGATTCTCACAGGCTTGTCTGACGTGACGGGTTGTCACCCGTTCTGCAGGTTGTTCCTTTTCTTAAACTACACTATTATAATATTCTATCAATAATATCGAAAAAAATTTCTAGCCTTAAACAATACTAAATTATGTTCAACATAATCCATTCCAATCTTTAGGATTATCCAAAATACTTCTTTCCAAACTCATAGTAAAAAGAGAATGATTAATAAAAAGGTCATATAACAAACACGTGAATACCATCATTTATCCCTCATATATCTTATTGATCACATTCCAATCATGTGAATACCTTAATCGTGTATTCTCTTGAAAAATGAATACCCATTGAACCTTAGTGAAAACATGAATACTGTCAAAAGTTAACTCTTTCCACATACCAAAATCCCAAAAATTATTTATACTCAAACCATGATATCACTTCGTCCTTATATAATTCATGAGCTCATTAATACTATCAAACATTTCATTATCTCCTTAGCACTTCTTTATGCGCGTATTAGGTGCTTTACAAAAATAACTAAATAACCTTTCATGGTTACCAGTACCATTCATCATACAGTTTCAAAACTTAAGGAAAGACAACAGTGTAACAAACCTTAGATGTCTCTTTATTCCATAGTACCATGAGATTACTAATACAACATTACTCTTGATAAACATGTAATCATTCCACTACCTTCTTAAACCATTGACCGAGATTCAACAATTCTTTCATCTCATATATCATTTGTAGTCTCTTTATTTCCATCCACATAAATACTACTCATATGACCATGCTGATTCTATTTATGATATTTTTCCTTAGGGCATTGGTTTGCATAATGCCCGTACATTCCACATTTAAAACACTTAATCGTTGTTGATGTCTTAGCAATACCATTATCCTTGTCCATGGTGTTAACTGAACCTTTTCCTTTACAATTACTAGCTTTGTGTCCTTCTTTTCCACACCCAAAGTATCTTCCAGTTCCTTTGAAACATTCTCCTTTATGCCTCTTCCCACATGACTTACATGAGGGAAATTGAACTTTCTTTCCTCTATGGTCATCATGAAACTCCATTTTTCTCTTATTATCTGAGTCAGGAAACTTACCAAAGCTGAGATTATTGATCATATTATGAGATTTATGATTAGGAATAATAACGATGTTTCGCCTTCCAAATCCCATTTCATTTTCTTGATCATGAATAATATCATTCCATTGTCCATCATATTCTCCATTATCGTGAATCTTCCTGTTTCCAGCCATTTTCTAAAACCCAAAAAGAATAGTATGAGAGGCAAAAATCATGATAGGTAAAACAACATAATAAAGGGGGAGTAACTTCAATATCTAACATCTTAGGTTTAATTCTAAGATAGTTACCATAATTCTATGACTATAACCTATAATTATACTTAACCTTAGGGACACCTCTAGACATACCTTAGAAATATTTCTAGGGATCTTACTAAAGTTTTCGCATCCTAGTTTCCAAAGGTTAACTAAACCTTTCCTCTGATACTAACTGTAGAGACCTGAAGCTTGACATACATGGACATTACATTACTTTTGCAGAATACTTAATACATAACAAAAACCAAAACTCAAGGATCGTAATAGTTTATTGTCTTTGGAAACTCAGAACGTAATCTTCTAATCATGGTGAAAGATCTTCAACATCTCCCATAAAGATCTTCCCCTTTTGGTTTTCTTACCTAAAACCTTTCTTTAAGTCATGGGGAAAAGAAAACATATAAAGGGTGATCTAAAATGCTCTGTAAGGGTAATTATGGACAAAATAAAACAAATCATATACATTTGATCTTAAAAACATGAACATAATGTTTAAACATCAAAATCTTGGGCAATGACATAAAACATGGCAGTACATAAGGCATAGATCATAAAGGAACATTAATCATGATAAACTAGAATCGAAAAAAAAAACATGTAATTGTGGCATCCATTAAGCACATGTAATGATTTCCATAGTATCCAAGGAATTGCTGCCAAGACCATCTTAGTGGACAAAGTCCCTTACTGAACTGGGTTTACTTGTCGTTCCAGCCCTGTATTACTGAACCAGATTTACTTATAGTTCCATCCATGTCTATATCATGAGATATAAATCTTTACCCAATTCATTTTAGGGATATATAGTTCCCACCCATCTCATAATGAAATCATTCTTACTTGTGCCACAACATAAACATAAATCATTCATCATAACCAAAAGAATAAAAATGGGTCTCATAAACATCATCCCATCATAACATAATCCATATAAAACAAATGGATTTCATTTCATCATAAGAAAATTGAAACCATGTAAATCATAGAGACATTATACTTGAAACATACACATATGAAATAATGTCATCTTAGACAGAAAATAGTTTTGATAAAACACTTGAAGTGAATTCTTGAGGAAAATATCCTTTCTTCTTCAAAATAAATTTCTTTTCACAAAACGTCATGAAATTTTAAAAGAAAAATATTTTGTTTAAAATAGGAATGAAATATTTTGGAGGAAGCTTCATGAAAATAAGGCTTTATAAAACCGTAAAAATCATTTCATGTCGTATAAGTTAAAAAAACATTCTCCTCGTACTTTTGTCGAAAAAGTCAAAAAGTACCTCATAACGTAAACAAAAGAAAGATTCCTTACATACCATGTAGTAAAGAAAAAATGGGTAAAAAGGGAATTAAACATACATAAAAACACTTTTATAAAACATTAACTTCTATGATAACAATAACCCCATCAAATACTTACGAATAAACAATCTCGGATAAGAACGAGATTGGAAAGGTTATCCCTTACCTTAGGTCTGATATGCTTCGTATGTATCTGAACCTCCTGTATAATGATTTAAATAATGTTATTGACTTATTAAAGAATCATATTAATTGTTATTATATCACATATGGTTCACTTATGACTTTATATTACCCATTCTTTTGTAAATCTCATGTTAAAGCAACATTTTGGGTAAAATCGTCGTATTTATCGTACGTGTTTAGACTTGTTGTTCTTGATGTTATTATTACTTATATCATGATTTAATTACTTCCAGAATGTAAATAATGATTTATATATCATATATATTCATTATATATCTAGAATATACATGTATTTATAATAGTACATAACATATGGAGGTAAGAAATGAAATGCACCATTCATGGAGACGGTAAACCGTACGTATGCATGAACGCTACTTTCATTTCTATTTATTATTTTAATGGAATTAAAGAATAATTATACATAGGTATATTATAATTATAGTATAATATCATATATAATATCATTAACTTCATCCTTTATACATCCCACATAAGGCATTAACGAATCACATCACTTTGAGGGGGCGGTAGTCTGCACTTCCACAAATGAGATTATCGTATTTACCAACTATGGAAACCATAAAGGCTTGATATAATTGAGAAGTAAAGAAGCATAATGAAATCATAAACATAATATATATCATATATAAATACAGTTCCATCATAATGTCCACCATGAGAGGCGGTAGGAGACAATCGAACAATCATCGTTTTGTGAGGCGTTAGTTTTCCATCACAGAAACATTATGTTCTTCATCCATTAGATGGAGGTGTGTGTAAGTGTAGTTATAATACTTATAATAAAAACATCCTAGTATTTTTAGGATACTGGTTTTGTCACAAAATAAAGGATTAAAAAGAGTTTAGGGGTTGGAGAAGTAGAATAAAAGAAAACAACTTAAGAGAAACTATTACCTTTAATTTGGGTAACTTCCTTTGGATTGAACCAAAAGGACTTCTTGGAGTGTCTTATGCCTCATGTAAGGCTTCAAGGTGGAGGAGAGGTATGTAGGGAGCTTATTTGGGTAGAGTTTGGATGAGTCAAAAGGCTTGAGAGGTGTGAGTAATTTCATAGAAGTTGTCTCCTTTTATAAGGGAGTGGAGGGGCTCTTTAGGAAAGTGTGAAAACATTATTTTATTATAAACTTATCTTCGGTTTCAAGAGGTCAAAAAACACATTAATATCTAAGATAAGATGACTCATAATCTAAATAAAATCATCCAATAGGAATTGGACAGGTTTTGGATGATATTTTAATCATTATAATCTTATTTATTTAAATCATTTATTAATGAGGTAAATACTGCATCATTATTGTGTCATAAATAATTTATTTTATTTTATGTCTAAAAATTATAAAAAACTACCAACATGTAGGAAATATTTTTAGATTTCCAATGAATATTTATAGTCAAAAATATAATTTATATAGACCCTTATAAAAATTAATTACTAAAGGATATTTGTTAATGTCAATTTTGTCTTTACATTAAATTAATTAATCTAATGTGTCATTTTCTTTCATAAGTGGCTCCATGGGGTCCCCAAATCGACCCACGTATTCCCATGGTTAGACATTACTCATCCAATAAGGTTTGGACAAGTGTTAAGGTAATTTTGAATTATTATAATATTCTTTTAGCCTTGAATTACCCTATTTACTTTTAACTGTGGTAAATAAAAGTAAAAAGTTACTATTCACCAAAAAAATATTTGTATCTAATTGAACCACATTTTTCTCCTTGATATTAACCGTATCTCTCAGATTTTCGAAATTGAACTCACAGAAGCGGTAAAATTAAGTTTTATGAACAATTGCAAAAGCTCCTAGGAGGTGGGTAAAAGACGGTGAAAAGTTCAATACAATTTTCTATAAATCTAAAATTATTATAAAATGATTACAATGAATTTAATTAAACTTATATAAGTATTATGCATCTATTTTGACCTAAAATAAATTTAAATCAAATAAATTATTATTTAAATAAAAAGTTGGTTTTAACCAAAAACTCAGTGTTTTCACTATTCATCAAAAATTGAAGTTTTTCAGAAAAATACCAAAAATTCAGCCTAAGCTATATTTGATATTATAAATTCAAAAATGATGTCTATTTTTTCAAATTCAAAACATAGAAGTGGCATTAATTAATTTTAAAAGTTATTCTCGTTATCAAAACAAGTAGCGTGTTTTTAAGAAACAATAACTATCAAAAGATCATCACTTGTTTATGTCCAATTTCAAAGTGAAATCAATTACAATTACCAACATTGGATTAAATGATAAAAATATATTCTAATTAAACTTTAAAACCAATTAAAAATATAATCTATCAATATAAATTATTGCTATGAAAAAAGTTGTTTTAAATTAAAATATAGCGTGTTTTTACTATTCATCAAAATATGACAGTTATCAGAATAATATGAAAATTTTATCCAAATTAAATTTTTATATCCTGATTCCAATGAAGAATTTTATTTTTTTTAAATTGAACTTATTGACATGTCAAAAACTAGATTTAAAGTGGGTGCACCATCAAAAGGCGACAAAACTGCATTTTTTGAAAAATACTTATTTCACCCAAAAAAATTATTTTGTTCTCATACCATGTTCTAGAAAATATGAAAGATGAATAATAATGTTATAAAATTCAAATTTTAGTTAATAATATTAATAACGTCTAGTCCATAATAATATTATAACAATATATCGTTGTTTAGTGAAGCCCGGTATTGCGTACTGCACACGCTATCGAGGAAGGTCGTGATTGCGTGTAATGCAAGACAAGTCAGGTTGGCATGTAGTGAAATACTCCTTTGTTGTTGCGTATAACAAAATAAAACCATATTTCATTTATACATTAAACAAATTCTATATTTAATATTTTGTAGAATAATTTCTACAAAACTAACTTGAAATTGTGTGTAACATGACCCAAGAATAGTGTTGCGTATACTGCAAGCTAATACGGTGTTGCGTATAGCGCAAGATAATATTGGTGTAACGTACTACACAAGACATCAATTAAAAAGAATAATTCTCATAAAATCTCGGGTTGTTACAGATCCTCCTTGCTTCATCAATATAAACAACAAGGTTGAGATGATCTTTTCAACCCAGATGCTCCATTCTTCACACTTTCACAATTGATCATCAATGCTGACTATGATTGTGTGGGACTCATTACATCTTACATTTCTTTGTGTTTGAGTATTATCACTTTAAGGGATTTAAAATCACTAGAATCTCTTAGTGAAACATTAATCTTCTTGAGGAATTCTTATTAGGCTGGAGTAAATTCAAAGCATCTTCTAACAGTGTGACCAGCCTTGTTGCACCTCACACACAGAAATTCTTTGTCTTCATATAGAATATTCTTTTTTTATCACTAGCCTTAGAATATTCATCTTCCATATTTCCCATTATTTCCAAATATTCAGGCCAAACCACCAATATATCATTAGGGGTTAAGGCATCAAGATTGAATCTTCTACATAGAACCTTCTGAGTGTCATCCTTCTTAGTAGTTCTTTTGGATACACTACCCCTCAAATTCTTGGACCTAGAATCCAAGGACTTCTCAGCTTGTCCATTTTTTTCCAGCTTCTATGATCTTCTTTTCTTATCAGCTTTGGGTACCTATTAAAATAAACATGCACCATTCATGTGACCAATCCTATTGCCTGCATAACAGATGCTATCTAACATTTCAAATCTGTTTGAATTATACATATGCATCTGAATCTGTGGATATTACTTCTTATTCTTTGGATTTCTCCCCCTTGATATGAGCTTTCTCTATGATTTTATATTTAAGTAATTGTACAAGCAATCCAGTGCATAATTCCTAAATCTATTACAGCACCAGCATTAACCAAAAAAACCTTGACTTCTTTCCATTTTCTTTGTAAGGTTGTTGAATCTTCTTCTTGGTATGTTGTGCTTTCTATGGGAAGATATATTCCACGCTCTTCTTCCTATTCAACCTAACCAAGGTGATAGGTACCACCTCACTTTTCTTCATCTATACTTATTTATAATTTTCCTTCCAACCTACACTTTTTATAGAAACAATTTTAGAAACATTAGTACAAGTTGGTATTAATGGTACCTTCTTCTCAACTTCTTATGATAGATCAATGAGTGAATCCATGATCTTATTATCACATGTTGAAGTTATTTTGATATTATAATACTCCTTTGAGCATTGAGTACTAGCATCAACTGTTTCCTTCTTTTGTGGAGACTCAATATGTTTCTTCTCAAGTTTGGTCAACTCAGCTTCCAATTCTAGATATCTCATATTGAGGATGAATTCCTGGTCTTTAATCATAGTCATCTTCTCTTCATAATCCTTCTTTAATATTTTAATTTCATCTTCATGCATCTTTACTTTGTTTTGTAACAAATATTCAAGTTCTTTGGTCTTCTTAGAGTCTTCTTTCGAATATACCCCTTTGACCTCATTGCCCTTTTTGATCTCATCTTCAAGTGCATGGATCTTTTCTTCTAGAGTCTTGTTGACTCTATCTTTTTCTTCAACATCTTTGAGCCACTTTGATTATATTACTTCAAATACACTCTTGGTTTCTTCAAAGGCTCCAACCTGTCTGGAGAGCTTTAAACATTCAACAATTTTTGCTTGTAATCCTTTATCCAAAACATCAGTTTCTACTTCCAACTAAGTGATATTTTCCTACATGCAATGAAATAATCCACAAACCAGGGATGTACTTTATTTAAGGATACCATGAAGAATCATTCTTAATCTATCAACTTATATTTCTTGAGATGTTTTAGATTGATCATCACCACTTGTTCTAGAATTTTCATCATGATAATAATTTCCAAATGTAATAACACATACCTCTTGATTAGTTGAGGTAGGAAGGTTGTCCATCTTCTTGGTGGGGACATGATCCACCTTATCATTACTTTACAATTATGGTGTCTCTTAAATGTCATCCAGATATGAAGAACCATATGCTTCATATTCTTTAGATAAGAGGGACTTATTATTCAACTTTCTCTTCTCCTTCTTTTTCCTATTCATTGTGGTCTTGGTAGATATAGACTTCTACTCAAAGATAATTTAATCTTTACTAAAAGTGAACTTCATTTATAACTCAATAAAGAAACTCAAATCTTTAAAATAGAATAAATTCACTATATAGAATCTAATAGAGGTGAACTTGTCCCTCTGATAACAATTAAGATGACTAGTTTGGGATATACCTAACACTAAGAGGGGGTGAATCAGTGTTAGGGACTTTTTAAACCAATTCCAACTTTTTATCCCTATACCACTTGATCGGTTAGGATCTCGATTCTCTTATTCTCTTTTTCCTATCGCATGAAATAATATAAATCTGTAAAAATATGCACATGATATTTTTACAAGGTTCACCACTCAATAAGAGCAGCTACATCCTTTCCATGCATGTGAATGAACAGTGCATGGATTCTCCATTATAATGTGATATGTTGTTACAGTGGAGTGGCTAGGAAAATAATCCTCTAGCCAGTGTGAGTCCCTACACTTTGGAGGGGGTGGGAAATAATCATATTCCCTAGATTGGTGATAGCCTAGTCCAGCTTGTAGCCTCTAGATGGTTCTTTATACTACCCACAGAGACAGTCTTCATCCTTCTTCAAAGGTAGGTTATACTCTTCATCTATTTCAATGCTCTTCACTTGATTACTTTCAAATCATTAAGAAAAAAATTATCTTCATTATTTCTCTTCTTCCCTAGTTCAAAACCAACTACACTATTATTCTTTTCTCTTCTTCTCTAGTACAACAACTAAGTTCACTATAACTTATTCTCTCTTCTTAGGTAGAATCACATACACCAATGTGATTATTCAAACACTAAGGATCAGATCACTTGGAATCATCAAAGTTAATTATTCTCTCTTATTTATGAATTCATGTGATAATGCATATGACATTTAGGTTGAACCATCTCTTCCCTTTCTTTATTCTTCTTCTTTACACACATGCATACACTTTTTTTGATTATTTTGTTTAAGTGTCTTTACATATGCATGTGCATATATGCGTGCATTCACTCGCCTCTTCTTCTTCTTATGTTATAACCCTAATGGGTAAAACACACATGGCCTTCTCTTATCTTGTGTCATTCTTTAAACCTTTTTTTTAAGGTTGGGGTCGAAAACTCATTTATTATTAAATCAAAGCAAAGACCTCTTTTAACTAGGTAGAGGGACACCCATTACATATCCCGAAGGCCCAGTGGGCATTTAGCCCATTACATGGCCCGTAGGCCCAAATTTATGGCCCAAAGCCCATTCTGTGAATAGTACTGCTACAGTACCCGCACTGCTATAGTACCGGTACCCTGCCGCCGCTACAGTGACCTACCGCCGCTACAGCACCCGTCATTGCTACAATACCTGCATCTGCTACAGTACACTACAGTACTGCTATAGTAACCTGCGCCCCATGGGTTTTGAACCCCCATTTTTCATGTAGTATTACGGGGTGCTTACCACTAAGCCAAACCCCAACTACTGATTCTTTAAAACATGAAAATCAAAGGGACTTCCTTCTTCGCCTCGTGAAACCAGGGTGTCCACAGGTCACATTCTTTAAGAAAGGATGTGTGGTTCTTATTTTTTCATTATGTGAATAGATTTTCTTCTTCACAAAGCTCTGTGAGAGTGAATATCAAGCACTGGTTTACGATGGCACGGCCTTCGCAAAGCATAGTGAGGGTTTTAGAAAACCTATCATGTGTTCATGGGAACGAGTTCTTCACAATGTGATTTGAGAGTGCAGAGCACTTATCAAACACTCACGGGATCTCTTCTTCATAGAGCAGAGGGATCTTGGAAATCCTTTATGCTCTTCACGAAGTGGTGCATAGAGAGATGCTCTGTTTTTTTAAAATAAGAGCTCTCGCATATGTGGGAGTAGCAACATTCTTCGTGGCTTGGGATCCTCCTTTTATAGAAAATGGGAGCACCTCTTCTGCATTCATGCTCAGCATGAAATTTCATTGATGTCGTGGCTTTGAATGCTTGGGATATCCAGTGTTTTGAAATCTTCAAAATCACGGGTGAAGATATGCCAAGAATTGTAGTGTCTTTCCTTTTTTGAACACATAGCCTTCTCCCTGATCACATGCATGCAATTGAGATTTGCATGTATCTCATTTTTAAATCATGCACAAATCCACGTGGCCTCGGAAAATCTATTTTCCTCAACCGAACCTTTATCCTTAATATATCACATGCATGAAAGATGAATATTTCATGCATGTTCTCGGTTTGATCTAGTAGCCTTAATGGTTACAAAATGGTTCTTCTTTGATAACCAGAGGCCATCCATGGTGATTAGGCTTCTTATCCAGTGAGTGTAGTGTCATCGGTGGGTGGCAGCGGCATTGAGAGGTTGAAGATGACTACGAAGGATGGACTGAATGTCATGGGAGGATCAGACGGCCCTGGTTCAAACTCACATGGCATAGGATAGATGGACGGCGAAGATTAGATCCATCTGCCACAGATTAATCGAATGGTAGAGTGAGACGCAGGATTAGATGGACGGCGGAGATTACATCCTTGTTTTTTAAAACTCATCCCACATCAAAATGGTAATGCAGGAATTTCGTATTTTATCAATAAAATCCCCCCAGTAACTGGTAAAACTTTTCCTCTCCCTACTCTGGTGTCTCCCCACACCGGTTCACTACGGGCGCACTTTAGCACCCACTCTTCCTCCTTAGGCGCGCACCTATCACCCACTATGCACACCCTGGGGGCTTATACATGGCCCCCATGTGCCTCTTGGGGGATGGCTCTACCTTGGATTCCCCATGGGAACGGTCAACCCCCTGTGGTCTTGTATGTTTCTTGGGTTGAGGCTAGGTAGCTAGCTTAATAATTGGCCAAATTTTTTGTAAGCTAAAAGAATAAACCCTCTAAGTGAAATTCATGGCCATAGTAAAATATGCACATGGCCTCCTCAAGATCAACAACCCCTTCTTCAACCTTCTTCTTCCTCCTTTCCATTTTGGATTATTAAATTCAAAGTACTTTAATCATCCTTAAAATTGTACTACTCCAATGTTGTAAATGTTGTATCACACATGATACAAGTTCTTTGAACTTTCAAGATTAGTGCATCAATCGTCTGATTTCATCAACATGGATAATTTCCCAATCATGGTATCCAATCCTATGAATCCATAACAAATCTCCAGACATATTCACTTCAATCAATCTCCATTCACTTTGGATTTCCTTCTTCATTTTGACAATTATCGACACTTGTTGACAACAAATACAACTTATACACCAAGTAGTCCCAACAAAAGTTGTATTTTAAAATGATTTGAAATGATTTGCCCATTTTTGATTGATTGATTTAGTGCATGTGAGCCTAGGTAGTTAGTGGGTTATTTGGGATAAGAATGATTGTATGGTAATTCCCTAGAAATGGATTAATAATGAAAAATCTAATAAGAACTTAGTTCAGCATATCTTATCCCCTATGGGATTTTGATGAGTCATATTCAGTGTGCTCCAGAGGGACATGTGCACACATATTAGTTGTGATTACTGATATGAGATATGCGAGGATCCCAAAACTAGAAACTATCATACTATAGGTAAAATGGTTGTGGTGATTTTTGTGATTGTTTTGAAATATATTCCATCGATATAGAGTTGTTTTACTCATGCCTATTAATTTATATAAACTGATTTGTATAAAATGTTTATTTAATCCATGTTGAGATGTTTTTCCATAAAATTGAAATGAAATCATGTTTTTTCTTAAATATGTAAATTTATTGTCATACCTATTTTGATTAAAATTGAAAGTATGATTTTTTTATCATTATAGAATCTTATGATGGAACACTTGGTGAGACCCTATTGGGATTTATACCTCATACCCTACCTTTTCCTTTAGAAATTTGTAGATTTTTTTCTACTAGGTCTGAGTAAAGGGAAATTTTCTTTGGAGGAGGTGGATTTTCTTGATCCCTTGGGGATTGGAGTGGAATTTCCTTTGAGACTTTGGGTTATCTTTTCTTTTTTCTAGTACTTTCATGATGTACTATTTTGGTTTTTGATATACCTTTTTGGTTTCTGATATTATATCCTTTGGAAGTTTTTGGAGCAAAGTAATATGTATCTATTATCTTCTGTTATGTTTGTGGAAAATTCATCCACGTTATTATATTGCAGGATGTCATGTTCTAGTCTCCAACCTGTGGGTATCGATAATTCCCTTAGGTCTATGTCAATATTGACTCGGGTATCATGTTATAGGGTATTTGAGTGGTTTTATAAAAATGTGGTCACTTTTTTTCTTCATGTAGTCACTTTATTTTTCTTTATGTGGTCTGGTCATTTTTCTTTATGAGGTAGCTTTATTTTTATTTATGTGTTCACTTTATTTTTCTTCATAGAGTCACTTTATTTTTATTCAGGTGATCACTTCCAGAATTTTTCAATTTTTCATTGAAGGTAACTTATAGAAAAGGTCACTTCTAGACATTTTCAAATTTTTACTCAAGGTTACTTCTAGACTTCTTCAAATTTTTAAGAGTATACTAATAATATAAAATAGCATATAAAGCACCAACCCATATTATGATCACTTTTTTTCTAACATAAATTAATAATATTATAATAACCAAAACATAAATAAATAAAGTGGATAAAGGATCCACTTAAAAAAACACATAAAATATCAAATTTCCATTCTAAAACTCATAAAATTTATCATTACATCCCATAGGAAACATTACTTTTAGTTATCTTATAAAATAAGAAGAAATGTCATTTTATTTTAAAAAAATTTAAAAATTCCTAAAAAATGGGATAAGTATCTTCTTTGAAAACTAATATAAACTTCTATATGAATCATGATAATGAATAATGGATATGAATATGAAAAAAAAATCATGTAGTAAACATTAAAAAACATTCTTTTATACTTTTGTAAAAAGATTTAAAAGTGGCTCCTATAGAAAATGTTAAAAATATTCCTTTTCAAATCCTTTTTAAAATTGTTCAAAAATAGTTTAAAATTACCTCTAAAATATTTTTAAGTATAAATAAGAACAATATTTAAGTATTTTATAGAAAATTGATATGGATAATAAAAATTTTTAAAAAAATTTAAATAATATTTTAAAGGAAAATCCCTTATCACTTTGGTAACTTTTGAATCAAAAGGATATTGAATCATGGAACTTGGAATGGATTTATAAACTACTATAGTTTCAGGAAACAAATGATAAAATTCATTCATATGGTATTTTATACAAAAACCAAAATAAAACATGTGGTTAAAATGAAATAAGTCTCAAATAAAGAAAATTAATACAAGAAATCCCCTACCTTGAGTCCTGAATCATTTCATACATTATATAACCCATAAATTATAAAATCATATTGATCATTTATTTTATTAAGAACCTTTCTCATGTTAATTACATTATCATTATTTGTTTTATTTGTTTTATTTTATTTATTTTCATGTTCTATTTATTTACTAAAATAGTTAAGTTCATGTTGGATGTTTTAGGGTTGTTCGGTTTATAACCTCAAAATAACATCAGTGTATTGACCATAGTCAAAGGGGTAATGGTTTAATCATCTCCATAATATTAAAAAATTTATAATTATCATTATTATACATTTAATATACTTTTATAACCACCCATGTAACTCGGTCAAGAAAAATGAAGCACATGATTTTATAGATACGGTAGTTCGTACGTATGTATAAATGACGTTTCCATTTTTCTAATCGATGAAAAAGAAATAAAGTAGATAAATTTTCACCTTTAAATAGTAATAATAGTATTATAAATATAATATTTATTCATTAAATACATCCTTATGACTATCCAAGTAAGGAAAAAATGAAAAACAAATCACATCACTTTATGGAGGTGGTAGTCCACACATATGCACATGTGATGTTATTATTTTTAAAAGAAAGGAAGGGTAATAAGGTAGATAATATGTTATATTTATAGAATAATAATAATTTAATAAATATCATATATATTCATTAATTCCATCTTTATAACCATCCATGTTAGGCTGTGATAAAAAACAAAACACATTGCTTCGTGGAGGTAGTAGTCCACACATACATACGAGTGATGTTTTCATTTCCCATGGGATGGAAATGAGGTGGAAAACAGCTCTTACATAATAATAATAAAATTTAAGTATATTTAATATACTTATTTACTCATATTTTATGGTTATAATATATTTTAAGGAGGTATAAGAAGAAATAAATGTGAAATAATTTGGTTAAGTCTTATACCTCCTCCTTGGATATATTCATTTGGCTTACACTTTAATCCTTATAGGATTGGTATATTGGTGGGACCATAACTTCTAGTATATGTTTAGGAGATTTGGGAAGTTATTTGGGTATATATTAGTAAATATAGAGTGCTAAAATTGGGGGATAAGTGAGGAGAGGATGTGTTATTTTATAAGTGAGGAGAGTGGAACTCTTATAAATATTAAGAACTTTAAAATAATATAAAGTCATTTTCAAGTTAAAGTGGCACAAAGGAAACCGAATTTAGAATATAATATATTTTAAGTTCTAAATATGCACAAAAATTCGTATTCAGATAATTTTTGTAGATATTTGAAGTCTTGTCCCTTAATTTAGCCCCCTAATTAACCGTTTTTACCCTTGTTGTGGTGATAAACTTTTATCATGGTAACAATTAATTATGATTAAAAATTAAATTAAACTCATTAAAAAAATTAAAAGAATTATTGTAAATATTAAATATATTTTCTAATAATAAATTTCATAATTTTTGGAAATTAATTCTATTATAATTACACAAAACTCTTAAAACCCATTTTTTTTAAAAAAAAGTATTTTTATGTGTGAAAAATAAAGTTATATTTATTTAGGAAAAAGAAAATTTATTATTGGTTATTCACAAGAATTTATTGTCTTATTATTAAAAAAATTAAGGTTATTTTATGTTATAACCATGTCAAAACCTAATGACACCTTCCAATCACACTATTAAATACAAAGAACCAAAAATATTTTTTTATTTATTTAAAATGTAACTTATGTTCCAAAAAGACGTGCATGAGTTTCAAAATTCATCATAATAGTTTTAAATTATTTATTATAAACCTTAAAAACATATTTGTTTGATATAAAGTTTTAATATATTTTTAATTCATTATTATATCATAATGATATCAAAAAAGTTACGGTATTTGTAAAATCGGTATTTTTTACTATTAACCCCAAAATCAACTATTTTATAAAAATACCAAAAAATAACCCTAATATAATTTTAATATGATGATATAAAAAATTAATTTAATTTTATCAAATATAATTTCTAAAATTGTCATAAAATAATTCTAATACCCGCACACAAAATTTGTAAAAACCCTTTTCAGGAAAAATGTGTTTCGAAAAATAAAATTAATTTATTCTCATTCATTTTCTCATAACAAACATTTGATGATTGTTAATTTATTGGATTAAATATATTTTTAATAAATTTAATATAAATCAGTAATCAATATTTATTAATTTTATTTATTACTATAAAAATACATTGCGCATTTCAAAACAATTTTTGAAAAAAATATCTATTTTTAGCATCAAAAATATTATCTTCATTTCTAAAAAATTGACAGCCAATGTATGAATGATTATTATTTAGTTTATATGTATAAAAAATATTTTTTCAATAAATTTAATACTCTGGATAAAATAAATTTGTATTTTAAATGAAATATATAAAATACAAAGAAAATCCTATTTTATAAAAACTGAACGTTTTGAACTTTAACTATTATTAACCTTATATGATTTAATTCTAATAATTAAAAATTGACTATTTATTTCATAGAAATTGATCAATAAATTTTTTCATGAAAAAAAATAAACATTTATTTTATAACATGGTTACTTTTATCTATACCCATCAATCCAACGGTTAGGTTATAACAGTCATATATAAATAATAATAATACTATATTATATCATGATTTGTTTAAACTCCTTGTCATGTGTCATAAATTAAATCAAACATAGTATTAATTTAAAGTAATATAAACTAAAATATTAGTGTGTTACCCCCCCCCTAAAGAAATTATGTCCTCATAATTTTATCTCACATCCGATAAAAAGGATTTAAAATATGTTTAGAATCAATTCTAAAGAGTATAGGATAAATATACATAAGTGGAAATAAATACCTTTTAATCCACATGATAGCATTAAATTTTCAAAATAACATTAATTTATATATTAATATAAGTAAACTTATCATTTCCTAAATATTTCTTAAATCATACATTTACCATTGTGAGACTCATACTTTTGAATTAGTTTCAAAAAGTGTGCCTTCATAGCTGAGAAATATTTTCCATATAATACTCGATAGATTTATCTTTCTCTCTCTTGAGTTGAGAAATTATTTTAACATCAAGATATTGAATAAAAGAAAATATACTTACTTGAAGTCATTCCATACCATAAACATAATTTTGTCCTTTGGTTGTGTTTCGATAAGTTTTCCACCTCTATTTCATCTCATATTCTAAATGATAGATAACCATGATGAATTTTCCATGCCTAAAGCACTAAAATTGAATTTTAGTGGATCAAAATATCCACAAAAGTATGACAAGATATTTATCTTATTTCTACCGATTAACCAAAACTAAAGATTATTTTTACAAGTTAAGTTAATATCCAATATGAATAAACCTTTATACAATGAAATACTACATTAATATCTAATGCCTCAATAATAACACACAAAGTTTGACTTAAATCATTCCATAAATAACTAACCTTAAAACTCTTCAAAATATTCTTAATCAAATTTGAAACCCAAATATTAAAATGATTTGATCATATATTCTTCCAAAATAAACATAACATTTATCTCTAAATAATATCAATTAATCATAAAGTCACATACTAAGAATGAATATAACCTAATAATATAGTCTCCAAAATAAAATAATATTTTCTAAAATAAAATCATATATTCTTAAAAGGTTAACTCAATATTTATTCCTCAAATAATATCAATCTCTTTGACATAAAATCTCATATTAGCCCAAATTTTCACATTTACCTCAATTCCTATAATATTCGAAAAATTATAGTGAACTTATTCCAAAATAACAATAATAAATTAGTCACCAAAACAATTTTCAATCTCTTAATTATCTATACAACAAAATATATGTTCCTAAAAAGAAATATATTAACCATTTATCATAAGTAATCATAATTATCACAACATCAAAGATCATATTAACCTTAAAGGTTAATTTTCCATACAACCTCTATCCTCAACATAATAACATTATTCCTAAATAACCTTCATAGTATATAAAACAATAAATATAAGTGTTATATATAATTAAATCATGTACTAAAACCAAATAAATATCTCCCAAATATTATTAATCACTTTTCAATATAATCACATAATACCTCAGAAGGGTGTCTATAATTTTGAACTTATGATCATTCTTAAATCTCATCAACCTTTAAATAAAATACCACTATATCATAACCCTATTTATAGACACTTTAATAAACATTCATAAAGCTTTAATCATTATTTATCATCTTATTCCTTAATATTTTCTTCCTATAATAAAAAATAAGAATCAGGTCCTAAGATTCATAACTCAATCTAATCATGTTTCTTTTAAACATAATAAAAACTATTGAAATAATTCATACCTTTTATATTTTATTCAAAATTTATAAATATTTAGTTGTTTATATTAAAAATTTACTAAAATTTTATTCATATGATCTTTATTATCCCCTACATAAGATTTCATCCTATGATATTTATTTTCATAATTCTTATACTCCCCATATTTGAAACATCTTATTATTCCCTTGAGACATATTCCTGGGTGCTTCTTCCCACATTCTTAAGGTGTAAGAATTTGAATGTTTTTATATTCATGATATTTATCACTTGAACTTCCTTGAAACTCCATTTTATCTTATTTTTTCAATTAAAATTCACTTATGTTTAGGTTGTTAATTAGAACCTCTAATATCTAGTTAGGCATAATAATAATAATTTTTACTCCAAATCCCATCCCATTCAGTTTATCATTAATAAAACCACCATATTACCCTTCACATCCATTTTTAACTTGATTCCTACAAGTTCCAGTCATTTACTAAAAACAAAATGGTTAGTGTTAGTATATCAAATAAAATCATAATAAATCATCTTATAAATACTAATATGTCCTTAACTATGTCACATTTTATTCAACTCTTTTGATTCAACCAAAAATAACCATAATTTTTTATAGCATACTAAATTTTTGGTTGTAGAATAAACTTAACTTATGATCCCAAACAATTATAATAACCCATGATGTTTTTTAAATAATTTTAAATAATTATTATCCAATAATAGTATAACCTATAAATTTATCTAAACCCTTACTCTAATACCAACTATAATGATTGGTATCATAATAAACCCATAATTATATGATTTATAACAAGGGTTTCACTTTATTATATTTACAAGATATTTTCTATTTATATTTGTAGAGAATTATGAAAACCATTACATAATAAAGTGTGCATTTCCACATAGTGTATATTTGTTTCCAAAAAAAATAGGTTTTTATGCTAACACTCATAATTCATTCAGGACAACGTTTATTCATTCAAAATGTTTCACCATTGACCTTATTATAATCCCCACATATCATTAAGAATTTTTTAAGAAAATGAAAACATAGGATGATCAAAACAAATCTTGGTAAGGTATATAAAAATAAAGGGAACTAGTTGATCCAATTGAAATTCATGAAAATAAATAAGGAAGTTTTCTTTATTTACATGATAAATTTGAGATAAAATAATCATTTACTTAGTCATGAAATCATTTACAAAGACCAAAGTTTACATAAATCATTTTTTTTAATAAATAATAAAGGAAAAAATCATAAACACGAGAGTTACTTGGTAAAAAATGAGAACTCGGGAAAAAACCTTAAAAAACAAACATTTCACCTTTATAAAATCATAAACTTTACTTTGATCATGAGCTCATTTTATTACCTTATGAAACCAAAATATCATCACTAAAAAATATTTATCTTTTTCCAACATAGTTATATCTATAGGTAAAGGTACATTTTCTATTGGTAAAGTGTTTTACAAACATATATGTCTCTATCACTAAATTTTTGGTAAAAACCATGTCACTAAATGTTATTGTAAAAGATAGAATAGTTATCTTTCAATTATAAAAATACCAAAAAATAATATATTTTTTATTCAAAATTTTTATTAATGGATTCATATGAAAAATTTATCTACTCATAACAATCATTTCAACAATTAATATTTATTTATAAATTATTTTTTTAATGAAAAATTATGTGATATTATTATATCTAGAGGTAATAATTTATATTATATTTATTAAATTAGTTATATATAATATAGTGATTATAATTATTATATAATAATTTTAAGATTAACTTGCACATAACCACACCAAAGAGATTAAAAAGATGGTACATGAGACCAAAAAGGTATTTTTTTCTAAATAAATAATAATATGGCTATCATAATCCAATAGATACACCGACCAAACTATGACCATGTATTTTATTATATGATGTCATTTCATTCAAATACATCAAAACATGGCCACAAAAACTCCATGGTACAGAACCAATTCCCATCAAACATTTTTTTGTATAATCCTAATAAAACTAAGGAACTGTTTCCACCAATCATACATCTACCTCAGGCACTAAAACCAACACCATGAATCATTTGGTCCAAAAACTATACACACTGCAACTATAAAGAGAAAATCCTTGAATATAGTCCACCTCCAGTTACACTTTGTGATTATTGAACATCAATGACCAATATTTGAAAATAGAACGGCTCTGACAACAGTGACCTACACAAATACCGACCACAAACATATAGAATGATAAGAAAAACCAATGATAAGAAAACATAGAAAACCATAACCTAGAACAAACCAACCAAAAAAAACATAGAAAAACAATGTCAGAAATAGCCAGTACTAAATTTTTAATGATATAAGGATGGTCCAAAAGCTTTAGTAGAGCTAAAAACTACTTTAATTCCTTCATCGAAACCTATATAAACTACATATAGTTTGAAAAAAAATAGCTGGTAATATTTAAAATTATTCATTAAAATGTATAATTTATAGTATAAAATATGAAAAAACAATATACAGTATGAAATTATAATGAAAAAAATAAATTTCATATTGTATACACTATAAAAAATAGTATGTAATATGAAATTAGTCTATGCGGTATGAAGTTAGTTCATATGTGAGGATTGAGGAGGTATTAAAATTAAAAATCATATCATCATGTTTGAAAGTGAATAATAATATAAATATTAATAAAATAATTAATAAAAATGTTTAAATTAAAATAATACTATGATTAAAGTAATTACAAGCTCTGCTGAAAAAAAAAACTTATATTAACTTGTAAAAAAATTACATAGCAGCAAATTCCAATATGAAACATTTAAAAAATGTTTACATAGAATATAAAAAAATTAATGTAAAGATTGAAATTTGTAATTTCAATAAGATGTAAAATTTCAAAAAATATATTCAATCCAGGATCTTCATTCATATGTAAAAAAAGTGGGTTATAACTACAAATCCATTCAATTTCCTCAAAATACAACAAATATTTCTAAGAAGCGCCAATACTACAACTACATCTGACTAAAACAAAATAAAATCCATCATTTTTAATATAAAAATTATCTATTTTCATATACAACACAAATATTGGTCAATTTCTTCATTGAGATTCAATTAAACTATCAAAAATATTTTCAGTAAATTATCAAAAAAACTTTCAACATCTTTATGGGAAAACTGAAATAATAACATGATTTCAACATGTAACAAAAGATAACCAAATGAAACATATATCATTTCAAACCAAGGTATATTTCAATCATATAATCTAGAACAATAAATTAAAAAACCAAAACAATATCCACTAATTTGAATAAAATACATTTACTTGTTTATATGATTTATTTAGTGTTTAAAAATACAAATTCAAAAATGCAACTGGTAACTAAAAATAATCAGTACATCAAAATATATTTTCAAAAATGAAGGGAATAATTATGCTGGTAAATAATTTCACTTAATATTATGTAATGGATCAAATGTGATCATCCAGTAAAGGTATTCAACTTTATAATTTCTATTAGTATTAATATTGTGGTAACTCAGGGTACTCAGATTTAGTCTAATTTGTGTATCCAGAGTGTTATTAGATCTAAAATGAAAATATTGGTCTAGAATTTGACTAATTAAAATAGCATGATGATAATAAAAAGTTAATTTATTGTAAATTATTAATAGATAAGTCATTTTTATGTTCATTAGAATGAGAAAACTATTTGATAAAAAATGGTTATAAAAAATCAATTTTTTTATTTTACATTAGAGATAAGTATAACAATGGTGAAAAATACTTTTAAAGATTAAGTTGGCATAAGGGATTCAGAAACACTACATTAGATAATTTTATATCCATACAATATTAATTTGAAATATTTCATATTCATGGGTCAGCAATCTTTCAAACTTATATAGTTATTTAAAAAAATAGATGATTGGAAGAAGATAAAGGTTTCTAAGATATATTCTATCATTTATTTCCAATATCCTATAGTGAACATACCCACCAATACCAAATCTCACCATGTATTATCCTTATATATTTCTAAGTTACCTGTATATAACTAAAGAATTAAAAACCAGCTTTCAAAATATTAGTTTAAAACAATTTTTATTAGAACTTATATAAAACTATAAAGCATTATTTAGAATAAAAAAATTATTATAAAAATTTGAGGAATCTATTTTGGTCTACTAAAGCTGGAAAACATCATTAAAAAATAGAAAACTAATGGTGTTTGTTCTATTTATCTTAAAATGGTTGTAATTAAAATATAGATTAAAACTACTACTTTAAGTGGTAGAAAACAAATATATTAATAAGCAGTTAGGAGATAATATTAGAGAAACTATTTTGTAGTCAAGAAATAGAACTATATGACATGACTTAACCAAAACTACTTGTTACACTGGTTCTGATAAATAATTTAGAATATGTTACAGGAAAGTGATATCAATTAAAAATAGAAAGAGAAAAAATTAAATAATGTTGATCTTTTATAAGAATATAAAACTTCATGATAATAATAGATACCTTAAAACATCTATTGATATCAAGTAGTGTTTTTTTTATTATGAAATATTTGTAAAGTTGAATATGAAGTCACAAATGATATTGATGTCGGGCTGATAAGTTGGGAAGGTGATTGAGGTTCTGACTTGAGATAAAAAATCATGAATAAAAAAATATGTAAACAATTACTATGAATATTTTATAAAATAGTTTATACAACAGAGCTAGATCTAAGGAAGATGAATAATCAAGTAGATGATCATTGGTTATGCATATTGTATACAAGAAGTTTGTATATAATAGATCACCTAGATTTGAAGGTTTCTATAAATATAATGTTATGATTGAACATTAATTATTATTTTATAAATATATAATAAAAAAATTAACATGTTAAAAAAATGTCAGAATTAAATCAATGGGTATATTGAATATGATTTAAATAAATATAAATAATTAAATACATGTAAAAAAACTATACCTGGTGTACTGAATGAGATAAACTTATGAATTAGATTTCTAACCGACTGGATCCTTTATTTTAAGAAATCATTAACCAAAATTTAATAATTATCTCTAATAAGGTATAATATTCATATTAAAAAACATTATAATACAAGAAATAAATTCTTAATTTCTTAATATTAAATTGTAATGAGAATTATCATATGGTTTGGGTGCTGCTTTATAAGGACCCAACCTTAAACATTACATAATATGGTGTCTTTAGACTATAATTCACTTTCTTAAATTTTGAGGATCTTTATGGTTTATAGTTTTAGAAAATTGGATAATAAATCTTATATGAGAAACCAATACATTACAAGTTGGAATCTTCTTCTTAGTATCCATTTTTCTAATAAGGTAAAACATTTAAAATGAAACATGTTTTATTTTAATGAAAAAATTTCATGACTTTCAACTTCTCTTCTTCTTTGTTCTTACTCATCCATAAACCCTGTCAAAAACATTTATAAATTTTGGATGAGGGAAAAAATATCAATAAGGGGCATAAAATAAATAAATTTATTAGTCAAGTGAAAAACATAAAAACCCATAAAAATTTTACCTTTATTGCAATATTCTTTGAGATTATAAAATAAATCATATCCATATGAAAAAAATCAATTTTTTCCAAATAAAACCTTTAAAACCCATATAAATAAAATAGTAAATATTTTTTGTAACATAGAGCATCATATTCATAACCCATGTTAAACTCAAGTCATAAATAACTGGATCCCACTTAAATCCATAGGACAAACCACCGAGGTTAACTCCCTCCTTGCCTTTGAATACAAGGAACATTACCCAATGAATTGGAGATCTATAATTGATCTTACCCATCTTAAAAGTTGTATTAGGCTTACATGTTCATCATGTATAATTCTCAAGTACTATATCATGAATACAACTTTTTATTCTTGCACCTTTTCATCATAAAACCCTTGAAAAACTCTTTAAACTCTTATGTAAAACTCTTTCAGATATAGAAATAAACTTTCCTTTTAAAACCCTATTTTTAAAAAAAAATACCCAAAACAAAAGGGAAATAGGGTTTTTATTTGAAAAAATCATAAAATATTTTAAAGGAATCCAAAAATTAAATAATGTATATGGTGGTGGGAAAAATTTTGACATCATATATGTTAAAATAAAACATTCCTATTGCCTTTTTGTTAAATTGTTCTTTAAAAAGATTCCATTTTTAAAAACTTTGAAAGATGGTAAAAACTAAAATAAAATTTCCTTTATAATTCAATTATTTCCATATAAAAACACCCTTAAAATAATTTTAATAATATAAACATGGAAGAAAAATATTTAGAAAATAAATATTGAAAACATTTAAAATGAGGTTTTAATTTAAAGTGTACCTTACCTCGAGTCTGAATCATCACATACATTCTTTATTATCCTAAATAATAAACTTATATAAATTATTTACTTGCTTAAGAAACTTTTTAAAGTTTATTATACCTTTTATTTTATTTATTACCATGTAATATTCAATTACTTAATCATTAATGTTCATGTAGAATGTTTTGATGGTATTTGGATTATATGTTCAAAATGAATTTGGTATGTTGGATAGTTTTTATACATAAATTATACTTTTAAAACCAGCCATGAAATATGGTAATGAAAAATGGGCTATGTTACAACCATAGAGATGGTAGGTCGTACGTACGCATGAGAAATGTTTCCATTTTTCAACAATCATGATGGAAAGAAGGTTAGTATTATTTTATATTTACAGAATTATAATTATATCATAAATACAATATTATTTATTTAAAAACTTATATATATTATCCATATTATGTGGTTATGGAAAACAAATCATATCGCTTCGTGGAGGTGGTAGTCCACGCATACACATGAACGACGTTATCATTTTTCAATGGATAGAAAGATAAGAGATTAAATGATATATTATCTTTTCAGAATGATAAATATTTCCTTAATATAATATATAAACATTAAATTCATCATTATAACTTTACATGATAGGCGGTGGTAGAAAATAAGTTATAATGGTTTGTGAGGCAGTAGTTCTTCATACACATGAAAGACAGTTTTGTTTCCCATTTGATAAATGAGGAGATGAAAAAAGTTTATACCATTAACATAATAACATCCTAGTATATGTAAAATATTTATTTTATTATCTCATCATGTTTGTAGAATATTTTAAGAATGTATAATAATAAATAAAAGTAAAAAATTTGGTTAAAAGTTATACCTCTTCTTTGGACAACCTCCTTTTCTTTACACCTTAAGCCTTCTATGGTTGGTATTACTCCCAAAATAATACCTATAAAACATGGGAATATTATTTATAATGGTTTTATTTAAGTTATTATATAAATAAAAAAGGCTTTTTAAGTGTGAATAAAAAAGGAATAGGATGTTCCCTTTTATACGAGAGGAGAGGGGAATTCCTTGAATTTATAAAAATATTAAATTAATATAAATTAATTTTCACTGAAAAATGGATAAAAATTGATATAATTATAATATAAGATTAATATGAGTCTAAATAGTCTCATACAATAAAATTTGGACATATTATGTGATTTTTTCATCCTTATCTCTTTGTTTTTATCCCTCATTAACCCTTTTGAAACTTATTGTGGTATCAAAGTTTTTTACACTAATAGGAGTCAAGAAAGTTGATATAAAAGGAAAAGTGGCACATAAATAGACAATGATTTATATTTTAAACCATATACCATTTAATTTTTCAAATATAATATTTTTAATAATTTTAAATCATTTAATAAATATTTTTTATTATAAAATATCATTAATGTTATTTTTATAAATGCATGAAATATTATAATATAATATGTGTCTAACTCAAGTAAAATGCTTCCAAAAAAATGGATTCCAATATAATAATTATTTGGTCTTAATATAATCATAAAATCAAATTTTTACATGTTTTGAGATCATTTTAAACCTTATCTTTTGTATTAACCCCTTGGTTAACCAATTTTTACCATAATCGTGATAATCAATTTTTCAATATTAAAGGGTTATAATTGTATGTATAAGGTGAAAATTGGATAATAAATGGACAATTTATGTAATATAAAAAAATTTAAAATAATAATTTTTCTATTTTTATATTTCTATGATTTTTAAATAATTTAATAAAATATATTTAACATAATATACTATTAATGTCATTTTAAGAACTATTCGCATAATTTAACTTTGAAAATAACATTTCAGTAAATGAATTAAAATATAATACATGAAAACATACCTGATATGTTATTTTTACCTATAAATTTTTGGGACACTAAAAATCACTCAATAAATAATACTTTTAGATTTTTTAAAATTATTTACTTGATTTTTCTACTGCTTTCTAAAGCACTGTGTCGGCATTGTTTAGGAATTTAAGGTAATAATTTCATAACTAAAAATTAAAAATAAATTAGCATGATAAAAATAATAATTTATATTTAAAATTAAATTTTATAACCAAAATAAATTAGCTTTTATCCCTGTCATAAAATTGTATAGATAATAAAATCAAGAGAGTGGCATTTTTGAATTTATATTTACTTAAAATAATATAAATGTTATAATCCAAGTAAATTGGATATAAATTTAAAAAATTTAAAATATTTGATATTAAAGTATGAAAAAAACTTATCTAATAAAATAAATACAAGTTTTATGGAAATTTTTAGGCCTTTTCACGTTATTTTTAACCTTAATTACTCGATTTACCTTTAATGCGGTAACCAAAAATTTATTATGGTTACTTTTAATGTTGATAAAAATTTAAAGGGATATATTTAAAATAATTACCACATAATTAAAAATATATAATCCATTTTTCAAAATTAAGTTTCTAACATTTTCAAAAATTAATTTAAAATTAAACCACTAAAACAAGACGAAAAGTGATTTTTAGAAACCATTTTCAGGTATAATGATGGTTCAAATGTAATTAATTATAAAATATCTAATTAAATAATTCTTAGGTTACTTTAATATTAAATTAAAATCATAATGTGACTTTTTAATGAAATAAAATGACAATTTTATAAAAATTGGTATTTTAACTATTTACTAAAAAATTAATCTTTTCAAAAAAATATCAAAATTTCACGCTAAGATAATTTTTATATGATGATTCCATAAATTATATCATTTTTATAAAATATAATTTCTAAATGTTACTAAAAATATTTATAATATTTATTACAAAAATCAATAGAACCCATTTTTTAAAAAAATGTATTTTTAAAGAATAAAATGACTTTACTAAAAATTGAGTTATTATTTAGTAATCATTTATTAGTAAATTTTTATTTAGTAAGATCTTTATATATATATATATATATATATATATATATTTCATAATTTATTTAATCTTATTCATACCCTTCAATTCAATATGGTTATAATGCTCGTATTTAAATAATAATATTTCATGGTTCATTTAAGCTCGGTGTTGTGTATCTTATATATTATTGAACATAGTGTTATTTTAAAATCTTAGGATATTACACTGATTCATTTGAAATTTTTGGAGACATATTATCATTACAAATGATCTTTTAAATCTTAGTAATAGTTTCTATAATATTCTAAATATACATAAAAGACATTAACATGCATAGAAGGATCTTTAACATGCATGAAAAGGGAAAATTACCACTATCATTGGCTATTAAAAGAATAATATACATGGACGAAAGATCCAAAAACATAACTAAATCAAATTAAATATATAATATTAATTTCTATTCATTATTATTCAAATACACGAATCATGTTAGCCAATCTATATTGTGAATATGGAAATAGTAATGAAAATTGTAGAATAAAGTATGGTAGTAAGACATATATTAAATTATCTATCCATATAGCAATATTTTTATCACAATTTTGAGAGTATAAATGAAATATGTCCTAAAAAACAAACTAAAAAATCAGGAAATAGTGATGAAAATTTAGATAAAGTGGAGTGTGGGATGAATCCAATGGTGTCCCTTCTTACACCATCTCATTCAGTACTATATTTGTGTGATAAGTGAATAAAATGGAAAAGTATGTAAAGATAATTGATGCATATAAGTGCTGAATCCTAAATCAAATAACTATATTGGATCTATAGAAATAAAAAACTAGAAAACACATTTGATTGGAATTTAACTGAAACCCTAGCTACTATTCAATTTAAACACTGGATATCATGAGTTCAAGTGCTTAAAATGTGAAGAGAAAAAAGTGCATGCTTGATAACTGGCTCAATCATATAATAATTTAATAAGAAATGGGTTTATATACATGATCCTCATAACACCTCATATTTTTAGTTTAACATGGAAAAAAGAAATCAATCATCAGTATACAGGGGCATAGGTGATGTTATAGAATCAAGGGGGTGTGATTTTGGGTGTGGGCGACTGAAATGAGCTGAGTTTGTGAGTGTAAGAATAGATCATAGGTATATATTCATTAGGTGATGAATAAGTGGGGACAAGGGAGGTATGGTCAAGACACGGTTATTGGGTAGGTAATATTTTTTTCATTTATTTATTTTTCATTTATTTATTTTTTATTTATTTATTTTTCCTTTATTTATTTTTCATTTATTTATTTTTAATTTATTTATTTTTCATTTATTTACTACTTTTTATTTTTTATTTTTCATTCTATTCTTTTGATTTTTTTTTAAAATTCAGCAGGGATAAAATTTATTTAAAATATAATTTTAATTATATTTCAAATATAATATATATTCGATCAATTTTTAATTTTTTTCCAAATATTTGTAAAATTTTATTATTAATAACAACATAATTTTCTATTATTAACCTATAAATTGGTCTTATAATTATTTTTAATTTTGTTAATAGAAATATAATTTTTTTAGTAAAAAATTAACTAATATAAACAAACATTTTTTTGTTGAATTATTTTTTTACATTTAATAAATAATAACTACAAATTTATATAATAGAAAAAATATTAGTAATAATGATTAATAATATCATATTGATTTTTTGGTAAAGAAAATATCAATATTAATATAATAAAGTAACAAATTAAATTATTGGTAAAAATATTTTTTAGTATTAAAAATTAATAGCAACTGATAATGTGTTGGTAAAAATAAATTTTGGTACTAAATTTTAATGCTATAAAAACTTAATATCTGTTAGCATTGTTCATTTTTACCGACATATATATTATATGTCACTAAATTCTTATTGGTATAAGTCACCTTTTTATATTACTATTTTAAAATAAATAGTAATCATTAAAAACCATGTAGGTATATTGGGAAATTATCCTTATAAGAACCCTTACAAAGGAATAACCATCAAATTTAATTCCAATATATCTCTTAGAAGTAACTTATATCTAGTTAATTATGTCACATTACCTAATGCATTGGAGAGCTATATTGAACTGACCCATCATCAGAGATATATTGGGCTCACCTTTCATCTTAGAAAATGTCCAAGAACCATATAATTAGAAAAAACAAATAAAATATTTCACTTTTATTATAAAACTCATAAAAAATATCATTTTATTCCATATAAAAAAAGTACTTTCAGTTATATCATAAAATGAAAAGAAATGTCCTTTTATTTTGAAAACATTTAAGAATTAAAAAAACAATGTGAAAATTATCCGCTTTAAAAAACCATAGAAACTTTTAGGGGAATATTGATAATGAATAATGTCTATTATTCTAAGAAAATCCAATCATGTGGTAAACATTACAAAAACATTCTTTTTTTACTTTTGTAAAAAGAGTCAAAAGTGACCCATATAGGAAACATTAAAGATATTATTTTTAAAAACTTTTTTAAACAATCAAAAAATAGTTGAAAAAAACCTTTAAAAATATTTTAAGTATAAATAAGAAAAAAAAATTAAACATTTTAAATAGCATGGATATGGGAGATAAAGAGTTTTAAAACATGTAAAACAGTGTTTTAAAGGAAAATATCTTTCCACTTTGGTAACTTTTGAATCTAAAGGATGTTGAATGAGGGAAATTAAAATAAGTTTTATATCGATTTAATTTTAGGAAATTAATAAAAAAATACATTCATATGGTATTTTATACACTGCATAAAATAAAACATGTGGTGAAAATGACATATTTCTCAAAGAAATAAAACTGAGGTGGGAAATCTATTACCTTGAGTTCCAACTCATTTTGAACGTTTTATAACCCATAGAAAAAATTGTATTAATAATTTACTGCATTAATAATCCTTTTAATTTTAATTTTAATATCATTAATCCTTTTATTTCATCTATTATCTTGTTTTATTTAGTTACTAAAATGGTTAAGTTCACATTGGATGTTTTGGGGTCGTTAAATTTATAACCTCAAAATAACATCGGTTCATTGATTATGGTCAAAGTTTTCATGGTTAAATTATTTAAATAATCCTAAAAATGTTATAATTATCATTTTTATATATTCAATATACTTTTATAATCATCAATGTAAGGTGGTCGTGAAAAATGAAGCAAATCATTTCATGGAGATGGTAGCCCATATGTACCCATGAACGAAGATTCCATTTTTCTAATAGATGAAAAAGAAATAAAGTAGATAAATTATTTCCTTTAAATAATAATAATAATATTATAAATATCATATTTACTCATTAAATCCTTATAACCAAACATGAAATGTGGAAATGAAAAAATGAATCACATTGCTTCATGAAGGTGGTAGTCTAGATGTTTGCACGAGCGATGTTATAATTTTCTAATAGACAGAATAGTAAGAAGGTATTTAATATATTATCTTTCTAGAATAATAATAATGTCATAAATATCATATATATTCATTAACTGCATCTTTATAACCATCCATGTGAGGTTGTGATGAAAAACGAAACATGTCGCTTCATGGAGGTGGTAGTCTACACCTATGCATGAGTAATGTTTTTATTTACCATAGGATGTAAAGGAGGTGGAAAATGTTATTTCATAATAATACTAACAACTTAGTATATTTAATATATGGATTTAGTTATTTTAGGATAGTTATAATATATTTGAAGGAGGTATAAGAAGAAATAAACTTGAAATAATTCAGTAAAGACTTAAACCTCCTCCTTGGATATCTTATTTTGGATTACACATTAAGCCTTGTAAGATTTCTTTTTTGGTGATACCATGACTTATAGGACATGTTTAGGAGAGTTTTTAAGTGTTTTGGGAAAATATTGATCGATCTATAGTTCTCAAAGTGTGTGGAGAAGTGAGGAGAGGAGGTTCATTTTTATAAGTGGGGGGAGTGACACTCATGTAAATATTAAGAACTTTAAAATAATATAAAGTGATTTTCATGGAAAAGTATCACCAAGGAAACCAAAATTTGAATATAATATTGTTTAAGGTCAAAATAAACTAAACCAATCATATTTAGAAAAATTTTGGAGATATTTGAAGTCTTATCTCTTATTTTAACCCCCTCGTTAACCCATTTTACCCTTACCATGATGACAATCTTTTTCCTTGGTAACTATTCATTATGAATAAAAATAAAAATTGAACTCATTAACAAATTTGAATGTGATAATTTAAAATATGGAATCCATTTTTTATTATTTAGTTTCTGTAAGTGTTAAAAATTAATTCTAATATAAATGCATAAAACACTTAAAAACATTTTTAGAAAATGGTTATTTGGAAAAAGACTTTTGAGTAGTGGTGCTTAACATGAATTTATTAGCTTATTATTAAATAAATTAATTATATTGGACATTATAACTATTCCAAAATTGAATGGAACCTTCCAACCACACTATTAAATTCAAAGAATCAAAAATAGTTTTTTATTAGATTAAAATATAACTTAGGTTCCAAAAAGTCATTCATGAGTTTTGAAATTCAACATAATAGTTTTAAATGATTTATTTTACTACTTAAACACATATTTGGTTGAGAAAAATTTTAATATATTTTTAAGTCATTCTTGTATCATAATTATTTTATAAAAGTTATAGTATTTATAAAATTGGTATCATAATGATGTATATTTTATCACGGGACGACAGCAATAGCTATGACTGTTGGAAAATGGGACTTCAACTGAAAAACAACAAGGTTTAAAAGAAATCAGAATTATCAGTGTTCTAGATCTAGATATGGTTCATAGAAACTTCTCTCAGCTTTTCAAGTCTATCATATTGTATGAATAAGAGGGTATGGCATGCACCATCGAGACCAGGCATCGTGGATCTCTTCACAGGGCAATGCTAGTTGTGCAGCCTTGCATAGTTTGGGAGTTTGTATTAAAATATATATATGCTGGGTTGGGTCTACTCTTGAAGTTTCTTTTATGGCCCTTCAATTTTTACGTACTAGGACTAAGTTCCTCTGGGCTTACAAGTCATATAAGTTTACCCCATGACCCAATTAAAAAGGGGAAAATCAAAAAAAATTGCCATTTTAAACTTTACCTATTCTTAATCATATATGATTTAATTATTATCATTAAAAATTGATTACTTATTTACTATGAATTAATAAATAAATGAATATTAGGAAAATTTTCTACATATATTTCAAAATACAGTTACTCATATTCATACCCACTAATCCAAAAACTAGGTTATAACCATTATATTTAAATAATAATGTTTCTATAGTATATTACAGTTCCTTTAAGCTCGATGTTTCATGTGGTATATACTATAAAACACAATATTCATTTAAATGAATATAAAAAAATATTAGGTTGTTACAATCTATTTTCTTATTCTTCTTACACTCTTCACTCACTTCGTTTAATTTGTTAGGAATGAATTGTTACATCTATTTATTATCCACTGAATTATGCAATAAAATTTTAGTTACTATGATTATATATAGTTTTATAATTCATCTCTCTCTTGTATTTCCATATTAATATCTCAAGACTAACAATTAGAATCATAGTCATACCCTTTAATATTTAATATATGATTATTTTACCTGATACTAAACAATTTGTATCAAAGCCTAATATTTAAAGGATATTTTTTGAGTTATTTACTTATACTTTTTTGATTATCATATTTTTATTAACTTCTAACTTCTATCCTAAACCGCACAATATAAGGAAAATGTTTTTTTTAAGATGTTGATATTAAATTCAAATTATGGATGAATACCCTTGAGGCCACATTACATTTATGGAAATGTCATGACCCATCCCTCGAGGCTCGTGTCGTGACTACCCCAAGCCCGCCTCCTAAAGGCCAGTGGCTGGTGACTAGTTTCAAAGTCATTATCCTGCAAGTGGGAGGTATTTTCCAAGTACCTGTACACACGCACACTCACAACCCCATCCCACAATGCTAAAACGGGAAAACATTCATGCTACTAATATAACCACTGAGAGTAAAAAGTACAAAGCTGGAAGTAAAGGGGGACAGAATACAAACCCAACAAAAGACAAGTTATAAATGAGGGGGTACAAAAGTATCTAGAAACCCATTCACAGAAAAACCTACCTATAGATTAGGTGAAGAGTGACTGCCTAAAGCTATAGAAGTACGCATCGCCTATCTATCCTCACTGAGCACCGCCTGGTCCTGGACCGCCAAGGTCTCTTTTAAAACACTGGTTGTCTGCACAAGACATGATACATGTGGACAGATCCCATACATGGGTGAGTAAAAAAATAATCATTAGGGGACCCCAAAAAACACAAAGTAAAATATTACAAAGGAAAAACCACCAAGAAGGTGCAGTCAGTTCAACACATGTATATGTCAACTACACATATAACAAGAACATCTAGGTATACTCGTAAAGGATTCAAAGACGCAACGTCTCATCCACTGTTAGTCGTATGGTTTCACTCAAAGCACGCTTTATTCTGGGAGATCCCACTCCTTGAACTATCTGATAGTAACCACGTAGAACAAGTATACCAAAAGTATCTAAGAGAACATCTGGTCTCTATACGTCACAAAGATTCCTTGAGACATCCGGTCTCACTAAGATGAGGAGTCTCGATATCACAATCAATCCTTGGTCATAAGATTCTTCTCAAGGCATGCTCATTCCAGGATTACTCACTCCTTGAGTTATGAAGTCATCATAGACCCTTGAAAGAGGTATTTCTTCTATGGGCCCCACCCAAAGAGAACACACTGAGAACTACCTGAAGCACACTAATCAAGTAGAGTCATAAAGGAAGGAAAGATCTTGATAAACTGATAGGGGTTCCTACACCCAGGGCTCACTAGGGGACATCATATCCCAACTGGAATTGTCATCCTAGATATCGGATAGATTCCACTATAAATATTGGTCACACATTGTCTGCAAACCCTATCTAATGTACCAAAAAAGAGAAGTGAGGATCGATCATGCCTCTCAGTGTGATACATGCTCCATCCCACTGAGTTACTATTGAATATGGGTTGAGACAAACCACTTCGGAACATGGGTCATCCTCTATGATAGGGACGGGATCCTATATCCAACCTTCATAGAGAAGCCCAATGGTATTGTCTCAAACTATACTATCACCCCACTATGACGGGATCAAGATCTTGCATCAATCCCTCATAATAAAGACAAATATAATGCCACAATCCTGTAATGGTCCAAATAAAACTCTATTAAGCCATATCAAAAGGACCGCCTCATTTTAAGGGTCCCAACTGCACAGACGTCTCTTCAATCAGACTTACAGTCTGAAAGTTATGCCCATTTTACTGAAAAGGGTCACGTGTGGTCTGGGTCCGGTCCGACCTAGTCGGACTGACCCAAACCGGACCTCTGTGAGCGGTCTGGCCTACTCTGCTCGAGACACAGTGCCCCCCATGTCTCCCTCCACCCTGTAGGTCACCTTGAGGTTCGCTGTCGTGGACCAGTTGGACCGCAACCCTCCAGCCGCATGACGCGGCGTGGCTCTCCATGTCGGCTCGCGTCGTTGCCGATGGCCTAGATCCACCACCCACAGCTATTGTTGTGGGCCTCATCCACCACTGCGATACTCTAGAGGTTCCTTCTACAGGCCACCGGACGCGCTCTAGTTGTCTGTTCTTCAATCTGAAAGACATTCTGAAGCCCTTGGGTCTCATTCTTCATCATCAGGGGTTTGAATCCTCATTTCATTCCACCACTATGTAATTTTGTTCGAGTAATGATATATCCCACACTACCTCAATCCATTCACCACCATCCTCACCGCACCTCTCTCATGGAATGTCTATCCCAGTCCTGCAACATCAAATTGTTGCGCCAAGAATCGATTGCGCAACGATCAATCGATCGCCATAAGTCGGGTCATGGGTTGAATGAAGAACATCCACAATGAATGAAGAACAGAGGGATAAAAGCAAAAATTAAAAAATATGGATAAACCATGATCGATGTTCGTGTCGATTGGTGTTTGTTTCTGTTATAACGGTTAACCAAGAATCACTAAGAGAATCTCTCGTTAAAACCCCGCAAGAGTAATCCTATCTCATAACAGTGATCGATTTGTGGGACAATTTGTTTGTTAATTGGTCCATGTTCATCATGGAATATCAATAATAGATAAAGGAGAAGATTCAAAGAAATAACAACTTTGACCTCGAGTTGGATCTCTTGCATACTTTGATTGAAGTCGCATTGCCACGTCGATCCTTGTTTCGCCGGCGTTTGTCGATTCATCACCGCTTGATCAAATCCCGACCTCCGATCTGCCATCGTCGATGAGAGAGTATCCTTCTCCTTGACTTAGGGAAACTCTAGAGGAATTCTCTAGCATTATGGATTCTAATACTGGACCCTATCCCTAATTAATGGAGGAAACGTGTTTACGCATTTCAGCATTATTGTTTCGCTTTGAAATAACATCACCACACTGCTTCATTTATGAAAGGGGAATGGGTTTCTCCATCACTACATCGCATCATCACCATGTTATGAAATGTTAAAGGGAAAAAATAAACTTCTTTAAGTTTATTTTATTCTCCTTTAAAAAGTTTAAAAAATTAACTTTTACCCTCAACCCATGCTAGTCAAGGTTAGGATTTGTCTAAGGAAAGCACATCCTCACTAGCTCAATGGTACTCTCATATTTCTGATCTGATTTACTGTTTATGATTTATAAGGATTTAAAAATAAAATTATTTTATTTTATTATTTTATTTATGGTTACGTCCCAAAAACTACTTTCCATAGTTGACCTGCACCAGTCAATGTTAGGCTCCACCTAAGGAAAAAACCCCATTACAAACTGAACAATGGTCTCTAATTTTCAATCTGATTCACCATTCATGAGTTATAAGGATTTGAAAAATAGAATAATTTTATTTAATTATTTTATTTACAGTTATTCCATTTTTGGGTTTTCTCACTGGAGACTCGCACCGACTAAAGTTAAGTCGTGCCTAGGGTAAACCCACTGTTCTGAATGTAACGGTGCCCTAAGATTTCTAATTAAGGCACATTTTAAGAGTTATTCTAATTTTTCAGGAAAACTACTCACACATGCAACTTAAAAACTTAACATTTTTCAATGGATCATTTCGGGCACTCCGGGCCTCATAATCGCATACCGTCTCAGTGCCTGGTCTCGTAATTTTCCTGAGAATTTTCTAAAAATAGAATTAGGAAAATACAATTCGTTACATTCTCTCTATATTAAGGATTTACATACTCAAAAATCCAAACAAGGTTTAATCGAACCAAAGGTGAGAGAACCGAGCACAAATCTGAGCCTCTCACTCCCATTTTCTCCTCTTAAGATCATTGTGTTGACTTCAGATACACACCAAGGGAAAGTATCATCCACAAATGATCCTCAATATTCATTGGGCATTTAACCCAAAACACTCCAATGTTGATGTCCAGCTCGCCCCAGATTACGATGTGTAAAGGGTTTATGTACGGATCTCCTCAACTGATATACATGGAATACATTGTGTACCTAATACCACTACGGGGAAGATCCAAGTAGTACACTAACTTTCCAACTCTACACAGCACCTGAAAGAGGGACTATTATTGTAGCACCCCAAACATTTTATGATATGTTTCTATTAATTACATTATATTCATCACTGTGTTCCTTTGAAATAACACTATGTTATTTAGGAGGTAGTCAAAACCTAGCCATTAAATAAAAATTTTCCACTTCTATGTTTTGAATTTCGAAAAATGGTCATCTAGAGCTGTGATCAGTAAGTCATTTGGAGTCTGATAGAATAAACTTGATTTTCGGTGAATAGTAACATACCCTTATGAATAGTAATATGAATAGTAATATGACCCTTTTGAATAGTAAATATTATTATTATTTTATTTTCTTAATACAATATGATAATGGGATCTTAATTAATTTTTCAATGTCATATAAAACTAACTGCACTTCAAGATTTTTATTTTTTGAATTAACTATGACCTTATTTAAAAATTAATTTAATAATATTTAGAAAATTATTTTTGAAAAATGGATTTCCCTTTTTAATTATACACGTCGAAGAATGGTAGGGGTGAATTTTTGGTATTGTTCTAAAATTCTTGAATTTTTGATGAATAGTGAAATACGATAAAATACTATATATTCAATTTATCAGTTAAATACACTATTTATGACATCATAAGTGATGTAATGCCACTTGGTTCAAAATCACATTCCATTATTACTATTAGGGGTCACATGAAACAATACTATTGGTTGTATTGATGGAAATAATAAAATAATGAAATTAAATATTCAAAATTTACCCCTCTCCTCCACTATAAACCCCCCCCCCCACCACCTCTTCTCTTCACTCCTCTAAGCCTTGAAGCTCCTCAAAGTTCTACCCAATAATCCTCCCAAGTCTCTTACTCACGTCCTAGAGCTGTTGGTCTCACCAAAAGACCAAAACCAAAGCTCTTAAGAAGGATCTCAAGGAGAATAGATCAAGAGGTAAACAACCTCTTTTATTTTCTTTCTTTTATTTCATTTTATGTTATTCTCTTCCATTCCCTTTGGCTTGTGTTGGCACATTTCATTAAATATTCCCCCTTACTGTCAAAATTATGTATGAATGATGATATATTTCATTCCTCTTATCAAACTATTTTTTATGAAATTTTAAGAGATGTCGTTAGGCTGCCGAATTTTCATGAGAAATTTATCAAGTTTTCTTTCATTTTAAAGATTCCTTTCTTTTCTTCTTCTTTCCTAACCTCATCTTAACCAAGAGGAATGTATGCTCTATAATCTTTTATATTTTGGATTTTATAATGTTTATGGAAAATTCCCCACCATTATTCTTCTCCTCTCCCACTTATTTAAGGAATAAAAACGTTGTTCGTGATGTGTCGAATTACCGACATTGTGGACGTTGTAATTTCAATTTCCATTAATTCTTTAAAGTCTAGTCATGAAACAAAATATATGGTTGAACCAAGTCATAATATATGTTTTTTATCTTGATTAACATTATAGAATCTTTATACGTACATGATATGGAATAATAATACGAAACAAGTTTATTGAACACAAAACTGCCAAGCCAAATTCAAGCGCTTATTTTTAACTCATTGAATGAGTCATCCTCATGGTATATAACCAGAATCATTATGAGATAATTTATATCTCTTTAATGTCAATAATAATGTATATTAACAATTCTGTATGTTTAACCATATTTCAAACCAACTTCCATTCATGAATACAAGTAAACGAATCATGAAACCAAGTAAGAAAATGCTTCCAAAACAATAAAATTGAATCTATTAAATCCAACAAAAAGTCCATTAAGGAAATTAATAAGGTTATACCATGGAAATTACATATAAAAGAGGTTCTGGACTTATTAATTAATAATCCTAATTTGTTTATGAAGGTCTTTAATAACAAGTCAAGAACACCTTCAAGCATATGGTAAGGGGTTTCTCATCTCACTTTCATTTCTGTGAGATTTCCATTGTTCGCAAATTATTCCTTATATTTGGTATATGTGTACATAAATTTGATATATAATAACATTATTCTATTTATATTCATGTTATTAAATGATTCACTTGATGGTTATTAAGTTCTGGTCATACGGTTTGACCAATTACATTGTGGTAAGGGACTTTGTCTCAACTACCTTTTCGTTGTGACTAAATTTGTATTGTGCACATAATAATCTTTATGTGGTGTACCTACTGCCCATTTGAGATCACTTTTCATTTTAAATTATATTTATATTAAATATTCATAAACTCATATCATGGATATGTTTGTTGTCTACACCGTATACCATTTCACGGTGTTTATTTGGAAAGTTATTATGTAAATATTGATGAATCCGTATACTCTACTCTATACAGATATTTAAAAGGAATATTGATCTTGTATTGAATAAATGTATAAAGAATTATTGTACATGCAGTGTAGGTTGGGGCCCACTATATCCCCTCGATGCATCGGTAGGTCACATGAGACAAAATAGTTTGGCGACAGACCCTTCGAGTTTGTTTCCAAAAAAATCAGACGGGTTTCTACCCACAGTAGTAAATTGTTTTTACGGTGTTATGGTTTCATGTGCCAGAAACATGATGTCCAATTAATAATAATTCTCTTTATTCATTACCAGTTATTATTATCCATGAGGTTTTCACTATGACAAAATCTATGGATGGAGTTTCATTTTCAGTTTATTAATGGCATTAGTTATTCATTTATTCACTATGCCATATTGATTATGTCAGATTGATTATGATTCAATTATTATTGTACTCATGATTCCGCTTTTTGTAACCCTTACTGAGTGTTTGAGCTCACCCATTTCATTGTTTACCTTCAACAGGTGATGAAGAGAAGGTCTTTTATTGAGTTTGTGTGGTTGCAGTTTTTTAGTTTTGTTATGTATTGTATCTTGTAACCTTTTTCAATGTAATTTTTGTTACATCTATGTATCTAGTTTCTTAAAGACTACTAAACTAATCATTCCTTCTAGATTTTCATTCCTTATAACCATGAAAATATCACAAGTAATGCACAGGCTCCATCCTAGAGGGGTCGGGATGTTACAGTTGGTATCAGAGGGAGGTTAGTAGAAAACTTGGAAACTAGAGTAGGAAATGTATAGTAGGGAACAAATCCCTAAGGTGGTATCTGAGTATTAAAATACAAGAAAGTCCTGATATTTTTTTAAGGAATATATTATGTGGATATTTTAAGCAATACGTCCCTATCTGAATACGATCAGGTAGAGGTGGCTCTGGCACAGATGTATCTAGGGGTAAAACCCGAAAAAACCGCTTTGAGCTAGACTCGAATGGGAACTAGTGCACGACAACGGGCCTTGCTGCACTCTTGGTTATGACACTCCTGGGAGATATTCTAAGGATAATTCATGTTTTCTTTACAATCCATTATGAAGGAGTTAATGTAAATTTTTCCTTATAGGAACCATGTTTATAAGATTAGCTATGCATAGAATTTCAATCTATATTGAGTGTTTTTCTATTTGAGATTCATAAAATAATATAGTGTATCCCATTATTTAGAAATGGCGTCTAATGGAAGAAGGGGAATCAATACTCATGGGCAAGGTAGGGATCTCCCTACTGAGCAAGTCAACACAGTCAACATTGGAGTAGATCAGATCATGACCATATTGGGATAACTTACTAAAGTTGTAACGAATAACCATTCAACACCTCTGTTGGATCGTTTCATGTGACAGAAGCCTCCATATTTCAGTCGGACTACTAATCCAGTGGTTTCTGAGCAATGGATCAAGTCCCTTGAAAAGATATTCATGGCGTTAAGATGCAATGAAAATGAAAAGGTAGTACTGGAAGTATATTGTCTCAAGGGAGACGCTAATCAATGGTGGTCCTTGATTCAAAATACCACAGAGGAAGAAGAGATAGAGGATATGGAATGGAGGACTTTTAAGGAAATATTCTATGAAAAATATTTCCCTTGTGAGAAACGAACTGAAATGAAGAGGAAATTACTTGTCTTGAAACAAAGGGAATAAGATGGTGTTGCAGAGTATAAGGCTACCTTCATAAGGCTAGCCAGGTATGTCGTGGATTATTTTCGTAACTCAGCGGAAAAGATTGATCATTTCTTTGAAGGTCTTAATCCAAGTCTTTGAAGGGCACTGGCTTCGTAATCATTTTCATCATATGATGAAATTGTATCAAGTGCCATCAAAACAGAGAAAGAATTTTCTAGATCAAATTTTTTCAAAGGAAACCAAGATAAGAAGCAGTAATCTGATAACAAAGGAAAAGAAGAAGCACCAAAGAAGAGAAAGGGAACGAACAGTTTCCCATTATGCGAGAGCTGTGGAAGAAATCATCTCGGGAAATTCTTGAAAGGCAAGGGAGTCTAATATAACTATGGAGAAAAGGTTCATCGATCTGATGAATGAAACGGGAAGAAACAATTCAATTATGTTCAATGCTACAATTTCAGAGAGATGGGACACTATTCAAATGAGTTTCCTAAGTGCCAAGGAAACATCCCTCAGAAAAATCCAAGAGATTAAGGGAGATCTTATGTGATTACAACCGTAGAGGATGAAGTTCCTAGTGATGTGGTGGCAGGTAATTTAACTGTTTCCTCAAACTTAGCCAACACTTTATTTGATTTTGGATCATAACATTCATTTATATCCTATCAGTTTTCCAAGAGAATTAGATATGTCCAATTTGATTTAATAAATGGGTTGTCGATTAAAACTTCCATGGGATGTATCATTGTAATAAAATCATGTTGACTAGTCCCCCTCCAAGCACCAAAACATGCTTTAGTTTCTAGCCTTGTCATCATACCCATGACTGAATTTGATATAATTCTTGGTATGGATTGGCTATAAAATTATGATGTGAGGATTTATTGCAAGAAAAAGGAAGTTACAATTTTTGAAAATGGTGTATAATTCCTTGTCTTTAGGGCAGAAACTTCGCCACCTGATTCTTATCTAGAACCACCCCCAGTAGCTCTATTGAATGCAATACTTGGAGAGGAAGATAAACAAATATATATGGGATAGTAAATAAATATTCAAATTGAATATGTGCACATAGTGAAAGAGTACATTGATGTATTTCCAGATGATTTACTTGGACATCCTACAGAGCGGTAAGTTGAGTTCTCTATTGATTTAATTCCTCATATAATACCTATATCAAAGACTCCCTATAGAATGGCCACTGTGTAATTAGTAGAGCTAAAGAAACAACTAGAGGATTTGAGTGAAAAAGTATTTATTCGACCTAGTGTTTCTCCATGGGGATTCCCTGTCCTCTTTCTCAAGAAGAAAGATGGATCCATGAGGCTTTGCATTGATTGCAGGGAAATCAATGCTATTACAATAAAGAATAAGTATCATCTGCCCCGGATTGATGATTTATTTGACCAACTTTTTGGAGATCAATACATTTCAAAGATTGACCTTCGATCTAGATATTATCAACTACGTGTGAGGAAGGAAGATATTCCGAAGACAGCATTTTGAACCAGGTATGGGCATTATGAGTTTACAGTGATGCCTTTTGGACTAAAAAATGTACCCTCTATTTTCATGGATTTAATGAACAGAGTTTTCAAGGAATATCTTGATAACTTGGTTGTGGTATTCAATGATGATATCCTGGTATAATCAAAAAGCTATGAAGACCATGAGGATCATTTTCAAACTATTTTGAAAACTCTTAGAAGAAATCAATTATATGGGAAGTTTATCAAGTGTGAATTCTGGCTTCAGTCAGTTTCTTTTCTAGGCCATATTTTCTCTAAGGATGGAATCCTAGTTGATCCTCAAAGAAAAAGGAAATCCAAGAATGGCCCACACCAACAAACATAACTGAGGTACGCAGTTTTATTGGCTTAGTAGGTTATTATTTATGTTTCGTACAGAATTTTTCCTGAATGGCTAACCCGCTAACAAAGCTCACACGTAAAGGGGTTAAATTTTTTTGGACAAAAGATTGTGAATAATTTTTCGAAGAACTAAAAAGAAGATTATTCAATGTTCCTATATTGACTCTACCATCGGGGAATGAAGGGTTTGTTATTTATATTGATGCTTCAAAGAAAGGACTTGGTTGTTTCCTTATGCAAAATGATAAAGTTATTGCTTATGCATCAAGGAATTTGAAGACTCATGAGAAAAATTATCCAACTCATGATCTTGATTTAGCAGCAGTAATCTTTACTCTGAAAATATGGAGGCATTATCTCTACGGAGAGAGATGTGAGATTTATACGGACCAAAATAGTTTGAAATATATTTTCACACAAAAATAACTCAACATGAGGAAAAAGAGATGGCTTGAACTACTCAAGGATTATGATTTCACGATACACTACCACTCGGGGAAGGAAAATAAGGTGGAAGATTCTTTGAGAAGAAAGGATCATGGAGTTTTGAAAACGATGAGAGTTTAAAGGGATGCTATTTTCATGGATCTAGTAAATATGGATATGGGAATAACCATGGAAGATGAAATATCAATGATTTTTCAAATGGTTTCCAAACCATCTTTACTAGAAAGGATAAAAATTTCTCAAGCTGATGATGAGGAGTTTCAAAAGAATGTTAAAGCTGTGAATGATGGGAGATTGAGTGACTTTGTATATGAAGATGGAATTTTGAAATTTGGGAAGAGACTTTGTGTTACCAATATACCTGATTTAAAAAGGGAATTGTTGGATGGTGCTCATAGTTCCAATTTCTCTATACACCCTAGTAGCACTAAGATGTATAGAGATTTGAAGGAATGTTTTTGGTGGGACAACATGAAGAGGGATATTTATGATTTTGTGTCAAGATGTATGGTTTGTCAAAAAGTGAAAGCTGGAAGGCAACGGCCTAGAGGAGTATTGCAACCTCTTCCCATACCTGAGTGGAAATGGGATAATATCACAATGGACTTTGTCATGGGACTACCAAATACTCCTAGAAGGAATGATGCAATATGGGTCATTGTTGATTGTCTTACCAAGTCATCACATTTTTTTGCTATAAGAGAAGATCTACCACTTGAAAGTATAGTAAGACTATATATTAATGAATTTGTGAGACTTCATGGTGCACCTCTATCAATTGTCTCTAATCGAGATCCCTGGTTTATGTCAAAATTCAGGAAAAGTCTCCAGAAATCTTTGAATACTAAGCTTCATATAAGTACCGCATATCACCCCCAAACTGATGGACAATATGAAAGGACTATAAAAACTATAGAAGATATGCTGAGGTCATGTTCTCTTTACTTCCAAGGTATGTGGGATCAATAATTTCCTTTGGTGGAATTTTCATACAACAATAGTTTCCATTCTGGTATTCAGATGGCTCCATATAAATCATTATATAGAAAGAGATTTTGAACTCCAACTTGTTGGGATGAAGTTGGTGAGAGGAAACTTATAGGCCCAGAACTTATTGAAGAGATCGTGAAAAAGGTAAAGAAAATACAAGCCCATATTAAAGCATCCCAAAGTAGGCAAAAGAGTTATGCTGACAACCGGAGAAAGGACTTGAATTTCAAGTGGGAGATAATGTATTTCTGAAAGTCTCTCCATAGAAGGGAATCTTAAGGTTTGGTAAGAAAGGGAAACTAAGACCCAGGTACATAGGACCATTTGAAATTTTGGGAATAATCGGAGTTGTAGCTTACCGTTTAGCGATGTCGCCAAATCTCTCCAGAGTTCATGATTTGTTCCACATATTGTTGTTAAAGAAGTACATGCCAGACCCAACACATGTACTCACATATGAAGAAATAGAACTGGAACCTGATTTATCATACTGTGAAAAGCCTATCAGGATTCTTGACACAAGGGAGTAGGTATTGAGAAATCGAACAACTCTTCTAGTAAAGGTTCTTTGGAGAAATCAAAATATGGAGGAAGCAACATGGGAACCAGATGATTTCATGAAGAAGAATCACCCACATCTTTTTTGTAGGCTTTATACATAAAATTTCGAGGACGAAATTTCCGAAGGAGGGAATAATGTAGCACCCCAAAAAAATTTGATATGTTTCTATTAATTAAATTATATTCATCACTGTGTTCCTTTGAAAAAACACTATGTTATTTAGGAGTTATTCAAAACCTAGCCATTAAATATAAATTTTCCACTTCTATGTTTTGAATTTTGAAAAATGGTCATCTAGAGTTGTGATCAATAAGTCATTTGGAGTCTGATAGAACAAACTTGGTTTTTGGTAAATAATAACATACCCTTATGAATAGTAATATGAATAGTAATATAACCCTTATGAGTAGTAAATAATATTATTATTTTATTTTCTTAAGGAAATATGATAATGGGATCTTAATTAATTTTTCAATGTCACATAAAACTAACTTCACTTCAAGATTGTTAATTTTCGAATTAACTATGACCTTATTTAAAAATTAATTTAATAATATTTAGAAAATTATTTTTGAAAAATTGATTTCACTTTTTAATTCTACACGTCTAATAATGGTAGGGGTGAATTTTTGGGATTTTTCTGAAATTCTTGAATTTTTTATGAATAGTGAAATATGGTAAAATACCGTATATTCAATTTATCAGTTAAATAAACTATTTATGACATCATAAGTGATATAAGGCCACTTGGTTCGAACTCACGTGACATTATTACTATTAGGGGACACATGAAACAATTCTATTGGTTTTCATGGTGGAAATAATAAAATAATGAAATTAAATATTCAAAATTTACCCCTCTCCTCCACTATAAAAACCCCCCACCAACACCTCTTCTCTTCACTCCTATAAGCCTTGAATCTTCTAAACGTTCTGCCCAATAATCCTCCCAAGTCTCTTCCCCACATCCTAGAGCTTTTGGTCTCACCAAAAGACCAAAACCAAAGCCCTTGAGAAGGATCTCAAGGAGAAGAGATCAAGAGGTAAACAACCTCTTTTATTTTCTTTATTTTCTTTCATTTTATGTTATTCTCTTCCATTACCTTTGTCTTGTGTTGGGACATTTCATTAAATATTACCCCTTAATTTCCATATTATTTATGAATGATGAGATATTACATTCCTCTCATCAAATTATTTTTTATGAAATTTTAAGAGACGTCGTTAGGCTGTCGAATTATTGTGAGAAATTTATCAAGTTTTCTTTCATTTTAAAGATTCCTTTATTTTATTCTTCTTTCCTCAACTCATATTAACCAATAGGAATGTATGCTCCAGAATCTTGAATATTATGGATGTTCTAATGTTTATTTAAAATTCCTCACCATTATTCTTCTCCTCTCCCACTTATTTAAGGAATAAAAACATTGTCTGTGATGTGTCGAATTACCGACATCGTGGACGTTGTAATTTCAATTTCCATTAATTATTTGAAGTCTAGTCATGAAAACAAATATATGTGTTTTATCTTGATTGAAATTCTGAAATATTTATACGTACATGATATGGAATAATAATAGGAAACAAGTTTATTGAGCACAAAACTGCCAAGCCAAATTCAAGCGTTTATTTTTAACTCATCGAATGAGTCATCCTCATGGTATATAACCAGAATCATTATGAGATCATTTATATCTCTTTAATTTCACTAATAAAGTATATTAACAATTATGTATTTTTAACCATATTTTAAACCAAATTCCATTCATGAATACAAGTAAACGAATCATGAAACCAAGTAAGAAAATGCTTCCAAAACAATAAAATTGAATCTCTTAAATCCAACAAAAAGGACATTAATGAAAATAATAAGTTTATACCATGTCAATTACATATAAAATAGGTTCTGGACTTATGAATTAATAATCCAAATTTTTTTATTCAGGTCATTAATAACAATTCAAGAACACCTTCAATCATATGGTACGGGGTTTCTCATCTCACTTTCATTTCTGTGAGATTTCCATTGTTTTTCAATTATTCCTTATATTTAGTATATGTGTACTTACATTTGATATATAATAACATTATTCTATTTATATTCATGTTATTCAATGATTCACTTGATGGTTATTAAGTTCTGGTCATACGGTTTGACTAATTACATTGTGGTAAGGGACTTTGTCTCAACTACCTTTTCGTTGTGACTAAATTTGTATTGTGCACCTAATAATCCTTATGTGGTTTACCTACTGCCCATTTGAGATCAATTTTCATTTGAAATTATATTTATATTAAATTTCCATAAAATCATATCATGGATATGTTTGTTGTTTAAACCGTATACCATTTTACATACGGTGTTTATTTGGAAAGTTATTATGGAAATATTGATGAATCTGTATACTCTACTCTATACGGATATTTAAAAGGCATATTGATCTTGTATTGAATCAATGTATAAATAATGCTTGGAAATGTAGTGGAGGGTGGGGCCCACTATATCCCCTCGATGCATCAGTAGGTCTCATGAGACAAAACAGTTTGGCGACAGACCCTTCGAATTTGTTTCCAAAAAAAATCAGACGGGTTTCTACCCACAGCAGTAAACCGTTTTTACGGTATTATGGTTTCATGTTCCAGATACATGAAGTCCAATTAATAAGCATTCCCTTTATTCATTATCAGTTATTATTATTATCCATGAGGTTTTCACTGTGACAAAATCCATGGATGCAGTTTCATTTTCAGTTTATTAATGGCATTAGTTATTCATTTATTCACTATGCCATATTGATTATGTCAGATTGATTATGATTCACTTATTATTGTACTCATGATTCCTGTTTTTGTAACCCTTACTGAGTGTTTGAGCTCACCCCTTTCATTTTTTACCTTCAACAGGTGATGAAGAGAAGGTCTTTTATTGAGTTTGTGTGGTTGCATTTTTTTAGTTTTGTTATGTATTGTATCTTGTAACCTTTTTCAATGTAATTTGTGTTACATATATGTATCTAGTTTCTTAAAGACTACTAAACTGATCATTCCTTTGGGATTTTCATTCCTTCTAACCATGCCAATATCACAATTAATGCACCTGCTCCAGCCTATAGGGGCCGGGGTGTTACAATTATCCTTGGAGATAGCTTGTTCCCCAGTAAAATATCTTTAACCCTCATCAAGGTGAGACACAAAGGAAGACATGGTCTCTTTTCATGTACTCCAAAGGTCTCCTCCGTATGCCAGCCCAAAACTTTATATGACCTTGTGCATACTTCATCCACTCCTAGATGACATGCACAACCTCTAACAATGCCTTCTACAATCCCTTCCACAACTGGGATGTAAAGACAGCATCACGACCTGAAACAATCATTGATGAAAATCCATGGAGTCAAACTATCTCCTGCATGTAGAGGAATCCCAATCCCTCTACTAAAATCTGTTTATGGGTATTTAGGAAGTGGGATGACTCAGTGAGTTGGTCAACGATCACCCTGATGGTATTGTGTCTCCTGGACGTATGTGGAAAATTCCTCATGAATTTCACCTATATATCTTCCAAGTTCCTTCCTAGTACCTCAAGAAAGAGAAGGAACGACCCACTAAACTTATTCAAACAAGTTTTAATATTTCATTTCAAAAGTTAATCCCAGCTTCAACATGTTTCGTCACCCCTAGTGTCCACTTTGACACCCGCATACATACCTCGATGCATCTCACCACTCTAGTTATCACTGATATAATTGTGTGTCTCTTGAAAAGAACGATTTTCTCGCCACATTTTGAATGTCCATCAGGGGTATTCCCTATGGAAAAATGATCACATAAAGACTCATAGTCAGTATCACCGATTTGTGCCTCCCCGACTCATTTAAGGGTGGATAGGTAACAACTCATAATTTAAGATAAACTACTCCATCTCCATCCATGAAGGATAACCATAATGAGGTGAATCACTCCAATGCCTTGTTCAGTAACTGTTAACTGGATTCCTACTGAGAGCATCTGCTTCTATATTCCTCTTCCCAGGAGTATAGAAAAACTCCAAGTCATAGTCCTGTAGTAACTCTAGGCATATCCTCTATCTCAAGACTAGGTCCTTCTAATAGAAGACTTGCTTGAGAATCTCAAGGTTGAAGTGGATGATATATCACTCACCCATCAGGTAGTATCACACTACTGGAAATTTAGGCTATAGCCATGGTTTCAAACCGTGGCTATAAGCCCAAAAACTGTGGCTATAGGTTATATCCATGATTCAATGAACCGTGGCTGGTATTGGTGTGGATATAGGCCAACTCCTATAGCCACGGTTTAAAATCGTGGCTAAAGCATTATAGTCACGGTTTGAAACCGTGGCAGAAGGTAAAACACAAACAAGACTTATAGCCACGGTTAGAAACTGTGGCTATAGATTAAAGTTCAATAAAAAAACACAGCAGGCCTACAGGCCTGCCAGTCCCCCCTGCCCCCTGCTAGTCCCCCTGCCAGTCCCCCCTTGCCCCATGCCAGTCCCCCATGCCCCATGCTAGTCCCCATGCCCCCTGTTAGTCCTTCCCCCTGCCACCCCCTGCCAGTCCCCCCCTACCCCCTGCTAGTCCCCCTGCCAGTCCCCCCCTGCCCCCTGCTAGTCCCCCTACCAGTCCCCCCTGCCCCCTGCCACCCCCCTGCGCGTCCCCCCTGCCACCCCCTGCCAGTCCCCCTGCCCCCTGCCACCACCCCCCTGCCAGTCCCCCCTACCCCCTGCTAGTCCCCCTGCCCCCTGCTAGTCCCCCCCTGCCACCCCCTGCCAGTCCCCCCCTTCCCCCTGCTAGTCCCCCTGCCAGTCCCCCCCTGCCCCCTGCCACCCCCTGCTAGTCCCACCTACCCCCTGCTAGTCCCCCCTTTCCACCCCCCTTCCAGTCCCCCCTGCCCCCTGCTAGTCCCCCCTGCCAGCCCCCCCCCCCCTGCCACCCCCCTTCTAGGCCCCCTTCCAGTCCCCCCTACCCCCTGCTAGTCCCCCTGCCCCCTACTAGTACCCCCCTTGCCAGTCCCCCCTGCCCCCTGCTAGTCCCGTTTCCAGTCCCCTGCTAGTCCCCCTGCCCCTGCTAGTCCCCCTGCCAGTCCCCCTGCCCCTGCCACCCCCCTGATAGTCCCCCCTTCCCCCTTCTAGTCCCCCCCCCTCCACCCCCCTACCAGTCCCCCCCTGCCCCCTGCTAGTCCCCCTGCCATCCAACCCCCCTTCCAGTCCCCCCTGTCCCCTGCTAGTCCCCCTACCCTCGGCTAGTCCCCCCTTCCAGTCCCCCCTGCCCCCTGCCAGTCCCCCTTCCAGTCCCATGCTAGTCCACATTCCCCTACTAGTCCTCCTGCCAGTCCCCCCTGCCCCCTGCCACCCCCCTGCCAGTCCCCCTTGCCCCCTGCTAGTCCCCCTGCCCCCTGCTAGTCCCCCTACCTTCCACCCCACCCTACATGTCTCCCCCCCTATTTTCCATCTGGCTCTGCCCCCTACCAGTCCCCCTACCTGTTTTCCCCTAGTTCTCCACCTTCTGCCAGTCCCCCCTGTTTGTCACCCCCCCCCTGGACACACCCCCACCCCCCTCCCCTGCACAGACACCCCCCCACCCAGGACAGACACCCCCCTGGACAGAAAACCCTGGACACCCCCCTCCCCTGGACAGACCCCCCCCCCCCCCCGGACAGACACCCCCCACCCTGGATAGACACCCCCCTAGACAGACAACCCTGGACACCCCCTATTGTACATATGTTGAAGTTTTTCAAAGTAGCAACACATCAGAATCCTGTCAGAGTACTGGAAGGTTTTCTTAGGTGGGCCAAATAGACTATGGATGAGCAGCACTTGGTTTTTGTAATGGTGAATAAAGGCAATAGTTGGGATTCCATTACAGCTGGGCTATCTATGCTGAAACTATTTGGTTTTACACAGGATGTTGGTGGATGAAAGGACATAAAGGTTCAAGAAGCACTGCACCAGAAGGAGATCCTACATGTTCCAGATAATGATATTATGGAAGGAGAGAAGGATATTTCAATTATATCCAACAACCGTCTTAAAGATGAAATGAGACAATATTATGTTTGTAATTAAGAGTGCAAACCAATGTTTCCCATGGTTATAGGTGTTGGAGTTATCACTGCTCTTGGTATCAACGGCGATGGGAATCCTAACCTTGTCCATTTATTACTTTTAGAGGCAAATAAAAAATAATAATTGGTTTTTAGTGCCACCAATACTTCAAATACGTTGACTGTAATAGCAAAGAAACATGTCGGCCATGCTCTCCTAGAAAGGAAATTAATTCAATGGTGGTGGTGACGACAATGCTGGTGATGGTAGAAACAATGGTTTACTTGATGAAGATGAAGTTTTCTCATGAGTTGAGACTCTTTGAAGCATGTGCAATCAACCAGTAAATGATTTCTGTTAGTGGTTTCTAGATATTCACCTTGAGGACAAGGTGGGTTTTTGTAAGGGTGGAAATTCTAGGAGTGTGTATGTGTGGCTGTTAGTTGTGCTTGGCAGGGATGTCCTTATGTGGGTGTGGCTGGTTGGATGTCCTAAGGGAAACATTGTCTTTTACTTTTATTAGTTACTAGGGGTTGGTAATAGTAGGTAGGGGTGGATGGTTGTTGGGTTGGGGTATTAAATAATGGTGTGGCTAGGAGCCGATCCTTGGGAGGTATGGGAGGCCCTTTGAGAAGTGGTCTTTCTAGGAGAAGTTATTCTCTTCCCTCTTCATTTTCTTTTTCATTTTTTTCTTCTTAGTTTGTTGTTAACTCTGTTCCAATTACTTCTACTGGATATAACAACTTCTGCCATATTTTTGTTCTCTTCTTCCTACCTAATCAGTACCATTGTTAGGAAAGAGTCCTAACACTATTCAAAAGGTGTATTTTTATCACTCATTTAAGTAATATTCTCTAGAAAGATATATGTAACTATTTTTTTAGAATCATAATGTACTTTTCATTAAGGGTTGTGAAATTTTTCTGAGGATAGTTTAGTTCTCTCATTTGTGAAATGTTTTCAGAAGTGGAATGAACATCGAACTAGCTAAAGCACTCGTTAAAGATTCAATTATCAAACCATGGTTATACCGGTTATTATTAAAATAATATATTTTTAAAAATATATATCATTAAAATTTAAACAATTTATTTTCATTATTGGAGTCGTTGTTCCACATCGTACATGAGTGTTTTGTCATCTTTATATTTCCCTATAAATAAGCTCCAAGGCCTCTCTTAAGAGGTATCTTGGGTACTGGTTCACCTCTATTATCATTCTACATGGTATCAAATGGGGTTTGATAAAATAACCCTTTGTCTCGTTTCTCTAAATTGATTAGGGTTCATTCCCCCCCCCCCAAGGGGGTGGCGGCCGTAAGCCCTTGGCCACCATTACGAGCAGACTCTGCCCCCAGTAGAGCCCTCCTCCCTTTATGAGTGTGACCTCTGCCCATAGTAGCCCTCCTACCATCATGAGAGGCCTCCACTCCCATCGGCACCCTCCTACCATCGTGAGTGTGATCAACGCCCCTAGAGGCCCTCCTCCCATCGTGAGCGTCCACTTCCCCTGTGTGACGGACCTCCTGTGCACCACCCCTCTAGCCGGTGGCCACTCCTCCTTGCACATTTACTTCATGCACACCCTTCTCCTATGGGAAACACCCCATTATAAAGGAATATACTGCCGCCTCCTCCCTCCAGGAAGATGTCTCCTCCCTCCTCTCCCTCCCTCCAGGAAGACGGTGCCTCTAGGCCCCTCCTATGTCGATCGCGACACCTCCTTGTGTGCCTACGCCCCTGTGCCCTTTCACTCGACCTCCCATCATCGACTTCTCCCAGTGCGGCTTTCCCGATTCCTCAGCTGTGTGGCTTTCCCAGTGTCCCATTGACTAGCCCCACCTGTGCGACTTTCTTAGTGCCCCGACTACCGGCCCCGCCTATGCGGATTTCCCGGTTCTTCGTCGACTACCCTCGCTCGTGCGGCTTTCCCGATGCTCTATCGACCGTCTCTGCCTGTGCGGCTTTCCCGACACCCCATCAACTGGCCCTGCCTATGCAGTTCCTCTGCTGCGCCTCAATGAGTTTCCACACCACTGATGTAATCCAGCTATTTTAGTGACATCTTCTATCATCCATCATTTTCATCTTGAGGAGGAGCTATGATCGCTGATGATTTTTTTTGTATTATTTTATAATCAAGCTGGATATGTCCTGCTTGAGGGGGATTACTAAAGTGGATTTTCTTTGTTTTTATTTACTTTGTTTTCTTTAATTGTGTATTCAAGCTAGGTACACCTTGATTGAGAGGGAGTGTTGGAGTCTGTGTCCCACATCGGATGTGAGTGTTTTGTCATCTTTATATTTCCCTATAAATAAACTCCAAGACCTCTCTTAAGAGGTATCTTGGGTATTGGTTCACCTCTCTTATCATTATACAATCATCAACCATCTTTTATTAACTAGATGGATGTAAAAAATTTCATTTTTACTAAGAGGCAATGAAAATTCAATTATAATCTATGAAATAAAAAAAATGATATCCAAATCACACACCAATTGATCCATGGTATAGAGAGAAGTGGAGACTTATATAATGATTTATTTATTCTTATTAAAATTAATAAATTAATAAGTATTTTTATTGTAATTTTAAGGGCTGTATTGAAAATGGTAGGTTACAATGCATTGAAAATGGTGTGTCCCATTGTATGGGAAAACGGGTGGGAGAGGGGCGTGCTATTGGGAATTCAGCGTTTCAAATCATAAGTTATTTTAGATTTCAAATTTCAATAGAAATTAAAAAAATTAAAAAAAAAATTAAAAGCTTAATACACAGACTAGTGGTATGCTAGAGGAAGGAAAGCTTCTTTGGTCAAGTCTTCAAATCTTTGGGAGCGGGAGGAGATGGGAAAACATTCTGGTCGTCGCCCCGCTAGCAGAAATTGTGGTTAGTCAGTCTCAACATTGATCACAAAACTAATGGAATATTATCACTGCGAACTGTTGCAGGGTGTCGTCCTGGATCAGGGCCAAATCACAACGTGACTGTGGCGTGCCCACGGCGTGACCGTGGTGTGACTGCGGCGTGACCGCGGTGTGACCGCGGCGTGACTGTGGCGTGTTGGCCCAGTCCAGCGACATCCGCAGGGCAGCATCTTTTGGCCAGGAGCGAGAGGAGGTGGGGAAAAATTCCAGTCGTCGCCCCACCAGCAGAAATTGTGATTAGTCAGTCTCAACATTGATCACAAGACTCATGGAATACTATCACTGCGAACCGTCGCATGGTGTCGTCCTGGAGCAGGGACAAATCACGGCGTGACCGCAGAGTCACCGTGGTGTGACCGCGGCATGTAGTCCTGATCCAATGACATCCGCGGGGCAGCATCTTTTGGCCAGGAGCGAAGGGAGTGAGAGGAGGCGGGGCAACATTCCGGTCATTGCCCCACCAGCAGAAATTGTGATTAGTCAGTCTCAACATTGATCACAAGACTCATAGAATACTATCACTAAGAACCACTGCAGGGTGTCTTCCTGGAGCAGGTCCAAATCACAGCGTGACCGCGGCGTGTTGGCCCAGTCCAGCAACATCCGCGGGGCAGCATCTTCCGGTCAGGGAAGAAGTAAAGAAGTGATTTCAAAATTGATGCATGTCGAACCCCTGGAAAAAAGACGTAGAAGAAGGAGGTAAATGTGTATCATTTGATTGGGGATTTTTTGACTTTCAGTTTCCCTCAACATATCTAAAAGGAAAATCCTGGAGCATTGGATCACTTAACCTAAGGCTCGGTTCCTTGCGGGTTTATGACTGGAAGCTACAATTTAGTTCTAATGACAAGAAACTTGTGCACAGATCTAGTTTAAGATTCATAGACTTAATTGGGTACTATGGCACTAGGAAATCGTATATGATATCACATTCGTGATTTTCATTCCAATCAGGATGAACTATTCCACTAAAAATGTAATTTTTGGTCATTATGCGTGTGTATTGGTAGAAGTGTATTTAAGTTATACACTAAAAATGTGGGACCAACTAAACAATTGAGGTTCAGTCTCAACATCAAGCAGTTGAAAATTCAGGGTATGTCCCTATTTTAGCCCTAGAGGATCAAGTTCCTACTAACGATAGGTCTATTATTTCTCAAAAGACATCTTCTATGTTTTTGATTGCTAGAGGCTTTGATTATCCTGTTCTTGGATCATCCCCCCATTATAGAGATTCTTGTATTTTTGTTTCTCCTAACAAGTTGCAAGTGAAGAGTTCCTGGGTTGATATGGAAGAGAAATATCATGCTGCCACTACTATTTTTCTTTGTAATGAATATCTATAAAGGGGTATAACTGATGAACTTGAAGAAGAATTTGATGATACTCAAGATAAAATGGAATTAGATGTGCAAGCTGACGTATATTTCAATTTCTATAAATAACAAAGAACAATCTCTTCAAAGTATCATAAAGTAAAAGCAAAGAAAGTGGCTACCACTTCAGGGAAATTCAAAAGTAGTATATGTATCATATTGAGTGATGAAATAGTGGATGTCTTCACTAAATTCTAATGTGGGACTGAGAAATAGTGTCAACAAAGAGAGGAAGACCACCCCATGGAGGATATGGACCATGCTCATAGTGGATAGAAAATGGATAGTATTTTTTCACCATTTCATGGTAAAACTCGTGGATGTAATGTTTCATTTAAATGATTTATAAAATACTGGAATCATGATCATTTTTCAGTCCATATTCGAAGGAATAACAATGAATAGAAGATTCCTAAATCTCTTTGTGGAGAAATATTTAGAGAATTTATGTGAATTGAAGGAATATGTTTGACCATACTAAAACAATGTACAAGCCATTCCATCCAAATCATGTTATTCACTTAGTGGTGACTTGTTCATTATGGGCAATTCCATCTTAAAATTCTAACGGAACTTAAAGGGTGTCTTGGTTCAAACAACCATTTTAATAAAAAGAGGGAAACCCCCTACAGGGATATAAAAAGGGTCAAGTACGATGTGTGCTTTATGACTAACAATGACATCAAGTATAAGGAAAACATCAATGCAATAATGAGAAGCAAGGTATACCACTGTGAGTTTTCGCAGACAGCGCACCTCCATTGGAGGGGTTTTATTACAAAACCATGACTTATTTATCAAACCAAACAATTATCTTAACTAACACTTATTCAAGAATTGAAATTTAATATAAACATGCAGAATTAATAAGGCAACTAAATGCAATTTAAACATTCTTGAATTAAAGAGGCTAGGAGAGGGACCCTACCTCAACCTCAAGGCGCGTTTGCTTTTGACGACGAAAACTTGAATCTTCCTTTTTTCCGCTTGCACACATATGCAACTTCACATATATATAAGGACACTTATCCCCTATGTACATATTTTCATGGCCAAATACGCACAAGGGGGTCCTTAAATATATGTTTATACTTGCATATACCCCTTTACAATTACACATGTATGCATTTTTAATATCCATTTATAAGCACACCTAGCCCCAATATATATATTCATACTGCCATGAGTGAATATATATAAAGGGGGAACTTATATATGTACATGCCTACCTATGCATATACATGTAAGCCTTCGTCAACGGCGACTCAAATCCACCTCAAAAAAATCTAAAATGCACTGCAAAAATATAAGGAACCCAAAAATCACAAATGCCCTAATTAAAATTGGTCCAAAGAATAAAAACAGAATAAACCTTACCCAAATCCAATGTTGAACTCATTGCCATCAATGGTGGTGGATAGAACCGGCCTCATCATAAGAAACCACCTATAAGAAAATAGGGGGAAAATGAGATATAATGACTTCTTATATATATGTGATCAGTGTGTCAACTATACATGATAAATGATACATGAATCCATAACCAACAATGAAAAAATAATATTCAGATTGATATGTACATCCCAATACTAAATAACATGATCATTAATAAACCTCTTTATTTTTCAAACATAACCTTCAATTTCCTATTCAAAAATCAAAAATCACCAAAATATGGGAATAAAGTAAACTTCCATCATCACTTAAATGCGAAAAATAGAGATTAAACATTGTTCTTAACCTAGGGCACTTGAATAGTGTTGTTAAGGGAGTGCCACAAGGTTCTTCGTCATCTTGCATGTGTTGTGGTGAATTCCGCCATAGCAGGGGTTGCTGGTTGTGTCTATTGTAGTTCCAGACCTTCATCATCATCTTGCATGTGTTGTGTTTTGCTAATATCAGTCATCTGCATATTGCAAACTAGATTCTGAACTGCTACTTTGTCCAGCATCTCATCATTGTGTGAAGTTGAGGAGAGTTGATGTTGTTTTTCACAGTCAGTAGTCGTAGCATAGGTGTCCTGCAGACCCCCCCTGCAGACCACCCCCTGCCCTGCAGACCTCTCCACTCCACCCTGCCCCTTCCCCCCTGCCCTGCAGACCTCCCCCCTCCCCCCTCCCCCATGCCCCCTGCCCCCCTCCACCATGCCCCCTGCCCCCTTCCACCCCTCCCCCAGCCCCCCTCCACCCACACCTTGCCCCCTGCCCCCTACCCCCCTGCTCTGCAGACCTTCCCCTGCCCCCTACCCCCTCCACCCTCCCCCCCTGCCCCCTTGCCCTGCAGACCTTTCCCCTGCCCCCTACCCCCTACCCCCTGCCCCCCTCCCCCCTGCCTCCCTCCACCCACACCTTTCCCCCTGCCCCCTGCCCCCTGCTCTACAAACCTGCCCCCTACCCCATGCCTCCTGCCCCCTGCCCCCCTCCCCCTGCCCCCCTCCACCCACACCTTGCCCCCTGCCCCTGCCCCCTGTCCCCTGCTCTGTAGACCTGCCCCTTGCCCCCTTCCCCCCTCCACCCTCCCCCCTACCCCCTGCCCCCTGCCCTGCAGACCTGCCCCCTGCCCCCCTCCACCCACACCTTGCCCCTGCCTCCTGCCCCCCTACTTTGCAGACCTGCCCCTGCCCCCCTCCACCCTCCCCCTACCCCCTTCCCCCTGCCCCCCTGCCCTGCAGACCTTCCCCCTACCCCCTGCCCCCCTCCACCCTCCCCCTACCCCCGGCCCAGCCCCCTACCCCTACCCCCTTCCCCCTGCCCCCCTTCCCCCTACCAGCCTGCCCCCTTCTGATTTTGGAAGTTATCCTACAGTATATCCTTTTGGGGAATGGTTTTAGAATCATGGTGGTCTTTACTATGCAAAATTACCTTCCTAGGTTTATAGGATTCATGGCATATATGGAACTGTAGTTCTTGGATGTGGTTTTATAAGGAAGGTTGTAGTGTGGTCCCTTACATTTCTTCATAGTTTTTCATGTTTCATGCTATTTTGCAGAATTTTAAAGAGGGTTACATTCTGGTGTTTTGTTTTTCATAATGCCTATAAATACCCAAACACACTTTGAACCTACTTTTCTTCCAAGATTATCTCTCAAACCTAAGGCACCCAAGAGTGTTCTTTAAAGGCCTTTGAATGCCTTTCGATCATATTTAATCCATGCCTTCATGTGTTCAATATATGGTTATCCAAGTTGAGTTCTACCTATTTTATAGTGGTTTCTCTCTATTTTATCTCATTTCCTCCTATTCTTTCTTTACATGTTGTGGATTTTGATCTCTATAATTCTAATTGAATTTATTTTTATGTTTTTGTTGTGTTTATGGCATGGTGTTATTATAGGGACTTATATTTTCTTATGGGAGATGTGATCATAGATCTCCGTTGTTTTCCCATTCTTTCATGATGTAAATTGACTCCTTAAGGTAGTAGATTCATTAATTCTTCTTTTATTTATGTGTAATTTACCATGCTTTAGCCTTTTTGGAGGTAGTGTAATTAACCCTAATAAAGGATAAATTGTATTATTGAGATAATGGTTTATAGTTAGTGATCACATGCATTTTCAACTATGATAACAATTTACCTCTTAATTTTCTAGAGAGTTTTTTATCCATTTTTATGCTTCTTTATCATATTTTTTATGCTTGGGTTAGCATAATTTTATTGATGAAATTGTTTAAAGAATGTAAATTCAACAGTTTTTTGGTTGGATAAAGAATTAAAGAGGAATGTTTAATGTATCCTTGGATTATTATCTATGTCTTTCCAAACAGCCTTATCATCCCGAGAGTGAGTATCCATCAATTATTGCTTCTTATACACTATCATATTATATAATCCTTGATCCTTATTAGGTACCTTGACTGAAGAATGGACATTTCAACCTTCCCAACCACCTTCTCATCCCAAGAGAGAGTATCCATCAATGATTTCTACTTATTCTCTACTAGAATATTAGAGAATCATTGATCTTCATTAGGGCCCTTATCCGAAGAATGAAAATTTCCACCTTCCCCAACCTATTTTTCATCTTTTACTACATCATCTGGCACCCCATTAATCAATTCAATCACTCTAAATTTCTTAAATATAGCCACATGTGCCTCAAATGAATCTTCATGCATAGTTTGATTACTAGAATCCATTACATTCCCACTCTGTGAAGATGAATCCTTATTTTCACTAGAATTAATAATTCTCTTCTCCTTAGAAGAGCCCCCTGGAGAAGTTCAGTCAGGTTTTTCCTATGAGATTGTAACATCAAACCCCAACTTCTTTTTCCCTTTTATATCTCCTAAGGCTAATAGATTTCCTTCTTTTTTACAAATAAATATAAACTTTAGCCTAATAATTTAGTTAAAAATAAGATTCTACATGATCATTATCTTCATAGTTCCTTCAAACTAAAACATACTTAAAGGAGGAATGCTTATTTACCTCATCTTTCCATGAATGGTTCTGTGTAAGAGGCAAAAATCGGAGAGAGGCATCCCATTTATTTTTCTCAAATACAACCTGATCAGGAAGAGATTAAACATTATGCCTAAGAATATATCTCCAATCATCTCTCTAAGGATTATGTAAAACTTAATCCCCAACGCCCTGATCATAACCCCCTTATAAAATCTTAACCATGCATGTATATAGTAGATATTCATTCTTCATAGTGGGATAAGAAAATTTTTCTTATTCCTACATAATGATACCATTAGTACCCTCTATTTTGGAAGTATTACTCACCAATCCTTTCTTGAAATAGAATATTTCCTTGTGTACTTTCAAGGATAAGACATATTTAACAACTTCCTTATTACATTATCATTTATCATGGCCAATGACTTTGCAATCAGAACAAAATTTTGGTACTCTTTCATACTCAATATGAAATTCAATATCATCATCTTAATTTGAAAAGAAAACCTTATCAATTAAAACAGAACAATGATCCACTTCAATTAATTATGATCATGGTGGCCAAACCTTTCTATTTAAGTTTCCTAATCCATTTTGATAATAAATCCAATAGATAAATCAATTTCATAAAGAAATATAGGATACCATAGGATTCAATTTAATCCATGTATCCTCACCCAAATCTAAGTCAAGTTATACTTTACCTCTAAAGGATTGAACTTAGAGTCCCACTCCTATAAAAACCAGAAGCCTGGTTTGAGGGAAACCAAACCAAAATTAAGCACCCACATTTTCCTTCTTCCAAGGTAAAGACGAGATGATAAAATCCCTAACCCAAAGAAACATAATTCCAATTTTTGGAACCCCGTATTTTAGAAAGGAGGCCCATAATATCATTAAAATTTCAAGTTTTTGAGCCCTTGGGAAGAATTAAATGTGAAATAAAATAAAACTTACCCAATTTAATCCATTCGGATATGGATTCTCAGTTCACAATTACATGAGCAGTGGACCCTTGTCTCTAAATTATACCAATATCCATGCTTTTAAACTGTGAGAATAGCCAATAAAATACATCTTCTATAGAATTAATATCTTATTTTCCACCTTCAATAGGTGGATCCAACTTCTTGAAATCTCTACCAGTAATAGATGGTGTCTCATTAGATAATAAACCCTTCACACCACATGAAGTCTCAACAAGATCCCAATCAACCTTAGGGGTTCTGAGAAACCTAGATGAGGTCTAATATAGCTCATGAGTAGGCCTTCCGGACAATGGAATGGATCCTAGATAAACCAAAAAAAATTGTATGATACAAGAAATCAAGCACACCTACCTGTATACCAGAGGCAACCAACTAGAAAATAGGGTTTGATAGGAGTCCTTACGAACACTATAACCCTAACAACTGAGTGAAAAATAGAAGTAGATAAATGAAAAAACATATATCACATAACATCATAGGATAACTTCCATAAAATTTATCATCAAAAAACATAATTCATGAAATATTAAAAATAATGGAATAAGGTAGTCAAAGGAAATCATTCCACTATACACATGAAAAAGGTAAAAAAGAGTACAAAATGGATAACAAACTACATGACTCAAAAAAGTGACTGAAGCTCTATTCTGACACCAATTCCTTAGCTCTATCCTAACATAAAGTCCTACACCAGTCATCAAGTTATTTCCCATATCCCTATATGAAATGATGAAATCCACTATGGTACCAAATGATGAACAAAGTAGGGTGTGTTTACAACTTAGTAGGCCACCACAAATGGCATTCCTATAAAATCTAGGTTGAAAAAATAAGTTCATATAATGGTTGAATATTAAGTTATTATCATAACTAGAACAATAAATAAACAAAATAAAACTAATCATGGGCTTCATTGTGATACTTTAGTCTAGACCCACCTACTATAGACAATGTTGGATGTCTCTAAGTGTGTTTTAGAGACCAATACAACCTAATAAACTCCCAATGGTAATATACATATATGTAGTCCAAACTAACACTTATTGGTAATATACCCATTCCCAAGGCCCTATGTCCACATGGGGGATGTGTTCACTCGGAATTTAATAGTATATCTCAGTGACCACCTAAGGGCCATGTTCAGCTTAGGTTTAATAATAAATACCATAAATTTCATTATTCAATAACATTTAATAAGTATATTTTCAATCCAAATAACCCTTTTGAAACTAGATTCAACTTCAAAACACATTATTAATAGTAAAAAAAATTCCAATTCTACTTACTATGTTTTACCTTCCAAAAGTCAAAACACAAACCTATCCCAAATTTCCAATTCCAAAGTTATATTTAATGGAATAATCATAGTATATGGTTCCCATTACCCTAACCATTCATCTATAGTAAGAAAATTATTTTCAATTGATTTATAACATAACATAAACTTAGTTTAAATATTATAATGATAATTAAGGATACAAATTGAAACCAACTAATGTGGCCTCATAATCACTTAATGAAAATTAATTTTACTATGGGGAACACTTTGGGACCAACTACCTCATGTATGATAAGGATTAAATTACAAATACATTCCTTTGATTTAGATAATAATATAATATATAGAAGTAGTATAGAAATTACTTGAAAACTAGAAAAACTAGGTAAATCTTATAAAACACACCCCTAATAAAAAAACGAGATAGGAGAAAAGGGGAGTCATACATTTACCAGAAGAAAAAATTTTGATAGATGAAAATTCAATACACCAGGGATCTATAGATCTTATATATGGAAGTAGAGGTAGGAGAGGGATAGTATAATGAAGGTGCTTTTGTGTAATTTGGGGAGAAAAATTAGGTGAGGGGTATTAAATAATGAAATGGAAAAAATGGAAAAAATACCAATTATAAAACAAAAAAAAGACTGAATTACTAGATAGTGGCTCTAATCTTCTTGTTGAAGGGCCTCCATTATTTATATATAGCTACTGGAATTCCGCCAGTAAATTGGTGGTTTACAAACTGTTAGTCGATGACACTACAACCTCTTAGCTATATGCCATGTCTTCCTCTCATGCACCCCGGAGACTCTCGAGACCCTCTGAACCCCATATGCATTCATAAATGAGGAATTTCATTGAGGCTAAAAAAATAATAAATAAAAATATAATACCTAGGAGAGGAGGGCGTCGTGGTGACAGGTCGTCAGAGAGGAGGGCGCCGCGGTGAGAGAGGTCTTCGGGGGGGAGGTTGCCACTGTGAGAGAGGTCATCGGGAAGAGGGCGTCGTGGTGAGAGAGTTCGTCGGAGAGGATGGTGTTGATGTGAGGAGAGGACGGGGAGGAGAGGTCGGGAAGGAGAAGTCGTTGGGGAGGAGGGCATCGCGGTGAGGAGAAAACGTCAGGGAGGATAATTCATCGGGGGAGTAGGGCTCTGCAGTCAGGCGAGGTCGGGGAGGAGGGCGACATGGTCAGGAGAGGTTGGGGAGGAGAACTCGTCGGGAGGTAAAGGGAGTAGAAGAAGTTGGAGGAGTGTGAGAGGCGAATCGGGGGACCCCGATACCAAATATGAAAACACACGGTATTTCCACGGTTATTAAATTAAACCGTGTCAATTAGGAAGATATAGACATGGACTAATAAAATTGTGGCTATAGGTCCATGGATATAGCTTTACTTTCTAGTAGTGTCACCACATCTTCAATGTGGAGACCACCACTGCTAACTCAAGATTATGGGTCGGCAGTTCTTCTCATCAAACTCTATCTCAACCATCACCGGATTCACTATAACTCCAGTCTCTAAGGTGATGTGTCTTGGAAAAATAATACCTCTTTAATCCAAGATAAACACTTCAAGATCTTTATGTGTAGATAGTACTCCTGAAGTGGGTCTAGGACCATCCTTAAGTGTCTCTATTGCTCCCCCTTGGATGTCGAGTACACTAAGATTTCATCAACAAAGATCACATGGGGTTGCCCAGGGTGGGACACTGGGTCTTACTAATCCCTTCCTTTGTAATTCTCCCATCTGCACCCCAACTCATGGATATCTTTAGGAGAAATATGATATAATAGCATAAATATCAATGCCACCCCTGGGTGTAAACCAGCACAGAAGTATAACTCTTGATGGAGAGATAAACCTAGAACATCTTCAAGGAATATGTCCTTATACTCTACCACCACTAAGAAACTTGAGGTCTCATAACATTTACTACACCAAGGTTCAGACTAGCCAACTGAATATTAATCGACTACACCCTCCTCTGCTTGAGTCCATCAAGAACTGCAAGGATTTACCCTTTTCTGATAAAGGTAAATCTAGTTCCATTAACATGGACGAACCACATCCTTTTGCCTAAAACAATCAATATGAGTATGAACTAAGGATTTAGTCCATACTGAGAATGATATCGTAAGGACTTAATGCTACTACCAAGAGATCCCAACCAAAACTCTCGCCTTCAAGAGTCGGGACACACTATTGGCACTAGTGTGTGTCCATTAGGTCTCCTTCAATTTTAGTCTCTAAACATGAGGATCAAGTCAATGGTTTAACTAAAACCTCTAGGTATCAAACAAGAAAAGTGAAAGGAAATGAAATCACTAGTACAAGTGTCTATTAATACTATAGCTAAAGTAAAAAAGACACAGATCATACCTTGAATCATTCCTAGAGTCCTAGGATCATAAACCTTGATAGTATGAAACTATCTCCTCCCCTTTCCTATAAATCCCAGAGTCGGTTATGGACCACCTAGAGGTGGTGGTGGTAACACATCAAAATATTGGGAAGCCCCTACTACTTCCCCAGCTCTCATACCATGTCCACTACCCAACGGATCTTCCTTCTCTTGCTTCTTCCTCTTCCTTGGTGGTTCATCAACCGCCTATATGACTGTAGCAAGAACAGTGGGGAAATATTGTGTGAGATTCCTACTTTTACGATAAGCATATCAAAGCCTTTTCTTCTGGGAACTAGCGCGCCCCCCGAAACTTCAAATGAAACCTCTGGTTCTTCATCTTATGTTGTAAACTTGCTATCTATACGTTCTATTAACCCTGCTTCCTAGGCTATCACTGAATCAGAATCCTATGATACACGTTTGAACCATGTGCTTCATCATCTAGCACCAAAAGAGCCATCCAAAAATTATTCTGGCATGTTGCATCCACCTAAACCACTGGAGGTGGGTCTACTAACTAATCATTAGGAGAAAATGTCACCAGCTGACCATGCTGAAGAAAAACTACTCTACGGTTGGCTCCCATCAGGGAGGTCTCATTGAGAATCAATCCAAACTCCAGATCCTTATGCGAAAACCGCGTTGGCTGGCATCATGAACACATACTGGGGAAAAAATGAAGTATCATGCTTAAAAGAGTATACTTGGTGAGCTGACTCAATAAGGACATGGAAAAACATAACCCATTCATATATGATGTATATAACTTTATTTCCCTTCAACTAGTGTTTTCATATACCGAGTCGTAAAACAGGTACTTAGAGTCCTGGTGTATGGATACGTCAGCCGTCGTACCAACACAAGAGTCCTTGGCATGAAATCCAAACTTGAAACACTTAACACTATTTCCCCAAACCAATCTCACAGACTCATGGTCTAAATGTGGAACTGAACCTTCCATTTGATACAAATTTGTCACAACCCATCCCTTGTGGCCTATGTCATGACTACCCCAAGCCCACCTCCCAAAGGCCAGAGGGTGGAGACTAGCACTGAAGGCATTATCCTATAAGTGGGAGGCATTTTCTGAGTACCAGTACACATGCACACTCACAACCCCAGCCCACAATGCTAAAAAGGGAAAACATGCATGATACCAAGACAACCAATGAGAATAAAAAGTACAAAGATGGAAGTAAATGGGGCTAGAATACAAACCCAACAAAAGACAAGCTATAAACAAGGGGGTACAAAAGTCTCTAGAAATTCATTCGTAGAAAACCCTACCTATAGAGTAGGTGAAGAGTAGTTGCCTGAAGCTGTATGAGTATGCCTCGCCTGTCTTTCCTCACTGGTCACCGCCTGGTCCTAGAACACCAAGGTCTCTATCAAAATGTCAGTCATCTGCATAAGACACGATATGTGCGGGAATATCTCATGTAGGGCAAAGTAAAATAATACTCAGTAGGGGGCCCCGAAAACCAAAAAGTAAAAGACCACAAAGGAAACACCACTAATAAGGTATAGTCATCTCAACACAGGTATATTTAAACAACACATATAATAAGAACATCCAAGTATACTCGTAAAGGATTCCAAGATGCAACATCTAATCTACTGCCAACTGTATGGTTCCACTTATAGCATGTTCGATTCAGGGAGATCCCACTCCTCAAGATATCTAATAGTAACCACATAGAAAAATTCTACCAAAATTATCTGAGAGAACATATATTCTTGATACGTCATGAAGATTCCTTGAGATTTCTGGTCTCACTAAGACAAGGAGTCTTGATATCACAGTCAATACTTGGTCACAAGATTATGCTCAAGGCACGCTCGTTCCAGGGGAACTTTCTCCTTAAGCTATAAAGTCATCAGAGACCCTCACAAGAGGTCCCGCTTCTTTGGGACCTACCCAAAGAGAACACACTGAGAACTACCTAAAGTACACTGATTAGGTCGAGTCACAAAGGAAGGAAATATCTCGATAAACGGATAGGGGGTCCTACACCCAAGGATCACTGGGGATATCCTAGCCCTACTATAATTGTCATCCTAGATAGGGGATAGGTTACTGTGTAAATATTGGTCACACCTTTTCCACAAACCTTATCTAAGGTACCACAAAGATAAGTGAGGATCGATTGGGCATCTCGATGTAATACATGATCCAACCAGCTGTGTCACTGTCAAAGTCAGGTAGAGACAACCCACCTTAGAACATGGTTCATTACTTATGACAGGTATGGGATCCTTCATTGAACCTTCGTAGAGAAGCCCAAAGGTATCATCTCAAACTCTATTTTCATCCCACTATGATGGGATCAGGATCTTACATCGATCCCTCATAGTAAAGACAAAGAAAATGACACCATCCCCTTATGATCCAACTAAAACTACACTAATCCATCTCAAAATCACCTCCTTGTCTCAAGGGTCCCAACGTTGTAGAAGGATCATCAATCAGACTTACACTTTGAAAGTTATTCCCATTTTACTAAAAAGGGGTCGGTGGGGTTTGGGTCTGGTTTGACCCAGCCTTCTGTGGTCAGGCTGGATTTCTTTACCCAAGATGTGGTGCCCACTATGTCTCCCTCTACCCCACGGGTTACCGTGATCTAGCTAGACTGTGGCCCTCCAATCACGTGACATGGAGCGGATTGTCGTGTCCACTCGTGTTGCCAACGGTCATTGCCGGTAGCCCCGATCCACTTCCCACGACCATTGTTGTGGGTATCGTCTACCACTGCGGTGTGCCACTGACAGTTTATTCTGTAGGCCACCGAATGCACTTCAGTGGTCCGTTCTTCAATCTAGAAGACATTCTGAAGTCATCGGGTCACGTTCTTCATCACCAGGGGTTTGAATCCTCATTGAATTACACCACAGTGTAATTTATTTCAAGTAATGATATCTCCCGCACCTCCTCGATTTGTTCACTACCATCATCATTGCACCTCTTTCGTGGTGTGTCCATCTCGGACCTATGACACCGGATCATTATGCCAATAATCGATTGTGCAACTATTGATTGATCGCCATAATTTGAGTTGTGGGCTGAATGAAAAACGCCCATGATGAATGAAGAACGGAGGGAGAAAATCTCAAATTAACAAAGATGAACTAACCTCAATCGATATTCTTATCGATCAGGGTTCATTTCTATTAGAAAAATTAACCAAGAATCACTAAGAGAATCTCTCATTAAAACCCCACAAGATTAATCCTATCCCGAAACAACAATCAATCCGTAGGCCAAGTTTTTTGTTAGTTGTTCTGTGTCCATCATGGAATATCAAGAATTGGTAAAGGAGAAGATTCAAATAAATAACAACCCCTACCTCGAGTTGGATAGCTTGCAGACATTGATTGAAGTCGCATCTCTACGTCAAGCCTTGTTCTGCCGACGTTCGTCGATTCGTCATCACTTGATCGAATCCCAACCTCTGATCCATCATCACCAGTGATAGATTATCCTCCTCCTTGACTTAGGGAAAATATAGAGGAATTATAAAGCATTGTGAATTCTAATTCTAGACTATTTCCTCGATTAATGGAGGAAACACGTTTACACATTTCAGCATTACTGTTTCACATTGAAACAGCATCACCACGCTGCTTCATTTATGAAAGGGGAACAGGTTTCTCCATCTCTATTCCATAGCATCACCACACTGTGAAATGTTAAAAGGAAATAAAATAAAATTCTTTAAGTTTATTTTATTCACCTTTAAAAAGTCCAGAAAATTAAACCCTCAACCCGCACTGATTGAGGTTAGGCTTCACCTAAGGAAAGAACATCCTCATGAGCTCAATGGTACACTCATATTTTCAATCCAACTTACCATTTATGAGTTATAAGTATTTAAGAAATAAAATAATTATTTTTATTTATTTTTATTTATGGTTACATCCCAAAAACTACTTTCCACAGTTGACCCACGTTGGATAATGTTAGGTTCCACCTAAGAAAAACACCCCATTACGAAATCAATGGTGGTCTCAGATTTTCAGTCCAATTTACCATTCATGAGTTATAAGGATTTGAAAAATAAAATAATTTTATTTAATTATTTTATTTACAGTTATTCCATTTTTGGGTTTCTCATTGGAGACCTGTTCCGACTAAACATAAGTCACACCTAGGGTAAACCCACTGCTCTGAATGCAACGGTGCCCTAGGATTTCTAATCTGGGCACCCATTTAAGAGTTATTCTACTTTTTTAGGAAAATTGAATATGTTTGATATTTAAAAACTTAATATTTTTTTATGGATCATTCTGGGCACTTTGGGCCTCAAAATCACATGTCGTCTCAATTCCTGGTCTCGTAATTTTCTAAAAAAATTTCTAAAAATAGAATTAGGAAAATTTGAGTCATTATAGGAAATGATTATGGTTTTTGGCATGCTTGAATGGAGGCTTATCTTAAGTATCATAGTATTGATCATTGGACTAAAATGGAAAAACCTTATCAATTACCTAAAACTAAACCTGATTCTCTTATAGGAAGATATGAAACTAAATGTGTTATAAATTATAAGGTTATAAATATTTTATATTGTGTAATTAATAAAAAATATTTATCCATGTATCTATAAGTAAAAATACTTCTGATGTTTGGATGATTTTCTAAGTCATGCACTATGAAATAGATAAGTTGAAGATGATTAATCTTGGAATGTTAAGGATTGATTATCAAGACTTCAAAATGGGAGAGAATGAAATTATTAATCATTTGTTCCATTGTTTCACTAGCATTGTGAATGAGATGAATACCCTTGGAGAAACATTAGACAATGTATTCATGGTGGAAATAGTTTTAATATCGCTACCTAATAAGTGGAATTCTAAGAAATTAGTTATTAATGAGAGAAAAAACTTTAAATAATATACTTTGGATGAGATGATTGGATCACTTCTTAAATATGATCTTAGGATAAAAAATATTGAGAATGAAACTGATGATAAGAAGAAAGGTAGTGCATTTAAAATCATTAATAATTTATCTAGTTCATTTAATTTTTTTAAGGTTTGGGTCGAAGCCTCATTTATTATTTAAAGTAAAGAAAAGACCTCTTTTAACTAGGTAGAGGGAGACCCATTACATATCCTGAAGGCCCAGTGGTCATTTAACCCATTACATGGCTCATAGGCCCAAATTTTTGGCCCAAGGCCCATTCTGTGAATAGTACTGATACAGTACTCCACCTGATACAGTACTGCATGGTATCTGCCACTACTATAGTACCTTGTTTCCGCTACAGTGCCCATCGTTGCTACAATGCCTCCACTGCTACAGTACCTACGCCCAATGGGTTTTCAACCCCCATTTTTCATGTAGGATTATGGGGTGCTTACCACTAATCTAAACCCCAACTACAAGTTCTTCTAATGATTTGGGTTCTTTAACTAATGGAAATGAGATGCTAACAAAGGTTATGAAAATATTTTACTATAATATTAGGAAGTATCGATATAAATAAAAAATAAGTATATAAAGGTTGATAGGAAAGGTAATTATAATTCAAATTTAAATAATTCAGATTTATCCTATTATAAATACAGAAAGAAATGGAATATTAAGCTATATTATCCAATACTGAAGGATAAAAGTAAGCATAAGAATCTTAAAAAGAAATAAAAGAAGGTTATAGTAGCCTAGAGTGGTTCTGAAATTTTATATTCAAGTAACAAATTTGAATGCAAAAAAGTAAACTAGTATTCTTGATTTTATGGAAAGTATTCTAAGGTAACATATTCACCTTCATACTATTATTCATCAAGTTTTTTGGGAGAGTCTGTTAGGAAATCAGAAAATATTTTTTTAATGGAAAACATGGATAAAGTAAGTATTTCTGATTTTGATTCTCATTTTGATAATAAATCTGAATTTATTAAGCCAAGTATTGAAAAGATTGAAAATTAAATTTATGAGTTAAAAGATAATATTTCTACTATTGGTGATGAAAATATAAATTTAATAGAGGATCAAAAAATATTATTAAAAGAAAAGAAGAATATTGATTATGAAATTTCTAATCTAAAAGAAGAAAACTAAAATTTAAAGGGAGTGAATGAGAAATTCATGAATATTTCATCTATCTCTAGTGGATTGGTTTTTGATGATTTTGAAGTTGTACAAAAGGAAAATATAAGGCTTAAAATAGAAGTATAAATTTTAAAGTAAAATTTATCCAAATTTAATACTAGAATTCAAAGTCTATATGAATTTATAAAACTAAAAAATTTAACTGGAACTAAGAAACATAGAAACTATATTGGTTTTGATGGGAGATTACTAGAAATATACAAAAATAAATTTATAAAAGGTAAAATTTATGGTATTTTATTTGTTAATTATTTTAGGTGTGGTGAATTTGGTCACTATGAATTGAATTTTTATTTAAAATAGGTTCAACAACTTGGTCAAAATAATTCATTTCTATCTATATCAATTTTTAATGTTAAAAGAACTAACTCTTCTGCAGCATGCATTCCTAAAGGATCTTACTCAAAGCTGATTGGACCTAATATGGTCTACATGCCTCGGTAATTATTTTTTTTCCAGTATGTATACCTATTCCTGTTGTTATTATATGGTATAATGACATTGACATAAATCTATATTCTTTGTTTGACCAGTAAATATTCTTTAATTCTATCTATTTTCAAGTTTATTGGCATGTGCTTACATAGTTGGTTACTTTTAAATTCTTTGAATGTATTATTTCCAATTCATTTTATATATTATTATAAATTACTTGAATATGGGTGAGTTATTTTTGTTAAACTACTTGTATTTATGATCATTTTATAGTGTTAGTTTTTAAAATTATTGTAACATGTTGATCTCTTATGGATTATTTATTATTTAAATTAGGGGGATATTTTTTGTTTTGTTTAAAAATTAATACATATTTTTTAGAATACATCTATTTAAGGGGAGGTATTTTTTTAGTTAATCATAATTTCATTCATAGATATAAAAATTCATTCTTATATAGATAAAGATAATGTTTTAGCCATTTTGATTCAAAAATGGATTCTTAATGAAAAAATTATTTTTTTATAGATTTTAGTATTTCTTGAGCATATTGTAATATTAATATTTTATTATATGATGGTTTATACACTAAATTTGGTGAAGAAATTTCTATTTATTTAATAATATTATTGCTTTTCCAATTGCATATGATTTTTTGATTATTTTTTACTATTTAAATCAATGGGAAAACAATTAGTTTTAAAAGGGGATAGATTTTCTTAATTCTAGTTTATTGATTACTATTTGAAATATTTAATCAATTAAAAATAGAGGATAATTTTGTAGTTATGTTAGGTTTATCAAAAATGGGGAGATTTTGGAATGGATCCTTACCACTTTTTTTTTGATAATTATATCACTCGGGCTTTATTTTGAAGCATGCACGGCTTGTAAAACTCTCTTTATTTTATTATTCATTAGTCTATTATAATCTACTTGTATATGTTTATTCGTTTTTATTATTCATGGATCATGGTTCATATTTCTTTTTATTATTATTCTATTATTTATTATTATTCTAGAAGACATTTATTTTATTTCTTACTTTTTATATTAGAAATTTGTTGTTCTCTCAATTGGAGAAAATCTGGAATCTAGTTACAGACTTAAGTGTTTAAAAATTTAGTTAATATGTATTAAATTTTCTCAAAGTACAATATATTACACAGAGAAAAAAATATTACACATGATCTTTATTTTCTTACTTATCAAATTTTTTCTTACGTATTGTAATTTCACAAAGTAAAACTTTTTATATATTAGAATTTTTCTTACATATGAACTTCAAGATATTACATATCATGAATTTTAATAATTATAATATATTATTTATCTTGTTTATTTTTTTAAAATATATTATATACCTAGAATTAAATTATATATCTTGTTAATTTTATTACATGTTCATCTTTTTAATAAAGTTAAATATGTTACATATCTTGTTTATAATAATAAATATATTATGTATCAATTTTTTCAGATTAAATGTGTTATATATTTCCCTAATAACTATTTTTTTCTAAGTATAAAATCTTATGCATTAATTAAATTATATTTCGTATTGCTCTTGCATGTTATAATTATGTTACATATCATAAAAGATTTCACATATATTATGTCTTGTGTTTTCTGGTTTCAAATATATTACTTATCATTCTATTTAAAAGAGAAATATATTACATATTATAAGATAATGGTTAAATATATTGTGTATAATTTTTTCAAAAAGCTAAATATGTTGCACATTTTATATTTACATAAGAAATATATTACATATATGTAGAACATTCTAGAATAATGTGGGAATTATTTTATCACAATACGTGTGATATTTTAATATACAGGTAATGGTCATATTTCCATATTTATATTATTCTAATTGTTTCTATTTGTGATAATATTTTTTGAAATTCCCGTATAAAGAATGATCATGGAGATTGTGATGAAGGAATTAGTCATTGGAGAAGTCATCTACAAATAAAGGCTGAACTAAGAAGAATAAATATAGAAAAATGATTCCATTTTTTCTAAATTACTACAAAGTTATTGTGCTACATCATCTATACACTATTTTTATAAATTAATGTGGCTTACTAGTTCGATAGAGAATTAAAAAATCTATTACTTTCCCAAAGGTTTAAATCTGATTGCCTCTACAATAATATCATCTTTTCTTTTTAAATTGGTCTATTATTTTATATTTTTATTATACTATATTGCTCTGTTTTGTAAAGTCTTTATTGAGTTGTAACAAAACTCACATACGGTTCTTCCTTTATCAAAAATAAATTCCTCGATTATGATAACCTTAACAAAAAGGAAGAATGTATAGGTTTAAAATATATCTTTTAAAGTCCCATAAAGGAAAGAGGTTAGGACTATACCTTTGAAAGGCCAGATTGGGTTTGCTTCTATTAAAAGGTTGGGTTATTATCTGAACCCATAAAAGACAAGGTATAAGGATTTGTGCCTCCAGGTTGAAAAAGACAAATCATAAAGATTTTCCACACTCATTAAAAAGTGATATACAATTTTAGTGGGTGTCATATCTCTTTGGGATAGTGGGGTGTAAAGAGTAGATATAATATCACTTTTATTCAAACTTCTATAAAAATATATTTTGTTATCTCTTTTATTATTTTGTTTATGCTCTTCACTCACTACACTTAATTTTTTATAAATGAATTATTAAATATTTTAATTATCTATTTATTACACTATGCAATTTTAGTTACTTTAATTATCTAAAGTTTTAGAATTCACCCTCCCACCCGCTCTTATATTATCATGCCAATATCTTAAGACTAATAATAATATCTTTAGGAACTTTCCATTATGCATATTTAACACATTCATAGTATGTGATGAAAAAATAAAATAATTATATTTATCAATATAATGTTCACTACTAATGGTTGATAATTAATTAATGAATTCATAATATAATCATAATGGGTTAATCCCATCACCCAGTAGATATTGTATTCTTTGGGAGTTATGGTCCAATTGTTTTAAAATATATCTACTTGGAAGTGGATCCCCCACATGTTTTAAGGTAGATAAATATAATGAAAGAAGCACTGTGAAAGAATCTTATGGATTAACAACACATACCCCATCATGTTCATAATTTATAATGCATAGAATAATTTTTATAATAGCATTCACTTTATTAAATGAAGGATAAATCATTTGAAAAAAAAATTATAACTTCCAAATATTCATTATAAAATTTCAAGTATGAGTATTGAAAATCATATCAAGTTTTTCAAGGATAATTTCATTCTCTTCAAGGAATGAAATAAAAGAAATTAAAATTATATTCACATTGAGGAATGAATTTTTTCATTGGATATCATGATTCACAAATGATAATTCATAGTTTATAAATAATGATCATCTTGTTTAAAAATACTTATTTTATTTATCACGATGTCCATTTGTTTAATAAGGTGGTTCCTTGGTCAAAGACCAAAGAAAAAATTATTATATAAAGAAAAAAGAGTTACATGATCCAGAAAGATAGAATCTTACTATAATCTTTATCATAAAGAGGAATTAAATCAATAGGAAGGTCATCCAGCTAGGTTATGTCATGATTAACTCCCTTGTTAATAAAACCATACACAATCATGTTCGATTCACGAAAGGTATGAGTGACAATGTAGTTGATCTCAAAAAGAAAAAGTAGGTAGTTCATCCAATGAGTTGTATGCGGTCAGGAAAGATGCACCACACCATTCGAAATAGCCTGGACAACAGTGGTCGAATCACTTTCAATCCAAATATTGTTCCAACCCTATTGCTTAGCAAAGTAAATGGCATGGATCACACTCATCATTTCATCTTCTAGAGACAAGGTAATTCCACTGCTCCCAAAGAAGCATCTGAGACACTGCCCTAGGTGGTTTTTGAAAATAGCACCAAAATCTGAGGTTCCCAAATTGCCTTTAGAAGCACCATCAACATTCGCTTTAATCCAACCTGGGATAGGGTATTGCTAGAACACTTCAAAAGTTTGTCTAGGTTGATTATATATTCATTCAATACAAATTCATCGCAGAATCCCAAATTCTTTAACATTATTTTCACAATTAGCCTTCTGAATTGAGGGAGATTCCCGAATGGCAATGAGAATCCACATCTGACCTTCATTAAGACTAGATGAGAAATTATTATGAAGAAGAGCATTTCTATCATACCATATCACATGGATAAGCTTAGTAATAGTAGTTAATAAGAGATTATTGATTTTATAATATGTTTCTATATCCATAGAATGATTTATTTGATAGATGATTGAATCAATAAGTAACCATCTGTAATCAAAAATGTCAAAAATATAGTTCAAAAGAGCTGAAGCCGTAGAACAAGATGGAAAAATATGTTTAGTATCTTCTCTATGTTGGTTACAAAGATAACACATAGAGAAAAGTTGAATCCCAAAAGAATTAATAAAAACATTAGTGGGGACTCTTTTGTGAGTAATACACCAAACAATATTAAGCCTTGAGGGCTTAATCCATGGTTTTTAAAAAAATAACCAATAGAAATTATTATCAAAATTTAGAAAGTTATGGTTGTAAAAAAATCAGAGTCTAGGATTCCATTATGAGAAATTCCCAATTTAGGAAATATTCAGAATTGGAATAGGGATAATTGTCAATAACATGAATGGTGTTATTAAGAAGACTGGAGTTATGAGAATTTAGAACGTCCCGAATAATATAGTTGGTGTGCTCTGGTAAATTATTGGGAGATAGTATGGAGATTAAAGGAACACCAGTCCAGTTTTCCAACTAAAAGTTCATGGAAGAGTCAGTACTAACCATCCATCTAGAGTTAATCATGATGTTGGTAAAGGCTTTCCTAATGTAAAACAAAATGGAGGAGATAATATAATTTATATTTCCTTTCTTTAACTTTTCAAGGAATCTTTTTTTGATAAAAGCAATGAAATCAAAGTTATTGTGAAGTAGGTTCCAAGTGAGTCTGTCTTGTAAATAATCATTAAAGAGTTTAAGGTTTTTAATGCCAAGACTACCCTTATCTAAATTCTTACATCAATTAGTCTAAGTAATGGTCACAAGTTTCTTTTTAAGAGTGTTTCTGGTCCAAACAAAGCTTTTTATGTAAACATTTATTTTCTTAAGTAGACCAGTCGGCCATTTGTAAACCATCAACGAGTAGACCATTTTGGAAATAATTATAGATTTAACAAGATATATTCTTCTAGACATAGAGAGGGATTTACCCTTCTAATAGGAGAGTTTATTGAGGATTTGGTCAACAGTGTTAGAAAAGTAACTAGATTTAGGCCTTCCTCAAAAAATGGGTACACCGAGATAAGTAAAAGGGAAGTATCCTTATTTGATACCTAAATAATTAATAATATTATCTTTTCTATTGGAAGGAAATTTTTTTCCAAATAAGACAAAATATTTTTTCTATCGAATGGTTTGAATAATATTTCTTCATAATGTGAGAGGGCACTTTTGAGACTTTGAATATTCCTTTTATCTCCTTATAATAAAATAATGATTTCATCAACATATAAAAAATTTGTGGGCACATTTAAGTTCCTAGAAGCCTGAATTGTTTTAATCTTGTTCTGATCGACAAGGTGAGTGAGCAATCTACTTAAATAATCTTTTTAAATTGAAAAAATAATGGCAGAAATTGGATCACCTTGTCTAACTCCCTTGGTGCATTTAAAGTCACCCTTAGGGAAACCATTGACAAGGATGGAGATGGTAGAAAATTTGAATAAATAGTTTATTCTACTGATGAAAAAATCATTAAAACCAAAACTCTAAATAACTTTGAAAATAAAACTCCAATCAATGGTATCAAAGGATTTTCTGATATCATGTTAAATAGACATATTTCCTCCCATGGTTACTTTGTTTAAAGTTTTAGTGCATTCATAGGCAAGACAAATGCAATCTTGTATAGACCTACCATTGATAAATCCAAATTGATTCCATGAGACAATTTTATTGCTTACAGTAGTAAGTATATTAATAATAAGTTTCATGATGATTTTGGTAAATAGTGTTAATAAGTGCAATAGGTCTGAAGAGATGAATCTTATAAGAATTTTCCACTTTAGGAATTAGAGAAAAAAATTGTGCATTCAACCCATGAGAAAGCACACCATTGGAAAAAATGATTTTACAAGTTTGCAAACATCAGTTTGAATAACCTCCTAGAAGCGCTGATAGAAACCGTTATTGAAACCATCAGGGCTTGGAGAACTATCAGGATTAAAGCTAAAAATAGTGTCTTTGATTTCATGATCAATATGGATGCTTAAAAGATAAGAATTATCTTCCTTATTCACCATAGCTTGAATGAAATCAGGAAGAATGTCTTTGTTGATGTCTGGGTCATTAAAAATATTTTCATAATAAGAGGAAAAATGATTGGAAATTCCATCCTCCATATCAATGAGGGAGTCCCCCTCTCTAAGAAAATTGATAGGTCTACAAGCTTTCCTGATTATTTGAAGAGGGTTGTAGAACTTAGTGTTTCTATCACCATTTGAGATCCATTTGGTTTTGAATATTTTTTTATGTGTGTTTTCTTTTAGGATAATAAAATCATTAAGTTTCATATAAGTGTTGATTTCATGTTGAGGATCCATAGTGAAATTATAACTAGTAGCGGTGTTTTGAAGTTGGATAAGTTCATTCTCAAGAAAAGAGATTTCATTTTCAATTTGTTTAGATTTGGAACTACACCAACCTTTAAGACACTTCTTAAGATATTTTATCTTGATGGTATAAGAAAAACATCATTGTAATAATTCATAGATGACCAAAAAAAATTTATGATGTTAGAACAATCGAGTTCAGAGGACCAATCATTATTAAATATGAAAGGAATAATGAATTTTAGGATTTTGATATAAATATTGAAAATGATTGGATGATGATCAGAGCTAATCTTAGGAAGGGTAATTATATATATGGTGTCCCATTTATCCAGAGAAGACTCATTCACGAAATATCTATCCAATTTGCTAGAAACTACCCTATTGTAGTGCCTTCTATACCAAGTGAACTTAGAATTAGTAAGGTTTATTTCCACAAGATTATTATCCTAAATAGAGGATTTAAATTCTCTTGATGAGATAGAAGAGTGGGATGGGCCAATTTTTTCACTGGAGGAAAGAATCGCATTGAAATCACCAATCACAAACCAGGGATCATGAGTGTTTTTATCTAAATAAGAAATGTCATGCCAAAGAGGTTTTCTATCTTGTTATTTATTTTTAGCAGAAACCAAATAACAAAAAATGTGTCAGCAATAAAAAGAAAATTTATAAGTAAAAATCTGCTCAAAAACTTTGAAAACATTCACATTCTATAGAGAGTAATGATAAAAAATTCAGAGAGTTTCTATAGAAATGTCATCTTTGCACGCACCTAAAAAATTATAACTATACGAGAAAAGGCACATACTTTTTGATGAAAAGTTGATTTTAGGTTCAGCAATGGTAAATATTTTAGGATGATGATAATTATGAAATATTGTATGGAAAATAAAAGTGTTAGGGTTGGCAATACCCTAACAATTCCAAAAAAATAAAATTCATTGGAACCTGAATTTGGGGTTAGAAACCCCTTTTTTTACTTTAAGATACCTTCCACCTAATAAATATTCTAACATTTTTGACAAGTTTGGACTAGGTTTATTTCCATATTTACTCATAGAAGAAATAGAAGATATGTTATAGGTACCTGCATTAGTATCACCCTAAGTTTTTTCAAGTGTTTTAGCCTTTGAATTGGATAACCACAGGGCTGACAATTAAAGTAGTTATATGATTTTCAATATGGAAATTAGGAAAATTAAAAGAATATAAAGCATAAATAGTGTGGTGTGTGCCTACTATATTAGAAAAATCCTTAGGTAATTCAGTAGTAGAGTTTGAGACAGTACCTATAGCAGTGTCTAGGGTAACCACGCCTTTGACATCTGTTGTAGGATCCATTTCTGAGTTATCAAAATTGATTTCATTTTTAGTGTGTATTATTTCATTACTATTGTACTCAACATCATCTGAGGAGGTTTTGAGAGATCCTACCTTTTCTTTTTCCAACTCCATAAGGTTTCACTCCCTTTGAAACTGTGTAGCATCAATAGGAGCATTGTAACCCATTTGAGTAGAGGTTTTCCCAGAATCCTTGGAGGTTTCGGGATCCTCAACTTATTGTGTACCTTGTTCCTTTGCTTTTAGTAGAATCTCCTTGACATTTTTTCTATCGTATCATTATCATTCATAACCATTGAAATATCATTCTTTCATAGTATTTTATTATTATGTACCACTGTAGAGACAGTATCAACAATGACAAGTTGTTCAATTTCTTTAGAGGTGTCCTTATGAGATACCTCTATAACATGTTCAGCCTGGGACTGTTTGATAGCATCCAAGACCAGTTTTCTTATTTCTTCTAATATTCCATGTTCTATAGTATCATTATCCTCTTCATCAATTAGTTCAACCCATTTTTTATACAAATTCTCTCCCAAAGGGTTGAAATTTTTTATTTCTTCACCCATATTTCATTTTTATTCTTTGAAGGCTCGGGTTTATCTATCAAAGTGCCCTTATATTTCTTGTGTCTTTTAAGTTTTGTCCATTAATTGTCCTTTGGTTGAGTAACTTGATTTTTTACCAGCCTACAATTTAAAATGGAATGCCCAATGATTTTTCATAGTTCACAGAATGGGGTTTTACGTTCAAACTCAAGCCTAACCTCCATTTTGTAATCTTTTGTGTTAAAACTAATAACATTTGGGAGATTTGAGTCTAGATTGACCTCCACCATAACTATTGTATATAACCCTAGCTCTACATTTAGAGTTCACTGGTAAATATTAAGGGGAGTGCCTATGCAAGAGACTATGTCATTCAATATCTTGGGGTGATAGAAAAACTATTTAAGACTATGCAATATAACCCAGACCTAAGCCATAATGTTCTTATGAATATGGGGATTAAAAGAATGATCTCATTTAGAGATTTAAAGAACTTCAGGTTTGAGATGCATATTCCCTAACTTCCTAACATGTCTAAGTCCTCTTGAGATTTTAACAAAATGTGAAAGTAACCCCTACCGATTGGAAAAAGTTTCCAATATGTGAAGCCCCAAACATGTGCAATTTTAGGTTTAGGATCGGGGGATAACCAGGGTTTATCTCCTTTGATGTATTAAATGTGACCCATAATCGAAAACTTACACATTTGAGTTTGCTATTGAAGGGCCTCAGGATCCGCCTCGACTGAGAAGGGGCCATCATCTAATTTCCTGAAAAGATGTGGTTTCATCGAGGTAGTTTTAAATAAATCAATACCTTTAAGAGATTCAAGAAAGGAAATATATTTGGATATTTCAATCAATGTGCAAGTAGTAGTATCATCTGGTAGGGTTTCTTCTTTTCTCACTATATCACCACTACCCTCAAATGATCTTTCCCATTCAGGGTTGAAAGCCTCCATATTATTCTAGATCTACTGCATTGAGAAGCAGACATCACGGAATTTGCAAGAAATAGGATTTATGGGCCGAGCATGGAATCTCAAGATCTCTCCTATATCTATATGTAAATTTATATTATCACGATGTTCAATGTTTAACCAATTAAGATTATAAAATTATTTTTATAAAATATATTATACTATAAAATTTATATAACTTTATCATATTGTTTATAAACAATAAGAAGAGAATCATCCTCTTTAAGGGATAAAATTGAATGAATTGCATTAGATGATATTAATAATATATAAAATAATAATAAATGATAATTTTTTTCTAGATATTGTTTCTATGGAAACAAATTTGGATATATGTATAATATTATTCAACATTATGTTAGAAGTCACTATTTTATATCATCCTTTAGGGATACGGTGCTTTATAAATGTTATTAAAATTCATTATTCTTTGAAAATATTTATTTTCATCAAACCACTTTTGATGGTTATATTATTATTATTTGTTATAAAAAATGAATAATTATTATTTATAGAATATCATATTCACCTTGAACTTTATTTAAAATAAAATCATGTATATTTTTGTTATCTTGGTCTAGAAATTCCTTATTTTAATAATCATAAATCATGTTTATAATGTTTCAAATCCATTCTATATTTTTAAAAATATAAATATTTTTTTGGAAAATACTGAAATTTTTCTAAGTCTTAAATCGACCGTAATTCCTGGCAAGATAGAGTATCAACCTTGAGTCCAAATAGTGAAAAATTTACAAAGTGTTGGATTAACCGCAAGGCACGTGGATCAACCATGAGGAAAGTGGATCGACTGAAAGAAAATAGTATCAACTGCATGCCTAAGTGATTAACTGTTGATATTTTATCATAAACTCTTGCATGATAAGTTTGATCAACCACATGAGAAACCTTGTGACTATAAAGACAAATGGAAGTGATCATCCATCTTCCAAAATATAAAAAAGTATTTTATCGACTACACAATGAAATCAGAGCTTCTATAAGATTCCAATTGATCACAAGTTGAAGGAAAGTGACTATATTAGAAAATTGGACTTCTAAAAAAGTGATGAAGCGACCACATAACTTATTGAAGTGACCATGGGATGATGTTAGAATTTGAAAAAGTGATCATTCATAAGTTCAAGTGACCAAACATAAGATCAAAGTGATTGAACATGTATATTTTTCAAGAAATATGATCATAATTATCACGAAGTGTTGAAGCTATAGTGGATTTTGATGTGGCTCATTTAAAGTGACCATATCTAAAATTGAGTATTATATTGTTAAATATAATTTGAAAACCACTTCTTTACACAAAATTAAATATTAGTTAGAATCATTTATTGAGCCTAAATTTCATGTCAAGTATGAGGATTTCCAATGATGAGTTTTAAATGAATATTTTTAAAGAAATATTTTAATTTTATATATGATCAAATATAGAGAAAAACAAGAAGATGCAATATACAAGAACTGCGTACATCAAGATTTTTGTACAAGTATAAAATATGAATTAGTGCTATTTCTTCGACTCCTATGAATTTGTTTTCTCTTGATCTTTAATGAAAAATCGGATAACTACCTCCTTTCTTCGTACATAATCTCCAAACCAAAAGAGTAAATTCAGAAGAGAATAATCATATACAAAATAATATAATTGGATTCTTCACTGCATGGAATTATTTCACTTCTCTTACTATATTTTTCATACATTTTGAGTTTTTCTTACTATAACTATTTTATTTCTTGATCACAATCGCATATATAGTATTTTATAGTACTTGGATACTCTCTCAAATTTTCTTTTATCATTTATATCCTATGAAAACTATGTAAGAGGCTATGTAGCATGGACTATTTGTATACATTTGTGTATAAAACCTGATCCATGTTATGGATCAAGTTTATTGTTTAGTAAACTAATCTTGGTAGTGGGAGATTAACAATAGAAATAATTATGTCTCAACTTGAGATTGAACCTCTTGTATTTTTATTCTGATATGTTTCAAAAAAAATTACCCTATTTTTGAAAATGTTTTTAAAATTTGTTTAACAAAACTATTCTTTGATAGTTAACTCTTACTTATGATACTTTAACTATTTAGCATAAGTACACTAATCTAAAAATCTTGGAATAATCCTTAAATTATTCTAGATGAGTTCATATCAAACTTATGAGAGGTTATTCAAAAGCATTGAATTATATTTACCTACGGTATCAGTTAATTAAGTGTTTTTTAAATTGGGGGATTTAATTTTATAAAATTATTTTAATATAAATTTTTATTGGAAAATCAATTCACCCATATTTATTTTTTCACTCTGACAAACATTTGATATTAGAGGAAATTATTTATTTTTAACTATTATTGAGTTCTTATAAAAAGATCAAAAAAACTATTTCTAAATTTATATCTTTATGGATAATAATAGGATTAAGGGGACTGCTACTAAAAATACACTTATTTTAATGTCACTGATTATGATCAGTGGAAGATTAAAATGAAAATACATATTGGGAGCATGGAATTTTATATTTCGATTGAAATAGAGGGAAAATATGAAAAAAAAACGTCTAGAGCTGATTAGAGAGATGACACTAAGGCCTCTTATGATTATAACTATAAATTTATAAATGCCTTATATTTTGAATTAGAAGAAGATAAGTTTAATAGAATTTCATGATGTTCTACTACTTATGAAATTTGGGATACACTTTTTGTTTCTCATAAATAAACATCAAATGTTATAGAGATTCACCTGAATACCTATACTATTAAATATGATACTTTTAAGATGAAACCTAATGAATAAATTTATGATATATATCTTGGGTTCAATGAAATTGTAAATATAATTTATTCACTTGGGAATAAAATCGAAGATAAAGATCAAGTTATGAGACTCTTATAATTTTTTCTAGATCGGTGGAGAGGAACATTTGTCTCCATTAGATAATAAAGTGATATAATTAAACTTTTAGTGAAGGAGTTGGTTATAAAACTCAAGATGTATGAGGAAGAACTAAAATTGAATAAGTAATATGATGAACCAAAAATATAAATTGTATTCAAGGAATCTTGGTCAAAGACTAAAGAAATAGTATAGGAAGAAATCACCAGTGGAAGTGATGGTGACTATGAAGATGATAAAAAGATGGATCATCTAGAAAAAAGATTCAAAAAATTCTATATAAATAAAAATTTCTTCAAAAAGTAAAACTTTAAAGTAAAATATGAAAAGAAATGTTACTTTAAGAAATATGGAAACTTTGAGGTTTCCTACTATGAGTTTAATAGAAAAATAAACATCAAGATTAATTGTCCTAAGCTAAAATAAAAGAAAATTTATTAGGATAAAGGGAATAAATATAAAAAGTTTATAAAATAAACTTGTAGTTCTTAGAAGGATATCTCCAACAAATTTAATTCAATTAAAGAAGATAACAATGAAAGGGAAAATAAATTTTTATAGAAAACATGTCTGAGGTGTCAAATACTATTTCTACTTCTTCGGGTCATATTTTTGATATTTTTTAAAATTAAAACAATGATGAAAATATGACCAATGAAGATTTATTTGGGTACTACAATATTCTAGAAGAAAATTTTAATGAGCTTATAGATAAGTATAAAAGTTTGAAGAAACAATATGCTTTATTTGTTTATATTAAATCTGTTATTTTTATTAAAATAGAAAAGAATAAATTTCTTCCTAAATAAATTAATGATTTAAAATTATCAAATGAGTAATTAAAAAAGGATATTAAAGGGTTTTTTTACTAGAATAGAAACTCTTAACAAAATTATAGGAATCCATGTTGTACCTAAACCAAGAGATGGTTTTGGTTATCAACCTATATGAAAGAATAAACTTTATAAAAACTATTTTCTTCCAAGTTCAGATAATAAGCCTACTGTAAATAATGTATTTAGAACTTCTAGATATGGATCAATCCAATTTGGACCAAAGAAAACTTATTTCTCTAATTCTTTTAAGTATTTTCATAGATATAGGAACAAATCTATTATGAAGATATGGGTTCCCATAAATTTAATTATTAATCGATCGAGACCCAAGAAAATATGGGTACCAAAGTCGATATGAATTTAATTAATTATAGGAAACATGTTTGAAAATATCATGTACAAAACTATGGTATCTAGACAGTGGGTGATCTAAACATATGATAGGGGACTTCTCAAGCTTTCAAAATTTGACCAAAGTGGGTAGTGTTCATATCACTTTTGGTGACAATGAAAAAGGAAAAATTATAATACTTAGTTAAGTTAATAACTCTAAAACTTGTTTAATTTCTAAAGATTTATTGTTTATGGTTTAAATTACAATATGATTAGTCTTTATCAATTTTTTAAAAATGGATTTCATTTGAAATTTGAAAATAATTCTTTTAAGATTTATTATTCTAAATTAAATTTAGTATTTACTACTTTGAGAAGTGATATTGTTAATGTTATAGATTTAAATTCTTAAGTTTCTCAAAATGTTTCTTGTTTAAATTCCTTTCATCATAAATACTAGTGATGGAATGATCCATTAACCTCTTTGGGGGTATATTTATTTGATTCTTGAGACATTGATTTTCATAATTTATCATCTCTTTGTAGTTGAAGAATTGTACATTGGTAACCTTTTTCTTACCCTTGAAATCACAAGTATAGTGTTATTTCTCTCCATACTTTTAGTAAACTCTCATTCCTTTTAAGTAAGTACTAGGGTGTTTCTTTCCAAAATTATCACATGTGAGAAAATATTTCTTTCTCTTATTTAATTTATTAATATTTTTTCCAATTATACTCTTGTTCTCATGCTTCCCTATGAATCCATAATACTTAGATAATTCTTTCATCATCTCAATATCACATTATATTATGTCCTTATATGATGTGAATGTTTGGGAGACTAGTTCCCTTCTAAATAATGGATTAAACCCATCTAAGAAACGATCATTCTTACTCTTTGGACTATGTGCATTGATTTGGTTCTCATTCCTTATGTTAGGAACCATTTACAAAGGATGGAATAAACTATATTAGATCACAACATTATGAAACATAATGTATAATCTCAGAACTAGTGAGTCACATAACCTTAATTGAAAATTTAGTTATAACTAATCTCTAAATCATAAGATTGGTTTGTTTGGGAATATTTCAAAAAAATCATAGGGTTTTATTTTCTAATCTATGTTTTCCTAAATCTAATTCTCAAGGTTTCTACTAAGCTTTCTCTGATACCAACTATAATGACCCTAACCCTAATAGCCTGAAGTTAATGCCTTACTTTATTATATTGGTACTAAGAACAGGAAATTGCATCCCAAAAGACCAAATATTTTAGTAGATTAGGGAAACTAGATATAAACATAAATATTAAATTACAACTTTAAATTGAATACAACATATAAACTCTTTTGGAAACACCCCTATTCTCCTAGATTATTCCTACATGTTAATCATAATATACATCTTGTTATCATGGGGGAAAATAAAACATAAGAAATAGGTGATCTTAGATTCTCAGTAATGGTAAGCATACCATGTAAGCTATCATAAATAAATATAAATAATAATGTGAATAACTAAAAACACATGTCATTAAAACATAATCTTGAACATAATATGGTGGGAATAAAATTTGATCAAATAATGCCATATAAATAATCACATGAGAATGAAACTTAACCATTGATATTATACTAGTAGAATATTCACATATATTATCAATAAATAATCTCATAATGAGGTATTTCATAATTTGGGGCATCATAAACATATCATCAAGGGTTCGACCAAGACACCATACATAATTGGGTAAGATATCAGTCAATACCCAAACTGGTTTGTCTCATGAGAACTACTGATGCATCGAGGGTCTATATATGGACCTATCCATCACTTACTAATTTTATTTCATTCCTCATATTAAAGTGGTGAAACATAATCAATGTATACATGTGTATTGAAATTATTATACAAAATTTAAATAACTTTCCCCATTAATTAAACATAATCACAAACTATCTGGAGTAATATGGTGAATGGTATCAAAATAGTACAAACTAATAAATAACCATTTAATAAAATATGGAATATGGTATGATAATAGATCAACCTTAATGAATAATAAGATTTAATAAAGGATTTTTAAATAGATGAAAATACCTTAAATGAGATCATTGAAAATTTCTTGAGGAAAATACCATTTTTCACATTATAATCACTTATGGTTAAAACACTACACAATTATAAAAGAAAAAAATTTCTTTGAAAATAACCATTTATAATTTTAAAGGAAGATTTGGATAATTTAGGCATCATGATAGTAAGAAAATATGTTCACACCATATAATTTAAAAAAAACATTCCTTTCATATTTTTGTCGGAAAATTTTCAAAGAACCTTATTTGGAAAACAACAAAATATACCTTTAAATCATTTTGTAAAAAGTAAAACATGATTAAAGATGAATTTAAACAATCATATGATAATAGTGAAAACATTTTTTGGAAACAATTATAGTAAACAAGGACATGGAATAAAAAGAGGGTTTTAAGAGAAATTTTTAAAAAGATAATTTTTTTAAAGAAAGCCCCTTATAAATATCATATCATTGAAGGGTACATTAATAAAATGAATAAAATATGTGTATTCTATATAAATACACATAAAAAATTGTAAATAAAATATAATATATTCAAAATTCATTTCACATATAATCCTAGTATTACATAATCAAGGAATTAGAACTTTAACCCAAAGAATGGAAATTGGGTTAGGAATTCCCTTACCACTTTGTAATCAGTCGAATTGTATCCCCATAAAAGTAATAATTATCAAATGAAAAATTTAATTCCATGAATATAATGAAATTAATTATATATCAAAGGGTACTACATACACCACAAAAAATTAATAAGTGGTGAATAATACATATATCTCACAGAAGTAAAAGTGAGATGAGAAATCCATTACCTCACACTTATCTTTAGTGGTGTGTACTTAAACCTCATGAATAATGGTTTAAATAATGTTATTAACCCGTTATAGAACTATATTAATATTTATAATATATTATATAATCCTTTTATAACATCTTAAAACCCATTCTTCAATAATATTTCATTATTTTCACTGTTTCAAGTGCGTTCATTTCATGGTTTCACGATCGGTTCATTTGTGTAAATTTGTGTATTATCTTGTAAAATGGGAATAAAACTCTAGAATTGGAATGAAATGGTATTAATGAACTTCCATAAGTTTAAATTTTCCCATATATTATTTTTTTCTAGCATGATAATGATTCATTTTTCAAAATGTTAATGATAAACGTTTAGTTTAATTTGGTTGTTTTTTCAAACACCACGAACTAGTTTCGTTTTATTTACTATTATGAGTACATAACAGTTCCAGAAAATAAAATAGGATATAATATACTTTTTAAAATATTATTTAACCATAATAATACTTTTATGACCATCCATGAATATGGTAATGGAAAATGAACAAAAGCATTATTCACGGAGGCGATTGATCAGCATAATTTGAACAATAGTTTCATTTATTTGAATAAGTGGAGGTAATAAAATGGATTTATATAAGATACTACATTAAAAATATCATTAAAGTATTTAAATTATTATTTAATTTTTATTCCTTGATTTATGAAAGATATGAGGAGAAACTAGAGGAAGAAACAAAAATAAGAAAGGTGTTTTGATAAAATTACCTCTTGAATATCACCTCCTTAGAGGAGCCCTTGAGAATATTGGATTTGATCTTTTGGTGAGACCAGTAGCACTTGGATGTGGGGATAGTTAATAGGAGGGTTTTGGCCAGATATTTGAGGATATTCAAGGCTTTTGAGTTGAAATGGTGTTATGAGAGTTGGTATTTATACTTGAGGAGAGGTGGGTTTAAGTGATTAAAAAAATGATTATTTTATATTTAAAGACAACCACGTTGAGGTGGAATTTATTTCCATGAATTTTGTTAGAAATTTATATTTTATATGATGTTTATGGTCAATAAATACCTCAACAAACCATTAAAGTTTTTAGTTTTTAGGTATTTTAAGCCTTTATTTTTTTAACTTTATCATGTTTCATTTTTTACCTATACCGCGGTAAATAATTTTTTTACCATGGTATATTTTTTTCCCTAAAAATGAAATTGAACTTACAACCTAATTTTCACCTTATTATTCCAAATATGGAATATATTTTACCAAATTCAATTCACATAATTGGAAAAATTATATTTAAAATTAATCTCACTGACAAAAAAAATTGGGTTTTTAAAGTGAAAAGTTCAAAAGTTTGAAATGTTCTTTTATCTAATTTCAATGTGAAATTAATTCCAATGACCTAAATTGATTTTATTGATTTATAATTAAACTAATTATACTATAAAACAAATTTAAAATATAATTTAACTATATAAATAAATTAGAATAAAAATTAGTTTTAAATTAAAATTCAATATTTTTCACTATTCATTATAAAAATGAAAATTATCAGAAAAATACTAAAAAATTAACATAAGAAAATTTTTATATTATAATTTCAAAATTAAAGTTTATTTTATCAAATAAAACTTATAAAAGTGTCAAATTTTATTTTTAAAATTGGTGCGCCATTAAAAGACGACAAAATTACCTTTTAGAAAAATATTACTTTTATGCTTAAAATTAGATTTATTCTTATCTATATAAAACATATTGAATGAATTTAAAAACATTTTATTAGATATATAATAGATAAATTTCATTAATATCTCTCACAAGTAGTGATTAATTTTATTTATTAATATAAGATGTCATTATGGGCATAAAAATAGTTTTTTTATAAAAACACTTCCTTTATATTAAATTGGATTTTATTTTAATTTATAATTAATTGGTAACTGATGAATTCATTTTATAAACATGTTTAAAATATATTTTCATAATTTAATTAATATCATTTATTATCATCATTCCAATGGCTAAGTGATAACGATCATAATTAAATAATAATATTTAATAATTTGTTTAAGCTTAGTGTTCTATATAACATAAGCTATCAAATAAATAAAATTTATTTAATAAGGGATATACCATAATATATTGGGGTGTTACATAGTAAATCTTTTCTGGTACCAATCAAAGACCCAAATAAGGTGTGAGTAAAACTCATCAGGTCATCACCAACAATGTCTAATGTAATCTAGCATGTGAATATAAAATAAGCAGTGTGTTGGTAAAGTAAGAAATAAGACAGTGCAATAAATGTAAATGTAATCAAGTTGGGATCAGGTTCCTCAAGGACACCTGGTTGATAATACCTACTTCAACCTAAACTAGAATATCTCTAAACATGCGTCATCATGTATATATATGCATATATGTAAACATATATATAAAAATATATGCATGCACTAGTGAGGACTTGTGGCCTAATTTCCAAGCGCCCATGTGAGGATTTCATACAAGTCTCATACTTTAAAAGGGGGATTTCATGCTTAAGGGTAATGTATAATAAGGTATTCCATGGCTGAGAATCATGTATAATAAGGTACACCATGCCTGAGAATCATATATAATAAGGGATTTTGTGCCTGAGAATCATTATGATAAGGGATACCATGCCCGATAATCATGTATAATAAGGGACGTCATGCCCGAGAATCATGTATAATAATAGATGATATGCCAGAGAATCGTGTATAATAATGGACTACATGCTCTATAACCATGTATAATTAGGGATTTCATGCCCAATAATCATATATAATAAGTCATTTTCAATTAAACTATGAAATTAGTCCATTTCCTTTATAATCAACAAGTTGGTTATGGGAAACACCCCTTCCATAACACAATTCAAAGCTCACTTATAATCATATCATTTGTAATATCCCAAGGCATTAATTCATTAGTGATAAACCTACACACCTTAGGAGGGTATTTGGTTTTATAGGTGAAGCATGAACATAACATTTAGATTATATGGATCTCACATTTAGTTCAAAACTCTTTTTAACCAAGGCATGATTTATAACTTAAAATGGGAGAAGTAAGTATTCATGCCCTATTATATTTCAATGCATCTATTTATTAACATTCAACCAAAGTCCATCATGAGCAATTAAATGACACAGCCAAAGGGGTGTCCAAAATTGAGGTCACGACCCTCTAACCAAGTTGAGGGATCTAGAGAAAATCAAGGGTGTGGTTTAGGCATTTGATTTAACTCAATTCATAATTTAGGAGAAATGCTTGGAAGGTCTAGCATGTGTAATAATGGAAATAATTTATAAGTGACAAAACTTTTATATAAAATCATATAGATTGCCTACCTTATACCAGCAACACTCCACTCAACCATTCTCAGGCTTTGATTCAAGCTAGAAAGAGAGAAAATGAAGAACTAAGTAAACACCCTGAAAATTAGGCATGTGAGTTTTCATTGAAATAACATTAAATATAAAAATATAAATGAATTAAAGAAGGAAGTTTAATTGTATAATAATTGAGGGTTATCCAATGAAACTGATGGCAATTGATTTCTAGCTCGAACAAAGGAGATCCAAAAGAACATAGGAGAGGGAGCAGAAGAGTGACACTGTTAGATAGGGTTTGTGTGTGAGTAGGAGAATAAATGAGGATGGTATAATAAAATAGGTAGGAAAAAATATTAATTTACATCCCTTTAATGTGTCTTACAGTGTGGCTAACCATGTTCCAACTATGTTGTGTAACTGTCCGAAGAGACACCCCCCTATATGGCTAGGTGCACAATTAGACCAACAGTACGTAGCCCATGCGATCACCTATACAATAAACTATAGAGTTATTTCATAGTCATGAATCCCATCATGAATAGTTTATATAATCCATACACATATGAAACAATCAGCATGGTTTGGAAGCATGGTTTTCACTAACCATGTGTAAACTGTCTGCCCCCTTTGCCTTTCCAAAAACCCATATTTTGAAGCCTGATGCTTCCAAAACTCAACTAAATACCCGAGACACATCTTAGGCCTTAAAAATCATATAAAAACATCAAATTTATGTGTTTTAATGGTTTTTTTACATTTTGATACTCATTTTAAGATCTTCCCCATCCACCAAATGAAAAGTTCAAACTTCTTTAGAATTTTCAACCCAGTCCAAAACACGGGACTTTACATACATACCTAATCCTTCACATTTAATGAACTCAGAGGTCATACTATTGGATCATGATATTTCTTATAAAGAATAACTTGTTGAGATTTTGGATCATAGAGATAATGTTCAATAAAACAAGACCACTCACCTTGTCAAGGTTTTATAGTGAAACCAACAACTTGAGGAAGCTATATGGGAACATAAGGATATGATGAGGTAGAAGTACCATTAGTTGTTTATATAAAAGTGATGGAATTTAAATGGAAAATTTAATTTTAATGGGTGTGTAATGAAACGCCCTGAGATTTATGATTTTTTTTAATATGTTTAATTTCCTCGATAACTTATGTTATACGTAACACTGAATTTTAAGAAACTAAAATATACTATTAATATTATTATTTAAACATGACCATTATAACTTAGCCATTAAATTTAGAAATATTAATTGGAATAAAAAAAAATTTAAAATTAATTATAATGGTTTTATATAAAGAAAACATATTGAAAAAAAAATTACTTAATTTTTTGTGAAGTCTTTATATACTTTGAAAATACCTTTTTCTCAAAAAAATGATTTTTATTGTTTTTTTTAAATAGTAAAATCAATTTTGAAACTTTTAGAAACTTTATTTGAGAAAATTTAACACCCCAATATTTCATAGTACGTTATCTCTTCAAAGTAATTCAATAACTTGTGTTGCACACAACATCGAGTTCGAGCGCACCACGACTTACCAAATTAGTCGTTCAAAAAGAAGTTATGAATAGTATTAACAAAATTTAGAATTTTATATACTACATATAATTTTAGAATCCATATTATGTGTTTATTAGACATAATATAATAACAAATTCATTTTTTTCGAATAAAAGAAGTATTTTTCAAAAAATGCAATTTTACCGCCTTTTATTGGCGAACCCTTTTTAAAACCAATATTTGACACTTTTATATGTTCAATTTAATTAAATTAAAATATTATTTAGAATTGGGACATAAAAATTTAGTTTGGATAAATTTTTGGTACTTTTATGGTAACTTTCATATTTTGATGAATAGTGAAAAATACTAAATTTTAATTGAAAACAACTTTTTTAATCGAAATAATTTATAGTGTTAAATTATGAATTTGAATGGTTTGGAAGTATAATTATATTATATTTTTATCATTTAATACAATGTGGTTCATTATAAGTAATTTCATATTTAAATTTGACATAAACACATGTCAATCTTTTGATAGTTTTTACTTTTTAAAAACCCGCTTTTTGGTTTTGACAACGGGAATTAATTTTAAATTAATTAATGTAACTTCTATGTTTTTAATTTGGTAAAATAGAACTCATTTTTGAATTCTTAATATCAAAGTTATCTTAGGGTTAATTTTTGCTATTTTTCTGAAAACTTTCAATTTTTTATGAATAGCGAAAAACATTGCGTTATTGTTTAAAACCGACTTTTTATTTAAATAATTATTTATTTTATTTAAATTTATTTTAAGTAAAAATAGATATATAATACCTATATAATTTTAATTTAATTCATTGGATTCATTTTATAATAAAATTAGATGTATAAAATTTTATTGAACTTTTTAACGTCTTTTACCCACCTTCTAGGCACATTTGCAAATTTGCATAAAACATAATTTTACCACTTCTGTGAATTGAATTTCAAAAATACAAGAGACACAGTTGACATCCGTAAGTAAAATATGATTCAATAAGATGAAAATAATTTTTGGTAAATAGTAACTTTTGACTTTTATTTACCACGGTTAAAAGTAAATAGGGTAATTAAAGGTAAAAATGATATTATAATTACCCTAACACATGTCATAATTCTATTGGATAAGTTTATTTAGAAAAAAACCAACCTTAAAAACAAAATATGATCTTTTTGGTCCATTTGTATTAGATTAGGACATTTATTATTATTTTACTTAAAGAAGAGTTAAAAGTGTTAAATTCAAAGTTTAATAACTAAACCATTTTTAATATAGGGTTATACATAAGATAAATTTGACTATAAATATTCATTATAAATATAAAAATATTTCCTACATAATTTTATTTTATTTATAATTTTTATAGATTAAATAATTAAATTTATTTATGACATAGTGATGATGCAGTAATTACTTTATTAATGAAAGATTAAAATAATTGATATTATAAATATAAAATTCAATGTAAATTGAAGCTTTTGATGCCATCCACGAGTTTTCTAGGTTAATATGACATATTAGGGTTTATTAGAAGTGATAATTTTGTTACGACTTTAACAAAAAAAATACTAAATAGTGTCAAAATTGACATAAATGAGTTTTTAAAAAAAATATTGTATTATTAATTGATATAATATTTCTAAAAATATAATTTTAATCCAAAAGACTTAGATAAGTTTAGATATATAAATAATTAACCACTTGGGGTTCTCTTGGATTTTTATAGTAAATTTATTAACCATTTATTATAATAATACAAGAGGACATGGTAAAAGTTAAACTATTTAACTAAGAGTTAAATCTAAAAGATAGGGTTAATATGGTGACTTAAAATTTTCTAAAACCTATTGGTTGAGAGGATTTAGACTCATACCCACCTTATATTCAAAATAAAACAATTTTGAGCCATTATAAATCAAAAATTATTTTATAATAAAATAATATTTCAAACTTTTCCTAAAGTGACCCTCACCTCTCTTATAAAAGGGTACTTACCCTTCTCTCAAAATCACACCTCTAAAGCCATTTGGATCGGCCAAACCCAAACCAAATCTCCTCCCAAATTCCCTCACTTAAACCTATATTTCTTACCTTGAGAATAAAGCCAACCTAAGGATCCCTTTTGTTCAAATCAAAAGAAAATACCCAAAGAAGAGGTAATTATTTATCACCTCTTTCAAAGTTTTTTTCTTCTTCCACTTTCTCTTTCTTTGTTATTTCTATACCAAAATAATAACTCTAATACCTTATACATACTTTTATGTTATTATAAATATGGTACAACCATAATCATTATTCTATCCATCCTATGAATGATAATTTCACCATACATGCGTGTGTACGGCTTACCGTCTCCATGTCGTGGTGTAATTTGTTATTCAACACTATGTTATTTGGATGGATATAATAATGAGTGATATTTATATAAATAATAAAAATAAAATGATAATTTCTATATAAAATTAATATGCTATCAAATTCCACACCTTTTAATCATTAATGAAATGATATCGTCGCTCGTGTGTACATACGGCTTACCGTTTCCACGACGCGATGAGATTCATTTCCAGGTTCCCCATTCAACGGTGATTATAAAAAAAATATTATTAATAAGTATGTAATATATGATATAATAATTATACTATAAATATGTGTGTTTGTGTGTGTGTATGTATGTATGTCTGTATTTACATATATCTTATTCACTTAGTTTTGTTCAATGCGATATGAAAACGGAAATAGTGTTTATGTGTACGTATGGTCTACCTTCTCCATAAATGGTGTTTTCCATTTCATATATATATCTATTATACATATTTATATTCTAAATATATATTATATATAAATAATTTTTTATATTCTGGAAGTATTTAAATCATGATCTAAGTGATACGATCAAGAATAACAAGTTAAACATGTACAATAAAGAAAGCGATTATTACCCGAAATGTTAATTTAACATGGAAATTATTATTAAATGGGTAGTATAAAGTCATGAATGAATCATGTATGATATAATAAATAATAATATGGTTTTGTTATAATTTAATAACATACTATGGTCATTATAATATAGGTTAAGCATACCCTCGACCAAAGGGAAGTACAAGATAAGGGTTAATTCCTCAATCTCATTATTATCCGAGATTATTTATGTGTAAGTATTTTTTGGGAAATATTTATTAACTATGTCCATGTTTCATAAAATAAATTTCAAACTGATTATTTTAAGGTACTATTTAACTAAAACATCATTTTAAATGTTTTAATATTTATTCTTCTAAATATTTCTCATTAATGTCCATGTTTTCAAAATGGTTTTAAGGATTTATTTATATGGGCATGATTGTTTTAAAATGTTAATTCCTTTCAAAAGTTTCAAAGTGGGATGGGGTAATTTGATTCAAAAATCTCTTTTAAATGAATTCCTTTGTAAATGTGTGACTTTTAAATGATTTCAAAAAAAGGGATATTTCTCTCAAAAATTTTTACTAATCATTTTCAACTATGTCAACATTTTTTACTAGATATTATTCTTGATTAAGGTTGATTTATTATAATAAAATCTTCCATATTGTATTGAATGAGTTATGATATGTTTGACTATGGATGTGCTATTTGTATACCCTTTATGGTTTATGGTTTAAGTATTTACATTTTTTATGCTAGTTTTAATACGAATGTTTATGTTTTGTTTCAAAATTTTCATATGAGGAATGCAGTGGACTTAGTAAGTAATGGGTGGGGCCTGTTATAGCCCCTCAATGCATTGGTATGTCTCTTGAGACAAACTAGTGTCTTGGATAAGGCCTTGACAAAAAAATTATTTGTAGTCTTGGAATGAGGCCTTGACTATGTGGTAATGATGTCCGACGTTAGGTATTCCCTCATTAAGAAATTAATTTTCACATGTGATTATTCGACTAGTAGAATATCCATGTGCATGTTTATATGGTAATGTTTGATTTATTTTCTCCATATTATGTTCAAGTTTGTGTTTAAAAGGTTGTTGTTTTTATTACACATCTTTCCTTAAAATTTTATAGATTCTAATAAATTATTTACCCTTACTGAGAATCTGAGCTCACCCCTTTCTTATGTTTTTTTTTCAGGATTCCAAGAAGTTTATTATGTTTGATATGCAGGGTTAAGCTAGGGGAATAATTGTAACACCCCAACCCCACTAGGATGGAGCCGGTGCATTACTTGTGATATTATCATGGTTATAAGGAATGAAAATCCCGAAGGAATGATCAGTTTAGTAGTATTGATGAAACTAGATACATAGATTTAACACAAATTACATTGGATAAGGTTACAAGATACAATACATAATGAAAAAAACAAAAACTGCATCCACATAGCACTCAATAAATGACCTCCTCTTCATAACCTGTTGAAGGTAAACAATGAAAGGGGTGAGCTCAAATGCTTAGTAAGGGTTACAAATAGAAGAAGCATGAGTACAATAATAAGTTAATCATAATCAATCTGACATAATAAAAATGGCATTGTGAATAAATGAACAATTAATGCCATTAATAAACAGAGAATGAAATTGCATCCATAAATTTTGTCATAGTGAAAACCTCATGCATAGTAATAATAATTGATAATGAATAAAAAGAATGCTTATTAATTGGAAGTCATGTATCTGGTAAATGAACCATAATACCCTAAAAACGGTTTAGTTCTATGGGCAGAAACTCATCTGATTTTTTTGGAAACAAACTCGAAGGGTCTGTCGCCAAACTGTTTTGTCTCATGAGACCTACCGATGCATCGAGAGGCTATAGTGGGACCCACACACCTCTAAATCCAAATAATTATTTATAAATAGATTCAATAAAATAGCAATATGTATTTACATTATCCATATAGAAAAGAGGATATAGATTCATCAACATTTCCACAGTCAAAACAACATTCAAAATAAATACCATATGTAAAATGGTATACGGCTTAGAAAATAATTATATCCATGATATGAGAATATGGATATTTAAATGTAATATAATTTCAATTTAAATGTGATCTCAAATGGGTAGTAGGTACACCACATAAGAAATAGTAGGTGCACAATTACTAAGCAAGTCACAACAAAGTGAAAATTGAGACAAAGCTCGTTACCGTGTTGCATTCAATTGAGTCATGTGAAAAAATTTAATAACCCCAAAAGAGTCACAAAATACAATTAATATAATGATAACCATGATAACATATGTCAAATGGTAGTACACCTATACCACATATAAGAAATAATAGGTGGACAATGAAAATCCCACAGAATTGAAGGTGAGATGAGAAAACCTCTTACAAACATTTTCGCACGGTAATGAGTGTAATTGAAAGGTATTAATGTGAGGTAAAGGGGTATCCCATTATTTATATGTCAAAATTGCAGTATGGGGGAGTTTATGGAACATACCCCATCATTAGAAAATTAAAAAAAAAAAGCACACAAGATAGGGTGGATTCTTGAATAAAAGTGAGAAAAAGGATCCCTTACAAAGATTATGTCATTAGAGTGACGATAAATCAATGAAATATTTATGTGTGGCAAATAAAAATCCAAAAAATATAAGTGTATATACAGTATAAAACAATAATAGGTCATTCACACATATTCTTGGAACAATGTAACCAATGAAATAGATGTTTAACTCAAAGAATGAAAATTGAGTTAAGCAATCCCTTACCTTATGCATGAAGGTGTTATTGACTTGTTATTAAATACATGAATAAACAAATTAGGATTATTAATTCATAATTATAGAACCTATTTTATATGTAAATTATTTATTATAATCCTTTTTAGTTCATTCTAGGCCTTTTTGACTGGTTATAAGGTTCAATTTCATTGTTCAGGCTCGTTTTTTTTTACTTGATTTTAAATGATTGGTTCACTTATATTCAAGTTCGGATAAATATATAAGATGGATTTGGTTGTCCAAAAATGAATTTATACACTATTATTGAACATCCAGGAGATTACATGGTTTTAAATTTAATTCGGGTTACTTAGATTGAAGTCGAATCTTTATATATATATAACCTTAGTGATAACCGTTTTGGTTAATCGGTGGGTTTGATTACGATGAACATGTTTTTCTTTATAACTTAATACCATTTGTACAAAAGTATTATAGAACTAAAAATAGGATATATTACATAATAATCTATTTCAACCATAACACAAATGTTTTCCTGACCAGAATTAAAGATTATAATAGAAATCGATAAACTGTTGTCCTTGAATGTGCTAAATTAGCACATCTCAAACGGTGCTTTCATTTCTTTCAAATAAAAGTGGGGAAAGGGGAGAAGATAATGTAATATATACCATTATCATGAAAACATTCCATTATATGTATTTTACTGGATTTATCATACTATTTTGGTGAAGGGAGGTGAGAAAATAAATAAAAATAAAAGAACTTAAAAGAAAAGAAGGGATTTGAAAGAGAAATTTACCTCTTGAGAATTCCTCCTTTGAGAACCTCTTAAGGGCAGGGGTTTTGGTCTTTTTATGAGACCAAAGCATGATGGACAAGGGAGAGGAGGTTGGGAAGGTATTTGGATAGAATTTTGAGAAGGCATAAGGCTTGATAGGAGTGAATGGATGGGGGTGAGAGGGGGTTTTATAGTGGAGGAGAGAGGGGATTTCTTAATATAAAACTCATTAATTTATTATTTCCTCTCAAGACAACCAATTGTGAGTATTCCATGACCAAGAACAGTAATATATGCATGTGAATTCTAAACAATTGGTCATACATCAGCATATCATCATCAATGACTCAATTAATCCATTATTTAGCATTTATTGTGAATTATCGGATTTTACTATTCATCAAAAATTCTAGTATTTCAGAAAAATCACAAAAATTCACCCTAACCATTTTTCGATGTGTAGAATCCAAAAATGAATTAAATTTTCCAAAAATAATATTCTAAATATGATTAATTAAATATTTAATTAAATCATCATTCAATTGAAATATATAAACACTTAGAATATTCATCTTCATCATTAGGGTGTCTAAATTATTTTATACACTCAAGGGTATGGATACCATTAATAAGAGTCATATTGCTATTTATAAGGGTATGTTACTCTTCATAAGGGTAGGTTACTATTCATAAGGGTAGGTTACTATTCACCAAAAATTAAGTTAATTATATCAGACTCTAAATATCATCTTGAACACAATCGTGTATATCAGATCTTTAAAATTCAAAACACAGAGCTGGTAAATTTAAGTTTAGTGGCTAAGTTATGTCTACCTCCTATAAGTAACCATTTTTTTGTTCCATAGGGGCTTAGTGATTCATGAAATATAGGCTACCTAATGAATACAGTGTATTTAAGAGAAACATACCATAAAATGTTTGGGGTGCTACATTATTCCCTACTTAAAAAAATTTCGTCCTCAAAATTCACAAAATATTACCTAAAAAGATTTGGGTATGTCTTTAACATAAGCTCCTCAGGCTCCTATGTTGCTTCCTCCATCTTATGGTTCCTCCATAGAACCTTCACCGGACGAGTCGTTCGGTTTCTCAATACTTGTTCTCTAGTATCAAGAATCTTGATAGGTTCTTCACAATAAGATAGATCTGGATCAAGTTATACTTCTTCATAAGTGAGTACATGTGTTGGGTCTGACATGTACTTTCTTAACATTGACACATGGAACACATTGTAAACCTTGTAGAGACTTGGCGGCATTGCCAAACGGTAAGTTATGGCTCCAATTCGGTCCAGAATTTCAAAAGGTACGATGTACCTAGGACTTAACATTCCCTTCTTACTGAATCATATAATAACCTTCTATGGATATACCTTTAAGAAAACGTGATTTCCTTCTTGAAACTCCAAATCCTTCCTTCAGTTATCTGTATAGCTCTTTTTCCTACTTTGAGCTATTTTGATATGGTTTTGGATAATATTCACCATTTCCATTGTTTCTTCAACATGTTCTGGGCCCATGAGCTTTCTTTCACTAACTTCATCACAACAAGTTGGTGTACGGCATCTCCTCTCATATAATGCTTCATAGGGTGCCATCTGAATACTTGTATGGAAGCTATTGTTGTAGGAAAATTCCATGAGAGATAAATATTGATCCCACATGCCTTGAAAATCAAGTGAACAAGACCTCAGCATGTCTTCCAATGTTTGAATAGTCCGTTCTGATTGTCCATCAGTTTGTGGGTGGTAGGCAGTGCTCAAATGAAGATCAGTATCTAGGGCCTTCTGAAAACTTTTCTAGAATCTTGATGTAAAATGTCGATCACAATTAGAAAAAAAAAATTGATATGGGTACTCCATGAAGTCTCACAAATTCATTAATATATATTCTTGCTAGATGTTCAAGTGGTAGATATTCTCTTATAGCAAGAAAATGTGCTGACTTGGTAAGATGATCAACAATGACCCATATTTCATCATTCCTTCTAGGAGTCTTTGGTAGTCCCATGACAAAGTCCATCATGATATTATACCATTTCCACTCAGGTATGGGAAGAGGTTGCAATACTCCTCCAGGCTGTTGCCTTCCAGCTTTCACTTGTTGACAAACCATACATCTTGACACAAAATCAGAAATCCCCCTCTTCATGTTGTCCCGCCAAAAATGTTCCTTCAAATCTCTATATATCTTAGTGCTGGCAGGGTGTATAGAGAAATTGGAACTATAAGCATCATCAAAAAATTCTCTTTTTAGATCAGGTATATCAGGAACATAAAGTCTCTTCCCAAATTTCAAAATTCCATATTCATATACGAAGTCACTAAATCTCCCATCATTCGTAGCTTTAATCTTCTTTTGAAACTCCTCATCATCAGCTTGAGAACTTTTTATCCTTTTTAGTAAAGATGGTTTGGCAAACATTTGAAAAATCATTGATGTTTCACCTTCCATGGTTATTCCCATATCCATCTTTACTATATCCATGAAAATAGGATCCCTTTCAACTCTCATCTTGTTCAAAACTCCATGATCCTTTCTGCTCAAAGCATTTTCCGCCTTATTTTCCTTCCCCGGGTGGTAGTGTATCATGTAATCGTAATCCTTTATTAGTTCAAGTCATCTCCTTTGCCTTATGTTGAGTTCTTTCTGTGAGAAAATATACTTCAAACTCTTGTGATCAGTATAAATCTCACATTTTTCACCATAGAGATAATGTCTCCATATCTTCAAAGCAAAGATTACAGTAGCTAAATCAAGATCATGAGTTGGATAATTTTTCTCTTGAGTCTTCAACTAAATTGATACACAAGCAATAACTTTATCATTTTGCATAAGGACGCAACCCAGGCCATTCTTTGATGCATCGTTGTATATCACAAATCCATCACTTTCAGATGGAAGAGTCAAAATTGGAGCATTGACCAATCTTCTTTTCAATTCTTCAAATCATTCTGTATACTCTTTTTTCCACCCAAACTTAACTCCTTTACGTGTGATCTTGGTTAGCAGGTTATCCAGTCTGGTAAAATTTTGAACAAAACGTCGATAGTAACCTGCTAAGCCAATAAAACTTCGTACCTCGGTTATGTTTGTTGGTGTGGGACAATCTTGTATTGCCTTTGTCTTCGCAGGATCAACTAGGATTCCATCCTTAGAGGAAATATGGCCTAGAAAAGAAACTGACTGAAGCCAAAATTCACACTTGCTAAACTTCCCATATAATTGATTTCTTTTAAGAGTTTCTAGAATAATCCGCAAGTGATTCTCATGATCTTCATAGATTTTTGAGTATACCAATATATCATCTATGAACACCACAATAAAGTTATCAAGATATTCCTTGAAAACTCTATTCATTAAATCCATGAATATAGAGGGTGCATTAGTCAGTCCAAATGGCATCACCGTAAACTCGTAATGCCCATACCCGGTTCAAAATGTTGTCTTAGGAATATCTTCCTTCCTCACATGCAGCTGGTGATATCTGGACCGAAGATCAATCTTCGAAAATTATTGGGATCCATGGAGTTGATCAAAAAAATCATTAATCTGAGACAGATGATACTTATTCTTTATTGTAATAGCATTGATTTCCCTATAATCAATGCATAGCCTCATGGATCCATCTTTCTTCTTGACAAACAGGACCGGGGATCCCCATGGAGAAACAATAGGATGAATAAATCCTTTTTCACTCAAATCCTCTATTTGTTTCTTTAGCTCTACCAATTCCACAGTGGCCATTCTATAGGGAGTCTTTGATATAGGTCTTGCATTAGGAGTTAAATCAATAGAAAACTCAACTTCCCACTTTGGAGGATGTCCAGGTAAATCCTCTAGAAATACATCAATATACTCTTGCACTATGTGCACGTCTCCAATTTGAAGATTTCTTTCCTCACCCATAGATTTTGGTTTATCTTCCTCTCCAAGTATTTAATTTAGTAGATCTACTAGGGGTGGTTCTCGATAAGAATCAGGTGGTGATGTTTCTTCCCTAAAGACAAGGAATTCTACACCATTTTCAAAAATTATAACTTCCTTCTTATTACAATAAATCTTCACATCATAATTTGACAGCCAATCCATGCCGAGAATTATATCAAATTCGGTCATTGGTATGATAACAAGCTTAGAAACTAAAGCACGTTTTGGTGATTGGAGGGGGACTAGTCGACATGCCTTTGTTGCAATGATACATCCCCCCTGGGAGTTTTGACTAGCAACTCCTTTATTAAATCAAATTGGACATATCTAATTTTCTTGGAAAACTGAGAAGATATAAATGAATGCGATGATCCAGAATCAAATAAGGTGTTGGATAAGTTTGAGGAAACAATTAATGTACCTACCACCACATCATTAGGAACTTCAACCTCCGCAGTTGTAATCGCATAAGCTCTCCCTTACTCTCTTGGCCTTTTCTGAGTCATGTTTCCTTGGCGTTTAGGACACTCATTTGCATAATGTCCCTTGTCTCTGCAATTGTAGCATTGAATATCATTGAATTGTTTCTTCCCCTTTAATTTATCAGATCGATGACCCTTTTATCCACAGTTATAGCATATTACCATGCCTTTCAAGCATTTCCTGAGATGATTCTTTCCACAATTCTCACATAATGGGAAACTATTCATTCCCTTTCTCTCCTTTGGTACTTCTCCTTTTCCTTTATTATCAGAGTACCGCTTCTTATATTGGTTTCCTTTGAAAATATTTGATCTAGAAAATTCCCTCTCTGTTTTGATGGCACTTGATACAATTTCATCATATGATGAAAATGTTTGAGAAGCTAGTTCCCTCCGAAGACTTGGCTTAAGACCTTAAAAGAAATGATCAATCTTATCTTCCGAGTCACGTATGTAATCTACGGCATACCTGGCCAGCCTTGTAAAAGTATCCTCATACTCTGCAACACTGTCTTCTTCCCTTTGTTTAAAGATAAGGAATTTCCACTTCATTTCAGTTCGTTGCTCATGAGGGAAATATTTCTCGAATAATATTTCCTTAAAATTCCTCCACTCCATATATTCTATTTCTTCTTCCTCCATGGTGTTCTGCATCAGGGACCATCATTGATCAGCGTCACCCTTGAGACAATATACTGCAAGCACCACCTTCTCATTTTCATTGCATCTTAATTCCATGAATATCTTTTCAAGTGACTTGATTCACTGCTCAGATACCACTGGATTAGTAGTCCCACTTAAATATGGGGGCTTTTGCCACATGAAATGATCCAACATAGGTTTGGAATGGTTATTAGTTACAACTTGAGTAAGTTGTCCTAATATAGTCATGATCTGATCCGCTCCAACATTGACTGTGTTGACTTGCTTAGTAGGGAGATCCCTACCATGCCCACGAGTATTGATTCCCCTTCTTCCATTAGACACCATTTCTAAATAATGGGATAAACTAGATTAGTTTATGAATCTTAAATAGAAAATCACTCAACATAGATTTAAATTCTATGCATAGCTAATCTTATAAACATGATTTCTATGAGGTAAAATTTACATTAAACTCCTTAATAATGGATTATAAAGAAAATATGAATTATCCTAATCATATCCCCCAGGAGTGTCATAAACAAGAGTACAGAAAGGCCTGTTGTCGAGTACCAGTTCATGTTCAATTCTAGCTCAAAGCGGTGTTTTCAGGTTTTACCCCTAGATACATCTGTGCCAGAGCCGCCTCTACCTGTTCATATCCAGACAGGGATGTATTGCTTAAAAGATACACATAATCTATTCATTACCAAAATACCAGGAAGTTCTTGTAAGTTTATCCTCAAATGTTACCTTAGGGCTTTGTTCCCTACTATATATTTCCTACTCTATTTTCCAAGTTTCCTACTAAACTTCCTCTAATACCAACTGTAACACCCCGACCCCACTAGGCTGGAGCAGGTGCATTACTTGTGATATTGGCATTGTTAGAAGGAATGAAAATCCCGAAGGAACGATCATTTTAGTAGTCTTTAAGAAACTAGATACATATATTTAACACAAATTACATTGGATAAGTTTACAAGATATAATACATAATGAAAAAAACAAAAACTGCATCCACATAGCACTCAATAAATGACCTCCTCTTCATAACCTGTTGAAGGTAAAAAATGAAAGGGGTGAGCTCAAATTATCAGTAAGGGTTACAAATAGTAGAATCATGAGTAAAATAATAAGTGAATCGTAATCAATCTGACATAATCAAAATGGAATAGTGAATAAATGAACAACTAATGCCATTAATAAACTGAGAATGAAACTGCATCCATAGATTTTGTCATAGTGAAAACCTCATGGATAGTAATAATAACTGATAATGAATAAAAATAATGCTTATTAATTAGAAATCATGTATCTGGCACATGAACCATAATATCGTAAAATTATTTTAGTTATATGGGTAGAAACCCATCTGATTTTTTTTTGAAACAAACTCGAAGGGTCTGTCGCCAAACTGTTTTGTCTCATGAAACCTACCGATGCATCAAGGGGTTTTAGTGGGACCCAAAAACATCTAAATCCAAATCATTATTTTTAAATAGATTCAATACAATAGAAATATGTATTTACATTATCCATATAGAATAGAGGATACAAATTCATCAACATTTCCACAGTCAAAACAACATTCAAAATAAATACCGTATATAAAATGGTATACGGCTTAGACAATAATTATATCCATGATATGAGAATATGGATATTTAAATGGAATATAATTTTAATTGAAAAGTTATCTCAAATGGTTAGTAGGTACACCACATAAGAAGGAGTAGGTTCACAATTACTAAGCAAGTCACAACGAAGTGAAAATTGAGACAAAGCTCGTTACCATGTTGCATTCAATTGAGTCATATGACAAAATTTAATAACCCCAAAAGAGTCACAGAATACAATTAATATAATGAGAACCATGATAACATATGTAAAATGGTAGTACACCTATACCACATATAAGAAATAAGAGGCGAACAATGAAAATCCCACAGAATTGAAGGTGAGATGAGAAAACCTCTTACAAACATTTGGGCACGGTAACGAGTGTTATTGCAAGGTATTAATGAGAGGTAAAGGGTTATCCCATTATTTATATGTCAAAATGGAAGTATGGGGGAGGTGAGGGAACATACCCCATCATTAGAAAATTAAAAACAAAATCACACAAGATAGGGTGGATTCTTGAATAAAAGTGAGAAAAAGGATTCCTTACAAAGATTGTGTCATTAGAGTGACGATAAATCAATGAAATATTTATGTGTGACAAATAAAAATCCACAAAATATAAGTGTATATACAGTATAAAACAATAATAGGTCATTCACACATATTATTGGAACAATGTAACCAATGAAATAGATGTTTAACTCAAAGAATGAAAATTGAGTTAAGCAATCCCTTACCTTATGCTTGAAGGTGTTCTTGACTTGTTATTAAAGACCTAAATAAACAAATTAGGATTATTAATTCATAAGTCCAGAACCTATTTTATATGTAAATTATTTATTATAATCCTTTTTAGTTCATTATAGGCCTTTTTTATTGGTTATAAGGTTCAATTTCATTGTTTGAGCTCGTTTGTTTACTTGGTTTTAAATGATTGGTTCACTTATATTCACGTTAGGATAAATATTTAAGATGGATGTGGTTGTCCAGAAATGAATTTATACACTATTAGTGAACATCCAGGAGATTACATGGTTTTAAATTTAATTTGGGTTACTTAGATTGAAGTCGAATCTTTATATATATATAACCTTAGTGATAACCGTTTTGGTTAATCGGTGGGTTTGATTACGATGAACATGTTTTGATTTATAACTTAATACCATTTGTACAAAAGTATTACAGAACTAAAAATAGGATATATTACATAATAATATGTTTCAACCATAACACAAATGGTTTCCTGACCAGAATTAAAGATTATAATAGAAATCGATAAATTGTTGTCATTGAATGTGCTAAATTAGCACATCTCAAACGGTGCTTTCATTTCTTTCAAATAAAAGTGGGGAAAGGGGAGAAGATAATGGAATATATACCATTAGCATGAAAAAATTCCAGTACATGTATTTTATTGGATTTATCATAATATTTTGTTGAAGGTAGGTGAGAAAAGAAACAAAAATACAAGAACTTAAAAGAAAAGAAGGGATTTGAAATAGGAATTTACCTCTTGAGACTTCCTCCTTTGAGAACCTATTAAGGGGAGAGGTTTTGGTATTTTTATGAGACCAAAGCATGCTGGACGTGGGAGAGGAGGTTGGAAAGGTATTTGGACAGAATTTGGAGAAGGAACAAGGCTTGAGAGGAGTGAATGGAAGGGGGGTGAGAGGGGGTTTTTATAGTGGAGGAGAGAGGGGATTTCTTAATATAAAACTCATTAATTTATTGTTTCCTATCAAGACAACCAATAGTGAGTATTCCATGACCAAGAACAGTAATATATGCATGTGAATTCGAACCAATTGGTCTTACATCAGCAGATCATCATCAATGACTCAATTAATCCATTATTTAGCATTTATTGTGAATTATCAGATTTTACTATTCATCAAAAATTCAAGTATTTCAGAAAAATCCCAAAAATTCACCCTAACCATTTTTTGACGTGTAGAATCCAAAAATGAATTCCATTTTCCAAAAATAATATTCTAAATATGATTAATTAAATATTTAATTAAATCATTATTTAATTGAAATATATAAATACTTGGAATATTTATCTTCATCATTAGGGTGTCTAAATTCTTTTATACACTCAAGGGTATGGATACCATTCATAAGAGTCATATTACTATTTATAAGGGTAAGTTACTGTTCATAAGGGTAGGTTACTATTCATAAGGGTACGTTACTATTCACCAAAAATTAAGTTAATTCTATCAAACTCTAAATATCATCTTGAACATAACCATGTATATCAGATCTTTAAAATTCAAAACACAGAGCTGGTAAATTTAAGTTTAGTGGCTAATTTATGGATACCTCCTATAATTAACCATGTTTTGTTCCATAGGGGCTCAGTGATTCCTGAAATATAGGCTACCTAATGAATACATTGTATTTAAGAGAAACATACCATAAAATGTTTGGGGTTCTACAATAATGGCATTCACAATGGATTATTTATGTTGTGTTTTATGTTTGAATGTTTAATGTAACGTTCATATATGTAATTTATTTTCCACGACTACTAAACTGATCGGTCCTTCAGGACTTGATTCCTTGTAATCATGAAAATGTATTAAAATAATGCACTGGCTCCAGGATTCTGGGGTCAGGACATTACAGTTGGTATCAGAGGAAGTTTAGTACAAACCGTGGAAACTAGATTTAGAAAAACTCTGATTAGAGAACATTACCCTAAGATGGACTTTAAGGATTAGTATAGAATAACTTCCTAGAATTTTTGTAATGTAAATATTTTGTGTATTTTCCAAGCAATACATCCCTATATAGATACGATCAGGTAGAGGCGGCTCTGGAATAGATGTATCTAGGAGTAAAAACTTCGACAAGGAGTTTCGGTCTTGACCTGGGATATCCTGATACACGACAATGGGTCTTGCTAGACTCTTGGTAACGACACTCCCAGGGGATATGCTTAAGATAATTCATATTTTCTTTACAAGTCATTATTAAAGATTTATGAGTAAATACTTCCTCAAAGAAAACATTTTTTATGATTATAGATTATATGCATAATCTTTTCAATTTACATTAGGTATTTTACAAGTTTTGAATTATGCATTGTGATTCATAAACTAACCTACTATATGTCATTATTTAGAAATAGAACCCAGTAGAAGGAATGAGAACTCCAACAATACGCATAATCCAAAGATTAAGAAGGATCGTATCTTTCATGGTAATAATCCAACATTTAGAAAGAAAATAGTCTCCCAACGTATTCTCATTATATGAAGAAATAATATCATGTGTTAATAAGATAAGTAAACAATTATCTGAGTCGTGTAGCTTTGAAGGGAAGCTAGAGAAGAAAAGGATGGTAGAGAGAAAGATGGATAAAGGGAAGAAGGGAAAGAAAAATTTTCCCATATGTGATAACTATGGAAAGAATCCCCTTGGTAAATTCTTGAAAGGGATAGGAGTTTGTTACAAGTGTGGAGAAAAAAGACACCAAGTACGTGATTTCAAGGGTGAGAAAAAGGTTTCAAATGTACAATGCTTCATCTGTAAGGAGTTGGGACACTATGTGAATCAATGTCCCAATGATCAGAGTATACCGCAAATGATGTTGTTGGATAATAATCAAGTTATGATATTACTGTAGATGAATAGGAATGACTAGTGTTCTTATGTTGTTATTAAATAATTATGTTATTTGAGTGTTGTATTAATGATGTACTGGTTATAAGAATTATGGAGTATATAAGGATTGTATTGCAGTACTATTTCATTAAGGATTTGAGATTGTGTGGTACCAAGAAAAGTGACTCAATAGAAAGTTAAACTTTTTAGAAAATACATGGTTGAAATAAATATAAACCTTATTATGTTCCTGATACTGAGGTATTGATTTTGGAATAAGATATGATTCATTTGGATAAATTATATTAGATATTATTGACTACCTTGGAACTAATTAATAGTTTGTTTATTCCATCATTGTTGGAGATTACAACATTTTTGAATTTAAGGAGTATATCTAGTATTTTATGTTTTATAGAAGGAATAAGGAAGTACATACATATTCAAATATGGTTTTCTGGTAATTCATTTTATTACCATGTCTTAAGAGAATACACGATGAAGGTATTCACATGTATATTATGTGACCTTCCTTATAAATTTTGGACTTTGAGTTTGGAAAAAAGTATTGTGGATAAGTTTAAAGATTAGAATGGATTAAGTTTGATATCGGATACTATTGTTAAGGTTAAATAATTTCTTACGATTATTTTTCGATTGTTATAAAAAGGACAACACGGAGGTCGGGCGACAACCCGTCGCGTCCGGCAAGGCCGTGAGACTTGAACCCGCAACCGAAGGGCGACAAGGGTGCATCACCTACCTGTCCTACGTGATGTCCTAGTTTTTATAATGTAGTTTTTTTAAATGGTATGAAAGATGAATTATACATTCATTTTTTTTTAAAACCCTATACAATTAGGTTAAATAGATTATTTTTGAGTTCTATTATCTTTTTGGAGTGAAAGATGAGTTTGTGGTTGAAATTATTTAAAGAATAGAACTCTACTTTTCAAGTATTTTTTTTCTTATTCGATGAATAAATAATTCTTAAACATTAGGGAAAGGAACTTAAAACCAAAAATGTGTTATCCTAATACCTTATATTTTGTTGAACCAGTTATATTTTAAATCATCATAGATTTGTGGCTTTGAGGACCTCAATTTTCTATTTATTGTTCACTTGTTTGTGATTGATGACCTCAATAACTTCCTATAAATATTTATGTTTTTCCTCCAATTATATGTCTATAATTTCCACCAATTTTATTCTATTCAAAACCCTAATTTGGTGGTGACTTTTTCATTTCCCTTTCCCTTTTATTAAGACTAAATTTTATTAACCCAATTTCTGATGTGGGTTTTCCACAAAGGTATTTTTCTATTTTTAACCATTTATTTTCGAAGAAAATTTTCAAATTGTGAGGATGAAATGTTTTGAAGGAGGGGAGAATGTAAAACCCAAATATTTCATAGTACATTATCTCTTCAAAGTAATTCAATAACTTGTGCTACACACAACACCGAGTTTGAGCGCACCACAACTTACCAAACTAGCCGTTCAAAAAAAGGTTATAAATAGTATTAACTGAATTTTGAATTTTATATACTTCATATAATTTTAGAATCCATATTATTTGTTTCTTAGACATAATATAAGAACAAATTCATTGTTTCAGATAAAAGAAGTATTTTTCAAAAAATGCAATTTTATCACCTTTTAATGGAGAACCCTTTTAAAACCAATATTTAACACTTTTATATATTCAATTTAATAAAATTAAATTCTTCTTTAGAATAAGTACATAAAAATTCATTTTGGATAAATTTTTTGTACTTTTCTGATAACTTTTATATTTTGATGAATAGTGAAAAATACTAAATTTTAATTGAAAACAACTTTTTTAATAGAAATAATTTATAGTGTTAAATTATGAATTTGAATGGTTTTTAAGTATAATTAGATTATATTTTTATCATTTAATACAATTTAATTCATTATAAGTAATTTCACATTTAAATTTGATATAAACACATGTCAATCTTTTGATAGTTTTTACTTTTTAAAAACCCGCTTTTTGGTTTTGACAATGAGAATTAATTTTAAATTAATTAATGTAACTTCTATGTTTTGAATTTGGTAAAATAGAATTAATTTTTGAATTTTTAATATCAAAATTATCTTAGGGTAAATTTTTAGCATTTTTCTGAAAACTTTCAATTTTTGATGAATAGTGAAAAACATTATGTTATTGTTTAAAACAGACTTTTTATTTAAATAGTTTTTTATTTTATTTAAATTTATTTTAAGTAAAAATAGATATATAATACCAATATAATTTAAATGTAATTAATTTGAATCATTTTATAATAAAATTAGATGTATAAAATTTTATTGAACTTTTTAACGTCTTTTACCCACCTTCTAGGCACATTTACAAATTTACATAAAACGTAATTTTACCACTTTTGTGAATTGAATTTCAAAAATTCGAGAGAAATGGTTGAAATCAATAAGTAAAATTTGGTTCAATAAGATGAAAATATTTTTTGGTGAATAGTTACTTTTGACTTTTATTTACCATGGTAAAAAGTAAATAGGGTAAATAAAGTTAAAAATGATATTATAATTACCCTAACACATATACTAATTCTATTGGATAAGTGTATTTCTACCAAAACCAACCTTAGGAATAAAATATGATCCTTTTGGTCTACTTGGATTAGATTAGGACATTTATTATTATATTACTTAAAGAAGAGTTAAAAGTATTAAATTCAAAGTTTAATAACTAAACCATTTTTAATATAGGGCTATACATAAGATAAATTAGAATATAAATATTCATTATAAATATAAAAAGATTTAATAAATAATGGTATTTTATTTATAATTTTTAGAGATTAAATAATTAAATTTATTTATGACACAATGATGATGCAGTAATTGTTTTATCGATGAAAGATTAAAATAATTGATATTATAAATATAAAAATCAATGTAAATTGAGGCTTTTTATTCCATCCACGAATTTTCTAGGTTAATATGACATGTTAGGGTTGATTAAATAATTTTTTTTTGAAGTGATAATGTTTTTATGACTTTAACAAAAACAAAATACCAAATAGTGTCAAAATTGACATAAATGAGTTTTTAAAACAAATACTATATTATTAATTGATATAATATTTATAAAAATATAAGTTTCATCCAAATGACTTAGATAATGTTATATATATAAATAATTAACCACTTGGGGTTCTCTTGTCGTTTATAGTAAGTTTACTAACTATTTATTATAATAAAATAAGAGGACATGGTAAAAGTTAAACTATTTAACTAAGAGTTAAATCTAAAAGATAGGGTTAATATGGTGACCTAAACTTGTATAAAACCTATTTTTTGAGAGGATTTCGACACATCCCCACCATATCTTAGAAATAAATTAATTTTGATCCATTAGAAACCAAAAATTATTTTATAATAAAATAATATTTCAAACTTTTATTAAAGTGACCATCAACTCTCTTATAAAAGGGTATTTCCCCTTCTCTCAAAATCACACCTCCAAATCCATTTGGCTCAGCCAAACCCTGCACAAATCTCCTCCCAACTTCCCTCAGTTTAACCTAGAGGTCTTCCATTGAGAATAAAACTAACATAAGGATCCCTTTTTTCAAATCAAAAAGAAATATCCAAAAAATAGGTAATTATTTTACCACCTCTTTCAAAGTTCTTTTCTTCTTCCACTTTTTATTTCTTTGTTATTTCCATACCAAAATAATAAATCCAGTACCTTATACATACTGTGATGTTATTATAAATATGGTACAACCATTATCTTTATTATATCTATCCTATGAATGATAATGTCACCATGTGTGCGTGCGTACGGCTTACCGTCTCCACGTCGTGGTGTAATTTGTTATTCAACACTATTTTATTTGGATGGATATAATAATGAGTGATATGTATATAAATAATAAAAATAACATGATAATTTCTATATAAAATTAATATACTATCCAATTCCACACCTTTTAATCATTAAGGAAATGATATCGTCGCTCGTGTGTACGTACGGCTTATCGTTTCCACAACACGATGAGATTCATTTCCAGGTTCACCATTCAATGGTGATTATAAAAAAAATTATTAATAAGTATGTAATATATGACATAATAATTATACTAGAAATATGTGTGTGTGTGTGTGTATTTACATATATCTTATTCACTTAGTTTTGTTCAATGCGATATGAAAACGGAAACAGTGTTTATGTGTACGTACGGCCTACCTTCTCCATAAATGGTATTTTCCATTTCATATATATATTTATTATACATATTTATATTCTAAATATATATGATATATAAATCATTTTTTTTATTTTTGAAGTATTTAAATCATGATCTAAGTGATATGATCAAGAATAACAAGTTAAAACACGTACGATAAAGAAAGTGATTATTACCTGAAATGTTAATTTAACATGAAAATTATTATTAAATGGGTAGTATAAAGTCATGAATGAATCATGTATGATATCATAAATATTAATATGGTTCTTTTATAATTTAATAATGTGTTATGGTCATTATACAGGAGGTTAAACGTACCCTCGACCAAAGGGAAGTACAATGTAAGGGTTAATTCTTCAATCTCATTATTGTCCGAGATTGTTTATGTGTAAGTATTTTCTGGGAAATATTTATTATCCATGTCCATGTTTCAAAAAAGACATTTCAAAATTATTCTTTTAAGGTAATATTTAACAAAAACATCATTTTAAATGTTTTAAATATTTATTCTTCTAAATCTTTCTCATTAATGTCCATGTTTTCAAAATGGTTTTAAGGATTTATTTATATAGACATGATTGTTTTAAAATGTTAACTCTTTTCAAAAGTTTCAAAGTGGGATGGAACAATTTTATTCAAAAATCTATTTTAAATTATTTTATTTATAAATATGTGACTTTTAAATGATTTCACAAAAAGGGATATTTCTCTCAAATAGTTTTACTGACCATTTTCAACTATGTCAACATTCTTTATTGGATATTATTCTTGATTAAGGTTGATTTATTATAATACAATCTTTCATATTGTATTGAATGAGTTATGATATGTTTGATTGTGGATGTTCTATTTGTATACCCTTCATGGTTTATGGTTGAGTTATTTACATTTCGTATGCTAATTTTAATACGAATGTTTATGTTATATTTCAACATTTTCTTATGAGGAATATAGTGGACTTAGTAAGTGACAGGTGGAGCCTGTTATAGCCCCTCGATGCATCAGTAGGTCTCATGAGACAAACTAGTGTCTTGTCATAAGGCCTAGACAAAAATTTTATTTGTAGTCTTGGCATGAGGCCTTGACTATGTGGTAATGATGTCCGGCATTAGGCATTACCTCATTAAAAAATTAATTATCACATGTGATTATTCGACTAGTAGAATATATGTATGCATGTTTATATTGTAATGTTTGATTTATTTTCTTCATATTATGTTCAAGTTTATGTTTAAAAGGCTGTTTTTTTATTACACATATTTCCTTAAAATTTTATAGCTTCTGCTAAATTATTTACCCTTACTGAACATCTGAGATCACCCCTTTCTTATGTTTTGTTTTCCCAAGATTCCAAGAAGTGTATTATTTTTTATATATGGGGTTAATCTAGGTGAATAATTGATTTTTCAATGGATTATTTATGTTGTGTTTTATGTTTGAATGTGTAATTTAATGTTCGTGTATGTAATCTATTTTCCAAGACTACTAAACTGATCGGTCCTTTAGGACTTGATTCCTTGTAATCATACCAATGTATTAAAATAATGCACCGGATCTAGGATTTTGGGGTTGGGGCATTACAGGAAACTAAATTTATTTTTGGAATCTATATGTCAAAATTATCTTAGGTTGAATTTTTGATAATTTTCTAAAAAGATTAATTTTTCAATGAATAGTGTAAATGCCGATTTTTATAAAAAAACTACCTTTTTCATTTAAAGAATTTACAAATTAATTTTTTTTAATATGGTTTTAAAAGTAAAATTAGTTAAATTATATCATAATTAATCTAATTTAGGTCATTTTAATCAATTCCATATTGAATTTTTATATTAAAATTTTCTATACTTATGAAAACATTTTGTTTGGAAAACCATTTTTTTGTCTCGTATGTGGGTTTAATTTTAAAATAAATTTTCTCACTACTATAAATTGAATTTGGAAAAATTTATTCTATATTTTGAATCATAATAATTAATATTATATAATAATTTCAACATACTTTTTAGTCATAATTAATAGTAAAAATAGTAAAAATTAATTATCTCGGTTAAGGTTAAAACAGGTTTACCGAGGGTTAAACTAAATAGATAAGGGGTAAAATGAACTAAAAACTTTCCAAAATCCTATTTTATAGAAATATTTAGATATTATATCATCTAAGTTTTTAGAATAATCCATTTTTTATCCTTTTTAATTTTTTAAAACATGGTTACACCTTTTCCTTTTCAAAAATTTCAAGTGTGTCATCTCCCCCACTTATAAAAGGGAACCCCCTCTCCTATCCTATTAACATTTCCAAAACACTTTGGTGAGGAATATACCTACCCAAATATATTCATTAATTCTCTAAAAAATCTTATATCCCTTATTTTGATTAGGAAACCCTCCTAATATGGCTTTTTGGTGCTAACCTAAGGAGGTTGTTTGAAAAAGAGGTATCGTTCTTAATTGGGCATTTTTATTTTATTTCTTATTACACCTCAATAAAATATTCTTTAGCTATGATAATATAATAACATAATTATATTTCATATACTTATATTTTATTACTTTAATTTCATAGCCAATATTCATCTCCTCTTCCATCAAATGGGAAATGAAACTGTCTATCATGTCTACGACAGGCTACCACCTCGTGAATAAGATGTAATTTGTTTTCCATTACCATCACTAAAGGATGGATATAATGATGTATATAATGTTTATATATTATATTTATATAATATTTATACTCTTATAATTATAATATCACATCTACCTTTTTACCTTACAATCCTTTTGAAAATGATAACATCGCTCGTACATACATGAGGACTACCGCCTCTACGAAGCGATGTGATATGTTTTTCATTTTATTTTGATATGGATGGTAATAAGGATGGATTAAATTAATATATGTGATATCTATAATATAGAAATTTTTTTTAAGGTGAATTAATATTTACCTTTCTTTCATTCCATCCTTTGATAAAATGGAAACAACGTTCATGCATACGTACAGTCTACCGTCTCCATGAATGGTGTAATTCATTTTCTATATCTAAATTTAATGGATTACTATAAATAAATATATAATGAATATATATGATATTTATTATGTTGCATGTGGTTTATTAAGTAATATTATATTATTTCAGTTTTGGAATGAAATTAAATAATTATTTTAACCTAAACTCTAACTCTATAAATATACCATTATGTATATTGTGTATTGTATCCAAAAATTAAAACTTGAGAATCTTTGTGCACAATGAAAATAACTCTCGACTCCTCCTTTTTATCTTCCTCTAAATAAAGAGAAAATCAAGAGATATCCTTTCAATATCAAAGGATGATCAATCAATATCAATAATACAAGATAATTGACTCTCTGTGCTAGCACCCGGAGATCGATTAGCATTGCTCGCGGATCAAAGAAGAATGTGTGTATTGCCTCTAGAGGGATTATATCCTTGTATAATAACAATGCAATGAAGGTAATCTGAAAGGTCTTTTCATATGATCAACATCTACATCAAATAAATAATTCTCAGATCAAGTATTTGTTTTATTTTGATATTAAATAAATTAATTATAAACTTGGCGTGAAAGATCCTCTCTTGAGGTTTTAGACAACTCAATATTAAAATAAATTTTAATATATCATCTTCCACCACATGCTTCCACTGCACCTGGAACCTAAAAGTGGTATCAGAGCGGTCACATTTAAATTTATAATTATTTATTTATTTGTTGATTCATACGTAATTGTGGTTGAATTTTCATTTCAAATTATTCATCCTTTAATCTGTTTTGAATTAACATGTTATAGATATATTAATCATGTTTGTTCAGTGTTTCATTTTTTTAAAATTCTAAAAATAGATGAAGGACAACCGGAGATGTCATTGAAAAATACCAATTTTTTTCCAGTAAGATAGTGTTACACAGCATGTATCCAGAGTACACATTGCGTACCCTAGTATGATACACCTTGTCATGTTTTGGGATACACGGCATGCCATATAGTTATTACACGTGGTGCATGCCACGTGTTGACCAGCCAACCTGGAACATGGTATGTCGGATTACATGGCATGCATATTGTGTACATGTTGTGTAGTCTACATGGGTTAGCAGCATAAATCACACAATTTGTGTGGTCATTATACACATTCAAACCATGTGAGACTAATAACTTGGTGCATTTATGATATACATGATGTGTATGCAGTGTACATGGCATATAGTTCATCAATTCTCACATCTTAGATACACGTTAATTCCTCAGTCTTGTTATCTAGATACACTATATTAGAGATATGTGGCCAGTAAATATCAGCATGTGTCGTGTAGTATCTTTCCCAAGAACACATCGATTCTTTTGGTGGGTTGTACAGGCATGCGACATTTGGACCACACAGCATGTAGCTAACCTGTACACACCATGTAATCCACTGAGATACATGCTAAATGCCTAGTCATGTATCTCGGGTATATGGAAAATAGAACACAGGGCATGTAGCTCATTAGTACACATTGTGTTGTCCAGACATGGTACATGCTAAATCCCCAGATGTATACCCTGAATACATGGAAACCAAGGTACATGTCGTGTAACTAGATAGTACATTCTGTGTAGTCTCCCAATAAATGCATAGAATAAAATTACATTAAAACTGAAAATTTCACTATTAAAACCTTATTTTATTGATTGGCACTAGTTGTGTTTGACAATTTAATAATGATTTTAAAGAATTTTAAAAGTTCAATTAATTTATTATAATAAATATATATTTATTGGTTTAGCCATTTATTTTCCATGAATATCATAAATGATGGACATCTCCAAATATAATTCAAATGGATATTAAGATGAAAGGTAATTAATTGATTGATTGATTGATTAATTAATTAATTAATGTAAGCATATTTATCTTAATAATAAAGAACGGATAAAGAAATGAATGTTAGTTATTTTCTTCTGTGTATACATTGCATATATGACCATTCATGATCTAGACCAAGACTTGGGTATGTATTGACATTTATTTAATTTAATTTATTGCATGGGTTTGCAATTATTTATTATTAAATTTATTTTGATGGTCTATGAGTCATCCCCCCTTCATTATTATGTAGTACTTTTGTGTCCAATGATGTTTATGTAATACCCCTTTAAACAATAATTTGGTTCCCCTCACCTACGTTTGATTTATAAATACTTATAATTAATGTAGTTTTCTAAGGCTTGTGAAGGTGGTTCAAGAAGGAATCATAATGATGCCAACCCAGGTGTTACACAGGTGGAATTCTCTAACTCATTCCAAGACCGACAATAATAGTTATTTCCTCTAGATAATAGGTTGATTTCATGTCCTCTCATTAAATCAACCATTATATAAAGCTCATGAATGGGTCATTTATTTATACATTTATTTCTGTCTATGTGTTATTTAATTTTATAGATATAAGACCATGATCACATAAATGAATGAATTAATGTGCAAAGACAGAATTTAAATAAATGGATTATGCATAAATTATTTATCCAGCATGGTTAATTAATTAAGTAACATCCACTTAATATTAAAAAGTCATGTAAAGGATAAACAAGATAACATTTATGCATAATAAATTAAAATCACTCAAATATATATTAATTTAGACTTGGCCTTCCATCACTTGATTGGGAATAAAATCCTTATAATTAACTGTTTGAACAACCCTCATTGAGACACTTACTTTTAATGTGGAGATCTTATAAAGGTTATGGGTTGAATTAACCATATTACATCAAGATAAGTAGTCCTCGCTAGACTTTATATAACTTGGAGGCAATTGTTGACGAAAACCAAGTCAATATTTCAAGATAGGGGAGTCCACTCAATGGTTCAAGGAGTTGCAAGCCCAGAGTTGGAAAAGACTTGCCTACCTAAATACCTTCAAGTAGCTTGAACAACCCTTATTAGGGTTATCCAAAGTGACATATAGATCATTGTCATTAGAATGTCCTAACAACTAGACATTCCAAGTTCAATGATGATTGCTATTGGGAATTAATAAAATAGTGGTAGATTTAATAAAATCTACTAATTTATTACTTCTCTTATATCTTGTAATTAAGCATAGTACTAATAATATACTCTTTTAATTGTAGAATAAAATGGAAAGTTATCCATCTACACTATCCCTTCGATCTATATTAGGGAGAGACAATCTTCTAGTTGGAAGTAACTTCCAGGAGTGGTTTAGACACCTTTGGGTTTTTTTGACCCATGAATGGAAATCTTACATGCTAGAATCCTTACTTCCTGAACAGCCTGTGTAAGAGGCGAGTGATAAATATTTCCTCTTCTATGAAAAACATTTGAGAAATGCAGTAGAATTTCAATGTTTAATGCTTTTGTCTATGTATAGTGAACTCATGAAGTCACATGAAATCATGGATGTGTATATCATGTTTGATAACCTTTGTGGTCCTTACCAAGAGAGAGCTATATTGGAATAGTTTGAGATTTTCAAGGTGATATTTTAGAGCAATCTTGGAGATGGTTCCCCAGTTTGTCTTGATGTAGTCAAGCTCATTGGCAACATTGAGCACCTAGAGGTTCTAGGGTATAAACTCTCCAAATAATTGGGCACCAATCTCATTTTGGCATCACTCCCTCAAATATTATCTATCTTTTTTATAAATTTTAATATGAACAACATTTATAAGTCTCTTCCCGGTCTTCTCACTCTTCTTTTCCAAGTAGATAAGGAGAATAAGTGTGAAAATCCTTTAGTCCTTATGGTGAAAAATGGAAAGGATAATCAAAGAAAGATATATAAGCCCAAATATTCTTCACACCCTTCCAAGAAGAGGAAGATAGTGGGGAAAGAAAAAGAATGGGATGTTGTTTGTTTCACATGTGGTAATAAGGGTCACTATAATAAAAATTGCACCCAACCAAAGAAGCAAGGGGAAGCTTCATGTGTGTTTGTTATCGAGTTTAATTTATCTATTTCTCTAAATTGGGTATTAGATATATCTTTTGGTGCTCACATATGCATCCAAATATAGAAACCAAGTAGATTTAGAAATATTGACTTAGGGGAAGTGGATCTACGATCATCCAAAAGAGATAAAATTATTGTTATAACTATTGGGAACTACCACCTCAAGTTGTCGACTAGAATGATATTGGTTTTAAAGGGTTGTTATTTTGTGCCTTTAGTTACCAAAAACATTATTTATATATCCATACTTAATACAGATGGTTTCATTTTGAAGTTCATAAATAAATGTTGCTTCTTTTATAAAGATAGCATTTGTTATGGTAAATCACATTTAAATAATGGTATTTATGTATTGGATTACATGAACCAAATAATGGAAATAGATAACGAAACTACCTCACATGAATAATACCACACCCAACCATGGCATCACCAGCTTGGTCATGTAAATGAAAAGTTCTTGACTGAATTATACCAATATGGATATTTTGATTCTTCTGAACTAAAATCACTTGGTATATGTCACACATGTTTAAAAGGTAAAATGAACAAAGCCTCATTTAGTGGAAAAGGTGAAAGGGCCAAATATTTTCTTGAATTAGTTCATACATATGTGTGTGAAACATTTCCTATTGAGGCAAGGGGTGGGTACTCGTACTTCATAAATTTTACTGATGATTTTAGTAGATATGGATATGTCTACTTAATGAGGTATAAGTCAGATTCTTTTGATAAATTCAAGGAATATAAGAATGAAGTTGAGAACCATATTGGTAAGAAGATTAAGAAACTTATCTTAGACCATGGTGAAAAATATATTAATCAAGACTTCGTTGATTACTTATGGGATTTTGGGATCATATCTCAACTCACACCTTACCTCAGTGGAATGGTGTAAGTAAAAGGAATAACCCCACCTTATTATAAATGGTGATATCAATGATGATTAATGTGAGTCTTTCATTATATTTTTGGGGATACGTGTTATAAACAACAACAAAAATACTAAACCAAGTGCCACTAAATTGATAGATGGTATACCATACCATTTATGGAATGGAAAGAAACACATTTTATTATACTTACATGTGTGGGGTTACGAAGCATTTGTTAAGGCCTCTTCAGGTAACAAAATTTCATCTCAAGGCATAAAATGTACCTTTATATGATACCTTAAAGAAACAAGGGGGTATAACCTATATGAACCCTTATAAAAAAATATAATAGTGGAAAGACATGTTATACTCCTTGAGAGGGAGAAAATCTCTAAAAGTGATAGTGGGGGTGATGTAGACTTCAATGAATTTGAGGCTCAAGGTACATAAGAGTTGGCACATGAACAGATTCCATAAAGCTATATGGAAGAATAAACTATTTAAGAGACATAAGTACTGTGTGGGGGTATAAGAGATGTTAAAGAACCAGAATGGTATGGTTTTATAGTCACTAAGGGGTGACTCATTATTAGTTGATAATAATGATTATTTAACCTATAAGGAAGTAGTAAGTGGCACAGATGTTTCTAAGTGTCAAGAAACCATGAATTCCTAAATAGATTCTATATACTAAAACCAAGTTTGGATTTTGGCAGATCATCCAATGGATGTAAAGACCATTGGTTATAAATGGCTATTCAAGAAGAAACTGTACATCAAAGGATAGGTCAGTACCTATAAGGTGCAACTGGTTGAAAAAGGGTTTAAACAGTATCAAATAATTGACTATGATGAAACATTTTCACCAGTTTCAATGTTGAAATCCATCAGAATTCTACTTGCCATTATGTCTTACCATGACTATGATATTTGGAAAATGGATGTCAAAATAGACTTCCTTAATGGGAACCTTCAATAATATTTCTATATGACACAACCTGAAGGGTTTGTGACTCCAAAGGATTCCAAAAAGATATGAAAATTGAAAAAATCCATTTATGGATTAAAGAAACCATCCGGGTCATGGAACATTAATTTTAATGAAACCATAATAGAATTTGGCTTCATAAAGAATGAATGTAATTCTTATGTCTACAAACAATTTAGTGGGAGTGCAAACATTTTCTTAATAGTATATTTCAATAACATATTACTTATTGGAAATGAAATACTAGTCTTATATACTATTAAGGTGTGGTTGAATAAATGTTTCTCCATAAAAGACTTAGTAAAGGCAACATATATTCTTGGGATTAAGATCTATCATGATAGATCTAAGATATTTCTCAGCCTAAATCAAAGTACGTACATTGACAAGATACTAAGATATTCAGTATAGAACAAATAGGGGATTTTTTTCTTATGACACATGGCATTCATATTTCCAAGAAGATGTGACCTCAGACCCATGAGGAAAAAAATATAATGATAAGGATTCTATCTATGTTAGTGATTGGGTTATTCATGTATGATATGTTATGTACTAGACCAGATTTCATCTACGTGTTAAGTGTGGTATGAAGATATAAAGCTGATCTAGGTGACCGTCATTGGATAGAAATCAAGACTATCCTTAAGTATCTGAGGTGTATTGAGAATATATTCCTCATTTATAGATGATATGAGGAACTAGTCATTGGAGGATATACATATTCTAGTTCCTAAATAGATCAAGAATACATGAAGTCACAAATGGGATACATATTCACTTTGAATAGAGGTGTTGTGAGCTGGAAGAGCTCAAAGTAGGCTATGGTCATGGATTCTACTGCATAGTTCAAGTATATTGTGACTTCTAAGGCAAATAAAGAAGCAGTATGGATTCAAAACTTCATCTAAGAGCTTGATGTAGTACCTATTAGTAAAGATCCTATAACACTATATTGTGATAATACTACAGTAGTGGCTCCCTCAAAAGAGATAATGTCACACCAGTAGAAGAAACACATACTTCATAAGTATCATCTCTTGAGAGATTTTTCTCAGAGAGGTGAGGTTGCAGTGAGGAATATTTCCATAGAAGATAACATGGTAGACTCATTGACTAAAGCCTTAACTTAGTAGAAACATGATTATCATGTTATGTCTAGCATACTAAAAGTCGTAGGCAGTTGGATCTAGTCCAAGTGAGAGTTTCTTGGAGTTTGTGTCCCAGGACTAACTATTTTTACTTTTATTACATGTATATTTGATGTATTTAGTATTAATAAAACTTATTATTACATATTTTTTATTATTTTTCATTACACTTATGTAATAATTTCCTAGAGTATATATCGTGTTGATATGGTCATAGTGGTTCCCCACTATGATGAGAACCTTAAAGTGTTATGAATATATTATAAAATATAGTTTTACAGTCAGTTAACATGCTATGATGGGACACATAATATATAGACTATAAGGTGTGAGTACTCATAAGTGGATGAGGCTTCTTCTCATGAAGTTCTCACTTAGTAATCTCCAAGATGGGAGATTATGAGAATAGACCCATCAGTAGTAATTCTACATGTTTTGATATCACCAGATATTTCTATCTATGAGTGTGAGTAATGGTCTTTAGATTTTAATATTATAATTAATGCATGTCATGACTCATGTACTTAGATATGATGATGAAATTTGTGATGTCATATGTTCACAGTGAGGTAGGGAACATTGGGAGTGTCACAATTAACATTTCATTAATGGATAAAGAAGGGAAATATTTGTCTCTTTCATCTTTATGAAACTTGATATCTCGTCCCTTTGATTGCAATAAAATTGTTGCATTAAATTCTATGTTCATGGTGAAATGACGCATTTATTTTCAAATAGTCAAAGAAAGACATATCAAGCACATAGGTTGGTGACACGTATGTGCAATCTATTTGATGAGATATCAAATCAAATAGATTATATTACACAATGAATGTTTGTATGTGGTTGTTGTCATTGGAACATTATGTTTATTTTCTTGGGTGTATTAACCTATTGTTAGACATTAATCTTGGACTTTATGAGAGTTGTCCTAATGCCAATGAGAAATAATCCTAGAGGGTCACACACTAAGTGATTATGATGATCTCAATTAAATTATATTTAAATTTAATTAATTGAATAAATATTATTCTTAAGACCGATGGAAAATTTTATTCAAGTTTTATCGATCACAAATTTTTATTGATGAATGAAATGTTTAAATTAAATATTTATTTTGTTAGAGTTGGTGCCCTAGAAACAAACTTTTTTTGTACTTTATGATAAACCTGTATTCATTGGATGAATATTAATAAACTTCTTATCACATCATGATTGTTCTTCAGCATGATATAGTATGTGATAATGTCCTAAGAATAGTTGTCATGCTAAAAGGTCATAGTGGATCCCTTCTATGATGAGAACCCGGAAGTGTCATGACAGTATTCTTGAATATGTGTTCTATGGCCAAATGATATCATTTTAAGATACACAAATGATATAGTCTATTAGGGGTGGGGACTCATGAAACTTCTAGGCACTTTCTCATAGTGTGCGCCCTTGATAATATCCAGGAGGATATTATGAGAACAAGACCCGCCAGTAGGAAATCCACATTCATAAGTGTCATTAGATGTTCCTATCTACAGACATGTGTATTAGTCCTTATATTTTAAGATTATTATTAATGGTTATTATGACTCGCACACTTAGACGAATTAAGGAAAACTGTGATGATAGATGTTCGCGGTGACATAGGATATATTGGGTGTGTCATGAGTAATATTGCATTAATGAATAATTTGAGAAAGTATTTGTCACTTTTATGGAATTAGATATCTCAGGACCTTTGAGGGAAATGATATAGCCTAACTAAATCCATGGTCATGGTGTTCTATAGGCAAGTTCAATTCCAAGAAGTCAAAGAATGATAAATCAGGCATATAAGTTGATGGCACTTGCATACAACCCACTTGATTGAAGATATCAGGAAAAGGGGGTTATATTACACGGTAAGCATTCGTATGAGGTGACATGTCTTTGCAACATCAACATCTTTCTCTTGGATTTCTTGACCCGTTGCTAGAAAGTAATATTGGACTTTAGGCAAGCCCGCATAATGCCAATGAGAAAGAGGACTAAAGGGTCACACACTAAGTGTAGCCAATATCTCAGTTGAATAATTTATTATTTAACAAGTTGAATAAATATTATTCTTAGTTATAGTTTAATAATTTTTCAATTATGCCTGATCGCATTTATTTCATCACTAGTTATTCGAGATAATATATTACGGATGAAATATTTATTTATTGGTGAATAATGCAGTATATTTATTTAATAAATAAATATTCATTATTCAAGGCCTAGTAAATATTGAAAAGGATTGGTGGACCAAGTTATGGGTCCGGTGAGAAATAATATTAAATACTATTTAGTTAAATAATATTTAAATATAACGTGTAAGTTAAGAACATGTCATGGAAATAATAGCATTGCTATTATTATTTGACATGGGGTTTCACATGGAATAATAAAATAAGTCACGGAACTTGTGATAATTATTTATTATTACCTGATGAATTAAATTACCTATTATATTATTATTATCTAATTATCCAAGGGGTCATTCCACCAGTTAACCAATGGTTGTGTGCACAAAATCCTTTTAGAAATGATCTTGAGCCTAGAGAACTTTTCCCTCTCCAAGAATGCTCTCAAGAATGAGAGAGATCCTCTGCCACTGGATCTAGGAGAATGATTTGGAAGTGATTCTCAAGGCGATGAAAGGCGTACATTGCAAGTGCAAGGATCTTCCATGCTAGCACCCAAATACTCCTTTGGTGACGTCCGGAGATACGTGGAGCATGTGTGGATCACTGTTAGAGGATTCATATCCTTGGATTCTACATTTCAACGAAGCTTCACCTCGGACCCGTGGTCAAACACATCAACGAAGAAAGAATCACCTTGGAGGTAATTCTTTAATTTAATTTAATTAAATATAAACAAAATATGTCAATCCTCTCTTCTCAGTTCTGGGTTCTCTCCTTTGTATTTTATCTTTGATTCAATTCCATGGGTACTGGAATTTATTGTTATATTGATCCTGGATTAATCATCAATCATGGTAATTTTTAAAGTTGGTTACACACCTATCCTGCGCTTCCGCTGCACCCAAAACCTACAAGTGGTATCAGAGGGGTCATATTTTCATTTATAATTATTTAAATAATTTGTTGATGATTTACTCTTTAATAATTTAGTTTTTCAATTCATGTTTAATCGTTATTGTAATTTGAATTTCAAGATCTATTCCCCCTCTTTCATTTCTCGCAGATTTAACAGAAATGAATAATTTTTTGATTTAAATTACATTGAGTATCTCATCAAGAGGTTTCAATGATTCTGTCCAGGTATCACGATAGTACACACCATGTATTCATAATTACACGTTGTGTAATCTTCCACACACACTGTGTAATCCGGATTACACACCGTGTATTTGTGTTAAATGCGCCTGGAGTAATTCATAAATTACTCAAGTTGTGTGCATTAATGACACGTAGTGTAGTTAATTCATACATTGTGATTTGATCAGGATAGACCGGCGCATATTCATTCTGACTACACATTTTGTGGCCCACTAGACACGGTGTGTAGTCCCTTCAGGTCAGGGTCAAGTCGTGTATCTTATACACAACTTGTCTAGCTAGGGACCGTGTAACGCGGAGTCTACACGGCGTGCGGCCCACTAGACACGCTGTGTACTTTGAAGATTTTTGAAGTACACCTCACACTCCAGTTCCCCAATCATGTAATTTGGATGTACGGTGAGGATGGTACATGCCGTGTAGTAGGATCTATACACCGTGTATTGTTTCCATATTACGCAGATTTAAAAATTTATTATTTTGTTATGTAACCCTTGAGACGTGTACCTTCGTGTGGGTGTAAATTTGGGAAAAAACATGTGATAGGTGTTTGATATATATATATATATGTGTGTGTGTGTGTGTGTGTGTGTGTGTTTAATCAATATCTGTGTAATCTTCAATGATCTTCACATCATGTATGAGTTTTATTACAATTATAATTTTGCGTGCATGTTGCATATCACAAAGAATAAAGTGTATACAAGTATAAATACATGATATGTAGTTTTCGATGGGTATTCACCAGGTTTCCTCCATGGTACAAGTTATGTACAAGGTTATGGATGAGAATCTCAAGGAAATTTAGAAAAGGATTAAGATAAAAAGGATTGATTAATTAAAGATAATGATTAATCAATTCAAGCATAATTTATCTTAATAAGAATTATTAAAGAATTGAATTCTTGTTTTATTAAATGTGTAATTCGTTTCATGTATGTGGATGATCATGAGATAGACCATACCTTTGTATTTGATTGGTTCCCTTTTAATTTATTTATTAAATTAAAATTGTTGGTTTGTGTGCCTTCTCCTTATTAATATGTAGGGCCTGCGTGCCCATGGTTTTTTTATGTAGAACCCCTTTTACCCCTCACCTATGTGTGAGTTAAAATCATATGTAATTAATGGATCTCCTAAGATATTGGAGGCGGTTCAAGTTAGAAGCAGAGGTAAAAATAACCCAAGGAGATGCAAATGTGGATAGGTGAAAAGTTGTAAACATGAACCTTAAATGGTTCAAGGTGTTTTCTCTCCTAGGTCAGGGTTAGTTTATCAACCACTAGATAAAATAACCAATAGTAAATCTCATTATCATACCCTCTATCTATTTCTATCAGTTGTACGGTTGTTCATTATGGATGTTTGACATGATCACATAATTAATGAACTAACAAGCATATAAGATGGAACTAAAATAAAATGGATTATGAGTAAATATTATCTATACATGATTAATCAATTAAGTATATCCCACTTAATATTAACAAGCATGTGAAAAGATAATAAGTGTAAATTTACACATAAATGATAAAATCCCTCAATTAAATATTAAGTCAGTATAGCCTTCCATTACTTCGATTAGAATCAAACCATAGTTCAAAGTGCTTGACCAACCCTAGTTGGGGTGATTTTAATTATCAAGGAATTCTAATTTGAGGTTTTGGGTTGACTTAACTTAGTTTACATCAAGAGTTTACTATACTAGCAGAACTTAGTGCAACTGAGAGGAAAAGGTTGAGGAAATCCAAAATTAAGGATTTCAGGATTGGGGAGTCTACTCAAAAGATCAAGGAGCTGTGAGTTAATGCAGTTGGCATTTAGAATACCTACCTAAAACCTTTAAAGTTTCTTTACTGGCCCTAGTTGGGGTAATTTGAAGGGAAATATGGATCCTTACCACTAGAATGTCCAAGTAATAGGATATTTTGAAGCCAATGGTGAGGGATATTGGGTTTTGAAAAAATAGTGGGAGACTAATAAATATTAATTTATTTATTTGTCTAAATTTATCAAGATAAAGCACTAAAACTCTATTCATCTTAATTTTTATAAACAATAACTAAAATGAAATCAATCATATCATTGTGATCCATACTCAAGAAGGAAAACCTTATCACCGGCACTAATTTCCAGGAGTGGAAAAGGCACCTTTGGGTTATCCTTTTCCATGAGAGGAAACTTTATGTGTTGGAAGAGCCTTTACCAGTTGCACCTGGAAATGAGGCGAGTGACGAGGAACTCTCTATGTATGAGAAAAATCTGAATGATGCTACGGATGTTCGCTGCCTCATGTTATCATCCATGACCAATGAGATCTTGAAGAAACATGAAAAAATGGATGCTTATAGCATGGTGACTCACCTTTGGGATATTTATCAATAGAAGGTGAGATAGTAGAGGTATGAGATCTCTAGAGCTTTGTTCACTACTATGCTTGGAAATTCTATGCCAGCTGGACTACATGTGGTCAAGCTTATTGGATACATTGAGCATCTATATATCTTAGGGATTAAATTCTTAGATTAGTTGTGTATAGATATCATACTATCATCATTACCCAATGCCTTCTCTAGTTTTATTGTGAATTATACTATGAGAAATAATGAGAATAGATTATCGGAACTTCTGACCATGATTCTCCAAGTGGATAAGGACATGGGGTGTGACAAACCCGCAGTCCTTATGGTGAAAAGGAGGCAGTATTCTTTGCATGTGGCAAGTCAGGACACTAGAAGAGGAACTGCACCTAGAGGAAATGGGATGACAAATGTGAATTCGTTATCGAGTGAAATATTTATATTTATAAAAATTGGGTATTAGATATAGCTTGTGATTATAACATCTATATTCAAATGTAGGAACCAAGTAGATTTTGGAAAATTGTCATAGGAGAGGTGGATCTGTGAGCTGTCAATGGTTCGAGGCTGGTTGCTCTTGCCATTGGTGACTACCACCTTTCTTTGTTGACCAGGATGATTTTGGTTTTACATGACTGTTATTATGTACCAAGTGTTGCCAAGAACATAATTTTTTTATCAAGTTTAGATACATATGGATTTATTTTCAAGTTTGAAAATAAATGTTGTTACTTTTATAAGGACGGAATATGTTATGGTATGGTGAATTTAAATAATGGTCTATATGTATTAAATTATGATAACCAAGTGTTGGAAATTGATAAAAAACCAAGTTCACATGACTCATATAACACCCAGTTGTGGCATCACCATCTCGGTCATTTAAACGAGAAGCGTTTGAAAAAGCTCTATCAAGATGGTTATTTAGACTCTTCTAAGCTAAAACCACTTGATAGATGTCACACTTGTTTACAAGGGAAAATGACCAAACCAACATTTGGTGGATAGGGTGAAAGGGCCACAGAGATTCTAGGATTGGTACACACTGATGTGTGTGGACTATTTCTAGTAGAAGCTAGAGGTGGATATTCTTACTTCATTAATTTTACTGATGACTTGAGTAGATATGGATATGTCTACTTAAGGAGGTATAAGTCTGAGTCCTTTGAGAAATTCAAGGAGTTCAAAAATGAATTAGAGAATCATCTTGGTAAGAAGATAAAGAATCTTCGATTGGATCGAGGTGGAGAATATCTTAACCAAGAGTTCATCGACCTTTTACGGGAGTGTGGGATTCTATCTCAACTCACTCCACCTTATACACCACAGTGGAATGGTATTATTGAAAGGTAGAACCACACCTTATTGGACATGGTAAGGTTGATTATGAGTCATGCAGATCTTCCATTATCTTTTTGGGGATATTCATTGCAAACTGCAGCATATAAATTAAACCAAGTACCAACTATGACGGCAAATGGGATTCCCTTTGAGCTGTGGAGTGGAAAGAAACCCACTTTTTCGCATACACGTGTATGAGGATGTGAGGCATTTGTTAAGGCTTTATCAAGAAACAAACTAGCACCTCAGGGAGCAAAGTGTATCTTTATAAGGTATCCTAAGGAAACAAAGGGATACTACTTATACAACCCCTCAGAAAAGAAATTGATTATTTCCAGAAAGGTCGTCTTTCTTGAGATAGAGCACATACTCAAAAAGGATAGTGGGAGAAATACTGACTTTGATGAGGTCGATGCTCAAGATACATAGAAGTTGGTACAGGAACAATTTCCACAGGTCCCTGTGGAAGAGGTAGTTCCTAAAACACAAGTATTGCGTAGGAGTACAAGAGAGGTAAGGTAACCAAAGAGATATGGTTTCCCTATCACCAAGGATGGTGACTCGATATTATTGTAAAATGATGAATCTATCACCTAAAAAGAAGTAGTAGAGAGATCGGAAGACACAATATGGATAGAAGCTATGAATTCTGAGATGGATTCCATGTATCAGAACTAATTTTGGGTTCTGTTCTATGCGCCAGTTGATGTAAAGCCTGTTGGGTGTAAATGGGTATTCAAGAAGAAATTGGACATGGAAGGTCAAGTTAGTACCTATAAAGAAAGGATAGTGCCTAAAGGTTTTAAAAGAAGTCAATGAATTGACTATGATGAAACCTTTTCACCAGTTTCCATGTTTAAATCCATAAGAATAATACTTACCATAGCTGATTTCCATGACTATGAGATTTGACAGATGGATGTCAAAACTGCATTCCTTAATGGGAACCTTTAGGAAGATGTATATATGACACAACTAAAAGGGTTTGTGACATCAGGTGATGCTAAAATGGTATGAAAGTTGCATAGATCCATTTATGGATTAAAGTAAGAATCCAAGTCATGGAACATTCGATTCTATGAATCCATAAGAGAATTTGGTTTCATTAAGAATGGATGTGAGCCATGTGTTTATAAGCGGTTTAATGGGAATGTGGTCATTATCCTATTAGTATATATTGATGACATATTTATTATTGGAAATGACATTCCAGTCTTATAGTCAGTCAAATACCGGTTGAAAAATTGCCTCTCTATGAAGGGCTTAGGCAAAGTAGCCTATATTCTAGGGATCAAGATCATTTGTGATAGATCCAAGAGGCTGCTTGGACTAATTCAAAGTATATACATTGACCATATACTAAAGATATTTAGTATGAAACAATCCAAGAGGTGATTGGTTCCAGTGTCACATGGTATACATCTTTCCAAGAAAATGTGTCCCCAGACACAACATGATAAATATAGGATGAGTAAGATTTCACATGCTTCAACGATAGGATATATCATGTATGTCATGTTATGTACTAGACTTGATGTTGCCTATGCACTAAGCATAGTAGGAAAATATCAAGAAGATCCAGGAGAACAGCATTGGACTGTTGTCAAGACTGTCCTTAAGTATCTGAAAAGAACTAAGGATATGTTCCTGGTGTATGGAGGAGATGAGAAGCTTTCCATCAAAGGGTATGATGATGCTGGTTTCTAAATAGATTAGAATGATCTGAAGTCACAATCAGGATATGTTTTCTATCTCAATAGAGGAGTTGTGAGCTGGAAGAGTTCAAAGCAGCCAGTTATCACTAATTCTACAGTGGAGTCCAAATATATAGCAGCTTCTGATGCAGTCAAGAAAGTCATCTACATTCGGAACTTTTTCTAGGATCTTGATGTGGTACCTAGTAGTAAGGATACCATTACATTGTATTGTGATAATACTGTAGTGGTGGATCTTACAAAGTAGCCAAGGTCATATCAATTGAAAAAGAACATACTCTGAAAGTATCACCTCTTGAGGGATTTCTATCAAAGGGGTAAAGTTTTAGTGAGCAAAGTGTATATGTAAGATAATGTGGCATACCCCTTAACTAAAGGATTATCGCAGCAGAATCATGAATATCATGTGAGAGCTAGTGGACTGAAGGTTGTTAGTAGTTGTCTCTAGTGCAAGTGGGAATCTGTTGGAGTTGGTGTCCTAGAAACTAATTTCTTTGTACTTTATGATAAACCTATATTCATTGGATGAATATTAATAAAAATTTTATCACATCATGATTATTCTTCAGTGTGACATACTATGTGATAATGTCCTAAGAATGGTTTTCACACTAAAAAGTCATATTGGATCCCTACTATGATGAGAACCCGAAAGTTCTGTGACACTGTTCTTGAATATATGTTCTATGACTAGATGATATCATTTGAAGGGACACAAATGATACAGGCTATTAGGGGTGGGGACTCATGAATCTTTGAGGAACCTTCTCATGGTGTTCACCCTTGGTAATATCCAGGAGGATATTATGAGAACAAGACCCACCAGTAGGAAATCCACATTTATAAGTGTCATTGGATGTTCCTATATCCAAATGTGTGTATTGGTCCTTAGACTTTAAGATTATTGTTAATAGGTATTATGACTAATGCACTTAGATGTATTAATGAAAATTGTGAAGACAAATGTTCGTGGTGAGGTAGGATATGTTGGGTGTGTCACGAGTAAAACTGCATTAATGAATAATGTGAGAAAGGATTTGTCACTTCTATGAAAGTAGATTTCTCATGACCTTTAATGAAAATCATATAGCCTAACTAAATCCATGGCCATGGTGTTCTCTAGGAAAGTTCAATTATAGTAAGTCAAAGAATAAGAAATCAATCACATGGGTTGATGACACTTGCATGAAACCCACTTGATTAGAGATATTGAGAAAAAAAAATTATATTACATGGTAAGAATTCGTATGAGGTGTCATGTCGTTGTGATGTCAACATCTTTCTCTTAGGTTCCTTGACCTGTTTCTAGACAGTAATCTTGGACTTTAGGCAAGTCCACCTAATGCCAATGAGAAAGAGGCTTAGAGGGTCACACACTAAGTGTAGCCAGTATCTCACTTAAATAAATTATTATTTAACAAGTTGAATAAATATTATTCTCAGTTGTGGTTTAATAATTATTCAAGTATGCCTAATTGAATTTATTTTTTTTCTAGTTATTTGAGAGAATATATTGCAGAGGGAATATTTATTTATCAGCAAATAATGCAGTTATATTTATTTAATAAATAAATTGTCATTATTAAAGGCCCGGTAAATATTGAGGAGGATTGGAGGACCAATTTATGAGTCTTATTAGAAATAGTATTAAATATTATTTGGTTAAATAATATTTATATATAACATGAAAATAATAGCATTACTATTATTATTTGACATGGGGTTTCACATGGAATAATAAAATAAGTAACGACACTTGTGCTAATTATTTATTATTACCTGGTGAATTAAATTCCCTGTTATGTTATTATTCTCTAATTAGCCAATGGGTCATTCCAATAGTTAACCATTGGTTGTGTGCACAACATCCTTGGAGAAAAGCTCACGAGCCTAGAGAAATCTTCCCTTTCTAAGAACGCTATCAAGAATGAGAGAGATCATCTTCCACCGGATCAAGAGAATGCTTTGGAAGTGATTCTCAAGGATATCAAAGGTGGACATCACAAGCGTAAGGATCTTCCACGCTAGCACCTGGAGACTCCTTCGGCGATGTCCAAAGATACATGGAGCACGTGTGGATCACCACTAGAGGATTCCTATCCTTGGATTCTACATCGCAATGAAGCTGCACCTCAGACCCATGGTTGAACGCATCAACAAAGAAAGAATAACCTTGGAGGTAATTCTTTAATTTAATTTAATTAATTGTAAAAAAAATATGGTGATCCTCTCTTCTTGGTTTTGGGTTCTCTTCTTTTTATTTTATCATCAATTCAATTTTGTGGATACTGATTTTTATTGTCATATTGATCTCGGATTAATCATTGATCATGGAAATTTACAAAGTTGGGTACATGCCTATCCTGCACTTCCTATGTGCCCAGAACCTATATATTTTGGATTTCAATAAATGTTATAGGATTTTGAATGGACCAAAACCGATTCTGGTGATAAATATTAATTAACAAGTTGGTTAAATAATATTTTTCATTTCACAAGTTAGCATGCGCCACAAAATAATATTATTATTATTATTATGTGACATGCGGTTTATTAATGATTATTATATTATTTAAGTGTTGACATGTAATTAAATAATTATTTTAGCATAAACCCTAGATCTATAAATAGACCATTATGTCTATTGTGTATTGTATCCGAAAATCAAAACTTTAGAATCATTGTGCACAACAAAACTCTCTCTCGAATCCTCTTTTCTCTCTTCCTCTCAAGAATGAGAAATGAAAGAGAGATCTCTTCAAGAACAAAGGATGAGTGGTCAATACAAATAATACAAGATAGTTGAATCATCATTCTAGAACCTAGAGATCGATTGACGATGCTTAGAGATCAAAGAAGCATGTTAAAGGTTTCAGGCGCAGTGGAAGCACGGTTGGGGCGGCACTCAACTTTAATTTTTACCATGATCAATGATTATTTTGGGATCAATACGATGATTAATGTCAGTCTCCATGGAATAGAATCAAAGATTTAGATAAAGAAGGAAGAGGATTGAAACCTTTAGAGAGGATCTTGCACATCATGTTTATAATTAATTTAAATTTAATTTCTAAAGAAATAAAATACATGGTTCTTAGGTACTTTATTTGTTGATGATTTTGATCATTTAGGATTACCCTTTCAGATTATCTCATTTCCCTTGTTTCCTTAGGGTATCCTATAAATGTACACTTTGTGCCTCGGGGTGCGAGTTTGTTACCTGAAGAGGCCTTAACAAACGCTCCTCTTCCCCACACATGTAAATTCGATAACATGGATTTTCTTCCACTCCAAATATCATATGGAATATAATTTATTGATTTGGTTGGTACTTGGTTTAGTATGTGTGTCATTGTTTGTAACGCATATCCCCAAAAGAATAATGGAAGACTTTAATGACTCGTCATTGATCTCACCATTTCCAAAAAGGTGTAGTTCCACCTTTCGCTCACACCATTCCACTGGGGCGTGTAAGGAGGATTGATTTGGGATAGAATCCCAAACTTCTATAAGTAATCAATGAAGTATTGATTAAGATATTCTCCACCTCAGCCTGAGTGGAGTTTCTTAAACTTCTTACCAATATAGTTCTCAAATTCATTCTTGTATTCTTTGAACTTATCAAAAGAATGCAACTTATACATCATTAAGTAGATATATCCATATCTACTAAAATCATCAGTAAAAGTTATGAAGTATGAGTACCCACCCCTTTCTTCAACTGGAAATGGTCTACACACATCAATATGGACCAATTCAAGAATCTCTTTAGCCCTTTCACATTTTTGACTAAATGGGTTTTTGGTCATTTTGCCTTGTAAACATGCGTGACATACGCTAAGTGGTTTTAGTTAAAAAGAATCTAAATATCCATCTTGATATAACTTTGTCAATAATTTCTCATTTACATGACCTAGCTGGTGATGCCAAAGTTGGTTGTGGTATGGGTCATGTGAAGTATCTTTATTTTCTATTGCCATTACTTTGTTTTTTGAATCCAACACATAAAGACCATTGTATAAACGTGCCCTACCAAAACAAATGTTATCTTTGTAAAATAAGCAACATTCATTTACAAATTTTAAAAAAAATCCATCTGTATCTAATCCAGATACAGAAATAATGTTTTTAGTAACATACAGTGCATAATAACAACCCTTCAACACCAAGATCATCCCAAATGGAAATGTGAGGTGGTAGTACCTGACAGCTACAACAGTAAGTCTGGCTTCGTTGGATGCTCGTAGATTTACCTCCCCTTATTCAATATTATTGAATCAACTTGGTTCCTATATTTGGATACATATGTGAGCATCGCAAGATATATCTAATACCCAATTTGTAGAAACAGATAGATTGAATTTGATAACAAATACACCTGAAGCTTCCCCTTGCTTCTTAGGCTAGGAGCAGTTCTTTGTCCAATGGCCCTTATTTCCCCATGCGAAACAAATAGCTTCTTATTCCCTTGCCTCCCCTTTTATCTTACTTTTATTAGAAGGGTGTGAAGAAGTTGTGGGCTTAAAGCTCTTCACCTTCCCTTTCCTCTTATTCACCATAAGGACAGAAGGCTTTTTTCACTTCATATCTTTGTCCACTTCGCGAATGAGGATAATAAGATTAGATAGAGACTTCTCAATTTTGTTCATGTTGAAATTAACAACAAATCTAGAGAAGATATGATGGAGTGATGAAAGAATGAGATCGGTACCCAGTTCTTCGAGGAGTTTAAACCCTAGAACCTCCAGGTGCTCAATGAATCCAATGAGCTTGACTACGTGAGGCCCATCTAGGGAACCCTCTCCAATATTACTCTGAAAGAGTGCCTTGTATATTTCAAACTATTATTTTCTTTATCTCTCCTAGTAAAGACCATGAAGGTGCTAGAGCATACTATAGGCATCCACGTTTTTGTGAGACTTCATGAACTCACTAGATATTGATGATAGCATCAAACATTGAACGTTGACCATGTCGTTCATATGTTTCTCATAGACCAAGAACTCTTCATCACTTGCCACTTGGGTAGGCGGATTAGTTAATACTGACTCTAGTACATAAGACTTCCGTTCGTGGCGTAGAATAACCTGAAGGCGTCTAAACCATTCCTAGAAGTTACTGTTGGTGAGGATTTTGTCTTTATCTAGAATTGATTGCAGGGATAGTTTGGTTGACGATATTTTCATTTTATTCTAAAATTAAAAGAGAAGATGATTAGAAATTTCTTGATTACATTTTATGAGAAATAATAAATTAATTTTATTAAGTCTCCTACTATTTTATCAAGTCCCAATGGCCCTCACCATTGAACTCAGAATGTGTAGTTGTCATGAAATTATAGTGTCAAGGATCCATATTCCCATTTGCATAACCCCAAAAAGGGTTGGTAGAGTTATTTGAAAGTATTTAGGTAGGTAGGTCTTTGCCAACTATGGGCTTGTAGGTCCTTGATCCGTTGAGTGGACTCCCCAATCCTGAAATCCTGACTTGGATTTCCTCAACACTTGCCTCCAATATTACACCAAGTCTAGAAAGGGATACTTCTCTTGATGTACTATGGTTAAGTAAACCTGAAACCTTTCATAGGGTATTCCTGTATAAAATTAAGTGTTCCAACAAGGTTTGGTTAAGCACATAGTTTTATTGAGTCTTTCTCTTAATCAAATAACATAAGGTTTGGTCTGACTTAATATTTTGTTGAGGAATTTTTATCACTTATGCGTAAATTGCCTTATTATATTTATCAGATGCTTGTTAATATTAAGTGGAACTTAAGTGATTAACCATGTCTTGATAATATTTATGCACAAGTCTGGTTTGTTTTATTTCCATATTGCATGCTTGTTAGTTCATTAATTATGTGATCGCGACAACATCATCCATAATGAAAAATCATGCAACTGATAGAAATAAAATAAAGGGCATGTGATTATCCACTAAATGAGGATAATATTCATTGTTAATATATATAATATTAATGTGATTTATTATTCATAAATACAATTTTAGTTCATTTTACACTATTGAACATCATTTCACATTATGATTGTAATTCCTTCTTAAAATGCACTATTATGTGGTACATTTTTTAACATCATTTAAAGTACCCAATGATTCATCTGATTTTAAGGAATGTAATTATAAATATTTTAATTTGATATTTTGGGAAATTGATCTAAACTTCAATATTAACATGTTTCATTTAGGGATAAATGAAGGATTCATAAAGGATGATAGATATATTTGGAGATGAATGGAAGCAATTCTAGAGAAGGCAGATTGGACACCAGCCAACTGATGAGAATGTGGGACCCAAATTACAAACCCAATAAAACCCAAATTTTGTGGGAGTATATAATACATATAGGGGAACAAATTATTCTTCAAGATTTAGTGCTAATTATGCCTCCATGGTGGTCATTAAGGCGGCCCAATTTAGAGATAAAATTCTGGGCCAGATTCTGTGGCCTAGAAAAACAGTTCACTAATCTATTCATATCTCTGAATCCACATCTCCAAATGGGACCAAATTTTAAAAATGGTTATAATACATCATCCATTTTCTTTTTCTATGGCCCACTCTGATTCGTCCATCTATAAGGTCTTCCAAGACCGCCTATTCGGTGGATGAAAGATGACCGCCACCTCGGGTCAAGTGTGGAAAAGTCCAAGTTCCACAAGTTTTCCACCACCCTAGGCCTACCATAATCAAGTGGGATTCTTTGTACTATTGGAGGCTCGACCCAAGGCTCCCAAAATGCCTATTTAAGCTAGTTTTGGTGGAGGAGTTTATCATATTTGGTTCTTTGTTCAATTGTAATGTTATGCTGCGATTTTGTTGTCTCAAGTTTGTCTTTCACATGTAAGTTGTTCAATTCACTTTAGTTTCTTAATAAAAGATCTTATTTTCTTCTTATTTTGTTGTTATTCATATCAATTTTATACTGTTGGTTCAAGGTGTAAATTTATTCACACCAACCCTTGTGAAATTATTCACACAACAGTGGAGTGATCATTTTCTTTTTATTATTTTATTTACTTCTTCAATTCCTCCCTCATGAGTCTACTTCTCGCTTCCATTGAAACCATAGAATAAATGGAGGGATAACCCACTTATAGGTTGATCCAAGGGAGTAGAAAGGGTCTAGATTGGATGTTATTTATCACCCCATTAATGTCTAATCACTTCTTTAACTGAGATTTTTATTTGATGATTTTTAAACTCCATCGTCCTTGTTGAGTTTAAGATCACACACTTCAAGTGCTAATATGAACCTTTACCTTGAAGTGATCAAAAATTTGATCTTTCAAGTGTATAGGTGATTAGTATTAAAGTATGTAGGTATTAAACCAGTAAGTGATGACGTTGTTTGATCTTCTTAAATAAACCCATCTCAAATATAAGGAATTGAAATCATTAAAAAAGGAATTCATCCAATCCACCCAAAGCGATAACCTAGGATCAACTCATTATTTTAAATTGAATTAACTTAAATATCTTAGTGATACCTTAAATCCATATAAAATCAACCCAATTTGCCCACTTCATATCCAAAAACAATCCATAGAATGTATGTGTCTATAGGTTACTTCTTAGGTCTCTGAGGATTCGATAACCCAAGCTAAACTACAAGGATCGTTCTACCTTCATCTCTTGGGTAAATTTGAGCGTGAATCAAATTTTGGCATCATTTCTGGGGACCCAAGTAAGTCATATAAATACCCATTCTATTCCCCCCCCCCATTTCTTCTTTTCTCATCCAAATTCTCTTATCTTGTCCCTTTCTCATTTTTTTTCTTTTGGTGCATGTCCGCCTACACCTGTGATCAATCAAACTGTCTAGTTAGGGTGGATAGTCCTGGGGTTGGGGAGTCAAGTACACCAAGGGAACTCTTTCCATTAGATCCTAATCTTCCTAATACTCCAGAGTCAAAAATTGAGCCTATTTCAATGGAAGCTTTCCAAAGAAACCAACTCATAGACCCGGGTGGGAACCAAAATGGAAACCCAAATGAGGGAGCCCCAAACTTGGGGAATGCAATTGATCAAACCATGAATGACTAACTCACACCTTCTTGGACCAATGCCCCCTAATTTATTAGACACAATTCCCTAGGAGATTCCAACTACATCTTTAAACCCCATGTCCAAAACCACCTTCCCACATTCCATGGAATGGAGTCCGAGATGCCCTACCTTCACATTAAGAAGTTTAATGACATTGTAGAAACCATGTGTCCCCCACATCAACTAAAATCAGCTAAGATGAGTCTATTTCCTTTTTATTTAAAGGATAGATCTAAAAATTGGCTAAAAAATTTGAGACCATCATCCATCAACTCTTGTGACCAACTACAAAGAGAATTCTACAAAAAATATTTTCCCCACCACAAAACAGTTGCACTTAAAAAGATCATCCAAAACTTTTTTGAAAAAGAGGGAGAGTCATTCTATGAAACATGGGAGAGGTTAAAAGACACTCTAAACATGGTTCCACACCATGGTTTTTCTATTCTTGAACAATTGAGAATTTTCTATGAAGGGTTGGGTCTGGGGAACAAACAATTTATTGACATGATGTGTAATGGAACCTTTAAAAACAAAGCCCCAAATGATGTTTACGAGTATCTAGAAAGCCTTTCTGAACAAAACCAAACATGGGGAACTTCACCTTATTCTGAAAAGACACAAAGAACTACTGGAATTCATACACTTAGAGAATAGTAAAGCCTTAGTGCTAAACTCGTAGCACTCTCTAGGAAGGTTGAAAAGATAGACCTTAGGAAAGTCCATGAAATCCAAACTGTTGATCCTGTTTTCACAATTTGTGACAAACATGACTATAAGAAAGACAACTTCCCAACCATTCCATCCATCAAGGATGTTCTTTTAGGAGGACCCCCAGTGGAAGTAAATGATTTGAACTTTCAAAAGCCTCAATACCAAAACAACTTCAACCCAAGGTATAATGACCACCCAGGCTTTTGTTGGAAAGATAACCAGCAAAATATCCAACCACAAGGAGAAAATACTTACCCCCATCAGAACTATCAAACCCATAACTAGTTCCAAACCCAACCTATCCAATACCAGCAGCCACCGGTCCATTTTCAACAAATCATCCCACCTCCAAAATATCCCCTAGGATAAACCAATCTTCTCAAGTACCAACCCAAACTGTTCCACAAAGCCTACTAGAACAACTGTACAAACAAATGGAAAGGATGAACTCGGAAGTCTCTTCCCTTAAACAAGAACTTAAAACCATCAAAACTGGAAAGGCACCCATGCCTACTCAGGTGGTTCCATCCTCAACTTCAATGGGAGAGTCAAGTTGCACTCAAACAACTCATGAACAACTAAAGGTTGTGACTATTTTAAGAAGTGGGAAATCAATTGAGAAACCTAGACAACTAATTCAGAACTCATCCAAAGATTCAAAATTGGATGAAAATTCAAATGAACCACAATATCAAACTGAGGAAACTGATAACAATATGAAAGAAACAACTCTTAAACAAACAACCCCACAACCTGCACCATTTCCTCAATGCGTGAGGGGGGAAACCAAGCCTGAATTGAGTGAAATGTTGAGGGAAATCTTCTCACAAGTCAAGTTGAACATTCCTCTTCTCGATGCAATCCAAACCATACCTGCCTAATCAAAGTACCTTAAGGACTTGTACACTTTTAAAAGAAAATTTTCACATAAAAACCAAGTCCTTTTGGATGCAAATGTGAGTACCACCATTCAAGGGACCATTCCTCCAAAGTTGAAAGACCCGGGTTGCCCTTACATCAATGTTTAACTAGGAGAGAGCAAAGTTGTCAAGGCCTTGTGTGACCTAGGTGCTAGTGTCAATCTCATCCCCTATGTTGTGTACTTCCAGTTAGGCCTAGAAGAACTCCAACCCACGTCTATCACACTTCAACTTGTTGATCGTAGTATTAGGGTTCTAAAGGGGATTTTAAAGGACGTTCTGGTAAAGGTTGAAAACTTCATCTACCCTACTAACTTCATTGTCCTTTACAACCATCCAAACTTAGGAAATAAGGAACAAACCCTAATAATCCTTGATCTTCCTTTTCTTGCAACAATCAACTCTTTTATTCGAGTCCGAAATGGGAACATGACCATCACCTTTGGAAACATGAGTCTAGACTTGAACATCTATAATGCAAGCTCACAAATAGGGGATGATGAGGACATTCATGAAGTAAGCATGATAGGAAGCATTGATAATGAATCCATAGAACATCAAGGAATATTTGATGGATGTTTAAGTCAGGATGATATTGATTTACTTTGTTCACATAAAGGAAGTCTATCTCCTTGGATTGAATCATTTTCAAATTACTCTTATGATGAAGTCTTAGGTCCAATAATCAGTGAAACCTTTCAGGAAACCAATTTCATGGAGACCAATAAAACTTCCTTCCCTAAATCTGATCAAGATAATATAGTAGCTGAAACTTCTATATGTGGGGAATAAATCCTATCTGAAACTCTAAAAAAAGAAATTGATATTGATTCAATGTCCCAATATTCTGTTAAAATTCCAAACCAACCTAATATTGAATTGAAGGAGCTTCCTGCTGCACTCAAGTATGCCTTCCTAGGGGACAAAAAAACACATCCTATTGTCATTTCATCTTCTCTTGAATAAAATCATGAGAGGATGCTTCTAGACATCCTTAGGAAACATAAGAAAGCCATTGGATGGACCCTGTCTGATATTCCTAGGATTATCCCACTTATCGGGACTCATAGGATTGTTCTAGAATCTAATTCAAAGCCATGTCTTCAACCTCAACAGCGACTCGGTCCTAATCTCATGGAGGTAGTAAGGAAGGAAATTCTAAAATTGTTAAAAGATGGTATCATATATCCCATAGCTGAGAGTGAATGGGTGAGCCCAATCCAAGTGGTTCCAAAAAAGCCTGGAATCACAGTGATAACCAATGAGGATGGAGAGATTCTTCCAACAAGGGTGAGCAGTGGATGGAGGGTCTGCATTGACTATAGGGAGCTAAACTCATTCACTAAGAAGGACCATTTCCCCTTACCAATCATTGACCAAGTCCTTGAGAGAGTGGCAGGTCATGCCTTCTACTGTTTCTTAGATGGGTACTCGAGGTGTAATCAAATTGAGGTCTCCCTAGAGGATCAAGGGAAAACTACATTCACCTGTCCATCCGACACATTTGCCTTCAAACGCATGCCCTTTGGTTTATGCAATGCCCCTAGAACATTCCAGCGGTGCATGATGGGAATCTTCTCAGACATGGTAGAGGATTTTCTAGAGGTCTTCATGGATGACTTCTCTGTGTTTGGGGATACATTTGAGGGATGTCTGAGGAATGTAAAGAGAGTCTTGTCAAGATGTGAAGAAAAGAATCTAGTCCTAAACTAGGAAAAATTCCATTTCATGGTTAAAGAGGGACTAGTTCTAGGCCATATAGTCTCAGGTAGGGGGATTGAAGTTGATAAAGCCAAGGTTGACATCATTCATCACCTTACATCACCCAAAACTGTCAAGGAAGTGAGTTATTTCTTAGAACATGCTGGTTTTTATAGAAGATTCATCAAGGACTTTAGTTCAATCTCTTGTCCCCTTTGTGCTCTGCTAGTAAAGGATGCTCCATTTGTTTGGACTGAAAGCTGTGAGGGTTCATTATCAACCCTCAAATCCTCTCTTACCTATCCTCCCATTATGAAATCTTCAAATTGGAACCTTCCTTTTGAACTTATGTGTGATGCCAGTGACTTTGTTGTTGGATCTGTGTTAGGACAACGTTGTGATAAAACTCCTTATGTCATTGCTTATGCAAGAAAATCCTTAAATGATGCCCAAATCAACTAAACCACCATTGAAAAGGAGTTACTTGCTATTGTGTTTACCTTAGAGAAGTTTAGGTCCTACCTCTTAGGATCCCCCATCACTGTGTTCACTGACCATTCTGCACTAAAATACCTCTTCCAAAAACAAGATGCTAAGGCTAGACTAATTAGGTGGGTCCTTCTCTTATAAGAATTTGACCTCAAAATCAAGGATAAAAAGGGTGTTGAAAATGTTGTAGCTGATCACCTCTCTAGGATGGAATTAAAAGACAACTCAAATCACCATTCTATGTCTGATTCATTCCCTGATGAACACCTATACTCTATGAGTGACTGCCCTTGGTATGCTGACATAGCCAACTTCTTAGTTACAAGAGTAATTCCAAAATTCTTAGGGACTCTAGATCGAAGGAAATTCCTTTATGATGTTAGAAACTGTGTTTGATGATCCATACCTCTATAAGTTCTTCCCTGACTAAGTCATTAGGAGGTGTGTCCCAGAATCTGAACAAGAGTCCATCCTTAAATTCTGTCATAGTGAGGCATGTGGAGGTCACTTTTCCTCTAAGAAAACTTCTGCTAAGATTCTTCAATGTGGTGTCGTCTGGCCCACCCTCTCAAGGGAATCCTACACATTTTGTAAAATTTGTCCTAGGTGTCAACAAGTAGGGTCCATCACAAAAAGAAATCAAATGTCACTCACTCTCATCTTAGTGATTGAAATATTTGACTACTGGGGAATCGATTTCATGGATCCTTTCCCAAACTCTAGGGGATACCTCTAAATTCTCTTAGTTGTTGATTATGTCTCAAAATGGGTTAAGTCCATTCCCACAAAATCAAATGATCATAAAACTGTGATTAGATTCCTAAAAGAAAACATATTCTCTATATTTGGAATTCCTAGAGCTATCATTAGTGATCTTGGAACTCATTTTTGAAATAGTCCATTCTCATCACTCATGGAAAAGTATAGAATTTCTCACAAAGTATCCACTACTTACCACCCACAGACCAATGGTCAAGATGAGTTAGCCAATCGAGAAATCAAACAAATTCTTGAGAAAACTGTCAATCCTTCTAGGAAAGATTGGTCCGAGAAACTCTTGGATGCTCTTTGGGAATATCATAAAACATACAAAACCATCCTAGGAATGTCACCATATAGGTTGGTTTATGGAAAATCATTCCATTTACCTGTTGAAATTGAGCATAAGGCCTTTTGGGTAATTAAGAAAATAGATTATGACCTCTCATTGGCTGGAACAAAAAGGAAATTAGATCTAAATGAACTGGAGGAACTAAGTATGGAGGCTTATGAAAATTCAAGGATCAATAAAGCTAGAGTTCAAGCCTACCAATCTAGGAATATCAAAGTCAAACATTTTGAACTGGGAAAATTTGTGCTCTTGTATAGTTCAAAACTTCATTTACACCTGGGAAAATTAAGGTCTAGAAGGTCAGGTCCTTTCATAGTGCATAAGGTGTACCCCCATGGGGCTATAGAGATTCAAGATCCCACAAGTGGTTACATTTTCAAGATCAATGGTCAAAGGTTAAAACCATTCATTAAATCATTCAATAAATATGAAATAGAGGTTGAGTTAACTGAGCCAACCTATGAACCAGGAAAAAATTGATAGATTTAGGATCCATGTCGGGCTAATGACATTAAAGAAAAGTGTTGCACGAGAGGCAACCCGTGTTTTTCATGTCATATTTATTTTTCAAATAGGATTAATTAATCATTTTGATATTTAAAAATAAAAAAATAGATTTTTGACCTATTCTTCTATTATGAGTATGGATGGGTATGAAAGGAGAGCACCATATTCATCAGTGTCACGTGGTGTGATCCTTGAGTAATACCTTACCCAAAAAATTAAAAAGAAGACAATGTATCATCAGTTTATTTTATTTTGTTTTTATGTGTTTGTAGGTTAAAATAAAAATAAAAAATAAATAAATAAAAATATAATAATAGAAAAAAGGCCACATCATAGGTCGTGGGGAAAACCCCATCACAACCGGCGAAGCCGCGGGGATTCGAACTCGGGACTGAAGGGAGACAGGGGTGCGCGCTTACCACTGACCTACGGCTTTTTGTGCTTCCTTATTCTATAATTTTGATATATATACTTATATTTTAATTTCTTTATTATATAAATAAATATATATATATATATATTGTTTTTTTTTTGTTTTTTTGTTTTTTTTTCTTTATTTTTTCCTTTTTCTACTAGGGAACTCTGCAAGTGACATGGATATCAAAGGACTAAATTGGAGCAACAAGAACTTCAACTTCAACCACCAGGTGACTTCATTCCATGATCCTCTTATTTCAATTTCCTTTTTGAAATTCCCTTACCTGCCTCTACTTCTTCTAAATTTTCATTTCTTCAAACACTGGGGACAGTGTTATTTTAAGTTGGGGGAGAGATAAAATTAAAAAATGATTTTGTGTCAAAAAAATGAATGATTTGAAAAAAAATGTGTGTAGATGGAAGGAAAAATTCCTTTAACTTTGAACATGGTAATACACATTGCACACTTTGAAACTGAATATCAAATAATTTAGCATGCCCTAATTTTGATTTTAATCCATGTATAATTTCATGAGCATCGATTTTGTAAAGTGTGGTCGTCTAATGTGATATTTCATGGTATATATTTTCATCCAAATAAAAGAAAATCACAACGCACATCCTTTGGATAGTGGGGTATTAGTTTGAGTTCATGGGGTCCCCCAAATAAATAGCATAGGTTTGGTGATCATTTTAGTTTTAATATGAGTATTTAAAAAAATAAAAAAAACAATAAATTTGCGCGTAGATCAATGAAATGACCCAATGTGTGGCTTTCGGCACTTGGGGATCGTGACTCCATAGTTGTCTGGCCCAGAGTTAGTAATTTTATCTCTATTTTTGGTAATTTGAATTTGTTTTTGACTGATTTAACTTGAGATTATGCCCGAGTATGTGGGCTTCACTTGGTGCCCAAAGGTCTTTGAGCCTGGAAGTCATCGGCAAAGTCTCGCTACAGGGGTTGACTCTTTTCAGTGCAATTTCAATTACCATGGCAAAATTGCAAAAAAAAACAATATAAAAAAAATTGAATACTCATCTTAATATTGAAATGTGATTCCACCTAGCGCTTCCGTCATTTCCCCCTTGAATAAATATGAACCCCCATGTCTATTGTGATACACAACACATCCTCATACTTAATTGATATTGGATGAAATATGGCAATGAATTTGAACAAAGGAATGGTCTTGGGATTGGGATCTGCTTATGAAACTATCTTGTATTAAAATATTTTGATGGGTTTCATGATTTTTTGGTATAAGGGTTTTTGGTGGTCATTGTGTATTAAATTTTTTTTGGAAAAGGGAATTCGAATTTCATATTGTTGAGATACATTTTGCTCGGGACTAGCAAAACTCAAGTTGGGGGGTGTGATTAGCCACTAAATGAGGCTAATATTCATTGTTAATATATATAATATTAATGTGATTTATTATTCATAAACACAATTTTAGTGCATTTTATACTATTGAACATCATTTCACATTATGATTGTAATTCCTTCTTAAAATGCACTATTATGTGGTACATTTTTTAACATCATTTAAAGTACCCAACGATTCATCTAATTTTAAGGAATGTAATTATCCATATTTTAATTTGATATTTTGGGAAATTGATCTACACTTCAATATGAACATGTTTCATTCAGGGATCAATGGAGTATTAATAAAGGATGATGGAGATATTTGGAGATGAATGAAAGCAATTCTAGAGAAGGCAGATTGGACACCAGCCCACTGATGAGAATGTGGGACCCATATTACAAACCCAATAAATCCCAAATTTCGTGGTATTCTAGAATAAATATATAGGAACAAATAATTTTTCAGGAGCTAGTGCTAATTCGGCCTCCATGGTTGTCATTAAGGTGGCCCAAGTTAGAGATAAAATTTTGGGCCAGATTCTGCGGCCCAAAAAACCAGTTCACTAATCTATTCATATCTCCGAATCCAAATCTTAAAATGGGACCAAATTTTACAGACGGTTATAATACATCTGGGGATCCATTTTCTTTATTATTTCCCACTCTGATTCAGACATCTAGAAGGTATTCCAAGCACGTCTGTTCGGTGGAGGAAAGTTGACTGCTACCTCAGGTCAAGTGTGGAAAAGTCCAAGTTCCACAAGCTTTCCACCACCCTAGGCCTACCATAATCAAGTGGGATGCTTTGTACTGTTGGAGGCTCGACCCAAGGATCCCAAAATACCTATTTAAGGTAGTTGTGGTGGAGGATTTGATCATCTTTGGTGCTTTTTTCAATTTTAATGTTATGTTGTGATTTTGTTGTCTCAAGTTTGTCTTTCACATGTAAGTTATTCAATTCACTTTAGTTTATTAATAAAAGCTCTTATTTTATTATTATTCTATTTTTCTTCATATCACTTTGATACTGTTGGTTCAAGGTGTGAATTTATTCACACCAACCCTTGTGAAATTATTCACACAACGATGGAGTGATCATTTTCTTTTTATTGTTTTCTTTACTTCTTCAATTCCTTCCTCATGAGTCTACTTCCCGCTTCCATTGAAACCATAGCATCAATGGAGGGCTAACCCACTTATGGGTTGATCCAAGGGAGTATCAAGGGGCCGTATTGGATGTTTTTTATCACCCCATTAATGTTTAATCACTTCTTTAATTGATATTTTTATTTGATGATTTTTAAACTCCATCATCCTTGTTGAATTTAAGGTCACACACTTCAAGTTCTAATACGAACCTTTACCTTGAAGTGATCAAAACTTTGATCCTTCAAGTGTAATGGTGATTAGTATTAAAGGGTGTAGTTATTAAACCAGTAAGTGATGATGTTTTTTGATCTTCTTAAATGAACTCATCTCAAATATAAGATATTGAAATCATTAAAAAAAGAATTCATCCAATCCACCCCAAGCGATAACCTAGGATCAACTCATTCTTTTAAATTGAATTAACTTAAATCTCTTAGTGATACCTTAAACCCATATAAAATCAACCCAAATTGGTCACTTTATAGCCAAAAACAATCCATAGAATTTACGTGTCTATAGGTTACTTATTAGGTCTTTGAGGATTCGATAACCCAAGCTAAACTACAAGGATCATTATACCTTCATCTCTTGGGTAAATTTGAGCGTGAATCAGCATGATCATGAGATTTTTTTTCTAATGGTTAGTTTATCTAGTGGTTGATAAACTAACCTTGACCTAGGGGAGAAACACATTCATGTTTACAGCTTTCCACCTGTCCACCTTTGTATCTCCTTGGATTGGTTTCACCTCGACTCCTTACTTGGACTACCTCTACCGGCTTGGGAGCTCCATCCATTGCATATGATTTTTAAACTCACACATAGGTGAGGGTTAAAAATGGGTTTACATAAAAGAAACTATGGGCCCGCAGACCCTACATATTAAGGAGGAGAGATGGATCACATGCCAACAATTAATTTAATAAATAAACTAGATGGAAACTAATCACATACAAAGGTCTTGGTCTAGCTCATGATCACCCACATACTTGCAACAAGTTACGCATTTAATAAAACCAGCATTCAATTATTTAATCATTCTTATTAAGATAAACTATGCTCGAATCAATTAATTATTAGCTTTAATTAATCAATCCATTTATCTTAATCTTTTTTCTGAATTTCCTTGTGATTCTCATCCTAGTACATAAATGAACCTTGGAGGTATCCTGGTGAATACCCATTCGAATCAACCCAACATGTATTATATTCGCATACTATTTTACTCTTATGACATATGGCATACAAGATGTTTCAATGCATAGAGTAACAACCTATAATAAGATTTATACATGATATGTAGTTCTAAACATTACACAAACATTAATGTTATAACTTTGTGTAATTTGGTAAAGTACACGGTGTGTACTACCTTCATCGTCTATCCCAAAGTACACACCTAGGGACCTGGCGTGTGAAGCGTACTTCGTAAATTTCAGAGTACATGGCGTGTACAGTGGGCTACACATTGTGTTGTCTCTGCATTACATAGTTACCGGTCATCTTAGTCGTGTATGGTATACACAGTTTGGCCCCTGAACCGAAGGGACTATATGATGTGTGCAGTGGGCCACACGACGTGTAATCTGGTAAGCATGTGTATATCTGTCCTGATCAACATGCGGTGTAGAATTAACTACACCACGTGCAATAAATGCACACGGCTTGAGTAATTTTCGAATTACTCCTGATGGGTTGAATATGACTACACGGTGTGTAGTCCATATTACATGGCGTGTATGGAAGAGAACACGGCGTGTAAGTTCGAACACACGACGTGTACTTTCGTATCACCTGGGAAGAATCGTCAACTCCTCCTAATGAGTTCTACGTTTTAATTTTAATCAAAAAACTATTTGTTTTTGTTGAAATCTACGAGAAATGAAAAGAGGGAGAACAAATCTCTAAATCCATATTACAAGAATGATTAACCTTGAATTGAAAAACTAAATTATTAAACCGTAAATCATCAATGAGTTATTTAAATAATTATAAACTATGATGACCTCACTCTGATACCACTTGAAGGTTTCGGGCGCAGCAGAAGCACGGTTGGGCTGGCGCCCAACTTAAATTTTTACCATGATCAATGATTATTCTGGGATCAATACGACGAACGTCAGTCTCCACGAAATAGAATCAAAGATTTAGATAAATAAGGAAGAAGCGTGAAACCTTTAGAGAGGATCTTGCACATCATGTTTATAATTAATTTAAATTTAATTTCTAAAGAAATAAAATACCTAGTTCTTCGGTACTTTCTTCATTGATGATGTTGATCATCCGAGATGACCCTTTCATATTCTCTCTTTGTGTTTGCAAAGATCCAAACCATAATCCCTCTAGTAGTGATCCACACGTGCTCTAATGATCTCTGATTGATGTCACTCGCTTTTTGGGTGCCAGAGCGGCGAAGTGAATGTCTTGCATCGATCGATCTTGATCGCATGTTCTTCAATCTTGAAGAACATCTCTCGTTCTTGAGAGGGAGAGAGGAGAGGAGTCGAGAGAAATTTCTTGACTTGGAATTACTCTTGCGTCATCGGTTTCCCATACATGGCATAATATACGTACTTGTCCATTTATCGACATGGGGATTCAGTTATAATATTTAATTGTGTAACATCAATTAAATGCATTCATAACCTTAGAGAAAACTCATGCTACATAATAACAATAATCGCGTCATTATTTGTGGGGTGCCAACTTGCGCAAAACGGAATCATAAATGGAATCTTGTACCGCATAATTATAACTGCGTTATTATTATTTTGTTTTATGCTAACTAGTTAAATAATTATTCACTATCTTGCAAATAATTATTTTACTATCAAACCGTCTTTGGTCCGGTCAAACTCCACTTCCATTTGTTGAACACCTGAATAAATAAATAAATAATTTATTCCCTTAAATAAATATTTTATTTACAAACTAGTAAATAAATATTTATTAAATGTTCAATAAAAATAAATAAATATATTTTTATTCACAATCCGACGAATAAATATTTATTTAATTTATGCGATCATTATAACTTGAATAAAATTATTCCACGGTCCTGAGAATAATATTTATTCCATTAATTAAATTCTAATAGAATTTAATCGAGACCATCAGAAACACTTAGTGTATGACCCTCTTGGATTCTTTCTCGTTGGCATTAGGCGAACTTGCCTAAAGTTTAAGAGTACTGTCTAGCAGCGGGTCAAGGCACCCAAGAGAAAGAACTTGAAATCGCAATAATGACATCCACATACGAACACTCATTGTGTAATATAGTCCCTTTATCTCGGTATCTTATCAAGTTGGTTTCATGATAGTGTCATCAAGCTTTATGCTTGATATGTCGTTCTTTGACTGCCTAAAATAAACTCGTCGTTACGCCATGACCATGGAATTTCGTGTGACGGTTCTATTTCAATCAAAGGGTCGAGTTATCAACTTCTGTAAATGGAAGGGACAAATCATTTCTCGACTTATCCATTAATAACATGTCATTTGTGACGCACCCAATGTACCCTACTTCCCGCCAACTGTCTGTGTGACAGTTTTCATCAGTAAATCAAAGTACGCAAGTCATGACACGTATTAATGATAATCTTAATGTCTAAGGACCATTACAAGACGCATAGATAGGAATATCCAATGACACTAAAACATGCGGAATTCCTACTGGCGGGTATGTTCTCATAATCTCCCGTTTTGGAGATTACCAAGTGCGAACTTCATGAGAAGAAGGCTCATGTGCATATGAGTACTCACACTTGACGGTCTGTATATTACATGTACCATTAGAGTATGTCATCCAATATCAAAACTATATTTAAGAATATTGTCATAGTACTTAAAGGTTCTCATCATAGCGGGGAACTGCTATGACCTTGTCAATACGACAAATACTCCAAGATATTATTACACTATAGTCATGCAGAACAATGAACAATATGTGATAAGATGTTTAATATTTAAATATATTAAATATTCATGTAATCAAAGTACAAACAGTTGGTTCTAGGACACAAACTCTTACACATGTGTGGATCGCTGCTAGAGGGATTTTATCATTGGATCCTCACAGTGCAACAAATGCAATCTGAAATAGTATTTTCGGACGATCGACATCTACATCGAAGAAAGAGTTCTCAAATTAGGTATTCATTTCTTTCGATATTAAATAAATTAATTATAAACCGAGCTTGGTAGCGAGTGATTGTCAAGTGGAGAGGATTAGGTCTCGACTTGAGACTAAACCTCTTATATTTTTATTTTGCTGTGTTTCAAAGTTTTGTTTACTCTATTTTCAAAATCGTTTTTAAAATCTATTTAACTAAATTGTACTTTGATAGTTAGTTCTTATGATACTTCTACTGTTTAGTGCAAGTAGAGTAATCTCAAATTTTTGGAATAATCTAATGATTATTCTAGCCGAGTTTTGATCGAACTTATGAGAGGTTATTCAAATGCATTGAATTAGATTTACCTACTGTCTCAGTTAACTGGGCATTTTTCATATCGGGGGATTTAATTTTATAAATTGTTTTTAACAGAAATTTTAATTGGAAACTTAATTTACCCTCCTCTTGAGTTGTTTACTTCGACCAATAATTTGTATTCGCTTTGGGGAATGAAATGACATTATTTTAGTAAATATTCCCATTCACTTTAGAGAAGAGAATAAAATTTTTAGATATGATTTTATGATATCTTCAAGACAATAGCATGAATATTCAATTCATCATTTTCATCCACTTCGTGGGATGAATATCAATAAAATACAATAAATATATTTTACGTATAAGAAATAAGAGAAGAAATAAAACACTGCAATGTTTATTTAGAAATACAAAAACAAATATCATCTCCATCATGAGTATTTATACATAATAATCAAGCTCAACACCTTCAGGATGCACAAAGAAATAGGAGATGTCAAGTATTATTACACCACCATCATGTTTCATGACATGATCAGCGAAGTTCACTTCATCGTACGATAGGTACACGATGTTCATTATTCGACCACTTCTAGTGACGTCGCTTCGTCTTTTCATTTGATGAATGACGTTTGTCTTAACATAAACCATGTTGATTGTAAGCACTATTTTGATATCAACCAATCACATCCACTTCAAGGAATGAAGTAGAATTTGATAGTAGTTAGTCTTTATTGCTCTTTAGGAGCTCATAAATTTTTCCACAGCAAAAATAAAATAAAATAATTCATATATATTTTTTCAATGTTATGAAGAGAGGGGAATAAATATAGCAATATACAATATAGAAAAAAAGAAACACCTTTTTCATGCAATAATGATCTTATGTCAATGACAGTGATGGATGTAATAGTGTCACAATGCGCAATATGGAAGAGGCAATCATGATGATAACATGTTGCGAAATAGATCGAATGTCGATTGAAACCGCAGTAGATTTTGAAACCAGAGATGTGTAATCGATCGTAGACGAAACGTATTGTTGATGAAATATGCCTCAAATAATTGGGATGACGATGATGAACTAAAAACAATGATGTAAGAGAAGTGGAGAAGAAGTAGAGAGAAACCATAAAGGGTCAAAAGTTCTGCTATTTCATTAACATGTTCACATATATATAGAGTTTATGTGATTGTGTTCAACCGTTGCAAAGGGGAGTTACAACTGTCAAATGACAGCGCACACCCTACAAGGAAAACACATCATAAATTTAGCTGGGGACAAGCGGTACACCAGGTGAGGACGAGCGTCACACAGGTGGTGGGTTGGGTCCAAGACAAATGTTGTGTGATGCCTACTAATACCTCATCAACCAATAAATCGTTTGCTGATTGGGGCTTGGTCAAGTGGTACCATGTCAGACGAACATTCCTTGACAACGAAAATTGCATAGTTTAAATCTTATCACACTTAAATTTAGTTGAGGACGAGTGACATGTACACAATGAATCGGACCAAGGACAGATGTAGTGTGATGTTGACCAATACCTTGTCAACCGATAACTCGTTTATCCTCAATAAAGCATGGTTAATTGATTCTGCCACCTATTGTACTCAGGACATTGTGGAGAGGTCTTGATTTCGAACCCTATGCCTCTTTATTTTCTTCATTTATGTTGTACCCTCACAAGGTACTATATATTATTATGACATCCACCATTATAACATCTTATAATGATGATTATTCAGCAAGATGACGCACCAGATCTTGAGTTTGAAGGGAGTGACCGAGTCCCCTTAATGGAACGGATCGCCCGAAACACTGCTCCTATTAGCTCGCGGGCGGGCCCGTAACAAATTCTCCGTGTGAGTGCCGGGTCGCAACTAGACCAGCTGGAAGAACATTCTAGAGTCACCGTGCCCTGGCCTTTATAACTCCCGAGCTCCTTCATCTTTCTAAAACCCTAGCTTTCTTTCTCGTCCTCGGCGCGCTCGCTTCCCTCACATCCTTTCCCCAATTAAACAGCTCCTTTTAGAATGGCTGGTAAGGGTGAAGGTCCGGCGATCGGTATCGATCTTGGTACCACCTACTCCTGCGTCGGTGTGTGGCAGCATGATCGCGTTGAGATCATTGCGAATGATCAAGGCAACAGAACTACGCCTTCTTATGTTGGATTCACCGATACGGAGCGTTTGATCGGCGATGCAGCCAAAAACCAGGTCGCCATGAATCCTACCAACACTGTTTTCGGTATGTTGGGTGTCGTTTTCCTTTCGTTTCACTTTATTTTTTTCTTTTTGGACCTTTTGACATCCTATGCTCTGATAAATTGGAACTTGATCGGTGTTAAATATCTCTGGATTTAGATTCTGCTGTAGTCATGTTATTGCAGTCTGGAAATCTTTATAGTTTATTCGTAATCACGTTTTCCTAACTTGGCGTTTAGCAAAGAAACGCTGGAACGAGATTTTCTGTTGCTTCTGATTTGAATATGATGATATAGATGTTCTTATAGAAGCCCTATTATGGTATTTGGGCGTAACTATTGAGTTATTTTATACTACAAATCTAATTTTGAGGTATTTGTACAACCATTTAACCCGGTTCACGCAGTATCCGTGCCACGTATCTCATAGAAGGGTGGTAACTTCCCTGCCCTGATACTCCTTTAGCGTAATTTATGTTGTGGCCCTCTTAATTTTTTAAATCATTCTCTCATCATCAGATGCAAAGCGCCTGATTTTTTTCAGCGTAATTTATATGGCCCTCTTAATTTTTGTGAACTGTATAAATCATTCTCTCATTATCAGATGCAAAGCGCCTGATCGGTAGACGGTTTAGTGATTCGTCTGTTCAGAGCGACATGAAGCTATGGCCATTTAAAGTCATTCCTGGTTCGGGGGACAAGCCAATGATTGTGGTAAACTATAAGGGTGAAGATAAGCAGTTTGCTGCGGAAGAGATTTCTTCGATGGTTTTGATTAAAATGCGCGAGATTGCAGAAGCTTTTCTGGGTTCGACTATTAAGAATGCTGTCGTTACCGTGCCTGCTTATTTCAATGACTCCCAGCGCCAAGCTACGAAGGATGCTGGTGTTATTGCTGGTCTCAATGTCATGCGCATAATCAACGAGCCTACTGCTGCTGCCATCGCATACGGTCTTGACAAGAAGGCAACCAGTGTCGGTGAAAAGAACGTGCTCATTTTCGATCTCGGTGGTGGCACCTTCGATGTATCCCTCCTCACCATCGAGGAAGGCATCTTCGAGGTGAAAGCAACAGCCGGGGATACGCACCTTGGCGGGGAAGACTTCGACAACAGGATGGTCAATCATTTTGTCCAAGAGTTCAAGCGGAAACACAAGAAGGACATCGGCAATAATCCCCGGTCTCTCAGGAGGCTCAGGACTGCCTGCGAGAGAGCGAAGAGGACTCTTTCTTCGACTGCCCAGACCACCATTGAGATTGATTCGTTGTTCGAGGGTGTTGACTTTTACACAACTATAACCCGTGCAAGGTTCGAGGAACTGAACATGGATCTCTTCAGAAAGTGCATGGAGCCCGTGGAGAAATGTTTGAGGGATGCGAAAATGGACAAGAGGTCTGTCCATGATGTTGTCCTGGTTGGTGGATCCACCAGGATTCCCAAGGTGCAGCAGCTCTTGCAGGATTTTTTTAATGGAAAAGAGCTGTGCAAGAGTATTAACCCTGACGAGGCCGTTGCCTATGGAGCTGCTGTGCAAGCTGCCATATTGAGCGGAGAGGGTAATGAGAAGGTCCAGGACTTGCTACTGCTGGACGTCACACCGCTCTCCCTCGGTCTGGAAACAGCTGGAGGAGTCATGACCGTGCTGATCCCCAGGAACACCACCATCCCGACCAAGAAGGAACAGGTTTTCTCAACGTACTCTGATAATCAGCCTGGCGTTTTGATCCAGGTGTTCGAGGGGGAGAGGACCAGAACCAGGGACAACAATTTGTTGGGCAAATTTGAGCTATCTGGGATACCCCCAGCCCCTAGGGGCGTTCCTCAGATCACCGTTTGCTTCGATATCGATGCCAATGGCATCCTAAATGTGTCTGCCGAAGACAAGACAACAGGTCAGAAGAACAAGATCACCATCACGAATGACAAGGGGAGACTATCCAAGGAAGAAATCGAGAAGATGGTCCAGGAGGCCGAGAAGTACAGAACGGAGGACGAGGAGCACAAAAAGAAGGTTGAGAGTAAGAATCAGCTGGAGAACTATGCCTACAACATGAGGAATACTATTAAAGATGAGAAGATTGGGGGGAAGCTCAGTGTTGAAGACAAGAAGAAGATCGAAGATGCCATTGACGGGGCCATCCAGTGGCTGGACAGTAACCAGCTGGCGGAGGCTGATGAGTTCGATGATAAGATGAAGGAGCTGGAGAGCCTCTGCAACCCTATCATAGCGAAGATGTACCAGGGCGGGGAGGGAGCAGACATGGGAGGTTCCATGGACGAGGATGCTCCCTCATCCGCGGGTGGCGCTGGACCCAAAATCGAGGAGGTTGACTAAGTTCCGTTGAATCCCTGGGTTTCGCCGTCGAATCTCTGCTGTTAGGTATTTTCCGTTTTCTGTGTACCGAGCATTGTTGCTCGGTTAAAGTATGCATGATGTTTTTGTTTCTCTTTTGAATATTATTTTCGCTTAGCGTGTTAAATCTTTGAAAAGGCACCGGACTAAAATCTACTGTATGTGGTGCCCGACTCCTTGAACTGCCACTGGATATAATATTAAAGTACTAAACAATATAATAATGACACCTGGTATTTTTTCTATCATGATTGATCAAGAGAATGTAGTGAAGGGTATATGGGTCTTGGGGAAAAAAATCTCCTCTCCAATCATATCTCCATCAAATTTTTAATATTATATTATATATTATACAAATAATAATTTTTTTAATATGTTTTAAAGTCGAATATATATTTAAATGAAATTATATTTGTCTTATATAAAAAAACTATTACACTACTAAAAAATGACCAAAGAATACGTGTTCAATTTTTTGATTATTTGAGTAAATTGAATATATTTTTGTTAATATTTTTAAGTGTACATTTTTTTAAAACATTTTAAATATTAACGAGTTGATTTTATTTTAAAACAGATTATATTTGTAATTGAAATGTATTTTTTTTGTTTAAAAAAATTATGTTACATCTTTTAAAAAGAATTAAAAATAAATATATGATAAAAATAAACTTTTTAATCATTTAGGAGTAAATTAATAGTTTTTCTTTTATATCTTTAAAGTCATACAATTTTTTTAATGTGTGAAAGAAGTTTATTGTATTGTAAATATAATTATTATTGTAAATGAAAGGAAATATTTGTGTAAAAAAGGTTTATGCCATTTAAAAAACACAAAATAATTTATCTTTAAAAAAAAACCGTTTTTTACAAAACTTCACTATAAAATTTATAGTTGAATCATTAAAATTTTTAAGAAGGCTTTCTTTGACTTGTATGTTTGATTTTTTTAGTGGAAGTTTTCATTGAAGATCAGTGGAAGTTTCTAATTCACACTGGAATTCCAGAGGAACTTTCACTGGAATTTTCGGTTTCCACTTAAATTTCTTCTTAATAAATTTATAATTGCTATTAGTATAAATGTTGGATAAAATATATTACATATATTATATATTATTGCATTTAATATAAATATGTTTATTAAAATTTAATTTTTATTAATATATTCTAATAGTTTTATAAATATATACTTTTGTTATATTGTGAAACATCTATTGAAAGTTCATTTGGAAATTCCACTGGAACCTCCATTGAGACCTCTACTGGAACGTCCACTGAAATGTCCATTGGAACCTCCACTGGAACCTCTATTGGAACGTCCATTGAAACCTCCATTGGAACCTCCACTGGAACTTTCACTAGAATTTCCACTGGAACATGGAACCTCTACTGGAACATCCATTGTAACCTCCACTGGAACATCCACCAGAACCTCCACTGGAACATCCACCGAAACCTCTACTGGAACCTCCTCTGAAATGTCCACCGGAGCCTCCTCTGAAACATCTATTGGAACCTCCACTTAAACGTCCACTGGAACCTTCACTGTAACTTTCTCTTAATAGATTTATAATTGTTATTAGTATAGATGCTGAATAAAATATATTACATATATTATATACAATTGCATTTAATATAAATATGTATTAAAATTTAATTTTTATTAATATATTCTATAGTTTTATAAATATATACTTTTGTTGTATTGTGCAACATCCATTGAAACTTCAATTGAGAATTCCATTGAAACCTCCACTGGAACTTCCACTGGAACTTCCACTGGAACCTCCATTGGAACGTCCACTGGAACCTCCACTGAAATCTCCACTGGAACCTCCACTGGAACCTCCACTGCAACCTCCACTGTAACCTCCACTGGAAATTCCACTAGAACCTGGAACCTTTACCGGAACCTCCCCTCGAACCTCAATTGGAACCTCTACTGAAACCTCCACTGGGACTGGAACCTCCACTTGAACCTCCACTGGAACCTCCTCTTAATAGATTTATAATTGTTATTAGTATAGATGTTGAATAAAATATATTACATATATTATATATAATTGCATTTAATATAAATATGTTTATTAAAATTTAAATTTTATTAATATATTATATAGTTTTATAAATATATATTTATGTTGTATTGTGGAACATCCATTGAAACTTCAATTGGAAATTCCACTGGAACCTCTACTAGAACCTCCACTGGAACATCCACTAGAAGTTCCGCTAGAACCTGGAACCTCCATCGGAACCTCCACTAGAACCTCCATTGGAACCTCCACTGGAACTTACTCTTAATAGATTTATAATTGTTATTAGTATAAATGTTGAATAAAATATATTACATATATTATATATAATTGCATTTAATGTAAATATGTTTATTAAAATTTATTTTTTATTAATATATTCTATAGTTTTATAAATATATACTTTTGTTGTATTGTAGAATATCTATTGAAACTTCAATTGGAAATTCCAATGGAACCTCCACTGGAACATCCACTAGAAGTTCCACTCGAACTTGAAACCTCCACCGGAACCTCCACTGGAACCTCCACTGGAACGTCCACTGGAACTGGAAAATCTACTGGAACGTCCACTGGAACCTTCACTGGAACTTCCACTGGAACTTCCACTGGAACTTCCTAAATATGTACATTTTATTTACATTTTTATTCATGTATTATGTATATTTTTAAATGGTAAATTATATTATTTTTATAAAATTTATGTAAAAAATTTAATACGTATTATATGTAATTTCATTTAATATAAATACATTCACTAAAATTTAATTTACATTTTCACCTTTTATTTTTTATTATTTTTTTGTTTTTTATAATGGAAATTCTTCATTGAAAATTTTCCCTTTTAATAAAAATGTGATTATTTCTTGAAATTGGTATTTTTTATTTTTAGTTCCATTATAAAATATTTTTATGCCTTTAAAAAATTACAGCATAAAAATGGTTATACATTTATAAAATAACGAGTTTCTCTTTATTTGAGAAAATTTTATTATTTCAAAACATTATTTTTATTTAACTTTTAAATGTACTAATGCTTTGTTACATTTATCTAAGTATATATTTTTAATTTATTTCATAAAAAATATTTTTTAAACTTGCAAAGATTAATAGTTGTTTACAATAATATTTAAGAAATAAAAAATTGACATATTTTTAAAAATAATAATTTATAGGAAATTTATATATTTCAATGGTATAAATTTTTTATAAGTTAATATATTTTAAAAAGTAATTTATATCAACATTTTTTATATCTAATTTTTGGTTTGGATATGTTAATATTTTGTATCAACGCTTTTTATGTTTTTTTTATATCAACGTTTTTTATATGTTATTTTTTTTTGTAATTTATAGAGTTTTTATAGTATTTTAAATAGCATTTTATTTTTCAGTGTTTTTTGTTTTTTGATATGTTTTTTTTATGTTTTTGATATGTTTTTTTTAATGTTTTAATTTTTTTATGATGTATTACAGTTGAATGACGGTAATAACAGCAGAGGGTAAAAATAGATTTTTTGTAAAAATTCTGACAACTGCACTTTTTTATTGCATTTCAATCCAACAACCTTTTTTTTGATAAACATGACATCGTCTCGGATAAACTGGATATTCCAGTTATTTAGGGCATTGGAGACGATGCTGGTCCTTTCTACGGGTACTTCCGATTTTACAACAATCACTATTTTTAGAGTCATATTTTACTGGTTTTGGTATTACTTGACATGACTTCAAATTCATATACGACGGAGACTTCGACGTTTGAATTTCTTTTGAAGGGAGGAGCTATCATGTTTTCATTAGAGTTGCAAAAGAGTATTGTCATATTTTTCGCAAATGATGATGGTTAGTATTGTGCAACCAATTTAATTTCAACTAAGTTTGTTAAATGGTATTTTCTTTGTTGATGGACCGAAGGAAGAGATTAATAGGGTTTTTATTAGATGTACCACTCCCACAACGTGTCACACTCTCAATTACCCATATCTCTCCAAATTGTGCTTCACATTTTATGTCTCCTTTCATCCCGTCAATTTTTTCCATCCCACATTAAATCTCATTTTACTCGCTCAGAGAACTGAATCTTCCGCCACCACTGAAGGTTACGGGCGTAGTGGAAGCGTGCAATGGGTTGTGTCCAACTTTGTTTTATGTCATGATCGATGATCAATCCAAAATTTACATAACAACGAACACCGTAATCAACGAAATTGAATCAAAGAAAACAGTCAAGAGATAGAACATCGAAACCAAACACATGATCATCGCATATTATTTATAATTAATCAAATCAATTAAAAAATTACCTTGCGTGAAATCTTTCTTTGTTGATGGATATGATAACAGATCTACGTTGTATCGTCATTGCGCTGTAGGAATCAAGAGCAAATTCCTTCCAGTGGTGATGCACACGTGTTCTACAAATCTCCGAATGTCGCCGTAGGAATTTTCGGGTGCTAGCGCAACAGATCCTAACGCTTGCATCGTTCACTTTTGATCGCCACGAGAATCGCTTTCAAAGCTTTCTCCATGATCTCTCTAGACTCGAGAGTGATAGGTGGAGGAAGATCACTCTCCATTCCTTTCACATGACACCAACTTGACGTATGTTACACAACACCAACTCAGGGTACGTTACACAGAACATCGATTCGATGTACGTTACATGCAACACCAACTTGGCGTACATTACACGAACACCGATGTTTCTACAAAACATCATTTTTCTGTTATAATTATTTAAATGAGATAATTTTAACATAACCGTTAAACTTAGTAATATAAATAGTAATAACTACTTTTCAAATATTGTTTATAATTTTTTTATATAAATAAAACATATTGATAATGAAAGATATGATTTTTAGTAAAGTCATTTTATGTTTTAAAATTCCAAGTGAGCCCTTTTCCTTCCCTATAAAAAGCCATCATCTATTCCACTTCCTCACACCTCTCACACCTCTTAAGTTCAGCCAAGATCCACCCAATATCCAAGGAAGCCTTTTGACAAAAACCAAAAGGATTTACCCGATTAAGAGGTAACGTCTTCTCTCAAGTCCTTCTCTTTTATTTTCTTTCTCCACCCCTCCACTTTATTTTTTCCATGCTTGTATAAAAACACCCATATCCTCAATATACTTGGATGTTTCTATGCTAAGGTTTCAACCTACACTTACACACCCCTCCATCTAATAGATAACGAACATACTGTTTATGTGTATGGCGAACTACCGCCTCACTAAACGATGATTGTTCAATTCTTCTCACCGCTTCTCATGGTGGCCATTATGATGGAAACTCTGTTTATATATGTTATATATTATATTTATTATTTATTTAAGCTTCTGTATTCTCTTTACAAAACATATCTTTTTTACTTTCCATTAGGTGAAAATACGATAATTTTGTTTGAAGAAGTGTGGACTACTGCCCCCCCTCAAAGCGATGTGATTCGTTCACACACTACATGGAATGTATTAAGGATGAGTTTAGTGAAATTATATGATATATATAACATTATAATTTTGCTGTAATGATATTATATACATATATACACATAGGTCATTTTTTTCTTTCAATGCCATAATAAAAACAAAAACAACGTTCATGCATACGTACAACTTACCGTCTCCATGAACGGTGTATTTCATTTAATAATTATATATTATATAGATTATTATAATACACATATACTGAATATAAATTATATTTATATCATGGTTTACATTCTGGAATCATGATATACATATAAGGACCAAAGATGTAACAAATTAAGACACATGCGAAGAACAAAGCGAATATTATCCGAAGTGAAACCTTAACATAAGATGGTTAACAAACGGGTAATATAAGGTCGTAATAAAACCATATATGGTACTAGATATAAGAATATGATTATGTAAAATATGTATAATAAATTTATATTTATTATTCATTTGGTTTGAACGAGTACGACAAGATTCAAAACACAAGGTAAGAGGATTTCATCTCACTTTTTTATTTCTGTGAGATACATACTATGTTCGCCACTCTTTCCTTTTGTGCGGTATATGTACTACCCATGATTTTATTCTATGTATCTTATACTTAAATTTATGGGTATTCACATATCAATTTTATGATCTTTCTTTCATGGGGTTTAAGTTTCAAAAGTTACCAAATCGGTAAAATAGTTTTATCTCAATTTTCCTTCTTTGAGACTCATATTTTGTTATGCACCTAAATTCTCTTTCAAGGTGTATATACTTCCATTTTACATGTTATACAATGAATTTCCTTTCTTTCATGATATCTTAAGCTTCATGTAATTTCATTTTCTTACATGGAGAATATGATCCCAAGTTACCAAGTTATAAGAGTTTATTGAAACATTCTCATCACTTTTCGAGATTGTTTTTGTTTATGCTTCCTTTGATGAAATCTTATGATCCATCTCTCAAGAACACTCATGAGTTTCCTTCTCCTATGTTTATTATATCCATGTATTAGTACCATTCTTCCACTCTTTGGTACATAAGATAACGTTTTTAAGTAAAATATGACTGTCTCTCTCTCTGGTCAGAAATTTATTGTATTAAAAAACCATGTTTTCAAAAATGTTTTCAAAAGATATTTGAAGCCCATTTTCAAGAAAGAAGTATTTTAAAAATGTTTTATAGTCTTTAATGATTCCTTTATTAGTTTTCAAAGCTATTTTAAAAGATTTTTTTTTCAAAAATGTTTTATGTTTTAAAAAGCGTTTTCAATGCAGAAAGGACATTTTCCTCAAAAAATGTTTTTTAAAAGCTCTTTCAAAATTATTTTCCATCTAAGATAACATCCATTGGTTTTACTCATGCCTTTATGATGAAATTATTTAATGTTTCCATTAACATTCTTTCTCTGAATGAACTATGTTTTGATGGCATGATGTTTATGAAACTCGTTTCTCTTTCATGGGTTATATGCTTTTGAAACCCATTTCTCTTTTAGGGGTTATATGATTTTGAAACTCGCTTTTTTCATGGGTTATATTTATGATGAAATGATTATGAAACCTATCACTTTTCATAGGTTATGACATGATTACATGTTTATAATACCCATTTCATTTCATGGGTTATGATATGATTATTTATGATATTGTGGCACATGTATGCATGATTTCATTATGAGATGGGTGAAACCTACATCTCCCTCAAATGCATTGGGTAAAGATTTATATCTCATGAGATAGACTAAGATGGTCTTGGGAATGAACATTGAATACTAATATGGAAATGAGAGTGAACCATGACTACCAAGATAATATGAGGAGTGAACTCATGCTACTAAGATGGACATGGGAGTGAACCATGACTACCAAGATGGTATGGGGAGTAAACCTATACTACCAAGATGGTCTTGGAAGCGATGCCTTGGATACTATGGAAATCATATTATATGCTTATGTGTCTTCCACAATTCCATGTTTTATTCCTATGTTATGCTTTCATGGCTTATGTTCTTTATTTTCTTATGATTCATGCCTTATAAACTGCTAAACCTTATGCCATCACTAGTGAAGAAAACGTTTTTAACATCACCATTTTTTACTTCGGTTATATATAACTGACATGAAAATCTGTAATACGTGGTTTTTGACTTCGATTATTTTATAACTGACGTAAAAAATACGGAGAGTAAATTTTTTACGTCGGTTATTGTAATAACCGACGTCAAAAATCCCACATGTTCGTTTTTTACGTCGGTTATAAATTAACCGACGTCAAAAACCAAATCGCGGAATTTTTTACGTCAGTTATTTGATAACCTATGTAAAAAACGAGGTATCTACGAATTTTTTACATTGGTTATTTAATAACCGACGTAAAAAAGGTGGCATCTGAGGCCTTTTTGACATCGGTTATTTTATAACTGACGCAACAACCCAACCCTCAGAATTTTTAACGTCGGTTATATTATAACCGACGTTAAAAACCAACACCCGGAAGTTTTTACGTCGGTTATAAAATAACCAACATAAAATCTGTGGTTTCTGATGGATTTTTTACGTCGGTTATAGAATAACTGACGTAAAAAACCAACACGCGGCATTTTTTACGTCGGTTATTTTATAACCGACATAAAAAATGCGGTATCTGATACATTTATAACATTGGTTATTATAATAACCGACGTTATAAATGTAATAAAAATAATTTATAATGTCGGTTATTAAATAACCGACGTTATAAAACATTTAAAAAATTAACAGGCCCCATGGATTGTCATTTATGATTTTTCGATCGACAGAGCGGCGACTCGTCTCTCTCACACGGAAAACCCTAACCGACTCTTCGATCTCATTTCATTAAAATCGTTTTTCCATCATCGTTTATCATCTTTACTCTCCTAGGATCTATTATCTCCACTCGCAACACTCAGGTAAGCCTCCCACGACTTTATTTCGTTCGTTTTTTTCCCAGATAGTCTATATTTACGTTTTGCGATTGTTTTGTTTAAACTAGGTAAGATTCTTTGATTTCGAACCCTCTTACCTTGTTTTTCCACCATCATCTTATTTATTATCACCAGATCTATTAGTTCGACTCGCAATATTCACGTAAGCCTCACCTACTTCTATTTCATTTGTTTTTGTTTCACGGATGCCCGACATTGATGGTAATTTTTGTTGACATTTACAACTAATGATCTCATTCACCTATATTACTGCAATTTATATGTAAACCATTGTGATACATCCATTCCGTGTACCAGTGTGATTTATTTTATAAGTATATATGGTTTTTCATGGTGGAATGTTTGTTTTGGATCCTTGTTTGTTTATATTTTGGGTAACACTTTTTGTTGTTCCATAATCTATTTACGTCACTTATTTTCGTGGACTATTATATGTCTTCATATGCTATTAAAACCCGATTCATTGCACAATAGAGCATTTTAGACTAGTAGGAGATACAGTTCATGGTTCTCATTTTGAATAATGGCATGATACCAAAACTAGTAGCTTGAGGTTAAAATCCCCAGATATGCCAAAACTAGTAGTTTGAGGTTAAAATCCCATGGTTCTGGGGGGCTGTCAAGAGGGTTGGTGGCTGTCCAGGGGGTTGGGGGCTGTCCAGAGGGTTGGGGGCTGTCCAGGGTGTCCATGGAGGTGTGTGTGTGTGTGTGTGTGGGGGGGGGGGGGGTCCAAGGGGGTGGGGGGTGTTGAAGGGGGTGGTGGGGGGGGGGGGGGGGGGGGGGGCTGTCCAGAGGGTTTGGGGGGCTATCCAGAGGGTTGGGGGGTGTCCAAGGGGGTAGGGGGTGGGGGGTGGTGTCCAGGAGGGGTGGGGGGTGCTGTTTAGAGGGGTGGGGGATATCCAGAGGGTGGGGGGATGTCCAGAGGGTTAGGGGGATATCCAGAGGGTTGGGGGGGGGGGGTGTCCAAGGGGGTAGGGGGTGGTGTCCATGAGGTGTGGGGGGTGCTGTCTAGAGGGGTAGGGGGATGTCCAGGGGGTGGGTGAGGGGGGGGGGGGTGTCCAGAGGGTTGGGGGGTGTCCAAGGGGGTAGGGGGTGGGGGGGTGAGGTGGGGGGGGGGGGGGTGGGGGGTGGTGTCCAGGAGGGGTGGGGGGGGGGTCCTATCTAGAGGGGTGGGGGGCTGTCCAGGGGGTGGGGGGCTGTCCAAAGGGGTGGTGGTGTCCAAGGGGGTGGAGGGTGGTGTTCAGAGGGTTCGGGGGGCTGTCCAGAGGGTTGAGGGGTGTCAATGGAGGTGGGGGTGGGGGGGGGGGGGCAGTTTAGGGGTGTGTGTGTGTGTGTGGGGGGGGGGGTAAGGGGGTGGGGGGTGTCTAAGGGGGTGGTGGGGATGTACAAGGGGGTGAGGGCCTGTCTAGAGGGTTTGGGGGTTGTTCGGGGGGGGGGGGGCTGTCCAGAGGGTTGGGAGGTGTCCAGGGGGTTGTCCAATGGGCTAGGAGGTGGGTGGTGGTGTCCAAGAGGGGTGGGGGGGGGGGTCCTATCTAGAGGGGTGGGGGGCTGTCCAGGGGGTGGGGGGCTGTCCAAAGGGGTGGTGGTGTCCAGGGGGTGTCCAAGGGGGTGGAGGGTGGTGTTCAGAGGGTTTGGGGGGCTGTCCAGAGGGTTGAGGGGTGTCAATGGAGGTGGGGGGGGGGGGCAATTTAGGGGTGTGTGTGTGTGTGGGTGGGGGGGGGTAAGGGGGTGGGGGGTGTCTAAGGGGGTGGTGGGGATGTACAAGGGGGTGAGGGCCTGTCTAGAGGGTTTGGGGGTTGTTCGGGGGGGGGTGTCCAGAGGGTTGGGAGGTGTCCAGGGGGTTGTCCAATGGGCTAGGAGGTGGGTGGTGGTGTCCAGGAGGGGTGGGGGTGTCCAGGAGGGGTGGGGGGGGGGGGGATTTCCAAGGGTGTGGTGGTGTCCAGGGGGTGTCCAAGGGGGTGGGGGGTGGTGGTGTCGAGGGGGTGGGGGGGCTGTCCAAGGGGGTGGTGGTGTCCAGGGGTGTCCAAGGGGGTGGGGGGTGGTGTCCAGGGGGTGGGGGGGCTATCCAAGGGGGTGGTGGTGTCCAGGGGGTGTCCAAGGAGGTGGGGGATAAGTGTTAGTTGGGATTGACTACTGCATCGTGGTTTATGAGATTATGACATGATGATTGTATTGTTTCATGGATATTAGTGTTGCAATATGATTCTATTTGGTTATATATATTTTGACCAGTCATCGACTATGAGAAAATTATGGGTTATGGGGGAGACCATATCGTGGTTTTCAAATATGCGTAGTTATCCTAACCCCATTATGCCGCGATGATTGGCTTTACATTGTGATTTTCTCCATCTGAGTTTTTATTTTAAATTTAATTTGATTCTCAGGTTTACTCCATTTTCTCCAATTTTCTATCAACCATTGGAGGCCCCATGGTTTTCTTTGATTCAATGGAATTTAAAACTGTTATATCTAACTATATTTTCTTTTTAAAATCATATTCAAGCATATTTTTTTCAATACACATAGATTTGTTTTATATTTCAAAATTTTTTTACATTCAAATTATGATTTTTTTCATATAAACATATATTTGTCTTATCTTAAAAAGATGTATAGTTTTGATATTTGTTATAGGTAATAATGAGTCAAAGTTAGATTACGAAACATCAAATGAGTAGTGAATATGAGGAATGTGTTGATGCCTTTTTGGAATTTTCTAAACGAAATGTTCCAAGTAGTGACATTTTTTTCTGTCCATGCCTGAAATGTTTGAATATAAAGAAGTTGAAAAGTAGAGAGATAAAATATCATCTGATTTTTCATGGTTTTAATCCGAGTTACAACCCTTGGATTTGGCATGGTGAAACTGGATGGAATGTCACTAATGATGATGATTCGCAAGATGGTAACTCCGATGTAATTGAAAAAATGATTCGCGATATTGCAGCAGAACAAATTGAGGTAGAACTGACAGTTGCGTGTTTATATGGTGATGCTCAAAAACCATTATATCCTGGTTGTACAAATTTTATGGTTTTTTCGGCGGTGTTAAGATTGATTAAACTGAAGGCGAAACATGGATGGAGTGACATAAGTTTTACAGAGCTACTACAATTGATGAAAGACATTCTTCCAAAAGATAACGATCTTCCAGATTCACATTATAAGGCCAAGAAAATATTATGCCTGATGGGATTGGGATACAAGAAAATACATGCCTGTCCAAATGACTGTATTATATATAGGAAGAAATATGAATTTCTGTCAAAGTGTCCTAAATGTGGGACATCACTGTATAAGGTGAAAGAAAAATCACAGGCTAATGTAGAGATTACAAAGATCCCTTCAAAGGTATTTTGGTATCTTCCTATAATTCATCATTTCAAACGTTTATTTGCTAATTCACATGATGCAAAAACGTTAAGATGGCATGCTGATGAGTGGTTATGTGATGGAAAAATACGTCATCCAGCTGATTGTCCACAATGGAAGAAAATTGATGAGCAATATTCTACATTTGGAAATGAAATTATAAATCTCAGACTAGGGTTGTGCACAGATAGAATGAATCCATACCGAACCCTCAGTAGCACACATAGTTCATGGCTTTTTTTATTGGTAATTTACAACCTCTCTCCTGAAGTTGTATGAAGCACAAATATGTTATGTTGAGTATAATGATCTCTGGTCCGAAGCAACCCGAAAATGATATTGATGTTTACTTGTCACCGTTGATTGATGATTTGAAACTTTTATGGGCTGATGGTATTAGGGTGTATGATTATTGTAAAATGGAATATTTTCAACTACATGCAGTGCTTTTTTTCACTATAAATGACTTCCCAACATATGGAAATTTGTCTGGATACAGTGTTAAAGGGCATAAAGCATGTCCAATTTGCAAACAACAGACGTCATATTGTCAATTGCATCATGGGAGGAAAACAATGTACATGGGTCATCAAAAGTTTTTGCCTATGGATCACCCTTATAGAAGACTAAAAAGGGCATTCAATGGCTCAAAAGAATTTGATATTGCTCCAAAACCTTTATCCCCTGATCTGTATTTTGAGAGGGTGAAAAACCTTGATGTGACATTGGGAAAGACACATAAATCTGGTAATGATAGACATATTTGGAAGAAAAGGTCAATATTTTTTGAGCTACCATATTGGAGATATCATGAAGTTAAACATAATATAGATGTCATGCACATGGATAAGAATATATGTGATTGTTTTATTGGAACATTGTTAGATATTAAAGGAAAGACAAAAGATGGGTTGAATGCAATATTAGACTTACTATTAATAGGAATACGTTTGGAGTTAGCTCTCACTCCTAAAGGAAGACGAACATTTCTTCCCCCATCTTGTCATACATTATCGAAGAGGGAGAAAATTAGCTTTTTTTTTCAGTGTCTTCATGATATCAAAGTGCCTCAAGGTTATTCTTCAAATGTAAAATTTTTTGTCTCATTGAAGGACTTGAAGATGATAGGTGTGAAATCACATGATTATCACATCATGATGCAAAAAATTCTACCAGTTACATTGCATGGAATATTTCCCATCTGTGTCAGAAAGACTATAATGAAGCTGTGTTATTTTTTCAATTCAATTTGTAATAAGGCGATTGATGTGAATGCTTTAAACATTTTGTAAAAGGATGCATTTTTTATACTTTTTCAATTGGAAATGTATTTTCCTCCAACTTTTTTTGATATAATGGTGCATTTAATGATTCATCTGGTTCGAGAAATAAAGCTTTGTGGACCTATATATCTTCGTTGGATGTATCCTTTTGAAAGATATATAAAAATATTGAAGGGGTATGTTAAGAATCCATATCGACCTGAAGCCTCCATTATTGAAAAGTATATTTCTGAGGAGGTTTCAAAGTCTTGTACAAGCTACTTGGCTACGGCGCATCACATAGGTTTGCCTCCATCTCGCCATTAACGAGTTAATAATGAGGAAAAGGGGATTTGTGGCTTGCAAGTCAAATCATTGTCAGCTGAACAGATGAAGAAGTTAGAATCATATATATTGAATAACATAGGTGATTCTCAACCATATATCACATTGCATATTAATGAGTTGAAACAATGTCATCCAAAGAAGAAAGAAATGTGGATTTTGAATGAGCACAAAAAACATTTTTGTCATGGTTTAAAAAGACCTTGCTTGGTATATTAGATGTATCAGAGAAATTAAAATGGATAGTGGGTGGTCCATGTTTAAATGTGATAACATGGCCCGATTATGACATTAATGGATATACATTTTATATGAAAGCTCAGGACAACAGAAGTGTAGTTCAGAATAGTGGTGTATTGGTGTTTGCAGAAGCAATGCATTTTTCAAGTGCTAAGGACAAAAACCCAATTTCTACATCAAGTGCATATTATGGAGTGATTGAAGACATATGGGATGTTAATTACTTTAAAATTAAAGTTCCTATTTTTAACTGTAAATGGTTTATCAGTAACAACAGTGTCAGACACGATGAATTTGGAATTACCCTTGTTAATCTGAATAGATTGGAAGACACAACTGATTCTTTTATAATGACAACACATACAAAACAAATTTTCTATGTAGTAGATCAATCGGATATGCAGTGGGCTGTTGTTTTACAAGGGAAAAACAATATGTTGGTGAGGATGAACTAGATGAAGATGCTGATTTATGTGATATCCCTACTTCCATGGAAAGATTAACAGAACATAATGATGAGCATGTTGAAGACATGATTTGTGCCAAAAGGAATGATCACGATGAAGGAATTTGGGAAAACAATCCATTTGTACATTCCTAAAATTATAGGTAACATATGTTTATTTCTTGTTTACATTTATTTTTTTCATAAAATTTTAGATATTGTAAGTTTTTTCTTTATTAAAACATGTATTAAAACAAAATAAGTATAAGTTTTTGTTTGTTTTAAGTTTTTTTAGTTTACTTTAACATGTTTACCATTACATGAATTATATATCTATTATTTTTGTTCAGTGAAAATTATTTTACCATGTTTACTAGGTTTACCAGGTTTACCATGTTTAACATGCTTACCATATTAACAATGTTTACTATTACGTAACTTAGTACAATTTTCTATTATCTGATTACAGTAATATTAAAATATTTTAATTTGTATATTTGTGAACTAATATTTGTTTTTTTTTGATTTGAAGGATAATGACAGATCATTCAGTTGATCAACCACATGATTCTGGAGATGAGCATATTGTTCATACCTCTGGGGATGAATATTCACATGCTCCTCTTGATTTTCCCCAATCTTCCTCATGTGCTCCTATTATGACAAAAAGTTCAAGAGTTGGTAAACGTGGGTGCACACGTTTACCAAAATTAGCACTTGCCCGTACGTAGGATCAGAGGATAGTCGTTGAGTTTGATGATGATGATATTCCTAGAGGTCCAAATGAAAAAGATTTTAAGAGTTTTGTATCAAATCAGGCTAAGAGAAAAGTAAGAATTTTGTATGATGACTGGAGAAGTGTGGAGAAAGTGATAATCTATCAGTTGTGGGAGATTATTTTGGTAAGATATTTTACTATTGTTTGACTATTATTTAAATGTTTCTAGTATATATAATATGTTTAACCTCTTCTTTATCAGATAAAATTTGATATTCCTGACAATGGAGGAGTCAGGAAGAAATGCTTATCGATGGATGCCAGGAGATAGAGGGATTTAAAATCAACTCTCTCATCTGATTTCATTTTTGGTCATAGGAGTCATGAAAATCCATGTCGTATATATCCTTTTATAGATGAAGACACATGGAGAAAATTTGTTTAAAGTAGAATAAAAGAGTCATTTTTGGTAAGGGCAATGTAAAATTTTATAAGCTTTCTTATATAAATGATCTTATTAATGTTTTGTTAATGATTTCTTATTCTTAATTTACAGCAAATAGGGAAATCTCATCAGGAGATCCAATCTAAAAATGTATACCCTCATAGTTTATCTCGGGGAGGGTATGCATTTTTGGAAGAACAAATGATGGCAGAAAAATTTCAAAAACTAAGAGCTGAGTCTTCAAGCTCTGGAGAGGTGGTCCCTCCATCCCCTCTATCTAGACATGAAAAATGGAAGAGAGCTCGAATGGGCAAAAAAGGGAAATATATTTTGGAAGAATCGAGAATCGTAGCTGAGAGGATTGTAAGATATCTATTTTATTTATTTAAGTTAACTATTTCCTTCATATAATTTCAATCATTACAGAAATGTTCAATTAATTAATACAGGACTCTCTTGAGGAGCAGAGATCACAGGGGGCATTTACAGCTACTGGGAGGCAAGATATTTTATCTGTAGCATTGGGAAATCCCGAACATCCTGGTCATGTAAGAGAATATCTGGTAGGTGTATCGGTAAGAAAAGTGTTGCCACGTTCTTCAACTTCTAACGTTGAGGGTGTTTAAAAAAAAAATAGAATCCTTGGAGGCTGAATTTCATAATATTAATGCGACGATGAAGGAAAATATTAGAGTGTCGGTGCAGTCTATGTTTGAAGACATGCAAAGACAATTTCAGACTGCAACTCCCACTCTTCCACCACCCCCTACAGACCACATTATTTATCCTCCACCTCCGCCAGTAGCTCCCACTCCACCACCTTAGCCTGCAGACCACATTTTTTATCCCACTCCTCCGCCGCAGCTTCCTACTTATTGCGAGTTGTATGTTGATGATCCTCAACATCATATAGTTGCATATGGGTTGGTATATTGTATAGGAGATACAATTCATCATCAACAATTAGAGGTAAAAAATCAGAGGGTCACTGTACAGGATATTATAGATAGATCAGCTCGAGTACCATTACCTACAGATGAGGTGATGACAGTTGGACATAGTATCGGCCATTTTTTAATTTGGCCATCCAGACACTTCGACTCATTACCATAGAGGTATGAATGTTATATCTTTTATTTTATTTTTTTATTAATTTTTTTTTATCCTTTGAAAACTAATATATTTTTCTATTTATTTTTAACAGGAATACTTCAAAGGTAAAGAAATACTGTATAGACAATAACAAATAAAAATGGATATGACATCAGATACAGATTCTAGTAGTCTTGACAGATTGTCAAGATATTCAAATTTTTTGGCGGGTCATTATAAGTTTCCAATGGAAGCTCATGTTTATGGACGTGCAATAACTATGGGGATTATGAAAACTGATATCATGGAGCTCGTTACTGGAGATAAGTTGGGAATCAACGTGATGCAAATTTTTTCCATGTAAGTCTTAACACCTTTTCCCTGCACTATATTTATTAAAAATGTATACTTATGTCTATTTTGTATTAGGTATCTTTATAACATTTGTGAGAGGAATGAGCTGACAGATGTATATGGATTCATGGACCCGCAATTGATTTCCCTTGAAGCATGTGCATTGGATGAGGAACAAAGAATGCTTTATATTACTGAAATACTTGAACAAAATATAGTCACACAATGTTGGATGATGCCTTTTTGTGAGAGGTATGAAACACATCTCTCTAAAATATTTTATTATCTTTTAACATAAAAAAACACTAACCTTAAATTTTCTTTTATTAGTGATCATTGGATGTTAGGGTTTTTTTGCCCAAGGGAGAAAACACTTTATTGGATATGCTCTGTCCATGATGATGTTCGGGAAAGTTTTAATAATATATTGGAAAAGTAAGTTTCAATTTCTCAATAGTTTTATATATTATAATGAATTTTAAATTTACCCCATTCGTATTATTTTCTAACAGGGGATGGGTCTACTTTCGAAAAAACACAAAGAAAAGGAATGCAAAGATCAAATATGTAAATGTGAAGGTAAATATCCATTTATAATTTGTACCTTTTGATTTATTACATAAAAATAATATATTGAATTCACACTCATTCAAACATAATTTTCATGAACAACAAGGTTTCATCGAATGCGGATATTATATGTTAAGATTTATGTATGAAATAATAACAACTGGGACAGTTGTGAACTTTGACCTGGTAATATTTCCTTTTAAACTTTTCTATAATATTTCAATTTGATTTATTCATTATACACGTTAACTACTATACTTTTAATTTGTAGCTATTTGATGACCCTAAACCCTATACTGCTGAAGACATCAAACACTTACAAGTGGAGTGGTCAAATTATTTTACTGGTTTGATTAAATTTTAGTTGTAGTGTAAAATGTAATTTTGAATATTGTCATTGTAATTGAGTATTTGGTAGTCGTTTAGGTTGGATTTAGTTTTTTTTGAAGTTGACAATGTAAGTTTTGAATGTTATATATGTGAATGTTTAATTTTTCTCAACTTCTTATTTTGGTCCACTTATGGTGGTTTTTTCTGGTATGGATTCTGGTCTAGGTGGGAGGGGTTCCAAGGGTGTGTGGGGGTGTTCAGTGGGGTGGGGGTGTCCAGGGGTGTGGGAGGGATGTCTGGTGGGGTGGGGGGGGGGGGGTCCTGGGTGTCCATGAGAGTGGGCGGGCAGTCCAGGGGGGTGGGAGCGTTTCCAGGAGGGTGGAAGGGCTGTCCAGGGGAGTGGGAGGCTGTCCAGGGGTGTCTTGTGGGGTGAGGGGGGTTTCCAGGGGTGTGTGAGGGATGTCTAGTGGGGTGGGTGGGTGGGGGGGATATCCAGTGGGGTGGGGGGGGGGGTTGGGGGTCTAGGGTGTCCATGGGGATGGGGGGGGGGGCAGTCCAGGGGGTGGGAGAGGAGGCACCACCATCCCTCGGGGGGCTGAACGCCACTGGAAGGTATTAATCACTACCACATGTGAAACATTTTGAGAGCTAAAGCTTCGCATGTGGGAGTGATGAGTACCTTCCAGCGGTGTGCCCCCCGAGGGGGTGTCCAGGAGGGTGGGGGCATCTCGTGGGTGTCCAGGAGGTGGGGGGCAGTCCCGAGGGTGGGGGGGGGGGAGCAATCCAGGGGTGTGGGGGGGGGGGTGTCCAGGAGGGTGGGTGGCTGTCCCGGGGGTGGGGGGGGGCAGTCCAGGGGTGTGGGGAGGTGTCCAGGAGGGTGGGGGGTCATCCAGGGGTGTGGGGGGCTGTCCAGGGGTGGGGGGGGGGGGGGAGTCCGGGGGTGGGGGGGGGAGTCCGGGGGTGGGGGGGTTGTCCAGGGGGTGGGGGGGGGGGGAGTCCGGGGGTGGGGGGGTTGTCCAGGGGGTGGGGGGGGGTGTCCAGGGGGTGGGGGGGGGGGGTGTCTAGGGGTGTGGTGGGGAAGTCCAGTGGGGTGAGGGGGTCTGGTCTGTTTTTGGTAACTTTTTGATCTGTTTTAGGGGTGTGAGAGGGCTATCCAGGGGTGTGGGAGTGCTGTCCAGGGGGTGGGGTGGGGGGTATACAGGAGGGTGGGGGGGGGGGGTTCTAGGGGTGTGGGGGGCTGTTCAAGGGGTGGTGGGGATGTCCAGGGGTGTGGGGGGGCTATCCAGGGGGTCGAGGGGCAGTCCAGGGGTGAGGGGGGGGGGGGTGTCCGGGGGTGTGGTGGGGGCTGTCCAGTGGGGTGAGGGGGGCTGTCCAGGGGGTGGTGGGGCAGTCCAGGAGGGTGGGGGGGGGGGGGTGGGGGGTTTCCAGGTTTGTTGGGGGCTGTCCAGGGGGTGGGGGGTGGGGGGGGGCAGTCCAGGGGTGTAGGAAGCTATCTAGGGGGTGGTGGGGAAGTCCAGGGGTGGGGGGGGGGGGTTGTCCAGGGGTGTTGGGGGCTGTCCAGGGGGTGGGTGGGGGGGGAGTCCCGGGGTGTGTGTGTGTGTGGGTGGGGGGGGGGGTGTCCAGGGGTGTGGTGGGGTGTATAGGGGGTGGGGGGAAGTCCAGGGGTGTGGGGGGTGTCCAGGGGTGTGGGGGCTATCCAGGGGGTGGTGGGGAAGTCCAGGGGTGGAGGGGGGGGGGTGTTCAGGGGGTGGGGTGGTTGTCCAGGGGTGTTGGGGGCTATCCAGGGGGTGGGTGGGGGGGGGGGGGGTAGTCTAGGGGTGTGTGTGTGGGGGGGGGGGTTTCCAGGGGTGTGGTGTGGTGTCCAGGGGTGTGGTGGGGGATGTCCAGTGGGTTGAGGGGGGTTCTGGTATGTTTTTGGAAACTTTTTGGTCTGTTTCAGGGGTGTGGGAGGGTTGTCCAGAGGTGTGGGAGTGCTGTCCAGGGGGTGGGGGGGGGGGGTTTATAGGAGGGTGGGGGGATTTACAGAGGTGGTGGTGATGTCCAAGGGTGTGTGTGTGGGGGGGGGGTGTCCAGGGGTGTGGTGGGGGCAGTCCAGTGGGGTGAGGGGGTTCTGGTTTGTTTTTGGTAACTTTTTGGTATGTTTTAGGGGTGTGGGAGGGCTTTTCAGGGGTGTGGGAGTGCTGTCCAGGGGGTGGGGGGTATAAATGAGGGTGGGGGGTTGTCCAGGGGTGTTTGGGGCTAGCCAGGGGGTCGGGGGGCAGTCCAGGGGTGTGGTGGGGGCTGTCTAGTGGGGTGAGGGGGGGGGGGGTGGGAGGGATGTCCAGGGGTGTGGGAGTGCTGTCCAGGGTGTGTAGGGGTATACGTGAGGGTGGGGGGGGTTTTACCGGGGTGTTTGGGGCTGTCTAGGGGGTCAGGGGGCAGTCCAGGGGTGTGGTGGGGGCTGTCCAGTGGGGTTGAGGGGGGGCTGTTCAGGGAGTGGTTAGGGGCTGTCCAGTGGGGTAAGTTTTAAATGTTATCAATGTAAATGCTTAATTTTTCTTTGGTTCTTGTTTTGGTCTACTTTTGTTTTTGTGGTACGGATTCTTGATTTGGTTTCTGGTTGTTTCTAGGGAGAGCAGAGGACTGTATTCCATTTTAAAAAAAAATTGTTCTTCCACATCAGTTATTTTATAACCAACGTGATAAAGGAATTGGAAGGGTTTATCACATCGGTTATTTGAATAATTGACGTGATAAAAACCTATGTAATGGTTTATCACGTTAGTTATTTAATAACCAACATGATAAAAGGCCTGGGAAATGGTTTATCACATCGGTTATTATATAACCGACGTGATTAAACATTTCCCAGGGGGGTTATCACATCGGTTATTAAATAACTGAGGTGATAAACATCCCCAGAACTGTTTAATCACGTCGGTTATTATATAAGCGACGTGATAAAGGCCTGGGAAATGGTTTATCACATCAGTTATTATATAACTGACGTGATAAACACCCCTGCACTAGTTTATCACATCAGTTATTATATAACGGATGTGATAAACCCTCCCCCCATGTTTTTTCACATCGGTTAATTACTAACCAACGTGATAAACACCGCAGTGTTATGTTTTTTACGTCGGTTTTTAAATAACTGATGTAAAAAACAATATTTATAACGTCATCCGTATTAACGTCGGCTAAAAACTGACATAAAAAATGAAAAATAACTGACGTAAAAAACGTTTTCTGCACTAGTGCATGATCCATGTATATGATCTTTGACATACAAGGTATGATATTATATTTTCATGATCATGTTCTCATACCCTTATGCTTATGATTATGTTTTCATATCTATCCTGTTTACCCTTACTGAGTATTTGAGACCACCCCTTTTAATTTTTCCTTCCCTAGGTTATGAAGATATGTATTATGTTCGATGTGTCTAAGAAGGGTGCTAGTCAAGAAGAACCTAGTGGGAGATATTGTAGCTCACTTTTATAAAAGCCACTAAACTAGTATGGTCTTTGGGCATTTGTTTGTATAATGTTTTAAGTATTATGAAAATGTAATGTAATGTTAATGTATGAAAAGTGAGGGTCTCTATATTTGGTATCATAGAAAAGGTTTAGTTAACCTTTGGAAGCTAAGATGATAAAACCATAGTGAGATCCCTAAGTTCATGTCTAAGGATAAGTCTAAGGATATGGAAAAACATAGGAAAATGTCCTCAAATTTTGGTAAGGATAGAGTGAGTGGTTTCCTAGAAATACATCTCTATTTGGATACTATAATTGGATGTGGCTCTGGTACAAATGTACCTAGGGGTAACAACTCCGATAAGATGTTCTGTGCCTGACTCGAGGTAATATGCTACACGACAATGGACCTTACTGTGCACCTAGTTTGACACTCTCGGGGGATATGCTTTGGTAATTCACAAACTCTTCATGAACCATCATTAAGGATTTAAAAATAACCTGGCTATGAATAACCTAGGATAAACCTAAGGTTTCATAGATTAAGGAAGATGTCATAAATTAGACATCTAATAAATGACTTTTCATGATTATGTGGTTCCTCATTATAATAATTGTTTCTTACTCTATGCTTTTGGTTTTATTCAATGACTGAACCTGAAGGAACCACGTTAATGGTGATTGTGATGGAAAATGCAACGATTTTCCTCCTAAGCACCCAAATACTATGGGAGTTTGAATGCAAAACCTCATTGCTGTGCTCACATAACTTTATCAAACTATGAATCATGGTGGAATTCTAAATGAGAAAAGGAGGGAACACCATTCTATTGAGTCTTTCATGAGGTAATGTCTACCTTATTTTAGAGGTTCTTCTGACCCACTTGTTGTTAAAAAATTGATCAATACTACATATTCTCCTTTCTCCAGTGTTTGGATCATGATAAAGTCATTCTGGATGTCTATTGATTAGAAGGTGAAGCTAACTAGTGGTGGACTCCAATCAAGAATACGAGGTAGAGATATGAGATTAAATCCATGGATTGGGATAAGTTCAAGAACTTATTTTTCAATAAGTACTTTCCTTAAATTCTTCATACCAAGATGGAGAAAGAGTTCCTTAAGTTGAAGTAAAGGGATAATGAATCTATTGGTACCTACAAGTATAATTTCAAAAGACTTACGAGGTGCACTTCAGGAATTATCATCCAATCTAAAAGTAAAGATGATAGGTTCTTTAGTGGCTTAAAGCCAAGTATTAGAAATGAATTGGTCAGAAGAGACTTTAATAGATATGAAGATATTGTGCATTGTGTAATCAAGGTTGAAATGGAGGTTGGTGTCACGTATCAATCTCATGGTTTTGACAAGAAGAGCAATATGGAGTTTAAAGGAAAATCTAAAGACCATGAAGAGAAGAAGATGATCTTCCCTTTATTCTATAAGTGTGGGAAGAATCATGGAGGAAATTGTCTTAAGGGGTCTAATAAATTTTTTAAGTGTGTAAGGGAAGGCCACCAGACATTTTATTACTGAAGTAATGGTAATAAATTAGCTAACATTATGAATGTGGAAAAACCATCACCGAATAAACCTCCCATGATTTAGTGCTACAAGTGTAAGGAGAATGGACATTATGCTAACCACTGCCCAAACACAAGGGTTGGTGATGATGATCGACGTCATCAACCTCTTAAGCCGAGGGACAAGGGGAAATCTCATGCAATCACTATTTCTGATGAGGGGTGAAATAACAATGTGATGAAAGGTACACTTACCATCCACTCTAAAACTACTAATGTCATATTTGATTCTAGATCTACCCACTATTTCATATCTAAATAATTTTCTAAGGGTGTTAAGATTCCACCAAAACAATTAGATGTAGAATTACTAGTATAAACCCTTAATGGTATGATGATTACATCTTAAGTCTATGATTACTCTTCAGTTGAAGTTTGTGGGAATGTGCTTCCTAAAAATCTTGTAATTCTTCCTTTGATTGAATTTGATGTTATCTTAGGCATGTATTAAATTTATATTCATAAATCCCACATCAATTTTTAAGGAAGGGAAGTTACTTTTGATTTTTCAAACCCTCCTATGATCATCCATCCATGTGATGATAAGTAAAAACTTCTTATGGAGATTATATCCAACATATGGGTCTTAATTCCCATTCAAAAGGGTTGTTTATTTCAAATGGTTGGGGATAAAATCAGCATAGATGATATGCCTATAGTTTGGGATTTTGTGGATGTCTTTCTGGAAGAGGTACCTAGTCTTCCAACAAAATGTGAAGTTGAGTTCTCAATATAATTAATACCTAGTTCCACACCAATTTCAAAGACTCATTATAAAATGGCTCTGATTGAGTTGCAGGAATTGAAGAAGAAACTCTATGAAAACCTTAATAAGGGATTCATTCATCCAAGTGTGTCACCTTGGGGTGAACCCATTCTTTTTATGAAAAATAAAGATAGATATATATGAATATGCATTGATTATTGGGAGTTGAACAAGATCACAATCAATAAGAAGTATCCTCTTCCCCGCATTGATGAATTGTTTGATCAATTGCACGGAGCTCAATACTTTTCCAAGATCGACCTTTATTCTAGATATCATCAATTGAGGGTCAAGAAAGAGGATATACCCAAAAGACATTCTGTACAAGGTATGGACACTAATAATATATAGTGATGCTTTTTAGTCTTACTAATGCCCCTCCTATCTTCATGGATTTAATGAATAGAGTCTTTAGATATTATCTCGATCATTTTTGTGTTAGTATTTATAGATGATATTCTTATCTATTAAAATAGAAAGGAAGAACATGGAGATCATGTGAGAATTTTAATAAAGACCCTAAGGAAGGAGAATCTATATGAAAAATTTACAAAGTATGAATTTTGACTGTAAAAGGTTTCATTTTTGGGTCACATAATCTCAAGAGACGGTATAATAGTAGATCCATCAAAGATGGAGGCTATTGAATACTGGCCTAGATCAACCACAGTGACTGAGATCCATGGCTTTCTTGGTTTAGTTGGATATTATCGACGGTTTGTGGAGAATTTCTCGTGATTATCTAATCCTCTAACCAAGTTAACTCGAAAGGGTGTCAAGTTCCTCTTGAAAGATGAATGCGAGGAAAAATTCAAGGAACTGAAGAGAAGGTTAGTTAGTGCACCTGTGCTTACATTACCCTATAGTGGAGAAGGGTTTTTAATCTTTAATGATGCATCCAAGAAGGGATTTAAATGTGTTCTTATGCATAATAAAATGGTTATCACTTATGCCTTATGGTATTTGAAGATTCATGATCAAAATTTATCAACTCATGATTTGGAGTTAGCAGTAGTATTTTTTTCATTAAATATATGAAGGCATTATCTTCATGGAGAAAAGTGTGATATATGTATATATATATACTGATCATAAAATCTTGAAATATATATTCACATATAATGAGTTTAACATGCGCCAGAGAATATGGTTAGAGTTGATAAAGGATTATGAATGCTCAATACATTACCACCTTGGGAAAAAAAATAAAATGGCGTATGCTTTGAGTCAAAAGGATCATGCTAGCTTATCCATCACGAGGATCACAAAAGATCCAATATTTATGGATTTTCAAAGTATGGATCTAGAAATCCTAAATGAATGGGAAAAGTCTTATCTTTCTCAATCGAATGTTCAACCCTCTATCCAAGTGAAGATTAATGAGGCACAGAAGGAAGATGAAGAGATGCAAAAGAAATTTATAAATGTTCCCAAGTTTAACCTTGATCAGGATGAAATGATAAGGTTTATGAACCATGTATGAATTCCTTCCATACCATATTTTAAGAAGGATCTATTAGAGAAAGCTCATAGTTCTTCATTATTTATTCATCCTGGAAGTATGAAGATGTATAGAGACTTGAAAGAATACTTCTAGTGAGATGGCATGAAGAGAGATATCGAAGAGTTTGTATCTTAGTTCTTGGTATGCCAGTAAGTTAAGGCTAAAAGACAATAGTCAAAGGGGATGTTGCATCCATTACCCATACCATAATGGAAATGGGAGAACATTGTTGAGCAAGTGTTGTTTTCAACAATACATAATATTTTTATTTAAAAGGGGGAGATTGTTGAGAACAATAATCTATCTCTATTATGATTTTGATGCTCACAAATACCCTTAATTGTTTTCTAATGATTTTATTTTTAAGTATATTTAAGGAATTTATTATTAATTATATTTTTATTTCTGGAAGAGATATTTAAGTTCTTGAACAATGAGATTTAATTGCTAAAGTATTCGCATTAGCATGTTCTGGAAACACCGTTCATGCTCTACATATTTGGGAATTTCTTAAGCATGTTATGGAATCATTGTTCATACCCTATGTGAAGAAACGCAGCGTAAGGATAGAATACGGTGTATACTTTTTGAGTTATCAGAAAAGTATGGTTAATCAACCATACGTTATCGGAAAAGTATGGAAGAGGAACCCTATGTTAGGAAGGAACCCTACGTTTGGGATATTAAAAATTATAGGAGAAGAACCGTACATAAGTTTTAAATGTTATGTTTGTTTCTCAAAAGTATGGTTCATCAACCTTACTTTTGTGAACAACCTTACGTTTCATCAAAAGTATAGATCACATTCCTTAATTTTGGAATCTTATAAAAGTATGGATCATTTATCATATATTTTAATGTTAAAAATAAAATTATGGATGATCAACTCTATGTTTTTGATCAACCCTACGTCATCAACTTTATGTTTGCGATCTATCTTATGAATGCTATACAGTTCAACCTTACGTTTGGCGTCAAAGAATTAAAGACAATATTATTATGCAATGGTCTACAAGCGGTTTATTAAGTTGATTTTAAGCCAGATCAAAAGTTGTTTTTAATACGTGTCTTTGACTGATTCAAAGATATTTTATCTACGATTCAAAGGATCAATTTAAAATGATCTTTTCATGCCGAATTTCAAGGGGAGTTACAACTGCTCTGTTAATTCAAATGTTTAAATATCACGAGTCAGAAGGCGACTTTTGTGGATCTAAATCTTCAGGAGAAGTTATCTTCGTTATTATATAGATGTGATATATACACAGAGACAATCAAGATATACATATCTGCTGATTTCGAAGAGCAAAAAAGATCTATTTATTGAAGAAGAATAATCTCGATAGAAGATTCACTCTTTCTTCATCGAAGATCTATTGTGAGTCTACTGCTGCTGAAGTTGTGAATTATATTTATATATCTACTGAAACCGGATCGAATCAGAATAACTCTTACTTGAAGATCACTATTTCTGAAGACAACTATCCATCTACTGTCAATTGCATTCTGTTGTAATTGTGAAGAAAAACGAGAAAGTATTTTTAAAGAATATTTTTTTTATCTTGAGTGACTAGCTTCTCATAATAAGTTATGTAGGTTCTGTGAGTGAACCGGAAGGCTCTATTTTGCCTTAGATTATAAAGGTGTCAACTACCTGTACTTAGTTGTGGAACAATTTGTTGACAAGAGGAATAGATAGTGAAAATCCACAAGCTCGTGGAGTAGAGTATTGGTGGAGTGGACTAGGGGCCTTCTGTTCCCCGAACCACTATACATCGTGTGTCTTTTCTATTTAAATTTTCGCTGCATTAATCTATCTGATTAAAGTCAAAGGGCAGAACATGATTTTACAAATAATTTTTTAAAGACACAATTCTCCCCCTCTTGTGTATATTTGGTATATCCCGATCTAACAATTGGGTCCTCTGGTCCGATCCCGTTCTCTAAATTTATAACTCCTAATTCCTAAATTTGATTGTAGACATTTTTTTTCAATATTCTTTTTAGTGATTTTATCGATTTTAAAGTGAAACGTCGGATTACGGAACTGTATGGTTAACTTTATGCCATTCCCATGCCCTGATTCCCCGATTCCTAGGGTGTCCATGAGTCAGATCTAGGGGATTTTAAAACTATTAAATTGAAATAAAATAATAACTAAAAATTAATATTGATGGATAAGGTAAATATAATATTGTTTAACATTAACCTAAACAACGGTATATTTTCATTATACAAACCCCTTTTGTATATTTTCATTATACAAAATAATGTTTGGAATTCGAAGTATGTTCATAGGAGTGTTCGCCCACATCTAATTCATTTTATTCAAAGTACTTCTGTTGAAGAAATAATTAAAAATTTAAGATCATAGTGATGAACTGCGAGAGAAATTAATTTCTACTGGAGCTCCGCATCATCTTCAATACCTTCAAACAATGGATTATTCAGTGGGGTGCTCAAGATAATGACAGTTGGTATTTTTTCTATCATGATTGATCAAGAGAATGGAGTGAAGGGTATATGGGTCTTGGGGAAAAATCACCTCTCCTTCTCCAATCATATCTCCATCAAATTTTTAATATTATATTATATATTATACAAATAATAATTTTTTTAATATGTTTTAAAATCGAATATATATTTAAATGAAATTATATTTGTCTTATATAAAAAAACTATTACACTACTAAAAAATGACCAAAGAATACGTGTTCAATTTTTTGATTATTTGAGTAAACTGAATATATTTTTGTTAATATTTTTAAGTGTAAATTTTTTTAATTTTTTTTAAATATTAATGAGTTGATTTTATTTTAAAACCGATTATATTTGTAATTGAAATGTATTTTTTTTGTTTAAAAAAAATTATGTTACATCTTTTAAAAAGAATTAAAAATAAATATATGATAAAAATAAACTTTTTAATCATTTAGGAGTAAATTAATAGTTTTTCTTTTATATCTTTAAAGTCATACAATTTTTTTAATGTGTGAAAGAAGTTTATTGTATTGTAAATATAATTATTATTGTAAATGAAAGGAAATATTTGTGTAAAAAAGGTTTATGCCATTTAAAAAACACAAAATAATTTATCTTAAAAAAAAATCGTTTTTTTTACACAAATTCACTATAAAATTTATAGTTGAATCATTAAAATTTTTATGAAGGATTTCTTTGACTTGTATGTTTGATTTTTTTAGTGGAAGTTTTCCTTGAAGATCAGTGGAAGTTTCTAATTCACACTGGAATTCCAGAGGAACTTTCACTGGAATTTTCGGTTTCCACTTAAATTTCTTCTTAATAAATTTATAATTGCTATTAGTATAAATGTTGGATAAAATATATTACATATATTATATATTATTGCATTTAATATAAATATGTTTATTAAAATTTAATTTTTATTAATATATTCTAATAGTTTTATAAATATATACTTTTGTTATATTGTGAAACATCTATTGAAAGTTTATTTGGAAATTCCACTGGAACCTCCATTGAGACCTCTACTGGAACATCCACTGAAATGTCCATTGTAACCTCCACTGGAACCTCTACTGGAACGTCCATTGAAACCTCCAATGGAACCTCCACTGGAACTTTCACTAGAATTTCCATTGGAACATGGAACCTCTACTGGAACATCCATTGTAACCTCCACTGGAACATCCACCAGAACCTCCACTGGAACATCCACCGAAACCTCTACTGGAATGTCCACTGAAACCTCCTCTGAAATGTCCACCGGAGCCTCCTCTGAAACATCTATTGGAACCTCCACTTAAACGTCCACTGGAACCTTCACTGTAACTTTCTCTTAATAGATTTATAATTATTATTAGTATAGATAGTGAATAAAATATATTACATATATTATATATAATTGCATTTAATATAAATATGTTTATTAAAATTTAATTTTTATTAATATATTCTATAGTTTTATAAATATATACTTTCGTTGTATTGTGGTACATCCATTGAAACTTCAATTGAGAATTCCATTGAAACCTCCACTGGAACTTCCACTGGAACTTCCTCTGGAACTTCCACTGGAACGTCCACTGGAACCTCCACTGGAACCTCCACTGGAACCTCCACTGGAACCTCCACTGGAACCTCCACTGTAACCTCCACTGGAAATTCCACTAGAACCTGGAACCTTTACCGGAACCTCCACTCGAACCTCAATTGGAACCTCTACTGAAACCTCCACTGGGACTGGAACCTCCACCAGAACCTCCACTTGAACCTCCTCTGGAACCTCCTCTTAATATATTTATAATTGTTATTAGTATAGATGTTGAATAAAATATATTACATATATTATATATAATTTCATTTAATATAAATATGTTTATTAAAATTTAAATTTTATTAATATATTCTATAGTTTATAAATATATATTTATGTTGTATTGTGGAACATCCATTGAAACTTCAATTGGAAATTCCACTGGAACCTCTACTGGAACCTCCACTGGAAAATCCACTAGAAGTTCCGCTAGAACCTGAAACCTCCATCGGAACCTCCACTAGAACCTCCATTGGAACCTCCACTGGAACCTCCATTGGAACTGGAACCTCCACTGGAACCTCCACTGGAACTTACTCTTAATAGATTTATAATTGTTATTAGTAAAAATGTTGAATAAAATATATTACATATATTATATATAATTGCATTTAATGTAAATATGTTTATTAAAATTTATTTTTTATTAATATATTCTATAGTTTTATAAATATATACTTTTGTTGTATTGTAGAATATATATTGAAACTTCAATTGGAAATTCCAATGGAACCTCCACTGGAACATCCACTAGAAGTTCCACTCGAACTTGAAACCTCCACCGGAACCTCCACTGGAACCTCCACTGGAACGTCCACTGGAACTGGAAAATCTATTGGAACGTCCAATGGAACCTTCACTGGAACTTCCACTGGAACTTCCACTGGAACTTCCTAAATATGTACATTTTATTTACATTTTTATTCATGTATTATGTATATTTTTAAATGGTAAATTATATTATTTTTATAAAATTTATGTAAAAAATTTAATACGTATTATATGTAATTTCATTTAATATAAATACATTCACTAAAATTTAATTTACATTTTCGCCTTTTATTTTTTATTATTTTTTTGTTTTTTATAATGGAAATTCTTCATTGAAAATTTTCCCTTTTAATAAAAATGTGATTATTTCTTGAAATTGGTATTTTTTATTTTTAGTTCCATTATAAAATATTTCTATGCCTTTAAAAAATTACAGCATAAAAATGGTTATACATTTATAAAATAACGAGTTTCTCTTTATTTGAGAAAATTTTATTATTTCAAAACAATTTTTTTATTTAACTTTTAAATGTACTAATGCTTTGTTACATTTATCTAAGTATATATTTTTAATTTATTTCATAAAAAATATTTTTTAAACTTGCAAAGATTAATAGTTGTTTACAATAATATTTAAGAAATAAAAAATTGACATATTTTTAAAAATAATAATTTATAGGAAATTTATATATTTCAATGGTATAAATTTTTTATAAGCTAATATGTTTTAAAAAGTAATTTATATCAACATTTTTTATATCTAATTTTTGGTTTGGATATGTTAATATTTTGTATCAACGCTTTTTATGTTTTTTTTTATATCAACGTTTTTTATATGTTATTTTTTTTTGTAATTTATAGAGTTTTTATAGTATTTTAAATAGCATTTTATTTTTTAGTGTTTTTTGTTTTTTGATATGTTTTTTTTATGTTTTTGATATGTTTTTTTAATGTTTTAATTTTTTTATGATGTATTACAGTTGAATGACGGTAATAACAGCAGAGGGTAAAAATGGATTTTTTGTAAAAATTCTGACAACTGCACTTTTTTATTGCATTTCAATCCAACAACCTTTTTTTTGATAAACATGACATCGTCTCGGATAAACTGGATATTCCAGTTATTTAGGGCATTGGAGACGATGCTGGTCCTTTCTACGGGTACTTCCGATTTTACAACAATCACTATTTTTAGAGTCATATTTTACTGGTTTTGGTATTACTTGACATGACTTCAAATTCATATATGACGGAGACTTCGGCGTTTGAATTTCTTTTGAAGGGAGGAGCTATCATGTTTTCATTAGAGTTGCAAAAGAGTATTGTCATATTTTTCGCAAATGATGATGGTTAGTATTGTGCAACCAATTTAATTTCAACTAAGTTTGTTAAATGGTATTTTCTTTGTTGATGGACCGAAGGAAGAGATTAATAGGGTTTTTATTAGATGTACCACTCCCACAACGTGTCACACTCTCAATTACCCATATCTCTCCAAATTGTGCTTCACATTTTATGTCTCCTTTCATCCCGTCAATTTTTTCCATCCCACATTAAATCTCATTTTACTCGCTCAGAGAACTGAATCTTCCGCCACCACTGAAGGTTACGGGCGTAGTGGAAGCGTGCGATGGGTTGTGTCCAACTTTGTTTTATGTCATGATCGATGATCAATCCAAAATTTACATAACAACGAACACCGTAATCAATGAAATTGAATCAAAGAAAACAGTCAAGAGATAGAACATCGAAACCAAACACATGATCATCGCATATTATTTATAATTAATCAAATCAATTAAAAAATTACCTTGCGTGAAATCTTTCTTTGTTGATGGATATGATAACAGATCTACGTTGTATCATTATTGCGCTGTAGGAATCAAGAGAAAATTCCTTCCAGTGGTGATGCACACGTGTTCTACAAATCTCCGAACGTCGCCATAGGAATTTTCGGGTGCTACCGCAACAGATCCTAACGCTTGCATCGTTCACTTTTGATCGCCACGAGAATCGCTTTCAAAGCTTTCTCCATGATCTCTCTAGAATCGAGAGTGATAGGTGGAGGAAGATCACTCTCCATTCCTTTCACATGACACCAACTTGACGTATGTTACACAACACCAACTCAGGGTACGTTACACAGAACATCGACTCGATGTACGTTACATGCAACACCAACTTGGCGTACATTACACGAACACCGATGTTTCTACAAAACATCATTTTTCTGTTATAATTATTTAAATGAGATAATTTTAACATAACCGTTAAACTTAGTAATATAAATAGTAATAACTACTTTTCAAATATTTTTTATAATTTTTTTATATAAATAAAACATATTGATAATGAAAGATATGATTTTTAGTAAAGTCATTTTATGTTTTAAAATTCCAAGTGAGCCCTTTTCCTTCCCTATAAAAATCCATCGTCTATTCCACTTCCTCACACCTCTCACACCTCTTAAGTTCAGCCAAGATCCACCCAATATCCAAGGAAGCCTTTTGAAAAAAACCAAAAGGATTTACCCGATTAAGAGGTAACGTCTTCTCTCAAGTCCTTCTCTTTTATTTTCTTTCTCCACCCCTCCACTTTATTTTTTCCATGCTTGTATAAAAACACCCATATCCTCAATATACTTGGATGTTTCTATGCTAAGGTTTCAAACTACACTTACACACCCCTCTATCTAATAGATAACGAACATACTGTTTATGTGTATGGCGAACTACCGCCTCACTAAACGATGATTGTTCAATTCTTCTCACCGCCTCTCATGGTGGCCATTATGATGAAAACTCTCTTTATATATGTTATATATTATATTTATTATTTATTTAAGCTTCTGTATTCTCTTTACAAAACATATCTTTTTTACTTTCCATTAGGTGTAAATACGATAATTTCGTTTGAAGAAGTGTGGACTACTGCCCCCCCTCAAAGCGATGTGATTCGTTCACACATTACATGGAATGTATTAAGGATGAGTTTAGTGAAATTATATGATATATATAACATTATAATTTTTCTGTAATGATATTATATACATATATACACATAGGTCATTTTTTTTCTTTCAATGCCATAATAAAAACAAAAACAACGTTCATGCATACGTACAACTTACCGTCTCCATGAACGGTGTATTTCATTTAATAATTATATATTATATAGATTATTATAATACACATATACTGAATATAAATTATATTTATATCATGGTTTACATTCTGGAATCATGATATACGTATAAGGACCAAAGATGTAACAAATTAAGACACATGCGAAGAACAAAGCGAATATTATCCGAAGTGAAACCTTAACATAAGATGGTTAACAAACGGGTAATATAAGGTCGTAATAAAACCATATATGGTACTAGATATAAGAATATGATTATGTAAAATATGTATAATAAATTTATATTTATTATTCATTTGGTTTGAACGAGTACGACAAGATTCAAACACAAGGTAAGAGGATTTCATCTCACTTTTTTATTTCTGTGAGATACATACTATGTTCGCCACTCTTTCCTTTTGTGCGGTATATGTACTACCCATGATTTTATTCTATGTATCTTATACTTAAATTATGGGTATTCACATATCAATTTTATGATCTTTCTTTCATGGGGTTTAAGTTTCAAAAGTTACCAAATCGGTAAAATAGTTTTATCTCAATTTTCCTTCTTTGAGACTCATATTTTGTTATGCACCTAAATTCTCTTTCAAGGTGTATATACTTCCATTTTACATGTTATACAATGAATTTCCTTTCTTTAATGATATCTTAAGCTTCATGTAATTTCATTTTCTTACATGGAGAATATGATCCCAAGTTACCAAGTTATAAGAGTTTATTGAAACATTTCATCACTTTTCGAGATTGTTTTTGTTTATGCTTCCTTTGATGAAATCTTATGATCCATCTCTCAAGAACACTCATGAGTTTAATTCTCCTATGTTTATTATATCCATGTATTAGTACCATTCTTCCACTCTTCGGTACATAAGATAACGTTTTTAAGTAAAATATGACTGTCTCTCTCTCTGGTCAGAAATTTATTGTATTAAAAAACCATGTTTTCAAAAGATATTTGAAGCCCATTTTCAAGAAAGAAGTATTTTAAAAATGTTTTATAGTATTTAATGATTCCTTTATTAGTTTTCAAAGCTATTTTAAAAGATTTTTTTTTCAAAAATGTTTTATGTTTTAAAAAGCGTTTTCAATGCAGAAAGGACATTTTCCTCAAAAAATGTTTTTTAAAAGCTCTTTCAAAATTATTTTCCATCTAAGATAACATCCATTGGTTTTACTCATGCCTTTATGATGAAATTATTTAATGTTTCCATTAACATTCTTTCTCTGAATGAACTATGTTTTGATGGCATGATGTTTATGAAACTCGTTTCTCTTTCATGGGTTATATGCTTTTGAAACCCATTTCTCTTTTAGGGGTTATATGATTTTGAAACTCGCTTTTTTCATGGGTTATATTTATGATGAAATGATTATGAAACCTATCACTTTTCAAAGGTTATGACATGATTAAATGTTTATAATACCCATTTCATTTCATGGGTTATGATATGATTATTTATGATATTGTGGCACATGTATGCATGATTTCATTATGAGATGGGTGAAACCTACATCTCCCTTAAATGCATTGGGTAAAGATTTATATCTCATGAGATAGACTAAGATGGTCTTGGGAATGAACATTGAATACTAATATGGAAATGAGAGTGAACCATGACTACCAAGATAATATGAGGAGTGAACTCATGCTACTAAGATGGACATGGGAGTGAACCATGACTACCAAGATGGTATGGGGAGTAAACCTATACTACCAAGATGGTCTTGGAAGCGATGCCTTGGATACTATGGAAATCATATTATATGCTTATGTGTCTTCAAAAATTCCATGTTTTATTCCTATGTTATGCTTTCATGGCTTATGTTCTTTATTTCCTTATGATTCATGCCTTATAAACTGCTAAACCTTATGCCATCACAAGTGAAGAAAACGTTTTTAACATCACCATTTTTTATGTCGGTTATATATAACTGACATGAAAATCTGTAATACGTGGTTTTTGACTTTGATTATTTTATAACTGACGTAAAAAATACGGAGAGTAAATTTTTTACGTCGGTTATTGTAATAACCGACGTCAAAAATCCCACATGTTCGTTTTTTACGTCGGTTATAAATTAACCGACGTCAAAAACCAAATCGGGGAATTTTTTACGTCAGTTATTTGATAACCTATGTAAAAAACGAGGTATCTACGAATTTTTTACATTGGTTATTTAATAACCGACGTAAAAAAGGTGGCATCTGAGGCCTTTTTGACATCGGTTATTTTATAACTGACGCAACAACCCAACCCTCAGAATTTTTAACGTCGGTTATGTTATAACCGACTTTAAAAACCAACACCCGGAAGTTTTTACGTCGGTTATAAAATAAACGACCTAAAATCTGTGGTTTCTGATGGGTTTTTTACGTCAGTTATAGAATAACTGACGTAAAAAACCAACACGCGGCATTTTTTACGTCGGTTATTTTATAACCGACATAAAAAATGCGGTATCTGATACATTTATAACATTGGTTATTATAATAACCGACGTTATAAATGTAATAAAAATAATTTATAGAGTCGGTTATTAAATAACCGACGTTATAAAACATTTAAAAAATTAACAGGCCCCATGGATTGTCATTTATGATTTTTCGATCGACAGAGCGGCGACTCGTCTCTCTCACACGGAAAACCCTAATCGACTCTTCGATCTCATTTCATTAAAATCGTTTTTCCATCATCGTTTATCATCTTTACTCTCCTAGGATCTATTATCTCCACTCGCAACACTCAGGTAAGCCTCCCACGACTTTATTTCGTTCGTTTTTTTCCCAGATAGTCTATATTTACGTTTTGCGATTGTTTTGTTTAAACTAGGTAAGATTCTTCGATTTCGAACCCTCTTACCTTGTTTTTCCATCATCATCTTATTTATTATCACCAGATCTATTATTTCGACTCGCAATATTCACGTAAGCCTCACCTACTTCTATTTCATTTGTTTTTGTTTCACGGATGCCCGACATTGATGGTAATTTTTGTTGACATTTACAACTAATGATCTCATTCACCTATATTACTGCAATTTATATGTAAACCATTGTGATACAACCATTCCGTGTACCAGTGTGATTTATTTTATAAGTATATATGATTTTTCATGGTGGAATGTTTGTTTTGGATCCTTGTTTGTTTATATTTTGGGTAACACTTTTTGTTGTTCCATAATCTATTTACGTCACTTATTTTCGTGGACTATTATATGTCTTCATATGCTATTAAAACCCGATTCATTGCACAATAGAGCATTTTAGACTAGTAGGAGATACAGTTCATGGTTCTCATTTTGAATAATGGCATGATACCAAAACTAGTAGCTTGAGGTTAAAATCCCTAGATATGCCAAAACTAGTAGTTTGAGGTTAAAATCCCATGGTTCTGGGGGGCTGTCAAGAGGGTTGGTGGCTGTCCAGGGGGTTGGGTTCTATCCAGAGGGTTGGGGGCTGTCCAGGGTGTCCATTGAGGTGTGTGTGTGTGTGTGTGTGGGGGGGGGGGTAGTCCAGGGTGTGTGTGTGTGTGTGTGTGTGGGGGGGGGGGGTAGTCCAGGGTGTGTGTGTGTGTGTGGGTGGGGGTGGGGGGTCCAAGGGGGTGGGGGGTGTTGAAGGGGGTGGTGGGGGGGGGGGGGGGGCTGTCCAGAGGGTTTGGGGGGCTATCCAGAGGGTTGGGGGGTGTCCAAGGGGGTAGGGGGTGGGGGGTGGTGTCCAGGAGGGGTGGGGGTGCTGTTTAGAGGGGTGGGGGATATCCAGAGGGTGGGGGGATGTCCAGAGGGTTAGGGGGATATCCAGAGGGTTGGGTGGGGGGGTGTCCAAGGGGGTAGGGGGTGGTGTCCAGGAGGGGTGGGGGGTGCTGTCTAGAGGGGTAGGGGGCTGTCCAGGGGGTGGGTGGGGGGGGGGGGGTGTCCAGAGGGTTGGGGTGATGTCCAGAGGGTTGGGGGGTGTCCAAGGGGGTAGGGGTGGGGGGGGGGGGTGAGGTGGGGTGGGGTGGGGGGGGGGGGGGGTGGGGGTGGTGTCCAGGAGGGGTGGGGGGGTCCTATCTAGAGGGGTGGGGGGCTGTCCAGGAGGGGTGGGGGGTGGGGTCCTATCTAGAGGGGTGGGGGGCTGTCCAGGGGGTTGGGGGGGGGGTGTCCAAGGGGGTAGGGGGTGGTGTCCAGGAGGGGGGGTGGGGGGTGCTGTCTAGAGGGGTAGGGGGCTGTCCATGGGGTGGGTGAGGGGGGGGGGGTGTCCAGAGGGTTGGGGGGATATCCAGAGGGTTGGGGGGTGTCCAAGGGGGTAGGGGGTGGGGGGGGGGGGGGTGGGGGGTGGTGTCCAGGAGGGGTGGGGGGTCCTGTCTAGAGGGGTGGGGGGCTGTCCACTGGGTGGAGGGGGGGGGGCTGTCCAGAGGAGTGGGAGCTGTCCAAAGGGGTGGTGGTGTCCAGGGGGTGTCCAAGGGGGTGGAGGGTGGTGTTCAGAGGGTTCAGGGGGCTGTCTAAAGGGTTGAGGGGTGTCCATGGAGGTGGGGGGGGGGGGCAGTTTAGGGGTGTGTGTGTGGGGGGGGGGGGGGTAAGGGGGTGGGGGTGTCTAAGGGGGTGGGGGGGATGTAAAAGGGGGTGAGGGCCTGTCTAGAGGGTTTGGGGGTTGTTCGGGGGGGGGGGGGGGGGCTGTCCAGAGGTTTAGGAGGTGTCCAGGGGGTTGTCCAATGGGCTAGGAGGTGGGTGGTGGTGTCCAGGAGGGGTGGGGGTGTCCAGGAGGGGTGGGGGGGGGGGGGGGGGGCTGTCCAAGGGTGTGGTGGTGTCCAGGGGGTGTCCAAGGGGGTGGGGGGTGGGGGTGGTGGTGTCCAGGGGGTGGGGGGGGGATGTCCAAGGGGGTGGTGGTGTCTAGGGGTGTCCAAGGGGGTGGGGGGTGGTGTCCAGGGGGTGGGGGGGCTATCTAAGGGGGTGGTGGTGTCCAGGGGGTGTCCAAGGGGGTGGGGGATAAGTGTTAGTTGGGATTGACTACTGCATCGTGGTTTATGAGATTATGACATGATGATTGTATTGTTTCATGGATATTAGTGTTGCAATATGATTCTATTTGGTTATATATATTTTGACCAGTCGTCGACTATGAGAAAATTATGGGTTATGGGGGAGACCATATCGTGGTTTTCAAATATGCGTAGTTATCCTGACCCCATTATGCCGTGATGATTGGCTTTACATTGTGATTTTCTCCATCTGAGTTTTTATTTTAAATTTAATTTGATTCTCAGGTTTACTCCATTTTCTCCAATTTTCTATCAACCATTGGAGGCCCCATGGTTTTCTTTGATTCAATGGAATTTAAAACTGTTATATCTAACTATATTTTCTTTTTAAAATCATATTCAAGCATATTTTTTTCAATACACATAGATTTGTTTTATATTTCAATTTTTTTTTACATTCAAATTATGATTTTTTTCATATAAACATATATTTGTCTTATCTTAAAAAGATGTATAGTTTTGATATTTGTTATAGGTAATAATGAGTCGAAGTTGGATTACGAAACATCAAATGAGTAGTGAATATGAGGAATGCGTTGATGCCTTTTTGGAATTTTCTAAACGAAATGTTCCATGTAGTGACATTTTTTTCTGTCCACGCCTAAAATGTTTGAATATGAAGAAGTTGAAAAGTAGAGAGATAAAATATCATCTGATTTTTCATGGTTTTAATCCGAGTTACAACCCTTGGATTTGGCATGGTGAAACTGGATGGAATGCCACTAATGATGATGATTCGCAAGATGGTAACTTCGATGTAATTGAAAAAATGATTCGCGATATTGCAGCAGAACAAATTGAGATAGAACTGACAGTTGCGTGTTTATATGGTGATGCTGAAAAACCATTATATCCTGGTTGTACAAATTTTATGGTTTTGTCAGCGGTATTAAGATTGATTAAAATGAAGGCGAAACATGGATGGAGTGACATAAGTTTTACAGAGATACTACAATTGATGAAAGACATTCTTCCAAAAGATAACGATCTTCCAGATTCACATTATAAGGCCAAGAAAATATTATGCCTGATGGGATTAAGATACAAGAAAATACATGCCAGTCCAAATGACTGTATTATATATAGGAAGGAATATGAATTTCTGTCAGAGTGTCCTAAATGTGGGACATCACTGTATAAGGTGAAAGAAAAATCACAGGCTGATGTAGAGATTACAAAGATCCCTTCAAAGGTATTTTGGTATCTTCCTATAATTCATCATTTCAAACGTTTATTTGCTAATTCACATGATGCAAAAAAATTAAGATGGCATGCTGATGAGTGGTTATGTGATGGAAAAATACCTCATCCAGCTGATTGTCTACAATGGAAGAAAATTGATGAGCAATATTCTACATTTTGAAATGAAATTATAAATCTCAGACTAGGGTTGTGCACAGATGGAATGAATCCATACCGAACCCTCAGTAGCACACATAGTTCATGGCTTTTTTTATTGGTAATTTACAACCTCTCTCCTGAAGTTGTATGAAGCACAAATATGCCATGTTGAGTATAATGATCTCTGGTCCGAAGCAACCCGACAATGATATTGATGTTTACTTGTCACCGTTGATTGATGATTTGAAAATTTTATGGGCTGATGGTATTAGGGTGTATGATTATTATAAAATGGAATATTTTCAACTACATGCAGTTCTTTTTCTCACTATAAATGACTTCCCAACATATGGAAATTTGTCTGGATACAGTGTTAAAGGGCATAAAGCATGTCCAATTTGCAAACAACAGACGTCATATTGTCAATTGCATCATGGGAGGAAAACAATGTACATGGGTCATCGAAAGTTTTTCCTATGGATCACCCTTATAGAAGACTAAAAAGGGTATTCAATGGATCAAAAGAATTTGATATTGCTCCAAAACCTTTATCCCCTGATCTGTATTTTGAGAGGGTGAAAAACCTTGATGTGACATTGGGAAAGACACATAAATCTAGTAATGATAGACATATTTGGAAGAAAAGGTCAATATTTTTGGAGCTACGATATTGGAGATATCATGAAGTTAAACATAATATAGATGTCATGCATATGGATAAGAATATATGTGATTGTTTTATTGGAACATTGTTAGATATTAAAGTAAAGACAAAAGATGGGTTGAATGCAAGATTAGACTTACTATTAATAGGAATACGTTTGGAGTTAGCTCCCACTCCTAAAGGAGGACAAACATTTCTTCCCCCAGCTTGTCATACATTATCGAAGAGGGAGAAAATTAGCTTTTTTTCAGTGTCTTCATGATATCAAAGTGCCTCAAGGTTATTCTTCAAATGTAAAATTTTTTGTCTCATTGAAAGACTTGAAGATGATAGGTGTGAAATCACATGATTATCACATCATGATGCAAAAAATTCTACCAGTTGCATTGCGTGGAATATTTCCCATCCATGTCAGAAAGACTATAATGAAGCTGTGTTATTTTTTCAATTCAATTTGTAATAAGGCGATTGATGTGAATGCTTTGAACATTTTGTAAAAGGATGCATTTTTTATACTTTTTCAATTGGAAATGTATTTTCCTCCAACTTTTTTTGATATAATGGTGCATTTAATGATTCATCTGGTTCGAGAAATAGAGCTTTGTGGACCTATATATCTTCGTTGGATGTATCCTTTTGAAAGATATATAAAAATATTGAAGGGGTATGTTAATAATCCATATCGACTTGAAGCCTCCATTATTGAAAAGTATATTTCTGAGGAGGTTTCAAAGTCTTGTACAAGCTACTTGGATACGGTGCATCACATAGGTTTGCCTCCATCTCGCCATGAATGATTTAATATTGAGGAAAAGGGGATTTGTGGCTTGCAAGTCAAATCATTGTCAGCTGAACAGATGAAGAAGTTAGAATCATATATATTGAATAAAATATCTGATGCTCAACCGTATATCACATTGCATATTAATGAGTTGAAACAATGTCATCCAAAGAAGAAAGAAATGTGGATTTTGAATGAGCACAAAAAAACATTTTTGTCATGGTTTAAAAAGACCTTGCTTGGTATATTAGATGTATTAGAGAAATTAAAATGGATAGTGGGTGGTCCATGTTTAAATGTGATAACATGGTCCGATTATGACATTAATGGCTATACATTTTATATGAAAGCTCAGGACAACAGAAGTGTAGTTCAGAATAGTGGTGTATTGGTGTTTGCAGAAGCAATGCATTTTTCAAGTGCTAAGGACAAAAACCCAATTTCTGCATCAAGTGCATATTATGGAGTGATTGAAGACATATGGGATGTTAATTACTTTAAAATTAAAGTTCCTATTTTTAACTGTAAATGGTTTATCAGTAACAACAGTGTTAGACACGATGAATTTGGAATTACACTTATTAATCTGAATAGATTGGAAGACACAACTGATTATTTTATAATGGCAACACATACAAAACAAATTTTCTATGTAGTAGATCAATCGGATATGCAGTGGGCTGTTGTTTTACAAGGGAAAACAATATGTTGGTGAGGATGAACTAGATGAAGATGCTGATTTATGTGATATCCCTACTTCCATGGAAAGATTAACAGAACATAATGATGAGCATGTTGAAGACATGGTTTGTGCCAAAAGGAATGATCACGATGAAGGAATTTGGGAAAACAATCCATTTGTAAATTCCTAAAATTACAGGTAACATATGTTTATTTCTTGTTTACATTTATTTTTTTCATAAAATTTTAGATATTGTAAGTTTTTTCTTTATTAAAACATGTATTAAAACAAAATAAGTATAAGTTTTTGTTTGTTTTAAGTTTTTTTAGTTTACTTTATCATGTTTACCATTACATGAATTATATATCTATTATTTTTGTTCAGTGAAAATTACTTTACCATGTTTACTAGGTTTACCAGGTTTACCATGTTTAACATGATTACCATATTAACAATGTTTACTATTACGTAACTTAGTACAATTTTCTATTATCTGATTACAGTAGTATTAAAATATTTTAATTTGTATATTTGTGAACTAATATTTGTTTTTTTTGATTTGAAGGATAATGACAGATCATTCAGTTGATCAACCACATGATTCTGGAGATGAGCATATTGTTCATACCTCTAGGGATGAATATTCACATGCTCCTCTTGATGTTCCCCAATCTTCCTCATGTGCTCCTATTACGACAAAGAGTTCAAGAGTTGGTAAACGTGGGTGCACACGTTTACCAAAATTAGCACTTTCCCGTACGTAGGATCAGAGAATAGTCGTTGAGTTTGATGATGATGATATTCCTAGAGGTCCAAATGAAAAAGATTTTAAGAGTTTTGTATCAAATCAGGCTAAGAGAAAAGTAAGAATTTTGTATGATGACTGGAGAAGTGTGGAGAAAGCGATAATCTCTCAGTTGTGGGAGATGATTTTGGTAAGATATTTTACTATTGTTTGACTATTATTTAAATGTTTCTAGTATATATACTATGTTTAACCTCTTCTTTATCAGATAAAATTTGATATTCCTAACACTGGAGGAGTTAGGAAGAAATGCTTATCAATGGATGCCAGGAGATAGAGGGATTTAAAATCAACCCTCTCATCTGATTTCATTTTTGGACATAGGAGTCATGACAATCCATGTCGTATATATCCTTTTATAGATGAAGACACATGGAGACAATTTGTTTAAAGTAGAAGAAAAGAGTCATTTTTGGTAAGGGCAATGTAAAATTTTATAAGCTTTCTTATATAAATGATCTTATTAATGTTTTGTTAATGATTTCTTATTCTTAATTTATAGAAAACAGGGAAATCTCATCAGGAGATCCAATCTAAAAATGTATACCCTCATAGTTTATCTCGGGGAGGGTATGCATTTTTGGAAGAACAAATGATGGCAGAAAAATTTCAAAAACTAAGAGCTGAGTCTTCAAGCTCTGGAGAGGTGGTCCCTCCATCCCCTCCATCTAGACATGAAATATGTAAGAGAGCTCAAATGGGAAAAAAAGGGCAATATATTTTGGAATAATCGAGAATTGTAGCTGAGAGGATTGTAAGATATCTATTTTATTTGTTTAAGTTAACTATTTCCTTCATATAATTTCAATCATTACAGAAATGTTCAATTAATTAATACAGGAATCTCTTGAGGAGCAGAGATCACAGGGGGCATTTACAGCTACTGGGAGGCAAGATATTTTATCTGTAGCATTGGGAAAGCCCGAACAACCTGGTCATGTAAGAGAATATCTGGCAGGTGTATCGGTAAGAAAAGTGTTTCCACATTATTCAACTTCTAACTTTGAGGGTGTTTATAAAAAAAAATAGAATCCTTGGAGGCTGAAGTTCATAATATTAATGCGATGATGAAGGAAAATATTAGAGTGTCGGTGCAGTCTATGTTTAAAGACATGCAAAGACAATTTCAGACTGCAGCTCCCACTCTTCCACCTCCCCCTACAGACCACATTATTTATCCTCCACCTCCGCCAGTAGCTCCCACTCCACCACCTTAGCCTGCAGACCACATTTTTTATCCTACTCCTCCGCCACAGCTTCCTACTTATTGCGAGTTGTATGTTGATGATCCTCAACATCATATAGTTTCATATGGGTTGGTATATTGTATAGGAGATACAATTCATCATCAACAATTAGAGGTAAAAAATCATAGGGTCACTGTACAGGATATTATAGATAGATCAGCTCGAGTACCATTACCTACAGATGAGGTGACGACAGTTGGACATAATATCGGCCATTTTTTAATTTGGCCATCTAGACTTCTTGGACTCATTACCATAGAGGTATGAATGTTATATTTTTTATTTTATTTTTTTATTAAATTTGTTTTATCCTTTGAAAACTAATATATTTTTCTATTTATTTTTAACAGGAATACTTCAAAGGTAAAGAAATACTATATAGAAAACAACAAAGAAAAATGGCTATGACATCAGATATAGATTCTAGTAGTCTTGACAGATTTTCAAGATATTCAAATTTTTTGGCGGGTCATTATGAGTTTCCAATGGAAGCTCATGTTTATGGACGTGCAATAACTATGGGGATTATGAAAACTGATATCATGGAGCTCGTTACTGGAGATAAGTTGGGCATCAACGTGGTGCAAATTTTTTCCATGTAAGTCTTAACACCTTTTCCCTGCTCTATATTTATTAAAAATGTATACTTATGTCTATTTTGTATTAGGTATCTTTATAACATTTGTGAGAGGAATGAGCTGACAGATGTATATGGATTCATGGACCCGCAATTGATTTCCCTTGAAGCATGTGCATTGGATGAGGAACAAAGAATGCTTTATATTGCTGAAATACTTGAACAGAATATAGTCACACAATGTTGGATGATGCCTTTTTGTGAGAGGTATGAAACACATCTCTCTCAAATATTTTATTATCTTTTAACATAAAAAAACACTAACCTTAAATTTTCTTTTATCAGTGATCATTGGATGTTAGGGGTTTTTTTCCCAAGGGAGAAAACACTTTATTGGATATGCTCTGTCCATGATGATGTTCAGAAAAGTTTTAATAATATATTGGAAAAGTAAGTTTCAATTTCTCAATAGTTTTATATATTATAATGAATTTTAAATTTACCCCATTCGTATTATTTTCTAACAGGGGATGGGTCTACTTTCGAAAAAACACAAAGAAAAGGAATGCAAAGATCAAATATGTAAATGTGAAGGTAAATATCCATTTATAATTTGTACCTTTTGATTTATTACATAAAAATAATATATTGAATTCACACTCATTCAAACAGAATTTTCATGAACAACAAGGTTTCATCGAATGCGGATATTATATGTTAAGATTTATGTATGAAATAATAACAACTGGGACAGTTGTGAACTTTGACCTGGTAATATTTCCTTTTAAACCTTTGTATAATATTTTAATTTGATTTATTCATTATACACGTTAACTACTATACTTTTCATTTGTAGCTATTTGATGACCCTAAACCCTATACTGCTCAAGACATCAAACACTTACAAGTGGAGTGGTCAAATTATTTTACTGGTTTGATTGAATTTTAGTTGTAGTGTAAAATGTAATTTTGAATATTGTCATTGTAATTGTGTATTTGGTAGTCGTTTAGGTTGGATTTAGTTTTTTTTGAAGTTGATAGTGTAAGTTTTGAATGTTATATATGTGAATGTTTAATTTTTCTCTACTTCTTATTTTGGTCTACTTATGGCGGTTTTTTCTGGTATGGATTTTGGTCTAGGGGGGGAGGGGTTCCAAGGGTGTGTGGGGGTGTTCAGTGGGGTGGGGGTGTCCAGGGGTGTGGGAGGGCTGTCTGGTGGGGTGGGGGGGGGGGGTCCTGGGTGTCCATGAGAGTGGGCGGGTAGTCCAGGGGGGTGGGAACGTTTCTAGGAGGGTGGAAGGGCTGTCTAGGGGAGTGGGAGGCTGTCCAGGGGCGTCTTGTGGGGTGAGGGGGGTTTCCAGGGGTGTGGGAGGGCTGTCTAGTGGGGTGGGTGGGTGGGGGGGATATCTAGTGGGGTGGGGGGGGGGGGGGGTCTAGGGTGTCCATGGGGATGGGGGGGGGGGGGGGCAGTCCAGGGGGTGGGAGAGGATGCACCGCCACCCCTCGGGGGGCTGAACGCCATGGGAAGGTATTCATCACTACCACATGTGAAACATTTTGAGAGCTAAAGCTTCGCATGTGGGAGTGATGAGTACCTTCCAGTGGCGTGCCCCCCGAGGGGGTGTCCAGGAGGGTGGGGGCATCTTGTGGGTGTCCAGGAGATGGGGGGGGGGCAGTCCCGAGGGTGGGGGGGAGCAATCCAGGGGTGTGTGGGGGGGGGGGGTGTCCAGGAGGGTGGGTGGCAGTCCCGGGGGTGGGGGGGGCAGTCCAGGGGTGTGGGGGGGGGGGGGTGTCCAGGAGGGTGGGGGGTCATCCAGGGGTGTGGGGGGCTGTCCAGGGGGTGGGGGGGGGGGAAGTCTGGGGGGGGGGGTTGTCCAGGGGGTGGGGTGGGGGGTGTCTAGGGGTGTGGTGGGGCAGTCCAGTGGGGTGAGGGGGTTTGGTCTGTTTTTGGTAACTTTTTGATCTGTTTTAGGTGTGTGAGAGGGCTATCCAGGGGTGTGGGAGTGCTGTCCAGGGGGTGGGGGGGGGTATATAGGAGGATGGGGGGGGGGGGGTTTCTAGGGGTGTGGGGGGCTGTTCAGGGGGTGGTGGGGATGTACAGGGGTGTAGGGGGGCTATCCAGGGGGGTCGGGGGGCAGTCCAGGGGTGTAGGGGGGGGGGGGGGGTGGGGGGGGGTGTCCAGGGGTGTGGTGGGGGCTGTCCAGTGGGGTGAGGGGGGGTGTCCAGGGGGTGGTGGGGTAGTCCAGGAGGGTGGGGGGGGGGGTGGGGGTGGGGGGTGGGGCGGGGGGGGGGGTGGGTGGGGGTTGTCCAGGTTTGTTGGGGGCTATCTAGGGGGTGGGGGGGGGCAGTCTAGGGGTGTGGGGGGGTGTCCAGGGGTGTAGGGGGCTGTCTAGGGGGTGGTGGGGAAGTCTAGGGGTGGTGGGGGGGGGGGTTGTCCAGGGGTGTTGGGGGCTATCCAGGGGGTGGGGGGGGGGGGGCAGTCCAGGGGTGTGTGTGTGTGTGGGTGGGTGGGGGGGGGGTGTCCAGGGGTGTGGTGGGGTGTATAGGGGGTGGGGGGAAGTCCAGGGGTGTGGGGGGTGTCCAGGGGTGTGGGGGATATTCAGGGGGTGGTGGGGAAGTCCAGGGGTGGAGGGGGGGGGGTGTCCAGTGGGTGGGGGGTTGTCCAGGGGTGTTGGGGGCTATCCAGGGGGTGGGGGGGGGGGGGGCAGTCCAGGGGTGTGTGGGGGGGGGGGGGGGGGTGTCCAGGGGTGTGGTGTGGTGTCCAGGGGTGTGGTGGGGGCTGTCCAGTGGGTTGAGGGGGGTTCTGGTCTTTTTTTGGTAACTTTTTTGGTCTATTTCAGGGGTGTGGGAGGGTTGTCCAGAGGTGTGGGAGTGCTGTCCAGGGGGTGGGGGGGGGGGGTATACAGGAGGGTGGGGGGATTTCCTAGGGTGGTGGTGATGTCCAAGGGTGTGTGTGTGTGTGGGGGGGTGTCCAGGGGTGTGGTGGGGGAAGTCTAGTGGGCTGAGGGGGTTCTGGTTTGTTTTTGGTAACTTTTTGGTCCGTTTTAGGGGTGTGGGAGGGCTGTCCAGGGGTGTGGGAGTGCTGTCCAGGGGGTGGGGGGTATACATGAGGGTGGGGGGTTGTCCAGGGGTGTTTAGGGCTATCCAGGGGGTCGGGGGGTAGTCCAGGGGTGTGGTGGGGGCTGTCTAGTGGGGTGAGGGGGGGGGGGGTGGGAGGGCTGTCCGTGGGTGTGGGAGTGCTGTCCAGGGTGTGTAGGGGTATACGTGAGGGTGGGGGGGTTTTCCCGGGGTGTTTGGGGATGTCTAGGGGGTCAGGGGGCAGTCCAGGGGTGTGGTGGGGGCTGTCCAGTGGGGTTGAGGGGGGGGGGTGTTCAGGGAGTGATTAGGGGCTGTCCAGTGGGGTATGTTTTAAATGTTATCAATGTAAATGCTTAATTTTTCTTTGGTTCTTGTTTTGGTCTACTTCTGTTTTTGTGGTACGAATTCTTGATTTGGTTTCTGGTTGTTTCTAGGGAGAGCAGAGGACTGTATTCCATTTTAAAAAAAAATTGTTCTTCCACGTCGGTTATTTTATAACCAACGTGATAAAGGAATTTGGAAGGGTTTATCACATAGGTTATTTGAATAATTGACGTGATAAAAACCTGTGGAATGGTTTATCACGTTAGTTATTTAATAACCGACATGATAAAAGGCCTGGGAAATGGTTTATCACATCAGTTATTATATAACCAACGTGATAACCATTTCCCAGGGGGGTTATCACGTCGGTTATTAAATAACCAAGGTGATAAACATCCCCGGAACTGTTTTATCACGTCGGTTATTATATAAGCGACGTGATAAAGGCCTGGGAAATGGTTTATCACGTCGGTTATTATATAACTGATGTGATAAACACCCCTACACTAGTTTATCACATCAGTTATTATATAACGGATGTGATAAACCCTCCCCCCTGGTTTTTTCACATCGGTTAATTACTAACCAACGTGATAAACACCGCAGTGTTATGTTTTTTACGTCGGTTTTTAAATAACTGATGTAAAAAACAATATTTATAACGTCATCCGTATTAACGTCGGCTAAAAACCGACATAAAAAATGAAAAATAACTGACGTAAAAAACATTTTCTGCACTAGTGCATGATCCATGTATATGATCTTTGACATACAAGGTATGATATTATATTTTCATGATCATGTTCTCATACCCTTATGCTTATGATTATGTTTAAATATCTCTCCTGTTTACCCTTACTGAGTATTTGAGACCACCCCTTTTAATTTTTCCTTCCCTTGGTTATGAAGATATGTATTATGTTCGATGTGTCTAAGAAGGGTGCTAGTCAAGAAGAACCTAGTGGGAGATATTGTAGCTCGCTTTTGTAAAAGCCACTAAACTAGTATGGTCTTTGGGCATTTGTTTGTATAATGTTTTAAGTATTATGAAAATGTTATGTAATGTTAATGTATGAAAAGTGAGGGTCTCTATATTTGGTATCATAGAAAAGGTTTAGTTAACCTTTGGAAGCTAAGATGATAAAACCTTAGTGAGATCCCTAAGTTCATGTCTAAGGATAAGTCTAAGGATAAGGAAAAACATAGGAAAATGTCCTCAAATTTTGGTAAGGATAGAGTGAGTGGTTTCCTAGAAATACATCTCTATTTGGATACTACAAGTGGATGTGGCTCTGGTACAAATGTACCTAGGGGTAACAACTCCGATAAGATGTTCTGTGCCTGACTCGGGGTAATATGCTACACAACAATGGACCTTACTGTGCACCTAGTTTGACACTCTCGGGGGATATGCTTTGGGAATTCACAAACTTTTCATGAACCATCATTAAGGATTTAAAAATAACCTGGCTATGAATAACCTAGGATAAACCTAAGGTTTCATAGATTAAGGAATATGTCATAAATTAGACATCTAATAAATGACTTTTCATGATTATGTGGTTCCTCATTATAATAATTGTTTCTTACTCTATGCTTTTGGTTTTATTCAATGACTGAACCTGAAGGAACCACATTAATGGTGATTGTGATGGAAAATGCAACGATTTTCCTCCTAAGCACCCATATACTATGGGAGTTGGAATGAAAAACCTCATTGCTGTGCTCACATAACTTTATCAAGCTATGAATCATGGAGGAATTATAAATGAGAAAAGGAGGGAACACCATTCTATTGAGTCTTTCATGAGGTAATGTCTACCTTATTTTAGAGGTTCTTCTGACCCACTTGTTGTTAAAAAATTGATCAATACTACATATTCTCCTTTCTCCAGTGTTTGGATCATGATAAAGTCATTCTGGCTGTCTATTGATTAGAAGGTGAAGCTAACTAGTGGTGGACTCCAATCAAGAATACGAGGTAGAGATATGAGATTAAATCCATGGATTGGGATAAGTTCAAGAACTTATTTTTCAATAAGTACTTTCCTTAAATTCTCCATACCAAGATGGAGAAAGAGTTCCTTAAGTTTAAGTAAAGGGATAATGAATCTATTGGTACCTACAAGTATAATTTCACAAGACTTACGAGGTGCACTTCAGGAATTATCATCCAATCTAAAAGTAAAGATGATAGGTTCTTCAGTGGCTTAAAGCCAAGTCTTAGAAATGAATTGGTCAGAAGAGACTTTAATAGCTATGAAGATATTGTGCATTGTGTAATCAAGGTTGAAATGGAGGTTGGTGTCACGTATTAATCTCATGGTTTTGACAAGAAGAGCAATATGGAGTTTAAAGGAAAATCTAAAAACCATGAAGAGAAGAAGATGATCTTCCCTTTATTCTATAAGTGTGGGAAGAATCATGGAGGAAATTATCTTAAGGGGTCTAATAAATGTTTTAAGTGTGTAAGGGAAGGCCACCAGACATTTTATTACTGAAGTAATGGATATAAATTAGCTAACATTATGAATGTGGAAAAACCATCACCGAATAAACCTCCCATGATTTAGTGCTACAAGTGTAAGGAGAATGGACATTATGCTAACCACTGCCCAAACACAAGGGTTGGTGATGATAATCGACGTCATCAACCTCTTAAGCTTAGGGACAAGGGGAAATCTCATGCAATCACTATTTCTGATGAGGGGTGAAATAACAATGTGATGAAAGGTACACTTACCATCCACTCTAAAACTACTAATGTCATATTTGATTCTAGATCTACCCACTATTTCATATCTAAATAATTTTCTAAGGGTGTTAAGATTCCACAAAAACAATTAGATGTAGAATTACTAGTATAAACCCTTAATGGTATGATGATTACATCTTAAGTCTATGATTCCTCTTCGGTTGAAGTTTCTGGGAATGTGCTTCCTAAAAATCTTGTCATTATTCCTTTGATTGAATTTGATGTTATCTTAGGCATGTATTAAATTTCTATGCATAAATCCCACATCAATTGTTAAGTAAGGGAAGTTAATTTTGATATTTCAAACCCTCCTATGATCATCCATCCATGTGATGATAAGTACAAACTTCTTATGGAGATTATATCCAACATATGGGTCTTAATTCCCATTCAAAAGGGTTGTTTATTTCAAATGGTTGGGGATAAAATCAGCATAGATGATATGCCTATAGTTTGGGATTTTATGGATGTCTTTCCGGAAGAGGTACCTAGTCTTCCAACAAAATGTGAAGTTGAGTTCTCAATAGAATTAATACCTAGTTCCACACCAATTTCAAAGACTCATTATAAAATGGCTCTGATTGAGTTGCAGGAATTGAAGAAGAAACTCTAAGAAAACCTTAATAATGGATTCATTCATCCAAGTGTGTCACCTTGGGGTGAACCCATTCTTTTTATGAAAAATAAAGATAGATAAATATGAATATGCATTGATTATTGGGAGTTGAACAAGATCACAATCAATAAGAAGTATCCTCTTCCCCGTATTGATGAATTGTTTGATCAATTGCACAGAGCTCAATACTTTTTCAAGATCGACCTTTATTCTAGATATCATCAATTGAGGGTCAAGAAAGAGGATATACCCAAAAAGACATTCTGTACAAGGTATGGACACTAATAATATATAGTGATGATTTTTAGTCTTACTAATTCCCCTCCTATATTCATGGATTTAATGAATAGAGTCTTTAGAGATTATCTCGATCATTTTTGTGTTAGTCTTTATAGATGATATTCTTATCTATTAAAATATCAAGGAAGAACATGGAGATCATGTGAGAATTTTAATAAATACCATAAGGAAGGAGAATCTATATGAAAAATTTACAAAGTATGAATTTTGACTGTAAAAGGTTTCATTTTTGGGTCACATAATCTCAAGAGATGGTATAATAGTAGATCCATCAAAGATGGAGGCTATTGAATACTGGCCTAGATCAACCACAGTGACTGAGATCCATGGCTTTCTTGGTTTAGTTGGATATTATCGACGGTTTGTGGAGAATTTCTCGTGATTATCTAATCCTCTAACCAAGTTAACTCGAAAGGGTGTCAAGTTCCTCTTGAAAGATGAATGCGAGGAAAAATTCAAGGAACTGAAGAGAAGGTTAGTTAGTGCACCTGTGCTTACATTACCCTATAGTGGAGAAGGGTTTTTAATCATTAATGATGCATCCAAGAAGGGATTGAAAAGTGTTCTTATGCATAATAAAATGGTTATCACTTATGCCTTATTGTATTTGAAGATTCATGATCAAAATTTATCAACTCATGATTTGGAGTTAGCAGTAGTATTCTTTTCATTAAATATATGAAGGCATTATCTTCATGGAGCAAAGTGTGATATATGTATATATATATACTGATCATAAAAGCTTGAAATATATATTCACATATAATGAGTTGAACATGCGCCAGAGAATATGGTTAGAGTTGATAAAGGATTATGAATGATCAATACATTACCACCTTGGGAAAACAAATAAAATGACATATGCTTTGAGTCAAAAGGATCATGCTAGATTATCCATCACGAGGATAACAAAAGATCCAATATTTATGGATTTGCAAAGTATGGATCTAGAAATCCTAAATGAATGGGAACAGTCTTATCTTTCTCAAATGAATGTTCAACCCTCTATCCAAGTGAAGATTAATGAGGCACAGAAGGAAGATGAAGAGATGCAAAATAAATTTATAAATATTCCCAAGTTTAACCTTGATCAGGATGAAATGATAAGGTTTATGAACCGTGTATGAATTCCTTCCATACCATATTTTAAGAAGGATCTATTAGAGGAAGCTCATAGTTCTTCATTATTTATTCATCCTGGAAGTATGAAGATGTATAGAGACTTGAAAGAATACTTCTAGTGAGATGACATGAAGAGAGATATCGAAGAGTTTGTATCTTAGTTCTTGGTATGCCAGTATGTTAAGGCTAAAAGACAATAGTCAAAGGGGATGTTGCATCCATTAACCATACCATAATGGAAATGGGAGAACATTGTTGAGCAAGTGTTGTTTTCAACAATACATAATATTTTTTTTAAAAGGGGGAGATTGTTGAGAACAATAATCTATCTCTATGATGATTTTGATGCTCACAAATACCCTTAATTGTTTTCTAATGATTTTATTTTTAAGTATATTTAAGGAATTTATTATTCATTATATTTTTATTTTTGGAAGAAATATTTAAGTTCTTGAACAATGAGATTTAATTGCTAAAGTATTTGCATTAGCATGTTCTGGAAACACTGTTCATGCTCTACATATTTGGGAATTTCTTAAGCATGTTATGGAATCATTGTTCATACCCTATGTGAAGAAACGTAGCGTAAGGATAGAATACGGTGTATACTTTTTGAGTTATCAGAAAAGTATGGTTAATCAACCATACGTTATCAGAAAAGTATGGAAGAGGAACCCTATGTTAGGAAGGAACCCTACGTTTGGGATATTAAAAATTATAGGAGAAGAACCGTACATAAGTTTTAAATGTTATGTTTGTTTCTCAAAATTATGGTTCATCAACCTTACTTTTGTGAACAACCTTACGTTTCATCAAAAGTATGGATCACATTCCTTAATTTTGGAAGCTTATAAAAGTATGGATCATTTATCATATATTTTAATGTTAAAAATAAAATTATGGATGATCAACTCTATGTTTTTGATCAACCCTACGTCATCAACTTTATGTTTGCGATCTATCTTATGAATGCTATACAGTTCAACCTTACGTTTGGCGTCAAAGAATTAAAGACAATATTATTATGAAATGGTCTACAAGCGGTTTATTAAGTTGATTTTAAGCCGGATCAAAAGTTGTTTTTAATACGTGTCTTTGAATGATTCAAAGATATTTTATCTATGATTCAAAGGATCAATTTAAAATGATCTTTTCATGCCGAATTTCAAGGGGAGTTACAACTGCTCTGTTAATTCAAATGTTTAAATATCACGAGTCAGAAGACAAATTTTGTGGATATAAATCTTCAGGAGAAGTTCTCATCGTTATTATATAGATGTTATATATACACAGATACAATCAAGATATACATATCTGCTGATTTCGAAGAGCAAAAAAGCTCTATTTATTGAAGAAGAAGAATCTCGATAGAAGATTCACTCTTTCGTCATCGAAGATCTATTGTGAGTCTACTGCTGCTGAAGTTGTGAATTATATTTCTATATCTACTAAAACCGGATCGAATCAGAATAACTCTTACTTGAAGATCACTATTTCTGAAGACAACTATCCATCTACTGTCAATTGAATTCTGTTGTAATTGTGAAGAAAAACGAGAAAGTATTTTCAAAGAATAATTTTTTTTATCTTGAGTGACTAGCTTCTCATAATAAGTTATGTAGGTTCTGTGAGTGAACCAGAAGGCTCTATTTTTCCTTAGATTATAAAGGTGTCAACTGCCTATACTTAGTTGTGGAACAATTTGTTGACAAGAGGAATAGATAGTGAAAATCCCCAAGCTCGTAGAGTAGAGTATTGGTGGAGTGGACTTGGGGCCTTCTGTTCCCCGAACCACTATACATCGTGTGTCTTTTCTATTTAAATTTTCGCTACATTAATCTATCTGATTAAAGTCAAAGGGCAGAACATGATTTTGCAAAGAATTTTTTAAAGACACAATTCACCCCCTCTTGTGTATATTTGGTATATCCCGATCCAACAATTGGTATCAAAGGTGGAGCTTTCTGATAAATCCTCAACAAGATGAAAGTGATTAAGGATTATACACAGAGCAAGATGAATGATACAAGAGAAGGAATGTCTATGTCCAGAGCACCGTACTTCAATGGAGAAAATTATGGATGCTGGAAATCAAGAATGATAATATATCTAAAAAACCTTGGATACAGAGTATATTCTAAGATTCTATGAAATACCTGAGAAAACTGAAACATGGAGTGCAGCTACTGAAGTAGAATATGATATGAACTCAAAGGCAATGAATGAAATTATATGTGGTTTAGGAATTGATGAATTTAATAGAGTATCTCAATTCCCGGCAACATATCAGATGTAGAAAACTATTGCTGTTGCTTATGAAGGAATTGAGAATGTCAGGAAAATGCGATATGCTACTGCTAAGCTTAAATTTGATACATTCATAATGTTTAAAGGTGAAGTAATTACTCAAATGAATGGAAGATTGATAGAAATTGTCAACAATATAACTGCCTTGGGAGAATCAACCAAACAAGCTGATCAATATTTAAAAGTATTGAGAGTACTGCCTACTAAATGGAATGGAATCTCTGCTGCAATTAGATAGTCAACACCTGTCAAAGACTTAACCATGATAGAGTTGATTAGAACACTTATGATGTATGAAGCCGATATGCAAGATAAAGCAAATGAGCATAAGGTTCTAATCAAGAGAGAAGACACTTCCTTAAAAGTTTCATTTCAAGGGAAAAGAAAAAAGCTAAAGAAAAAAGAAGTAAAGGTGAAATTAGAAAGTTATGATTCATCAAATTCTAATATAGAACTAGCTCAGCTAGCCAGAAAGTTTAGTAAATTCTACAGAAATAATAAAGGTTTCAGAAAAACTCTAAAAAAGGAAGTCAAATGTTATGAGTGCAAGAAGATGGGTCATATCAGACCTGACTATCCTTAGTTAAAAGAATACAAGAAGAATAAGTTCTTCAAAAGGAATGATTATGAGCAAAAAGACAAGAAAGAAATGAAAGCTATATGGAGTGTGTCAAAAGACTCCAACAACTCTTCAAAATTAGACTCAGAGAAGGAATAAGTAAATCTAAAATCCAACATGTGCTTTATGGCAGAAATAGATGAGGTACAGACATACTACTATTCTGACTCTGACTCTAGTTATGAAACAAGATATTCTAATGGAAAACTTGTAGCCTACTGCAACATGCTTGAAGAAAAATATGATTCTCTTTTTAAGAAGCATAAGTCATTAAAGAACATTCACAAGGCTATTTCATATGAAATAGATACAATAATAAAACAATTTAATGAGTTAACTGATAAGTATAATTCAATTAACATTGACTATACATATCATGAATCTAAAATAAAAACACTAAAAATTGAAGTAGAAACATATAAAAGTGCAGCCCTCATTTTTACTAAATGAGAAAACTCATTGAATGAAATTCTTGGGAAAACTATCATTAAGAAAGAAAGATTTGGAATTGGCAGTAAAGGTAAAAAACCTAAGCTGTACAAGAATTATTTTGTTCCAAGCACAAAAATATTAAATTTTAGTTACTGTGGAACAAGGGGACATATTTCTAAAAAATATTTCTAAATACAACCTCAAATAAGTGGTATTAATAAATCTTTTGTTTCAAAAAATTTATTTGATTCTACTAAATTTAGAAAAACAAAGCAAGTCTGGATTCCCAAATCTTTGCTGGCTAACACAACTGGACCCAATAGAATATGGGTACCAAAACAATCTATTTAAATGCCTTTGCAGGAAGCAGGTCACAGAAGCAAAAAGACCATATGGTATATGGACAATGGCTGCTCAAGGAATATGAGTGAAAGCTCATCGAATTTCTCTACACTCACTCAAAAAGATGGTGGACTTGTCACTTTTGGTGACAATGCCAAAGGGAAAATCATCAGCATTGGAATAGTTGAAGATCCAGAAGCTGTCTCAATCAACAAAGTACTTTATGTACAAGGATTGAAACACAATATGATAATTATCTCCCAAATTTGTGATAATGGTTATGCTTTTTATTTTTCTAACAATTGCTGTTCTATTTTCAAAAATAAACTACTTAAATTTAGAGCACAAAGAACTGACAATGTGTATTCCCTAGATTTAAATTCCTTGTGTAAACAATAAGTAAACTGCTTAACTAATAAGATAAATGAATCCTGGATCTGTCATAGAAGACTTGGACATTACAATATATATGATTTACATAAATTATCCAAGAAACAACTAGTTTCTGATTTACCTAGTCTCAAGTTTGAAAGTGATAGATTTTGTGATGCATGCCAACTTGACAAACATCACAAATAATCCTTCAAATCTGTTAACAAAATTGCTACATCTAAACCTCTAAAACTTATCCATATGGATTTTTTGGACCTTCAATAGTATCAAGATTGCCTGGTAAACTATATGTATATGTTTTAGTTGATGACTATTCTAGATTTACATGGATTTTCTTTTTAAAATTTAAAAATGAATCTTTTACATTATTTGAAAGTTTTTTCAAAACTATTCAAAATGAAAAAGGTTTTAAAATAATTTCATTACAAAGTGATCATGGTGGAGAATTTGAGAATCTGGAATTCAATTCATTTTGCTTAAATATGGGTATTAAACATACCTTCTCTGCACCAAGAACACCTCAACAAAATGGAATTGTTGAAAGAAGAAATAGGACTATTCAGGAAATGGCTTAGACTATGCTAAATGAATATAGTCTTCCTACCTATTTTTGGGCAGAAGCTGTAAGTACAACCTGCTATATAATGAATAAAGTTTTAATTAGACCAATTTTGAAAAAGACACCTTATGAACTCTAGAATAAAAAAAAACCTAAAGTAAATTACTTCAAAGTTTTTGGATGCAAGGTTTACACCTTAAACACCAAAGACAATCTTGGTAAGTTTGATCCAAAATCTAATGAAGGCATTTTCTTAGGATATTCTGCTACTTCCAAAGCTTATAGAGTTTTTAATAAAATGTCAAGGATTTTTTATGAATCAGTTCATGTGAAATTTTATGAAACTGATCCCTTTGAGAAAAGGATAGATCAAATAGATGAGCCTGATTCTAATGATAACATGAGACTTGAGAACCTGAAAGGTGATTTTGAAAAAGATATAAATGAAATTCAGTCCAGTCCAGAAGAACATGACACTGAAGAACCTATAAGTGTACTACCTAGATAGTCAAAGACCCTAAAGAACCACCCTTTAGAAACTGTAATAGGAGACTTAGAAATAGGAATAAAAACTAGAAGGAACAAAGGAAATCTTGTTGAATTTTCTACCTTTCTATTCCAATTAGAACCCAAGTCTATAGAAGAACCTTTAGATGATGAAAGTTGATTGATAGCAATGCAAGAAGAACTAAACCAGTTCAAAAGAAATGAAGTTTGGAAATTAGTTGAAAGACCATAGAATTATCCAGTGATTGTAACCAAATGGGTCTTTAGAAATAAACAATATGATCAAGGAATAATAAATAGAAATAAAGCGAGACTAGTATCTAAAGGATATAATCAAGAAGAAGGTATAGATTATGATGAGACCTTTGCACCTGTAGCTAGATTAGAATCCATTAGAATCCTCTTAGCATATGCATCTCATATGAATTTTAAATTATTTCATATGGATGTTAAGTATGCCTTTTTAAATGGTTATTTAATGGAGGAAGTTTATGTTGAGCAACCTCATGGTTTTGAAAATTCACAAAAACCAATTTTTTTTAAACTTACTAAAGCTCTTTATGACCTTAAACAAGCACCTAGAGCTTGGTATGAAAGACTAAGATCTTTTATCTTGAAAAATGATTTTATTTTTGGAATATTAGATCCAAAACTATTTAATAAAATGGTAAATTATAATATTTTATTGGTTCAAATTTATGTTGATGATGTAATTTTTGGATCAACTAATAAATCTCTTTGTCATGAGTTTTCAAATCTAATGCAAAAAGAATTTGAAATGAGTATGATGGTAGAATTAAATTTCTTTTTAGGACTTAAAATTTATCAAAAATATTTTGAAAATGTTTTAAATCAAATAAAATACATTACTGATTTACTAAAGAAATTTGGACTTGAAAACAATAAGACATATACAACTCCTATGTGTACTAATATAAAACTTGATTTGGATGAAACTAGAAAATCAGTTGACAACAAGTTATATAGAGGTATGATTGGTAGTTTATTATATCCTACTGCTAGTAGGATAGATAAAATGTATTCAATATTTATTTGTGCAATATTTCAATCAAATCCTAAAGAATCCCATTTAACTACTGTTAAAAGAATTTTTAGATATTTAAAAGGAACTATTTTTCAATCTCTTCTTTATCCCAAAACGTCTGATTTTAATTTAATTTCATATTCAGATGCAGACTTTCGAAGTTGTAGATTAGATAGGAAAATCACTTCAGGTACTTGTCATTTTTTAGAAAAATCCTTAGTGTCATGGTTAAGTAAGAAACAACACTAAGTTTCCCTATCAACAGCTGAGACAGAATATGTATCTGCTGGAAGTTACTGTGCATAAGTATTGTAGATGAAAAACACTCTTATGGATTTTGGACTAAGTTTTAATAGTATGCCTATTTTATGTGATAATACTAGTGCTATAAATATTTCAAAAAATCTTATTAATCATTCTAGGACTAAACATATTGATATTAGACATCATTTTCTAAGAGACCATGTTCTTAAAAAGGGTATATTATTAGAATTTATAAGTACTGAAATTAAATTAGCTGATATTTTTACCAAACCACTTCCTACTGCAAGGTTTGATTTTATTAAGGGGAGATAGGTTTATTTAATTTTAAATAAAGTTTTATTTTATTATGCTGTTTCTTTCTTTTAATACTATTTAAAATAAATTAGTTATTTGTTTTTAAAATGGAATAATGTTTTTTTCTTCACATGATCAATTTTATTTATTTTTAAAATCTATGTAATAATTATTGACGACATGAGAATCAATGCTGTCAGAAACATTTTGAATTATGAATCATTTCATGTTTACCAAAAACCCTTTCGAACCTATGGCGCTTTACCACTCTTTGTCTATTCGAACCCGAACCTTTGAAACCCTAATCCTCTTTTGAACCTTCAAAGATTTTTCAACAGAAATGGCCAAGAACAAGAGAACTGATGAGTCTGAGACCAGCACTGCCAAGAGACAATGATCCTAAGGAAGAAAAATTTTGCAAGGAAAGGTCATAGATCTGGAATGGTTATATCAGATGAACCTGTTGCTGAAGAAAGATCTTGCATTTCAAAACCTTGAATAGAAATTTACTAAAGATTTTACAGAGTTTCTATATGAGTTAGAACTTCATTATTTCCTTAAATCTATTCAGTTTAGTCTAGGGAAAGATGAGGATACTATGGTAGCTAAGATTGAAGATAGAGAAGTTTCAATATCCTCTGTGGAGATTGGTCAGATACTAAACTACCCTCATGAGCAAGTATTTCATTTTTATTTAAAGAATATAGGTGATTCAGTATATAAGTTTGAAAATATTATGTCTTTTATTTTTGCTTCTACATATATAAAGAAGATGATGGTAAAGGACTTGGAGCCTGATCAGAAAATCCTAGTGAAGTTTGTGCAAACAGGGATTGCACCGAGGATGTATGAGATGGAGAAAATCTTGTATTCAGACATGTATATAATGTATCTATTGATGAGTAATATAAGACTTAATTTTCCTAGGTAAATGGTAAGGTACCTTCATTATTTTTTTCAAACAGAAGCACACATAAATTTTTATCCATTTGGTAGATTTATATAAAAAATTTTGTTCAAAAAGGATATGGTAAGGCTAGTGGAAGCCAGATTTAGATTCCATCATAGTAACACTTTTGGTGCTAGAACCCTGAGAAATATTGGTTACTTCTGGAGCACATTGAAAGGAAAACTTTTTCCAGTGGGAGCTGAAGAAAAAGAAAAAAGTGCTCAGGCTTAATCTGTTAAGTCCAAGGAGGGATAGACTGAATCAAGAGTGAGCACTGTTGTAAGAAGAATAAGATTTGAAAATAAAGAAGCTCAAGAAGAAAGTAGTCAGGAGGAACTTCAGATTCAAAGGAAAAGAAATTCTAATGCTCATGAAGAACTTAGTTCACATGTTTTAACATCAACAAATTTACTCACTTACAGTTTTTTCAGAGAAGCAACTGTTGAGAAGCCACAAGAAAAGGTTACTGCTCAAATTAAAGTGACTCATCAAGTATAATATGAAATTAAAGAAGAAGTTTAAACTGAAACTCAAGAATAGGTTGTGGTTGTAACTGAAATTGAATCCCAAATTTTAGCTGAAACTGAAGTTACAATTGAAAAAGAAAAGGAGGCAGAGCCTGGTGAGGATGCGGCCAGTCCTCAGAAAAATCAAGAAGATATCATTTTAGAAAATTCAGTAAAATAAATGATTACTGATGTTCATAATGATAATGTTTCTGAAGTTCATACAGAGGTAATTAATGAGGATTTTTCTGTGTAAGAGTTTGGAAAAGACTCTGAGGAAAAGTCTATAGACTAGCCATCTCAGGAGGAAGGAAAAGAAAAATCTGATGCAAACTCATTTCCATTAGTACCGCTGCATCACATTGAAGCTGAGAATGAGAATCAAGCACAGAGTGCCTCTAATTCAGTGACTAAGGAAGTAGATGAGATGTAAAAGAAACTGAAAAGTTTGGAATCTGAAAATGTTACTCTGAAGAGAGTCTTAGAGAAAGAACAGTTGAAATTTCAGAGACTCAAAGGAAGTACTGTTTCAAGGCAGGAAGTTGAAACTTTTAAGAAAACGATGTTGACAGAAGTATCCAAGATGAAATCAGAAATGGTGATGAAGTCATACCTGTCAGAGTTTAAAGACTATATGGAGATACAGTTTGCATATGTCAGGACTGGTGAAGCTAGTGGATCAGGTACTTCGCTTGATTTAATCAGAAGATTTCAGGCTATCACAGCAGAAATGAGTAATATGAATGACAGATTGCATGATTTGCAATGAAATAGTTCTCCACTATCATTCTTATTATATAATCAGAGATTTTTGGTTGACCAGTTGACCTCAAGTGAACCAATTATTGGAATTGTACTAACTTAGTTTACAGAAAATTTAACTCTGTTTATGGAGAAGGAAGAAAGACTTCATGAGTTTTTCAGAGTAAATATGATAGAAGATATTCATATGACTCAGGAGAATAGAGATCTTATTATTAAGCTGGGATATGGAATAATGAAAAGGCTGAGGGAGCAGTTGACAGAAATCAAGGCCATTGTTCAGAGGAGATAGACCCTATCTCATACCCTTACCACACATTGATTCCCGAGTTCATCATAATTGTACCTGTTACATTTTATTTTAATGAAATGTTATTTCATTCTATATTTGTGTGTTTTTATTTGTTTTACTCTCTTCGTTTAAATATTCTAGTAATCCACATTCGATTATTGACAAATGGTTAATAATAACATTTACTTCAGTTCAGTGCTACATTAAAATGTGTTCTATTCCATATTTTATCATTCTTTTTGATATCACAAAAAGGGGGATAAATTTGGATAAACACAACATTTTATTTTAACTATTTTACATTGTACTTTAAAATATTAATATTTATCTTAAATCCTTTAAGGGGGATAAATTAAGTTAAATATATTATTGTATTTATCTTTGCAAAATTTAAAACTATATGTAATTAATTTTGGAAATTAATTTCATTTATTATTTTATGGGTTTTGTGATCATAAAAAAGGGGGAGATTGTTGAGAAAGTTTTGTTTTCAACAATATATAATATTTTTATTTAAAAGGGGGAGATTGTTGAAAACAATACTCTATCTCTATGATGATTTTCATGCTCACAAATACCCTTAATTATTTTCAAATGATTTTATTCTTAAGTATATTTCAGGAATTTATTATTCATTATATTTTTATTTATGGAAGAAATATTTAAGTTCTTGAACAATGAGATTTAATTGCTAAAGTATTCGCATTAGTGTGTTTTGGAAACACTGTTCATGCTCTATATATTCGATAATTGCTTAAGCGTGTTCTGGAATCACTGTTCATACCATACGTGGAGAAATGTAGTGTAAGGATGGAATGCGGTGTATACTTTATGAGTTATGAGTTATCAGAAAAGTTTAGTTAATCAACCATACATTATCAGAAAATTATGGAAGAGGAACCCTACGTTAGGAAGGAACCCTACATTTGGGATATTAAAAATTATGGGAGAAGAACCATACATAAATTTTAAATGTTACGTTTGTTTCTCAAAAGTATGGTTCATCAACCTTACTTTTGTGAACAACCTTACGTTTCATCAAAAGTATGGATCATGTTCCTTACGTTTGGAAGCTTATAAAAGTATGGATCATTTATCATACGTTTGAATGTTGAAAAGAAGAGTATGGATGATCAACCCTACGTTTTTGATTAACCCTACGCCATCAACCTTACGTTTTTGATCTATCTTACGCATGCTATACAGTTCAATCTTACGTTCAGCGTCAAACAATTAAAGATGATATTATTATGAAACGGTCTACAAGTGGTTTATTAGGATGATTTTAAGCTGGATCAAAAGCTGTTTTTAATACATGTCTTTGACTGATTCAAAGCCATTTTATTTATGATTCAAAGGATCAATTTAAAAGGATCTTTTCATGTTGAATTTCAAGGGGAGTTAAGACTACTCTGTTATTTCAAATGTTTAAATATCGCGAGTTATAAGGTGAATTTTGTGGATCTAAATTTGCAGGAGAAGTTCTCGTCATTATTATATAGATGTGATATATACATAGAGACTATCAAGATACACAGATATGTTGATTTCGAAGAGCGAAAAAGCTTTGTTTATTAAAGAAGAAGAATCTCGATAGAAGATTCACTCTTTCTTCATCAAAGATCTATTGCTAGTCTACTACTGCTGAAGTTGTGAATTATATTTCTATATTTACTGCAATCGGATCGACTTAGAGTGACTCTTACTTGAAGATCACTATTTCTGAAGACAATGATCCATATACTATCAATTTCATTTTGTTGCAATTGTGAAGAACAACAGGAAAGTATTTTCAAAGAACAAATATTTTTTTTATCTTGAGTGACCGACTTCTTGTACTAAGATGTGTAGGTTTTGTGAGTGAACCAGAAGGCTCTGTTTTTCCTTAGATTGTAAAGGTGTTAACTGCCTGTACTCAGTTGTGGAATGGTCTGTTGAAAAGAGGACCAGAGAGTGAAAATCACCAAGCTCGTGAAGTAGAGTGTTGGTGGAGTGGACTAGGGGCCTTCTGTTCCCCGAACCACTATACATCGTGTGACTCTAATATTTAAATTTCTGCTGCATTAATCCATCTAATTAAAGTCAAAGGGCAGAACATGATTTCTCAAAGAATTTTTAAAAGACACAATTCACCCCCCTCTTGTGTATATTTGGTATATCCCAATCCAACAAACATCACTATGAATTTCGTTGTCGGACTACCCAAAACCTATAAAGGGTTTAATGCTATATGGATGGTAGTTGATCACCTTACTAAGTCAGCACACTTAATTTCTATCCGAGAAGATTTATCTCTGGACCAGCTTGCTGGAATATACATTAGGGAAGTGATAAGGTTTCATGGATTACCACATTCTATTGCATCAGATCAGGATCTGAGATTTACCTCAAAGTTCTGGTGAAGTCTTTAGCAAACAATTGATACAGAATTGAGTTTCAACACTACTTATCATCCTCAAATGGATGGTCATTATGAGAGAACAATTCAAACCATGGAGGATATTTTTAGATCTTGTTCTCTAGATTTCAAAGGTGGTTGAGATCAACACCTTCCTCTATTTGAGTTTTCTTACAACAAAAAATCCCTTTATGTGAAGAAATGTAGAGGCCAATGTGTTGGCATGAAGTTGAAGAAATAAATCTATTGAGACATGAGATTTCTAAAGAAATGGTCAAGAAGGTTAGAACCATTCAGTAGCATATTAAAGTAGCTCAAAGTCAACAAAAAAGTTTTGCTAATAACCATCAATGTGATCTAGGATTTGAAGTTGGTGAAAAGGTGTTTCTATGAATATCACCTTGGAAGAAAGTTATGAAATTTAGGAAGAAATGGAAACTAAGCCCTAGGTATATCATTCCCTTTAAGATTCTTATTTGTATTGGGATGGTATCCTATCGCTTGGAACTTCCTCCAAATCTTTCTAAAGTCCATGAAGTGTTCCATGTATCTCTCTTAAGGAAGTACATACCTGACCCTTCACATATACTAAACTCAGAGGTCAGACCATTAGAGTTGGATAATTCATATGAGGAGAAACCTATTGAAATTCTAGATCACACAGATAAATTTCTATGAAATAAGACCACTCACCTAATCAAAATTTTGTGGAGAAATCACCAGTTAGAGGAAGCTATGTGGGAATTTGAGGACATGATAAAGCAGAAGCACCCTCATTTTTTTTACTTGAGTGACAAATTTCGAGGGTGAAATTCATTTTAAGGGGGGGGGGAGGGGGTAGAATATAACACCCTGAGTTTTTATTGACCTTTAAATTTTCATTTACGTCTTGCAATGCACTAAGTCAAACATTCCTTTCACACGACACCGACTTGGAATACATTACATGACACCAACTAGACATATGTTACATGACACCAACTCAGTGTATATTACATGAAACATTGACTTAGTATACGTTACATGCAACACCAACTTGGTGTAAGTTACACGCAACACCGACTTGGTATACGTTACATGCAACATCGATGTTTCTATGAAACATCATTTTGCTGTTATAATTATTTAAATGAGATAATTAGTACCTAGTTGTTAAAATTTTTAATATGAATAGTAATTAATACTTTTAATTTTTTTTATAATTGTTTTATATAAATAAAACATATTGATAATGACAGATATGATTTTTGGTAAAACATATTGATAATGAAAGATATGATTTTTGGTGAAGTCCTTTTATATGTAAAAACACAGTTTTCTCAAATGAACTGCTTTAAATAATAAAATTAATTTTAGAAAAATTTAGAAATCTAATTTGATAAAATAAACTTCATTTTTGAATTTATAATATTGAAATTATCTTAGGTTAAATTTTTGGTATTTTTCTGAGAAACTTTATTTTTTGATGAATAGTGAAAAATACTGCTTTTAGGTTAAAAACTGCCTTTTCGTTTAAATAATTATTAAGGTTAAATTATATTTTAAATTTGTTTTAATGTTAGATTATATAAATTATAAATATATTAATAAAATTTAGGTCATTATAATCAATTTCATTTTGAAATTGAATATAAAAACTTAATAAACTTTTGAACTTCTTTCTACTTTAAAGACCCATAATTTCATCCAGTCTGCGGGATTAACATTAATCTTAATTTTTCCACTTCTATGAACTAAATTTAAAAAAACTAACATACACCATTGTATTCAGTATAACATTTAGAGTCTAATTCGATCATGTTTATTTTTTTGACCAAAATGATTAGTAAAATTGATTAAAATTAATCACAATGATTAAGGTCAAATTAAGCTTAATTAGAGACTAAACTTTAATCTTAGGATCCCAAATGAACTATAAACTTGTAAAAAACTCCTTTTCTGGACACTATACATCCATAAAACTTCTATTATTTATTTAGGTTGGTTTGTTATGACTTTTGTTATGTAAGAACATGTGTACACCTAATTTGTTTTAAAAAATTCCAAGCGAGTCCTTTCCCTTCCTTAAAAAAGGCCACCACCTCTCCCACTTCCTCACAAATCTCAAACCTCTTAAGTTAGGCCAATATATACCCAATATACTTTCTAAAAATCCCCCATTTCTCTTATAATCCTCCCCTTGGGCAAAAATCTATCCAAGGAAGCCTTTTGGCATAAACCAAAAAGAGTTACCCGATTAAGAGGTAACATCTTCTCTCAAGTCATTTATTTTATTTTATTTCGCCACCCCTCCAATTTATTTTTTCAATACTTGTATAAAAACACCAGTATAATAAATATACTATAATTTTTTCATGCTAAGGTTTCAACCTACACTTACACACACCTCCATCTAATGGATAATAGACATACTGTTTATGTGTACGATGAATTACCGCCTCACTAAACGATGATTGTTCAATTTTCGTCACCACCTCTCATAGTTGAAATTATGATGTAAAATCTGTTTATATATGTTATATATTATATTTATTATTTTTTAAGCTTCTATATTTCTTTTAAAACACATATCTTTTTTACTTTTCATTTGGTGTAAATACGATAATTTTGTTTGAGAAGTGTGGACTACTACCCCCTCAAAGCAATGTGATTCGTTCAAAAACTACATGGATTGTATTAAGGATGAGTTTATTGAAATGATAATATATATATAAAATTATAATTCTAAATTAATGATATTATATACATGTCTACACATAGGAAATTTTCTTTCTTTCTTTCAATACGACAATAACAACAGAAACAACGTTCATGCATACACACGACTTACTGTGTCCATGAATGGTGTATTCCATTTCATAATTATATATTCTATAGATTATTATAATACACATATACTGAATATAAATTATATTTATATCATGGTTTATATTTTGTAATCATGATATTAGTATAAGGACCAAAGATATAACAAATTAAGACACATGCGAAGAACAAAGTGAATATTATCTGAAGTGAAACCTTAAAATAAAATGGTTAACAAGAACGTAATATAAGGTTGTAATAAAACCATATATTTTATTATATATAATAATATGGTTTTTTAAAATATTTATAATAAAATTATATTTATTATACAGGTGGTTTTAATGAGTATGATGAGAGTCAAGACACAAGGTAAGGGGATTTCATCTAACTTTTTATTTCCATGAGATACATGCTATGTTCGTCACTCTTTCATTTTGTGTGGTATATATAATGACCATGATTGTATTATATATATATATATTATAATTAAATTTATGGTTATTCACATATCCATTTTATGATCTTTATTTCATGGGATTTAAGTTTCAAAAGTTACCAAATCAGTAAAATTGTTTGTTCTCAATTTGCATTCTTTGAGACTCATGTTTTGTTATGGACCTAAATTCTCTTTCAAGGTGTATATAATTATATTTTACAAGTTATATAATTAATTTAAAATATTAATGATATTTTAAGCTTCGTTTAATTTCCTTTTCTTAAATGGAGAACATGATCCCAAGTTACCAATTCATAAGAGTTTATTTAAACAATCTCATTGCTTTTTGAGATTATTTATGTTTATGACTCATTTGATGAAATATTATGATCCATATCTCAAGAACACTCACAATTTTACTTATTCTCTATTTATTCAAGATATATCTACGTATTAGTACCATTTCCCCACTCTTTGGTACTTAAGATAACGTTTTTAAGTAAAATATAACTGTCTCTCTCTCCGGTTGGAAATCTATTGTATTTAAAAACCATGTTTTAAAAAATGTTTTCAAAGATATTTGATACCCATTTTCAAAGAAAAATGATTTTAAAAATGTTTTATAGTTTTCAATGCTTACTTTATAATTTTTCAAATCTATTTTAAAAGAAAAATGTCTTCAAAAAGGTTTTATGTTTTAAAAAGAGTTTTCAATACAGAAATGATATTTTCCTCAAGAAATGTTTTTAAAAGGTCTTTCAAAATTATTTACCATATAAGATAACATCCATTGGTGTTACACACACATTCATGAGGAAATTATTCAATGTTTCCATTCATATTCTTTATCTGAATGGATTATGTTTTGATGACATGATGTTTATGAAACTCGTTGCTCTTTCATAGGTTATATGCTTTTGAACCCCATTTTTGTTTCACATGTTATATGAGTTTGAAACCCAATTTTTTTAATGGGTTATGTTTATGATGAAATGTTTATGAAACCCATATTTTTCCACATGTTATGATATGATTACATGTTTATAATACCCATTTCATTTCATGGGTTATGATATGATTATTTATGATCTTATGGAATATGTATGTATGATTTCATTATGATATGGGTGAGACATATATCTCCCTCCAATGAATTGGGTAGAGATTTATATCTCATGAGATAGACTAATATGGTCTTGGTAATTAACCTTGACCACTAATATGACCATGAGAGTAAACCATGACTACCAAGATGGTATGGGGAGTGAAATCATGATACTAAGATAGCCATGAGAGTGAACCATAACTACCAAGATGGTATGGGGAGTGAACCTATACTACCAAGGTGGTCTTGGAAGTAATGACTTGGCTACTATGGAAATCATATTATATAATTATGTGTTTACCATAATTCTATGTTTTATTCCTATGTTATGCTTTCATGGATTATATTATTTATTTCCTTATTATTCATGTATTTTGAACTACCAAGCCTAATGCCATGATTTATGTATATGATATTTGATATGTGGGGTATGATATTCTATTTTCATGATCATGTTCTCATACCCTTGTGCTCATGATTATTTTTACATATCTCCATTGTTTACCCTTATTGACCATTTGATATCACCCCTTTTTATGTTTCCTTCCCCAAGTTATGAAGATATGTATTATGTTTGATGTGTCTAATAAGGGTGATAGTCAAGAAGAACCTAGTGGGAGATAATGTAGCTCACTTATGTATTAGTGTTTATGTTTCCATGTTTCCAAAGGCACTAGACTAGTACGATCTTTGGGCATCTGTTTGTATAATGTTTTAAGTATTTTTCAAATGTTATGTAATGTTAATTTATGAAAATCAAGGGTCACTGTAGATCTCTTTATGTATTGATAGGATTCTCTTCAGAAGTCGTTGTGCATAATACAAATGAATTGACTCTCTTGAAAAAATAATATAATTGGGTTTAAATTCAGCTAAGGTTTAGAATTTGTTTTGTTGGTAAAGTGAACTTTAATATCTATTTAATCCCTTGAAGAACCATATGAAAATAATAATAATAATAATAATAATTCCTTAACATGTGATTAAATTTTGAATTAAATTAAATATTATTTAATCAAATAATATTAAATATATATTATTTCTCATCAGACCTAAAAACTCAGTCCACTATTCCTATATAATATTTATCAGGCCTTGAATAATGACTATTTATTTAATAAATAAATATCACTTCATTATTATCTAATAAATAAATAAATATTTCATTCACTAAATAGAAAATAAGTATTTATTAAATATTCCACTCACATAATATTCTCTAGAATAAATGGTGATGGAATATATGTGATCAAACATACATGAAAAATTATTAAACCACATGTGAGAATAATATTTATTCAACTTGTTAAATAATAAATAATAATATATTATTTAACTGAGATTCTCGATACACTTAGTGTGTGACCCTATAGGTCTATTTCTCAATGACATTAGATAAAACAACATAAAGTCCAAGGTTAACATCTAACAACACATTAAGGCACCGATAGAGAAAGAAGTTAATGCTGCAATGATATAATACCTCATACAGATGCTCACTATGTAATGTGATCCTTTTATCATGACATCTCTATCCAAGCAGGTTGCATGCTGGTGCCAGCAACCTATGTGCTCGATGTCTCTTTCTATGACTATCTAGAAATTGAACTTGCATATAGAACAAAATGACCATGGATTTATTTAGGCTATATCATTTCTAGCAAAGGGACTAAAATATCAAATTCTGTTAAAGAACAGAATAGACAAATCCTTTATTGCATTATTCATTAATGCAATATTACTTGGGACACACCCAATGTATCCTACCTCACCACAAACATATGTCATCACTATTTTCATCAATACATCAAACAACACGACTCATAATACCCATTAATAATAATCTTAAATTTTAATGATCAATACACATGTCTGTAGATTGGAACATCCAATGAAACATATAAATGCGGATTTCCTACTGGTGGATCTCATTCTCATAATATCCTACACTCGGTATTACCTAAGGTGTACACCATGAGAAGGTTCATCAAAGTCCTATGAGTCTCCACCCATGATAGTCTATATTATTTGTGTCCCTAAAATGATATCATCTGGCTATAAAACATATATTTAAGAATTGTGTCGTAACACTTCTGGGTTCTCATCATAATGGGGAACTGCTATGACCTTTTAGCATGACAACTAATCTTAGAAAATTATCACATACTATGTTACAGAGATGAAAAACCATGATGTGATAAGAGGTTTACTAATATTCAAAACTATGAATAAAAGTTATAATAAAGTACATATAAGTTGGTTCTAGGGAACAGACTTTAACAGACTCTCACTTGCACTTTAGCCTACTACTAATAACCTTCAGTCCACTACCTCTCACATAATACTCATGCTTTCGTTGATATAGGAATTTAGTCAAGGGGTCTACCGTGTTCTCTTCCATGGGTACTCTACTTACTACAAATTCACCCCTTTGATAAAAATCCTTCAAGAGGTGATACTTCTGGAGTATATGCTTTGTCCATTGGTGTGACCTTGGATCTTTTACAAGAGCCACAACTACAGTATTATCACAATACAATGTGATAGTGTATTTAATGCTAGGTACCATATCAATATTCTAGATAAAGTTTCATATCCAAATGGATTACTTGGCTGCATCAGATGCTGCTATATACTTAGAATCTACCATGGAATCAATGAAAACTAGATTCTTTGAACTATTCTAGCTCATAGCTCCTCTGTTGAGACATAAACATATCTTGACTATGAATTTAGATCATTATGATCTGTTTGAAAACTAGCATTAGTATAACCCCTAGTTACCAGATCCTTGTCTCCTCCATACACCAGGAACATATCCTTAATTCTTCTCAGATACTTAAGGATATCATTAACAGTATAACAATGTTGTTATCTTGGATTTTTTTGATATCTGCCTACCATGATTAGTGTATAGGAAACATCAAGTCTAGTACATAACATGACCTACATGATTGATCATATCGCTAAAGTGTATTGGATCTTACTCATTCTATATTTCTCCTATTGTGTCTAAGGACACATTTTCTTAGAAAGATGTAAACCATGTGACACTGGAACTAATACCCTCTTGGATTATTTCATACTAAATCTTTTTAGTATCTAGTCAATGTATGTACTTTGAATTAGTCTAAGAAGCCTCTTGGATCTATCACAAATGATCTTGATCCCTAGAATATAGGCTGCTTCACCTAAGTTCTTCATGGAGAAACACTTGTTTAACTAGTCCTTAACAGAACTGTAAGACTGTTATGTCATTTCCAATAAGTAATATGTCATCAACATACGCTACTAGGATAATTAATTCATTCTTATTAAACCTCTTACAAACACATGGATCAAATTAATTATTAATGAAACTAAATTCATTTATATCTTCATAAAATCAAATGTTCCATGACCTGGATGCTTAATTAAATCCATAAATGGATGTATGTAACTTTAAAATGATTTTTGCATCACTTGGATTCAAAAACCCTTATGGTTGTGTCATATAGAAATCCTCCCAAAGGTTCCCATTAAGGAAAGTAGTCTTAACATCTATCTTCCAAATCTCATAGTCATGGCCAGATGCTATAGAAAGTATAATTCTCATGGAATTAAACATGGAAAATGGTGAAAAAGTTTCATCACAATCAATTAATTAACACTATTTAAACCCTTTATCCACTAGACTTTATTAATAGGTATTTACTTTACCTTCCATGTCAAATTTTCTCTTGAATACCCATTTGAAACCTATGAGATTTACATCAATTATAGGATCAATAAAAACTCAAAATTGGTTCTAATACATGGAATACATTTCATAATTCATGACTTATTTCCATCATGTAGCTTCTAAGCTCTCTATCGCCTCTTTGTAGGAGAGAGGTTCATCACTTTCAATCAATAACGAGTCACCATATTTGATGACTAGAAAACCATATCTCTCTAATTCTCTTTCCTCTCTTGTGATCATACACAATACTTTTGTTTTAGGAACTACTTCTTCCACTGAGACCTATGAAATCTGTTCCTATACCAACTATTTTGTATCAACTTCATCAAATTCAATCTTTCCACCACTATCCTTTTTGAGGATGTTCTCCCTCTCAAGAAAGAAGAATTTTTTAGTGACAATCACTTTCTTATTTGTGGGGTTGTATAGGTAGTATACCTTTGTTTCATTAGGATAACCTATAAAGATACACTTTATGCCCTGTGGTGCTAGTTTTTTTCTTGATAAGGCCTTAACAAATGTTTCACAACCCCATAAACGTGTATATGAAAAAACAAGTTTCTTTCTACTCCATAACTCAAAGGGAATTCCATTTTACACTTTTAATTGGTACTCGATTTAATGTGTATGTCACAGTTTGTAATACACAATCCCAAAAGGTTAATGGAATATCTACATGACTCATCATCAACCTTACCTTGTGTAACAAGGAACAATTCCTACTTTCTCTAACACCATTCCACTATGGTATATGAGATGGAGTGGGTTGAGATATAATCTCAAAATCCTGTAAAAATTTGATAAAATATTGGTTAAGATATTCACCACCACAATCCGATTGAATCTTCTTTATATTCTTTCTAAGTTCATTATTTACTTTATTCTTGAATTCCTTGAATTTCTCAAAGGATTCCAACTTATAGCTCATCAAGTAAACATAACCATATCTACTTAAGTCATCAGTAAAAGTTATGAAGTAATAATACACACCTCTAGCTTCTACTATAAATGGTCCACACACATCAGCGCGTACTAATCCAAGAAGCTTTATGACGCTTTCACCCTATCCACCGAATGACAGTTTGGTCATTTTTCCTTTTAAAAAATCATGACATATTTCAAGTGGTTTTATCTTAGAAGAGTATAAATAACCATCTTGATAGAGCTTTTTAAAATTCTTCTTGTTTACATGACTAAGACGGTGATACCATATCTGGGTGTTATATGAGTCGTGTGAACATGATTCATAATCAATTTCCAATACTTGGTTTTTGTAATTTAATACATAAAGACCATCATTTAGATGTGTCATAACACAACATATGTTTTCTTTATAAAAGAAATAACTTTTATTTCCAAACTTGAAAATAAACCCATCTGCATCCAGGCATGATACAAAAATTATGTTCTTGGTAGCTGTTGGTATATAATAAAAACCCTTTAAAACCAAAATCATTCTTGTTGGTAATGAAAGGTGGTAGTCACCAATGGCTATAGCAGTATCCTTGTACCATTGATAGCTCATAGATCCACCTCTCCTCTATAAATCTTTCAAAATATACTTAGTTCCTACATTTGGATATAGATGTGAGCACTAAAAGATATATCTAATATCCAATGCGTAGATATTAAAAGATCAGACTCGATAACGAACACACCTTTAACTTCCACTTGATTATAGGTGCAGTTATTCTTCCAGTAGCCTTGCTTTACACATGAAAAACACATTGCCTCCTTTTCCCTACCCTGCCTTTGGATCTTTATCTTCTTGAAAGGAAGTGCTCGGGAGCTTTAGACTTATTTTGAGTCTTGGGCCCCCTTTCATTTTTATTCCCTTTCTTATTCATAAGTACCATGAGTTTTTCACTCCCCTATGTCCTTATCCACTTGGAGAATCAAAGTAAGAATTTTTGAAAGGATCTTCTCATTATTACTCATAATGTAATTAATAAAAAATTGGAGAATATCTTGGGTAGTAATGAAAGTATGAGATTTGTGCACAATTCATATGGGAATTTAATCCCTAAGATGTATAATCATTCAATGTAGCTAATAAGACTAACTACATGAGCCCTAGTTGGATAAGACTCTCCAAGATTAGTTGTAAACAAATCATTGGAGATCTCATATCTCTCTTGTCTCACTTTATCTTGATATAGGAACCAAAGGTGAGACATTATGCTATACACATCTATGTCTTCATGTTGCTTCAAAAGATAATTAGTCATGGATGATAACATGAAACACCAAACATCTGTAGTATCATTCAAATATTTCTCATAGAGAGACACAACTTCATCAGTAGCCTAATTTTCAGGCATTTTAGGAATTGGATCTTCAAGCACATAAAATTTCCTTTCATGGTAAAGGATAATGTGTAATCACCTTTGCCGCTCTTAGAAATTCATGCTGATGAGAAGTCTATCCTTATCAAGTATATATCATAGTGATATTTTTTAATTTATTTTATAGTTGTTTCTATAAATAAGATAAGCATAATTTTAGTACTTTATCTGATAAAATTTAGACAAATAAATAAATATTATATTTATTAATCTCCCACTATTTTATCAAAACACAATAGCTCTCAGCATTGGTTATAGAATATCCTATTTCTTGGAAATTTTAGTGGTAAGGATACATATTACCCTTATTATTACCCCAACTTTGTTTGGTCAAGAAACTTGAATGGTTTTATGTAGTAATTCCAAATTACAACTACATTAACTCACAATTCCTTGATCTGTTGAGTGGACTCCCCAATTCTGAAATCCTTAAATTGGATTTTCTCAACCCTTTTCCTATCAATTACAACAAGTATTGCTTTGGAAATAAACCCTTGATGTGAACTAAGTTAATTCAACCCAAAACTTCATGTCAAAATTCCCTAATAATTGAAATCACCCCAACTTTGACTGGTTAAGCACTTTGAACTATGGTTTGATTTTAAATGAAGTAGTGGAAGACTATATAGACTTAATATGTATAATTGTGGGATAGTCTCTTTTATGTATAAATTTAAAAATATTATCTTTATCACATTCTTTTTAATATTAAGTGGATTTAATCAAGTGATTAACCATGTTTTAGATAATATTTAAGAATAATCCAATTTATTTTAGTTCTATCTTACATGTTTATTAATTCATTAATTCATGTGAACGCAAAAAAATACATAATGAAATAACCATGCAACTTGATAGAAATAAAATAATAAAGTGGTATGATCATGATATTTTACTAATGGATAGTTTATCAAGCAGATGATAAACTCATCACCGACCTAGGGGAAAAACACCTTAAACTAATTAAGGTTCATGTTATAGCTTTCCACCTCTCCACCTATTTATATCTTTTGAATTGGTTTTACCTCAGCTCCAAACTTGAACAACCTCCACTATCTTGAGATCTACATCCATTACATATGATTTTAATCATATGCAGGTGATGGGAAAAGGGTTTATATAAAAGAAACCACGGGCACATAGGCCCATACATAATGAGAAGAGAGATGAAACACATACCAAAAATTTAATTTAATAATAAATTAAATGAAACTAATCATATACAAAGGTCTGGTCTATGCTCATGATAATCCACATTCATGCAAAAAATTATGTATTTAATAAAACAAGCATTCAATTCTTAATAATTATTATTTAAGATAAATCACGCTCACATTAATTAATTATCTTCTTTAATTAATCAATTATTTTATCTTAATTATCATTTGAATTTACTTGGTATTCTTATCCATCATAATTTTAAACAAATTAAATAAATTTATTTAAAATTAACTGTGTACATAATTATACCTTGGAGGAAATATAATGAATACCCATCTGAATCTACCCAACATATATTATACCCGTATACTATTTACTCTTGTGACAAATGACATACATGAATTATTACTTACTTTCATGACATGTACTATCAACTAAATTATTACACAAATTACAATATTTTTTTGTCACATTTTATGCTTCAATTAATGTAGAGTAATAATTTTTATACGACTCATACATGATATAAAAATATGAACATTATGAAAAAATTAATTAAACACACACATGCACATATATTAAAACCTATCATATGGCATGTCCTATCAACTTAATGACCACAAAAAATCACATGAAGATAATGTTTACATAGTATAATAAATTATTTTTAATTATGTGTAATTTGGTATAAGTACAAAATATGTACAAGTGAGCTACACGACATGTACATCTCTCATCATCTATCTGAGGCACATGCCTAGGGACTCAGTGTGTAAACCGTGCCTTGGAAAAATTGGAGTACACAACATGTAAAAGGGATAGACGGTGTGTGGTCTTCGAGATACATGGTCACTAGTCAGGTAGGATTTTTATGAAAATACACATCCCATTTATGACTTAAAGGACTACACGCTGTGTATGTGGGCTACATGACATGTACTCTGATTGAACGTGCACCAGGCTGGCCTGATCAACACGTGGTGTAAGAAATTAAATGCATAAAATTTATTAAATTCACATGGTATAACAACCCTATAATTTTACATATATTATTAAATGATTTTAAGCACAATTAACCATCAATTACAAGCCAAGTATCGTAAAGTCTAGCATCTTTGGAGGACTAGGTACATAATTAAACAACATGAAACCAAAATAAAAACATATTTTATTTAATCTTCATAATGATCTCCTAACACCATTTGATCCCTTACATATTCATTGGATAACCTAGGAAATATATTAACAAAGGGATGATCTAAAAAGACAAAAAATTTAATAAACATAATAATGAAGCATAACACATGGGTTAGAAGGCATAACATGATGACATAAAAAGACATGGAACATGAATAAAAATATGGAAGCATAACATATAGAACACAGGATCATGTAATCATGGAATAATAGTACTATAGAAACAACATAAAACATGACATAAGCATGACTTAAGTCTCATTACATATGGAGGTGTACAAGTTAAGACTAACCACCAAGACTGTTGTACATGGAACACGAGTCATGGTTAACCACCAAGACCATTGCACATGATGTCTCACGAGAATAAAAATTACCTAATGAATTGGAGATATATTTGGGATAACATATCATAACATGTTCATGAATATGCATTCCAAATGAAGAATCAAGCATAAGGGTTACCCATGGAAATAATTGTGTATAATAACCATTTCATAAGGCATAACAAAAAAGAATATCATAATGGTGTCCATGAAAGAATGGATTTAAATCATAAAAAAACATTAATAAGGTAAAATAGGAATATATTATGATAATTTATGTCAAAATGAAGTTAATACATGTAAAAATAGTGCTTAAGAAACTTTATAAATAAAACATTTTAGTGCACTTTAGGAAAATATTAAAGAGCATTTAAAGCAGAAAAAGGAACAATATTTTATATAAAACCAGAAATAAAACAAGAAGTATTTGATGATAAACTTATTTATTTTATAATAATAATGGGGTATTAAAATAGATTATGAAGTGCTCTTGAAAATGGGTGAGAAATTAGGCATTTCCCTTTAATCAAGCTTTCATATTAGGAAGAATTAAGAAGAGAACCTTTTTAAAACATGTATTTCCCCATCAAAGAAGGATGTACTGATCTGGATACATGATTTTGGAACATATATATATATATATATAATTTAGAATAATTATATAAAAATAAGAAGATTTAAATTTAGGTAAAGATAGATAAAATGTAACCCAAATGAAAAATGGAGGTTCCAAAAGAATCCCTTACCTTATATCTGAAAGTGTTATGCACTTGAACTTAATGTCCTGGATAATTAAATTAAATTCATTAATTAATTAATTTAAAACCATTTATATATGTATTTTTTTAGTATAATTTTATTAATTTCATTTATGACCTTTTTTATGAGTTATAAGACACAATTTCATCGTTTGGGAGTGTTCATTTCCTTGGTTTTTTATGATCTCTTTACTTGTTTACTTGTATGGAAAATCATGTAAAATGAGAATAGCTATCCAGAATTGAAATTATAAGTTATTAATGAAATTAAAGGATATTAAATGGTCTTATATATCATTTTGTTTCTATATATGAGTATGATTTATCAGATAAATGTTAATGATAACCGTTTATATTATTTTGGCGTTTTTTGATAATCATGAACTAGTTTTGTTTTATTAATTAATACTATACATATATACTAGTTCTAAAACATTAAAAAAGTTGTAATACATATATTATAATATTTTTTAACAATAAAAATGCTTTTATAACCATCCTTGATGGTGGTAAGGTAAAATGAAAACTTGTCATACTTGAATGTGATAAATTAACACATTATGGATGATGTTTTCATTTTTAGAAAAAAAGGGGAGGGGAAGAGAAATGATGATGGGTTGTTCTATTAACACAATAATATTAAATTAAATAAAATATAATAGAGTTATCATGTCATTTGGATGAGGGTAGGCTATGAGAAAATAATAAAAGAAAAGAAATTGAAAAGAAATTAAAAGAAAAAAAAGAGGTTTTTACCTCTTGAATTCTTCACTTTGAGAACCTCCTTAAGGCATTTGAGTTTGGTATTTAATTGATACAAAAGTCTCATGGACATGGGATATAGACTTTTTAAGAGGTTTGTTCAGAATTTGGACAAGCTTCAAGGATTTATAGGTGTGAGGAGAAGAGGTGGTATTTATAGTGGAGGAGTGAAGTTTTTTTGATTATTTTACTCATTAGTTTATTATTTTGGCTCTAGAATATAAATAGTGTGTATTATTGTGACTAAATATAGTAAATAATTCATGTGAGTTCTAACCAATGGTGATTACATCATCCAAAAATCATCCATGACTCAATAATTCATGTATTTAGCTTATATCATAAATTAACAAATTTTACTACTCACAAAAAACTCAACTATTTTAGAAAAATCCAAAAAATTCACCTTAACCATTTTTTTATGTTTATAATTTAAAATGGACTCAATTTTATGAAAATAATTTTATAAATATGAGAAATTTAATTTTTAAACAAAATCAACATTTATTAAAAAAACACCGATTTTAAAATTATAATTGATTTTATAGAACCTTGAAAAATTAATTAAGGTCTCATAAAATTACCTTATAATCATAATAAAAAAATATATTAATTTATGAATCTATTTTATGAAAAGTAATTTCCTTTTAAGTCATTATATTAATTATAAAATTGTAAATAAACTTTTATGTTTCATAAAAATAATAATACTTAATTTATTATTTTCAATTTTTTTACTTATACTATGATATAATTATATCATATTTTCATTCATAAGATTCATGAATTTTATTTATACTTTTATTGGGGAGTTTATTATTCTATTGACCAGTTTACTATTCTTAAGGGTCGCATTACTATTCCAAAGGTCAATTTACTATTCCATTGGTTTAGGTTCCTTAATTTCTAGAAATACCTCTTATTTAAGTCATTGTTCATTTTAAAAGTTTTTATTGTGTTCTCTAAGTGATTTTATGAGATTTGTACTATATAACACAATTATAAGAAGGGATTTTTTTTGATATAATTCTGGGTCATTACATTCTTCCCTCCTTATAAAATCTCACCCTTGAAATTTCGTTTTACATACTAAGGGGAAAACGAGTGAGAGTAATTATAATTTATTGCTTCCTATGGTTCCCATGTTGTCTCTTCTTACTTATGATTCCTCCATAGTATTTTGACCAGGTGAGTAGTCGTGTTGCATAAAACTTTATCCATACGGTCCATGATCTTCACTGAATTATCCTCATAAGAGAGACCTTTTACAACTGTAACACCTCTAAATTTAGTACATGTGATGGATCTGGTATGTACTTTGTCAATAGAGATACTTGGAATACATCATGTACTTTAGACATGGTTGGTGGAAGTGATAGTCATTCGGAAAAAAATCCAACACGATCAATAATTTCAAAGGGTCCGATGTAACTAGGAATTAGATTTTTTTTATTTCCAAATATCATGATCATATTCCATGAAGATATGTAGAGGAATACCATTTATCCAACCTTAAACTCTATGTCTCATTGATAATTTTCTACATAGCTCTTCTATCAACTATGGGATGCCTAGATATTCTATTGAATGTTTTTCACCTTTTCCACCATTTCTTCGACCATTTCAGGTCCTAGAAACTTATGTTCACCGACTTCATCCCAACATACTGGTGTTCTGCATTTTTCCCATAAAGGGCTTCATATAGAGTTATTTGGATGATTTAGTGGAAACTGTTATGGTAGGAGAACTCAACCAGAGGAAGATGTTGGTCCCATCCTTCTTTGAAGTCCATAGAACATATTATCAAAATGTATTCCAGTGTTTGAATAGTATGCTCAAATTAGAAATTAGTTTGAGGATAATAATATGTACTAAAGTTTATCTCAGTGTTTAGATTATGTTGAATACTTTTCTAGAACTTGGAGGTAGATCTTAGATCCTAATCAGATATAATTAACAGTGGTAGGCCATACAACCTTACCACTTCTTTGATGTATATCCATGCAAGTTGATCTAGTGAGAATTCCTATCTAATTGTGATAAAGTGAGCTGTATTTGTAAGATGATCTACAATAACCCATATATTATTATTTCCTCTAGATGTATTTGGAAGTCTAGTGGCAAAGCCTATGGTGATGTTTTCCCATTTCCGTGTTGGTATTGGTAATGGTTAAATCACCTCTTTATAATTTTTCCTTTAATCCTTCACTTATTGACATACTAGACACTTTAATGTATATTCAGTGATCTCCTTCTTCATATTATCCCACCAATAGTTTTCTTGAAGATCTTTATACATCTTAGTGCTCTCTTGGTTAATAGAGAATGTCGAGCTATGTGCATCATTCAGAATCTATTTCTTTATCTTTGGATTGGATGGTACATATAGTCATGACTCAAATCTCATGACTCCTTCCTTATCCATTTTTAACTCTAAATATTTACCATTTCTATTTGTTTTACCTTTTTTTGAATTTCCACATCATTTCTTTGATCATATTTTATTTTCTCCATGAGGAATGGTTGAGAAATCATTTGAGAAAATATTGATATTGTTCCTTCCTTAATTATTCCCATGTACATATTTTTAAGTCCTAAGAAGATTAGATCCTTATCAATTATCATTATTGATAAAGTTGCATGATCCTTTCTATATAGAGCATCCACCACCTTATTTTTCTTTACCAGGATGGTAGTAGATTGATCAGTCATAATCCTTGATGAGATATAACCATATTCTCTATTTCATATTAATCTTCTTTTATGTGAATATATATTTTAGGATCTTATGATGATTATATATCTCACACTTCTCCCTATAGAGATAATTATTCTGGATTTCAATATAGAGATCACTGCTACCAACTCCAGATCATGTGTGGGATAGTTTTTCTCATGAATTTTCAACTGCCTTAAGGCATAGGCTTTCTCTTTATCATTTTTCATCAATAAACAACCTAGTCCCTTCTTTTATGAATTTATGTACACCACCAAGAGTTCCCCACTTGTCGGAAGTGTGAGTACTAGTGTAGTGATAAGCCTCTTTTTGATCTCCTTAAAACTCTCCTCACATTCTTTCATCCAGACACACTTTACCCCCTTATGATTCAAATTAATTAGTGGGTTTTAAAATCATGATAAGTTCCTAAAAAATCATTGGTAGTACCTGACTAGACCAAGGAAACTGTGGATCTCCATTATATATGTTGTCCCGGGCCACTCTTCGATTGCCTTTGTCTTGGAAGGGTCCACAGATATCCCTTTACTGGTGATAACATTCCCCAAGAACGATACTTCCTTCATCTAGAACTCACATTTGCTATACTTTTCATATATTTTCTCCCTTCAAAAAGTCTTCAACATAGTATTTAAATGCTCCTCATGTTCCTTATTTATATTAGAGTATATCAGAATATCATCAATAAAGAATAATATAAATTTGTTGAGGTAATCTCTAAAGACTCTATTCATTAAACTCATGAAATTTGTTGTATCAATAGTGATACCGAAGGGCATCACTATGAACTCATAGTTCCCATACCTCAATCGAAAGGAAGTATTAGGAATATCTTCCTTACTCACTTTTAATTGGTGATATCCTGACCAAAGTTCCACCTTATATAAATACTTATCCCCCTGTAGTTGATCGAAAAAGTCATCTATCTGTCGTATTTTTATTGAGCTCACCATAATCAAGGTAGAGCCGCATAGATCCATCCTTCTTATTGATTAAGAGGACTGGAACACCCCATGGTGAAGCACTTGAGTGTATAAAACCCTTGTCTAGATTCTCATATAACCACTTCTTTAGTCTCTACAACTTGATGGTGTCCATTCTATAAGGTGTCTTCGATATAGGCCGAGATCCATGTATAAGATCAATTGAGAACTCAACCTCTCAATCAGGAGGAATAATGAGAAAATCTTCAGGGAATACCTCAGTGTAATCCCTCACGATGGGAATGTCTTCGAGTATGATTCTCTCCTTTGTCTTAATCATTTTGGCTATATATGCTTACTCATAAGGCAATAATTCCCACAATTGAGACAATTATTCTGATGGAGATTCATCCTCCTCCTTATACTTGTATAGAACTATAGGATACCTCCGGATGTGAAGAGTGATCTCCCTTACCTGATAGTCGATGTTGTCTTTGTATAAGGATAGATAATCCATGACAAATATAGAATCAAACTCTTCCAAAGGAAGTAAGATAGGATTTTCTGGGAGGTTCAGTAAAAAAACATTAAATATGGAGTAGTTATGTACTTCGGATGCAATAATTTACCCATTAGCTGTTCTGACAGATAACTCAACCTCCATATTTTGAGGTAGTGTTTGAATAGTTCTACTAAACTTGAAAGATATGAAAGAATTCATAGAACCAGAATCAAATAGTACATTTTCTATTCTTGAATGAATAACTAGTGTACCTATCACCACATCATTAACAAGATCCACCTCAGTATTAGTGATAACATATGCCCTTCCTTGCTTCCTTGGAGGTTGTTGTTGTTGATTGCCTCTAAAAACCCTTGGCTTAGGGCAATGGTTCACATAATTCCCATGTTCTTTGAAGTTGAAATACTAAACTACAAGATGAGTATTGATACGAACCTTCCTTTATTCTTCCACATTAGTGGGATTCTTTATATACCTTTGGAATTTATTAGCTAGATGCCCCATTCTTCCATATTTGAAGCATTTCTTGGCCCCCTTTAGATAGTTCATAGGATGATTCTTCCCACAATTTTCACATATGAGATGTTGGTTTTTATTTCCATCATGGGATTTATCTATTGATCCTCCCATATTAAACTCTATTTTCCACTTTTTATCTCAGGGATTAAGAGACCAATGAGAGTCTCTAATCACTATTTCGACCTTAAGGGAACAATGTAAAATATTCTCATAACTGTTGAAGTCTCAAATCACCAATGATTTTTTTAGACTTAGCTTTAGTCCGCTGAAGAAGTGATCCACCTTAATCTAGGTGTTCATGATAAAGTCAGAGTCGTATCATGAAATTCTTGTGAAGTTTGTTTTATGCACCCCGATAGAATTATCCTTCTTTTACTTCAGACTGAGGAACTCCCTGATGGTGAGTTCATGGAAAATATTTATTGAAAATATTTTATTGAAATCTTCCCATTCCATGGAATCAATTTCATCCTTAGAATTTGTGTTCTTGATCAGTGTTCACCACTGATCATCTTCCCCATCAAAATGATATACCACCATCACAAATTTATATTCTTTTGAGAACTAAAGGATAAAAAATATCTTCTTAATGGAGTTAATCCACTATTCTGTGAGAAGGGAATCAGAAGATCCACTAAACATGGGAGACCTTTGTCACATAAAGGATTCAACTTCAAATTTATCTTTATTAGGATAAGGATAGAATTCCACATGATTCAAGTTAATATTCATAACTGGATCTAGTTGATCAAGTAATATCATGAAGTTTTGAGCTCCCATCCCATCATATTTGGAATATCATTAAGGAAATCATCACATTTCCTATCACATTGATTATTGGAACGAGTTCTTCTATTTCCGACCATTAACTAAGAAAAAGAAGGTACAATTAGGGGAGCTTTAATACTTAGCTAATAAGCATGTAAAAAATGAAACTTTTAACATAAAAGGATAAACTTGTAAATGGAAAGTACATTCTAACTTGGGATTTCTAAGTTTCAGTATAGGTTATCCATGGTAATAGAATTATCCCTAGGGTTCTTACTAAAGTTCTCTAGTCCTAATCTCTAAAAATATCTAGACAGTGTTATGATACCAACTATAATGTACCTAGCCTTTTACACACATTATTACATGATTTTAAGCATAATTAACCATAAATTAAAATCCAAAGATCGTAAAGTCTATTGTCTTTGGAGGATTAGGTACATAATTAAACAACATGAAACCAAAATAAAACGTCTTTTATTTAACCTTCATAATGAGCTCATAATACCCTTTAAGCCCTTCCATCTTTATAGGATAACCTGGGGAATACATGAACAAAGGGATGAGCTAAAAATCCCAATAAGGGAATAAATATAATAATGAATCATAACACATGAGTTAGAAGGCATAAAATAATGAAATAAAAAGGCATGGAACATGAATGAACATATGAAAGCATAACATATAGAACATGGGATCATGTAATCATGGAATCATAGTAATATGGTAGGAACATAAAACATGAAATAAGCATGAATCAAGGATCATTACATTTAGAGGAGCACAAGTCAAGGCTAACCACCAAGACTACTGCACATGGAGAAAGATTCAAGGCTAACCACTAAGAATGTTGTACATAACGTCTCATGTAACATCCCAACCTGGGTGCCACTCATTCGTGCATTGAGCTGGACTGTCACATGACCTCAGGCATGCCTCTCCGTACACCAGAGGTTGCCGACTAGTAGCGAGGGTCTAATAAGTTGATCATTGGGAGACTATATCCTATTTTATCAGAGTAATACACTAGAGAAAATAAACAAACAATAGTGGAAGCATATATAACCATAAACAATGTCAATGTCTCAAAATAACCAAATAAGTAAATGAAATATCCAACTGAAACAGAAAAAATGCCATGCTAATATAAGCGTCAAGTGTCTAAAATGAAAACCGAAACTAAAGACACTGACAAATCCCACAAGAGTCCCAAACCAACATCTGATTCCCTCATCCATGCTCCATACCTAATCATCAATCTACCCCTGGGTCTTTGCCCTTAACCTATCCTGTAACAATAAAGCCTATTTGGGTACCGATGAGGCAACCCGAGTAGGGTGTGAGTATGAATCAGTAGACCACCACCAAAAGAGTCTAAAAAATCCATTCAATAACAAGTGTATATAGTTGTATAAAGATATAAGTAAAATGATTAATTAAATAGTTATCACATTATCAAATATTCTTTATTTAACTACCTAAACCCCATGGTTTCCGAGAACACTCGTACCTCAATTCCTACTTCATCCTATGCCAGATTCTGAGCTATCCCCAAGGGATATCATATATTTGAAATCTATAATACTATTAAATAACTCAATTTACATCTGATACAATACATAAAACATGTAAATCAATCTAGCCTGAGTAATATTCACCTAGGGATCTAACCTCAAGGGTTTAGTGTGAGTAAGATTAAACGAAGCATAATTTCTTGCTAAGTAGGGGGGAGCTCTCACAGTCTTTCTATTGGCCAAACTACAAGATCTCTCATGGTCTCTAGGAAAAAAATGGAAGTTCTAACAGTCTTCCTCTCAATAGGATCACACGGTCCTTAACAACTGGCTCACACAGTCCTTCTAAACAATTCCTCACTTACACCTTGGTTATCCCATGTGCTACTCCATGCCAACATAATCAAAAATCATTCCATTAATTAATTTATCAATTAATTAATTACATAAAATTCCATTAATTAACCCAATGATTAATTAATCACATCCATCTCTATTAATAACATAATGATTAATAAATCACTTTAATCCCTTTAATTGTTTTAAAAATTAATTTTCACTTCTCATTTATTAATCAATTAAAGCATTAATTAAACATATAAATACCAATAATTAATTAAATAATTAACTATTTAAAAACAATCTCAATGTCCAATAATTAATTCAACAATTAATTATTTCCAAATCATAATTCATTAATCCAATATTTAACCCAACAATTAAATGTCCCAATTCAATAATTTAATCTATTGATAATTAATTCACCAATTAATTATTTCAATCCCATAATTCAATTATTCAATCAAACCCCTAATTTCACCATTAATTAATTGACCACATTAATTAATTTAATTTATGAATTTAAATTGACAAAAACTCTAGAAATTATACAACTTGCACATAAAAAATAAAGATCATGACTATGGGATTGGAATAATATACCACTTACCTCAATTCATTGACAAACATTTACCCAATGGAATTACCCAAAATTGAGTAGCACAACGATGTACATTGGAGTTTGGATCTAAAACCTTGAATCAAGATTAATAAAATAAATATATGTTTAATCTAGATCTAGATCTATAAGACTAAATCAAGATTCACAAAATCTAGATACAGATCTATAAAAATAGAAGATAATTTCCTAACAAAAGAATGAGATAAGGAAGGAAGGTGAATGAGAAAGCAAAAAGATAGAATCCACTTACTGGGATGGATGCATATCTTCAACCTGGGCTTCGAATCATGAAGAACAGAGGTCATAAAACCTTGGAATCCATCCTAAAAGCTCTGAAATCATAAAAACCTAGTTGGTCCAAGTTTAGGTTTAATGGGAGGAGTTTTGGGGGTTCAGGTTTTTTTTTTAAAAATAGAGCAATTGAAAAGATCGTATAGGATTTCCTGGATAGGGGTGCACGGTTTTCCCTAACCGTGTACTAATCATGTGCCCATTATTTTGGGATGCATAGTTTCTCCTTTTAGGGTGCATGGTTTGAAAAACTGTGTGCCGGCTGTGTGAACCCCCACTATCCAAGATTTCATGGTTTCCTAGGCTGGGGCGCATGGTTTACCCTAACTGCACGCCAACCATGAACAACCCCATTTTCTTCCATTTTTCTCAAAATCCACCCAAACACACCCCAAAGTACAATCCAAAAAAAATTAATCAAATCTAAATAGAAGAGTGCCTGTAAATGATCTTGAGACAACTCCAGAAAAGGTTAGGATCTTACAATATCTCCACCATATAATAGCTTGTCCTCGAGCGACACTCCCAAGATTCTCAAAGATTATGAGCCAAAAAGACCAGGTCACTAGGCCCACATATCTACTTTCCTTTCCCATGTCTCCTATTGTACACAACCGTGTTACCATAACATGATAACTTCTAGCACAATATTTTTCCATAACACTCTCTCATTGCAATCTAATTCATGTACTATATGCTTCTCAAAGGAATCATCTACCACAAGGTCAACGTAGTCCAAATTGATCTCATGATAAGGGTTAGGGTGATACTACTGAAGTTGTGATACATGGAAAACATCATGAATAACGCTGTATTTATATGGAAGATATAATAGACATGTCATCGACTTGATTATCTCCACAACCTCAAATGGTCCAACAAGCCTAGGCTCCAACTTTTCCTGTCTCCTTATCCCATGGTGACCCAACCTAGGTGACACCTGAAGTTATATATGATCACCCTCTATAAACTCTAGGGTTCATTTTAATCTATTATCATTTGAATTATACCTGCTCTGAGTCATAGCTATATATTTATGAATCAACTGAACTTGCTCTGATGTCTCCTGCATGAGACTTGGTCTCAACAACTCTAACTCACCAACCTCTATCCAGCATAGCGGTAATCTATATGTTATACCATAAATAGCCTTGTATGGTTTATATATATAGTTTCTTAATAACTTTTGTTATAGTAAAACTCCACTAAATCCAAGTGATTCTCCCAATACCTTATGAATTCATGGACACACGTCTGCAACATATTCTCAAGCACTTGTATAGTATGCTCTGACTACCCATCTATCTGTGGGTGGAAAGCTGTACTCAATAAAACCTGTGTATGGAGTGCCTTTTGCAATCACTTCTAGAAGAAATAAGTAAAGTGAAAATCATGATATAAAACTATAGTCTGTGGCATACCTTGTAGATGAACAATCTCTCAAACATACAAATATCATAGCTGATCCACTGAGAAAGTCTCCCGTATGGGAAAGAAATGTGCTACTTTCGTCAGTCGATCTACAACAACCTAGATAGAGTCATTCTTCCTTGGAGTCTTTTAGAGACCCACCACAAAGTCCATTTTCCCATCATCCCAATTCCATTCCAGAATGGGCAACGACTTCAGCAAACCTCCAATTCATTGATGCTCTGCCTTCACTTACTGACAGGTGTAACATCATGTCATGAACTCTACTATCTACTTCTTTATTATTGTCCACCAAAACTATTGGTGAAGTTCATGGTACATTTTGTTCATACCTGGATGTACCTCCCACTTCAAGGCATGAAATTCATGCATTATCTAATATCGCATGCTCATAGGCACAATAAACTGAATCTTAACATAGATGATCTCATCCCTATTTATGATCCAATTTGAAGGTGACTCTAAACCTTCAAGTCTTTCCCTCAAGGTCAAACACTCTAGATCTTCATACTACCTATCTTGGATCCATCTCAAAATTGTAGAATCCACAAAAACTGACACAAGAGTCATCTATTCCTAACTCTCTAGAACCACAACATGCATCTTGGCCAGTAAATCCATCATCTTCCACTCATCATTAGATTTATGAATCATCTGAGTCTGAGTTTTTCTACTTAAAGTTTCATCCACACTATTTCCTTTCCCAAATGTATATTCCATCTCAAAATCAAAATACTTCATATACTCAACCCATCTCTACGACTAGAGATTCTAGTCTCTCTACAAAAATATGTATCTCAAGTTCTTGTGATAGTATACACTGTAAAATTTTCACCCAATAGGTAATGTGACAAACACTTTAAGGCATAAACCACTACTACCAACTCAAGGTTGTTCATAGGGTAGTTCCATTCATGTGACCTTAGTTTCCGAGACCCATATTCCAAAACTTGATCTTCTTATATAAAAACTTCCCCAAGTTCGACTCTATAAGCATAAAAATACACCATGTACTCCTCACCTAGATCAGGTAGGATCAAGATCAGTACCAAATTCAAATGATTCTTCATCTACTAGAAGTCTTTCTCACATGATTATAACCAATCAAAATTTATCCCTTTCCTGGTCAAGCTTGAGAGAGGCATTACCAAACAAGAAAATTCCTGGATGAATGTCTGATAATATCTAGATAACCCCCAAAAGATAAAAATATCAAAAATTCTCTTGGGCTGCTCCCAATACACAACTTCCTGGACCCTCTCTGGGTCTACCGGCACACCTTCCTCTGAGATGACGTGTCTTAAGAAGTGTACCCAATCGATCCAAAACTGGAACTTAGATAGATTGACATATAGAATATTCTCTCTTATTATACTCTGGATAGTATTAAGATGTTGGGCATGATCTTCACGAGACTTAGAGTATACCAATATGTTGTTAGTTAATACTATAACAAACTAATCTAGGTACGGGTGAATGACCCTGTTCATCAAGTCCATAAACACTTCTGGTGCATTCTTCAACCCAAATGAAATTACGACAAACTCATATAGGCTATATCTGCTTCTAAAATAAGTCCTCAGTATATCATAAGTCTAAACTCTTAGATGATGATACCCTGATCTCAAGTTGATCTTTAATACTATACAGGATCCCCTCAACTAATCAAAAAGATCGTCAAACACAGAAGTGGATAACGGTTCTTCACTATCATCTGGTTCAAATTTTGATAATCAACACATAAGTGCATAGCCCCATAATCCTTATTTTCAAAAAATTCTAGAGAAACCCAAGGTGAGATACTCAGTTAGATAATCCTTTTATCCTATAACTCCTCCAGCTGAGTCTTGAGTTCTTGAAGCACTCTCTATGCCATTCTATATGGTGGAATAGATACTATCTTAACCCCTAACATGATCTCAATAGTGAATTCCACATCTCTCTCATGTGAAATCCCTAATAAGACTTTAGGAAATACATCCTAAAATAGTTCCACTACCGGTGTAAGGACATATTTCCTAACACCCCTATCATCCAATGATAGACTAGAAACCTGGGCTGTGAGTTCTCCCAGTTGTTTATATCCCACTCTCCCTAGTGAATGTAATGGTCACCCTTAAGAGATGTAAATGTAACTCTCCTATGTTAACAATCTATTTGGGATTGATATAAAACTAGCCAGTCCATACCCATAATTAGGTTAAAGCCTATCATATCAAGAATACATATATCCCAGAGAAAACGATACTCCCTGATCTCAAGAGAACATCCTCTATAAAAATAGATGTCTCTAAACCATACTCCCAATAGTGTATCTATCATCATTACCCTGCTCACAAAATCCATCGCCAGTCTCAAACCATTAACAAGTTTTGCAGATGTAAAGGAGTGAGAGGATCCAGTATCAAATAAGTCACTAGATAATATAGAATCTACAAGAAAAGTACCTTTAATTGTCGATGTCCCAACATCTCTATCCAAAAGTCTAGGATGAACTGCATACAATTTTCCTTCCCCTCTTCCTTGTGATGCCGTCTGACTCCCCTGAGTTTCACCACTCTACTGATACAGGTGATCTTTCCTAGAAGCATCCTATCCCCTGCCTCTAACACCTTGTCCAGTATAACTCTATCTTCTAGACTGATATGGTGTAGAGGATCCCCTTCCCACACCCTGATTATGTCTAGATCTTTAATCACTAACTGTCTCTCTTAGATTTTTGTAGAAAATTTGTATATGTCCCATTTTTCTGTAGTTTTAGCACTCTATTGGTGGTCTGGTATAATGTTTTTAGAAGTTTCTTGACCTAAAAAAGTGGTGGAAAATCACTAGACAAAGGTCATGGGTAACTGACTTTTCTCCCCAACAACTCTTTTTTCCTCTGTTTTGGATCAAGTTCTCATAACTATGCTTCTTACTCTAGGAATACATACCTAATAATTATCCAGAAGGAACCACTTATCTACAACTATAAGCCTCCTTCAGGTTCCCCTCAAGAATGAGCTCCTGATTCACCACATTAGAAAACTTCTTTAGTCTGAAAATATTCACATGGGATTTAATTTCACACTTAAGTTCATCCTGAAACCTATTTTCCATAGTATCCTCATATCCTAAAAATGATGTAGAAAAACACTAAAAATATGTAAAGAATATAGCATATTGATTACAAATATACTCCCCTAATTCAACCTCATGAACTCAGTTACCCTCTCATACCTCAGCATCTCTGGGTAGAAGTGCTCCAAGAACCTCTTCAATAATTCTTCCCATTGCATACCATCTGACTATCCAGACAGGGCCTATATGTCCTAATATAACTTTACTAATACTCATAGCATATAATCATCCATATTAACCCTCTTCTCAACAAGATTCTCTATGTGATCAAGTATTTTATGGATAGACTCAATCCAGAAATCAGTTCCTTCAAGTCCACCCTCTCCAGTAATTCAGAGGGTGTTAAAACTAAAACTCCCTATTCAGGTCATACATGCTCTTCACAACCCATCCTAGGTCTCTTTCCATGAATTTCATGAATAAATCAAAGTTTTCTTAGAAATACTCCCCCTCTTCCTTGCCCATCATTATCGGTGCCTCAGGTTCCACTACTGGTAAACCATCTACACTCATATCCTAATGTCGTACTCTCAACAGGCATCGTCATGGAGAAATATATCTACAATTCAAATCAAACATCTTAGGGTTCATAACACAACCTTTTCACATTTATGTTATAATAAAATCACAATAAGTCACAAAAATTCTTTTCCCCAAACCTTGTCACATGGTCAAAACCATGGTGCTATCACTACCCTTAACCATCCTACACCTAGGCCTTGGTTATCAAAGGTAATTCTTATTCTCATTATTCAAGTTTCTCATTTAGACACTCATTTATTATTATTTTCATCATTTTACCATTATCAATTTTAATATTAGGTACCATTTTCATTTTAATTTCACAAGAAAGGAAAAACAGTTCAAGTTTAATAACTTACCCAAAATCTGTTTTCCCATGCGTGCCTAAAATGATGCATGTAACAAATAATCTTGAGTGCCTAGAATGATGCATGAAGACTAAAATTCAATTCCATTATAGTATATGATTCAATTATAAAAAAATATCAGAAACAACAATCACATCACACCACAAATGCATCACCCAAGATGAAATAAAATTCAGCTGTAACAACAAACTGTAATAACAACAATCCCACCCTAAATACTTGGTTTCCCCCCCATACACGGGTTTGAAAATCCCACACATGAGATCATTACCAATACCTGACTCTTCCTAGTATTCTATATTACTTTCCAAAATAGTAAGACAAAATAAGATGAAAATAAATCTGGAGATCTAATACCACTTTGTAACGTCCATACCTAGGTGGAACACACTAATGCCCCATGCCAGAACACCACATGACCTCAGGTGTGCCTCCTCATATTCTAGAGGCTTTCGACTAGCATCAAGGGTCTAATAAGTTGATCATAGGGAGACTATACCATATTTTATTAGAGTAATAAACTAGAAGAAATAAAAAAAGAATATCGAAATCATATATAACTATAAACAACGTTAACATCTCAAAATAATCAAAGTAAGAAATACAATATCCAACTGAAGTAGAAAAAATTCCATGATAAAATAAGTGTCAAGTGTCTAAAATGAAAATTGAAACTAAAGACACTGAAGATTCCCACGCAGGTCCTGAACCATGTCTGTTTACCTCATTCAAGCTCTATCCCCAATCAACAATATACCCTAGGGACTTTTCCCTTAACCTATCCTATAAAAATAAATTCTATTTAGGTACTGACCAGGAAGCCCAATTAGGATGTGAGTACAACTCAGTAGGCCACCACCAATGAGGTCTAAAGTATATCAAGTCAATAACGATTTTATGTAGTTATATAAAGAGATAAGTACAATAATTAATTAAATATTTATCACATTATCAAATATTCTTTATTTAACCACATAAACCACTAGATTTATGAGAACACCCATACCTTAATACCTAATTTGGCCTGTGTCGGATTCTGAGCTATCCCCAGGGGATATCATATATCTGAAATTCATAATACTATTCAATATCACAATTTACATATGATACAATACATAAAACATGTAAATCAATTTTTTATGATTAATATGCACTTATGAATCTAAACTCAAGGGTCTAAAGTGAGTAAGATTAAATGAAGCATAATTACTTGCTAGGAAGAGAAGGGAAGCTCTTATAGTATTTCCCTTGGACAAACTCCAAGTGCTCTCATGGTCCCTTGGAAAAAAAGGAATCTCAAAAAATGGAAGCTCTCATGGTCTTCCTCTCAAGAGGATCACATGATCCTTCTCAATTGGCTCACATTGTCCTTCTCAATAGGATCACACGACCCTTCTCAAAAATTTCTCGCTCACACCCTGGTTATCCCATGTGCTAATCCATGCCAACATTGTCACGAACCCCTCCCCACAAAGTGTACCCCTCCTAGGCTGACAATGTGAGAAGGGAGATAATGACCCCTGAGTCCCACCTCCAGTAGGCCCCGGGTTGGCGACTAGCACCGAGGGTATAGTAACACACAAAATGAGAGGCATTACCCTCTAAGAGAACACATGCGGAAGAGAGAGATAAGATAAACACTAACCAACTCCAAATCAGAATACAATATAAATGAAAACCCAAGTACACATATGAAATGACATATAGAAGTACTACAACTGAAAGGGGAAAACTACAAGTACTCAAAAGAAAGTAAAAACAACAGCAACCACAATCCCGAACAGCTCCTGAAACCCCAAGCTAGTAGAAACCAGCTTGATCTTCAACCTACTCCAAGTGACCTGAAAAACAGTTTATATATACGTAGGGTGAGTATAACAGTATAATCAGTAGGATCCTCCCCGAAGCCTCTTGTGCAAAGTAAAGAAATCATGCTAAATCACAGTGAACCACAAGTGAAACTAACCCGTCACCTAAACATGTATACTAAGTTCCCAACCTCACCATGGATACTATCACTAAGTAATGAATACAAGAATATAGCATATAGTAAAGAATATCAAGGGTACCCCACTAATACTTCCCCACTGATTTTTCTCTTTTCCCCAACGACATACGTTTTGTGCATCTCTCTCCAAAGGCTTGCCCGTATACACATGGGCGAAGCACCACAATCTGCACCTTGTGCACCACAAAGGCTTTCCCACAGACACCTGGGCGAAGTACCACACCAGCCTCACAACCAAAAGTAACCAGGTAAGTTCTGGGAGCCATCATAGCCTGAATAACGTGTATCATACGTCGGGTATTATACCTCAATCCATCACAACCCATACGCCGAGTAAGGATCCTCAAGCCATCATAGCCTATACATGTTACACCTATAGTAGTCCATACGATACTATATCTAGAATATATGTGTGTGAATAACCACAAGCCATTACATACCTCTACACACATATATGGGAAAAACTAACCACTGTGCCTACCAGAACAAGTATCTACCAAGAGAAGAGAGAGGGGTAAAAGGGGGTAGTTAGCCATTCATCCTTTCACCAGAATGTTGGGGAAAACACCCCCTAGGGCTCAGAATCCCCGGGGGGTCAGTTGCCCTTACCGACAGGGTGGAGTATCATATAGAAACACAAAAAGTACAGAATATATTATACTCACAACCACACTATGGGAATAAACTAGTCTTAGTCTCAACTGCAGCTAACATCTCTCGGACTCCGGGCTGCTATTTCTAAGACTAGGTATCCTATAAGCACATAACCAATTAAAGAACTTTATTAGATTCCTTCATTCCCTTTTTTATCAATTCCACTTTATGTTAATTAATTATTTACACATAAATTAACCATGAACAATTTCACATTAAATTTAATTATCATCACACCCAAATTCAATTGTTCCTTCAAAAGATTACTACCTCATAATTATGTTTCAGTGAACACCAACCCCATGGGTTTACACCATTTATTCAGATATTCATTTCAGAATTAGTTCCCATATTCCCATGCATTCTATAAAACCATTCTATGCTACTAAACACAAGGGGGATCAACACGGGGAGTAGATGTACTACCCGTCGAGTCTTTTTCGCCTATAGCAAGAGCGTAGACCCATTCTCCCTTGAGAAGCTAGACACGGAAAGCACGTGGCATACCCCGCGCGTCTTCGCCTCCTTCGGAAGAAGGGTAAGCAAGACCAGCTGCCTTGAGTAGTGGGGAAAAGTAAAGCAGATAAACATTCAATCAAAGTCACCAAGAATCCAACAAACACATCCATCCCATTCCATCATCACTTGTGTCCTCCCCAACACCCACGTGCATAAACTGATGAATCTCGCTACTCTAGGCATCATCTACTGCCACAACCACAAGGCCTCCCTGACTCCACATATCACAACACCCCTCCAATGTCACATCAGAGCACAAGTAGTAGGAAATCAAACATCACATCAAATGGCCTCTTGGACCTTTAACAAGTCATAAAACCTTCATACATAATGAGCACTCATGGATCTAAAGCACAAGGCACTCGGCCTTACGAACGAGAGGGTAACTAAGAACCCTACCAGGCGTTATCTTTTATCAACCAACCAGTTCTTTAATCCCTCTTGAATTAATAGATTCAATTCGTAGGTTCCAATTCTGGGAAACCTAATTAGTAAGCTATCAAAAAATATTTAACATGCTTACTATGCCAATTTGATTAACATAAAATTAGAACTACTAAAACAATGACAACAACCAGATTCATTTACATGCCTCTTTATCTTTAACCAATTAATTATCAATTAATTCCGACTTTACGTTCTTTATCAATTTCCATCAAGAACTAAGAACTAATCAAAGAAATCATAGATATCACTCTATCTAGAAAAACATGAGGCAAACTTTTATCACGGTACAAAGCAACAACATGCGATCAAACAAATTCTTTTAATCCGGTTTAAGTATTTAATTAGGTCAATTTCATTGTGATCCAAAGGGATAAATCATGCTAACTCTATGATTGCACATAAATAATTATAGAAGCCACAAATCCCCTACCTACCTCGAAGAGTTCTTGATGTTATTTATCCAAACAACGGGTCACAATCCTCCTCTCGCGACAACTACATCCACCCGAGGATGCCACGGTACGTCCGCACCAACCAAACCCCAATAAAATCCCATTAGAATCATGTAGATTACATGATATAATATGTAAAGGAGAAATAGAGGAAGATGATCCCAAAGGAATGATGATAAAAACATACCTTATATTGAAGATTGATCGATACAGCTTGGTTGCATCAAAATAGAGCGGAACCGATCCGAGGAGTGAAGTTTGATTGTGCAACTCCTATGGGAAGGATTGAAAGGTTCTAGCATCTCATAGCTAAGAACAAAGAGGAAGAACAAGGGAGGATGATGTATTGTCCCTTTTAAAGATTCAATGGAGTGATGGTTTAAGATATGATTATTCCCCATTAAATGCGGATTGCATTAACCCACACAGTTTGACCAAGTAAAAACATCTCGAGCCATAGGAATAATTAATATAGGATTTGTGGTCTTTGAATCATAAGTCTTAATTTAAGGGTTTCAACATCATAGACGGTTCGCCATTCCAACACCATATGAAGGAGATATTTTGAATACAAGATCCCGTAATAATAATAATAATAATAATAATATTGAGTGTTTCATGGACCCGAGCCACAAAACATAATTTAATATTCCACATTAGACTTGAATCGATCGTATTAATGACAGGATCACATCGCCACTGACGAGAAGTCAATCGGACGTCGCACGTGGGAGTTATGGCGGGTCAAAGATTTAATAATAATATTAAATCTATTATTTTCCGAGCTCTTTGGGAACCCAATCCAAAAACCCAGAAAAGACATCCAATATTGGACTTGAAATGTCCGTCTTAGAATCTGGGTCGCACTTCCGCAGATGGTTCGTGAAACCAAGGTCGCACGAATAAGTTACGGTCGAAAAAGTGTTTTATCAAAAAAAAATAACATGATTATTATATTATTATTTTTAATTGATTTATTTCAAATACCCAAATCCACGCACCACTCTCTCTCCAATTTGGTGCACCTCACTCCCTTTCTCCTTAATTGATTTCCTTTTCTTTTCTTTTATTACTTCCCCTTTTAATTCTCACACTCTCTCTCCAATCTCTTTCTAATCTTTCACCCACTCCACAAAAAGTGGCACCTCCCCCTTCCTTTTCTCCATGTCCAATACGCCCCATAACTTCCTTGATTGATTTATTTAATTTATTTTAATTTATTTATCTCATTCCCTTTTCTCTCTCCAATCTAATTCTTCATTCACGATTTATTCTCTTAATTAACGCCTAACTCCATTTATCACTTCAACGTTATTATTAATACAATTAATAATAATAACACCCATCATTATGGAAACACCGTACTTTATGAAAACAACAACATTATAGAAATATTTAAATTTATGGAAACTACCAACATTATGGAAACATACAAATTTATGGAAACTACCAACATTATGGAAACATCCAAATTAATGGAAACTCTCTATATTATGGAAACTCTCCATTTATTACTTACCAAAATCCACCATTACCATTATTATTTAATAGTTATAAATCCTCTTTCAATTTCATCAACAGATCGCATCATTATCAATTTATTATTATAACACGCGTCGTGTTTGACCACATCAAATTTTTACCAAGTAATGGACTGGAGTGGTTCGGGCCATTACATCAGATACCTCTCAAAACATTCTCGTCCTCGAGAATAAAAAAAAACAACTCATAAAAAGGGAAAGGTCCAAACAACCACCCCACAAGATACCTCTTAGGGCTCTCGTCATAATAGGAATCTGACCACTATCCTAATTATATGAGTCAGGGAATTCCTTCCCCCATGTCGAGATATTATCCGCTTTAGGCGGCACTAACTCGCCTGCATGAGATTAATCGCATCCACATTAATGCATCTAAATTAGGGATTAGGTCTTCCCAAACCCATAATTTAGGATTTCTCATACACACACTGCCTCCAACACCGCACAAAACAAGCAACACTCTGCCCCAACACATGGATTGGGGAATTACTTTTCCCATGTCAAGATGCAATGCTGACAGTTCTTTCATTACTCTCCAGGAATCACCGGATTCACGCACAGCATCACTACATGACTTTCGGCTCAGCACATCAGTTACAACATTCCCTTTTCCAGGTGTATATGATATTTCGAAGTCGTATTCCTATAAGAACTCCATCCACCGATGTTATCGTAAGTTCAAGTCACGTTGGGATAAAACATACCTCAAACTCTTATGATCAGTGAAAACCACAAAGCGCTCACCAATGAGGTAATGTCTCCACAACTTCAGAGAAAACACCACGACTGAAAACTCAAGATCATGGGTGGAATAGTTGCATTCATGGAGATGCAACTACCGAGACCCATAAGAAACAACTGACCTCTCCTACATGAAAACACAGCCTAACCCCAGATGTGAAGCATCATAGAAAACATCAAACTGGACTCCCTCAGCTGGAAGGAAAAGGACTGGAGCAATTACTAACTTCTCCTTTAGATAATCGAATGCTTCCTGACACTGATCAATCCATATGAATTCCTGATCCTTCCTAGTCAAAGCTACCAGAGGAGTCGGAACTCGTGAGAAATTGGCTTCGAACCTCCTGTAGTAGCCTGTGAGACCAAGGAAAATTTTCACCTATGACACTGTCTTGGGGGATTCCCAAGACACAACTGCTTCTATCTTCGATGGATCCATATCTACTCCCTATTGGGACACAACATGCCACAAGAAACAGACTTCTCAAGCCCAAAACTCACACTTTGACAACTTCCCAAACAGCTGATGTTGATGAAGAACTCCCAAAACGGCTTGTATATGCTTTGCATGCTCCTCTTCAGATGTGGAGTACACAAGGATGTCTTCGATGTAAACTACCATGAACTTTTCCAGGAACTCACAGAATACAGTATTCATTAATCCCATGAATACAGCTGGAGCATTCGTCATGCCAAATGGTATTACAATGAACTCATAATTCCCATAGAGACAATGGAAAGCAGTCTTCGGGATATCCTCATCCTTCACACGCATCTGATGATATCCTGACCGTAAGTTGATATTTGAGAACCAAATTGCACCATTTAGTTGATCGAATAAATCCTCAATTCGTAGAATAGTATAGAGATTATTTATTGTCACTCTGTTTAAGCAATGATAATCGACACACAACCACAAACTTCCATCGGCCTTCTTCACAAACAAAACTGGTGCACCCCATGGAGACACACTTGGCCGAACAAAACCGCACTGCAACAGGCCATCAAGATGTATACGTAGCTCTCCTAACTCAAAAGGGGCCATCCTATATAGAGACATAGAGATAAGAGACGCTCCTGGATGTATCTCGATCCCAAACTTGATCTCTCATCGAGGGGGTAATGCTACAACCTATTCTGGAAAGACATCAGGGTACTCCTCTATGACCCTAAGAAATGCCAACTTCCGAACCTTTGAAGAACTCAGCATCATGTCAGCCATCATGGACGATAAGGATGGAACGTGTCTCTGACCCATCCAAGGATCTCTCTCACCAAAAAACACCACTTTATCTCTATCCACACCAAGGAAAATGACCTTCTTCCTGAAGAAATCCATGATAGCCTGCACTGAATACAACCAATCCATGCCGAGGATGACATCATATGGTTGTATTCATAAACATAGGAATTCTCCCCAAGAGCGATGTTCCCCCAACACTAGATCACAATCTCTACATACTTCAAACAAGTCAGCTCGACCGCCAACTGGCGTAGTCAATTCCAAGGGCACTAGAAGCCTCTCTACCTCAAGTCCCAAAACATGGACAAGGGTAAGTGATATGAAGGAGTGTGTCGCTCCTGAATCAAACAAGGCATACACCAAGGTAGAAAACAAGCAAAGGGTACCTCGAATGACATCTGGATCGCCTGGAGCTGGCAACGCTAGAGCATGAAGCTATCCACGACCTCCTCCATGGCCTCTCTGACCCTGATGACGACCACCACCATGGCCGCACTCTGCTCTCTGAGGATAGAGAGCATAATGGGGCTGTCCTCTACCTGCCCCATCTACTCTCTGCTGATCTAAAGCTGGTGCAACCTGCTGCTGCTGCTTCAGATGGAATTGCCTCAACGGAGGAACCTGGAGCAGAGCGCCTGGTGCACGATGACCACTCTGAAAGGTCGGGAACTCCCGCTGCTGATGACCACGACCATCACAAGAAAAACAAGCACCTGATACCTTGGCATAGGCCTGGGAGTTTCTGCCTCCGAAGAAACGAGATGTGAAGGGTTGAGACCTACCCCCGATTGAACGGAAACTCTTCTTCCCTAAAAACCAGGAACCCCAGAACACAGTTTTTCTTCGTGAGAGATCATGAAGATACCCCTGTCATGATGATACGATCCTAGCCAAGGTCCTCTCGACAACCTCTGCCCTCGCCAGTACCTCAAGATATGTCTTCAGCATAAATGGGGTGACCTGACGCTGGATCTCTGGGTGAAAAGCCTCCTCAAAATGCCTCTCCCTGGCCTCCTCATCTAGTAATAGGTCCAAAGCATATTGTAAGTGGTTCCTGAAATGGATTCCAAACTCTCGAACACTGGAGATCCCCTGTCGAAGGGTAAGAAGCTCCTGGTGACTGGACGCCTTTGCAGTCGAGGAAATAAAATCAACTCTAAACTTGTCTCGAAACTCCTCCCATGAGATCACTGACTCCTCATGATCCCCAAAGAACAAGAACCACCACTGCCTTGCTACTCCACACGCATCGTCACAACCAAGGACACCCAGTGCTTCTTCCAAGCATGAATATAACTGAAGCCTATCTCGAGCTCCTCCAACCAGTCTTCCGTGACCACATCTGAAATGGAGCCCTTGTACTTCTGCAGACTCTGGCGATGAAACTCTCTGAGTGTCTTCCTCCAAGTGTCGTCGTCGTCAACCTCTACCCGACGATGATCTGCTGGAACAGCCTGCTGGACATCTTCTGCGCAAACCTGACGAGGACGTCGACCTGGAGCCATACCTGTAAAATAACAACTATTAGAGCTCCTAAGCCTGGAATATGGAAGACTCAACATCAATTAATTAATTTTTTTTATTTTATTAATTTTAGGTTAACCTATCCCAAGGTCTACCCATTCAAACACAGACACAAAGAAGAATGATGCATGATCCTTTCCTAGGTCTCTACCCTACAACTAGTATCACTTTGTTTAGTAGCCATTGTAAACTTAAAGGTTCGTATGTCAGACCATAGGGGGCCCTAAATTCCAATGTCTCAGCCAGTATCTAGTGTTTACCTCACTTTCTAAACATGAATGACACCGTTTCCTTACCAACCCATGCAACCTCATGTGTGCCTAACTCCAAAATCCATCCTATCCCTCAACCAGACCTCTGATACCACTATGTCACGACCCCTCCCCACAAAGTGTACCCCTCCTGGACCGACAATGTGAGAAGGGAGATAATGACCCCCGATTCCCGCCTCCAGTAGGCCCCGGGTTGGAGAATAGCACCGAGGGTATAGTAACACACAAAATGGGAGGCATTACCTCTAAGAGAACACATGCGGAAGAGAGAGATAAGATAGAAACCAACCAACTCCAACTCAGACTACAATATAAAGGAAAACCCAAGTACACATATGAAATTATATGAAGAAGTACTACAAATAAAAGGGGAAAACTACAAGTAGTCAAAAGAAAGTAAAAAAAAACAGCAACCACAAGCCCGAACAGCTCCTGCAACCCCAAGCTAGTAAAAACCAGCTTGATCTCCAACCCGCTCCAAGTGACCTGAAAAACAGTTTATATACACGTAGGGTGAGTATAATAGTATACTCAGTAGGATCCTCCCCGAATCCTCTCGTGCAAAGTAAAGAAATAATTCTAAAGCACAATGAACAACAAATGAAACTAACTCGTCACCTAAACAGGTATAATAAGTTCCCAGCATCACCATGGCTACTCTCACCAAGTAATGCATACAAGAATATAGCATATAGTAAAGAATATCAAGGGTACCCCGCTATTACTTCCCCACTGGTTTGTCACTTTTCCCCAACGACATACGTCTTGTGCATCTCTCTCCAAAGGCTTGCCCGTATACACCTGGGCGAAGCACCACAATCTGCACCTCATTCCCCACAAAGGATTGCCCGCAGACACTCAGGAGAAGTACCACACCATCCTCACAACCAAAATTAACCAGGTAAGTTTCAGGAGCCACCATAGCCCGCATAACGTGTATCATACGTCGAGTATTATACCTCAAGCCATCACATCCCATACGCCGAGTAAGGATACTCAAGCCATCAAAGCCTATAAACGTTACACCTATAGTAGTCCATAGGATACTATATCCAGAATATATGTGAGTGAATAACCACAAGACATTACATCCCTCTACCCACATATATAGGGAAAACTAACCACTATGCCTACCAGCACAAGTATCTACCAAGAGAAGAGAGCATGGTCAAAGGGGGTAGTCAGCCATTCATCATCCCACCAGAATGTTGGGGAAAACACCCCCCAGGGCTTAGAATCCCCGGGGTGTCAGTTGCCCTTACTGAGAGGGTGGAGTACCGTATAGAAACACAAAAAGTACAGAATATATTATACTCACAACCACACTATGGGCATAACCTAGTCTTAGTCTCAACTGCAGCTAACGTCTCTCGGACTTCGGGCTGCTATTTCTAAGACTAGGTATCCTATAAGCACACAACCAATTAAATAACTTTATTAGATTCCTTCATTCCATTTTTTATCAATTATACTTTACGTTAATTAATTCTTTACACATAAATTAACCATGAAAAATTCCACATTAAATTTCATTAGCATCACACTCAAAGTTAATTGTTCCTTCAAAAGATTACTACCTCATTATTATGTTTCAGCAAACACCAACCCCATGGGTTAACACCATTTATTTAGATATTCATTTCATAATTACTTCCCACATTCCCAGGCATTCTAGAAAAGCATTCTATGCTAATAAACACAAGGGGGATCAACATGGTGAGTAGATGTACTACCCGTCGAGTCTTTTCCGCCTATAACAAGAGCGTAGACCCATTCTCCCTTGAGAATCTAGACACGGAAAGCATGTGGCATACCCCGCACGTCTTCGCCTCCTTCGGAAGGAGGGTAAGAAAGACCAGCTGCCTTGAGAAGTGGGGAAAATGAAAGCAGATAAACATTCAATCAAAGTCACCAAGCATCCAACAAACACATCCATCCCATTCCATCATCACTTGTGTCCTCCTCGACACTCACATGCATAAACCGATGCATCTTGCCACTCTAGGCGTCATCCGCTGCCACAACCATAAGGCCTCCCTACCTCCACATATCACAACACCCCTCCAATGTCACGTCACAACACAAGCAGCAGGAAATCAAACATCACATCAAATGGGCTCTTGGCCCTTTAACAAGGCATCCAACCTTCATACATAATGAGCACTCATGGCTCTAAAGCACAAGCCACTCAGCCTTACGAACGAGAGGGTAACTAAGAACCCTACCAGGAATTATCTTTTATTAACCAACCAGTTCTTTAATCCCTCTTGAATTAACAGATTCAATTCGTAGGTTCCAATTCTGGGAAACCTAGCCAGTAAGCTATCACAAAATATTTAACATGCTTACTATGCCAATTTGATTAACATAAAATTAAAACTACTACAACAACGACAACAACTGGATTCATTTACATACCTCTTTATCCTTAACCAATTAATTATCAATTAATTCTAACTTTACGTTCTTTATCAATTTCCATCAAGAACGAAAAACAAATCAAAGCAAGCGTAGATATCACTCTATCTAGAAAAACATGAGGCAAACCGTTATCACGGTACAAAGCAACAACATGTGATCAAAAAAATTATTTTATTCTGGTTCAAGTATTTAATTAGGTCAATTTCATTATGATCCAAAGGGTTAAATCATGCTAACTCTACGATTTCACATAAACAATTAGAGAAGCCACAAATCCCCTACCTCGAAGAGTTCTTGATGTTCTTTATCCACACAATGGGTCACGATCCTCCTCTCGCGACAACTACATCCACCTGAGGATTCCAAAGTACGTCCGCACCAACTAAACCCCAAGAAAACACCATTAGAATCATCGAGATTACATGCTATAAGATGGAAAGGAGAAACAGGGGAGGATGATCCCAAAGGAACGACGATAAAAACATACCTTATAACGAAGATTGATCGATACAGCTTGGTTGCATCAAAAAAGAGCGGAACCGATCTGAGGAGTGAATTTTTATTGTGAAACTCCCATGGGAAGGATTGAAAGGATCTAGCGTCTCATAGCCGAGAACAAAGAGGAAGAACAAGGGAGGATGATGTCTTTTCCCTTTTTAAGATTCAATGGGGTGACAGTTTAAGATATGCTTATTCCCCATTAAATGTGGATCACATTAACCCATGTGGTTTGACCAAGTAAAAAAATCCCAAGCCATAGGAATAATTAATATAGGATTTATGGTATTTGAATCATCAGTATTAATTTAAGGGTTGCAACGTCACAGACGGTTCGCCATTCCAACACCGTATGAAGGAGATATGTTGAATAAAAGATCCCGTAATAATAATAATAATAATATTGGGTGTTTCATAGACCTGATCCATGAATCATAATTTGATATTCCATATTAGACTTTAATCAATCATATTATTGATAGGATCACATTTCCACTGACGAGAAGTCAATCGGACGTCACACACAGGATTTATGGCGGGTCAAAGATTTAATAATAATTTTAAATCTATTATTTTCTGAGCGCTTCTGGTACCCAATCCAAAAACCCAAAAAAGGTATCCAATATTGGTCTTGAAATGTCCGTCTCAGAATCTGGGTCGCACTGCCACAGACGGATCGTGAAACTGTGGTCGCACGAATAAGTTACGATCGACAAAGTGTTTTATCAACAAAAACAATAACATGATTATTATATTATTATTTTTAATTGATTTATTTCAAATAACCAAATCCACGCACCACTCTCTCTCCAATTTGGTGCGCCCCACTCCCTTTCTCCTTAATTGTTTTCCTTTTCTTTTCTTTTATTAATTCCCCTTTTAATTCTCACACTCTCTCTCTAATCTCTTTCCAATCTTTCACCCACTCCACAAAAAGTGGTGCCTCCCCCTTCCTTTTCTCCATGTCCAACACACCCCATCACTTCCTTGATTGATTGATTTAATTTATTTTAATTTATTTATCTCATTCCCTTTTCTCTCTCCAATCTAATTCTTCATTAACGATTTCTTCTCCCAATTAACGCCTAACTTCATTTATCACTTCAACGTTATTATTAATACAATTAATAATAATAACACCCATCATTATGGAAACACCCTACTTTATGGAAACAAAAACATTATGGAAATATCTAAATTTATGGAAACTACCAACATTATTGAAACATAAAAATTTATGGAAACTACCAACATTATGGAAACATCCAAATTAATGGAAACTCTCTATATTATGGAAACTCTCTATTTATTACACACAAAAATCCACCATTACCATTATTATTTAATAGTTATAAATCCTCTTTCAATTTCATCAATGGGTATCCATCATTATCAATTTATTATTATAACACGCGTCGTGTTTGACCACATCAAATTTTTACAAAGTAATGGACCGGGCCATTACAAACATATTCACAAATCATTCCATTAATTAATTTATCAATTAATTAATCACATCAACTTCCATTAATTAACCCAACGACTAATTAATCACATCCATCTCAACTAATTAACCTAACAATTAATTAATCACTTTAATCCCTTTAATTGATTTAACAATTAATTTTCACTTCGCGTCTATTAATCAATTCAAGTATTAATTTACCATATAAAGACAAATAATTAATTAAACAAATAATTATTTAATAATAATCTCAACATCTAATAATTAATTCACCAATTAATTACTGCTAAATCAAGATTCATTAATCTACAATTTAACCCAACAATTAAATGTCCCAATTCAACAATTTATTGTTTTAATAATTAATTCACTAATTAATTATTTTAATCCCATAATTAAATTATTCAATCAAACCCTTAATTTCCTTATTAATTAATTGACCACATTAATTAATTTAATTTATGGATTTCAATTTCCAAACAACTCTAGAAATTCTACAAATTACACATACGAATTCAAGATCATGACTACGATATTGGAATTATAGACCACCTACCTCAATTTGTTGATGAACGTTCACACAACGAAATTCCCCAAAATTGAGCAGCACAATAATGTAGATCAGAGTCTGGATATAAAATTGTGAATCAAGAGTAAAAAAATCAAGATCTCTTTAATCTAGATTTAGATCTAGATTCACCAAATATAGATCTAGATCTAGAAAAATATAAGATGATTTCCCACCAAAAGAACAAGAGAAGGAATGAAGGTGAATGGGGAAGCAATGGGATAGAATCCACTTACTGAGACAGATGCATATATTCTATCCGATCTTTGAATCACAAAGAAAGAAGGTCATATGGCCTTGGAATCCCTCTAGAAATCTCTGAAATCATCAAAAAAAGGTATGATTTTGGGTTGAATGGGAGGAGTTTTGGGGGTTTGGGTGAATTTAAAACAAAATTTTGATCAATTAAAAAGATCATACATGGTTTACTGGTTAGGGGCGCATGGTTTTACCTAACTGTGTGTGAACCATGTGCCTATTATTTTGGGATACACAGTTTAAAAAACTGTGCACTAGCTGTGAGAACCCCCACTATCCAAGGTTTCACAGTTTCCTAGGATGGGTCACACCGTTTGCCCTAATTGTGTGCCAACCATGCACAATCCCTTTTTCTTTTATTTTTTTCAAAATACTCCCAAATAAACCGTAAAGTACAACCCAAACTAAAAGTACTCAAATATAAATAAAAGAGTACCTATAAAAGAGCTCGAGACAACTCCAGAAAAAGTCATGATCTTACATCTCATGATACTAAACACAAACCAATGCATTGTAGCACTATTCGGGTACACCCATCATAACATGTTCATGAATATGTGTTTCACATGAATAATCAAGTATAAGGGTTACCCATAGGAAAAATTGGCTATAATAATCACATCATAAGGCATAATAAAAGGGAATATCATAATGGTGTCCATTAAAGAATGAATTTAAATCATACATGGACATTTATAAGGAAAAATAGGAATATATCATGATAATTTATGTTAATATAAAGTGAAGACTTGTAAAAAGAGTGTTTAAGAAACTTTAGAAGTAGAACATTTTAGTTTAGTTTAATGAAAATATTAAAGAGAATTTAAAGTGGAAAAAGGTATAATATTTTATATAAAACAAAAAATAATACAAGAATTATTTTCATGATAAAATTATTGATTTTATAAGAATAATGGGTTATTAAAACAAATTATGTAGTGCATTTGAAAATGGGTGAGAAATTGAGAAGTTCCTTTTAATTGGGCTTGCTTATTGGGAAGAATTGAGAAGAGAACCTTTTTAAAACATATATTTACCTATCAAATAAGGATGTAATGACCTGGATACATGATTTTAGAACATATACATATAATTTAGAAGAAGAATATAAAAATAAAGAAGATTTTACATTGAGGTAAAGAGAGAGAAAATGTAACCCAAAGGAAAAATGGTTCTTCAGAAAGAATCCCTTACCTTATGTCTGAAAGTGTTATGTACTTGAACTTAATATCCTGGATAATAAAATTAAATCCATTAATTAATTAATTAATAACCTTTTATATATGTATTTTTTTATTATAATTTTATTAAGTTCATTTATGACCTTTTTTATGAGTTATAAGATACAATTCCATCATTCAGGAGTGTTCATTTCCTTGGTTTTCATGATCGGTTTACTTGTATGGAAAATCATATAAAATGAAAATAACTGTCCAAAATTGAAATTATAAGTTATTAATGAACTTCCAGGATATTAAATGGTCTTATATATCATTTTTGGAAATGTTAGTATGATTCATTAGATAAACGTTAATGATAACCATTTAGTTTATTTTTGAATTTTTTGATCATCATGAACTAGTTTTGTTTTATTAATTAATATTATGTATATATACTTGTTAAATAACATTAAATAAGTTTTAATACATATATTAAAATATATTTTAACCATGAAAATGGTTTTATGACCATCCTTGATGGCGGTAAAGGAAAATGAAAACTCACCATCCTTGAATGCGATAAATTAGCACATCAAAGATGGTGTTTTTATTTTTAGAACAAAAGGGGAGGGGAAGGAAATGTTGATGGGTTTTTCCATTACAAAAATACTATTATAGTATATAAAAGATACTAGATTTATATTTTCACTTGAATAAGGTTAGGTTAGGATAAAATAAGAAAAGAAAATAAATTGAAAATAAATTAAAAGAAAAAGGAAAGTGGTTTTTACCTCTTGAATTTTTCTTCTTGAGAACCTCCTTGAGGTACTTGAGTTTGGAATTTTATTGAGATAAAAGGTTCTTAGACATGGGGGAGAGACTTGGGAAGAGGTTTGGGCATAATTTGGACAAGCTTAAAGTCTTTAGAGGTGCGAGAAGAAGAGGTGGTGAGAGGTGATATTTATAATGGAGGATAGGGTTTTTTTGATTATTTTACTCATTAGTTTATTATTTTGGCTCAAGACTAAAAATAGTGTGCATTATTGTGACTAAATACATTAAATAATTCATTTTATTTTGAACCAATTTTGCTTACATCAGACAAAACTCATCCATGCCTCAATAATTTATGTATTTGGCTTATACCGTAAATTACCGTATTTCACTATTCACAAAAATTCAATTATTTTAAAAAAAATGAAAAAAATAATCCTAACCATTTTTAGATATTTATAATTCAAAATGGACTTAATTTTATGAAAATAATTTTCTAAATATGATAAATTTAATTTTTAAACAAAATCAACATCTATTAGAAAAATACCAACTTTAAAATTATAACTCATTTTATAGCACCTTGAAAAATTAATTAAGGTCTCATAAAATTAACTTATAATCATAAGAAAACAAAATATTAATTTATGAATATATTTTATGAAAAATAAATTTTGTTTTAATTATTTATATTAATTATAAAATTGTAGATAAACATTTATGTTTCACAAAAATACCAATAATTAATTTATCATTTTCAAAACATTTTTTAATTATACTATAATATAATTATATCATATTTTCATTCATAATATGCCTAAATTTTATTTATACTTTTATTGGTGAGTTTACTATTCTATTGGACAATTTACTATTTATATGGGTCACATTACTATTCCAAAGGTCAAGTTACTATTCCATTGGTTTAGGTTTCTTAATTTCTAGAAATACATCTTATTTCATTAATTATTAATTTAAAAAGTTTTTATTGCATTGTCTAAATTATTTTATTTGATTTATACTATATAAAATAATTATAAGAAGGAAAAATTTATTGATAGAATTTCGGGCCATTACACACGATTTGAATTAATTCTGAATTAATTATTAGTTAATTTAACACTAATACATGATGTGTAACTCCAGTTACATGGTGTGTACTCTTGTATTATCCAACCAAAATCCTTGGCACCTTCAGATGAGTTCTTTAATTTTTTTTAGTTCATAAGATTAATTGATTTTATTAGACCTATGAGAAACAAAAGAGGAAGAAGCATATCTTACAATTTGGTTTAAGGAACAATTAAAATTGAATTGAAAAATAAATGAAAAATGATAAAATCAATCAATGATCTTTAAATAATTATAAATAATTATGTGAGAGCTCTGATACCACTTAAAGTTTTCAGGCGCAGTGGAAGTATATGATGAGTCATGCCTAACTTTTCTTTTTTTTCTGATCGATGATCAATCTGAGATTTACATAACGATGAGCATTTTAATCAAAATAACTGAATCAAAGAAAATAAACAATGGGTAGAACATCGGAACCAATCATAGGATCATCACATATTATTTATAATTAATTTAATCAATTAAATAATTACTTTGTGTTAATTATTTCTTTGTGTATAGATCCATCAATAGATCTACTTGTATTATCACTGCGTTGTAGGAATAAAGAGAAGATTCCATCTAGTGGTGATCCACATGTGTTCCACAAAACTCCAAATGTCACTATAGGAATCTCTGGGTGCTAGCGTGGCAGATCCTAACACTGACACTGTTCACTTTTAATCTCTATGAGAATCTCTTCCAAAGAGTTCTCCTTAATCTCTCTAGACTTGAGAGTGGGAGGTGGAGGAAGATCAATCTCTGTTCTTGGAACCGTTCTTAGAGAGGGAGCTCTCTAGGGCTTGAGAGGATTCTCTCTGATTGTCCTTGTTCACTACACAAATGAATTGGATCTCTTGGAAAAATAATATAATTGAGTTTAAATACCACTAGGTTCTAGAAAAAAATATCTGCACAAGTTCTCTTTAATATTTATTTAATATCTTACAAAACCCCATGTCAATAATAATAATAATAATAATAATAATAATAATAATAATAATTCCTTGACATTTTCTTAACTTGCGAATTAAATTAAATATTATTTTAAAAAATAATATTCAGTATATATTATTTCTCACCGGACCTAAAAACTCAGTCCTTCATTCCTCCATAATATTTATCAGGGCTTGAATAATGAATATTTATTTAATAAATAAATATCACTTCATTATTCATCAATAAATAAATAAATATTATATTCACTAAATATCAAATAAATATGTATTAAATATTACACTCACATAATATTCTCTCGAATAACTGGTGATGGAATATATGCGGTCAATCATACATGAATAATTATTAAACCACATGTGAGAATAATATTTATTCAACTTATTAAATAATAAATAATAATATATTATTTAACTGAGATTTTGGATACACTTAGTTTGTGATCCTCTAGGCCTCTTTCTCAGTGGCATTAGGCGAAGCAACCTAAATTCCAAGGTTAGTATTTAGCAACATGCCAAGGCACCCATAGAGAAATAATTTAACGCCACAACGACATAATGCCTCACATAGAAGCCCACCGTGTAATATAATCCTTTTATCACGATATCTCTAATCAAGAAGGTTGCATGTTGGTGCCATCAACCTATGTGATCGATGTATCTTTATTTTAATTTTCAAAAATTTAACTTTTCTGTAGAACACCATGGAAAAGGATTTATTTAGGCTATATCATTTCCATCAAAGAGATAACAACTTCTGTTAAAGAACAAAAGGTGAAAAATCCTTTCTCACATTATTCATTAATGAAATATTACTTATGACGCACCCAACGCATCCTACCTCTTCGTGAACATATTTTGTCATGGTTTTTATCAACACATCAAAGTACACGACTCATAATACTCGTTAATAATAATCTTAAAGTCTAAGGATCAATAAACACATAAAAAAATAAGAAAATCCAATGAAACATATTAATGTGGATTTCTTTTTAGCAGGTCTCATTCTCATAATATCCTACACTGGATATTACTAAGGGCGTACACCATGAGAAGGTGCCTCAAATTCCTTTGAGTCTCTACCCTTGACAACCTATATTATATGTGTCCCTCAAATGATATAATCCAGATATAGAATATATATTTTGGAACATCGTCATAGCACTTCTGGGTTCTTTTGATAATGGGGAACTTCTATGACCTTTTAGTGAAACAAATACTCTTAGAACATTACCACATACTATGTTACACAAAATAACAATCATGATGTGATAAGGAATTTATTAATATTAAAAACTATGAATAAAATTTATCATAAAGTATACATAAGTTGGTTTTAGTGCACCATGTTTAACAACCGCTCAGTCTGAATCCCTGCTCCGTTTAATTTCCATCCACTCCGCATAATACTCCTATAATCATAGTGGCACTCATCATATACGTTGTTGAATTTTCATCATTAGTAGAGACCTATAATCCCAATTTCTTAAGTGGTTCTCTCCAAATCCTTATATACCTAATTTTATTTTGGTTCTTACATCTATGATTCTTTTATCTTAAATCATAGTGATACTCATCACATATTCTGTTTAATTTTCATAAGTCATAGAAACCTATGAGTCATCATTCCCAAAAGGTTATCTCCAAATCCCTACATTCCCAATTTTATTTTGGTTCTTACTTCCATAATTCTTCCTCTTTTGTAACACTGATTTTATTCATCCTCTAAATTCTAGGTGTCATGACCCCCTCCCCATAAATATACCACAATGAGGGGAGAGAGATAGTGAATGCCCGAGTCCCGGTTCTGATAGGCCATGGATTGGTGACTAGAACTGAGGGTATAGTAAACATAAATATGAGTGAAATTAACCTCTAAGAGAACACATGGAAAATATAGATAAGATAGATACACCAAACAACACCTACTAATACATACATATATAAAGAAATCCCAAGAGAAAACATGAAATGTCATACAATACTATAAAAACTGAAAGAAAAACAACAAATATTAAAAAAGTAAAGATGATAGAAACCACGAAGCCCAAAAAACTCCTAAAAAACTATGAGCTACTAATATCCAAACCGATCTCTAACTTGATCCTGATGACCTAAAAAATAGATTATATATACATAGGTTGAGCATAACAGTATACTCAGTAGGACACTACCTAGAGCCTCTCATGCAAAAGATAAAGAAATCATGCTAAAGCACAATGAACAACATTGAAGCAAACTCATCACCTAAACATATATATTTATTTCCCAGCCTCACCATGGATAAATATCACAAAATATCACATACAAGAGATAATATAATATTATAATGAAACATCAAGGGTACCCCTCTCCCTCTTCCATACTAGTTTTTCGATCTTCCCCAACATCACATGTCCTTAGCCATATCTCTCCAAAATAGGTCATCCCAAAGACACCTGGGAAATACATTACAATATTCCCCTCATTCATTATATCATCACATCACACACACACACACACACATTAACCGAGTAGTTTCTGGGAACCACCACAACTTGTATGACGTGTATCAAACATCGAGTATTATACTCAAGCCATCACAGCCCATACACCGTGTAAGTAACTCAATCCATCACAACTTATACACATCATACCTATAATAATCATTTGGATATTATATCCAGTAATACACATGTGTAAAATAACCACAAGCCATCACAACCACACTATGGGCATAAATCAACCGCAGATAATGTTGCTCGAACTCCTGACTACCATTTCTAAGACTATATATCCTATTATCACAAAAGCATTTAAAAGAGATAAATTAATTTACTTATTTTATTTTTATCATTTCATTTCATTAATTAATTTATTATCCATTAACCATTAACATTATTCCACATTACATTACATTAATCATCAAAGTAAAACCCATTCCCTCTAGGAATAATTAATACCAAGTCCACGGTTTCTCAAGATTAACATCTTTTTAGCATTTTAATTTCATCAATACCAACCCTATGAGTTAAGAAATTATTTATTCATTATTAACATCATTCCATAAACCAGGTACTCTAGGAAAACCATTATAAGCTACCACCAAGAGGAAACATGCAACTAAGCACATCCAATTGACTCAAGTGGTGGGTAAAGGAATGCAGATAAAATAAGAAACTAAACATTGAACATTGAAAAAATTTATCAGTGAGCATCCTAGATCTCAGCATCACATAAATGGGTAAGCCCAACTTCAGTCCATTCCATCATCTCTGGTGCCATCACTGGCACCCACATGCATGTCCCGATGCATCTCAGCATCATAAGAGTCAACTATTACCATGTCATCCAGGCCTACCCACCCATATATCACATCATCCATCCCAGGTTTATATCACATTTGGGCCTCCCCACTCTATATCACATTGAATAGAAAATCTCACATCTAATCACATCACAAAATCAATAGGAAACAAACAAGCATAGCCAACAGGGAAACTGGTCCCTAAAAAATGAATTTAACCTCCACATGAAAATGATCTCTCACGACTCCAAACTTGAGGAATTTTTCTTTCTCAAGAAGACGAGAAACTCAATCCCTAACAATTATCTTTATAAAAAATTTGATTTTTATTTCATATTGAATTAACCAATTAATTATTAACAGGTTCCAACTATGAGAAACCTAAGGCATAAAGCTATAAAAAAATATCAAAAGCTAAACATTCTTTTAGCATTAAAACTAGTTTCTTCAAACTGTGAGAAGTAATACTCTCATTTAACATGACTTTTTATTATTATCAGTAAGCATAAACATTCTTCACATTATTTTTCAATTCCATTAATCACATGGAAGATCATTTTCAATTATAAATTCACATTTAATAAATTCGATCATTATCAAATTACAAGAAGCACCAGATTAAAAACATGCCACTTCTTTAATTACTCTTAAGACAATTAATTATCAATTGATTCTGGATTTATATTATTGATCAATTTCAACATGCTACTCAAAGCATAACAAATTACTAACAAATCATAACATAAATATCACACTATTTATAAAATCAAGAGGTAACCCATTATAATGGTATAAAACACATCAAAATGCGATCACTACCAATTATTTATTAATCCATTTCAATTTATTAGGTTAATTACAGTACCATCAAAAGGGATAAAACTTTATTAATTTATGATTTCATGTAAATAAAATAAGAGATAAAGAATCCCCTAACTTAAACGTGTCAACATTCTTCGCAAGAGAATGAACCAATGTTACAGATCTCTGATCACCTATCTTGTAAGAAGCTTCATCCATCCAAGGATGCCACAACACAACCACACCCAAAAAAACTAATAAAACACTGTTAGAATCAGCGAAGATAAATTGAAATAGAATGCCAAGAAGAAATGAGAGGAAATGATTCTGATAAAGGAGAAACTACTAGAAAACAAATAAAAATCACACCTTGGATCACTATAGATCAAAGATGAAAGGATAAGAATCAATCCCTGATGAAGGAACCCCAAAAGATAGAAGAGGGTGCTGCTGGATTGCCTAGAATTGGGAGAAGGCCAATAGTGTTTGGGAACTCCTAATCCATTGAACCTTTTGTAGATATTATGAATAGGGAATTTACATAGCATGCAAATCTTACATGTCATGTAAATGTTGAGTTTTCAAATTCCGAAAAAAAATTCATTACTTCAAATAATTTAATCTCAAATATTTACACATCATGTAACACCCCATGAATCGACCTTAATAAGTCAAAAAACTCAATTATACAGTGTGTAAAGATCACACACTGTGCAATATCCTTATTTTTATCATTTTTCATCAGAACCCCTATAGAATCACTCTAGACCACATCTGAGCATCATGAGTTTTAGAAACACACAAAGTGTCAGACTACACAGATCTAAGCCCTTATATTAGATACCTCTCAAAAAATTATTGTCCTCGAGAATCCAAAACTAAACCCAGAGAGAAAAAAGGGGTATTATAAATAGAAACCCCATGAGATAACTCTCAAAGATCCCTACATCTTATGATATCAACCACCTAATTAGAGAAAAAAATCTCAAAACTATGTAATAGTAACAATCATAACCTAAGCACTCTCCTAGGGGAGATACCTCTCAAATAAGAGTAAAGAAATTGAAAGAAATAAGAGGAAACCATATCATAAACTCAAAAGATCAACATTCACAAGAGAGAAACATTACAAGAGAATATCTAAACATTAAACAACTTAGGGCACTCAGAGCGCATTTGCGACCCACTTTCCCATATACTCTCCTCCATGCCACTATTCTACCACAAGAAATGAACCAAGGGAATAGAATTACCATGAAACACCTTATCCTAATAGCCCTAGATCTCCATAGTATTATCCTTAAATGTTGAATCATCATTAACATTGATCTTTCCCCAATCAATGACATGCGAGTCGTCATAAAGATAACGATGAAGTTAAAACACGTGAAAAAAATCGTGTGTCCAACTCATCTATGAGGGAAGTGATATCCGATACACCATGACTCTAATACAATCCAACACCTCAAAAGTCCCAATAAAATGGGGAGAAATCTTACTCCCACAACCAAACCTTTATCTCCCATGATGAGGAGTCACCTTCATGAACATGTGATCTCCAATGTTGAACTCTAGAGGTTTACTCCTATGATCGACATAGGATTTATGATGATCCCATGCTACCTTAATCCTATCATGAATTATCTATACCATATCTATTGTATTCTATACCAGTTCTAGTCTAAGAATTACTGCCTCTCCGAACCTAGTCTAGTACAACAAATAACGAAAAGGTTGGATGTATAAAGCTTCAAACGATTCCATACCAATGGTGGAGTGAAAACTATTATTGAAATAAAACCCAACCAAGGGAAGTCACCTCATTAATAAACCTCTAAATCTAGGACATAAGAGCGCGGCATTTCTTCAAAATTCTGGATGATACGCTATGTCTCATCATCCATTAGTGGATGAAAAGTGGTGCTAAGACATGAGTGAGAGACAAAAGAATGATGGAGACCTATCTACACCCTAAAGGTAAAATGAGGATCCCAATCATAGATGATCGTCCTTAGGACTCTGTGGAGTCACACCACCTCCTCTAGATACTGCCTCGAAAAAACCTCCACTGATCTTGACTCTCTTGTCTTTATAAAGTGGGATGATTTCATTAAATGATCAACTTTCACCCATATATAACCATAGCCTCCATGAGATCGAGTTAAACCCTAACAAAGTCCATAAATATGTCTTACCACTTCCATTGGGGGACATTTAATGGATAGATAAAACTAGTAAGAACACAATTCTTGGCCTTCAACTTATGGCTTACCAAACATCAAGAAACATACTCTACAATTGCACATTTCAACCCAGGACACCAAAACTAACCTCTCAAGGCTCAATACATATTTTTCACACCCGGATGTACCACCAAAGGAAAGATATGGAACTCATGGAAAACCATATCATGCTTTGCCAAAGGAACAAAAATCCTTCCCTAGAATAACACCCATTGTTTTCCATCCTTGGACCAACCATCAAGGGGATTTACAAAAACAACACGGTCCCTACTAACCTCCAACACAGAATACCCTAGCTGGTACTCCTCTACCTAATGCACCAAATACAATTGCACTATCATATGGAAAAGACAACTTATGCCTCAAACCTCTTTAATATCTATATTTATCACTAATATTTCTTCCATCACTCTACAAGAATCTCTAGATTCATGCACACCATCACTATGTGACTTCCTGCTTAACGCATCATCCATAAAATTTTCCTTGACTGGCATATAAAAAATATCTAAATCATAATCCTATAATAATTCCATCCACCTACACTGATGCAAGTTAAAGTCATGTTGGGAGAATACATACCTTAGGATCTTATGGTTGGTAAAAATCACAAAAATCTCATCGATGAGGTAATGTCACCCCAAATTCAAAGAAAACACAACTTAATCTAACTCAAGATCCTGGGTGGAATGGTTATTCTCATGATTACATAATTATTGGGACCCATAAGAAACAACTGATATCTACTACATCAGAATGAAACCCAAGCCAAGATGCAAAGTGTCACAGAAAATCTCAAACTAAACTCCCTCCACTGGAAAACAAAGGACTGGATAACTGACCAAATTCTTCTTCAAGTACTCAAAATATATCTAACACAGGCCGGTCCAAAAGAACACCTAATTCTTCTAGATCAAGGCTGTCAGAGGAGTCAAAACCTGAGATAAATTGTCTATTAACCTTCTATAATACCCCTCAAGATCAAGGAAACTCCACACCTCTACCACTATCTTAAGGTATTACTAAGACATAAGCGCCTATATCTTTTAAGGATCCAAAACTACTCCCTTCTAGGACACCATATGCCCAAAGAAACAAACTTTATGATCCAAAAACTCACACTTTGATAACTTCCCAAATAGATGATCATGATAAAGAAACCCCAAAATGGCATGCAGATGCTTTTCATGATCCTCATTAGACACATAGTACACAAGGAATCCTTCAATGAAAATCACCACAAAATTATCTAGTAAATCTATGAACACTGCATTCATCAACCCCATGAACATGGATGGATAATTCGCCACACTGAATGACATCACAACGAACTCATAATTCCCCTGATGTCAATGAAAAGTAGTCTTCTGAATATCCTCGTCCTTCACCTGCATAAGATGATATCCTTATTAAAAATCGATCTCCAAGAACCAAATTGCTCCCTTTAGCTGATCGAATATATCATCAATATGTAGAAGTAAATAGTGGTTCTTCACTATCACTTGGTTCAACCGATGATAATCGATGCAAATTCATAAAAAATCATAAGCTTTTTTCATGAAAAAAACTAGTGCACCCCAAGGTGACACACTCGGATGAAAAAACATCACTACAATAGATCATTGATCTATAATCTCTTCTCTCACAACTTAGAAGGTGCCATCCTATACAGAGACATCGAGATAAGATACATTCCTAGATGTAGCTCGATCCCATAATCGATCTCTCATTGAAAGGGTAACGCTAAAACCTCCTCTAGAAAGACATGAAGGTAATCTTATACAACCTTGGGAAGCACTAACTGCTAAAATTATAATGAATAAAGCATTAGATTTTCCATTAAATAAGATAAGGAAGAAACACGCCTCTAACCCATATGAGGGTCTCACTCACCAAAAAACACTATGGGCTCTCCATCAGCATCGTAGAACAATACATGTCTCCTAAATAAATCCATAATATCTTGCACCAAATATAACCATTCCATGCTTAGGGTGATGTCATATGGCTGCATCCAAAAACATAGAAAATCTCCCCAAGATCAATGCTTCCCTATAACTAGCTCATAGTCTCTAGATACTTCATACAAGTCAGCTTGACCTCCAACTAGTGTAGTCAATGATAATGGAACTAGAAGCCTCTCTACCTCATATCCCAAAGAATGGATAAGGGAAGGTGATATAAAGGAGTGTGTCACTCCTAAATAAAACAAATCATGCACCCAAGTAAAAAACAAGAAAAAGGTACGTCAAACGATGTCAGACTCACCTGACGCTGGAAATGCTAAAGCAGGAAGTTGACCATGAACTTCTCCATGAACTCTATTACCATGAAAATAACCACCTCCACAATTGAGATATTCTCTCTAAGGACAAGAATTTTCTCAGGTATGTAATCTTCCCGCCCTATCTCCTTTACTTTTCTCATACTTGAACAAACTATTGTTGTTACCTTGACTAAAACTTACTTGATGAAGGAACCAGAAGTAGAACACTTGGAGAACACTGACTACTCAGAAAGGTCATACACTCTCACCAATGATGACCTTAGCATCCAAAAGAAAAACACACCTATGATCCCTTGGCATAGATCTGAGAGCCACCACCCCTAGAGAATCTAGATGATGAGGGCTGGGACCTTCCCCTACCTGATTGAAATATCTTATATCCTAAAATTTGGGAACCCCATATCATAGATCTAATTTTTAAGGAATCTTGATGACTCCCCTATTGTGATGATACAGTCTTGGATAGTGTCCTATCAATAACCTCTTCTATCTCCAGCACCTCAAGATATATCTTCAACATAAATGGGATGACCTCGTGCTGGATCTTTGGATAAAAATCCTCCTCAAAATCCCCCTCCTTATCCTTATAATTTGGAAATAGTCCAAGGAATATCTTATAAGGATCCTAAAATTTATATCAAACTCTCACATGTTGAAAATCCTCTATTGAAGGGTAAACATCTCCTGGTGACTGGAAACCTTTGTAGTTGAATAAAGAAACTCTGTTTGGAACTTGTCTCAAAACTTCTCTCATGAGACTGTTGACTCCCTGTGATCCCTAAGGAATAAGAACCACCAATTCGTCGCTGATCCATGCAGCATCATCACAACAAATAAAAACTAGTTCTCTTTACGAGCATGGATTGAATTGAAAGCTATCTTAAAATACTCCAAACAATCTTCTATTAATGAATCTGAAATGTAACCCTCATACTTCTATATACTTTGGTGATAAAAATATCAGGGTATCCTTCTTTAAGTGTCATCATTGTTGACCTCCACTCTATGAAAATCTTCTAGCACATCCCACTGAATATCTTTGGCATGAACCCAAAGAGGACATTAACCTAGAGCTATACCTACAAAAAGAATAAACTATTAGAGCTATTAAATATGGAATATAAAATACTTAATATTAATTAATTAGTTATTTTATTTTCTTGTTAAGGTTTTAACCTATCCCAAGGTATACCCATTTCAAACATAGATGTAAATAATAATGATGAATGATCCTTTCCTAGGTTTCTACCCTTCAACTAGTATCACTTCATTTAGTAGTCTCAGTAAACTTAAAGATTTGTGCATCAGATCATAGGGGGCCTTAAACACCCATGTATCAACCATCCATCCATGTTTATATTTCTTATTAAACTTAGCTAACACTGTCTCCATACCAACCCTTGAAACCTCACATGTGTATAACTCATAACTCCATCCTATATCTCAACTTAAACCTCTGATACCAATCTATCACTACCCCCTCCAAAGATACCATAATGAGGGGATAGAGATAGTGACTACCTAAGTCATGCCTCCAGTAGGCCACAGGTCAGAAACTAGCACTGAGGGTATAATAAACATATATATGGGAGACATTACCCTCTAAGAGAACATGTAAAAGAGATAGATAATACAGATACACCAAACAAAACCTGATTAGAAATACATATATAAATAAATCGCAAGTGAAAATATGCAATGTCATACAGTACTATAACAAATGAAAGGAAAACTATAAGTACAAAAAAAAAAGTAAAGACAATTGCGACCACAAATCCCAAACAACTCTTGTAAAACCATGAGCTAGTAATATCAATCCCAATATCCAACTTGCTCTGGATGAACTGATTAATAGTTTATATATAAATAGGGTAAGCTTAACAATATACTCAGTATGATCCTCTTTGGAGCCTCTCATGCAAACTAACTCATCACCTAAACAGGTAAACTAAGTTCCCAGAATCACCATGAATAACTCTCACCAGGCATCACATACTAGAGAGAATATAATATAATAATGAAACATCAAGGGTACCCCACTCCTGCTTCACCATTGGTCTTCCTCTCTACCCCAACATTGCACATCTTTATCCATCTCTCTCCAAAATAGGCTAGACTAAATACATACGGTAAAGGCATTACAACATTATCCTCATTTATCATATCATCACATCATCCCATAAACATATCCATATATAGTAATCAAGTAGTTTTCAGGATCCACCACAACCCGTATTAAGTGCATCAAACTTCATGTATTATATATCAAGCTATCACAACCCATACACTAAGTAAGTAACTCAATCCATTACAACCTATACATGTCATACCCATAATAATCCTTTGGATACTATACCTGGAAATACATGTGTGTGAAATAACTACAGGCTATTATGACCCTCTACACACATATATGGGAAAAATAACCACTTTTCATACCATCACAAGTAACTACCAAGAGAAGATGGAGAGGTTAGAGGGGGTAGTCAGCCATCCATCCTCCCACTAGGATGTTGTGGAAAACACCCTCCCAAAGTCCACTAGGTGTTAGTCTCCCTAACCAAAATGGGTGGGGAATTGTAAGAAATCACATAATATACATGATATAATATATCTCATAGCCATACTATGGGAATAACCTAGTCTTAGACTCAACTGCAGCTAACATCGCTCAAACTCCTGACTACCACTGTTAAGACCAGATATCCTATAATTACACAATCATTTAAAAGATCTACATTAATTTAATTCTTTTATTTTTATCATTTCCTTTAATTAATTAATTTATTATACATTAATTAAACAATACAATTATTCCACATTATATTACATTAGTCATCATAGTAAAACCCATTCCCTTTAAGCATAATTCTAACTGAGTCCATGGTTTCTCAAGATTAAAATATTTTCATCATTTTCATTCCATTAATACCAACCCTATGGGTTAATAAATTATTCATTAATTATTAGAATAATTCCATAAACTATGTACTCTAGGAAAACCATCCTAAGCTACCACTAAGAGGAAACATGCAACCAAGAACATCTAGTTACCTCAAGCAATGGGGAAAGAAATAGAAATAAAACAAGTAACCTAACCATCAACCATTGAACAAATTCATAAGAGAGCATCCTAGATCTCAACATCACATCAACGGGTAAGCCCAACTTCAACCCATTCCATTATATTCAGTTCCATCACTGACACCCACATGCATGTCCCAATGCATCTCACCATCAAAAGTGTCAACTGCTACCAAATCATCCAAGCCTCCTCACCCACATATCACATCATCCATCCTAGGATCATATCACATATGGGACTCCATGAACCATATCATAGTGCATAAAAAATCTCACATACGAATCACATAACAAAATAAGCAGGAAATAAACAAGCATATCCAACTACGAGTAGGCTAAGGTATCAAGTTATAATAAGATATCAAAATCTAAACATGCTTTTAGCATTAAATACAGTTTCATCAAAATGTGAGAAGTACCATTCTCATTTAACATAACTTTTATTATTATAAACAATCATAAGCATGCTTCACACTATTTTTCAAACCTATTAATCAAATGGAAGATAATTTTCAATTATACACGCAAATTACATCAATTTGATCATCATCAAATTACAAGAAACACTGGATTACAAACATGCCTCTTATTTCCTTACTCTTAAGCTAATTAATTATCAATTAATTCTAAATTTATGTTCTTTATCTATTTCAACATGATACTCCAAGTATAAAAACACACTATCAAAGCATAGAATAAATATTACACTATCTAGAAAATCAAGAGGCAAACCTTCATAACTGTATAAATCACATCAACATGATACCACTATAACTTATTTATTAATCCGGTTCAATATATTATTTGGTTAATTACATTTCCATAAAAAGGGATAAACCATGATCAATTTATAAATGCATATAAATAAAATAAGAGAAGCAATGAATCCCCCAGATCAAAGGAGTCAACTTTCTTTACACAAGAATGAACCAACATTATAGATATCTGATCACCTCTCCCACAAGAATTTGCATCTATCCAAGGATTTCATGTCATAACTGCACCAAAAAACAACCAAGAAAAAATCATTAGAATCGGCAGAGATCAAGATCCATAGCACAAAAAGAATAAATGGGAGGAAACAAGACTGATCAGGGAGAACCCACTAGAAAATGAAAAAATAACCACCTTGGATCACCATAGATTGAAGACAGAAGGCCGAGAATTAACCCCCAATGAAGGTACCCCAAAATATAATAGAGGGAACTACTGTATTTCCTGGAATTTGGAGAAGGGGTGTAGGGTTTGGGAACTCTAGAGCTACTATACCTTTTATAGAGGTGTTTCACATGAGATTTACTTGGCGTGTAAAGATTACACATCATGTAAATGTAAAGTATTCTAATTCCTTTGAAAAATGAATCACCTCAAAGAATTTAACCTCAAACATTTACACATCATGTAACAACCCATGAAATGACCTTAACAAGCCGTGAAACACACTTACATGGTGTATAAAGATAACACATCGTGTAATCTCCCTGTTTCTAGATTTTTTCTGGTCGAACCCTTTCAGAATCACTCCAGTCATCCTATGAGAACCATGAGATTTGGAAACATGAAAAGGGTTGGGCTACAAGGATATAGACCCTTACACTAGGATTCAAATTTGACAATCCTGATTTTAATGTGATGTTGTATTATTCATCTAAAAATCCTTTCCGTCCCATCATTAGTGGGTTTCCAAAGATTTCTTCAATTTGAAGGTTTCTTCAATTTTCTCTCTTCCATACCTTTATTTTGGTTCTTATTTTATTTATCCTTTCTATAGATAGGTTAATTTAGTATTATGAAAAATAAAATTCTCTGCAATATTTTCAAAAATGTACTTCCTTTATCTGCACATTACCTGTAGATTAACTGTGATTGCAGTAGGCCTTTCCAGTAATAGTCTATTATAATTAGAAGAATGTTGGAGTTGGTTCCCTATAACCAACTTCTATGTAAATTATGATAACTTTTATTCATTATTTTGAATATTAATAAACTTCTTATCACATCATGATTGTTTTTCTACATAACATATTATGTGATAATGTCCTAAGAGTAGCTATCACACTGAAAGGTCATAACATTTCTCCATTATAATGAGAACCTAAAAGTGCCACAACATTATTCTTAAATATACATTTTATAGATAGATGAAATCATTTGAGGGAAAAAATGAAACAGACTATTAGGGGTTGAGACTCATAGTACTTTGAGGCACCTTCTAATGGTGTACATCCTTGGTAATATCTGGTGTATAATCTTATGATAACGAGACCCGTCGGTAGGAAATACACATTTATATATGTCATTGGATGTTCCTATTTTTGGACGTGTGTATTGATCCTTAGACTTTATGATTATTATTAATGAGTGTTATAAGTCACATATTTTTATGTATTAAAGAAAACTGTGATGACATAAGTTTGCGGTGAGGTAGGAGAGGTTGGGTGCATCATAAGTAATAGTTCATTAATGAATAATGAGAGAAATGATTTGTCCCTTCTATTATTTAATGAAAGTTAATATCTCAAGATCTTTGATGGAAATGATATATCCTAAATAAATCCATGTCCAAGGTGTTATATGGGCAAGTTTGATTTCAAAAAAGTCAAATAAAGAGGCATCAAACACATAGGGTGATGACACCACCATGAAACCTATTTGATTAGAGATACCATGATAAATGTATTATATTATATAGTAAGCCTCCATATGAGGTATTACATCACTACGACATTAACTTCTTTCTCTATGGGTATCTTTACGTGTTGCTAATTGATAACCTTGGACTTTAGGCTGCTTCACCTAATGTCATTGAGAAAGAGGCCTAGAGGGTCACATAATAAGTGTATCTAGAATCTCAGTTAAATAATATAATATTATTTATTATTTAACAATTTGAATAAATATTATTCCCACATGTGGTTTAGTAATTATTTATGTTTTCTTTATCAAATATATTACCTCACCAATTATTTGAGAGAATATTATGTGAGAAAGATATTTAATAAATATTTATTTTCTATTTAGTGAATATAATATTTATTTATTTATTGGAAAATAATGTAATAATATTAATTTATTAAATAAATAGTCATTATTCAAGGCTTGATAAATATTATGAAGGAATGGGGGACCAAGTTTAATGGTCTGATAAGAAATAATATATATTGAATATTATTTGAATAATTAATATTTAATTTAATTAGTGAGTTTAGCACATGTCAAGAAATATTATTATTATCATTATTATAGACTTACGGTTCCACAAATATTATAAAAATAATAAAGGGTGCATGTGCTATTATTATTTTCTAACCCTAGAAGTATATAAACCAGTTATATTATTTTCTTAAGAGTGCCAATTCATTTGTGTTGTGTATGAAAACATCCAAATAGAATCTTCTCAAGACTTTGGGAGATCCCTCTCCCAAAATTCTCTAAAAAATGGAGAGTGATCCTCCTCTACCACCACTCTAAAGTCCAGAGATACCGAAGAGGACCCTTACTTGAAGCAGTTGTCTAGGCGATCAAAGTCGATCGATGCAAGCATTAGGATCTATCTTACTATAACTCAAAGATTCCTGCAATAAAGTTCGGAGGTTCATATAACATGTATAGATCACCTCTAGAGGGAATATGTTCTTGATTTATATAACACAATGAAAATATGATGTAGATATGTTGTTAAATCCATCAACAAATAAATAATTTCTTACATGGTAATTCTTAATTGCTTAAATTAATTATAATTAATATTTGATGATCCTGCAATTTAGTTCCAGAATTTATCATTTGTCTATATTATTTAATTCAATTTCATTGATCACAGTGTTTTTTATCATGTAAATATCAGATTAATAATCGATTGTGACAAAAATAAAAGTTGGGCATGCCCCCTATGGAAATTACACTATGCCCAGAACCTACAAGTTTTATCATAGGGGTCACATAATTATTTATAATTATTTAAATATTGTTGATTGATTTACAAATTTTTCATTAGTTTTCAATTCTAGTTTAATCATTATTTAATACGGATTGAGATATCTACTTTCATACTCTTAGTTTCTCAAAAATATAATAAAATTGATTAAATGTATGAATAAAATAAATTTGAAGATCTCATATAGAGGTGCCGAGGAGTCTGGCTAAATAACACAAGAGTACACGCCATGTAACTTGGATGTACGAATAATGTACTAGTGTTTAATGCACCATGAATTAATTCAGAATTAATTCAAGGCACATTAATTTATTACATGTGGTGAATTTAATTATAAACCACATGTTGACTAGGATATCCTGGAACATATAAATGTGGATTTCTTATTGGCAGGTCTCATTCTCATAATATCTTGCACTAAATATTACCAAGGGAGTATACCATGATAAGCTACCTTAAAGCACTATGAGTCTCCACCCTTGATAGAATATATCATTTGTGACCCTAAAATGATTTTATTTTGATATATAACATATATTTAAGAATATTTTCATAGAACTTATGGGTTCTCATCATAGCAGGGAACTACTATGACCTTTCAGTGTAACAACTACTCTAAGGACATTATCACATACTATGTTATGAAGAAGAACAATCATGATGTGATAAAAAGTTTATTAATATTCAAAAAAATGAATATAGTTTATCATAAAGTATACATAATTTGGTTCTAGGGAACTAACTCCAATATAATCCCACTTTCACTAGAGACAACTTCTAACAACCTTCAATCCACTAGCTCTCACATGGTTTATTGCGGTGAGGTAGGGTACATTGGGTGCATCAAGAGTAATATTTAATTAATTAATAATGCAAGAAAGTATTTTTCCCTTCTATTATTTAATAGAAGTTGATATCTTAGACCCTTCAATGGAAATAATATATCCTAAATAAATCCATGCTTACTTGATCTAATACCACTAAGAAAGAGGCCTAGAGAGTCACACACTAAGTGTATCCATAATCTCAGTTAAATAATATATTATTATTTATTATTTAATAAGGTGAATAAATATTATTCACACATATGGTTTAATAATTATTCATACTTTCTTTATATCATACATTCCGTCACCAGTTATTCTAGAGAATATTATGTGACGAGAATATTTAATAAATATTTATTTTCTATTAAGTGAATATTATATTTATTTATTTATTTGATAATAAAGAAATGATATTTATTTATTAAATAAATATTCATTAGTCATGGTATGATAAATATTATGGAGGAATGGATGACCGAGTTTAATGGTCCGGTGAGAAATAATATATATTGAATATTATTTGAATAAATAATATTTAATTTAATTCATGAGTTTAGTGCATGTCAAGAAATAATAATAATAATAATAATAATATTATTATTATATAATGGGGTTTTGCAACGATAATAGAAATAATAAAGGGTGCATGTGCAATTATTATTTTCTAACCCTAGTAGTATGTAAACCCAATTATATTATTTTCTTAAGAGACCCAATTCATTTTTGTTATGCACAATGACATCCAGAGAGAATACTCTCAAGCCTTAAAGTGATCCCTCTCCTAGAACACTCTCATGAACAATGAGAGATCCTCCTCCATCACCACTCTAAAGTCAAGAGATATCGAAGAGGACCCTTCCTTGAAGCGATTATTTGGATGATCAAAGGTGAACAATGTAGTTGTTAGGATCTACTATGCTAGCACCTAGAGATTCCTATAATGACATTCAGAGGTTCGTGGAAGACCTATGGATTACCACTAAAGGGAATCTATTCTTGATTCCTACAATGTAAGGATGGTATGTCATAAAGACATTGTCATATCTATCAATAAATAAATAATTTCTCGTAAGGTAATTCTTAATTTCATAAATTAATTATAAATAATATGTGATGGTCCTACGCTTTGGTTCTATAATTTATCCATTTTCTATATTCTTTGATTCAATTTTGTTTATTATAGTGTTTTTAATTATGTAAATCTCAGATTAATACTCGATTGTGACAAAAATAAAAGTTGGTCAATCCCCATTTGACACTTCCACTGCACCCATAACCTACAGAGAGAACCCCAGAATCTCCGCAGTACCTTATTTCACTATTTAACAGATTCATTAACTTGGATTGCACTATTTTTTTCTAATATATTATATGCTAATATATTATATACATTGATTTTTACTCATTAAAAATATTATAAGTAGTGAATTATCTATCAGTGAATGCATTCCCTATATTCCTTAGTATAAGGTTCCCCTAATTTAAAGATATAAACTCAATCCACAAGTGACATATCTGGGATCAAATTATGATAAATAGTAAAACAAAGGTATGAAAGTAAAAATATATATAGATTATCATAATATAATATATATGTAATATGTATATGTAGTGATAATTGTACAAAGGAAAAAATGTAACATAGAGGCCTTGAAGTAAAAAAAAGTATATACAGTGTCGTAATATACTATTGGTGTGTTACCTTTTCTCCTTCCTTTGTACCATTATCACAACATATACATATTATATATATAGTGTATTATGAATTCATATACCTTTTCTCCTATGTACCATTATCAATACATATTTATATTCCCTATACAATATATCATGATTGCATATACCTTCTGTCCTTTATCTGTACTATCATTACCACATATACCTTTTCCCCTTTGTACCAATTTCACATCATCTTTATAAGTATTTTGGTAGTTAAAATCTAGAGGTTACATATCTAGGATTAAGTTATGATAAATAGTAAAATAGTGGATTTGAAGTAAAAAATTTATATGCAGTGTCATAACATACTATATAATAAATATGTATATGTAGGGATAATGGTACAAAGGAAGGTGAAAAGGCAACACAAAGACCTGGAAGTAAAAAAAAGTATATGAATTTTCATAATATACTATATAGGTAATATGTAAATGCAATCCAGAGGTCAAATATTTGGGTTTTAATTATGATAAATAAATAAGCCTCTTGGTAGTTGTAATCCAGAGGCGAAATATCTGGGATTTAGTTATGATAAATAATAAAACTGTGGCTTGTAAGTAAAAAAATTATATGCAGTACCATAATATACTATACAGGGAATATGTATCTATAGTGATAATGGAAGAAAGGAAGAATAAAAGGTAAAATGGATGCCTAGAAGTAAAAAAAAAGTATAGCAATATCATAATATACTATATAAGGAATATGTCACCTCTAGATTGTAACTACCAAAAAACAGATGATTGTCATATGTGTTTTCTAAAAAAATAATATTTCTATTGTAAAAAAGTACACAATTTGTTCTTTATTTCATCAATTCCATTTTCATGTGATAAGAATATCCACCACATAAAGTTTTAAAAAAATTCAATTACTGAACCTTGCATTGTCCTAATGAATCTAGTGTTCTCTATTGACATCGAATTACAAAATTCAATATAGTTTCCATTGTCACCTATACCATTTCCTGGTAAGTTTATATTTATCTCTTTTTCCAATATATTTATATGTTTTGTTACTCATGTTGACTAAAAATTAACAAGAAAATGTGTTTTTAGAAAATCAATGATCTCAAAGCCATCATACTGTAATAGATTCCCTTATTGCTTATACAGTACTGAGGACATTCAGTAAGGGGTTTCCAGAGAATGTTCCACCCACTTATATGTATTAATTTTATTTTATTATTTTCACTAAATTAATATTTTAATAATTAATTACAAATTTTATTGGTATTCATCTCATGTTCTCCTGAACCAATCAATACCAAAAACAATCCAACCTTCATTGCGGGAACAACTACCCCTTATGACATCAACCACAATAATTTATGATTAACATGTTGTCCATGTCCCTCGTATTCTATTAGGTATATTACATATATTCAATTACATATTTTTATCACCATATAATCATCACCATTTCATTATTATAAAAAAATAGTTCTTCAAGGAATCTTCTACAGACATTTTATTATGTTACTTCACAAGGTGCTCCTTCATTTAATAATAACTTCTGTGAAAATTATGACCTTTCTTTTCTTTATTGAGACCTATGTTTTTTTTTCATATTGTTTTACACATCAATTCATTATAAAATAGTTACACTTATAACTATATATAATGTCTCATTAGTATCCACTTCACTACTTTGACTTCTTCTACATCACTATCACATGTTTATCTTTGAGCCCCTAATATAAAATCAGGTAGTGTTATAATATAAAATTGTTACATCCTTGAGTTGATATATTATGAAGGTAAAACTCCCCTTCATTTTATTATTATTGATTTATATATATATTTATTTAGTTCAATGGGGATGTATTCGGGTATTAGTAAGTTTAGGATCCTGAAAAATGTTCCTTCCTATCATATATGAGTCAACTCAATCAAATCATGTTGAAAACTTATAGTCTGAAACTAATCATAATTTACATCACTTTTTTATATTCTTTTAGATATAGGATTTTTTAAAAACATAATATTTGGATTTTAGTTTGGGAATAAGTGATACACCATTTATACTACTCAATATTTGTTCACAGTAAGTTAAACTACTTTTTTTTTGGATTCTAGAATGAAAAATTATCTTAGTTTAAAACTTTTATTTGTAATTTTGTTGATTGTTTTATACATTATATTATTATATCAATTTTTAGATATATATATATATATTATTTTTTAATTTCATTATTCACTATTCATAAATTTAAATCCATTTTTTCATTTACAGTTTTCTAAGTTTAGTGGGAATGAAATTATCTATATATATTGATTATATATATATATGGTCAACATATATATATATATATATATATATATATATATTCTAACAGAAAAACACACACACACACAAATATATATAATATGATAATATCTAATGAGCATGCTTGAATATATTATACTTGCATAGATATTTAATGAATTTGATTGGATCATAAATCACAGTTACTTTCCAATCACTGATGTACTTAACAGTTCCAATATAACATTTCCTTTAGGGAAACTAGAATTTGAAAATACTTCTTTCCATCTTGGATTGTCTTGTTCATTGATTGCCATGCTACTAGTGGAGTCCACTATTGAAACTACTTTTAATGCCCATGAGAAACATATAGATTCATAGGTATCATTGAGTGCATGTTATCTAAGATTAATTATTTGATTGAAATTGGATACATATATGAATTCTTGTATCAATGTATTATATTTTCCTCATATAATCTATGATCTCTTTAGGGAATATGCATTCATAAAATTTCTAATTTATACCATACTATGAACATCAAATAGTTGTAATAGGTATGGTAGTAGCATCCAAATAACTTTTTATAAATCCAAACTTCTTCCCTATCTACTCAGAAACTGTAATAATAAATTGTGATCCTTTTGATAGCAGAATGCAATATATGTGTTTTTCAGAACCCACTTCAACACCCATTATATGTCATCATGTAATATTTCCAAATAATATTCTATATTTTCTTATATATTCAATTATATATATATATATATTCTTTATATATATGTTATATTATATATATATATATATATTGTGTATATATATTTGTTCTATATATAGTGTAATATTTTTATGTTCCAAATAGACCTTAATTACCATGATTATCATAATTTTTTACACACTTATCACACCATTACATAGCTGGAACACATGTTTTTTAATTACAAAGTGAGTTGTAAGGAATCAAGGATACAACACAAGTTAACAATTTTGAAAAAATTTTACTATCTCTACATGATTATAATGATTTCATCTATAACATCACTTGAATATTTTTCAACTTATATATTACATTCTTGTTTTAATGACAAACTAATTAACACACTCTCTTTAATTATATATTCATGTATTTTTAAAGGTTTTCATATTCTAATAATCAAATAACATACACTGATTACATAAATATAACAACGTATATCGAGATGAAAGTTCAAGTGTTTATTTTGAAAATCCTCATTATCCCTTTTGTGATATAAATTTGAAATGGATTGAATTAATTATTTTCCATTTTATCATTTCAATTGAATTAGTTTGGTTAGATATAATGTAATATTTTTTCTAGGAAGAAATTTAGACAAGGATGAACCATAAACCCACATGGATGAAAATTGTTCACAATTGTGCGATTCTTTGAGAAAGTCAGTCTTTGAAAGGGTCTCAAGACATGCTGAATTTGGAATTATTCATCTATCAAATAGAACCTATGGTTTGAAAAAATTATTTCCTAATAAATTATGTATATATGTAGGAAATTCATGATTTTTTATATTAAAACTAATAAAATTAATATTCATGGAATTGATGTGATGAAAGGTCTATTCGATTTCATTTTTCAATTTTTTTTAAATTTCATAACTATTCTTAAAAGAATAAAATTAAAGTATATTTTTATTTTTACAAGTTATTTTTATTAATTTCTATTTTATTTTCATCATGGGTGTTTATTTTTTGTTATTTTTAGTTATATGATTGTATAGTATTTGTGAATGGTGAAACCAAATGCTATAGAGGTTATTATTAATTTCTTTCTGCTAATGTTGTCTATTATTATTTTCATAATCATAGTATCATAAAATATTTATCTTTTATTCATTATATCCAACAATATATATAACCATGATGATGGGTTTGGCATGGGGTTTGATGATAGGCTCGTCAAAATTGATTGGGAACAACATATCTATAATGATGGTATCTTTTTAATCCATTTTTATATTTTAATTTAACATTTATTTACCCTAAAAATTGTTCCATAATACCTAATGAGTATTTAAATGTATAATATACTTATTTTATATTAATGGATTAAAATATCCTTGGATACATGCATGGGTTTTGGGGATATATATATAATATCTATTTGAATGAGAATTTTTTTTAAACCTCTCACATGGAAGATACATAGTGTTTTTTAGGTTTAAGATATAATATCTTAAATCTTATTTGTATTTGAAAGAAATTCTATAAAGTCTTAATAAGGGGAAAGTAGATATATGGGCAATGAATTCTACTCGTGGGGAGGTGTTTAGCAAATAATATTGTAATTTCGCCAAGATATATTCCATTGAGAGGAGGAAGAGAGTTGTTGTGTTTTATATAACATGTACAACATAGATCCAAAGATTAGTGATGATACAAATGGATGTTGAAGTGGTGTTAAAAATTACATGTTGGAAATCTAAATAGATATTAAAATTTTGTCACTGATGATGTGTGTTTGGATGAATATTTTTGAAGGGTGACATTGTGTCACAGTGGTTCTCCAAGGTAGTGACATTTTGTTGGAGTTGGTTCCCTAGAACCAAATATTTTTTAGTTTATATTGTCTATATATTTATGTATTTTAATATTAACAAATACCTTATTACATATTTATTATTCTTATACCTAACATTAATGTGACAATGTCTTAGAATATATTTCCCATTAAAAAGGTTATAACAGTTTTCGGCTGTGATGTGTATCTTGAAATTCCATGATGAAATTATTAAATATTATTTTATGATTGGATAACATTCCATGATGAGACAAATGTTATGTTGACTATCAATTATGATCACTCATAAATAAATAAGACTTCATCTCATTAAATTCGTACTTGGTAATCTTCAAGATGAGAGATTATGAGAACATACCTGCGTGTAGGAAATCCATATGTATATGTGTCATTGGAAATTCTTGTTTGAGATCATGTGTAATAAAACATATATTTTAATATTATTATTAATTCATGACACAACTTGTGCACTTTGATATACTGATCAATATAGTGACACCATATATTTACGGGAAGATGGGTATGTTGGGTGAGTCACAAATGATATGTTATTTATGAATAATCCAAGGAAGGATTTACCCCTTCTATATTTATAGAAGATATATCTTAACCCTTTGATTAAAATAGATCTGTCACATTAAATTCCATGGTTATGGTATAATGATGAGTTTATTTTAGATAGTAAAAGAAAGACGCATCAAGCACATAGGTTGATGATATGAGTGTGTAACCTACTTGATGAGATATCAAGATAAAGGGTTTATATGGCTCAATGAGTGTTATTATGTGGTTATTTTCATCCTGACACACCCTCTTCCCCAATGAGTGCCTTGACCGATTGTTAGATAGTAATCTTGGACTTTAGGAAAGCTTTATTAATGCCACTAAGAGGTCAAGAGGTTACAAACAAAGTGTTTCCTTTGATCTTAGTTAAATGTTACTCATGTTTATCATTTGGAATAAATATTATTCTCTAGACCGAGAATTAATATTTATTCAAGATTTATTAAATGGTAAAAAATATTAAATAAATAATTATTCACAAGGTAGTTATTTAATTACGTGAATGTATAATATTTATTTATATATTGTTATTCAGAAGGTAATAAATAATTATTTATTCATTAATAATTAATTAATTAAATTATATGAATGTCAAAATAAATATTTTATTTTTTAGTCAATGAATATAATATTTATTTATTAATTGAAAGTATAATATTTGTATCTTGTTATTAACAAGGTAATAAAGTAACTATTTATTAATAAATAATTTATTTAATGGAACCAATATTAAAATAAATATTTTTGAGCATTCAATAAATGTTGAGGTAGACAAGTGGATCAGATTTTATCTGGTGATAAATATTTATTTACCAGATTGTAAAATAAATATTTATCATTGCACAGTTTAGTGTACTTTATGAAATAAAAATATTAATATCATTTAATTATATGGCATGATGTTCCTTTTGGATTTAATATCTTTTTAAAGGCCTTTGTGCAATTAATTAAATATGAAATCCTGACCTTGGGTATATACATAGATAATTATGAGAATTGTGAGAGGTTGGTGGTTGTTCACAACATTCTCCTCCCAAGAGAATTATCTCTCAATGAAGAACATATCTAGGGTTTTCTCTCAAACTCGATAGATAATATCTTCCTTATTTATTCCTCTCAAGCCTACGAGATTAAGAGACAATACTTCCATAATGAAGAGATTATTGTTGTGTTCAAGTGTTCAAAACAAGATAATTAGTACCATCATGCTAGCACCTGGAGTGTCATCGGTGAAATTTTGAGATCAAAGGAGTGTGTATGGATCACCACTAGAGGATCTATACTTTGGGTACTCATATACACAATGAAAATAAAACCGAGTGACACTTGGAAAATCAAAACCTTTATCAAATAAATAACTCAAGATCTAGGTATTTCTTTATGTAATTAAATTAAATATAAATTAATGTGAAAATATCCCCTCTTTTGATTTTGACAAAATTTGTCAATATTATTTGGAAAATGTTTCATTGGTCATGGTGTTCATTGATATATGCATTACGAATCATCTGATGAATCTGAAAAAATCCAATTTGGCCATAGGCCCAATATATGCTTCTTTCCTATCTAGAACCATCATGTTTGTAACAAAAGGGTGACATTTTTTTGGGGTCCTCCTTCACATGGGGACCTCATGTGCTACTTAAAAAATTGAAAATTTTAGTTGAATATTTTGAGATAGGTAGACTATTTTTTTGAGAGGAATGACCATTCCTTCACCTAAGGTTGGTGCATGGATAGGGATTGTGTGTAATATCCACATAAAAGAGAAATTTTTAGATATTATGATCAACTTGACCAATGATTATTTTTCTTCGGATATTAGTGATTTTTATGTATCCGGTTATTTAGTAAACTATATTTAGAACTGTATGGTTAGATTTATTTTTATTATCTTTCTTAGATGACATAATTTTGTTATATTTTATTTCTACCATATCTACTTTTTGGTGATTTTATTTCTTTATTTAATAGTTACATTTTTGAGATCCCATTAATTTTTAGAAGCATCTACCATGTACTCTGTGATTATAGTGGATTCTACTTTCCAGACCAGATCCTATGGTTTTTCCCTTTTTGGTTTTCCATGTTAAAAATGTTTAGTTACAACCTTTAATTTTTTTATAAATATTTTTGTATCATTATGCATATAATTTAATTTTCTAGTCTTGTTCCGATGGGAAATAAATTTTATTTTTGTTGTGTGTTTGCTTTATTATCATTTTGGGTGTTTGTCGCTCACCGTCTTTTCAAAAATTTAGTATCAAAGGTGTAGTTTTGTTTTGATAAATCATGGATGTGAATTATAACCTGATGATTTTATTAAGAAACACAAATTATCATATAAGATGATTAAAAATAAAGGACTTATTTTTTTTCAAGAAAATGAATATGCCAATGTTTAGTACCCAGAAGCTAAAAATAATTTAAAATGAAGAATGAGAGTTTTGCACATGAGATGGTTTATGGTTTTATTTATTAGTGGGTTAAAGACAACATGATGATCCACATTGTTAACATCTCTCATTCTAGAACTTTTTAGGAGAATATTGAAACCAATTAAGCTTTCCATATGAGAAATAATAAAGTATTTATTCTCAATCAAGCGATTAATTTTATGTATGAATAAGGTACTTATATTTTTGATTATTTAAGTGAATTTCAAGGACGTTTTGATCAGTTATATATAATGAGTATTAATTTTTAAGATAATGTTTTTATACTTTGGATTCTTAATACTTTACCTTATTCCTTGGAGGATTTGTGTGTCACTCTAAGTAGTTATACTCCTAATGGTGACATGATATTTAGTTTCATTGTTTTAGATAAAGAAGCCAGGATAGGTACTCAGGAGAGATCTTCTTCATACTTTTTGGTCATAGAGAATAGGGGGAGAAGTTAGGAAAGGAATAATGGATGGAGTAGTTGAGGTAAAATTAAGGCTAGAATCAAATCAAGGTCAAAGCATAAAGAGTTTGTATGCCATCATCCTGGTAAGAAAGAAAATGTCAAGAAATTTTTCTATCAGTTTAAAAGGGAAAAAAATAAAATAAGTTTATCACAATAAAAATATTTATGGTGATGATCATGCTATCGTCGCCACTATAGGGGTGATCTTGTTATTTTTCATGAATCCATCAATATTTCTTCTAGTGATTCATGTTAGTTTATTGAGAGTGGAACATGAATTCACGTGACATTGAGGAATGAGTTTTTATATCTTATAGACCAGGTAATTTTGGGATTTTAAAGATAAAAAATTATGTTCATGTTTATGTTGTAGGCATGAAGACTATTTATTTAGATACTAACACAGAAAGTAAGCTAATTTTGAAGAATGTTTGACATTATTTTGAGGTTCTTCTGAATCTCATTTCTACTAGTGTTCTTGATGATGATTGTTCTATCAGTATTTTTGGTCATGGAAAATGGAATCTTTTAAAGGGTCCCTTGATAGTGGCTTGAGGCAATAAAAAATCATGTTTATATTGAACTAGAGCTTCTATTTCTTTTGATACAACTTGTATTGTTAAGTGATTTGTTTCTACCAAATCATGGAATAAGAGGCTCAACCACATTATTGATAAGGGAATTGGTTGTATAGATAAGATAAATTTTATTCTAGGCCTAAATGGTGTCAAATTAGACACATGCGATCATTTTATATATTGAAAATAAATCAGGGTTAGTTTCAATTTCCATCCATTACATAGAAAGTCATAAGTACTTGATTTAGTACATTTTTATTTTTATGATCCTTTAAATTCTAATAATTTTTGTGGTGGACTTTATTTTGTGAATTTTATTGATGATTACTCGTGAAATAATTGAGTTTATGTTTTTAATTAAAAAATTCTAGTAATTAGTTTTTTTAAGAAGTTTTATGTTTGAATTGAGAGGGAAACTGGTAAGAAGTTTAAATGTGTTCACATTGATAATGGGGGTGAGTACCATGGTCCTTTTGATGATTATTGTATGTAGGAAGGTATTCAACATCATAAGATGCATCCTAATACACCTTATCCAAATAGTGTAACTGAGTGGATTAATAAGACTTTGATGGAAATATTTTAGTGTTTACTTTCTGAAGCAAAGTTTCCTGGACATTTTTGGGGTAGGTATTTATTTACCACTGCATATATTATCAAATTATCACCCAAAGTTGTTTTATAGGAAAACAATTATAATAGGTTTTGGAAGGAGATAAAATATGACAAATTGAAAGTTTTCAATTGTAAATCCTTTGTTCAAGATCTAGGTTTGATGGTAATAGAAAGTAATGTATTTTTATTGGATATCCACATGATGTGTTTGGGTGCAGGTTTTATGATCCTGTTTTGAATAATCTTGTTAGAATTAATGATGTAGTGTTTATGAAGGGTTAGACAATTTAAAAAATTGACATGGGAGAAAAATATACTCCTCTAAATTCTAATGGGGTTTTCAGTCTTGAGACAAATTTTGATTCATGTTTACCTCATATTATTGATTCCAATGATCATGTTGATGCGTGAAATGATGTATAAGGTGAATATGTTGGAGTTGATATTTCTGATGCACCTATTGTTTCTAATGATCTAGTTCTATAGGTTATTAGTTACCCATTTTTCCACTCCATAGATCATCTTGACATCATACCACATCTACTTAGTCACCTGATGAGTATGTGATCATTGCTGAAGGGGGAGAACTATAATATTTTTATGAGGTGATGGAACGTGATTAGAAAAATAAATAAGTTGCAATAAGATATAATGAGATGATATTATTGTATGAGAACCATATTTTTTAGCTTGTTAATTTATCCAAGGGTAAGAAAGATTTTCAAAGTTGGGGGATTTATCATATTAAAAATGAAGAATCTAGTTCTTTTCTATAATATAAGGAAAGGTTATCTATTAAATACTTACATTATAATAAAGGTGTTGATTTTGATGAAATTTACTCATATATTGTCAAAATTTCTTCCATTAGAGTTGTTCTTGGTTTGGTTGCTAGTTTGGATATGCAGATTGAGCATATGGATATAAAGACAACTTTCCTCCATGGTGATTTATAGGGGGAGATTTATATGGAGCATATCGAGGGTATTTGTGAAATAGATAAAGAGTATTTTATGTGTGGGTTTAAGAAGAGTTTGTATGGTATGAAGAAAGCTTTGAGATAGTGGTATAAAAAGTTTGAGTCTATCATTTTTCAACAAGGTTTCAGGAAGCTCTATTTTGATAATTGTGCTTTTGTTCATAGATTTTTTATGACGATTTTATTATATTGTTTCTTTATATTGATGATATGCTTATTATTAGTCATGATGCTTCTAAAATTGATATATTTAAGAAGGAGGTTTTTCATTATTTTGTGATAAAAGACTTGGTGATAACACATCATGTTCTTTGCATAATAATCACCTGTGATAGAAAGGCCAAGAAATTATGGTTATAATTGGAGAGAGATATTGGGAAAGTTTTTTATATCTTTTCTATGAACATAGCCAAAGTGGATAATATTCATTTTTATTTACATTTTAAGATATATTTTATCCATTAACCTTTTATTTATTAGGATAAAGGTGAAATGAAACACAAACCTTATTCATCTATTATTGGTTGTTTGATATATGAAATGGTATGTACCAGACCTGATATAGATCATATCACTACAACATAAATTTCCTTTATCGGTGGTCTTTTATTGGCGGTTTATTAAAAACCTCTGCGAAACCCATTTATTTTTTTTACAGTGGCGACACTCCCCCACCAACCACCCGAGCCGACCCTCTTCTCCCCCTGACACCCACAACGCTTCTCCCCCCGATGAGCCCCAACCCTAGCTCTGGTCCCCTCCCGTGTTGTCGGTGACCTCAATGCTCGTCACTGTTGAACCCCTCCCCCCCCCCCCCCCGACACCTATGACACCGCCTTCTACCCTGACCCCGTCGAGTTCCTACCCTAGGTCAGACCCCCTCCCCTGCCGCCGGTGGTTTGCATAGTCATAGGTATTATTTCTCATATTTTTTTGGAGCCTTAAGTGTATAGGGTTATAGACATATGAAACCCTTTGTGAGTGTATCACAACTAAGTGGTATGGTTTTGATAATTTTATAATATAGAAAGAATCAGATTCACTGGGATACACATTTTCATGTTTAGTGTTTCTTATGGGTTTTAGTAATGTATTCTTATAGGCTAGATCCCATTCATGATTTGTGTTTGGTTTCATTCGTGATCATAATGTTTCATGTTTTAATGATCACATGTTTATCTTATGGATGCTTTGTTTATTTCAATTTATTTAAATTTCATTAATTTTTTTTTCATATTATGAATTTATTGGAATAGGGAATGTTTTAAATCAAACCAATGGATGTTTAATTGAAATTGTTTTCAAAATAAATTACTTAATCAAATTTGTTTCATTTTTAAGATAGAACAAAATTCTCCATGGTCATAAATATTGTATAGATTCATGGTGGAATATTACTATGAATTTTTCAAAAACCTTTTATATTTTATTAGGTCTATGGATGTATGGTCTTTTAGTATGTAGATAAATAGAACAGTGTCATGTAGTTTGAATGCATCTCTGGGTTGTTGTCACTTTAATGGTGGGTTTAGATAATGGTAACAGATAGTCACATGGAGACTTTGTTTTAGTTTCTTTTCATGTTTATCTTTCTGGATTGGTTTATTTATATCTCATGGTCATGATATTTTTCATCCATGATGTAATCTGATTGATTATATTTATATTGTTATATATGAGAGATATCGTCTTGTCATTTTAGTGTGAAATCACTCCCATGGTTATGTGTGTTGATACCCAGGTGCTTGTCGCTTGCCCATGGTGATCAGGAATACTCTTTGGGACCCATGTTGGTTCGTTAAAAAATAATATTATAGGAGGTTTTATTTATATGCATGGTTGGTAATATGGAATTATTTTATAACATTCTCTAGGAGTGTGTCCATCCATGTTTCACCACACACATTGGACTAAGTTATCTTTATGTGGAATCAATTATTTTACTTTTTTACTATACTTTTCTTGTTCTTATTTTATTTTCCAGATTTTCTTTATAACTTCCATCTATATAACTAACATGTCAGTTTTTTCATTGGTAGAATGTTTGAACTTTCAAAATGGATACTGCTAACTTCCCCCCTTTTTATTAGTTATTTTAGATGATTAACCCTTCATAAACTTCTCAAATTTAGATTCCAAGGCCTCTTACCTTCCCTATGTGAAATATTCTTAGGAGGTTTTTTTCTTACAATATTATTTCACTTTTTCCTAAGGATGATTTTTAATTATTCACTAACTTATGTGGACTTATTTTCTTATTCAATTAATATATAGGTTGATATGAACATGGACCAATCCTATGAATACTACTTTTTCATACATCACACACATTTTCAAAATTTCCAATTATTTTTTATGTATACATGTTTCTCTTAACCTATGAATTTTTCTTCTTCATATCTGGATTTCTATTCCTTATAATTGGATTCCTTTATAATTTTTCATTTAAAGGTCTATACCAATAATCTAATTCACAATAAATGAATTTGTTGCAATACCAACATTGATCCATAACCCATGATCATATTATTTCATTTGAATAATGACATTAGGTCGTGTTTATAACTTTTTTAGATATTTAAGGGCAACCAAATTCCTTAATTTCCTTATCCACCTTTGCTAAGGTGGAATATTCCATCAAACATTTCAAAATCCATACTTGTACATAATTTTTTTCCTACCCACTCCCTTCATAAAAAGATATTTACAAACATTATTATGAGATGGTATGGATGGTACCTCTTCCTTATTAGTGATCTAATTATACTAAATTTAGTGCTTGATATCCATTGTTATAAACTAGAATCAATATGACATCATTGATTCTCTTAGTTAAGGCTTGGAAACCTATTTTTATTCTTGAATAATCCCTTTTTTATGTAATTCTAGATTCATAAGTGACTTTACTTTAGAATGAAACTTCTAGATCAAGTTTTGAAGAAAAAAAAGTGGTTTCTTAACACCAATTGCTGATTCATGATCAGACATGATACATTTTGATCATATTTTATATCAAATTAGACTTGAAATAATTATTACATCACTTATTTCATGCATTTTTTGGATTTAATAAGATCTTCCTTTAGCTAAATAACGTGTAATTTATTAGCACATCCACCCCATGGATTATATCTCCCCCTAAATATTGGGCCACTTTAAACAATGGTTAGAATTATTTAATTTAATGGGAGAGGGGAACCTCCAACTTTATTAAGTTGATTAATGTGGTTGGACTTTGTTCACTAACCCTAATATCCCAATTTAATTCTAATCCTTTGTAGTGGTAATACTTTATATGACACCACTAGTGGGTAATTTACCATATGTATTAATATAAGAAAACCTTTTGTAACATATTTATATATTTTTTCAACAAGTATATATTAATCTCTTTCCCTATTTAGTAATAGTTATGTGTTTTAATTTTTTTTAATATTGTGTAGGCACATTGTGATATACATGGATAAAAGATGGATCACATTACTGAGGAACACACCTCAGTATATTAAGGGTTTGAATGAGTTTTTAGATTTTGAAATTTTCAATCAATATGTTGAAGGGAGAATAAGATTTCTATGTCCTAAATGTAAATTTAGAAAATGTTTGAAGAGAGATGAAGTTTATGAACATTTAATATTGAAGTAATTCCCTGGTCAATATTTATGTTGGATTGGGCACGAAGAATCAAACGCTACACAAAGGTTGAGCACTAATGCCAATCCACAGAATGACCTCCCAACTTCGTCAACAATGGAAAATGAAATAAAAAACCTTATAAATGATGCATTCGACACTTCAAGAGACCACCATCAACATCAAAACATATCATAACAACGAGATGAGGGTGCTACAAATAGCAACGAGACAAGTGATGTTTTTGAGACTATAGGACAACCATATCAAGATTGTAACATATCAGTGGATCATCCTCTTGATTCTGTGGAGACTAATGTAAGAGAAAACATCACTAAGGAAAATACATTCCATGATTTAGTTGATGATGAAAATCAAGAGTTGTATAGTGGATGTTTGAAATATTCAAAACTTTCTTTTATGCTGAAGTTGTACCATATCAAATGTCTATGTGGAATTAAAAATAAGGCAATGTCCATGATATTGGAATTGTTGCACTTTCCTGAAGAAAACATCCCCGAGTCTTTTTATGATATGAAAAAAGTTTTTAATAGGTTTGTTCTGAATTATACAAAAATATATGTGTGTCCCAATGATTGTATGATTTATTGGTGAGAGGATTCAAGTAGACAAGATTGTAAAAAATGTTCTTCTTCTAGATGGCAGTCAATGGGTGATGTTAGAAGTCCGAATCAACATAATTTCATGAATAAGAAGAAAAGGAACACATCTGCAAAGGTTTTGTGTTACTTTCCTTTAAAGCCTCGATTGCAAAGATTATTCATGTCATCAAAAACTGCCGAACACATGAAGTTGCATTCCGTAGATAATTACAATGATGGGTTAATGAGACATCCATGAGATTCACAATCATATAAGAAATTTGATTCATTACATCCATATTTATCAAATTATCCTAGTAATGTTTGATTGGGATTGGCTACTGATAGATTCAACCCATTTGGGACTTTGAGTACCAGTTACAACATTTGGCCAGTTGTTTTGATCCCTTACAATATGCCTCCATGGATGTGTATGCAACAAAAGTCTTTTATCATTTAGATGATTATTCCTAGAAAAAAAATTCTTGGAAATGATATTGATGTATACTTGCATCCTTTAATTGAAGAATTACAGGAGTTGTGGAGCAACGGTGTTGAGACATTTGATGCTTCTTCTAAGACAATGTTCAAAATGCATGCTGCTTTAATGTGGACAATTAGTGACTTCCCTGGGCTTGGGAATTTATCTGGTTGGAAAACTTACATGGGTTTGGCTTTTCCTGTTTGTAACTTTTATTTTGATCCTAAACGGCTACCTCACAGTAGAAAATGGTGCTTCTTGAGCCATCAAAGATTTATCGATTCATCTCATAGATTTCAGCTGAACAGATAAAAATTTAACGGTTTCATTGATCATAGACCACCTCCAAATTTGTTAACTGGTTATGAAATATTGACACAACTTGGAAATGCTGAAACAGAATTTGAGAAGGTTCTTCATTTGAATGATAGCATGAAATGGGTTCGAAGTGCATCGTCAAGCGAAATCGGAATGTAACAATGGAAGAAAAAAAGTATATTATTCAAACTTTCGTATTGGGAATTTAATTTATTGCGGCATAATCTTGATGTGATGCATATTGAGAAGAATTTCTGTGACAATTTGATTTTCACATTGCTTAATGAGCATGGAAAGTTGAAGGATCATCTCAATGATCGCAAAGACTTACAAGCAATGAACATAAAACGTGATCTCTGGCCAGATGATAATGAAAAGTATCCTCCGACAATTTTTGCAATGAAAAATATGGATATAGATACATTCCTTCGAATTTTAAATAATGTTAAGATATCTGATGGGTATTCAAGTAACATATAGCTGTGTGATGACTTGAAGAATCGCAAGTTACGTGGATTGAAAAGTCATGATTCACATATTTTGTTACAACAGTTACTACCATTGACATTGAGTACATTATTACCTGAAAAATTTACTGTTGTTGTACTCCAATTCTACACATTGTTCAGAAAACTATGTGAGAAATATCTACATCCATTTTAGCTTGAAAACCTCTAGGAGAGGTTTTTATTTACCCTTTGTGCAATGGAGATGATCTTTACTCCGTAGTTTTTTTACTGTAATGATGTATTTAACTGTGCATTTGGTTGAGGAAGCTAAATTAGGAGGCCCCGTTCATTATCGATGGATGTATCCAATTGATAGGTACTTTATTTATATGTTTTTCAGTTAAGTAAACAATTTTTTGCACTTAATTAAATTCATAATTATGTTTATTTTATTTCACAGATATCTTGGGAATTTGAAATCATACATGAGAAATAAAGCTCAACAATAAGGCTTTATTGCTGAAGGCTATTTCTTTGAGGAGTGTCTTACCTTTTGTTATAGATACTTGGATGATATTGAGACAAGATTTAATCGAGTTGGATATGTTGACAACACATCAACTCAATCTCAAATACATCAGATATCAAAAATATTTCCTGCTATTGGTTGATCAGTTGGGAGGACCTCAAATGTGACACTGACAAAATTAGAATTATTACAGGCACATAAATATGTGCTGCTGAATAGTGAAATTGTAGATCCATTTATTGAATAGTTGAGGATACAAACAGAGAGATGAATGAGAGGCCAAACACGAAATGAGAAAGATATAATTAAAGCTGTTAATAAAGAGCTTGTAGAATGGTTTGCACGACGTGTAAGTTCATAAATATTGCAATAAATATGAATATTAGTTTGAAACATATATTTTTTAAATCTAATAAAGTATATTTATTTTTTTAGATCATGAATACTGATACTCAAGTAGAGGTGTCATAAGATTTGAAGTTTCTTTCTTGAGGTCCTCTAAAACAAGTTAGAAAGTTCGATGCTTACAACGTGAATGGATTTAGAATTCATATAGTCAATCGAGAAAAGGGTTTCAAAACACAGAATAGTGGTATATTTACATTTTATGAATTAGAATACTATGGAAAGCTGACTGATATTATTGAATTAAACTACCACGGGCATTTTTCAGTTGTTTTATTCAAATGAAATCGGGTTGATATTATCAGAGGTGTTAAAAGAGATTCCTTGCAATTTACTACTGTGAACTTATCTCGCTTGATGGATGTTGTTGATCATGAACTACATGATCCATATATCTTATCATTGCAAGGAAAAATGTTATATTCTATGAATGATATTGTGGATGAAGGGTGGAGTGTAATTTCTCACGTAATACAAAGAGATGTTCATGATATGGGTGATGAAGTGGAAGATTTGACCTCTGAAATTGAATCTCATCAACAACAAGAAGCAGAATTATTTGTCCATAATTATATTGAAAATATTAGTCTAGAAAGGATGAATGAAGTGGATGAAGTAATGGAGCAAGAAACAAACATTATTGAAGGAAAAAATGATTGTATGTACAATTATTTATTCATTCAGCAACCATTTATTTCATTTATGCAGTCATTAATTGTCATTGTTATGTATATTTTGTATGTTAGTATTGGCTATCTATTATCATTTTTAATTTTTTTTCTACATAATTTTTTTGAAAAATATGTTCTGAACTTAATTTTATTTGATTAAATAACAAGAATGTCAAGGAGGAAGTGATACACTGTTTCATCCACTACTGTGACAGATGACGATCAATCTATCTCCCTCCCTACGACATCTGATCCACCAGCTTCCTGCCACCCTGCACCATATCCCCCTACACCATCTCTCACACCCTCTGTGAGCGTCCCTTTTGAAGCATGTTTGTTGACTCCCCCTTCAACAGCCTCATCAGTCGGATGGTGGTACACCACCTCTAGTTCATCATGGACATACTGGAGGGTCACTGTTATAGGTACAAATTTTAATATAAATAAATTTATTTCACTTTTTATACTAACTGTTTGTTCATTAAAGATGAAAAAAATGCAAATGTGTAGAAAAATATAAAAAGTTCAGATGTGTGGAATATGAATGGGGAGAATATTTTTATCCCATTCGATTCATATGGGGTCCCTATGGATGATGTTGCGGGATTACTTGGACAAATTCTAGGACAGCTGGAAACGAAGCCCATTTCCCTTCCTATTTCTTATGATGATTGGAGACATATGACTCCAAGTTAGAAAAATGAAGTTTTTGATTCCCAAATAAAGGTAATTTTAATACATTATGGTGTAATTGAATGTCATGTTATTAATATGTTCAAAATGAATTTCTATATACAGATGTTTCTCCACTTTATAGTTGCTGATGTGATAGCACGAAAGTGGATGTTGAAAAATCTCAGTAAGAAATGAAAAGAATTTAAATTGAGATTGTGGGGCGATGTCAATAATACTTCATTGACCATCCAACAAATGTATGAGAAGCTACCCAATGGGGTACCCAAAGAACAGTGAAAATTTTTTGTTGACAGACATCGTGGTGAGAAGCATATGGTATTTAAATATATATTATTATATTAACCTCATTTTAAATTTTTAAATGTATATTAAGAGGAAATGAAATTAAATACATTACTAATAAATTTCATTTTATTTATTTCAGGATCTCTCAAGAAAGAATGCATCAAGCCGGGAAAAGAAAGTCATCCCTCACACTGTGGGGTCAAAAATATTTTCTAGAAGCCGATCGAATCTAGTAATATTTTCATTAGTTTAAATATTTATAAGAAAATATTATCTATTTGATATATTAAATTATTGATTTATCTTTGTTTAATGCAATCACAGAGTTTAGGGCACGAAGCATTCTGAACTGAAGTGTGGTTTAATGTTCACAAAAAATCTGATGGAAGTATTTTTAATGATTCTGCCAAAGAAGTTGGGGTATGAACTTATTTTTTTATAATAATAACTTATTATCAGTTTTTACTTTGTTAATATATATTGATATTTAATTTATAGGTAAAAATTAAAGAAATTTGGGATGCCAATCTTGAGCAGTCTTACTCAGTCTCCCAGGATGACTTAGTTTCTAATGTCCTTGGAAATGAGCATCCTCGTAGAGTGCGTGGGATGAGTTTGGGACCCATACCATCTGAGGTTTTTAGCAGGCCACTGGGGATGGAAGCTGCATCTACTCCTAGTTGTAGTCAACCCATACCCGGAGATGCTAAGAAATAGATTGTTTCTCTATGAAACACAGTTCACAAGTAGGGGGATCATATATCACATTTGGAGAAAGAGTTAACTGAAATACGTCAGCAGATGAGTAGATATTCCCTTGGTGGTACTATATCGATTGGTGGTGAGTAGCTAAACCACAAAAATTAAAAATCATTTAGTTTTCAATCTTTTATTGGTTTTAAGTTTAAATATAAATATTCAACACTATTTAAACTTCAATATAATGTTCTTATAGGTGGTATCCAGAAGTGGAGATGGAGGTGGAGAGGGTGATGATATGTGTTCATCATGGGACAATGATTATTTTTATTGTTGATATTTTGGAGGTGGAGAGGGTGATGATATGTGTTCATCATCGGTTTGTATATGTATCATGTGTGACACATAGTTTCCACAAAACATTTTCATAACCTAACATTTTCTTGATTTTTCATGTTTCCTTTTATGTATTTTATTTATTTTTTGTGTTTCCTTTTATGTCTTGATTTCTTGAGTGTAGTATGGATATTTAGGACACAACAGCCTACATCAGTCCCCTACTAAAGCATTAATAGAACCAACCATTCTCTTTCCAACAACTTTACCATAGTGAAGAATAGGGAAAAAATTAGGAATGAAAGGGTTGAGTAATGTCATGGTATGAATATTATATAGTGTTTTCTCATATATCTTAATTATGTTATTATACATAGAAAAAAAGTTTGGTTATGCAAGTAACCATGAAAGGGTTGACGAATGTCATGGTAATTCAATGTTCATGGGATGAGAAACACTCTGAGTGGTTTTAGTATTTAGTTCAGGGGAGAGGGTAGGGTCAATTGGATAACAATCCTTATAGATTGAGATATTAGGTTGTCAAGATAATGTTGATAATAGAATAGGTATATGATCTCCATTTTGAGAATGACTCATATGTGGCGAGTGATCATGTGGTTAGCCTTTGTGCGACTAAAATGATTTGGGATATTCAATTTACTGACATGTAGTGGTTTATGGTAAATGGGTTGGGAACATAAACCAGATATGACCAGACATGATTCATTGGATCATGATTATAGTTTTATGATCATGAAGTTTGGGAGTGTGTACCGATTAGGTTTGGGAAATATTAAGTAAGAATACGGGAAAGAACTAGTGAGACAGTTCCCAGAGGATTACTCTATAGTGGGAAGAAGAGAGTGTGTGTTGGTTTTTCATTCCAAAAAAAATCATGCTATGTGAGGGTAGTACACACTAGATATTTGTGGTTCTCAGTGAGTTTTGAATCATTTATTATACCATATGAGTTTGGTATGCATATTTTGGTATTCTTATAATTGTTTTTTTTCAGGGCACTAGTACAGATGCTGCAAAAGCTGCTGTTTTTTTGTAAATCTATTTTTAGCGGCGGAAGCGGCGTTTTAAACCGCTGCTACATGTCAGCATTTTTCTATTAGTGACAATTATAACCACCTCTAGGGTATTAAATTTAGTGGTGGTTTTAACCGTCGCTACAATGGCCCATCTTCCGCACAAAGTTCGTGGCGGTTATGATGTTTTTAGCAGCGGTTTTCTCGGCCAGGGACTTACATTTTTTTAGCGGCAGTTAAAACCGCCACTAAAAAAAATAATCCCCTACCCGGAAAAACCGCTGCTAAAAAACATCATAACCGTTGTGAAATGCGTAAACTATGATGGTTCCTATAAACCACTGTTAAACACCTATAACCTCCAACAATAGTGTCCCGAAACACAATGTAGCGGCGGTCTTCGAAAACCACCGCATAAGCATATAGTGGCGGTTTAAACAGCCGCTATACCCAAAAAAACCACTGCGATCTGTGAATTTTCCTGTAGTGTATAGTTAATGTTGTCCATGGTTTTCTATCAAATCTTGGTAGTGAACATTGGAGAGCAGTGAAAAATATTTTTTGATATCTTCATGGTACTTATGACATTAGATTGTGTTTTGGCAGTGAGAAACCAATGTTTTGTGGATTGATAGATTCATATATGGTAGGAGAAATGGATTCAAGCAAGTCAAATTCAAGATATTTGATCACTTTTGTAGGGGGGGTTTATTTTGGAAGTTTAGATTGTAGAGGTGTGTTACTTTATCTACCATTGGGTTTGATTTTATTATTTTTATAGAGGCATAAAAGGAATTATTGTTAGGTTCACAAGTCTAGATACCCTGAGAGGGGGGGGGGGTGAATCAGGGTATGACAGATTAAAACGACTGCCCCTTTTGATCTTGTTTTGCTGTTAGAAAAAACCCTCTTCTCTCTCCTTCCCGATGCAGAGTATGAACAAACCATAAAGCATGCATAAGACACAAAAATTTTTACTTGGTTCATCCTCACTGGGCTACTTCCAAGGAGCATACACCGACAATGTGCCGATGTACCAATTTCACTATAAGCGCACTGCTCTCCACAAGTTCGAAGTGGACTCACTGTCCCTCCTGGTTTACAACCACTCACAATTTGAGAACTCACTGCTCTCTCAACTGAAGTGCACTCACTGCTTCTTCAGAAGATCCACTCACAGTTTATAGACCTGTAGGTCTCTTCATTTTCATGAAAGAATGAATCCTCAACTGTTGATAGATGCTCTATTGAAGTTCAAAGTTCATCCACTGATGAATCACCCTTTGCCCCTGAACACTGAGCAATTCCTTTGGAAATACCTTCGCAAAGCACCCTACTTCGTGAGGCTCCCAATTTCACGAAGCTCAAACAAGCCTTTACGAATCTCCTGCCTTTTTGCGAAGCTCAAGCCTTTGCAAAGATTAGGCCGTTGCAAAGCTCATGCCTCTTCGCAAAGTACACTCCTTAGAGCACGTGGCCTCGCAAAGTGCACTTCCTTCACAGAGCTAGATTAGCCACCACGAAGCACCTCTCTTTCACGAAGAACACTACCTTCGCGAACCACCTTCGTGAACCGAGAGCAAAATATTTTCTTCGAAAACTCTCTCTACTTCTCTCGAGGGGATCGACCTCTATTTATAGAAGATTCTCCTAAACCTCAATCTTTCCGCGCGAAGTCAACGCCACATCATCTCAAATCACGAAGCTCCAAAATTTCTGCCAAAATTCTCTCAATCTCACAAAGCACCATGACAATTTTCTAATCGCAGAGCTTGACATAATCATGGAGCATCACCATCAATACCTTTATGCCTTCGCTGCAAAGATCCCTCTCAAATCCCTTCACCACCGCGATGTACTTCAACCTCTTCTGTTCACGAAGCTTGACGTAATCACGAAGAACACCATCAACATTCTTCCTGTCTTTGAGAAATTCAATCCATGAAGCCTATATTTGCGAAAATCATGCCTCTTCCATATATAAAATATGATCTTCATAGAAATAATATTTTCATGATGCTCACCAAACTCCAAATTTTCGACCCCAAATATTTGGCAAACACTGGAAAACGACGCCACCTTGTACTTCTCTTTTTGTACCGCCTCTAGATCGTCTGGTCCTTTTTCATTGTTCTTTGTCAATATGGACTATCAAAAAAATCTTTGGAACTCAAAAATTCACTATGGAAACCTGCTTTGTCAACAAACACAATAAACCCAAAAATGTTGCAATGTTACCTTGAGGGATTTTTGCCCAACAATCTCCCCCTTTGGGTTTGTTGACAACTCTGAAAAACTCTTCTCGGAATGATTTTCTGCACTTTGATACCTCACTAAGTCTCCTTCTAACATCTACCACCATTCACCTCTTACGATTCAGATAGAATTCAAGGATTCACTTAACACGTACTCTAATCCCACATGATCAATGCTCGGCATGATAAATAAGAGTAGTATGAGAAGTTCATTAATGAATCACTTCATGTCAGACACCAATTGTCAATTCCAAACTGATACCAATCGCTAAAGTGATACCAATTTTTGAACCACACTACTACTAATTAGTGGTAGATGGAATCCAATAATCACTCTTTAGATTTTATCATGATCCTCAGTTGTTGTGATATCTAGTCTTTGATCGATCACTTCTAGAATCGTCAGAGTTGACACTCTCCCCCTATCTAGCTTCTCTTTCAACTCCCCCTATCTGGATGCTCCACCTATCAGCTTCTCCCCATATCTTTCATGATTTCTAAAATAGACACATTGTCTCCCCCTTGAACAATCACTATTTTCTCCCCCTTTGTCAACGAACCCAAAGGTCACTCTTTTGTAGTCTGTAACAAAGTACGGAACACATATCAGCACATTAGGGAAAAACACATCACACCTCAGGGAGAGGAGGTGTTCCACATCCACACTTTTTCAAGTACGGGGAGTTGACTGGAATCCCAGAGCTAGTCGATGCCTCTCAAAAGCATCCTTAGGTAAGGCCTTCGTCATAATGTCTGCAACCTGCAGTTCTGTAGGCACATACTCCAACTTCATGAGTCCTTTATCAACATTCTCCTTAATAAAATGATACTTTATCTCAATGTTCTTTGTCCTTTAGTGATGGAAATGATTTTTTCTGAGATTTATAGCACTTGAATTATCACACTAGATTCCGATCAGAGACTTCACTTCAACTCCCATATCATCAAGCTGCTGCTTCATCCACAATAAATGTGTGCATGATTGGGTGGATGCAATATACTCAGCTTCTACGGTGCTCAATCAAATGAAATATTTCTTCTTGCTCAACCAAGAAATACATAGTCCACCAATATAGAATGCACCTCCTGATGTTGACTTCCTGTCATCCATTGAATCAGCCTAGTCTGCATCAGTATATCCCAATAATTCTGACTGAGATTTATCACTATAGATGAAGCTGAATTCCACTGTGCCCTTGATATACTGAAGTATTCTTTTCACTACAATCATGTGGATTTCCTTGGTATTACTCTGATATATCGCTTCTTGGAATGTGGCGAATACAATGTCAGGCCTTTCCCTAGTCAAGTACAACAGACTTCCAATGATTTGCCTATATTCTGTGATATTAACTGCCTTGCCATCCTTATATTTAGACAGTTTCATCCAGGTAGCAATCAAGGTCTTCATGTCCTTGGAATTTTCCACGCCAAATCTTCTCAAAACCTCCTTGGCATATTTGGATTGAGAAATGAATGTTCCATTCCTTCCTTGTGTCACCTGTAAACCAAGGAAAAATTTTAGTTCTCCAATCATTGACATTTCGAACTCACTTTTCATGAATTTGGGGAACTGTCAGCACTGGGCTTCATCTGATCCTTCTAATATTATGTCATTGACATAAACTAGCACCATCATCCTTGGATTAATGTTGTTGTTGAAATAGAGATTGTAATCAGTTCCCCCACATTGGAAACCAAGCTTCTTCAAGTACTGATCGAGCCTTGAGTACCATGCTCTTGGTGTTTATTTCAGCCCATACAACACCTTCTTCAGTCTGAAAACCTTTTTCTCATCCTCATGAATGAGAAAACCATCTGGCTGCTCAATATACATCTCTTCCTCCAAAAACCCATTCAAAAATGTAGATTTGACGCCCATCTGGAAAACTTTGAACTTTTGTTGTACTCTAATGGCTAGAAACAGTCTGATTGTCTCTAGCCTCGCAACCGATGCAAATGTCTCATCAACATCTATTCCCTCTATCTGGGAGTATCCCTTTAATACTAGTCGTGCTTTGTTCTGAATAACTATTCCATCTTCATTCATATTGTTGCGATAAACCCATTTATTCTTGATGACATTCTTATCTGCTGGCCTCGAAACAATCTCCCATGTCTGATTCTTCTCAATTTGATCAATCTCTTCATTCATTGCTTGAACCCAGTTTTCATCTTTAGCTGCATCAGCAAAGAACTTCGGCTCAACCTAAGATAGGAAAGATGTCTGCTGCAGTGATTTCATTCTCCTAGTCTGAATCGGAGCAGACTGATCACCAATGATATTCTACCTATCAATTTCAGCTCAACTTCTTGTCTTTTGTACAGATACGAACATTACTTTCTCATGCTCATCATCAGTATATTATTCTGAATCAACATCAGCCACTTCTTCTCTCCCTATGTTTCTTTCCTCCTCATCTTTCATCAAGAAATTGTTCATTGTGTTGTTGAATGATCTCCTCATTCTCCACTATAGTGACATCATTTCTCTCAACAACTTTTCCCAGCCTTTTGTTAAAACATTTGTATGCTTTGCCTTTTCCTGAGTATCCTAGGAATATCCCCTCATCTCCTGGTGACTCAAATTTCCTATGTTTTTCCTTGTTGAGGATAAAGAACTTGCTTCCAAATATTCAAAAGTATTTCAGTGTTGGCTTCTTTCCATACCACATCTTGTACTAAGTCTTTCCTTCCTTCAGACACAACAGAGCCCTGTTAGAAATATAGACCGATGTCAAAACTGCTTCCTTCCAAAATTTTTATGGTAGATCTTTTTCAATGCGCATCATTCTGACCATTTTGTTGATGATTCTATTTCTCCTTTCAACCACTTTATTCTATTGAGGAGTTCTTACTGAGGAAACTTGATGCCTTATCCCATGTTTCTCGAGATAGCCTTCCACTTGACTATTTGTGAATTCTATACCATTGTCAGTACAAAACTTCAATATTTTCTGTCCAAGCATCCTTTCACACTCCCTCAAGTACTATTTTAAGCAGCTAAACACATCTAAATTATGGGAAATAAAAAATACCCATGACATTCTGCTATAATCATCAATGAAAAGAACATAGTACCTTTTTCCATCAATTACTCTTGGTGTGATAGGACCACAAACATCATCATTCGCTAATTCAAGCACTCTTTTTGACTTATTTTCCTTTTCCTTATATGTCTTTCTGATGAGCTTACCTTGTTGTCATGAATCGTATATGTGAGTACGATCAAGTGATAGCTTAGGGAGGTCTCTTGCTGCATCGCACTTTACCAGATCTTCTAGGGATAGTTGGAAAAGATGACCAAGTCATTTATGCAACAACTTGTTTTCTTTTTCTCTGGACAGAAAACACATATCTTCTTCTCCACTTACCAAGTAGAGATTTACCTTTACTATCTTTACCTATAGAACTATTACCCCATATCTTCCTTTGACAACAAACATCTTCTTAGTACACCTTATAGAATGTCCTGAGTCACATAGTTGACTGACGCTAAGAAAATTGTTACTAAGACCTTCTACTACTAAGACATCAGCACGTCTTATCTCTTTGGCCCCAAACTTGGCCTTTACTGATCCAATAATCTTCAGTCCTTCATCATTTCCAAACTTGAAAACTCCTTCTTTGTCATATTTTATGCCTGTAACAAGATCATTATTACCTATCATGTGAGATGTGCAACCACTATCAAAGATCCACACACCAGAGTGATCTAATGCTTTAAGGACAATTTCTGCCACCACGGCCTTCTCATCCTTCTTCTTCTTGGTCCATATTTTTTCCTTCACACTCGGAATAGATTGAGACTTCTGTTCTTTCTCAGAGTATGATGAACTAGATTCATCCTGCAACGGTGCAAATCTATTTTGCATTTTCAACTCACCTGTTAGATCATTGATATGCTATTTGTGAACATTTTGATTCTGCTTTGGCACATTCCTTTGTATGGTCATAGTATAGTACCTAGCCATGTGCCTGAATCCTCTACACCAAAAACAATGTCCTTTGAAATATGTTCTGGAGAACCGTTCTCTGTTTGGATGCCACCTTTGTTCTTATGCCCTTCGATATATCTTGGATATGGAACACACATATTGTGAATGTCCCATCTTTCCACAACAATAGCACCTGATATGAGGTGCATTCCTCTGCATGACTTCTGCACTATGAGTTTCCCCTTGGGATCTCTGAATATTCTGATTCTGCCTTGTGATCAAATCAACCTTCAATCTTAGAGTGGGTGCTTGCGGTCTGACCTCAATTTTCACAGTTTTTTGTTTTTGATCAATCCCTCCATTAGTCTTAGCATTTGAACATAGTTGATTCTTATTTTCTGCTGAACCACTATTCTCCATTTTCAGCTTCTTGATTTTTTGAGTGATATGCTTTCCTGATGACCCATAAAATGTCAAGATTTTTTCACGATCTTTAATTTTTTTCCACAAACCGACTACTTCTCCTCCAAGTTCTTCAATACGCTTGATTTGATCTTTCCTTGTGTTATTCAAGCTATCGATCTCCATTTTCTATTCTTCAATTTTTATTTTATACTCACTAACTAATTCTGAGTCTTCTCATGTTGATGAATTGAGTTTCTCAATTTCTTCCATCAACTTAGACTTCTCTTCTTCCTACTGCTGCATATAAAGTTTTTCTTCATGAACAACTTTATTGGATTTCTTTGTTTTGGCTCTCCAAACATCTATCTCCTCCAGAGCAGCCCCTAACTCAGCTTGCATATCAACTCTTCCCTCAACTTCTTCTTCTTCTTCTTTATCAACTTCGGTTTCATTCTTATTCTGAGAACTACCAACAACTTCCACCATAGAATTTTCTCCATGATCTCTACAGTTCTATATCTCTTCAACCTCCTCAACATCAGACTCATCTAAACTATCATATTCTTTTGAAAAAAGGTTCTTCTTCTTGACAAAATTTCTCTTGAACTGTTTCTTGCCTTTCCCACAGGCTGGAGAATTCTTCTTGGTAATTTCAATTTCATCTGCATCATCATCCTCTTGGAACTTTTTGGGGAAACTTTCTGCAAGATGTCCAACCTTTCTACATCAAAAACAAGCAAGTGGAAGCTTCCCTTTAAACTTCCCTTTTCCTCTTTGAAGGTTTGAAGAGAGGAATGAAATCACCTCATCTGTCTCTTCTTTTTCCTGAGAGTCTTTAATGGTGAGCTTTTTCATGGCCTTGAATGCCACCTCTTTGGATTTCCCCTTTTCCATAGCATCATTATCATCATTTCTCATTTCATATGCAACAAGGGTGCTGTGCAGGTTATCCAATGTCATCTCTTTTGGGTCTTTATCTTCCAAAACTAAAACTTTTGGATTGAACTGAGGTGGAAGTTTCCTCAATATGCGCTTCACAATCTTTATGTCTTCAATAAATTCTCCAAGACCTCGCATGTATTCCACTACAATATTTACCCTATCGAAGAATGCATCAACAGTCTCATTTGGGTTCATTCTCAGATCTTCATACTTGTTCCACAACACTTGCAGCTTTGCCTATTTAACCTTTGTATCCCCTTCATATATATTCAATATATTTTCCCACATGGCATGTGACGTTTTTCATGACATCATATTTGTATATATAGGATTGTATTGGCCTCCCCCTAAGGCATTAATTCTTTTGGCATCAACATCCAACTCTCTATGCTCAGCTTTTGATAATGCACCACTATTAATATCAACTATTATGCCATGCATTACTACTGTGAACACATCCATTCCCAAATATCGGAAGTAGTGTTGCATCTAATTATTCCATAGCTGAAAGTTGTTCCCGTTGAAGATCATAACCCCTTTATGATTGGTAATATACATTTGAGAGAGAAATAAAAATATTAACCTTTCGATCTAATACCAATTGTTAGGTCCACTAGGATAGATATCCTGAGAGGGGGGTGAATCAGGGTATGAAAGATTAAAATGATTGCCCCTTTTGATCTTGTTTTGGTGTTAGACAAAACTCTCTTCTCTCTCCTTCTTGATGTAGAGTATGAACAAACCTTAAAGCATGCACATGACACAATGATTTTTACTTGGTTCACCCTCAATGGGCTATGTCCAAGGAGCATACACCGATAGTGTGACGATGTACCAATTCCACTATAAGCGCACTATTTTCTACAAGTTCGAACCAGACTCACTGTCCCTCCTAGTTTCGAACCACTCACAATTTGAGAACTCACTGCTCTCTCAACTGAAGTGCGCTCACTGCTTCTTTAGAAGATCCATTCACAGTTTATAGACCTGTAGGTCTCTTCATTTTCATGAAATAATGCATCCTCAACTGTTGATAGATACTCTATTGAAGTTCAAAGTTCACCCACTGATGAATAACCCTTTTCCCCTGAACACTGATCAATTCCTTTGGAAATACCTTCGCAAATCACCATACTTCACGAAGCTCCCAATTTCACGAAGCTCAAACAAGCCTTCGCGAAGCTCCAGCCTTTTTGTGAAGCTCAAGCCTTTTGCAAAGCTTAGGCTGTCACAAAGCTCCTGAATCTTCATGAAGCACACTCCTTAGAGCACGCGACTTCGTGAAGCGCACTTCCTTCGCGGAGCTAGATTAGCCGCTGCAAAGCACCTCTCTGTCATGAAGAACACTACCTTCACGAACCACCTTCGCGAACCAAGAGCAAAATATTTTCTTTGAAAACTCTCTCTACTTCTCTCGAGGGGGTCGACCTCTATTTATAGACGATTCCACCGACCCTCAATCCTTCCACACGAAGTCAACACCACGTCTTCTCAAATCGCAAAGCTTCGAAGTTTCTGCCGAAATTATCTCAATCTCACGAAGCACCACAGAAATTTTCTGATCACAGAGCTTGACGTAATCTTGGAGCATCACTGTTAATCCCTTCACGCCTTCTTCGCAAAGCTCCCTCACAAAGCCATTCACCACCGTGATGCGCTTCAACCTCTATCGTTCGTGAAGCTTGACGTAATCGTGGAGAACACCATCAACATTATTCTTGTCTTCACAAAATTCAATCCATGAATCCTATCTTTGAGAAACTCATGCCTCTTCCATATATAAAATATGGTCTTCATAGAAATACTATTTTCGCGATGCTCACCAAACTCCAAATTTTGGACCCCAAATATTTGGAAAACACTGGAAAACGGTGTCACCTTGTACTGCTATTTTTGTACTACCTCCAGATCATCTGTTCCTTTTTCATTGTTCTTTGTCAACATGGATTTTCAACAACTTCTTTGGAACTCGACAATTCACCATGGAAACCTGTTTTGTCAACAAACACAATCAACCCAAAAATGCTGCAATGTTACCTTGAGGGATTTTTGCCCAACAATTATTTTGGATGAATAATTTTATTCATGAGATCAATTTTAAATCGGATATATATGTTTTATTTTTTGATAGTCACAAAGATATTTTTTAAGAAATAATACTAATTTTTTTGGTAGATAAAAACATATTATTGTTCAATATCATTGGATTTTTGATGTCCTTGATTATAGACACTTGGGGTTCAAGAAGATTCACATAGATGAAAATGAATCAGACATGTTGACCAATATTTTATTGAGAGGTAACTTTGAGACATACAGACTGATTACAGTGTTGTCAGTGATCCTCACCTGAGTCATAGGGGGAGTTTTTTAGGGTCCTACTTCACATGGGGAGCTCATGTGCCACTTAAAAAAATATATGAAAAATGGAGTTATGTATCTTAATATAGGTGGAGTAATTTTGAGAGGCATGAATCTTCATTTATATAAGGTTGGTGATCAGATAGGTATTTTGTGCGACATCCAAAGAAAAACCGGTTTTCAAATATTGTGATCTAATTTGATTGAAGATCATTTTTCTTTTGAACTTAGTGATTTTTATGCACCTATTTGTTTAGTCAGTGATCTTCATATTTGTACAATCATATTCTTTTTTACCCTTATTTCTTGAATGATATACTTTTGTCAAACCTTATTTTTTCTACATATTCCTATTGTTTTTTAATATTTTATTAAAGATTTATACCTTTCACATCTCATCAATTTTTGGAAATCTGTACCATATACTCTATGATTATAGTGGATTATTTCTGGACCAGGTCCCATGGTTTTTCCCTTTTGGGTTTTCTGTGTTAAAAATATTCGACGTCAACCTTTAATTTTTTACATATATATTTTTTGTATCATTGCATATATGGTTAAAATTTTTAGGCTTTCTTGGAAGGGAGAGAAATTTTATTTTGACTGTGCATTCACTTTTTTGTCATTTTGTGTGTTCGTCATTCATTGTATTTTCCAACATTTTTTCAGTGGATCTTCAAGGTAGTGATGATTTTCACAAGAGGGTGGACTTTTTAAAGGAAAATCACACATAAAACTGATCTTCGTGCTTCTGATATGACCACTAAATTCTTGCATGTGAGTACTCTGGAAGATCACATGTATAAGAATTTGACTAGTGGAAAAGCAATCTCTGGAATTTATCTTCCCCATGAATGAGTATATGAGAAGTAGATAGTCTATGAACCCTACTCACCACACAAAGTTGATATTGCACACAAAAAAAACTCACAAACATTTAAAGTACTAGAAATGAATTCAATGATAAAACATACAATAGAAATACATAAAGTAAGAAAGAACAAAAAGTATTTAGCAAGCTTCATACTATCTCCCACATGCACGGGGGAACCAAAATACTGTTTATTTGATTATAACCGAAAGATTGTAGGTGATGAAAATATATTACATATACAAGTAATTCTCACCAACTTCTCAAATCCATAATTAATTCTATGTTATTCCTCATTTCTACATTGTTGGTCCCACACACTTACATACTACTCACAACTAGTCAAATAAGTTAAACTTACTCCCTTGAAAACCTCGATCATGAAGCATGATCACCTGATCCTAGTTACCAACCCATAAAGCCTTCTATTTTTTCAATCTTCTATACCAATAAATGTTTCACCATAGAACCATTGGTAGAAACAAAACTTCCAATGGACCTACTACCAATGGAGATGTTCTTATATCGCTGTTTGTGCCTCAAATTTAGTCAATCATCCATCAGATGAAATTACATTGAATGCAATTCTGATGGATGAAATTATGATGAACTAAAACATACTTCAACTCCCAAAAATATCTCACTTTAAATTTGTTTTAGGGAATCTTGGAAACTCTCTAAAACTTATCATGCAACATCATTCCCCATTCATTTCCTTCCTTCATTCACCCAAGTCCCACTGAGGCTCAATGCTGCCTCAAACTTTTATGAACCACCACCTTGGTGAATATGTCTAATGGATTTTGTCTTCCGGCTATATTTCATAGCTCAATCTCTTTTTACTCCAGTAAATTTTTGATGAAATGATATTCAGGTTGATATGCTTCATTCGAGAATGAAACACTAAATTTTTATCCATGTAAATGGAACGCTGGAAACCATAGTAAAAAAATAGTCCTTCCCAAATCCTTTTAAGATCTTTTAGTTTTTTTTCAACCATATAATTTATTTACCATCTTCCGTTTCATCTACATACCCATATTCCATTGATCTTATAGTAATAATATTTTGAAACTTTGATGACCAGGTGATAATCATTCCTACAAAAGTAAACACAAAACTAATTCTACTTTTCCTTGTTTATGTGTAAAATTTATAGTTTAAGTCCATGAAACTAGCTAAAGGTTCATCCATTACATGGAACAAATCTTTAGTTTTTGATTCTTTCAGACACTGAATAATACACTTCACAGCCTCCCGATGCACATTCCCCAAGTTCTCCATGCACTGAATCACAACTCCCACTATATGGACAATGTATTGCTGAGTGAAAACTATTGCATACATCAAACTTCTGACTACCAATGTATATGGTAATTTCTCCATGTACACGAACTCAAATTATATTATTGGCACCTATAACTTGGACAACATGAAGTGAGAACCAAGAAGGGTTGATACTGGATTACTTTTGACCATCCCAAACCTTTCCATAATCTTATAGATATATTGTTTCTAAGATAGAACCAAATTCTTTATTTTTATATCTCTTTTATATTCATCCTTAGAATTTTAATTGGTTGTCCAAGATATTTCATATAAAATCTTCCGAACAAATCACATTTAAACTTTTTGATTTTCCAAGAATTGAGTCTAATTATTAATATGTCATCTATATATAAAAGAAATATCTTGAATCTTCTATCTTTACATTGCTTCTGAAAACAATAATGATTTACAATTCACCTCTTGAACCCTTTTTCTAACATGAATTAATCAAATTTTCAATTCCACTGTTATGGTGATTTCTTTAATCCATACAATATTTTCTTCAATATAAAAACCAAATTACATGTCCCATATACCAGTAAACCCATTTTTTGTTTCATGTAGATCTCTTCCTACAACTCACCATGAAGGAAATTGATCTTGACATACATCTTCTCCAGATATAAATATTATAATTCCACCATAATTAGTACTGTACAGATGGTAGAATATTTTACCACTGGTGAGATGTTTTCCAATAAATCCACTCCATTCTTTAATTAAAACCCTTTCAATACCATTCATGCTTTTTATCTCTTCTTACTATAAGATTATTTCTTAATTAGGTAAACCCAATTCTATCAAGTTACTTTTTATCCATTGGAATTTTATCCCTCTCCCAGGTTTTATTGAAATTTAATGAATCCATATCCTCATTCATGGCCAACTCCCACTGCTTAGAGGCACAAAGAGAAGCTCCCTCCTTTGTATTTTTATGTTCTCATACATCTATTAAGAATGTAAAATTCATATCATCCCCAAACCTATGAACTGTTCCTCTAATGTTAGTTGATATCCTCATCTAAATCGGTCTCTTTGAATCACCCAATTCAATTATCCCTATTAGTAAATGAATTTTTGGTAACTGAAAATTTGGGGCACATAATTATAATGTCCCACCTAAGATTCAAATACCATTCAAATTTCTAGTCTTTTCAATGGTCTTGCATGTGGTATTTCAACGAATTCAACACTTATATTTGAGTTCTCCTATTTTTGCGAGCTATCAATACTTTGATCAACCTAGATTTCAATAGTTGATTTTTATTCAACTTCCTAATCCACCAAGTTCCGTTCCTTTCATATAACTTTCTCATCAAATAGAACATATCTTCTATTGATGATTTTTCTTCTTTCACCATCCCATAAGTGATATCCAAAATTTTCATCTCAATAACCAAGGAAAAAACACATTTGGGATTTTTGATCAAGTTTTACCCTATACTTAGCATTTACATGTATATAATACAAACTACTAAAGACTCTATGGTGATGAACTTACAGTTGTTTTCCATACCATAAATCCTCTGTAAGTTCCTACTCAACAGTCAATGCTAGACTCTAATTGGTAATATAAGCTGTTGTGTTGAGTGCCTGCGCCCAAATTTCTTTTGTCATTCCTGAGTGTAACTTTATAATTTTATATTTCTCTGTTAGAGTCCTATTCATTATTTCAACTACTTTATTCTACTTTGGAGTTCTGGTAACCATCTTCTTAAGCCTTATTCATTCTTTAAAAAAATCCCAGAATTTGTGTCCAGTGTACCAACCATCATTGGATATTTGGATGTACTTAAACTTCTGGCCATACTCCCTTTCTTCCAATGCTTTCCATTGAATAAACACCTAAAATATATCATACTTATGCATCAATAATTAAATCCATACATTCATTATAATATCATCAATGAAAGTGAGAAACCAAAGGAAACCTCAAGAACCCAAATTTATTGAAAGTATATTCGTGTTGTAATTGTTGTCAATAAAATTGTTTGATAAAAAGTCAATGTGAAATTAATTTAAGGTTGGTGTTCTTCCTTTGAATTATTGATTGAGAACCATTCATGTTTTGGAAAGGATGTTTTGATTTGAAGAAGTTACTTTAAACAAATCAATATTTAGCGCGATGATTATTGAACTGGTCAGAAGTTCAGAAAACACATGTCATTGGTTATTGACACAGTTAACGACATTTAAATCTTTGTAATTCAAGTAAAATAATCCATGCAAAACATTATTAATTTTGCATGCGAGTTTAGATGACGGTTGAAGAGTTTTTGAGGGGCTCTGAATTATATTTTAAGGAAACTGTATTTCATTTTATTACTTACAATTTTTCTAAGTGTATCAATTTGGGTCTTAAATAAAAATTAAGTTTCAAGGGACCACAATTGGTCAATCAGATCCATTCAGGATCCAGGTCGTCCGATCGACTCAGTCGTCCTATGTGTTCATTCTGACCATTCAATCTCTTTTTGTATCGTCTTCTCCAGTCACCTATTAGAGAGCTTCTGCACGATGGGAGTCCTCCATACATCTTCAGAATAATATCAAACCAAGTTCTTCAAGCTTCATTTAATCATTATTTTGTTTCTATTATCATAAAAGATATACACAACATCAATTTTGTGAAAATGGGTTTTCAAATATTAAAATGTTGTTTCGGTTTTTCCATGCAAAATTAGTTTTGTTTGTTCTTTTATTATTATTATGACTTTTTTGGGATTCTGTTCCATGGCCTGTTTGTTTGTTCGCTGGGCTAGTTCTGTGTTGTGGCCCGCTTACTGTTTGGGCTCCTTTTCCACCGTGGCGATCCTGCTGTTTCGTCTCTTTTCTGACCGTTGATTCATGCCGATCCAATGGTCATGGTTCTTCAATTTGTGTTTCTTCGGTGATATTATCCTTGTCTCCCAATCGATGGTATCCGTCCACGTGTGCTGGTAGTTCGGGATTTGTTGAGCCGCTGTGCTTCAAGATTATTCTGCTCCTATGTTGCGTGTCGCGTGGCCTCGTCTGTTATGCCTGTCAGTGGAGTCACTTCGTTCTTTTCTGCCACCATTATTAGGGCGCGTTGGTTTTGGGCTTCGGATGGTTCGTCGTATCGTCTTCAGCATTCCTGTCCCGAGAGCTTTAAGAGAAGCAGAGCCTTCACTGGTTCGGTGACCCGCCGCTTGTACGTCGTCACCTCGACGACTGTTCCGGTGGATTTCCACTAGAGACTTCTACGGATATCAGGGAGTCAACCATGGTAGAGATCCGTACTTCTCGGTGCTTATGTATTTGTGAGCCCGTTCTTTATTTTCTTGTCTGATATTTGCGTTGTATGTTCCTAGTTTCCATTATGGTCTGCTTGTTGTCGGGGTTGCGTACGTGAGTCCGTCCAGTTCGGAAGAGTACTCCACTAACTCCGAGCCATGGTTCATCACTATCTCTTGGGGAAGAGAGGTCTTCGTTCTCAGATAGTTTCTGTGGTACACATGCGTGGTCTATCTTTTTTTCTTCTCTGTTTGTATTTGCTCTGTTTTCGTTTGCATAATAATAAATAATTGGTGGTGGTGTTCTTTCCATGGAGTAGGACCATAAGGTCCTAACCACATAAATCCTATTATTCATTTTACTTTCCTGCAAGTTTTATTTTCTGGTTTTCCGACTTTTTTGATAACACGTTTTATAATCGGTTGTGTTTATGCTGTGTTTATCTCTACAAACTGTATCATTTCCGCAGCAAGTGGTATCAGAGCCTGATTACTCATTTTATTTACAATGTCTGTCAAGTTTGAAATTGATAAATTTGACGAAGAAAATGATTTTAATTTGTGGAGAGTTAAAATGCATGTTTTACTTGTTCGTAATGGTCTTGCTGATGCTTGGCACGGTAGTAAGAAACATGTTGTGACTATCACTGCCGACGATCAGTCCGCCACTACTTTTGTCGATGTTAATCCTGGTATATTGGAAAAGGCACACTACACTCTACTGTTAACTTTGGGTGATAAGGTGCTACGTGAAGTATCACATGAAACTACTGCTAAATCAACGTGGTCTAAACTCGAGCATTTGTATATGACTAAATCTTTTCTTGGGAGTCTGTATAAAAAAATGAATTTATACAATTTTAAAATGTTGCCTGGTTCTTCTGTGCATGTTCATATAGATGAGTTTAATAAAATTATGTTAAATTTAGAAAACATAGATATTGAAGTTAAGGATGAGGACTAATATTTAATCCTGTTAATCTCTCTTGATGATTCTTTTAATTCATTAAGAGATTCCATGATGTATGGTCAGGATTCCTGTAACACCCCAAGATTTCATAGTGTGTTATTTTTTCAAAATAATTCAATAACATGCACTACATGCAACACCGAGTTCAATCACACCATGACTTACAAAAAAAAGCCACTCAAAAGAGGTTATGAATAGTATTATCTAAATTTTAAACTTTATATAATCCTTATAATTTTAGAATCCATATTATGAGTTTCTTAGATATAATGCAAGAACAAATTCATTTTCAGTATTGCACTTTTATCAACTTTTAATAGTGAACCCTTTTTAAATACAATATTTTAAACTTTTTGACTAAATGGGGACATCAAAAATTTAAAATGAAACATCCCAAGCTTCCACGGTACGCTTTCTTTGAATAATACAGTAGCGTGTGTTGTACGCAACCTTGAGTTTTAACACACACCACAACCAATCAAACTAGCCGTTATGAATAGTAATACCTACTTTTCGAAATTATATATATTTTATATTTTAAAATGGACTTCATTTCTGGATTTAGAATATCGAATTTAGCCTAAGGTGAAATTTTGGTACTTTTCGGATAACTTTCATATTTTGATGAATAGTGAAAATTACTAAATTTTAATTAAAAACAACTTTTTTAATCAAAATAATTAATAGTGATAAATTATGAATTTGAGTGATTTTAAATTATATTTTGAATATATTTTTACCTTTTAATATAATGTTGGTCATTGGACATAATTTTACAATTAAACCGAACATAAACAAGTGTCAATCTTTTGATAGTTATTATCTCTTAAAAACACGCTTTTTGTTTTGACAACGGGAATTAATTTTAAATTAATTTCTGCCACTTCTGTGTTTTGAATTTAGGAAAATGAATTCCATATTTGGAATCAGGATGTTCAAATTGTGTAAATAGGTAACTTTTATTTTTAGACATTTTGAATAATTACTGCGGTAAATATTTTATTTACCATGGTTAAGGGTAAATCTGGTAAATAAGGGTTAAGAAATAATATTATAATAATACTAAATTACCCTAAAACGTGTCTTAACCCTATTGGTTGATACATGGTCGACCATGGGCATCTTTGGGTCTATTTTGGGACCTCATGGATCCACTTGTAAGTGATAATGACACTTTATTTTAATTAAGTTAAAATAAATACAAAAATGACAAAAGCATATATCTCTTAGCAAAACAATTGTTACATAGGGTTATATATGTTGGATTTTAGATTATAAATATTCATTAGAAAGATAAAAAGATTTCCTACATAATGATAGTTTATTTATAATTTTTAGACATTAAATAATTTATTTTATTTATGACACAATGATGATGCAGTAATTACCATAATAGTGAAAAATTAAAATAATTGATATTATAAATACCCAAATAAATATAATATGAAACTTTTAATGAATTAAACTAATTCTCTATGATAATATGATATATTAGGATTGATGTAATTGACTTTGTTCGAAGTAATCAATCTGTTATGAGTTTCACAAAAATCAACTATTGAATAGTGTCAAAATTGACATAAAAGAGTTCTTAAAACAAATATTATATTATTAATTGATATTAAATTCCTAAAAATCTAAGGTTCGGCCAAGAGACTTATATCATGATAGGTTCATCATTAATGGACCACTTGGGGGTCTCTTGGATGTATTTAGTAAGTTTATTAACCATATTATATAAAAATACAAAGAGACATTGTAAAAGTGAAACTAATTAACTTAAAGTTAATACTTAAAGATAAGGTTAATATAAGTACCCAAACCTGTATAAATTCTATTGGTTGAGTTGTTTTAGACCCATCCCCACCTTAAAATTTTAATAGTAAACTTTGGAGCCATTAGAAACCGAATATGAATTTATTATAAATTAATATTTCTAGCTTTTCCAAAGGTGCCCCTCACCCCTCTTATAAAAGGGCACTCCTCCTTCTCATTTCTTCACACCTTCAAAGCCTTTTGGTTCGGCCAAACTCTGCCCAAATACTCTCCCAACTTATCTCACTACAACCTAGGGGCCTTAGTTTGATCAGAAAGCCAACCTAAGGAGCCCTTTTGATCAAATCAAAAGGAAGAACCTGAAGAAGAGGTAATGATTTCACCACCCTTTTCCAAGTTCATTTCTTCTTCCACTTCTTCTTCCTTTGTTGTTACCATTATAAAATAATAACTCCAGTATCTTACATATAATGTGATGTTATTATAAATATGGTACAACCATATTCAGTATTCTATCCACCCTTTGAATAACATGTCACCATACGTGCGTACGTACGGCTTACCGTCTCCACGTCGTGGTGTAATTGTTATTCAATATATTATTATTTGGATGGGTATAATAATGATGTCTAACTCATGTAAATAATAAATATAACATGTTAATGATTCTGTATATATGATATACCATCCATTTATATATTATTTTAATATCAAAAGAATGATATTGTCGCTCGTGCGTACGTACGGACTACCGTCTCCATGAACGCGATGAGATTCATTCTCCATCGTATCCATTCAAGTATAATTATCATTTGATGATTTAAAAATGATGTTTAAGGACTTGATATCATTATGGATATGAATAATATACAACCTATCCTTTACAAACATGTCTTACGTAACAAAACATATAAAATAAAACAAGTAAGTTAACACCCGATATAATGATAATACTAAGATATTATTATCAAATCAATATTAAAAGATCATATATGATATCATATTAATGTATATGATTCTTGTATAATTTAATAACAATTATTTCACCATTATACAGGAGGTTAACCTACCCCAACCAAGGAAAAGTACAAGGTAAGGGTTATTTCACAATCTCTTCATTATCCGAGGTTGTTTATATGTAATAATCTACTGGGATCTCTTTATCATCCACATCCATGTTTCTTAAAAATGTATTTCAAAACATTTTTAATATTTACTAGAATATGAGTTAAAGTCATTTATACCCTTTTTGAATTTTATAAGTGGTTTATAAAGGAATCTTTCCGTCGTTTTCAAAACAAGGTCCCTTTTTAACCTTTTCGACAGAATTAAGGTAAGAATGTTTTTTTTAACTTATACGGCGGGTGCGGCTAATTTCCGCCGTTATATAATCTTCAAAACTTCCCTTACAAGCTTATAAGAATATTTTCAAAGAAAATGTTTTATTTTATATGGATCTTAAATGATTTCAAAATAAAAAGAGATATTTCTTTAAAAAGAATTTTGATTTCATCTATGTCAACATCCTTTGATGGATTTTACGCTTATTTGAAGTTGATTTATTTTAATAAAAAGCTTCTATATTGTATTAAAGGTTTTGTGATATTTTTGACTGTGGATGTGATATTTTTATACCATTCATAGTTTATGGTGAAATTATTGACATTTCGTATGCTAGTTTTAATACGAATGTTTATGTTATGTTTAAACCTTTTCATATGGGAATGCATTGGACTTAGTAAGTGACGGGTGGAGCCCGCTATAGCTCCTCGATGCATCGGTAGGTCTCATGAGACAAACTAGTGTCTTGGCACAAGGCCTTGACAAAATCTTATTTGTAGTCTTGGAACGAGGCCTTGACTATGTGGTTATGATAGTCTGGCATTATGCATTCCAACATTATGAAAGTGGTTATTGATTTTTGCATGTGATTATTCGATTAGTAGAATATCCATGTGAATAAGTAAATGGCATTATTTCATTTTACTTTTTCCATACTATGTTGAAGTTAAAGTTTAAAAGGCTTTTGTTTTAGTAATGCATTGCCTTAAATGTTTATTCTTATTTATGAAAGTTTCCGCTATATTGTTATCCTTACTGGGCATTTGAGCTCACCCCTTTTCTATGTTTTATTTTTCCCAGGATGTGAAGATGTAAGTTATGAATGACCTGCAGGGATATTATGAGGGGATTATAGTGTGGACTGTGGAAACATTATGTTGTTGTAGTAGTTTTTCATTTTATGATGTAATGTAAAACTTATGAATATATCTAGTATTTCCAAGGCTACTAAACCAATCGGTCTTTCGAGATTTGATCTTTCTTGTGATCATGCCAATGTTATGTAATAATGCACCGACTCTGGGTAACTAGGGTCGGGGCGTTACAGTTGGTATCAGAGGAAGTTTAGTACAAACCTTGGAAGCTAGATTTAGATAAACTCTGATTAGAGCACGTAGACCTAAGATGAACTTTGAGGATTAGTATAGAAGAACTTTCTAGAATTTTGGTATTGTAGAGATTTTGTGAGTTTTCCGAGCAATACATCCCTGTCTGGATACGAGCAGGTAGAGGCGGCTCTGGCACAGATGTACCTAGGGGTAAAACCCGAAAACACCGCTTTGAGCTAGACTCGAACGGGAACTGGTGCACGACAACGGGCCTTGCTGCACTCTTGGTTACGACACTCCCGGGGGATATGCTTAGGATAATTCTCATTTTCTTTACAAACCATTATGAAGGGTTTATGAGTATATACATCCTCAAAGGAGACATTTTTATGATTATGGATTATATCCATAAATAGTTCAATTTATGTTAAGTGTTTTATAAGTATGAAATTATGTATTTTGATTCATATATTGATCTAGTGTATGCCATTGTTTAGAAATGGAGCCCAGTAGAAGGAATGAGAACTCCAGAAATGCACATGATCAAAAGAGAAGGAAGGATCATATCTTTCATGGTCTTAAGCTATAATTTATAAGAGAAATAGTCTCCCATGTATTATCATCATATGAAGAAATAATATCATGTGTTGATAAGATAAGTAAAGAGTTTACTGAGTCCTATGGCTTTGAGGGGAAGCAAGAGAAGAAAAGGATGGAAGAGAGAAAGATGGATAAAGGGAAGAGGGAAAAGAATAATTTTCCCATATGTGGTAACTGTGGAAAGAAACACCCTGGAACTTGCCTGAAAGGAATAGGAGTTTGTTATAAGTGTGGAGAAAAAGGGCACAAAGTACGTGACTGTAAGGGTAAGAAAATGGTTTCAAATGTACAATGCTTCATTTGCAAGGAGTTTGGACACTACGCGAACCTATGTCCCAATCATCAGACTATGCCTCAAATGATGTTATTGGATAATAATCATGTTATGATACTACCACAGATGAAGAGGAATGATTAGAGTTCTTATGTTGATTATGTCAATTGAGTGTTGTATCAACAATGTACTTGTTATAATAATTATGGAGTATATAAGGATTGTACTGCAGTACTATTTCATTAAGGACTTGAGATTGTGTGGAACAAAGAAAAGTGACTCAATAGCAGGATAATTTTTGGAAAATATATGGTTGAGAGAATGATAAACCATAATATAGTTCTGATACTGAGGTAGTGATTTTGGAATAATATGTGATTGTTTTGGATAAATAATATTGGATATTCTTGACTACCTTGGAACTGATTAATGATTTGTATATTCCATCATTTTTGGGGTTTAAAACATTTTTGGATTGATGAAGTATATCCAGCATTCTATATGGAATAGGGGAGCATGAATGTAATCAATAAGGAATATGGTAATTCAAGATGTTTCAGTTTATTAAAAGAATACAAGATGAAGGTATTCATATGCTATTGCGGGGTAAAAAGGATCTATATTATGTTTACCTTCCTTATAAATGTTGGACTGTGAGTTTGGACAGAAGTATTTTGGATAGTTCTAGTTTGGATTATTTTGGATTACCATAAAAGGAAAACCCGGAGGTCGGGCGGCAACCCGTCGCGTCCGGCAAGGCTGCGAGACTTGAACCCGCAACCGAAGGGCGACAAGGGTGTATCACCTACCACTGGCCCATGAGATGTCCTGGATTAAATAATGTAGTTTTTATTAAAAGATCATGTAGATGAATTATAAATTCGTTTATTTTGGAACCCTATACGAATAGTGTAAATAGAATTTTTTTTTACATTCTATTATCTTTTAGAGTGAAAGATGAGTTTGTGGTAGAAATTTATTAATGGATAAAACTCTAATTATAAAGTAAGTATATCTCCTTATGATCTTATCCAATCTCATAAATAAATTCCTCAATATTAAGAAAAGCAACTTAGAACAAAAATGTTTTCCTAGATGGTACCTTAAATCATCACTAATTTATGGCTTTGGGGTTGTTGGCCTTTTCATAGCCATGTTCTCTACCACTCTCCATCAGATAATTGATGGTTAGATTTTTCTTCCATATCCATATTTGCCTACATGGAACCCTATTATGTGTTATTTTCGGTAATCTTCATACTTTCGACTCTTTATTTTAAATAGAGGCCTCATTAATTCATTTTTCGATGTGGGATTTCAACTAAGATATTTTGAAACGTCAAAAATGTGTTATCCTAATACCCTATGTTTTGTTGAACCGATGGTATTTCAAATCATCATAGATTGATGAATTTAAGGACCTCAATTTTATACTTGTTTGTGATTGATGACCTCAATCACTACCTATAAATATTTACGTTTTTCCTCCAATTATATGTCTCTAAATGCCACCAATGTTCTCCTAATCAAGATCATAATTTGGTGGTTACCCTTTAATTTCTCTTTTCCTCATATTAAGACTAAATTTTAGTATCCCAATTTTCGATGTGGGTTTTCCCACAAATATATATTCTATTTTCAACATTTTATTTTCTAAGAACAATTTCAAATTGCGAGGACGCAATTTATTGAAGGAGGAGAGAATGTAACACCCCAAGATTTCATAGTGTGTTATTTCTTCAAAATAATTCAATAACATGCACTACACGCAACACCGAGTTCAATCACACCATGACTTACAAAAAAAAGCCATTCAAAAGAGGTTATGAATAGTATTATCTAAATTTTAAACTTTATATAATCATTATAATTTTAGAATCCATATTATGAGTTTCTTAGATATAATGCAAGAACAAATTCATTTTCAGTATTGCACTTTTATCAACTTTTAATAGTGAAACCTTTTTAAATACAATATTTTAAACTTTTTGACTAAATGGGGACATCAAAAATTTAAAATGAAACATCCCAAGCTTCCACGGTACACTTTCTTTGAATAATACAGTAGCGTGTGTTGTACGCAACCTTGAGTTTTAACACACACCACAACCAATCAAACTAGCCGTTATGAATAATAATACCTACTTTTAGAAATTATATATATTTTATATTTTAAAATGGACTTCATTTCTGGATTCAGAATATCGAATTTAGCCTAAGGTGAAATTTTGGTACTTTTCGGATAACTTTCATATTTTGATGAATAGTGAAAATTACTAAATTTTAATTAAAAACAACTTTTTTAATCAAAATAATTAATAGTGATAAATTATGAATTTGAGTGATTTTAAAGTATATTTAGAATATATTTTTACCTTTTAATATAATTTTGGTCATTGGACATAATTTTACAATTAAACCGAACATAAACAAGTGTCAATCTTTTGATAGTTATTATCTCTTAAAAACACGCTTTTTGTTTTGACAACGGGAATTAATTTTAAATTAATTTCTGCCACTTCTGTGTTTTGAATTTAGGAAAATGGATTCCATATTTGGAATCAGGATGTTCAAATTGTGTAAATAGGTAACTTTTATTTTTAGACATTTTGAATAATTACTGCGGTAAATATTTTATTTACCATGGTTAAGGGTAAATCTGGTAAATAAGGGTTAAAAAAATAATATTATAATAATACTAAATTACCCTAAAACGTGTCTTAACCCTATTGGTTGATACATGGTCAACCATGGGCATCTTTGGGTCTATTTGGGGACCCCATGGATCCACTTGTAAGTGATAATGACACTTTATTTTAATTAAGTTAAAATAAATACAAAAATGACAAAAGCATATATCTTTTAGCAAAACAATTGTTACATAGGGTTATATATGTTGGATTTTAGATTATAAATATTCATTAGAAAGATAAAAAGATTTCCTACATAAGGATATTTTATTTATAATTTTTAGACATTAAATAATTTATTTTATTTATGACACAATGATGATGCAGTAATTACCATAATAGTGAAAAATTAAAATAATTGATATTATAAATACCCAAATAAATATAATATGAAACTTTTAATGAATTAAACTAATTTTCTATGATAATATGATATATTAGGATTTATTTAATTGACTTTTTTCGAAGTAATCAATCTGTTATGAGTTTCACAAAAATCAACTATTGAATAGTGTCAAAATTGACATAAAAGAGTTCTTAAAACAAATATTATATTATTAATTGATATTAAATTCCTAAAAATCTAAGGTTCGGCCAAGACACTTATATCATGATAGGTTCATCATTAATGGACCACTTGGGGGTCTCTTGGATGTATTTAGTAAGTTTATTAACCATATTATATAAAAATACAAAGAGACATTGTAAAAGTGAAACTAATTAACTTAAAGTTAATACTTAAAGATAAGGTTAATATAAGTACCCAAACCTGTCTAAATTCTATCGGTTGAGTTGTTTTCGACCCATCCCCACCTTAACCTTTGAATAGTCAACTTTGGAGCCATTAGAAACCGAATATGAATTTATTATAAATTAATATTTCTAGCTTTTCCAAAGGTGCCCCTCACCCCTCTTATAAAAGGGCACTCCTCCTTCTCATTTCTTCACACCTTCAAAGCCTTTTGGTTCGGCCAAACTCTGCCCAAATACTCTCCCAACTTACCTCAATACAACCTAGGGGCATTAGTTTGATCAGAAAGCCAACCTAAGGAGCCCTTTTGATCAAATCAAAAGGAAGAACCTGAAGAAGAGGTAATGATTTCACCACCCTTTTCCAAGTTCATTTCTTCTTCCACTTCTTCTTCCTTTGTTGTTACCATTCTAAAATAATAACTTCAGTATCTTACATATACTGTGATGTTATTATAAATATGGTACAACCATATTCAGTATTCTATCCACCCTTTGAATAACATGCCACCATACGTGCGTACGTACGGCTTACCGTCTCCACGTCGTGGTGTAATTGTTATTCAATATATTATTATTTGGATGGGTATAATAATGATGTGTAACTCATGTAAATAATAAATATAACATGTTAATGATTCTGTATATATGATATACCATCCATTTATATATTATTTTAATATCAAAAGAATGATATTGTCGCTCGTGCGTACGTACGGACTACCGTCTCCACGAACGCGATGAGATTCATTCTCCATCGTATCCATTCAAGTATAATTATCATTTGATGATTTAAAAATGATGTTTAAGGACTTGATATCATTCTGGATATGAATAATATACAACCTATCCTTTACAAACATGTCTTACGTAACAAAACATATAAAAGAAAACAAGTAAGTTAACACCCGATATAATGATAATACTAAGATATTATTATCAAATCAATATTAAAAGATCATATATGATATCATATTAATGTATATGATTCTTGTATAATTTAATAACAATTATTTCACAATTATACAGGAGGTTAACCTACCCCAACCAAGGAAAAGTACAAGGTAAGGGTTATTTCACAATCTCTTCATTATCCGAGGTTGTTTATATGTAATAATCTACTGGGATCTCTTTATCATCCACATCCATGTTTCTTAAAAATGTATTTCAAAACATTTTTACTATTTACTAGAATATGAGTTAAAGTCATTTATACCCTTTTTGACTTTTATAAGTGGTTTATAAAGGAATATTTCCGTCGTTTTCAAAACAAGGTCCCTTTTTAACCTTTTCGACAGAATTAAGGTAAGAATGTTTTTTTTAACTTATACGGCGGGTGCGGCTAATTTCCGCCGTTATATAATCTTCAAAACTTCCCTTACAAGCTTATAAGAATATTTTCAAAGAAAATGTTTTATTTTATATGGATCTTAAATGATTTCAAAATAAAAAGAGATATTTCTTTAAAAAGAATTTTGATTTCATCTATGTCAACATCCTTTGATGGATTTTACGCTATTTGAAGTTGATTTATTGTAATACAAAGCTTCTATATTGTATTGAAGGTTTTGTGATATGTTTTACTTTGGATGTGCTATTTTTATACCATTCATAGTTTATGGTGAAATTATTGACATTTCGTATGCTAGTTTTAATACGAATGTTTATGTTATGTTTAAACCTTTTCATATGGGAATGCATTGGACTTAGTAAGTGACGGGTGGAGCCCGCTATAGCTCCTCGATGCATCGGTAGGTCTCATGAGACAAACTAGTGTCTTGGCACAAGGCCTTGACAAAATCTTATTTGTAGTCTTGGCACGAGGCCTTGACTATGTGGTTATGATAGTCTGGCATTATGCATTCCAACATTATGAAAGTGGTTATTGATTTTTGCATGTGATTATTCGATTAGTAGAATATCCATGTGAATAAGTAAATGGAATTATTTCATTTTACTTTTGCCATACTATGTTGAAGTTAAAGTTTAAAAGGCTTTTGTTTTAGTAATGCATTGCCTTAAATGTTTATTCTTATTTATGAAAGTTTCCGCTATATTGTTATCCTTACTGGGCATTTGAGCTCACCCCTTTTCTATGTTTTATTTTTCCCAGGATGTGAAGATGTAAGTTATGAATGACCTGCAGGGATATTATGAGGGGATTATAGTGTGGACTGTGGAAACATTATGTTGTTGTAGTAGTTTTTCATTTTATGATGTAATGTAAAACTTATGAATATATCTAGTATTTCCAAGGCTACTAAACCAATCGGTCTTTCTAGATTTTATCTTTCTTGTGATCATGCCAATGTTACGTAATAATGCACCGACTCTGGGTAACTAGGGTCGAGGTGTTACAATTCCATTATGTTGGAAGAGGTTAAGTCTGTTGTCCTATCTCGTGATATTCAAACGCACAGTTTGAAGGAAGAGTTCAGTTCTGTTAAGAGTGAGCCTAAAATTTTATATACCAAGGAACCTATGCAAAATAATGGTAGGAAGAAAAAGATCTGGTTTAAAGGATTTTGGTGTTTTGAGTGTGGTAATATCGGCCACATTAAACGTTAATGTCCTAATCTGAAGGAAAAAGATAGTATGGCCCAGAAAAATGTGGTATGTCCCGATTATGAGTCTGCAGAATTCCTTTAGTTCCTTTAACTGCCCCTTTCGTTAGAACTAGACATAGGTTCTTTGTAGTTTTTTCTTGTGTTCCTAGGACTGTCTCTACTTGTCTTTGTGGAGGAATCACGGTTAAGAAAAAAGGTTTGTGTGGGCTGGTCTAAGCTATTCGGGATTAGGTGGAGAGGATATTCTCCTGACGGTTTTCTGTTTTGTGATTACTGTGTTTAGTTTTCTACTGTTTTGATTAATGATTTATTGTTTTTTTAAGCTTTCATGTTTTTTTTCCATTGTAATTTACCCCCAGGAAAGGTTGTTTGAATTTCAGGTTGTTGGTGCATATAAGACCAACTATTCCGTATTGAATCAATGGTAAATGCTGGGTAAGTTTGTTGAATTTGTTTGCTTAGTTTAAATTTCTGATCATGTTTAATCTGTTTAGCAGAAGAAATGTAGTGTGGGTAGAACATGTGCTACTACTGGAAAATGCTAAGTGATGTTCATTCTGGGTGAACTTTTGTAGACTTAGGTTTTTTCCATTGTAGAGAATTTGCCCGCACTGGTGATATCTTGTATCGATAGTTAGATTTTTGCAAGAACACCATCTGTTTTTTTGGTTTTAATTTTGAAAAGGTGGAGATTTGTGAAAATTGGTTTTCAAATATTAAAATATTGTTTTGGTTTTTCCATGAAAAATTAGTTTTGTTTTTTATTTTATTATTATTATGCTTTTTTGGGATTCTGTTCCACGGCCTATTTGTTTGTTCGCCGAGCTGGTTCTGTGCTGTGGCCCGCTTACTGTTCGACCTCCTTTTCCACTATGGCGATCCTGTTGTTTCGTCTCTTTTCTGACCGTTGATTCATGCCGATCCAATGTTTGTGATTCTGCCATTTTTGTTTCTTTGGTGATCTTATCTTCGCCGCCCAATCGATGGTAGTCGTCCACGTGTGCTGGTTGTTTGGGATTTTTTGAGCTGTCATGATTCGAGATTCTTCCACTCCCGTGTTGTGTGCCACGTGGCCTCGTTTGTTATGCCTGTCAGTGGGGTCGCTTCATTCTTTTCCACCACTATTATTAGGGCACGTTAGTTTTGGGCTTCGGGTGGTTTGTCATCGTCGTCTTTGTCATTCCTGTCCCGAGAGCCCCGAGAGAAGCAGAGCCTTCACTAGTTCGGTGACACGCCGCTTGTACGCCGTCACCTCGACGACTGTTACTGTGGATTTCCGATGGATACTTCTATGGATATCAGGGTTGAAACCATGGAAGAGATCCGTGCTTCTCGATGCCTATGTATTTGTGAGTCCGTTATTTATTTTATTGTTTGATATTTGCGTTGTATGTTCATGGTTTCCATTCTGATCTTCTTGTTGTCGGGGTTGCGTGAGTGAGTCCGTCCAGTTCGAAAGAGTACTCCACTAACTCCTATCCAGGGTTCATCACTAGCTCTTGGGACAGAGAGGTCTTCGTTCTTGGATAGTTTTTGTGGTCCATGTGCGTGGACTGTCTTTGTTTCTTCTCTGTTTGTATTTGCTATGTTTTCATTTGCATAATAATAAAGAATCATTGGTGGTGTTCTTTCCATAGAGTAAGACCATAAGGTCTGAACCACATAAATCCTGTTGTTCATTTTACTTTCCTGCAAGTTTCATTTTCTTGTTTTCTGACTTTTTTGATAACAAGTTTTATACTCGGCTATGTTTATGTTGTCTTTATCTCTACAAACTGTATCATTTCCGCAACAAATTTCATGGATAAACTAGGATCTAACTGACGTTATATAGTGTTTAGATTTTTTTCAGATGACGGTGTTTATCCGCTGTTCTGAAACAGATGCATTTTGTTTGAAGAGAGGTGATGCGCACGAGCTAGGTCGGTAGTGCAGTTGCTTATAAACACCAGTGGATGAGCTCATTTGTGGTATGAAGTTACACTGCTCTTCCGAGAGAATTTTGAGAGAAAATAGAGTCGTGGAAACACTCTGGTTCGTGAAAGAAAAAGGCGTCATGCTGTATTTTTTTACGGCATGGAGAATAGAATATGTGAGGCACTCGATATGTGCATAGCACACTCATAGTGGTTTGTGAAGAAACTTGTTTCCACGAATTGAATTGGGATAACGTGATGAACGTTTCTCTAGTTTTTGTGATAATCATCAAGAATCCACCGACCCTCAAGCATGAAGACAATGTATTACACATTTGTGCGAAAAACACTAAAGAATCCACGTAATCTTTATGGGAGGATTTATCTATATAACTCTTTCATGAAAAAAGGTTTACATGCAAGAATGCAGTAATAAGTACATGCATTTTTCATTGCATATGTGAGTGAACTCAAGAACCAAGTAGGTGATAGTGTTTATCATATAGATTGCTTTGCAAAGAAGAAATTAAACTATGCACGCAATCATGTGTACTTGGAAGAAGTACTTAAACCAATAAAGAAAGAAAATCTGTTGCACGAAGTTGTAACACACATTAGAAAAAACCAAAGTGTTGAAATAGTGGGTGCCCTAAACCCAACTATTCAGTACTTTTGATTACCATATCGTTTATACAGTTAGCTATATATGATGTCATCTTACCATTATAGTGTATAATTTTCTGCGTCTACTATTGAAATGGTAATTTTCATTGATTAATTATTGTGTCAAGATGTTATAGCAGTTCTCAGGCTATAATGAGATCCTCGAGATACTGTGATATTAATCTTAAATATATATTCTATGGGTTAGTTACATCTTACTGACTGGACACACTAGATGTTTGACTATCAGGTGTTGGGGGCTCATAAGCATTGGGACTTCTTCTCATGAAGTTCACACTTGATGATCTTTAGTAGTGAGATCATGAGGACAAACCAGCCAATAGGAATACCACATGTTTCAAGTGTTATTGGATGTTCTTATATACGATCATGTGTAATGGTCTCCTGATTTGAGATCATTACCAATATATGCCATTTGATTGCGTACTTTGATGCAAGATGAAAACCATGAAAATGAAGTCATGGAGAGATAGTTTTTGTTGGGTGCATCATTGGTGGCATGACATTGGTTGAATGGTCAAGAAAGAATTGGTCACTTCTGGGTTATGGAAGTAATATATCTCAGACCATATTGATAAGGATGATAATACCTTTATAGGACTGTGGTCATGACAGTTGAGAGTAAATCCATTCAGTTAGATCAAAAAACAATAAAGTAAGAAAGGGGAGATGACACATGAATGCGTCCTGCTTTATGAGATATTACAGACAAAGCGATTATACTACATAGTGCGTGTTTGTAGGTTAGTTGTCGCTGTTGTGACAATCATTATCTTTTTAGGGGCCATGATGAGTTGCTAGATCCTGCTATTGGTCTGTGAATAATATTCACTGCTATCAAGATAAGGGCCTAAAGGGTCACATACAATAGCGTATTCAAGAATCTGCCATAATCAGTTGAATAAGAGATATGAACATGGTGGGCCCCACCACTGGGGTTTGGGATTTTTCTAAAGAAAAACGATCACCAATTCAATAAATAAATTCATATTATTTGAGTTTAGAATAATGATTATTGAATTTATTTATTAAATGTATTTATGATTTTTAAGTAAATATATGAGAAATATTAATCAATGAGTGTTAAATATTCAAGGTGCAATTAATATTTATGGGAACGGCGAGCCAAGTTTTGGACACAATTATTATCATGTAATATATTTAATATATTACAAGAAAATGATAATAATAATTATGACTCAGTTTAGTAGTCGTAATATGTTGTTAATAGTGTGTTGATTATTCAGGGGCCGAGTTGGCATTTCTAGGTACACATAACACACTATAAATAGAGGAGGAGGGGCTTTCACAAAGAACTATTCATGGGGATTCTCTCTTTTCTTCTCTCTCCTATGTTCTAGAGAGAGATGCTTTGGATCCAAGGAGATCGGATCGAGCTCTCTCTCAGGCATCAGAAGAAGAGTGGTGCGATGATCATTGGGGCGTCGAAGACATCATTGAAATTTTGCGCTAGCACCGGATTTCGATGAACGGTGTTCCCACAGTTTCTTGGAGCGTGTGTGGATGATCTAGAGGAATTCGACCTCATATTCTTCAAGCAGTGATCATCAACGATGAGCATATTTTGTGCGCTACTTCAGATCTAAACCCGGTTTTTATAGTTTAATTTTGTGCTCAAAATTCTTCACACGTGATCCTTGGCTTTAACTGGGAATCGTTTTGCCGACATCCACAAGATTGCGTCGATCGTCGATGGAAATGTTTTAAAATTCCACCTGTTTGGGGCTTCTAATGCACACCCTGTTCCTTCAAGTGGTATCAGAGGGATGCGTGTTGATTTAAAGATAATGAAATAATTAAATTTTCATTAAAATATAAAGAGGACGTCGATACGGTCCCAACGCCGCAAACAGAATCTGAATCGGATGTCGGATGTCGAGTCAGTGGACATCGAAAGTTAAGAATTTGGATTGAAAAGTATTTTGTGAGGGTTATTTGGTCGATGAACCATTGTTTTATCATCTAAATCAGTTTACACCGGAATAGCATTTTTTGGTGCGGATTATTAATTATTATTATTATAATAATTTTATTATAATTATAATAGTTTTATTATAAAAACAATTTAATTATTATAATATTTTTATTATAATAATATTTTTAATATTATAATATTATTATTATTTTCCTAAATCTATATAGGTTTTAGGATTTTTTTTTAAAAAAGGGGATGACCCACTTTTACGGGTCAAGTTAAATTAAAAAAACAAGGAAGATGACCCATTTTTGTGGGTCAATTTTATAAAAAAAGTGGTGGGGGTGGGATTGACTTATGCTACAAGCCGAAAAAAAAACAAAAAAAAAAGAAAGTCACTTTTTGGGGGGAGAGCGCCCCACCGACCTGTCCCCCTTAGTCTCCCTTGCGGAGCCGCCCTACGGGCTTCCTGAACCAGGTGCGTGACAACCCCTATAGGGACGCCTCCTTCCAGCCGTGGCTGGCACCCTCCGACCTCCAACCTCACTGCTAACACGGACTACCCTAGGCTGCTCGCCTCCTCCCTTCCCCAGGCACAGCCGCGCCCGCGGCCGCCGCCCCTCCGTCCGACGACCTCCTCCACAGCGGGCACCCCGAGACCACCGTGAGCTCGCCACCACACCCCATCAAGGTCTCACCACCTCCTCTGCTGGAACCTACTTGTGGCCACCCCTGTCTCCCCTCTTTCGGTCTGGTGCCCCCATCCCGGAGCCGCAATCTATCACCCTCACCAGCCACCGCGAACTCTACCACAGTCGCGTGGCACTCATGTGTTTGGGATCTCCCGGACCAGCAGCTGCTCTAGACCGCACTGGACCTCCTCAGCCACTGTGAGGGAAACCCCGACTGCCTCCCCGCAACAGTCACTACACCGCCGTAACTCGAAGCACGGTTCACACCACCACCTCCGGGTAGCTCGCACCGCCACAAAATCACCCTTTCTGGCTGCCGATCGGTTCTCTTAGAAGGTAGGTATTTTCACTTCCCTAAAACAGGTCTGGGTAGGTCTTCTCATCCTAGATTGGGCTTGGGCAGACCGGCCTGGCCCAGAACTCCCTTGCGCAATGTCGGTACCGCCGAGATTGGGCCTGTGCAGGTTCGCCCCAACCTGAAGAGGCCGTGTCCGAAGTTTTATGGGCCCGAATGATTTAATGTAATCAAAAAATAATTAAAATTAATTGATTTAATTTCAGTTGAGAATTAAATTAATTAAAAATTAATTTTTTGTTATTAAAATTTAATGTGGCGTAATTAATTTAATTTGGTGATAATTAAATTAATTAATTAATTTAGTTTTTTGTTTTAAAATTAAATTAATTAATTGGGATCGAATGACGTTAAATTATTGAATTAAAAATATGAGTGAATTTTTAATTCAATTGAATGTCCTCAAATTTATTTAATAAAAGTTTAATTTTATTCTGTATTTAGTTCATATATGCGGGTTTAGTACGTATGCTGATCATGAGCTGGAGACTAACCAATGCATGTCTGGTGTTTGATTGTTTATTTAATTATTTCATGTTGTTTTGTAATAATTATTTTTGTTAAATAAAATATGATTTGTGTATCGTCTCAGTGTCATTATATGTATAAGGGCCTGCATGCCCACTTCAGAGTGATATTTTTATATACCCCGAGACCCCCTCACCTGCATGCAAGTATTGTTGTACAATGATGAGACGTGGTGTGACACACTTCAAACCAAGTGACGGAGATGCACTAGATAGGAGTTAGATGTATTGGGTGGGCAGACATTTCTATTGCAAGCCACGCGACTTAAGGTATTATCCCTAGGTTCGAGGTTGGTCCGTTATTCACTCAACAAACCAACCAATAGTACTATCTCATGATCAGGTTGTCATTTTATTATTGCATGTTTTATTATTTTGTGAATGTGTAGTTAATGTGAAATCACATAGAATAATAATAAACACACATGCATAGATAAAATGAACATGTGAAACAATATATTTTTCTATTTCATGCATGGTTAGTTGTGAGTGTGATCACATGGTATGTGCTTATAAAATAGAAAATGATTTCTTTCATCACACTAAAAATAATAAAAATCCTTAAAGATATATTAAGTTATAACCACCTTCCGTTATTCTAATTTGGACAAAATCGGCTGTTTGTGGTGTCGGTCATGCCATAGCTGAGGGTGCCTCTTACTACCGGGGAGTCCTTATAAGAATGATGGGTCGAATTAACTAAAGTGATAGTAAGGATTAACCATATCTAACTTGCTATAATTTTAGAGTCAAGTGTTGAGTAAATCAATTTTTGATTTTAGAAGTGGGGACTTCACTCAACAGATCAAGGAACCTCAAGTTAAAGCGGTCATCCAACTAAAAGCCCACCTTAAACCCTCCAAGTAGTGGCGTATCCATATATTGTAGACTATGAGGGGTGGTTCAGGGATCCTTTCCACTAGAATACTCGAGCGACAAAGTATTTTGATTCTAGCATAGAGGGTTCCTAGAATCCGATAAAATAGTGGGAGACATCAAATGATTTAAGTAATTAATCAAAATGTCTTAACTGGTAATCGTGATAAATGAACTAATCTGCTAAAATTCATTTTTGTAGAAAAGTGGAAAGTTATAAAACAAGTTTAAAAACTGCAGTATTATATTTGATAAATTAAATGTCCACACCGAAATGATTATCTAAAAATAATACGGGTGCATGCGCATAGTATTATGATATAGGAAACTCAAGGTGCCAGTGACCCCAACACTGTTAAAATATCTCAAGAAGTGAGGGTGAAATTACTTACAAGAGACTAATGTAAAAATCATATGATAGTTATATCATTATGCTTTCATCAACGTTTGGTGTCAGTTGCAGTCACTACACTAGGACATGGATGATATAAACATGAAATCTCATTTATGAGATGTTTTCAAGGTTAAAGCGAAGCAATGACATGAATAAGGCGATGTTACACAAGCATGTGTAAATTGAAAGATCAATCATGATCTTTAAATGGATCCCTTCCTCATATCATTTTCACCCCTTTAATCAAGTTTCATTTTAAGTTATAATACAAACAATTATTGAGTAAATGCTTAATTACCTATTTAGGTAAGGTTCTCCAAGTGAATAATAATATCAAAGATAGTTTTATTTTTAATTCTTATGGAGAATAAATTGAAAGACAAGGCAAAGAGGACAAAATGCAAGTAATTCCAATGTCACATTCACGACATCCTTCAATGAATGAGGTATTAACAAAGGTTATTTTCATTACATACTATAAAATAAAACAATGGAAGTTTAAAAGAAATAAATTTAATAAAGAAGCAAGTTACCCGATTCTTCTTCAAAAATATTCATCAATTGTAATGTTTCAATTTTACTACTTGGGTATTAAATACAATGTGCAGGTGACATACATGTATTATAATATGGTAACCAAGTAAGTATACAAACTATACTAGAAGTCAGGTGTATTCTCCAAGTGGTTGTGAAAGGGTGATACCTAGGCCAGTGTTGAGAAGTACATGACTTCTTAATTTCCAAGTGAAAGATTCATGAAGAACTATTATTGAGTATAACCACAAACATTAATCTCATGTGTCCTTGAACACAAGAAGACATTATTCCAGGTTTCAGAGTGAATGTTGTTTTTGGTATTTAAAACTCAATCACTAGTTCAGTAATATATGAATTATAGGCAATGAGTGATGAATATAAATGTAAGACTTATGGCCAGTTGTGGAAAGATAATCCTTTGTCAAGTAATACTAAAAGTAGACGTCAAGAATATACCAAGTACGGTATTTATGCTCGACACAAATAAATACTTTTGGTATTATTGACATCTTTAGTTTGGACAAAGGAAACTTTAAAATAAAGGTATGTCACAAAGATTTTGGAAATAGTTCAACAAATGAACGTGAACTATTCCAAGGGTAAAATAGAGGTATAAATATACTTCATGAGATTACTTTATGTTATTAAGGAATAATAGAGTGAATTATATGCATGGTCATAAAATATTATATTTCATGATGTGCTTTGAAAATAACGGTGTTGTCCTATAACTATATGTCAACTATAATGACAAATTAATATAATATGAGTCATAGTATAATGTAAATATATCATGTCATAATGACATGTGTTTGGATGCGAAGGGTTTGGACATAAAAAAACTTGCATTAGGTACAAACAAAATGTGCATCTATTGTAAATTATCCTAACAGTTTCTTAGGATGCTACATAAATCTCTAAGATAGAAAAGTAGGTAGTCAAGTAATAGAATACACTTCTATATAAGGGTTCACATCTCTATTAGAGATAGTGGGAGCTATATTGACTTGTGTTTAGTCAATGATCAAGATGTACAAATAGTTGGCATAGGAACTAGTTCCACAAGAACATGTAGAACAAAGTATGTTCCAAAGACACATACTGCATAGGAAGGATAAAACCATGGTGATGGTTTTGAGTTCACTAAGGTCGATGATAAATTTATACAAGTAAGCAGTACATGGAAATAAGATGCAATTTACAAGACCAATCAAAATTAAAATAATGGATTCCATGTTTCAAAGTGAAAAGGGGCTTATAAATTGAATACTGTGGTGAGTATTCAAGTGAGTTGATACATGGATGGTACAAGTATAGTACTAATAATGATCAATTGGTTTCACCAATTTGTTATGCCTAAATCTTTTAGAATTTTACTTATCATAGCTAATATCTATGATCAAATTATTTAACATTGTATGTCATGACCACCAATCATGGATGGTGTCTATACGACCCAACCTGAAAGGGATGGTCACATCACATAATGCTAATAAAGGTTACAAGTTACTAAATTATGGTTTAGAATTAAAGTAAGAAACATGATCATAGAATATAAATTTGCAACAAATGATTTCCATGTGTCTATGAGAGGTTAGTGGTAACATCAAGGTTTTCCAAGAAAATTATGTTCGACAACATATGGAAAATAGATATTGGTCTTATAGTTAATTAAGACCAAAATGAAATTTTATTCTCTAGTGATTGAATTAAAGTAGAAACCTAAGTTCTAGGGAATAGGATATACTGAGGTAGATATATAGGTTGCTTGGTTCTAGTCAATCATACATAGAGTGACATATTATTGAAAAAAATACAAGTTGGAATAATTCAAGAGATTTGTTTTCTATGTCACAAGGCATAATCTCTCCAGGTTGACATGTTCGAGACATAGTAGGATATAAATGTGATGGTTAAATCCACACGTCAAAGCTAAGGATCAATCACGAATGCCATGATATGTACAAGAATTGATATTTCCAAGATATGCTTTATAATATGTAAATATCAGTTATATACAGGAGAACTTCACGGGATGCAGTCAAAACTATCTAATTTTACTTTGATAAGTACAAAATATATGTACCTGGTAATTAGAGAAGAAATGATACTAGTTTTTAGGGATACACACTATTTATCCATAGATCAATGTGATCTACTATCGCAGTTAGGCTAAAGATGATGAGCGAGTCAAGCTCATATTTACCAATGGTAGCCATAACTACAAAGACAGAGTACATTGCAGCTTATATGGCAGCTAAGAAGCAGTTAAACACAAAAATTTGTTCCAATTATTGGAATTACACCTAGTAAGAATATGATTATCATAATGAAAATTATGATATTCTTATTAGACAAGATTTCAAGTTATGACAGTGGAAAAAAAGGGATATACTCAGGATACCATCTCTTGAGAAGTTTTACTCAACTAGGAGAGGTAGTAATAACAAAATTTCCATGCAGTAAAACTATGGAAGGCTTGTAGCTAAAGCATTTACTTAGAAGAAACATGATCTTCATCATTTGAGTAGCTAACAAGTTTAGTTAGCAAGTTGGATCTATTGAAAGTGGGAGTGTTGACATAGTGGGTGCCCTAGACCTAACTATTTAGTGCTTTTGATTACCATATCTTGTATAAAGTTAGATATACATGATGCCATCTTACCATTATAGTGGAGACTTTTCTGCATCCACACTAGTGAATTTTTTTTTACCACGTTAGTTATATAAATCCGACGTGATAAATCATTGAGAATCGATTTATAACGTCAGTTATTTTATAATAGAAGTAAAAAATACCATGATTGAATTTATAATGTTGGATATTTTATAACCGAAATTATAAATTGATTCTCGGTGATTTATCAAGTCAGTTATAAAATAACCGACATTATAAACTATTTTATATGTCAACTATTAAATAAAAAACATGATAAACATACAAAAAATAGTTTATCACATCAGTTATTAAATAACTGATGTGATAAAGATTTTAAATGATTTATCAGGCCCCGTATTTTGTCATTCTATTTTCTTCGATCTGGCAACCTACGACTCGTCTCTCTTTTTCGGAAAACCTAGAAAGGATTCTTTAAAGTCATGTCCACAACCTCATTTTTCCAACATCATTCATCATATTTATTATCAATGAATATATCAGGTCAAATCCCAACACTCAAGTAAGCCTCACATGCCTTAGTTTCATTGTTTATTTTTTGTGATGCCTTAAATTTATGTTTTTAGATATTATTTTTCTATCATTATTCTTGATATTATGGTAAGTTTCATGGTGTTATTTTATACCATGCTAAATTATTTTCTGGTAAAATTAAACATGGGAGTGATATCATGCAATTTCTATGATTTTTGTTGCTACCATGTGTGTTATATCATGTGTGTGTGTGTGTACTTCCATGTGTGTGCTACCATGAAATCATTATCGTGCAAGTTCTGCCCCCCACCCCACCTGGAAACCCCCACCCCCATGGACATCCCCCCACCCCTGTACATCCCCACCCCCTGGACACCCCTTACCCCCTTGGACAACCCCAACCCCTAGACAACCCCAACCCCCCTAGACACCCCCAACCCCCTTGGAAAACCCCCACCCCTCTAGAAAGCCCCCACCCCCTGGACACCCCCACCCCCTAGACATCCCCCACCCCCACTAGACACCCCCACCCTTGGACACCCCCACCCACTGGATAGCCCCCACCCCCTAGACACCCCCACCCCATAGACACCCCCACCCCCTAGACATTCCCCATCCCCCTGGACAGCCCCACCCCCTGGACACCCCCTACCCCCATGGAAATCTCCCCCCCCCCCCATCGCCTGGACACCCCCTAGATACCCCCACACCCTGGAAACCCCCTACCCGCTTGGACAACCCTTCCACCCCTTGGACATACCCCACCCCTGGATACCCCATACACCTGGAAAGCCCCCACCCCCTAGACACCCCCACCCCCTAGACCCCCTACCCCCTTAGACAGCCTACCCCCTAAACAGCCCCCACCTCCCTGAACACCCCTAACCCCTGGACAGTCCCCCACCCCCTGGACAACCCCCACCCCCTTGGACAACCCCCACCCCCTGGAAACCCCCTACCCCCTGGATAGCCCCCACCCCCTGAACAACCTCCACCCCCTTGGACACCCCCACCCCCTTGGATAGTCCCCACCCCCTTGGATATCTCCTACCCCTGGATATCACCCCACCCCCGGGACAGCCCCCCCCCCACCCCCTGAACACCCCCACCTCCTAGACACCCCTACCCCCTGGATAGCCCCCACCTCCTGGACACCCCCACCCGCATGGACAACCCCCACCCCTGGACATCCCCCCCCCCACTCCAATCCCCTGGACACCCCACGCCCCTGGACAGCCCCCACCCCCTGTACATCCCCACCCTCTGGAAACCACCCACCCCTTGGACAAACCCCACCCCCTGGACACCCCCCTCCACCCCCTGAACAGCCCCACCCCCTGGACACCCCACCCCCTTTACAGGTTCTGGAAGTTATGTGTACAAGTTCTGGAATTCAGGAAGAGGATGATGGGTACGATGCTGCATGGTTGATATCTGAAGATGGTACATTGATGGTTGTTGGGTGAAGAGGATATAACAAGGGTTTTATAAAATGTTGCAATAGATTATATACTAAAGAGTTTATACTAATGGTTCTTGAACCGTTGGTATACATATATCCCAACGGTTTCCATGAAACCGTTTGAATAGATTATATGTTGAACAACATGTATACCAAAGGTTCTTGAACCATTGGTATATATATCCCAATGGTTTCATTGAAACTATTGGCATGTATTAACTTCAGACAGTCTATATAGTTTTTAAATTCTTCCACTTCAACTTATTTGGAGATAACATCTTCATGGGAAAGCAAGTTCTTCTTTCTAAAGTATTTCCATTCAAAATTACAATTTCCTCTCACACCCTTTGAAAAATTTTTCATGGGTTTTTTTATCATCATCATATAATAATTTCATTGGACACTTTTCTATGAGATTACTAACTTTTCTATATCGATATAAATCTAGTAGAATCTTTCCTTTGAATGTTACCCAATCCCTAATTACTAACACATATATTCCCAAAAAAATTTCAAAACTTTTTTACTTTCAAATTAAGTCATTTTTCATATAAATATAAAACTATTACATCTAACTAGATTTTCTTTTTAAAATTATTTTCATGCATATATTTTTCAAATACATATATATTTGTTTTATATTTCAAAATTGTTTTACATTCAAATTATGATATTTTTCATATAAATATAAAATTGGCATATCTTAACAAGATGTATAATTTTGATATTTGTTATAGGTAATAATGAGTTGAAGTTGGATTACGTCACATAGAATCAGTAATGAATATGAGGATGGTGTTGATGCCTTTTTGGAATTTTCTAAAAAAAATGTTCCAAGAAATGACATTTTTTCTGTCCATTCCTGAAATATTTGAATATGAAGAAGTTGAAAAGTAGAGAGATCAAATATCATCTGATTTGTTATGGTTTTATTCTGAGTTATAGACCTTGTATTTGGCATGCTGAAACTAGATAGAATGTTAGATCTACTGATGATGATGATTTGCAAGATGGTAACTCTGATGGAATTGAAGAAATGATTCGTGATATTGTAGCAAAACAAATTGAGAGAGAACCGAAATTTGTGCATCTATATGGTGATGCTAAAAAACCATTGTATCCTAGTTGTAAAAAATTTATGGTTTTGTTGGTGGTGTTAAGATTGATTAAACTGAAGGAGAAACATGGATGTAGTGACCAAAGTTTTACAGAGATACTACAATTGTTGAAAGACATTATTTCAAAAGAAAATGATCTTCTATATTCACATTACAAGGAAAAGAAAATATTAATCCCAATGGGATTGGGATATAAGAAAATACATGCTTGTCTAAATGACTGTATGATATATAGGAAGGACTATGAATTTCTATTAGAGTGTTCTAAATGTGGGACATCATGGTATAAGTAGATAGAAAAATCACAGGGTGATGTAGAGGTTACAGAGATCCCTACCAAGGTATTTTGGTATCTTCCTATAATTTATCATTTGAAACGTTTATTTTCTAATTAACATGATGCAAAAAGGTTAAGATGTCATGCTGATGAGAGGATATGTGATGGAAAAATATGTCATCTAGCTGATTGTCCACAATGGAAGAAAATTGATGAGCTTTATCCAACATTTGGAAATGAAATTAGAAATCTCAGACTTGGGTTGTGCACAAATGGAATGAATCCATATCAAATCCTCAGTATCACACATAGTTCATGGCCTATTTTATTGGTAATTTACAACCTTTCTCCTAAAGTTTGTATGAAGCGCAAATATGTCATGTTGAGTATAATGATATCTGGTCCAAAGCAACCCAGAAATAATATTGACATTTTCTTGTCACCATTGAATGATGATTTGAAACTTTTATGGGAGGATGGTATCAGGGTGTATGATTCTTATAAAATGTAATATTTTCAATTGCATGTAGTGATTATGTTCAATATAAATGACTTTCCAGCATATGGAAATTTTTCTGGATACAGTGTTAAGGGGTATAAAGCATGTTCAATTTGTGAACAGCAGACCTCATATTGTCAATTTCATCATGGGAGGAAAATAGTATACATAGATCATCAAAAGTTTTTGCCTATGGATCACTCTTATAGAAGACTAAAAAATGAATTCAATGCCTCATAAGAATTTTATATTTCTCTAAAACCATTGTCCCCTAATTTTTATTTTGAGAGGGTGAAAAACCATGATGTGACATTGGGAAATACACATAAATATAGTAATGATAGACATATTTGGAAGAAAAGGTAAATACTTTTTGAGATACCATGTTGGAGATATCATGAAGTGAAACATAATCTTTATGTCATGCATGTGGAGAAGAATATCTGCGAAAATTTGATTGGAACATTGTTATATATTAAAGGAAAGAGTAAAGATGGGTTGAATGTAAGATTAGACTTACTATCAATGGGAATAAATTCGGAGTTAGCTCCCACTTCTAATGGAATATGAACATTTCTTCCCCCATCTTGTCATTCATTATCCAAGAGGGAGAAAATTAGCTTTTTTCAGTGTCTTCATGATATCAAAGTGCCTCAAGGTTATTCTTAAAATGTAATTTTTTTTGTCTCTTTGAAGGATTTGAAGTTGATAGGTATGAAATCTCATGATTTTCACGTCATTATGCAACAACTTCTACCAATTTCATTGTGTAGAATATTGCCCATCCATGTTAGAAAGACTATAATGAAGGTGTGTTATTTTTTCAATTCAATTTGTAAGAAGGTGATTGATGTGAATGCTTTGAACATTTTGGAAAAGGATGCAATTTCTATACTTTTTGAATTAGAAATTTATTTTCATCCTTAATTTTTTATATAATGGTGAATTTAATGGTTCATCTGGTTTGAGAAATAAGGCTTTTTGGACCTTTATATCTTTGTTGGATGTATCCTTTTGAAAGGTATATGAAAATATTGAAGAGGTATTTTAAGAATCCATATCCACCTAAAGCCTCCATTATTCAAAATTATATTTCTGAGGAGGTTTAAGAGTTTTTTATGATCTACTTATATATGGTGGAGCACATAGGTTTGCCTACATCTCACCATGAACGAGTTAATAATGAGGGAAATGAGATTCATGGCTTGAAAGTCAAATCGTTGTCAGCTGAACAGATGAAGAAGGTACAATTATACATCTTGAATAACATAGATGATGCTCAACCACATATCCCATTACATATTAATGAGTTTAAACAATGTCATCCATAGAAGAAAGAAATGTGGATTTTGAATGAGCATAACAAAACATTTTTTCCATGGTTTAAAAAGACCTTTCTTGGTAGACCAGATGTATCAGTGACATTAATATGGTTAGTGGGTGGTCCAATTTTAAATGTGATAACATAGTCAGAGTATGACATTAATGGATATATATTTCATACAAAAGCTCAGGACAACATGGGTGTAGTTCAGAATAGTGGTGTATTGATGTTTGCAGAAGCAATGCATTTTTCGAGTTCTAAAGACAAAAACTCAATTTCTGCATCAAGTGTATATTATAGAGTCATTAAAGAAATATGTGAGTTTGATTAATTTAAAATTTAATTTCTTGTTTTTAACTACAAATGATTTATCGATAACAACAGTGTCAGAAATAATGAATTTGGAATGACAGTTATTAATCAGAAGAGATTGGAAGACCCAAAAGATTCTTTTATAGTGGCAACATATGAAAAACAGATTTTCTATGTTGTTGATCAATCAGATAAGCAGTGGTCTATTTTTTTACAAGTAAAAAACAATATGTTGGTGAGGATAAACTTGATAAAGATACTGATTTATGTGAGATACCTACCTCCATGGAATGATTAGTAGAAAATAATGATGTGCATGTTGAAGATATGGTTGGTGCCATAAGTAACAATCATGATGAATGAATTTGGGAAAACAATCCATTTGTACATTCCTAATATTTCAAGTAACATATGTTTATTTCTTGTTTACATTTATTAATTTCTTAAAATATTAGATATTTTAATTTTTTTTGTTTATTAAAACGCATATTAAAACAAATAAGTAGAATTTTTTGTTTATTTGAATTTTGTTTAATTTAGTTTATCATGTTTACCATTACATAACTTATATATCTATTTATTTTTTTGAATTAAAATTACTTCACCATGTTTACCATAGTTTACCTTTATGTAACTTATATATTTATTGATTTTTTTGAATGAAAATTACACTACCATGTTTACCATGTTTACTATTTTTACTATTGTTTAACATCCTTACCATATTTACCATGTTTACTATTACGTAACTTAGTTCAGTTTTTCATTTTTTGTTTACATTAGTATTGTAATATTTGAATTTCTATATTTTTGAACTAATGTTTTCTTTTTTGATTTGAAGGATAATGAAAGATCAATCAGTTGATCAACCACATGATTTTAGAGATGAGCATCATGATCATACCTCTCGGGATAAATATTCACATGCTCTTGATGTTCCCCAATCTTGCTCATGTGCTCCCATAACAACAAAGAATAGTTAAAGAGTTGGTAAACATGGCTGCACACATTTTCCAAAATTATCACTTTCCAGTAGCCAGGACCAAAGGATTCTCATTGAGTTTGATGACAATGATATTTCTAGAGGTCCAAATGCAAAATATTTTAAGAGTTTTGTGTCAACTCAGGGTAAAAAAAGTAAGCATTTTGTATGATGATTGGAGAAGTGTGGACAAAGAGATATTATCTCAGTTATGGGAGATAATTTTGGTAAGTTATTTTGCTATTGTTTGACTAATATTTAAATGTTTATATTATAATATGTTTTACCTCTTCTTTATCAGATGAAATTTGATATTCCTAACACTGGAGGAGTCAGGAAGAAATTTTTATCTCTGGATGCTAGGAGATGGATGAATTATAAATCAACCCTCACATATGATTTCATTTTTGGTCATAGGAAACATGACAGTCCATGTCATATATATCCTTTCATAGATGAAGAAACAAGGGAACAATTTCTTGACAGTATAAGAAAAGATTCATTTTTGGTAAGGGTAATGTAAACTTTTATAAGTTTTCTTATATAAATGATCTTATTAATGTTTTGTTAATGATTTATTATTCTTAATTTTCAGAAAACAAGGGAATATTTTTAAGAGATATAATCTAAAAATGTATACCCTAATAGTTTATCTTAGGGAGGGTATAATTTATTGGAAGAACAATTGATGGCAGAAAAATTACAAAAACTTAGAGCCGAGTCTTTAAGTTCTGGAGAGGTTGCGCCTCCATCCCCTCCATCTATACATGAAAAATGGAAGATAGCTTAAATGAGCAGAAAGGGGAAATATCTTTCAGAAGAATATAGAATCATAGTTGAGAAAATTATAAGATATTTATTTTTATTTAATTAAGTTAATTCCATTCTTTATATACTTTGAATCATAACAAAAAATTTCAATTAATTAATACATGATTCTCTTGAGGAGTATGGAACATAGGAGGTATTTACAGCAGCTATATGGCAAGTTATTTTATTTTCAGTATTGAGAAAGTCCGAACACCCTGGTCATGTACAAGGATACCCGATGGGTGTATCAGTAAGAAAAGTGTTTCCACGTTCATCAAATTCTTCCATTGAGGGTGTTTATAAAAAAAATAGAATAATTTAAGGCTGAAGTTCATAATATCAATGCGATGATGGAGGAAACAATTATACTATCAATATAGTCTATGTTTTCTGATATGCAAAGACAATTTCAGACTACAGCTCCCACTCCTCCACCTCCCCTACATAACCCATTATTTATCCTCCACCTACACTAGAAGCTCCCACTCCCCCACCTCCAGAACCCATTATTTATCCTCCAACTTATCCTGAGGACCCCATTTTTTATCCTAATCCCCTGCCACAGCTTCCTACTTATTGTGAGTTGTATGTTGATGATCCTCACCATCATATAGTTTCATATGAGTTGGTATATTGTATAGGAGATATATTTTATCATAAAAAGTTAGAGGTAGAGAATCATAGGGTCACTGTACAAGATATTATAGATAGATCATCTCGAGTACCATTACCTACAGATGATGTGACAACAATTGGACACAGTATCAGTCACTTTTTAGTTTGGACATCTAGACTTCTGCGACTCATTACCATAGAGGTATGTATGTTATATCTTTTATTTTATCTTTTATTAATTTTTTTAACATTTGAAAAATATTATATTTTTCTATTTATTTACAGGAATACTTCAAAGGTAAGGAAATACTGTATAGACAACAATAAAGACAAATGGGTATGACATAAGATACAGATTCTAGAAGTCTTGACAGATTGTCAAAATATTCAAATTTGTTGGTGGATACTTATTTGTTTCCAATATAATCTCATGTTTGTGGATGTGCATTAAATGTGGGGATTTTGAAAAATGATATCATTGAGCTTGTTACTGGAGATAAGTTGGGCATCAACGTGGTGCATATTTTTTTTATGCAAGTCTTAACACATTTCCTTGTGTTATATTTATTAAAAATGTATAATTATGTCTGTTTTGTATTAGGTATCTTTATAACATGTGTGAGAAGAATGAGAAGACATATGTATATGGATTCATGGACCTGTATTTTATTTCCCCTGAAGCACATCCATTAGATGAGGAACAAAGAACACTTTATATTGCTGAAATATTTTAACAGAATATAATCACGCAGTGTTGGATGATGCCTTTTGTGAGAGGTATGAAACATATATCTGGAAAAGTGTTCATTATCTTTTAATATAAAAAACTACTAACCTTAAATTTTCTTTTATATCAGTGATCATTGGATGTTAGGTGTTTTTTTCCAAGGGAGAAAACACTTTATTGGATATACTCTATCCATGGAAATGTGCGGGGAAGTTTTAAGAATATGTTGGAAAAGTAAGTTTCAATTTCTTAATAGTTGTTTATATTATAATGAATTTTAAATTTATCCCATTCATATTATTTTCTATCAGGGGATGGGCCTACTTTAGAAATAACACAAAGAAAAGGAGTTCCAAGATCAAATATGTAAAAGTAAAGGTAAATATCCATTTATACTTTGTACTTTTCGATGTATTACATAAAAATGATATTTTGAATCGACACTCATTTAAACAGAATTTTAATGAACAACAAGGAATCATTGAATACATATATTATATGTTAAGATTTATGTATGAAATAATTACAACTAGAACACTTGTGAAGTTTGACCTGGTAAGATTTCCTTATAAACTTTTCCATAATATTTCATTTTATTTATTCATTATACATGTTAACTACTTTAATTTTAATTTGTAGCTATTTGATGACCCTTAACCCTATATTTCTCAAGAGGTCAAACACTTACAAGTGGAATGGTCAAATTATTTTACAAGTTTGATTGGATTTTAGTTTGTTTTTAGTGTAAAATGTAATTTTGAATATTGTAATTATAATTGTGTATTTGGTAGTCGTTTTGGTTGGATTTATGTTTTTTAGTTGACATTGTAAGTTTTGAATGTTATATATGTGAATGTTTAATTTTTCTTTGGTTCTTCTTATTTTGGTCTAGTTCTGATGTTTTTCTGGTATGGATTCTGGTCTGGTTTTTCTCTGGTTTTGGTCTGGTTTCTGCTTGTTTCAAAATTTGGCAGAGCATAGTAATGGTTTCATGGGGGGTGGGGGTGTCCAGGGGGTGGGGTGGGGGGGGGGATGTCCAAGGGGTAGGGGTGTCCAGGGGTGGGGGTGTCTAGGGGTGGGGGGATGTCCATCGGGGGTGGGTGGTGTCTAGGGGGTGGGAGGGTGTCCAAGGGGGTAGGGGGTGGGAGGGTGTCCAGGGGTGGGGGCCTATCTAGTGGGGTGGGGTGGTGTTTAGGGGGCGTGGGGGTTGTCTAGGTGTGGGGGCTGTCTAGGGGGGTTGTCCAGGGGTGGGGGCTGTCCAGGGGGGTTGGGGGTGTCCAAGGGGTGGGGGTGTTCAGGGGGGGTGGGGGTGTCCAGGGGGTGGGGGAGGGGGGTTGTCTAGGGGGTGGGGGTATCTAGGGGTAGGAGGTTGTCTAGGGGGTGGGGAGCTTTCTAGGGGTGGGGGTGGGGGCATCTAGGGGGTGTGGGAATCTAGGGGGTGGAAGGCTGTCCAGGGGGTGGGGGGTATCCAGTTGGTGGGGGTGTCCAGGGGGTGGGGGGAGTCCAGGGGGTGGGTGGGTGTCCATGGGGGGTGTCCAAGGGTGGGGGTTTCTAGGGGTGGGGGTGTCTAGGGGGTGGGCGGGTGTCCAGGGGGTGGGGGCATCTAGGGGGTGGGGGTTGTCCAGTGGGGTGGGGTGGTGTCCTGGGGGTGGGGGTCTTTCCAGGGGGGTGGAGGGTGTCCAGTGGGGTAGGGGGTGTCCAGGGGGGTGGGGTGGGGTGGGGGGCTATCTAGAGGGGTAGGGGTGTCTGGGGGGGGGGGCTATCCTTGGGAGTGGGGGTGTCCATGGGTGGTGGGGGGGGGGGCTTTCCAGGGGGTAGGGGGGATGTCCAAGGGGTTAGGGTGTTGTCTAGGGGGTGGGAGTTATCCAAGGGTGTAGGGGGTGGGAGAATGTCCCAGGGGGTAGGGGATGTCCAAGTGGGGTAGGGTGGTGTCTAGGGGGTGGGAGGTGTCCCAAGGGTGTAGGGGGGAAGGCTGTCCAGGGGGTGGGTGTTGTCTAGTGGGGTGGGATGGTGTCTAGGGGTTGGGGGGATGTCTAGGGGGTGGGGGAATATCCAGGGGGTGGGGGTGTCCAGGGGTATGGGGGTGTACAAGTGGTGGGAGGGTGTCCAGGGGGTGGGTGAATGTCTAGGGGTGGGGGGGTGTCCAAGGGGTGGGTGGGTGTCTAGGGTGTGAGGGGGGGGGGCTATTCAGGGGGTGGGGGTGTACAGGGGGTGGGTGGGTGTCCCAGGGGTGGGGGGTGTCCAGTGGGGTGGGATGGTGTCTAGGGGGTGGGGGATATCTAAGGGGATAGGGGTTGTCCAGGGGGTGGGGGTGTCCAGGGGAGTGGTGGTGTCTAGGGGGTTATACAGCGTGGGGGGGGGGGGGGTTCAGGGGGTGTGAGGGTGTCCAGGGGGTGGGGGTTGTCCAATGGGGTGGGGTGGGGGTGGGCTGCCCATGGGGGTAGAGGTTGTCCAATGTGTTTTGGTTTTTTTTGACATTGTAAGTTTTGAATGTGATGTATGTGAATGTTTAATTTTTATTTGGTTATTCTTGTTTTGGTCTAGTTCTGATGTTTTTCTAGTATGGATTCAGTTTTGGTTTTGGTCTGGTTTTGGTATGTTTTCTGCTTGTTTCAGGTATTCTTTGGCAGATCATAGTAATGGTTGAACGATTTTATTAAAAAAAAAATTTTTTTACGTTGGTAATTTTATAACTACCGTAATAAATGTCTGGGAATGGTTTTTTATGTCAGTTATTTAATAAATGACATAGTATATCTTTTTTCACATCGTTTATTGTTTAAACAACATGAAAAAAAATGCTTCACAGACTAGTTTATCACGTCGGTTGTAAAAATATCTGATGTAAAAAACTTTTTTTCACGTCATTTATTAAAAAAATGTTGTGAAAAATGCCTCAAAGGTGAAGTTTATTACATCGTTTATGTAATAACCAATGTAATAAACTATATACCATGTCAGTTATTTAAAAACTGGCGTAATAAATCATGACTCTGAATCTTTTTTTTTCTTGTCGGTTATTTAGGAACTGATGTGAAAAACACTTCAGATTTATTATTTTTATGTCGGTTTTAAAATAACCGATGCAAAAAACAATATTTATAATGTCTCCTTTAATAACATCGGCCAAAAACCGTTGTAAAAAATAAAAAATAACTGACATAAAAAACATTTTCTACACTAGTTCCACTATTGAAATAGTAATGTCCATAGATTAATTGTCATGTCAAGTGGTTATAGCAGTTCCCATACTATAATGAGAACCTCAAGATACTATGATATTAATCATAAATATATATTCTATGGTCTAGATACATCTTAATGACTGAAAATAGTAGATGTTTGACTATCAGGTGTTGGGGACTCATAATCATTGAGACTTATTCTCATGAAGTTCGCACTTGGTGATCTATAGTAGTGAGATCATGAGGAAAAACCAGCCAATAGGAACACCACATGTTTCAGGTGTCATTGGATGTTCCTATCTATGATCATGTGTAATGGTATCTTGACTTTAGATCATTACCAATGTATGTCATTTGATTGCGTACTTTGATGCATGATGAAAACCAAGTCATGGTGAGGTATTTTGTGTTGGGTGTGTCATTGGTGGCATGACAATAGTTGAATGGTCAAGAAATGATTTGTCTCTTTCCAGTTATGGAAGTAATATATCTCGGAACACATTGATGAGGATGAAAGTACCTTTATAAGACCATGTCCATGGCTGTCGAGGGTAAATCTATCCAGTTAGATCAACAAACAACAAAGCAAGAAAATGGCGATGACACGCGAGTGCGTCTTGCTTTACGAGATATTACAAACAAAGAGATTATATTACACAGTGTGTGTTTGTAGGTTGATTGTCACAATTGTGACAATCCTTACCTATTTAGGGGCCATGATGGGTTGCTAGATCCCGCTCTTGGTCTGTGAATAATATTCACTACTATCGAGATAAGGGCCTAGAGGGTCACACACAATATCTTATTTGAGAATCTGCCCTATTCAGATGAATAGGATATTTGGACATTGTGGGACCACCCATCACTGGGGTTTGAGATTTTTCCTAGGAAAAATGATCACCAATGCAATAAATAAATTCATATTATTTGAGTTTAGAATAATGGGCATTAAATTTATTTATTAAATGTATTTATGAGTTTTAAGTAAATACATGAGAAATATTAATTGATGAATATTAAATGTTCAGGGTTCAATTAATATTTATGGGAACGACGAGTCAGGTTATGGACACAATTATTGTCATGTAATATATTTAATGTATTACAAGAAAATGATAATAATATTTATGACTTAGTTTAGTAGTCTTAATATGTCCTTAATAGTGCATTGATTATTCAAGGGTCGGGTTGGAATTTCTGGGTAAACACATAACACACTTTAAATAGAGGAGGAGGAGCTTTCACAAAGAACTATTCATGGGAATTCTCTCTCCTCTCCTCTCTCCCATGTTCTAGAGAGAGATATTATGGATCCAAGAAGCTCGAATCGAGCTCTCTCTCAGGAATCACAAGAAGAGTGATGTGGTGATCATTGGAGTGTCGAAGGCATCGTTGGAATTCCACGCTAGCACCCAGATTTTGATGTACGACGTTCCCATAGTTTCTTGGAGTGCGTGTGGATGATCTAGAGGAATTTGGTCTCATATTATTCAAGAAATGATTTCCAATGATGAGAAGATATTGTGCGCGGCTTCGACTCTAAACTATATTTTTACAGTTTAATTGTGTTCTTAAAATTATTCACACGTGATCCTCAACATTAACTAGGAACCGTTTCACCGACGTCGACAAGATTGTATCTATTTTCGGTGGAAATTTTTTAAAATCCCACCTATTTGTGGCTTCCACTTCACGCTCGGTTCCTTCACAAAGTACAATGCATGTGAATGTATTCATGCATACATAAGTATAAGAGGTAGTGTAAAATTTACACATGAAGTTAGAATAAAGTGAGGCAGTGTGTGTGATTTTCTAATACATTTTTTATATGCACATGACATAGTATGTGCACAGAAAAGTGAGTAGTATTTTGTACTTGTATAAAGAAATCAAAAGTATAAATATTGTTGGTCATTTGTTATTGAATAAAAAAGACACCTAAATAGTGTAGATAATTACATGAATTAAATATTTTTCATGCTATAAGGAGAATTACATTCATGAAGAAAACATGATGTTTATGTGTGTAATATTTGAGTTGAGCTGAAGTGCTATTTTTTATTGAATCAAAGAAGAAGACAACTTGCAGTTCATTGAGGAATCTTCAATTGTTCATTCTAGTACTGCAGTGAGTTGAAGTGAAAGTTATAACTTCTAATAATTCAGAAGAGTATACTGAGTCGACTTATATATAGAGTTTTTTATTATATTCAGTGGTAGTCAAATAATTTCAGTTGAATTGAGAAAGTGTTGAATCATTTTATTCTTAGTGGCTCGAAGAGGTAGAAAAGTTTTGCATTGCAATGGTAGCTTGAAGTTCTTTTGATCTTTCTCATTGTGTTAGTTTTGTATTTGTGAAACACTAGTGGGATTCTAGTATAAATAACATTGATGGGATGCTAATATAATTTGGGAAAAGGTTCATACCTACCCACAATAGTTTCAGGGTGATACCCGGCCAAACCACTTGTAATTGTTGATTGATTTATAGTGGATAATTTATGTCTCAGATCATCCTGAACACAACAAGGATTTAGTCACCCACATCGGGTGATAACCTTGTAAAAATAACATGTGTTTTAATTCATTTACTTTTAGTCTTACATATGGTATAATTGTGTTTGTTAATATGGAAGATCCATTCACTCTAACAAGTGAAGAGGTTTAAATTAAAAAGTTGTAAGAGAAAAGAAAATAAAATTGTTAAAAAAAATTATGTACTCTGATTCACCCCTTCCCCCCTCTCTATGTACCTGCATGATCCACTAGGAACTTCAATTAGTATCAAATCCTAGGTTACACTACTAATTTGATCTATCTCATTATCCATGTTTTTTGTATCTGTATTATATGAAGTGTAGATTTTATTTTTAAGAAGTAATAGATATTCCTTAGATGTAAAGTTTAGTTCCCAACTCTTTTAGTACCAACAAGGAGGTTTCTACAAAAACCTTGAAAAACAGACAGAATAAAGAGGCAAGAAAAATGAGAAATAATTATATGAAGAAAGATGATTCATCAAAAAATGAATGTAGTCATATTGGTAGTCTATCAATAGCATATGTTAAATAGGTTGATAAAGATCCTTTTTATGAGTATGGTTCAAGCGGTGATAAAGAAGAATTTATTGAATCAGTTATTGAATTTTATTCATAAATCAAAGACTATCTGAATAATGTTCTTACTTAAATTATTGCTTATATATTTTCATTTATCAAGGGACTATATGATGAAAAGTCACAGCTTGAAAAGGAATGTGAGGATATGGATTAGGCTTTGGAAAAGAAATTTCAAATATTTAAACTTCTCTCTCAAATTATTGATACCAAAGAAGAAACTATATCACTTTTCAATGAATTATTTTTATGTTGAAGAAGAATTTCAAAGAAATGTGTGTGAGAAAGAAGTAACTAAGAAATTTCTTACTAAGATGATTCATTTAGTTGAAGAATATCATAAAGCTACCATAAGTATTAAGGAATCTTAGTTAGAAACCAAATACAAGGATAATACATTTATCCTAATTGAAAAATCAAAAGAACAATCTATATTGCATTGAAATGAAAGACTTACACTGATTGAATATGAATTATAAAGGATGGATTGTGAGAAGGCTGTAACTGATATAGTTTATATAGAAGTGATCCATACATTGGAGAAACTATAAATAACCTCTATAAATTTTAAATAAGCCTAGCCAGAGGTTTATATAAAGAGAATTAAATTTTTTAATAATACTTTACTAAAGGTAAATCAAAATCATGATGATCAAGTTCATAAAATGAAGAGTAAATGGGATGACAAACTGAAAGATGTTGAAGATGATAAAAAATTACTCAATATGAAGGGTCTTGAAATGGAAGTCAATTTGAAGATTTTGAAAGAAACACAATTAAAGACTTCTAAAAAAGAATGTGAAGATATGTTAAAATTAGTTGAAGACCTCAATAACTCTCTAAATTTGAAATATCTTGAGTTGGAGATCAAGTTCAGAAATTTGAAGAATATCCAAGCTAAATATTTACAAATTGTTGATATCAGAAAAACATTCAAGTGCAATTATGAAAAGAGTCTTACTTCTAAAAATACTAATTCTAGTGGAAAAAATAGTATAATATTATCTAAAGATAAATATGTTGAAAGATCATTGAAATAGGTAACCCTTAATCCATAAGATTCTATGTGTACTAATACTATTTAATTTACTAGTAAAGATTCCAAAAATACTTGTGGCCAAACATGGTTGAAGAAGACTGATGAAAAATCCACCATATCACCAAAGGTGGATATGAATAAGAGTGTAAATTTTTTCCCCACAAATAGATAAGATGAATAATAATATTATTCAAAAGAAAAAAAGACATCAAAACTATCCAAGTTGTAGCACAAAAGAAGAAATCAAGATTTTTTTCTATTTTTGGTGTTGTTGGAAATTTTGGAATTGGGCTAATAATTGTTGGAATAATATTTCTATGCATGATAATTATAGAAGGAAAATATTAAGGGGGTATATTTGATGGAAAAATTAATTCTGTAGAATTGAATAATAATTTACAAATGAAGAATAATTTGTCCATCAAGAATAGATTTGAGTGTCTTGAAGACTTCTATGATTATTGCAATAGATTTGGTGACAGCTATGATGAGTGTTGGTATGTACCAACCATGAACTATGCATATTATAATATAACTAAGTGACCACATCAAATGTAGAGGTAAAGAATAAATGTAGAAAATTATTTCTTGTGGTATAAGTAGGAGAATAAAGTTAAGAAAACTGTGAAGCAAGCTACACCCAAAAAGAATGATGATATAATTTCACATCAATGAAAAGATTTTTCTACTATAAAAGAAAAGGCTATATAATAGACCTTTGCAGATAGGTCATAACAAAAATTCTAGTGGAAGAAATCTAAAGAAGAAAAATAAATTAAACTCAGAAACAAATAACAGGATTGATTTGGTGCATGAAAATCAATATGAAAAACTCAAATTTCATGAGAGGTTGTATAAAAGGGATAATCCTATTATTGTTAGATATTTTTGTGGTAGGTGAAAAATGTCAGGAAATATTGATGACAAATGTATGGCATGGTTTCCTGAAAAAATAGAACTAGTGAAGAAAAAAATGAGAAGTACCATTGGATTCTCATTTTAAAAATGCTAATGTGAAGAAGGAGTCACACACAAGAAGAATTCTGATAATATACCAAAAGAATGCTTAGTAATATGTCCAGGGTAGCTGGAATTGTATAAAAAATTGGAGCATGAATAAGAGAATGAAAGTGCACTACTTTCTAGTGTGAAAAATTGTATTCCATAAAAAATGAAACCTGAAGAAATCAATAATTCCATGCTATCCTTAAATGATAAAATTTGTAAAGTCAAAAAAGGATAAATCATGATGAGTTTTCATGAATCTGAAGCATAATTGAAAGGAGTTTCTGGGTTGAGAGATAAATCTCATCCCAACTTCTCTAATTGAAAATCATTGATGAACCACCTTATTCCAATGTATATTTTGTGTTTGTTTATTCTATGTAGAGAATTGAAGGTCAAGAATATATTCAGGGGGAGTCTTGAAGATATGAGCGGTGTAAAAATTTATATAGCATCCAGGAGACTATCCATAATGGAGTTATTTATTTCATTTATTGTTAAAAGTGTTCTTGGAGATCATTCTTGAAGAAAGGTAATCATGATGAAGAAAATTGATGAAGTTCATCCCTAGAAGGAGAGTAAAGATGAATAATTACCAGAGTTAAATATCTTAACTAGTATCATATGAATATTTGAATTTTTGGCAAGAAATTTATCTAGTGATTTCAAATTATGTAAATTGACGCTTGATATTAAAATGGTATGTTCTTCCATCTCTATATGAATAACAATTCTGAGTCAAAAAGGGGAGAAAATAATAACGTGATGAAAAAATTAAAATGGATTGATAAAGGGGAAGTACATTCTTGCTGTTGAATGCTTTTAGACTATATGTAAAGATGAATGTAGAAGATTATCTTAGTATCTTTTGAATAACTCCTAAAATATGGTTTAAATGTTGGCATCACATTTTAATTTTTTTTTTGACAACTTTGATGTCTAGATAGATCACTCTCGTTTTCTACATCGGGTTAGCCCACGTAGACTTAGAGATGATTAATTGATGACTCATTTATTTAAGAAATGTGATTCATTCCTTCTCTCAAGAAGATAAATTTTAACTTTTGATAAGTGGAGTCTCTTATGAAATGAGAATATTAAACGAGATAAGAATAAAAATTCAGTTGTTACAGAATGAGATGAGTTAAATTCATTCCCATACTTATATCTTTGGTTTTATTGTCAAGTAAGGGGGAGAAGAAAACTTTGAATTTGAAAGTAAAATGGGTATTGACCAAAAATATAAAGGGGGGGATTGAAGAACCAAAATTTATTAAATGTATATTTGTGTTGTAATGTTGTAAATACATTTGTTTGATAAAAAGTCAATGGGACATTATTTGAAGGTTGGTGTTCTACTTCTGAATTATTGATTGAGAATCATTCATGTTTTGGAAAGGATGTTTTGATTTGAAGAAGTTGTTTTAAACAAAGAAATATTTAGTGTGATGATTTTTGAACTGGTCTGTAGTACAGAAAACATGTGTCATTGGTTATTGACATAGTTTACAAATTTGAAAGCTTTGGAATTCGAGTAAAATGATCCATGCAAAATATTGTTTATTTAGCATGAGAGTTAAGAGGATTGTTGAAGAGTTTTTTAGGGGTTTGGCATTATATTTTATGGACATTGTGCTTCATTTTATTACTTAGGGTAGCCACAATGGTGGAGTGCCCAACATGGGGTGATGGCAGGCAGTTATGGGTGTGCTGAGTATCAGATATCTGAAGAAGAACTAGAGATGTTCCATGTGTTATAAAGGAGTGGTGAAATGGATTCTGTTTTGATGTGGGAACACTTTATTGTAGCTTCGAAGGAACCACAACTGCTTGATCATATCAATTCAAGATCCTTCTCTTTAGATCGACTCATCCATCTGATGTGTTCTGTCTGACTGAACGATCTCTTTCCACGTCCTCTTCTCCAGCGAGCTGTCGGAGAGCTTCTGCTCGATGGGAGTCCTCCATGCAGCTTCGGCCAAAGATCAAACCAAGTTCTGCGAGCTTCATTTCATCATTATGCTGATTCTATTATGATTGAAAATATACACAGAATCATTTTCATGGATAAATTAGGATCTCATCGATGATATACAGTTTGTAGAAAATTTTGTTTTCATATAACAATGTTTATCCACTGTCGTGAAACAGAGGCAATTTGTTTGAAGAGAGGTGTTGCGTAGGAGCTAGGTCGGTGGTGCGGTTTCTTATAAATATTAGTGATTGAGCTAATTTGTGGTATGAATTTAAACTTCTCTTCCGAGAGAATTTTTAGAGAAAACAGATCTGTGGAAATGCCCTGGTTTGCAAAAGACAAAGGCTCAGTGCAGTTTTTGTTTGCATGAAGGAGAAGAGATTCTGCGAGGCACTCAATATGTTCATAGAACACTTGTAGTGGTTTTCGAAGAAACCTGTTTCTGTGAAGCCACTCAGGATAACATGATGAATGTTTCTGTGGTTTGTGCGATGATCATCAAGAATATATGCATCCTCATGCGTGAAGATAGTGTATTACAAAGTTGCCAAAAAATAATAATGAATAGATGAAAGGTTTTATCTATGAAGAAAGGTTTAGAAACATGAAGTAAGTGGTAAGTACATGCATTGTTCATTGCATATGTGAATGAACTTAAGCATCAAGTAGTTGATAGTGTTTATCATACAGATTGCTTCACAAATAAGAAGGTAACACTACCAAAAAACTGGGTTTCCGCAACGCCGCCTTTTATCAGTGCTTTTTTAGTAATGCTGATAAAGGGGAGTTTTATCAACGCGTATTTTTCTAGCGCGGATAAATGTGTATATTTCAAAAAAATCATAAAAAATAATATATTGATATATAAGTATATTTATATTTATATGAATATAATAAATATTTTTTAAAATATGTTTTATATCGATTTGATATGTCGTAAACCCAAAATGGACACCCCGGAGCAAAAATTATGGTCGTTTGTAGGTATTTAGGACCTTTTGTACTTTGAAGAATATGAGAAGGTTTTACAATGGTCATATTAGTGTAGTTCTGGTCGTAAGATTCGATTTGATATGTGGTTGAGGCAAAACGAACACTCATAGCAGAAGTTATGGCAAAACGGACCCTCAGAGCCAAACTTATGACCGTTCAGAGAGTTTTTGGTCCTTTTTGAGACTCAAAGAATGTTAGAAGGGGTTTTGGTGAACACCAGAGTGTGTAACGTTTCGTAGGATTTAATTTGATATGTGGTAGAGCCAAAACGGATACTCAGAGAAGAAGTTATTATCATTTGAAATTTTGCAACTCTCGTATCTCCTAAAAACCTAAGAAACCAACAACTCACAAAAATGAGCATAATTTCTGCTCCGTTTGTCCAATTGAGTGTCGCGACCAGTCAAATCAAAACTCGTAAAATGAGGTATGACCATGTCTAGTTGAAACCGTTAGAATATAAGAGGAATGAAAGAAATATCAGTTATAGTACTCCAAAAAACATCTCACTTCAAACGACCATAACTTTCACTTCGGGTGTCCGTTTGGACTCCACCACACATCAAATAAAAGGAAACGAAAAAGATATATGCAATAGGGTGACTTATACATAGTCTTAGTTTTTTCTAGGACCCTAAAATCCCAAAAAAATCACCAGAAGGCCTCCAAAACTCATTTTTCGTGTCTGGACCCCTGTCAAATTTTTATTAAAACGGTCATAACTTCTGATCCATGTGTCTGTTCAGCCTCCAACACCTGTTTTATTGTATTTCATTCCATGAGCTTCAGTTTGACTACTTACGGAGCTGAAACAGACACCCAGAGGAGAAGTAATGTCTTTTTCAGTGACTGCGATTTGTTAGGTTTTTCAAGACCTCATTTCTAGCACTTTTGTATATACATATTAATATATAATACTTGTAAATATATATAAATATGTATAATTATACCTACAGATATACATATAATATATATCTGTGTGTGTGTTGTATATATGTATGTATGTATTTATTTATTTATAAAAACACACATAAGAAAACATATTTTATAAATGTATTTAAAACTAATCTTATAAATATATATTAATATATATTAATACACAAATAAATATACAGATAAAAAATTATAACTAAATATATATAAAAAGATATAAATATATATTAATATACAGATATATATATATATTAATATAATTAAATATATGTATATATTAATATACGAACATATATATATATATATTAATATAAATAAATACACATATATATTAATATATGAGTAAATATAACTAAATATATATATAAATAACTAGATATATTAATAAATGAAAATTAGAGCAATATGGTGGAGTGGTAAAGGCTTAGGCGTGTAGGCAAGAGGTCTCGAGTTCGAATCCTGAGGGAGGCAGGTCACGCGTGGAGGTGTGGGGAATTACCTAGCGCTGTTAAAGGGCGGTGGGGCTGGGTGGAGCTGGCCTGGGGCGTGCGTGGGCTACCATGGGTGGTGGGTAGTGTTAAAGGGGGGCTTCAAGCACTGTTGAAGCCCCCCAAAATTGCAAAAATATATATTTTTTATTTTTTTTAATATTTTTTCATCTTTCATCAGCACTTTTTAAAAGTGCTGATAAAAGGGGCCTTTTATTTTTATTTTTTTAATATTTTTTCAACTTTTATTAGCACTTTTTTAGCACTGATAAAAGGGACCCCCCTTTATCCTCGGCTCGATTAACAACACTTTTTTAGCACTATTAATCGATTTTTCTAGCATTGATAAAGGTCGTATTTGTAGTAGTGTAAACTGTGTATACAGTCCTGTCTGCTTGGAAGAAGTACTTGAATGAATAAATAAAGATAATCTATTGCATGAAGTTGTAGCACAAACTAGGAAAAACCAAATTATAATGCTTGTGCACATATGTATGCATACATATGTATAAGAGGCAGTGTAAAATTCACACACGTAGTTAGAATAAAGTGAGGCGGTGTGTGTGGTTGTATAATACATTATTTATATGCACATGACATATTATGTGCAAAGAAAAGTGAGTAATATTGTGTACTTTCATAAAGAATATCAAAAGTATAAATAGTGTTGGGAATTTGTTATTACACTAAGTAGACACTTAAATAGTGTGGAGAATTACATGCATTAAATATTTTACATGTGATAAACGATAATTACATCCTTGAAGAACAAAATATGTTTAGGTGTGTAATATTTGAGTTGAACTGAAGTGATATTTTTCAGTGAAGAAAAGAAGAAGACAACTTGCAGTTCAGTGAGTAATCTTTAGTTGTTCATTCTGGTACTACATTCAGCTTAAGTGGAAGTAAAAACATCTACTAATTCAGAAGACTATACTAAGTCAACTTGCATACATTGTTGTTGATTATATTCAATGGCAGTCAAAGAATTTCAGTTGAAGTGAGCAAGTGTTGAATCAGTTTATTCTCAATGGATTGAAGGGGAGGATCAGTTTTTCATTGCAGTGGAAACTTGAAGTTCTTGTGATCTTTCTCATGGTATTAGTATTTTATTTGTTAAAAACTAGCGGGATACTAGTATAAAGAACACTAATGGGATGCCAGTATAATTTTGGAAAAGGTTCATACCTACCCAGAACGGTTTCAGAGCGATACCTGACCAAACCACTTGTAAATTTTTATTGATTCGTAGTGGATAATTTGTGTCTCGGATCATCCTGAACACGACATGGACACATTCACCCATATCGGGGTGAACCTTGTCAAAATATGGTGTGCTGTGATTCATTTTCTTTCAGTATTTCATATGGTATAATTGTGTTTGTGAACAGGGATGATTCATTCACTCTAACATGTTCAGAGGGGGGTAAGACAAAATAAAATAAAATTGGTAAAAAATTATGTTCATTGATTCTCCCCCCCTCTTAGTGTACCTACATGATCCACTAGGAACTTTACAACCACCATAATACTGAACAGGGGTAGGTCCCCAAATTTCCAAGTAAAAAATCTCCAGCTTTCGGTTCCTAGGATTATGACCATGTAAGTTGAAATACACTCATTTTTTTATTCCCAACACACAATATTAACACTTTCCTATTTCCATGTGATCAAGCTAAAGGTTTCGGGCGCAGTGAAAGCTCATGAGTGGATGTGCCCACTTGGATTTTTGTCATTAGTAATGATCAATCTGGGATCAATACGATGATAAATGTCAGACTCCACAGATCGAATCATAGAAATAGACAAAGAAGAAGAATAGTCCTGAAACCATATATGTGGATCGTCATAGGTTGATTATAATTAATTTAATTAATTTACAAGTAGTACATTTTATGTAATTCTTTCTTTGTTGATATTTTTGATCACGTTCCGATGTGATTCGTCGTTGCGTCATAGAATCCAAGTGTAGAATTCCTCTAGCGGTGATCCACACATGCACCATGTATCTCTAGACGTCGCCAAAGGAGTCTCCAAGTGCTAGCATGGAGAAGCCTTTGCTTGCGTTGTCCGCCTAAGATCTCTTTGATCCAATGGAGGAGGATCTCTCTCGGTCTTGAGAGCATTCTTGGAGGAAGGAGTTCTCTCGGCCTTGAGAGAATTCTCCAGAATTGTTGTGCACAACGATTGAGGAAAAGTGTTGGGGTTATGAAGATATTTATAATCGGGTTTGATGTGACAATAAATAAATGCGTTACGCGTTTTATTTATTTCATTAACCCTTATTGAAAACCCTCCATGTCAAATCATTAATTCCTTGACATGTGCCCACGCTGATTATAATAAATATCATTTAATAAAACAATATTATTTCCTCAAAATCCCGACTGGAAAAACTCCATGGCGTGTAATCATTAGTACATGGCGTGTACTTGTTTTCCATAAAACTACATGGTGTGTAATCATTAATACACGACGTGTACTTGTTTTTCATTTCCTTTCCAAAATTAAAACTACACGGCTTGTAATCATTAATACATGACATGTATATCTTGTTTTCATTTTATTCTTCCTCCATCTTTAAAACGATTTAGCTTTCATTGAATAATTATTAAACCACATACGGGAATAATATTTATTCTACTTGAGATACTTGGATACACTTAGTGTGTGACCCTCTAGGCCTCTTTCTCATTGGCATTAGGCGGGCTTGCCTAAAGTCCAAGATTACTGTCTAGCAACGGGTCCGGGAACCCAAGAGAAAGAAGTTGACACCACATTGACATGTCACATCATACGAACACTTGCTGTGTAATTTAATCCCTTTATCTCAATATCTCATCAATAAGGTTTCATGGCAGTGTCATAAACCTATATGCTTGATCTGTCATTCTTTGACTTCTAGAAATAAACTCGTCGTGACACCATGGCCATAAAATTTGTGTGACAGTTCTATTTCAATCAAAGGGCCTGAGATGTCTACTTCCATAAATATTAAAGGGACAAATCCTTCCTCGACTTATCCATTAAAAAACATGTCATTTGTGACACACCCAACATACCTTACTTCTTACCAACTATCTTTGTGATGGTTTTTGTTAGAAAATATAAGTGTGCGAGTCATGAAATTAGCTAATGATAATCTTAAAGTCTAAAGACCATTACACACGCTCATAGATATCAATGTCCAATGACACCAAGACATGCAGAATTACTACTGTCGGGTCTGTTCTCATAATCTCCCATCTTAGATATTACCAAGTGCGAACTCCATGAGAGAGAGTATCGTCTTCTGACGAGTACTCACACATGACAGTCTGTATACTATGTATTCTATCATAGTATGTCATCCAACCATAGAACTTTATTTAAGAACATTTTTATAGCATTTCAAGGTTCTCATTATAGTGGGGATCTGCCATGACCTTATTAATGCAACAAATATTCCAGGACATTATTATATTATAGTAATGCAGAACAATGAACAATATATAACAAGTATACATTCATGTAATAAAAGTATAAACAATTGGTTCTCAGGACACCAACCCTAACAAACTATAGTATTACCTTAGCCTATATAACCTTCATGTTCTTCTCACTAAGGTTACCAAACCTATAGTATCGTAGATATGAATCATCGATGGTCGAACTTCCAACCATTGTCATTTTGTCTAAATTTATGGTTAAGTAAAGGGCCACATCCTTTAATCTTTTTTCAACCACCATTGAAAGATGAATAACTTTCCATGACCCATTTTCAAAGTTAGTTTCATAACCTACATCTTCCAATTATCCAACAAAAATATGATTCTCTCATAGACCATGATTTTAGTGAACTTCCAATAGATTCAAGAATCCTTTATTCTTCATCCATATGTTGAACTCACTTTTGCCAACAAATTCCAAGGATTAACTATTCACTAGATGGAAGTTACCAAACTTCCTTGATATATAGTTAACTATGAATCAATGATCATAAGTTTAATGGAAAGATTATCTAGATTCAATCACCCAATATTCTATTAGAGTGTTCACACTCAATAAATAATTGCAACTTCCTTCTGGAAAACTAGTAAAATTCAAACTACCATAGGTCGATGTGTATTTAATGTTATCTTTGTAAATTTTTTAATACTTCTTAAAGTGTATTTTATTTCCATAGTTCCATATAGTTAGACCAGAACTGGTTGGTATTCCTAAAATCTTCTCTCATTGTGTTTCTTTCGAAGACTTCTTCCGATAGAACTGCCTCTGATGGGGTGAATTTAATCATCCATCTGCATTGAGAGAATTTTTAGATAGTGTTGGGAATTTACTATATCAGAGATACTCATTGAATATCAAATTCTTAATATCATTGAACATCGAATCTATTTTTCTATAGGAGTTACTAACTCTAGTAACCATTATATCCTAGCTCTCTGAAAGTGATGATGATAATAGAAGAAATCTCCATACATCATTAGAAAAAGTTACCTTTACTGATTGGAGCTTTCCATTAATCATATTAAAAACATTAACATGATCTACGATTGGTATTCCTTCTAACAAGATTAATCTAAAAAACTATCGCTACAAGAAGACTTTGTTAAGGTTATTCAGTTTGTTATACATATCTGTCAAGGAATTCATAATATCTATTGTATTATTCTTCTCTCGAATATTGAAAGAAACATTCCTTACAAGAGGCATTCATACCAGAGATATAACCTTTTTATCCAAGCTCTCCCATTCATATTTCTCCATTAACACATTTTTACCCTAGATAATAGGATTTCCAAGTTCGTTTGAATAATATAATATTCAATCTATATTATCTAAAATCAAGAATATGATCCATCAAATTTATTGATGAGGATATTCCCTTCATCTAATGCCGTGAATGAACTACTCTCGGTGTATTGAACCTATGAACACTGAACACTCTCATACCACTTATAGGGGAATATCATGTGAAAAAATTATCTCTTTTCTACAGATATGACCACTGGATTCTCACACATCAAAACATAATAAGATCACACGTAGGAGATTCCATTTAGAGGAAAACCTATCTCTAGAAGTTCTCTTCCCCATGACCAAGTGTGCCAAAATTAGTTAGTTTATACACCTTACTCACCGCACAAATTCTAACTTTCACATGCACACACCAACAACTCACAAAAATAAAAAGTGATGAAAATACATTCAAAGGTAAAACATAAAATAGAAATACAGAAATAGATAAATAACATAATGTATTTAACATGATTCAAACTATGTATTATATTCATAGAAGAACTAAATGGATACTACTTTGATTATAACCAAAATATTATCGGTGATACAAATAGATTATAAAGTCAAGTAATCCTCACAAACTTATCAACTCCACAATTAAAGCTCTGTTATACCTATACTTTTCACTGGAGGTCCCGTGAACTTATATAATAAGTACAAATGATCAAACAAGTTAAACTTGCTCCTATGAAAACCCAAATCATGTGGCATGACTACTTGAGATGGGTTACCAACCTAGTGACCCTTCTGCTTTTTTGAACTTCCATACCTTTCATTGCTTCACCATAGATACATTGATAGAAATGAAATTTTAATTACTTTACTATTGTTGGAGAAGTTATGCTTCCATAATCTATGAATCACATTAAACCAATCATCCATCACATGAACATCTAGTGAAAGTAATTATGATGGATAAAATTTTGATAAACTGAAACAGACTTCATCACCCAACAACGTTTATCACCAAGACATTTTTTCAAAGGTTTATTAGTGTGTGGATTTCACACATTTTTTTTCTAATATATCATTTTAATTCAAGTTTAGGCATTTACTTGTATTTTGTAATCTCTAATTTATAGTGTATTTTTTATAGTTGCCCTGTGGTTTTTTAATACTATGTACTGGAGGGTTTTTTATATTAAAAAAATCTGTGTGATGACGTTCTTCATTTTATTTTTAAGTTTTTTCTTCTACTATATTATAGTGTTTCTCACAAATATTTCACAATAAATTTTTATTATAGGATCAGGAATCTCCCCAACAGTGGTATCAAATCTATAGTGTTGCCTAGTGTTGTGTAGGTGAAAAATCCCCAAACTAGTTTGAAAAGGATAATGATTGATCAAGGTGGATAATTTAGATCTATGGTGGTGCCCTATATCAAAATTATGTCTGATAATTACGGCCATGCAGCGTGTCCCAATTAAGATAAACAACTGTTAAAGTGCAAGATTATTTGGATCAAATGGATTATCATTGAAGGGGAGTCCCAATTATGTGATATTTGCTTTTATGGGAGGATTTTTGGGTGCAAACCCAATATCACATTGGTTTTAGAGAGGATCCATAACTCACAAATAAACTTTGATGAACTACTCCTCCTATCACCAATCAGTTTTAGGATGAAATCTTAATGGGATTATGTTTTGGGCCTCAAAGTATCTATGCTGGAGAGGACGATCCTGATAGTTTCACAACCGGTAATTGATAACCCAAAATATGAAAATATTATAAAATTTTATTTATCAATATGTGATATACAGCTATATAAAACCAAATTTGATTTTTTAATTTTTAATTTTTAATTTTTATTTTGGGATCCAGAATAAATTTATTTTTAAAAATGAATACTAAAAATGTTTTTATCAAAATCTAATATGGTATTGATTTGATTATATCCATGATTGATAAAGTTAAGTCCATGTAATATAATTAACAAAAGATAAATAAACCATTAAAGGATTTTAACACATAATATGCATTCTATTTTAAAAAATATTATGAGACAAAGAAATGACATTAGACAATAAGTGTTCGTAGAAGGTTGTTGAAACTATGACTTATCCTTATCTATGAAGGGGTCATGATGTGTTGATGAATACTAACATTTTACTATGAGTTTGGTTCACTAGTATCAGGATAAGTACCTACAAGGTCATACACAAAGTGTGTCCATTAGTTCCACTAATTTGGATAAATTAGAGTTTAGGACATAATGAACCCCTCATGAATGTGTCGACGAACATACGAATGTGAAAAATCATAAGTAAATAAATAAATAAATTCAATTATATGTTATTAAAGTTTATAATAATAAAAATTAATTTATTTCTTAATATATTTTAGAGTAATTTAAGTTTAAAAAGTGAATATAAGAAAATTAATTTTTATAACAAATATTTTTTATTCAAGATTAGTTACACTGTTTTGGGAGAAAAACACCAAGTTGATGGATCATATTTCATTAAAAATCATGTTAGAGTGTTTCATGTTGTTGGTGAATTAGACATGATATTTATAGAAACATAAAAAGGTCATTGGTGGCAGTTTTGGGTTTCTTTACTATATTATCTTTCAAAAAGACCAAAATGAAATTTATGAAAGTATAAACCTATGAATAAAAACATATTTTAGCCAAAAATCAAGACACAGGGTATTATTTCATGAATTTTGATTTCTCTTCTCCCCTCTATCTTGATCTAGAGAAAGAAATCGAAATGAATAATAAGATCAGATCGATTTAGTCTCATGAATCAATTACTTTCTCTTCACATGATCAGAGATATTTTGTAAAGCTCTCGATTATCTCATGTTGGAATATAAAGGCTATGGATCAACATATTAGGAGAGATGTTACACATTTGGATGACCTAGAGGGATCCTTAATTATTTACTTTGAGTTATTATACGTCAGTGATGAGAGGGACACAACAACATTTGATGAATGAATGAGGTATGTTTTTATATTCTTTATGCTTAAATTCAACTACACAAGATCCATGATTAAAAATGAGTACCGCATTTCCAAATATAGTGTTTCATGATATGACTAGGCTAATTTTTTTTAAATAATATTTTATTACACTTATGCTACAGAACTAGTTCCAAAACATGCTATCAAAATAATAATTCATTTTTCAAGTCTAAATGTTAATTAAATTCATTAGAATTTGAGTAGAGGGATTTTATATAACCCCAATTCCTAAAATGGTTAATAAAAAATGGATTTTGTCTATCCCAAAAATGATACAAAAAAATATTTTGATCAGATCATAGGAGAAAAAAGATCTTGATGCATGTGAGAAACATTTTTGGGGTGAGGGGCCACACGCCACGTGCATGAAAAGATTTTATAATAATAAAAAATCAAGGGCTCGGGTGACTGTTTTATAATTTTTTTTATTATCATACTGAGGTTTCTATTGCAATTGGTTCCTCAAAACCAACCACTTTTTACTTTTGATTATATATATATTTAGAGTCTTGAATATTGATAAATATCTTATCACATGATGAGTGTTCTTCTGTGTAACATTAATATGATAATATCCTTAGATTAAAAATCACATCAAAAGGTCATAGAAGTTCCTCACTATGATCAGAAACTTAAATTAATATGATGATACTTTTAAATACATGTTCTATGGCCGGAATACATTAGTTGACTAGATACATATTATACAGGCTACTAGTTATAGGAGACTCATAAGATATTGAGATTTTTATCATGAAGTTCTCACTTGGTAATCTTCAAGATAGGATGTTATGGGAGAAAAAACCACCTATAATAATTCCAAATGTTATATATGGAAATAGATATTCCAATATATGAATGTGTTAATTTGTATTTTAACTTGAGATTATTATTAATGCATATCACGAGTAATGTACTTATATTATTGATGAAAACCATGAAAATATATGCCCGCGGTGAGTTATGATATATTGGGTACATCACAAGTGATATGAAATTAATGAATAAGTCAATAAAGGATTTACCCCTTTTGAGTTAGTGGGAGTAGATATCTCAGAACTTTTGATTGGAATAAAATTGTATGATTAAGTATATGACCATGAAAGTTTTAATGAAATAGTCATTTCAGGAAAGTCAAATAAAGATATTTCAAACATATAGGTTGATGAAACATGTTTTATTACATGATTGATGAGATATCGAGACAAATAGATTATATTACATAGTGAGTGCCTATAAGATTTTGTTGTTGTTACAACATTAACATCTTTCTATATGGATCACTTTAGGCTGTTAATGGACTTGGGGCCATAAGGCCTTTAGGTTAGAACCAATCGATAGAAGGAAAAGTGGCAAGGATTAGGCGAACAGATTGACACAATAGGAAGGAAGTGCGGGCAGACATTGTCGAGTAAACGAACTTGACAAGAGGGACTGGCATGCTGACGCTTATCATCTATCCTTACTCCCCATGAATCACCTATGTGGGATGGACGGGTTCCATGACACTTGAATATATACACTTGGCACTAGTCTGAGGATACAAAGAAATGGACAAGTGATGCAAGTGAGGGCCCCATGGGAATCACTAAGTGGATGAATCGAAAGAGAGATGGGTGTTATGACACCTATCATCTAGCCCTTCTCCAACATCATGGAAGGAGGGTTTCCCAACCATGATGTGTCTGTCAACATGACGCAATGGTTCATGTAAATACGTGGTAATACAGGTTTCAAACTAGGGTCAAGTTGCGATTATTACTAGTAAGGAGGGTGGCGTGTTGTATGACTAGCAACTTTTCACGATGTAGACTACTCACTTAGTGCCTTAAGATTCATGTATAAGCCTTCAACGTGATGGGAATTTAGACAATGTTGTAATTGGAATATGGACCAATGGGCCTTCAATTTCATGTAAATGTTACCTCTCAACCTAGTTAAAATAGGGATTCCTTTTATAATAAAAATGGGTCTCAACTGTGACACCCTGTGGTGTCACTTTCTTGGTAGTAATCTTGAAGTTGTTTTTTCCCTTGAGTTTGGTGGTGTTCTAGGTTGAGATTTCTAATTTTGCGAGGTTTTCCAGAAATGAATGGTTAGGGCGCATGGTTTGAAAACCATGTAGCCCAAGTGTGTTTCCCATGCACCTTTTAATAGACATGATCATATGGTTATCCCAAAGTTTGGAAAACCATGCAGGTAAACCATGAAGTCTACCCATAATGGGTAATTTCAGTCTTTCCACGTTGTTTTTATTTGAGGATTTCACCCAAATCCCCCCCCCCCCCATTCAAACCCCAGAACCCAAACACCTCCCAAGGCCTCCTTACACCATATTTAAGCTTCTACAAGTGGATTTAAGGTGGTTTCTTGGTATTCTTTCACCCAGTTCAAGAGGTATGAGCCACTATCTTCTCTTTCTATTAGTTACTTTACTTTTTCACCAAATCCTCTAACCCAAGTGGTCATGATTGTTTGATTTTCTTGGTTAGGGGTGGTATAAATTTGGTCTTTTTGTTTGAAATTGTTGTAATTCATCCTAGGAATTCCTCTCTGGTGGATTTCATCGAAGGTGACAAGGTTCCATCACTTGAGGTAGGTGTTTCTATTTTATATGCTTTTGTTTAAGAGTTCCATCAATCCTTGAGTTTTCTAAGTTCATTTTTTCCTAGATAATTATGGTTTGGGTTATCTAGGTGTGATTTGTTAAAGTTTTCATTAACTTGGTTTGTTTTTCAAGTGGAAAATCGTTGGAAATACATGTTTAAAATAATTATTTAATGTAAAATAGTATTTTATGAGTTCTACATGTTTGATAAAATGAAAAGGATTGTTTTCAATGATGAAATTTTTTTTTAAACAAGAAGGGAATTTTAAAGGGGGGTTTCAACTACTGGTTCAAAAAAGGTTTCATATATTTCAAAGTGGTTTTCATGTTTTAATGGATGCCTTGTTTGAGAAATAAAAGGGTTATTCCTTTGTTTTCATTTGGGTGTTCCTTGATGGTTGACTATGTTTCCCCCTTGGTTTTACATTTGGTTTTACAAATGGTATCAAAAAGGTATTCCTAAAGGTATATGCTATGTATGATATAAGTGAATGCCTAGTTGGAACTTGTGAAATATTGTTGATTATACCCTTATTGATCCCTCACATTTTATTAATGATGCTCATTCTTGACCACATGATGGATGCTTTATAATTTGATTCAAGATGTGTGTTGTATTAGGTGAATTTTAAAGGGTAGTGCGGGAGGTTGTATTGAAATGATTGGGGTATCAGCCTTAGGGTCTTGTTATTGTCTTGTGATGACACAATTTTTCAAGTCCCACCTCCATTATTATTACTTGGGGATACTAAGGATAATGAGTGGGAAGTAGTGGGAAATTTTTGGGCTAGTTAAGGTTTTTCATTGGCTAGTCCCCCTAGTTGTATATAACACCTGGATAGGGAGATCATCACCGAGGAGACTTCTTAAAGTGATTCAGTTTATCGATGTGTGACTGTTAACCCTCCAACGATAGGTCCAAATTTATATGTCTTGTTCTTTTCTTTTAGTCTTGGTGGTGTTTCCTCATTCTATGTATTATATGATATGATTTTCTTTGTATATGTATTAAAATGTGTGTTTCTTATTACCTGGATAGAATTGTCTTGATGCTTTGATTCTCATATGGTTTAGCCTTATTTTGGCTAGTGTTATTCCATCCATTTATCTAGAATGATTCTTCTTGATTATTTACCCTTGTTTTTTTTTCTTTCTTTTGATGTTGGTTGTGTGAGAGCTTTTAAAGGAAAAGGGGGAAGTTTTTTTAAAGACCCAGTCCTTGACGGAAAATATTTTGAAATGTTTTAAAACTTAGGATGGTTTTATTTCAAAATGGTGTGTATTTTTTAAGGAAATGTGACTTTGTTTCCTTTTTAAATTATCTTTATTTTGAAATATTTCCACCTTTTTGAAATGGTTTTACAAATGGGGAATTTTTAGTAAGTGTATGTTTTAAACTAATTTTATTACCATATTTTGGGTTGAAAATGAAAAATTAATTTACCATTCCTTTATTTTAAACTAGAATAATTGGTTTCTTTTATAAAAGAAAATAATTTTACTCATGGTGGTATCGTACTCAATTAGACTCACACCTAACATACTTACATTTGTGGGTATGCAGTCTTTGTGTCTTGTGTGGGTATCTTTAGGTTGACTTGTGACCACTCTCTGTTGAGAAGCGATTGTTGTTTTGGTGATGGTGGTGAGTGGAGAGTCACACGAAGTTTGTGATAAATTAATCACTTTCAAGGAACCAGATATCTTGAGTTTTTTTTCCACTTTGGTCTTCCATTTTGTTTCTTTTAGCTTCTATTGTAATTATGCACCTATGTTTTGGATGCTTGTTTATATGAGGTTTCTCTTAGCATGTATCTTGTATCTTTATTTTTATGCCTTGTTTGGATGTATTCATTTAGATTATGAGGGTGAAATTATCCCCAAAATTTATGTGTGATACCCTTGATGTTTATCATCATCCTAGGGGGATTAGGGACACTCCTCCGGTATGTGGTAGGCTGACTCGAGAACTCTATGGATGGATTTCCCAGGTTGGTTTATTATAAATGGTATTAGAGACTAGGTTCTCGAAAAAGGAATAGTTTTTTAAGATTCACCTTCTTGTTATTTGGGGGTTAGTGGTATAAAGAAGACAGGACCATTAGAAATTATGTGGTAGGTCCAGATAAGTGTTTGACCCACTCTTCCTTGTGTCAGATCTAATGTTTCCATGGGTGTTCAGGAGTATTATTTTAATTTTTGGGGTTATAGTATATTTGTATTGATATTTTTTGGTGTGTATTAATATTACTATAAGTCGTAGTGAGATTTTAGGAGATGTATTGAGAAATTCCTCATTTAGTAGTGAAATTGGAAGGGTTTTAGGGTGCGTGCAATTAATGTGCATGGTCTATAAAACCATGAGTACACTATGTGTACCATTCTAGATAAACTTCCTTTAGTACTCACACGGTTGGTGAAAAATCTAAAAAACTATGCGGCCAAACTATGCACAGTGTAGAATGTTGATGATTTCGGTTATTTTTTCTCCTTTGTTGGTTTTTTCAATTCTCGTGTTTATTGGGATTTTTTTAGATGAATAAGAAATTTTTTGTTTCTTTTTAAAGTTGTTTAAAAGTAATGATCTATTCCTTGGTATTTTTAATTGTCTTGAAAACCATGTTTTGGTTTCTTGAGTTTCTTTGGGGTGGAAATTTTTTGAACTCCAATATTTTTTTAGTTTTTATTGGTTTTAAAAGAAATAATTTCATCAATACTTGGGTGATGGATCTCTTGAAATGTTTTGGGTTGAGTTGGGGAGTTTTATTTTTATGAAAGGTTTTAAACCTCAATGAAAGTGATTTCAGAAAAGTAAAGTGATTTTGATTTTATGATAGTTCCAAAATTCTTTGGGCTTGTGGTATGAAATGTTTCCAAATATTTGGGGGAGTGGATTTCAAAAGGGGATTGTGACCTCATGTTGGATTCTTTGAGATTATGTTTCCCATGTGTGGAAGTTTTAAGGTTGTTTTGTAATTTTTATTTGGATTGTATTATTTGTATTTGTTCTCTTTTTGTTGAATGTCAAAGTGGTTTTATTGATTTATTTGTTTTGTGATGTTTTAGAATGAGTCCCCTGAGAAAGAACTAACAAGTTAAGAAGGAAATGCCTTAGGCAGTGGTTCTAGTGATCTAGGGGTTTTCTTTCCAATCCCATACTCTTCCCATACTCATGAGAGAGTGGAATATCCTTGATCTTCTCAGATAATGGATCATGAATGAGAGTTATTGAACTGATATCCTCGAGTCTTCTATGGTTATTAGGTACCCCATGAGTTGATTGAATGTCTTTCCATTGTTGAAGAGATCTTAAAATTTCTATAAACTCCTAAAGCCTCCAGGGTGAGGTTCATTGTTCCTTTTTTTGAAGGTTTGGTCATGGAGTGGTGGAAACTCGTTTTTCTTGCATAACTGTTTGAGGCTCTATCATAAAGATATTTCAAGGTAATATTCATTAAGAGGTTTTATCTTGAAAAAGAGAGATTCGATAAGGTGATTCAATTTTTGAGTATCCTCCAGGGCGATCAGTTAGTGAAACACTATATCGATCATTTCTATGGATTGGTGCATTTCTCTCCAAAGTTGGTCATCGATGATTTGAAAAAGGTGTGGTTATTTATTTGTGACCATCATCTAGAACTATATTTACGAGTGCTTCAGTCTGTTCTAATAACCTTTTTGGAAGTAGTTAGTAAGTTCTTTGTCATTATGGTAATATTTTTAGGGAAACTTGTGTGAGGATATGCTTTATTTCATTCTGGATTTAGTAAAGATGATCTAGATGGTGAGAGAGGGAACTAGGAAGATTTTGAATATGGTAATCCATCTTCACAACATACCATTCCTATTTTAGTAAAGTGGGGGCATGTGGTGTGTTTATAGTGTGGAAAGTCTGCACACAGTTAGCATTCTTTCCAGACATCTCTGAAGACCTTTTATCAGTGTGGCTCTCCTAGTCACATTCAAAGGTTTTTTGAGTTGGTCAGGTATCAGAAGAAGAATTTTCAGACCTAGTTTGGACCTAGCTAGTGTTCTGCAGTGTTGCTTCCTTTTAAGAGTTGTAAGCTGAGAATTGTTTTAGGAGAATATTATTTTTTTATTTTTATTTTGGTTTAGGGGTTCTCCCAACTTTTTTGTATTCAATTTTTATGTATATAATGGATGAAAATGGATTTTGAACTTGTCTTCATATCTCTTAAATCCTTGTTTATTCTTGATGTTTATTGTATTTTATGTTTGGTGTGGACCATTCATTATAGTATGTTCCAGGGATGACCTGGGAATGAATTGGATTTGAGATTTAGAAATAAGGATATAATATTGGTTTCTAGGTATAGTGTGAGAGCTATTGAGATGAGTTTTATTTTTATTCAGGAATTACCAAAGGTAGGTATTATATATGTTGGCACAAAGTTATCCTCATGAAGTTGTGTAACCCTATGTTTAGAACCTTAACATTCCATGTTGAGGTATGTTCATATTGGAGTGCTCTTCGTGTACCTTGGGGTGATTTTTCTAGTGATTGGATATGGTAACCCTTTTTGGTTATTCTTGAGGATGTGATCTTATGTGGTGATTTGAATTGGTTATTATGGTTAGTGAATCATGTCTCTTTGGTGATGATCTCTCCTTTTGGGTGCTCCTATCTAATATTTCACCATTTTAGAGTAATTATATATGGTAGGGAGACCTTTAATAGGTATCCATGTGTTATTACCATTCTTATGGAGTGATTCTTTAGGGTGACCTTGGTTAGGAGGGGTTGTTGTTTATCTCTAGTGACCTTGGAGGTTATGTAGGTGGTGTTTGTGTCTTTTCTTATGATCTAGTTTGATATTCAGGAGGCTCTTAGGAGTAGTGGTTAAAACCTTGATGATCCTGAATTTAAAGAAAATCATATGAGTGTTTATCCCAACACTATATTCTATTGTTTCATCACTTTCATTCAGTTGGGAGTCTACTCATTAAGGATCCTAGCGCATTTTCTATTAGTAGATTTTGAATCTATTAGTAGTGTTTAATTCGAGGAGTGGGTTATTCATGCCTTGTTTCCTTGGTTTTTTGGTTTTGGAAGTTGTTTATAAATCAATTCCTCATTGGAGGGAATATGGTATTGTAATTCTAGCTTGTATAATGTTTTCTAGGACTTTATTGGGGTAAAAAGTGGCATGGTGGGGAGTTTTTGACACCTCTTAGTGTCACTTTATTAGTAGTAATTATGAATTTTCCCCTTGAGATTAGGGATGTTCTAGGTTGAAATTTGGAATTTAGGGGCTTTTCTAAGAGTGAATTGTTAGGGAAAACAGTTTTTAAACTGTGCGGCCCAAGTGTGTAGCTCGTGCACCTCTTAATAGAGGTGATTCACATGGTTACTACATGGTTGGGAAAACTGTGTAGGTAAACTATGTAGCCTATCCATAATGGGTAATTTTGTTATTTTCACCTTCTTTTTATTTGAGTCTTTCACCCCAAGACTCACTCATTCAAACCCCATGACCCAAATGCCACCTAAGGCCTCCTCCCACATTCATCAAGCTTCTCCAAGCTGATTCAAGGTGGTTTCCTAGTGGTTTTTACCTGGTTCAGAAGGTATAAGCTCTTCTCTTCTCTTTATCTCAGTTTCTATCTTTTTTCTCTAACTCCTCTAACCCTAGTGGTCATTATTGGCCTATATTATTGGTTATTATGGGTATAAATTGGGGATTTTGGTTTGAAATGGTTGTGATCCATCCTAGGAATTCCTTTCCAATGGATTTCATCAAAGGTGATAAGGTTCCACCACTTGAGGTAGGTGTTTCCGTTTAATTTTATTTTGTTTAATAGTTACATCAATTCTTGAGTTTTCTAAATTCAGGTTTCCCTAGATAATTGTGGTTTTGGTTATAAATGTGTGATTTGTTAAAGTTTTCATTAACTTGGTTTATTTTTCAAGTGAAAAATAATTAGAACTTCATGTTTAAAATGATGATATAATTTGAAATGGTATTTTATGCATTCTGTATGTTTGATAAAATTCCAAGGTTTGTTTTCAATGATTAAAACATTTGGTTTGGTTTTTTTGAAACAAAAAGGGAATTTCAAATGGGGGTTTCTCCTTACAGTTCAAAAAGGAGATTCTTTTTTTGAAAGGGGTTTTCATGTTTTAATGGATTCCTTTTTTGAGAAATCAAAGGGTAATTTTTTTTTGTTTGGGTTTTCCTTAATGGTTTATTTTGTCTTCCCCTTGGGTTTACATTTGGTTTTCCAAATAATTTTAAAAAGTTAATTCCAAATGTATATGCTATATAAGATATAATTGAAGTCTCGGTTGGCACTTGTGAAGTGATGTTGATTGTAACCTTGTTGATCCCTCATGTGTTGTTAATGATGTGCATGCTTGTTCATGCGATGGATGCTTTATAATGGGATTCATGATGTGTGTTTTATTATGGATATTTTAAAAGGTAGTGTGAGAGGTGGGATGAAAAGAATTGTGAGGTTATACCCAGGGGATTTTTATTGTCTTGTGATGACATTGTTGCTCATAGACCACCTCAATTATTCCATGGGGAGACAGAGGATACTAAGTGGTAAGTAGTGATACATTGTTGGGATAATTTAGGTTTAGCACTATAGAGTATCCCCAAGTTGTACGTAGAACTTTATTAGGGGGATCATCACTGAGGATATTTCTTAGAGTGATTTGGTTGAAAAATGTGTGATCATTAACCTGCCAGTAGTAGGTCCACCTTTATGTGGGATGTGTTTTCTTGTTAGTCCTCATTGTGTTTCCTCATTCTATATATTTATATGTTATGATTTTCTATGTATATGTATTGGCATGTGTGTTTCTTATTACCTGGATGGACTTGTCTTGATTCTTTGATTCTCATGTGGTTTAGCCTTGTTTTGGCTAGTGTTATTCCATCCATTTATTTAGCATGATACTTTTTTATTGTTTACCCTTGTTTCCTTTCTTTACTTTGATGTTGGGTGTGTGAGATATTTTAAAAGAAAAGGGGGAATTGCTTTTAAAGGGATTGTCCTTGGTGAAAATGATTTTAAAATATTTTAAACCTTGGGAGGATTTGATTTCAAAATTGTGTGTTTTTTTAAGGAAAGGTGTCTTGGTTTCCTTTGAAATTGGATTTGTTTTGTAAAATCATCACCTTTGTGAAATAGTTTTATAAATGAGGAATTTTAAGGAAGTACATGTTTCAAACTAGTTTTATTTCCATGTTTTGGGTTGAAAATGAAAAAATAATTTACCATGACTTGATTTTAAACTATCATAATTGGTTTCTTTTATAAAAAAAATGAAATGGACTCATGGTGTTATCCTAATGGCTTTAGATCACACTCTAAAAACTCATGTTTTTGTGAATGTAGTCTCCATGTATTTTGAGGGTATCTTTAGGTTATATTTTTACTACTCTCTATTGGGAAGAAGGTGTTATTTCAGTGATGGTGGTGACTAGAGAGTCACATGGAGTTGGTGATCAATTATTCAGTTTTGAGGAACCGATTGGATCAAGTTTGTTTGGGCCTCTTTGGTCTTTCGTTTTGTTTCTTCCAGCTTCCATTGTAATTGTGCATATATGATTTAGATTCTTGTTTATATGAGGTGTCTCTTGTAATGTATCTTGTCTCGTTATTTTTATTCCTTATTTGGATGTTTTTGTTTCGATTTTGAGGGTGAAATCATCCCCATTGGTTATGTGTGATACAGTTTATGTATGTTATTTTCCCAAGGGGATCGGCGATGCTCTTCTATTATGTGTAGGTCTAGCTTGAGGACTCGATGAATGGATGTACTAGGTTGGTTCATTACATCGTTCCAAACCTATTAAAAAACACAATGATATTAATTTCTTTAAATAAATAATTATTATTGAAGTTTTTATAATTTTTGGGGAGGATTGATAGACTAAGTTAAGGGTTTGGTAGGAATGATATACTTAATATTATTTAAATAAATATTTATTTATTTATTTTGAATAATTTTTAATGGCCATTTTGCAATAACCTATTCTCTGATCCAAGTATTTAAACCTGATTATATCATTTTTAGAGTGATACGATTTTTGTGGACAACATTATCCTTAGAGAAATTCTCTCAAGACCTAGAGATAACTTTCTCAAGAACACTCTCAAGAATGGTGAACATTTATTCTCCTCCTCCATCTAAAGACTTAAGAGAGAAAGAATAATCCCTCAAGATTAGAAGTAATTCTTATTGTGATCACTGGTGAATGATGTAAGCAATGAGAATATTCCATTGAAGCACTCAAAGATTTATGTGGTCCACAGAGCATGTGTGGATACCTATAGTTGGTTTCAAGACTTGGATCCTTCAATTAAATTATGGTACAACGAGATAGAGAGAAAAATACATAGGTATTCTTCCTCTTACATGATTTTCTTATGGGGGAATTGGGAATTTTTCAATTAACTAACCAAATAATAAATTTAATGAATCTAACAGTGATGAAGAGAAAGAATACTATTCTTAGGGAAGGTCTACAAAATCCAAAAAAAGTGATTCTATAATAAAGAAGAATTTTTCAATGAACTTTAGGAGAAATTAAAGACTTATCATTCTAGAGTGATTTAAATGATGAAGGTGTTTATGAAAATCAAAGAACCATTATTTCTCATCTTAAAAGACATGATGACTCATTAAGTGGTGAAAAATAAGAAAAAGAAGACTATATTGAGTATATGTTGAGATATAAACTAGTGGAATTCCTTGAAAAAAATTCCAACCTTAATAATATAGTTAATATTCTTAAAAAATAGAAAATAAGTGAAAATTATAAGGATAGTGATCTCATCAAAGAGATCAAAAATTCCAAGGTGAAAATTGCATAATAAGATATCATCTTAGAGTATCCTAATGAAAAATTGGATATTAATGAAAAATAGAATCATGAGGCATAATATAAGTTTCTTAAGGTTGATAAATCATTTAAAACCATGATAAAATACTATGAGAGATCCATTAAATTTAAATCTGAATCATTTGATGCTACTGATAAGATCGTCCCAAAGAATGGGGTACAAACTAGTTCAATTTTCTTAAGTGATACTAATCAATTTTATCATGTTATATATCCTATAAAACTCGAAATTAAGATGAGTTAGATGAATAAAATCATAAAAAAAAATTGATCCTATTATAAAGACAAATGGAGATAAGTTGAGAGAGAACCCCCCCCCCCAATAATATGGGAAAAAGGATGTTACTTATCTGGACAATAAGAAACTTTTCATCTGGTTAGTCAAAATTATGGAAGATTAGGCTTTAAGGTATACTACTGGTGTTGTAAAGGATCTTGATGCAAATACTATGATAGCTAGAGAGAAATTTAATTGCTAATAAATTGGAATGAATCAAGGGAGGTATCTAGGAAAGAATAAAACTAGATCCATGATAAGGATGAATACTCCTAGGAAGAAAAGGTTTGTCTATAAGATGTCAATAAGTCTGTATATCCCAAAAATCAAATAAATTGGAAGAAATCGATGGAAGATATGATCAACAATGTTACTATTCTAAAAGGTGTATGGAATTTATTCTTGGAAAAAATCTAAAAACTATTGGGCTAAGAAATATCAAATGAGGAAGATGGAACCTAGCCATTTTGGATAGAATAGATCATATGATAAAGGGATATAAAAGGATCACAAGATGAGGTGTTTTTTGGAATGAATAATAATGTTTAAAAATATTCAATAAATAGTTCATTAGTGCTTCTATCTAAGGATAAAGTTCTAAAAAATAATAATGAAGCATCAAAAGGAGAATGTGCCTTTTTGGATCATGATGAGAAAATGATCCCCCACAAGTAAATAATCCAAAAGAAGAATACAACCATGTTTTCTCAAGAATAAAAGAACTAGAAAGTCAAAATAATAGGCATTAATAGTCCTCTAAATGGAGAATTTTGGATGAATGGAAGACCTTGGTTGAGAAGATTCTCTTAACATTGATACTTTTATTAAGGAGCTTGATAATACTGATTACTCAAAATGCATCGTTAATTCTATCGAGGAAACCAATATAAAACTTTATAAAATCTAACTATCACTAAGTAAATTCTAATGTAGAAAAGTGAAAGTTGAGGTCAATCCCATAGAGAATGATGTAAAAATTACTTATAATGTTTAATAAAAGTTGAATAAAAAATATATTCATGATTGGTTTTGGTTTTAGATCAATGAGATGAGAATAAAAAGCATATTATTTCCCAGTTCATACATTAGTGAAGTGAAAAGAATTAGCTTAATTTAAATGTGATTGGAATTAAACCCCAGTGAACCTCCTATAAAAGTGAACAATCTCCATTATATTCACACCCCTTTTTGACTCTCATGTACTTTAGTCAGTTAATGTAATGGGAAATCCAAAACCTTGTTTAAATATAACCATAATTTGTAACACAATGGTCATGCAATGAATATATGTAGTTAGTTAATGTATTGATAGAATATTTCTTCCCACCCCCAATGGTCATTCAAGGATGAAAGAAATAAGATTAAGGAAATTATGAACATGTACAAAAACATATTATATAATTAATATTACACTCTACCTAACTAAATGTAATCTCTCATCCATACAATTATTGGTAATAATTTACTTACCCCCTCACGATAGTCATGAGAGATAATGAAAATAAAAATAAAAATAAGAGCTAGGTAACATCACCCCACAATAGCAACACCTCTCTAGGCTTCAGGATCTAGTTGAAGGTTTAGGTCCCCTCGGTATCTTTGCACAATAACCCAAATTCTCTATTTATAGGCATAATCCTTGGAAGGTAACTTTTTGAATCCTAACTTATCATCCCTTTATCTTCCCACCTTTGAATTGGTCAGTAACCCCTTATAAAAATGCCTTCTTTAGTGATACGCATCTTTAATTATTCAGACGATATTCTTTTTACATATTTTGTATCTCATTCCTTATCCTCCTCATCTTATTTTCATCAAAATCCCTTATACATAGGTTCCACCCTATACTCATAATTATCCTCAAATTTCCCTTGAAATGTATCCCAACACGTCTTTATCCCAACAATATTGGGGTTTTGAAATTCTATGCAGAAAAAAAAATCTGTAGCGTGGAAATATACACTTAGGTGAAACCTTCATTTCATTTAACTTCCTCCATGCATGGATATAAATGGATACAACATAGACATACAAATACTGTTGTGACCTACTCCTCAACTCAAATCATAATTATTGTCAAAATCGGGTTCTCTACAACATAGCTGAAAACCTTAAAACGTAGTTTCTTTCATCTATTTTTTCCCACATTATTTCCTATGGTGAAAGATAAGTCTCCATGGTGAATCCTTATAGTATTTTTCTTATTTATTTCAAACTACATCACAATGGAAACATGATTCCACATCTTCATTTTATTCATCCCTTGGCTATAGGGGATATGGTATAATTTTAAGACCATGGGGAAACCTTCTTCTCTCATGCGCAGGCATAGCTCTACCCCTCTTACACAAGTTTTGTGGGTTCTATGCTCCTCTTCCACCCTAATGGGCTCTCCCTAAGGGTGATCTTCGTCGGATGACCCTCATAGGTCGACCATGTGGCTTTCTCTCCTTGGGTTGAGTACTAGCTCGGGTTGGCCCTATTTTTTTGCTAAGTCCTTGGTTTCTCTTTGTTATTTCAACACCCTACATAGCACACAAAATTCCCACAAAAAACTTTATAAAAAAATAACACCATTAAATATTATTTGTTTCCTTTTTAAAAAAATCAATCATAGAATGCAATTTACCCAAATATAAATAATTCAATCAAAAGTTGGAGAAAATAATCAATTAAATTCTAAATTAAATGAAATTTAATTCAAAAATCATGTGCATAAAATGAACTCATTAAATCATTCCGTATTTCCATTTATATTTATTTGTGTGCTAACATGCAGGGAATTGAAGGATATAAACTTTTAGGGGAGTTGGATGAGTTTATGTAAATAGTGTACAATAAGGGAAAGATGCCCATCATGGAATATTCTTATACTCATGATAAAAAATAATTAATTCACCCCTTGAGGGGTAGTTAATACAAATTATAGTCCATCATACTATGTTATTTCATGAAAATATGAAAATATGGAATTTATAGAAAACACTTTAAAATCAAGAATTGAGGTATCCAAGCCACACTTAATGACCTGGTTTTAACTGTATAAAATATTTTTATAAAGGGTGGGTATTGATTGATGTTTTAGAAAGTATAAAAGGGGAGTGTAATATCACAAATCTGAACTATTTTAATATTTTCATTGAGATGAGTGTGGGATATGTATCACTTGAAAATTTATTGAATAGCCCTTAAAGGAGACACTAATGATGGTATAACATATCATACATTTTAATGGAAAACCTCTATATCTTAGTGAAGTGTCTTTTATTTTATACAATGGGTTATCCCACATAGACTTAGAGTAGATTAAATAAAGTATCTTGGCTAAAATTTTATGGTTTCAGTCTTCTCTCAACAATAGTTAAAAATTTTCATTCACATTTGAAGATGGAGAAGAAGTTAATTTCAAAAGAATTCAGATGTGGTAATAACACCCCTACATGCCCTTTTCATTTATTATCAATAGAGGAGATGAAAAGGGTAACATACATACATATTTAGTTAAAGACAATTAAGGGTATTGAAAAAAAACATAAATTGGGAGATTGAAGAGCCTATGTTAATGGTTGTATTTGTTTTCAATAAAGATGAATTCCTTGGGGAGAAAGATTATATCAAGACGATGTGATTCATGAGATAAGTGAAGCTATGCCATGTTAAATGGTAAAATAAGAATATGGAAGATGATTCCATTAAATAAATCTTGAGGATACATTTTATTATGAATTTATATGATGGAAATGGAGGTGAACTTACTACTACATTTAAATGGACATATTAAACAAAGGAACCCTTACATGTGATGATTAATGAATTGTTCTTCATGTTTATTAAAAGTTACAATGATGATGGTTTTTTCGACTATAATTAACAGAATTTTTAAGGTGTTTTACAGTGGGGGAGTTAGCATTGGAGGTCATGGTTAATAAGGCATTTGTTAAAGAAAGTGAGAAGACCTGTTAATTGAAGGAAGATCCATTGAATGAGGTTTTAAGATTTCTTGAATTGATTTTAGGTTTCGTTAAATCTCTTAAGATGATTTGAGTTGAGTTGGAATTAATTGAGTGGATTCAAGAATTTGGAGATGAATAAAAAATTGGATAAGTCCCAAGTTCATGTGAGTCTTTCTAGACTTTGAATGAGTCAATGTAAACATTGGATGAGTCATCCACGAGTTTAGATGAGTAAAATAGCACTTTAGATAAGTCTCCAGGGACATCATATGATCCCGAGACAACTTCATATTAGTCATCTTGAACTTAAAATTAGTGAGTTGTGACTTTGGATAAGTAAAGAATGAGTTTGGATGAGTTATATAAAACTTCGTATGAATCATTTTGAATTTGAATGAGTCAACTGTGACTGTGGAATGTAAAATAAAATACTTCATAATAGTGATTTTACAAACTTTAAAAGAGTAACTTCATAAGGATCATTTACGTAAGCATCATATGACCAACGTAAACATGAGTTGCATCTACCCAACAATCATTTGAATAATATCATAAGGATGATCCTCATAAAGATTATTTTATCCATATAATAATTCTAAAATATACTAATTCATAAGGATAACACCATAAGGGTCACTTGTAGAACCGTAAACATGATTTTTCCCATAAGGATTAATTTATCCTTATGAAGATTTTGAAAATTTCAGAATGTAATATTTTGAAAAAAAAGGATATTTAATTCATGAAATGCTTTAGGTGTCGTTATTCATGGAAATAAAATATCATAGTTATTCTCATTAATTATGATTCAAGCCGAGATAAATGATCAAGAAAAGTGGATCCTTATAATAGGACTTTGACACTAAAATAGTAATTTCCATGTCTCAAGCACAATTTATTCATGCATATATAGAAGGAATTTTTTATATGATATTTTATAAAGATTAATGATTAGTGGTTATTTAAATATCATGTGTGAATTTAAATAAAAAACCTGAAGAGTTTTAAATGAGTTTAAGAGCCTAAAAATGTAGGAAAATTATATGAGTGAGATATCTAGATAATTCAATGAAAGATAATATCCAAGTAAAATGAAAATATAAATGTTGTAGGATAAAAATAAATTAGAGTAGGTGGTTTGATATTTTGATTTCCAAATAATTTTTTTTTGTTTAAGATAACCACACATACAAGAGTCCAAGTTTATTATAAAAAAAAAAGAAGGAGAAATATAACATTTCAGATGAAATGTTGAATCTTAATAGAAAGTAAGAAGTAGGAACCTTCTTTTACCTATGATATTATATCATTGAGAGAGCCAGTGAGAAAGGCTGAATGATCTCTTGGAAGATTGAGATGTGAGGACTTGAAGGGGAAAAAGGATAACCCACCACCACTTTAGTAGACAGGGGTAGTAAGGTGACCTAAACATCACATACATAAATATTACATCATTTTAGATGAATATTAAATACATCTCATAAAAATACATGTCTTAAAACCATAAAGGTTCAGTGTCTTTGGAGACTAGAAATATAATAATCTTATTTAATGAATCATTTTCAACATATCCCACAAATTTATTCTTACATTTCCATACCCTACATAAAAACTTCTTCATAACTTGGGGAAAATAAACATAAGAAATGGGTGAGTTCATATTCATAGTAAAGGTAACCATGAGAGATATCATTCAATGATCATATGTGAGCATAACATAAGTGTAAGGGTATGGTGATATAAGCTCAATATTTTTAATTAATACCCATAAATTCATATATCATAATCATGGAATAAGTAATTGGTAGTTTATAAGACATGAATAATAAAATAATTAAGATCATGATCCATGAGAACATAATATTGGCATGATCACATGTCATAATAGAGTGGAATAATGTTTGGAATGATCATAATCATAGATATATTTTTTCAAGGCTATCTACCAAGATATTCATCACATTTTGTGGTTGGGATAACCATCAATATACCCTCTTTGTTCTAGAGATAACCTCACATGTACCCTCTTTCAAGCTTGGGATAACCTCCTATGTACCCTCTTTTGGAATGGGATGACTTCATGTTTAACCTTTGAGATCATAAAAATCAAACATTACCCAATTTATTGGAGGGATATAATAGACCCACCTATCACATATTCATAATCCATTCATATTTATTCCACAATATCATGAAAACATTTACCTCCTCATCATAGCTTAACTAGTGGAAAAGAAAATGGGTTTCATCAAGATTTCATCATCATTGACAATAATCATCCACAGAAAGAATAAATATGGTAAAATATATCATATTCACATTAAATCATAAAAAACATCAAAGGATGTTGTTATAGATGAAAATACCATTAAAAGATCATTATAATGTTTTTTTGAGGAAAATACATTTTTATTTTGAAAACACTTATTTGAAATCTAAAAAATTATATAATAATAGGAAAAACATTCTCTAAAAAGAGACATGGAAAATTATAAATGAATATTCGCATCAAAGAGTATCCATAATGATGTTAAAATTCATTCGCGTGGTATACACTAAAACAAAATTCCATCCACATCTTTGGTAAAAAGTACCTCATTCAAAAAATGATAAGAAAATTAATATTAATTTTTTTATAGAAAGTAAAACATGGGAAAAATGACTTTAATAAATCATTATATAATAATAAAAACATTCTTGAAAACATTTTAAAGAAAATATGTACATGAAATAAAATGATTCCCGAATGAATAGAAAAACAAAGACAGTTTTCCTTAACAATGTTCATTCTGACTATTCAGTACTTAGAGAGATGAAAATGAAAGGAAAACTTATAATTTAGATAAATTATTGTAGGATAATAAACTACATAATATTTTTTAGAGGTAGATATTATAATTTCATCATCATAAATTTAATCAAAAATAATCTTGATAGAAAGTGTGATTATAACATAAAACCCTTAAAAACTTGGTAACTTTTGAATCATAACCCCCGTAAAGGAAATAAGTTAAGTGAAAATTTAAATACAATGAATATAAAAATATTCATGATATAACATATAAAAGTTTTATTATATGCACCATATAAAAACATAAGTGTTTAATATGACATATGTCTCACTAAAATAAAAGTGATATGGGAAATCCTTACCTCAGGTCTAGCTTACTTAATAAGCGCTTTTAACCTCTTGTATAATAAATTTAAATTTATTATAATGTATACAAAAACCATATTCATACTTATATTAACATATAAAATTTACTTAAAATATCTTATCACATGTTCATTAATAATATTTCTTTATCATCATCATTTCACGTGTTAACTATTTTTTTCGTTTATGTTTTGGTTCAGCTGTTATAGTACATGAACTTTGATCACGGTTCCATAATCTCCAAAATCTCAATCATATCATAAATATAATATTTAAACATTATATACACTTTTATAATCATTTATATAAAATATTCAATGAATAAGTAATCACATTGCTTCGTGGAGGTGGTAGTACACACATACACATGAGCGATGATATCATTTTCCAACGGGTGAGAATTTAAGAAGGTAGATAAGATCTTATAATTACATAAGTATAGTTATGTCATAAATATAATATATATAAATTAAATCCATCATAATAACCTGACATTAAATATGGTTATGGAAAGTATATCATATTTTTATGTGGAGGTGGACATCCACATGTTCGTATGATCGATACTTTCATTTCCCATTTGATGGAAAGGAGGTGGAAAATGGTTGTCACATAAACATAATAATATCTCAATATATTTATGATATCATAGTAATTATTGTAGGATGGATTCAACATATTTAGAGGTAGTATAAGAATAAATAAACATTTAATGAGTTGGGGAGATCTCCTTTGTCTTACAACTTAATCCTTCTTATAATAGTCTTAGGGTAATAGCGAGAGCTCAAGAATAACGGAAAGGAATGTAGGGAGGTTATTAGGTCGGGTTTGATGGAGGTAAAAGGATCAAATTTTTTGAATAAGGGAGGATAATATATTACCTTTTATAAGTGATGGGATGGTCACATATGAAATTACTTAAAAGATGTCAATAATATAATGTCACTTTCATTTAAAAGTAGAAAAAAAAAATGGAAAATAATTGAAAAAAAACGTAAGGTTTAAATAACTTCAAAAAATAAGATTTAGATAAGTTTACGTAAAACTTTTTCTATAAAACCATGAGTTTTTAAAATAATAAAATTGGGTTTGATAGCATATATAACATGAAACACCGAGCCTATATGATAATGTAACACCTCAAGACTTTATAATATATTTCATTTTAAATAAATTCAATCTCTTCGATATCTTGCAGAACACACAACCTCGAGTGTAAATGAACCATAATATAGTATAAAATTATAACCAAAATGTTAAATTGGTGTGTATAAATAGTACTAACTAAATTAGGAAAATTATGGACATCTATTTATTAGAAATAAAATAATAATCGTTTAAAAAAATAAATGTTTTCTAAAATATATATATTTTTTCTAAAACACGGTTTAGTTGTGATTTTTTCATAAAATTTAAAATAAAATTTTCTAATTATATAAAATTTATTTGATAAAATTAACTTCATTTTTTAAATCATCATATCAAAATCAATCTAGGGTGAATTTTTAGGATTTTTTGAAAATATTTCATTTTTTGATGAATAGTGAAAAATGTTTTTTTATCAAAATTGCCTTTTCATTTAAATATTCACAAAGTTAAATTATATTTTAAATTTGTTTTAAATTAAAATTAGTTTAATTATATTATAATAAATACACTTTAGGTTATTATAATCAATTTCATATTTAATTTTGATATTAAAATCTTCTACACTTATAAGAGTTTTCTCTTAAAAAACTCGCATTTTCACCGCATCTATGAATTGAATTAGGAAAAATGGATTCTATATTTGGAATCAAAGTAATTTATATTATATAATAAGTTCAAATTAATTTTTTATCATTATGAATAGTAAAATCTATAAAAATTAATTACTGTGATTAAGGTAAAAACTGATTTACTAGGGGGGTTAAACTAAAAAGATATTTTTTAAAATGACTAAAAATTTGTCCAACACCCATTTTATAGCCAAATTTTAACTTTATCACCTATAATGTTCCATAATTTCTCATTTTGGAGGATTTTTTCTTGATAAAAATGTAGGTGTAATTGATTCTTTTAAAAACAATTATGTGTGTCCCCCCCACCACACACTTATAAAAGGCCACCCACTCTTCTCCCCTCTTCACACTTCCAAACCCATTTATTTCAGCCAATACATACCCAAATAAATTTCTTAATCCTATACCAATATCTTATATCCATTGTTTTTATAATAAATAAATCATGAAAAGGATTTTGGGGAAAACCTAAAAGAGTTTTTTGAAGAAGAGGTAATGTTCTTAAACGAGCATTTTTTATTTTGTTTCTTCTTCCAATTAATTAAAATATTTTTAAACCATAATTATATGATAAAATAAGTATATTAAATATAATTATATGTTATTATGTTATGTTCATGACCTATATCCATCTTCTATTCCATCAAATGGGAAACAAAACCTTCTATTGTGTGTACGGTGGACTACCACCTCACGAACCGATGTAATTTGTTTTCCATAACTACCTTTAAAGGTTGGATATAATGATGGATTTAATAAATTTATATTATATTTATGATATTATTATACTTATTAAATTTTAATATCACATACTCCTTGTTTCATTCCATTCCATTTAAAATACGATAATATCACTCGTGCGTACGACAGACTACCGCCTCACAAAGCGATGTGACTCATTTTTCACTTATAATTTACATGGAAGGTAATAAGGATAAATTTAGTGAATATATGTTATATATATGAAATTATATTGATTATATAAAATTAATATATCACCCACTTTCTTACCCTTTCATTCATTAAGGAAATGATAACATCGCTCGTGTGTATGTATGACCTACCGTCTCCACAAAGCGATGTGATCCATTCTCCATGTTCAAATTTAAATAATGATTCTAAAAATGTATCTGATGAAAAAATGATATTTATATTATTAATAACATTCTGGATATGATGGAACTATATAATATGTGCAATAACTATAACTTTCATGACAAAACACGTAAGAAAAAACAAGGCAATTAACACCCAAAACAATGAAAATAATGAAATATTATTAACAAACATATGATAAAATGTTATAATGGGATCATATATGACATTATAAAAATTAAATTTTTTTATAAATTAATAAAAATCTTAAAACCATTATCCATATGGTTAAATCATGTTCAACCAAAAGGAAGCATGAGGTAAGGGACTTCATCTCAATTTCTATTTATTAAGGAATATTGTAATGTTATACATATAATTTATTATATATGGTGTATATAATTCCCTTATTTAATATAATATCATGAATAATTCATACTTCATGGTATTTTAAGTTTTAATTTGAATTATTTTATCTGAGGGGATTTGACTTGAAAATTACTAAGTGGTAAAGAATTTCATAATTCAATTTCTTTTCATTGGGTTATATTAATTTATCACTGACATTGAAAATCTAATATTATGTGTGAAAATAATTTTTACTATGTTATTTTGTATTTTCACTTGTTTTATTTAGATTTACATTTGATACACATAATCAATTCATTGATTAATTCTCACTTCAATGTTATGATCTTTGTAAGAGTTTATTTCAAAATCTCATTTTAATCGGGATTGTTTATACTTGAATTTCCATTGAAAGAAATTATCTGATCATTGTATAATAAAACCATTTAATTTTATTATAAGTTTTTTATTAATGATTTCTTCAATTAATAATACCATATTCCTCTCTTCAGTACTTAAAATGATTGAGAAAATGTTTTTTTAAAAATACAACTTCATTTCTCTCTTCGGTCAAAAATAATTTTTATTCCAAACCCATGTTTTCAAAAATGTTTTAATATTATATAAATGATTTATTAAATATATTTTTACCCATGTTTTAATTTTTTAAATTTTTTTTGAAAGGAATCTTCGTGTTGTTTTCCAAACAAGGCCTTTTCGTGTTTACCAAAAATTTGAAAATAATATTTGTTTTAATTTGTTCGGTATGTATGAAATGTCATGCCATCATGACCAATAAATGTTTTAAATCCTAAATTATAAGTTTAAAAATTTATTTTCAAATAAATGTATTTTTAAAATATTTTTTGAGGTTTTAGTTTTAAAAATATTTTAAAGTGAGAAGGTTATTTTTCTCAAGAAATTTTTAATGACATTTTCGGGTTTTTCTATCCATAAATGACATCAACCCTTTATTGTACTCATTAATCACTAGGAATATGTTTTATTAATGCCATGCTTATTTTTTATTTGGATAGTTTATGATTAGTTTGACCAGGGAAAGTATTTACATTCTCTTTCCTGATTAATTTTTGTAATCATTAACTTTCCCTTGAAATATTCACTTTCTTATTATTATTGGACATTACATCTCCACTAGGTATCCATATTATTTATCATGTATATACTTATTACTTAAACCATATATGTCATGACCCGTCCCTCGGGGCCCGTTCCGTGACTACCCCAAGCCTGCCTTTCATAGGCTAAAGGCTGGCGACTACCACCAAAAGGCGTATTCCCTAAAAACGGGAAGACATTACCTTTATTACTTATATGTAACACCCCGAGCTTCCACGATACGCTTCTCATTCAATAATGCAATAGCTTGCATTGTACGCAACTTCGAGTTCTAAAACACCGCGACTAATCAAAGTAGCCGTTATGAATAGTAATAACCACCTTTTAAAATTATAGAAATTTTATATTTCAAAATGGACTTCATTTTTGTATTCGTAATATCGAAATTAGCCTATGTTGAATTTTTGGTATTTTTCTGAGAACTTCTAATTTTTTATGAATTGTGAAAAATACTTAAAAAAAACTTTTTTAATCAAAATAATTTATTGTGATAAATTATACTATTTAGTGGTTTTAAAGTATAATTAGAATATATTTTTACCATTTTATCCAATTGTGGTCATTAGAATTAATTTAACATTGAAATTGGACATAAACAATTGTCAATCTTTTGATATAAATTGTTTCTTAAAACACGCTATTTGTTGTGACAGCGGGAATTAATTATAAAATTAATTAATGAAACTTATATTTTTGGAATTTTGTAAAATAGACATCATTTTTGAATTCGGAATATCAATTATAGCTTAGGGTGAAATTTTGGCATTGTTCTGAAAAACTTCAATTTTTGGTGAATAGTAAAACCACTAAGTGGTAGTTAAATAACTGATTTTTCGTTTAAATGAAATATTACTACTTCTGTGATTTGATTTTCAAAAATCCGACATATATGGTTTTCATTAAGAAGTAAAATGTGGTTCAATGAGATTAAAATAATTTTTTGGTGAATAGTAACTTTTAAGTTCTTAATCGCGATTAGAGGTAATTAGTGTAGTTTATGGTAAAAACAATGTTTTAATAATATGATATGAGCTTGACACTTGTCCTACTCCTATTGGATGAGTCATGGCCGACCAAGACAACCCATGGGTCAACTTGGGGACCCCATGGAGCCACTTTGGTTGGAAAATGACATTAATATATATTTATTTAATGTTAAAATTAAATTGACACAAACATGAGTTGTTTTACTAAAACAGTTTTTATGTGGGGTTACACAAGTCCAAATTTTGACTATAAATATTCATTATAAAGCTAAAAATATTTCCTACATCATAGTATTTTTTTATAATTTTTATACATTAAATAAATTAAATTATTTATGACATCATTATGATGCAGCGATGACCTCATTATTTAACGATTTTAATAAAATAAAAAGATAATGTAAAATACAAGGCTTACACTTGTCCAAAGACTATTGGATGGGTAGATTTGGAACCCTTATCTCCTTAGACACTAATTATATAAGTGTGGGACCTTTATAATCCGAAAAGCATTGTGTAATAATGTAACATTTCAATCTTTCCAAAAGAGCCCCTCCTCTCCACTTATAAAAGGCCCCCACCTCTCCCACCTTATTCACACCTTCAATCCATTTGGCTCGGCCAAACTCTGCCCAAATACTCTCCCAAATTCCCCCTCTTACTCCTAGAAGCCTCACATTGGGCAGAACTCTTCTCAAGGAAGCCTTTGTCTTAAATCAAAAAGAGTTACCCGATTTTGTGGTAATGTCTTCTCTAATGCTGTTTTGTTTTATTTTTCTTCTCCAACCCCCTAAACTCTTTTTATTAATTTCTTTTGTAACAACACCAGTATCCTCAATATACTAGGATGTTGTTATAAAAAGTATTCGAGCTACACTTACACACACCTGCATCTAATGGTTAAAGAACATACGGTTTCTGTGGATGGTGAATTTCTGCCTCACAAAACGATGATTGTTCAACACTCATATAACACCTTCAAAGGTGGCCATTAATATGTCACTATATTTATATATGATATATAATGTGTTTATGTTTTACTTATGCTTCTGTATTTCTCATTTATGGCATACTTTATGATTTCCATTATGGGTAAAACGCGATAATTTCATTTTAGGAAGTGCGGACTACCGCCCCCTCAAAGTGATTTGAATCGTTAATGCCATATGTGGGATGTATAAAGGATGGATTAAATGGTATTATACACTATATTATACTGTAACTATATTATAAATTTATATCATTATGATTCTGTTCCATTAAATACGAAATAGAAATGAAAGTAGCGTTCATGCGTACGTACGGCTTACCGTCTCCATGAACGGTGCATTTCATTTCTTACCTCTAAATGTTACGTGACATTATGAATGAATTTATATACTGGATATATATCATATATATGATATCTACATCATGAATATAATTCTGGATATAATGGATATTTCACCACATGAACAACTTGAAATTATAGGAAGTTTATTTTTGACTCAAGTACCAAAGATCGACAAAACGACCGTTATTAACTTAAATAATTACATAATGTTCATAACATGGTAATAAGTGATATAAAAAGGATAATGAAATTGAAAATGGTTCTTAATAAGGTATATATTAACTCTAGTTTATTATTCAGGAGGTTAAAGAACGGTTGAGTCAAGTCAGACACGAGGTAAGGGAATTTCTTAACCCAATTTCCATTCTTTGGGTTAATCTCCTACTTTCAAATTATGTCATGATATTATTATGTCTTATTTTGTATTTTTACTTTTTTATGTGTACCTATAGTGAATACACATAATAGATCTATTTTATTTTAAAAATGATCTTTTTAAGGACTTCGTCTCAATCTCCTTTCATTGAGGCATATTTGGTTTTATACACAACTTTCTTTTATACGGTGTATAAACCCCTTTGACTTTTACGTTTATTCAAAAGGAATCTTTTTTATATGAAGCGTTTTACTAAATGACAAAAAGGGAATGTTTTTCTTTCCATACTTATGCGGCGACAACGACTTCTCCGCCGCCGTGACCATTATTTGAGTTTCGGCTTCCTCTACAAGCCATCATTTTTTTTAATGAAAAATAAATACAAAGTTTTAACTTTCTTTTATTTTGGTATTGAAAATGGTTTTGAAAGCGTTTTTTATTATATCAATGTGTTGTATTTATATCTTGTGATTGAAATGTGGAAATGTTATGTTTCCTTTATGCATGTTTTATGTGATACGATTATGTTATGGTTTATGATATGTTTAAACCTATTCATATGAGGAATGCATTGGACTTAATAAGTGACGGGTGGAGCCCGCTATAGCTCCTCGATGCATCGGCAGGTCTCATGAGACAAACTAGTGTCTTGGAACGAGGCCTTGACAAAATCTTATTTGTGGTCTTGGCACGAGGCCTTGGCTACGTGGTTATGATAGTCTGGCATTATGCATTCCATCATTATGAAAGTGGTTATTGACATTGCATGTGATTATTCGACCAGTAGAATATCCATGTGAAGAAGTGAATGGCATTATCTCATTTTACTTTTGCCATATTATGTTGAAGTTCAAGTTTAAAAGGATTTTGTTTTAGTTATACATTGCCTTAAATGTTAATGTTTATTTATGAAAGCTTCCGCTACATTGTTAACCTTACTGAGCATCTGAGCTCACCCCTTTCAATGTTTTAATATTTTCCAGGATGTGAAGAAGTATTTTATGAATGACCTGCAGGGATAGTCCGAAGAGGATAGAAGTGTGGACTATGGAGACTATGTTATTATAGTTTTTCACTTTGTGATGTAATGTAACATTTATGAATGTATCTAGTGTTTCCAAGGCTACTAAACTAATCGGTCTTTCGAGACTTGATCTTTTGTGATCATGCCAATGTTACGAAGTAATGCACCGGCTCTGGGTAGCTGGGGTCGGGGCGTTACAGTTGGTATCAGAGGCAGTTTAGTACTAACCTTGGAAGCTAGATTTAGATAAACTCTGATTAGAGCACATAACCTGAAGATAGACTTTGAGGATTAGTATAGAAGAACTTCCTAGAATTTTGGTATTGTAGAGATTTTGTGAGTTTTCCGAGAAATACATCCCTGTCTGGATACGAGCAGGTAGAGGCGGCTCTGGCACAGATGTACCTAGGGGTAAAACCCGAAAACACCGCTTTGAGCTAGACTCGAACGGGAACTGGTGCACGACAACGGGCCTTGCTGCACTCTTGGTTACGACACTCCCGGGGGATATACTTAGGATAACTCTCATTTTCTTTACAAATCATTATGAAGGGTTTATGAGTATATACTTACTCAAAGAAAACAATTTTATGATTATGGATTATATCCATAAATAGTTCAATTTATGTTAAGTGTTTTATAAGTATTGGATTATGTATTTTGATTCATAAACTGATCTAGTTTATGCAATTGTTTAGAAATGGCGCCTAGTGGAAGAAATGGAAACCGTATCAATGCACGCACTCCATGTAGGGATTTCCCTCCTACTCAAGATAATTATTGTGGGGCTGGTGATGCAACTGGTTCCGATCAGCTAATCACCATACTGGGACAACTTACTCAGGTTATGAATAATAACCTTACTCGTATGGAGCACCCTGATCCGCAACGTGGAGGATCAATGCTAGACCGTTTCATGAGGCAACAACCAATAACCTTCAATGGGAGTACAAATCCTATAGTAGCTGAGCAATGGATAAATTCCTTAGAGAAAATATTCCATGCCTTGGGGAGTAGTGAAAGGGAGAAGGTTGTCATGGCAGTTTACCGCCTCACTGGAGATGCCGATCAGTGGTGGTCGCTGATTCAAATCACAAAGGAAGATGATGACGTATCGAATATGGAATGGAGGGAGTTCAAAGAGCTTTTCTTAGAAAAATACTTTCCTCGTGACCATCGAGCAGATATGGAAAGGCAATTTCTGAGTCTGAGGCAGAAGGAGGATGAGAATGTCGCAAAGTATGAGGCTAACTTTACAAGGTTAGCGAGGCATGCTGCCGATTATATACGTAACCTAAGGAGTAAGATTGATCGTTTCTTTGATGGGTTAAAACCATTTCTCCGTCGATCTTTAGTATCACAATCCTTCTCATCATACGAAGATATTGTCTCATGTGCTATCAAGACAGAAAAGGAATTCTCTAAGTCTTATGACAACAAAGTAAAGAAAGAGAAGAAGAGAACGGTGGAACAAGAGACAGATAAAGGGAAAAAGGGAAAGAAGTATTTTGCATTATGTGATAATTGTGGGAAGAATCACCCTGGTACTTGTCTAAAAGGAATGGGAGTTTGTTATAAATGTGGAGAAAAGGGTCACCAGGCTCGTGATTGCAAGGGAAAGAAAGAGGCTATCAAAGTTTAATGCTATAATTGTAGACAAATGGGTCATTATGCAAATGAATGTCCTAAGCGTCAGGGAAACTTACCTCAGAAAAGGCCAAGGGATCAAGGAAAATCTTATGTTGTTACTACAGTTGAAGCAGAATAACTAATGTATTGGTGCTTTTGGACTCATGGATTATATTTTGGTTATTAAAATAATGTGATATATATATATAAGGATTGTACTGCAGTACTTGTTTATTTCATTAAGGTTTTAATATGATGAAGGTAATTATATTTTTAGTATGTGAAAATAAGAGAAACTTTACTTTGTTTGGGGAATCTGATAAATTGATTTTGGAATTAAGAGACCTTTTAGAGAAAGTCTGGACAGAGGTATTTTGGATAAATATAATGGTTGGAGTGGATTAAGTTGATCTTTGGATAGTATTGTTTAAGGTTAAAAAATTTATGAAGATTATTTTTGGAATATTATGATACTATAGTTTTAGGAAAAGGACAACCTGCAGGGTGGGGAATAACCCGTCGCGTCGGACAAAGCTGCAGGAATCGAACCCACAACCATAGTGCGACAAGCCTTTATTTCCTACCACTAGCCTACAGGAAGTCCCTGGTTATTACAAAATAGTTTTACTAATCTAAATGGTATGTGTTAACACTTGGAACCTTATACAATTAGGATAAATAGAATATTTTTGAGTTCCGTTACCATTTGGAGTAAAAGTTGGGTTTGTGGTAAAAATTTATTAACGAACGAAAGTATACATAACAAGTATGTATATTCCCTTACATTCTTAGTAAATCTCCTCAATAAATTCCACAACATTATAAAAGGTAACTTAAAACAAAAATGTTGTCAGTTAACTTTTCCAACTGGGGATTTAATGACCATTTAACCAATCACAAGTTTGTGATTTTCTTGTGGTTAAACTTTCTCCTAATCCTGTTTTCTATAACTCTCCATCAGACCTTGATGGTTTGTTTCTCCTCCATATCCATATTTTCATATAATCCTACAATGGGCTATATCGGGTGACCTTTGTACTTATCTTGCTTTCTTTTAATGTTATATATTTATTAACCTTATTTCTGATGTGGGTTTTCCTCAAAGGTATTTTCTCTTTTCAACCTTTTATTTTCAAAGAAAAATTTCAAATTTTGAGGATGCAATTTATTGAAGGAGGGGAGAATGTAACACCCCGAGCTTCCACGATACGCTTCTCATTCAATAATGCAATAGCTTGCATTGTATGCAACTTCGAGTTCTAAAACACCGCGACTAATCAAAGTAGACGTTATGAATAGTAATAACCACCTTTTAAAATTATAGAAATTTTATATTTCAAAATGGACTTCATTTTTGTATTCGTAATATCGAAATTAGCCTATGTTGAATTTTTGGTATTTTTCTGAGAACTAATTTTTTAGGAATTGTGAAAAATACTTAAAAAAAACTTTTTTAATCAAAATAATTTATTGTGATAAATTATAATATTTAGTGGTTTTAAAGTATAATTAGAATATATTTTTACCATTTTATCCAATGGTGGTCATTATAATTAATTTAACATTGAAATTGGACATAAACAATTGCCAATCTTTTGATATAAATTGTTTCTTAAAACACGCTATTTGTTGTGACAGCGGGAATTAATTATAAAATTAATTAATGCAACTTATATTTTTGGAATTTTTTAAAATAGACATCATTTTTGAATTCGGAATATCAATTATAGCTTAGGGTGAAATTTTGGCATTGTTCTGAAAAACTTCAATTTTTGGTGAATAGTGAAACCACTAAGTGGTAGTTAAATAACTGATTTTTCGTTTAAATGAAATATTACCACTTTTGTGATTTGATTTTCAAAAATCCGACATACATGGTTGTCATTAAGAAGTAAAATGTGGTTCAATGAGATTAAAATAATTTTTTGGTGAATAGTAACTTTTAAGTTCTTAATCGCGATTAGAGGTAATTAATGTAGTTTAAGGTAAAAACAATGTTTTAATAATATGATATGAGCTTGACACTTGTCCTACTCCTATTGGATGAGTCATGGCCGACCAAGACAACCCATTGGTCAACTTGGGGACCCCATGGAGCCACTTTGGTTGGAAAATGACATTAATATATATTTATTTAATGTTAAAATTAAATTGACACAAACATGAGTTGTTTTACTAAAACAGTTTTTATATGGGGTTACACAAGTCCAAATTTTGACTATAAATATTCATTATAAAGCTAAAAAGATTTCCTACATCATAGTATTTTTTTTATAATTTTTAGACATTAAATAAATTAAATTATTTATGACATCATTATGATGCAGCGATGACCTCATTATTTAACGATTTTAATAAAATGAAAAGATAATGTAAAATCCAAGGCTTACACTTGTCCAAAGACTATTGGATGGGTATATTTCGAACCCTTATCTCCTTAGCCACGAATTATATAAGTGTGGGACCTTTATAATCTGAAAAGAATTGTGTAATAATGTAACATTTCAATCTTTCCAAAAGAGCCCCTCCTCTCCACTTATAAAAGGCCCCCACCTCTCCCACCTTATTCACACCTTCAAGCCATTTGGCTCGGCCAACCTCTGCCCAAATACTCTCCCAACTTCCCCCTATTACTCGTAGAAGCCTCACATTGTGTAGAACTCTTCTCAAGGAAGCCTTTGGCTCAAATCAAAAAGAGTTACCCGATTTTGTGGTAATGTCTTCTCTAATGTTGTTTTGTTTTATTTTTCTTCTCCAACCCCCTAAACTCTTTTTATTCATTTCTTTTGTAACCACACCAGTATCCTCAATATACTAGGATGTTGTTATAAAAATTATTCGAGCTACACTTACACACACCTACATCTAATGGTTAAAGAACATACGGTTTCTGTGGATGGCGAATTTCTGCCTCACGAAACGATGATTGTTCAACACTCATATAACACCTTCAAAGGTGGCCATTAAGATGTCACTATATTTATATATGATATATAATGTGTTTATGTTTTACTTATGCTTATGTATTTCTCATTTATGGAATACTTTATGATTTCCATTATGGGTAAAACGTGATAATTTCATTTTAGGAAGTGCGGACTACCGCCCCCTCAAAGTGATTTGAATCGTTAATGCCATATGTGGGATGTATAAAGGATGGATTAAATGGTATTATACACTATATTATACTGTAACTATATTATAAATTTATATCATTATGATTCCGTTCCATTAAATATGAAATAGAAATGAAAGTAGCGTTCATGCGTACGTACGGCTTACCGTCTCCATGAACGGTGCATTTCATTTCTTACCTCTAAATGTTACGTGACATTATGAATGAATGTATATACTGGATATATATCATATATATGATATCTACATCATGAATATAATTCTGGATATAATGGATATTTTACCACATGAACAACTTGAAATTATAGGAAGTTTATTTTTGACTCAAGTACCAAAGATCGACAAAACGACCGTTATTAACTTAAATAATTACATAATGTTCATAACATGGTAATAAGTGATATAAAAAGGATAATGAAATTGAAAATGGTTCTTAATAAGGTATATATTAACTCTAGTTTATTATTCAGGGGGTTAAAGAACGGTTGAGTCAAGTCAGACACGAGGTAAGGGAATTTCTTAACCCAATTTCCATTCTTTGGGTTAATCTCCTACTTTCAAATTATGTCATGATATTATTATGTCTTATTTTGTATTTTTACTTTTTTATGTGTACCTATAGTGAATACACATAATAGATCTATTTTATTTTAAAAATGATCTTTTTAAGGACTTCGTCTCAATCTCCTTTCATTGAGGCATATTTGGTTTTATACACAACTTTCTTTTATACGGTGTATAAACCCCTTTGACTTTTACGTTTATTCAAAAGGAATCTTTTTTATATGAAGAGTTTTACTAAATGACAAAAAGGGAATGTTTTTCTTTCCATACTTATGCGGTGACAACGACTTCTCCGCCGCCGTGACCATTATTTGAGTTTCGGCTTCCTCTACAAGCCATCATTTTTTTTAATGAAAAATAAATACAAAGTTTTAACTTTCTTTTATTTTGGTATTGAAAATGGTTTTGAAAGCGTTTTTTATTATATCAATGTGTTGTATTTATATCTTGTGATTGAAATGTGGAAATGTTATGTTTCCTTTATGCATGTTTTATGTGATACGATTATGTTATGGTTTATGATATGTTTAAACCTATTCATATGAGGAATGCATTGGACTTAATAAGTGACGGGTGGAGCCCGCTATAGCTCCTCGATGCATCGGCAGGTCTCATGAGACAAACTAGTGTCTTGGCACGAGGCCTTGACAAAATCTTATTTGTGGTCTTGGCACGAGGCCTTGGCTACGTGGTTATGATAGTCTGGAATTATGCATTCCATCATTATGAAAGTGGTTATTGACATTGCATGTGATTATTCGACCAGTAGAATATCCATGTGAATAAGTGAATGGCATTATCTCATTTTACTTTTGCCATATTATGTTGAAGTTCAAGTTTAAAAGGCTTTTGTTTTAGTTATAGATTGCCTTAAATGTTAATGTTTATTTATGAAAGCTTTCGCTATATTGTTAACCTTACTGAGCATCTGAGCTCACCCCTTTCAATGTTTTAATATTTTCCAGGATGTGAAGAAGTATTTTATGAATGACCTGCAGGGATAGTCCAAAGAGGATAGAAGTGTGGACTATGGAGACTATGTTATTATAGTTTTTCACTTTGTGATGTAATGTAACATTTATGAATGTATCTAGTGTTTCCAAGGCTACTAAACTAATCGGTCTTTCGAGACTTGATCTTTTGTGATCATGCCAATGTTACGAAGTAATGCACCGGCTCTAGGTAGCTGGGGTCGGGGCGTTACATTATAACTCACACAACTAAGGATAAATAAGGATACAAGAAAAAAGTAAAAACATCTAGTAGATAGGGTGTGTACAAAAAGTAAAAGGGGCCAGAATACAAGCCCAACTGTAAAGTATAAGAAAAACTAAAAAGTATAAGTAAAACTGAGTACAACTCCTATGAACACCCTTCCAGGACTCCTACCTGAAGGGTAGTTACAACTCTCAAACGGTCATCTCTGCGGTATTCCTCGTCTATGGTCCACCTCTAAGCGACCTCCAGTCTTGGTACCCTCGTCCTCAGTCAGCGTTATCCGTGGTCTGCACCATACACAATAAGGTGCAGGCGTAGCCTGTGTAGGGGTGAGTATAACGATACTCAATAGGGACCTCGAGACCCTCGAAGGTCTCCAAAAATTCACAAAGGATAAACCTCAAAACATGAAAACAACTCACAACCCTACTTAGGTTGTCGAGTAAACCCATCTCGATCATGAGGAAACATGAGGCCCAACTCAAAAGACCAAAGACGAACTGTTACTTGAAGGAAAGAATATCACAAAGATAAATACCCAGCTCACACAAAGTATACAATTCTAAGAAACAAAATTATGAAGTAGACCCACATAGGATCGTTGTTGAAGTTGATAGCCACCCATAGGATTCACTAGGGACATAAACAAGTAACATTTTGAACACTTCGGCTGCTAGAGAACTCCTCCTATATTGAGTACAGTGGGTTTGCCGTATCACACGAAGGTTCTTCTTACTAACCTCGGACTACTGAGGCACTCCTCCTATCAAGTATCGTTGGTCTTCCACGTCACATAGAGGCGCTCCACACTAGGGGTTTGTCGCGTCACACAGAGGTGCTCCCCCTTCTGGCCAGCTGCGTTTCTCCTCCTGTCGAGTACCATGGGTCTGCCAAGTCACACAAAGGTGCTCCCCACCATGGGTTTACCACGTCACACAAAGGCGCTCCCCACTGGGCCAATCGAGTCACTCTGAGTCGAAACGGTCATCAGTCATCAAGTATCAGCCGGTCGTAGGGTTCTATACGTATCGCGCTTGGGAAAACCGCTCCCCAAGCCGTAGGTCATACGTCAACCACCCTGAAGTTCCATGAAAAAGTATCCCAATGGTCTATCATGTCAAAAGGGACCCAATGAAATAGACGGCGCATCAATCAGATGCCCGGTCTGTAAGTTATTATTGTTTCCACTCTGAGGGCCCAATTGGATTCAAGATCTCATCCAACCCATCTATACTCCAACTTTATCCAAAACTCAAGTATAGTATATAAAAAGTATTTTCTTGATCCAAGGATTCTGTCACTGTAGACGGTTCATCAAACGGATGTCTGGTTCTCATGTTATGGCCAAAAAGGTAATACTCGTCCTAGATGGGCCCGGGACCAGTCCGACCCAGTCGGACCGACCCGGTTAGGGTCGACCCAACCTGGTCGGGGTCTAGCCCGGATGTCCTGGGCCTCGACGGGCCTGGCCCGCTGGGTCGTAGTTTGGCCCGACCCGCATAGGGGGCGGCCTGGCCCAGCCCGTAAAGGATGCGAGCTGTTAGCGCGGCCCACTGAGTGGATCATGGTGCGGCTCACTATGAGACATCGCGGTGTGGCCCGCAGTGTGGCCTCGCAGTTACGCCCATGGTGTAGCTGGAGGTGCTTCCTGGCTGGCACGCAGGACCACTTGACGGTCCCACATGGTGTGCCTCGTCTGGCCGGAATGGTCGGCCGATTTTCCTTCCAGCAGCGCGACGGCACCGCTGTCCACCTACTGTCAGTCAGGTGTCGGCCGTCGTCTGCCTCCACCGTAGCCAAGCAGTTGTGGCCTCCTACTCCACTAGCAGTGCGGACGTGCATCGCCGCTCCACCACGCGGTCGTCCGACTGTCGGCCGCCATACTGCTCCACTGCAGCCAACGGGTCGCAGCCTCCTCTTCAACCGGCGATACGGACACGCGCTGCCCTTCCTTCATCAAGGCCGGCCGGGTGCCGGTCGTTTTCTTCTTCCATGAGCCACTACAGCTTCATTCCAAGCCCAAAAAATTATACGATCGCATATTTTCGATCCTTATGTAGAGGCTTCATGTACATATATTGAACTCAGCAAAAATCCGTATTTCCATCACCATTAGGGGGTGGAAGAACACCCGAATAACACATGAAGAAATAAAAGGAAGAGAAGCAAGGTTAATGTGTGGGACGATGACCATGTTCATTTTGCCATCATCATCATGAATTTAGGACATGAATATTCAATAAAATAAATTCAATGTGTAAAAACCCCTACCTCAATTGTTCGTTGGAGGTGGTGTGAGGAAGAAAGATGTATTCGATGAAGAACGTCAGTGTTCGTTACTTCTGCAAGATGCTTCTGGTCTAGTCTCAGGGTCAGTTTCTCTTTGTTTTATGGGGGGTGGTTCTTCGTTGGAGAAATCTCTTCCCAGTTCTCCAAGGTTCTCCCAACTATTATTTGCCAACAATTTCCAACCAGGAAATGAGGAGCCAACATATTTTAAAATACGTTTATCAAGTTAATTAAGGTTGCCACAATTAATTTGGTTATGTTGGAACATTAAATTTGGTACAATTAAATGGCACATTAAATTGAATTACGTTGGTACAATTGAATGACACATTAAATTGAATTCATATTGGCACAATTGAATGGGAGGATTCCAAGGAATTTCCCCACATTAAAGAAGGGTTAGGGTGGTCCCCACCACTAAAATTTAAAAAGGAGGTTTCAAACTCAGGTGGTCCCCACCTTCATAACTCAAATGGATGTTTCAATAAGAAAAATAAAATAAAGATGTTTTATTTTATTTTCATTCTTTTAATGCACCCACAAAAAGTCCAAAAAGTAACTTTCACTCTCGACCTACTGTGGTCAAGGTGAAGGTATCCTTAAACAAATATCAGCATTGTGAGTTCAATGGTGTCCTCAGATTTCAATTCTGAGCACTGGTTCAAAAGTTACAAAAACATGCTCACATGTTTACTGAATGTACCTGAAAAAAGTTCATAAATTCATTTCAGGCACTCCGGGCCTTGGAATCATGCGCTGTCAATTTTCACAGACTCATAAAATTTCCATATAATTTAAAAAAATACATGGAAAAATCCGGGTCTTTATAATATATCATTTATACTTACGGTATTTTACATTGGAAGTTATATGATTGATTGAAAAAATTATTATTAATCTGTATTTTTTACTCAATATGAGAATTTTTTGATAAGGCATATTGTCCATGAATCAAATCAATAATTATATATATGAGGAATATTTGGACATTAATATATGGGTGGGGTCCAATTATAGATATCCTCTCAATGCATTAGTAGTCTGATGAGATTAATTAGTTAGCTAACCTTAGTTAATTGGGTTTTTGGTGTATACCTACCCATTATTTTTAAACTGTCATGTGAAAGATATTAACAATAGAGGTATAATGATTCCTGAGATCATGGAATCCAATAATTAAGAATTTCATTCATTAATAAATTTATTTTTTATTATCCATGATATTTTTTAAATGATATTATCTTTGGATGAATTTTATTCTCATTTTATTGATTAAATGGAATGTATTTTTAGTTATTTACCTTTACATGTTGATTATGAGTTATCTAATCATGATAGTCAAGTTATTGATTAAATGGTACATGTGTTCAAATATTTACCTTTCTATATTAATTATTCATTATTGATTATTCTTTTATTTACTCATGATATATTCCACTTTATGTAAACCTTACTGATCATTTGATCTCACCCTTATTTTGTTTCATTTTCCAAGAATCTAGGAAGTGTACTATGAAAGATATGTAAGGATATTCTAGAGGAAATAATGATACTCTCAAAAAAATTATGTTGTGATTTTTGTATTCAAATTTAATATGGTTATCATGTACGTATCTATTTTACCAATATTATTAAACTACTTGGTCCATTGGGATGTCATTACTTTTATTTAGTGAAAATGTAATAATGTAAACATTGGATATGGGTTATTGGGTTCAGGGTTACTATAGTTGGTATTATAGAAATTTTAATAGAAATATTGAGAACTAGATTTTGGAAAACATATATTAAGGAACATAACCCTATGATAGAATTTGAGGTTAAGTATAGAATATCATTATAAAGCATTGGTAAGGTAGAGATTACATAGTTTTTCCTTGCAATACATCCCTGTATGGATACTAAAAGTGCATGTGGTTTTGGAAAAGATGTACCTAGGGTTAATAACTCCAAAAAAAATCATGTTGGGATTGAATTGAGCATTACCTAGTACATGAATATATGCCTTACTATGAACTTGTTGTGATACTCTCAAGGGATATTATTTAGATAATTCACATTTTCAGTATAAACCATTATTAATAATTTAAATGGATGATGGAAATGAATTACCTAGGTTAAACCTAAGGCATATTAGGCTTAAAATAATGTGTCTTGATTTAGACATCCTATAAATGATTCTTCATAATTATGTGGTTTCCCATTATGATTATTATTTCTCACACTATAATTTTTTGTTTTAGTCAATGGATGGAACCCAAAGGAATCGTTTTAGCATTGAATATGAAGGAAAATGTGATAAATATGAGAAAATTTATGGGATGATGACAGAGGTAAAAGATATCACGATTATCCATATCATTTATCCCAAAATATGATTAACAACCTATACATTAACCAACTCCCAGACTCACCAAATAAGAGAATGATTGAATTCTTTAAGAGCTCGAGTAGTAGAGACCATGGAGAAAAGAAGGCTTGATTTCCTTCATGTCAAAAATGTGGCAAGAGACACCAAGAAAAGTTCCTTAAAGGAATGAGAAAATGTTTTATGTGTGGAAAATAAGGAAATAAAGTAATGAATTGTCAATAAAAAATGAAGAGTACGATGGAAGGAAATAAATTTCATCCTAGGGATCCATTTACAGTTTTTTGACTTAAATATGGGGAATCTAGGCATTATCTAAGTTAATGCCATCTTCTAAAGGATAATCCCTAGACCAAGGAAGGACCTGTTTTGAAATAAATCAGTAAAATTATTTATGTATTGAGATTCAATAATTATATTTTAGAAGTACTTTTTTATCAATATTATTTTGGTTATAAAAATCATGAAACATCTAATGATTTTGTAAAATTTAAGAAGCGTATATGTCTTCATTAAATTAAGAGTTATGAATACAATCATGGTTTTGTGAGTATAAAGTTGATAATAATTTAAAATTATTAAATACCCCTTTTGAAAATTTGGGTAGTATTAATATAACATGATTAAGGATAATTTTAGAAAAAATTTATAGGAATACAACCCATTGGTTTAGTATATGAAAAAATTATTTGTGGAAGAATGCTTTTACTTAATATTGAAGGTATTGGTAACCTTTAAGGTTTATATTTTCTTGATATTACCTTTTAGTTTTATTGATTAATGTATTATATTGTATAACTTTTCCTAACCATATTGTCTTTGGAAAATATTTAAAAATAGGTAGAAAGACTTGTCACACTTTTATGGAACTTATATTATGTTAAAATACAATTTTAGTGATTCATGAATAAAAATTCATTTTGATATTAATTTCTTGGATTAAGAGATAAAGTGGAAATTGATTGAAGCACCAAAAAAGGATGAAATTTTTCATATGAAATAAAAAGATATCAAGTAATTATATTTCCTTATATACTTAGACAGTAAAACAATTCCTCAACTTTAGGAAAATGACCTTGAAATAAAAAAGTTATCTTGTTTCCTTCCTATATGATGAATCTGTAATGTCCCTGAATTTTGATGTAATTTTTTTTTAATTATATGGAATTATTTCGAGATCACAGAATATAACAACGCGTGAATCTGAGGCCCGGAGTGCCCAGAATGATTCGTCAAAGTTTTGTTAAGATTTAATTAGTGTGCATAAGTAGTTTTCCTAAAAAAGTGGAATAACTCTTAAACGGTTTCCCGAATCAGAAATCCAAAAGCACTGTTGCGTTTAGGATGGTGGGTTTATCCTAGGCGTGACTTAATTTTAGTCGGGGTGGGCCTCTTGTGACAAAACCCAAAAATGGAATAACCATAAATAAAATTATTAAATAAAATTATTTTATTTTTCAAATGCTTATAACTCATGAACAGTCACTTGGATTGAAAGTATAAGACCGTTGTTGAACTTGTGAGGGTATAATTCCCTTAGGCTGATACTAACATTGGCCGGCACGGGCCACAGTGAAAGTTATTTTTTGGCTGTAAATAAAATAATTAAGTGACAATTATTTTATTGTAAAATCCATAACTTCTAAATGGTAACTCAGATTGAAAATTTGAGGGTACTATTGAGTTCGTTGAGGAATTTTCTCCTTAGGCGGAGCCTAACCTCGACCGACTTAGGTTGAGGGTGAACGTTATTAATTTATTGAACTTTTTTTCAGGTACGTTCAGTAAACGCGTGAGCGGTGTTTTCTAACTTTTGAACCAGTGCTCGAATTAAAAATCCAAGGGAAGCATAGAATCTACAGCAATAGGATTCACTTAAGATAGAATTTACTTTGACCATAGTAGGTCTGGAGAAAAAGTTAAGTTTTGTGACTTTTTAAAAGAAAAGAAATAAAATTATTTTATTATTTTATTTTCTTCCATATCCTCCAACGGACAAGAGGTGTGTGGAGCCATCGTTGTGTCAAGCCAATAAATGGCTTGACCTACCAACCCTAAGTAATGACGTCATTGGGGAATTAGGAAGGCTCCTAATTTATGAGCCCCCATTAATTTCTCACATCGTTACTTACCCTCCCCCTCTCCTATATATATGCAGCTTGGGGGTAGTACCGGCACAGCTTCACCATGAAACGAAGTGCTAAAGGATCGTCGTGACGCCGGACCCTTAGAGGATGGAGCTGATCCCAGTGGGAGGTGACGGGTGACACCAAACCATGAACCGAAGGGCAACATATGAGTGGCGTCATCGGGAACCTGTTGCGGGGATGAAGAACACAACCCACCTTCAAGCGTGGATGTTCTCCAACAGGTTTACAAGGTAGGGGTTGTGTTGATGGATTTTTTTCCCCGCATTTCATTATAAAATGATAAGAACGGATCTGTAAGAACTTGGGTTTTTATAACAGGTCAAAATCCAAACCCTGTTTGAACTTTTTATTTGTTTCTGTGGTAACTTGAAAAAATCTGGGAAGTTTAGGAAATTTCAAAACTAAACACTGTGCACTTTAAAAGTACACTTCGTGTATAGGTTAGGGGATTATCGTTCATGTGCTCACCGAGTACATATCGTGAGATGTGTAACGCCCCAACCCGAGTTACCTAGAGTCGGTGCATTATTACATAACATTGGCATGATCACAAGAAATATCAAATCTCGAAAGACCGATTGGTTTAGTAGCCTTGGAAACACTAGATATATTCATAAAGTTTTACATTACATCATAAAGTGAAAAACTACTACAACGACATAGTATCCATATTCCACACTCATATCCCCGGATACTATCCCTGCAGGTCATTCATAAATTACTTCTTCACATCCTGGGAAAAATAAAACATAGAAAAGGGGTGAGCTCAAATGCCCAGTAAGGATAACAATATAGCGGAAACTTTCATAAATAAGAATAAACATTTAAGGCAATGTATAGCTTAAAACAAAAGCCTTTTAAACTTGAACTTCAACATAGTATGGCAAAGATAAAATGAAATAATTCCATTTAATTATTCACATGGATATTATACTAATCGAATAATCACATGCAATATCAATAACCACTTTCATAATGATGGAATGCATAATTCCAAACTATCATAACCACATAGCCAAGGCCTCGTGCCAAGACTACAAATAAAATTTTGCCAAGGCCTTGTACCAAGACACTAGTTTGTTTCATGAGACCTACCGATGCATCGAGGAGCTATAGCGGGCTCCACCCGTCACATATTAAGTCTAATGCATTCCCATATGAAAAGGTTTAAACATAACATAAACATTCATATTAAAACTAGCATATGAAATGTCAATATTTTCACCATAAACCATGAATGGTATAAAAATAGCACATCCACAGTCAAACATATCACAAAACCGTCAATATAATATAGAAGTTTTGTATCATAATAAATCAACTTCAAATAAGATTAAAATCTATCAAAGGATGTTGACATAGATGAAATCAAAACTATTTGAGAGAAATATCTCTTTTCTCGAAATCATTGAAAAATCACACATTTATAAAGGAAGTAATTTAAAAGAGATTTTTGAATCAAAGTGTCCCATGCCACTTTGAAATTTTTTAAAAGAAATATCATTTCAAAACCTTCATGTCCATATAAAAAAATCCTTAAAATCATTTTGAAAACATGGACATTAATTAAAAATATTTAGAAAGATAAATCTTTAAAACATTTAAAATTATGATCTTGATAAAGAGTACCTTTCAAAAATTCTTAAAATATTCATTTTGAAATCATTTAAAAGTCACATAATTATAAAATAAAACATTTAATTTGAAAATATTCTTATAAGCTTGTAAGGGAAGCTTTGATGATTTTATAACGGCGGTAAATAGCCGCACCCGCCGTATAAGTTAAAAAAACATTCTTACCTTAAATTTTTTGAAAGGTAAAAAGTGCCTTGTTTGGAAAACGACGGAAAGATTCCTTTAAAAACACATAAGGGTATAAATGACTTTCACCCATATTCTTTTTAAATAGTAAAAATGTTTTGAAATACATTTTGAAGAAACATGGATGTGGATGATAAAGAGATCCCAGTAGATAATTGCGTATAAACAACCTTGGATAATGAAGAGATTGTGAAATAAACCCTTACCATGTACTTTTCCTTGGTTGAGGGTAGGTTAAACTCCTGTATAATGGTGAAATAATTGTTATTAAATTATACAAGAATCATATATATTAATATGATATCATATATGATCTTTTAATATTTCTTTGTTAATAATATCCTAGTATTATCGTCGTTTCGGGTGTTAACTTACTCGTTTTCTTTTATATGTTTTGTTACATAAGCCATGTTTGTAATAGTTAGGTTGTATATTTTTCATATTCAGAATGATATCAAGTCCTTAAACATTATTTTTAAATCATCAAATGATAATTATACTTGAATGGATATGATGGAGAATGAATCGCATCCCGTTCGTGGAGACGGTAGTCCGTACGTACGCACGAGCGACAATATCATTCTTTTGATATTAAAATAATATATAATTGGATAGTATATCATATATAAAGAATCATTATCATGTTATATTTCTTATTTACATGAGTTACACATCATTATTATACTCATCCAAATAATAATATATTGAATAGCAATTACACCACGACGTGGAGACGGTAAGCCGTACGTATGCACGTATGGTGACATGTTATTCAAAGGGTGGATAGAATACTGAATATGGTTGTACAATATTTATAATAACATCACAGTATATATAAGATACTGGAGTTATTATTTTAGAATGGTAATAACAAAGAAAGAATAAGTGGAAGAAGAAATGAATTTGAAAAAGGGTGGTGAAAACATTACCTCTTCTTCGGGTTCTTCCTTTTGATTTGATCAAAAGGGATCCTTAGGTTGGCTTTCTGATCAAACTAAGGCCTCTAGGTTGTAGTGAGGGAAGTTTAGAGAGTATTTGGGCAGATTTTGTCTGAACCAAAAGGCTTTTAAGGTGTGAAGTAATGAGAAGGAGGAGTGCCCTTTTATAAGAGGGGTGAGGGGCACCTTTGGAAAAGCTAGAAATATTAATTTATAATAAATTCATATTCGGTTTCTAATGGATCCAAAGTTGATTATTAAAAGTTTAAGGTGGGGATAGGTCTAAAACCATTAAACCAATAGAATTTAGACAGGTTTGGGTTACTATATTAACCTTATCTTTTAGTTTTAACTCTTAGTTAATTAGTTTGACATTTACCATGTCACTTTGTATTTTTATATTATATAGTTAATAAATTTACTATATACATCCAAGAGACCCCCAAGTGTTCCATTAATTATACACCTATCATGATATAAGTCTCTTGGCCGAACCTTAGATTTTTAGGAATTTAATATCAATTAATAATAGAATATTTGTTTTAAAAACTCTTTTATGTCAATTTTGACACTATTCAATAGTTGATTTTTGTGAAACTCATAATAGAATTATTACTTAGGAAAAATTAAATTAAATCAATACTAATATGTCATATTATCATAGAAAATTATTTTAATTCATAAAAAGTCTCAAATTATATTTATTGGGGTATTTATAATATCAATTATTTTAATTTTTCACTATTATGGTAATTACTGCATTATCATTGTGTCATTAATAAATTAAATTATTTAATGTCTAAAAATTATAAATGAACTATCATTATGTAGTAAATATTATTATATTTCTAATGAATATTTACAATCGAATTTATCTTATGTATAACCCTATATTAAAAATGTTTTAGTAAATAAACTTTGATTTTAACTCTTTTAACTCTTCTTTAAATTAAATAATAATAAATGTCCTAATCTAATCCAAGTGGATCTAAATGATAATATTTTATTCCTAAAGTTGTTTTTGGTCGAGATACACTTGTCCAATAGAATTAGGACATGTGTTAGGGTAATATTAATGTCATTTTTACCCTTAATTACCCTATTTACTTTTAACCGTGGTAAATAAAAGTAAAAAGTTACTATTCACCAAAACTTATTTTCATCTCATTGAACCACATTTTACTTCTTGATATTAACTGTGTCTCTCGGATTTTCTAAATTCTATTCACAGAAGCGGTAAAATTAAGTTTTATGAAAAAATCAGTTTTTTTTAACTACCACATAGTAGTTTCACTATTCATCAAAAATTGAAGTTTTTCAGAACAATGCCAAAATTTCACCCTAAGCTATAATTGATATTCCAAATTCAAAAATGATGTCTATTTTACAAAATTCCAAACATATAAGTTTCATTAATTAATTTTATAATTAATTCCCACTGTCACAACAAATAGCGTGTTTTTAAGAAACAATATATATCAAAAGATTGACAATTGTTTAGGTCCAATTTCAAAGTGAAATTAATTATAATGAACACCATTGGATAAATTGGTAAAAATATATTCTAATTATACTTTAAAACCACTAAAATTCATAACTTATCACTATTAATTATTTTTATTAAAAAAGTTATTTTTAATTAAAATTTAGTAATTTTCACTATTCATCAAAATATTAAAGTTATCCGAAATGTACCAAAATTTCACCCTAGGCTAATTTTGATATTCCGAATCCAAAAATGAAGTCCATTTTGAGATATATAATTTATAAAATTTAAAAAAGTAGGTATTACTATTCATAACGGCTAGTTTGGTAAGTCATGGTGTGCTTTAACTCGGTGTTGCGAGTAGTGCAAGTTATTGAATTATTTTGAAGAAATAACGCACTATGAAATATTGGGGTGTTACATTATCTCCTCCTTAAATAAATTGCATCCTCGCAATTTGAAATTGTTGTTCGAAAATAAAAGGTTGAAAATAAAAAATATCTTTGTGGGAAAACCCACATCAGAAATTGGGTTACTAAAATTTAGTCTTAATATGAGGAAAAGAGAAATGAAAGGGTCACCACCAAATTATGATCTCAATTAGGAGAAAATTTGTGGAAATTAGAGACATATAATTGGAGAAAAAACATAAATATTTATAGTTAGTGATTGAGGTCATCAATCACAAACAAGTGTAAAATTGAGGTCCTTAAATTCATCAATCTATGATGATTTGAAATACCCTCAGTTCAACAAAACATAGGGTATTAGGATAAAACATTTTTGGTTTTAGGATTCCTTAAATAAAGTATAAGAATTAATTTCTTCATAGAATAAGAGAAGAAGAAAAAATATATTCTTGACAAGTAAAGTTCCATCCTTTAACTAATTTCTACCACAGACTCATCTTTCACTCTAAAAGATAATAGGACTTAAAAATAATATTCTATTTATCCTATTTGTATAGGGTTAAAAAATGAATTTATAATTCCTCTAGCAGAACCATTAAAAAATGACATTATTCAATCCAGGACATCACGTGGGTCAGTGGTAGGTGATACACCCTTGTCGCCCTTCGGTTGTGGGTTCAAGTCTCGGAGCCTTGCCGGACGCGACGAGTTTCTGCCCAACCTCCAAGTTGTCCTTTTATGGCAATACAAAATAATCCAAACTAGAACTATCCAAAATACTTTAGTCCAAAATTTATAAGGAAGGTAAACACAATAAAGATCCTTTTTTCCGCATAATAACATGTGAACACCTTCATCATGTATTCTTTTAAAACACTACAACATCCTGAATTACCATAAAACCTTATTGATTACATTCATGATCCCTTATTCCTTAAAGAATAATAGATATACTCCTTCAATCCAAAAATGTTTTAAACCCAAACAATGATGGAATATACAAATCATTAATCAGTTTCAAGGTAGTCGAGAATATCCAATATAATTTATCCAAATCAATCATGTATTATTCCAAAATAACTACCTCGGTATCAGAATTATATTATGGTTTATCATTCTCTCAACCATATATTTTCCAAAAATTTATCCTGCTATGGAGTCAATTTTCTTTGTTCCACACAATCTCAAGTCCTTAATGAAATAGTACTGTAGTACAATCCTTATATACTCCATAATTATTATAACAAGTACATTGTTGATACAACACTTAATTGACATAATCAACATAAGAACTATAATCATTCCTCTTCATCTATGGTAGTATCATAACTTGATTATTATCCAATAGCATCATTTGCGGCATAGTCTGATGACTGGGACATAGGTTCGCGTAGTGTCCAAACTCCTTGCAAATGAAGCATTGTACATTTGAAACCATTTTCTTACCCTTGCAGTCACGTACTTTGTGCCCTTTTCCTCCACACTTATAACAAACTACCATTCCTATCAGGCAAGTTCCAGGGTGTTTCTTCCCACAGTTATCACATATGGGAAAATTCTTCTTTTCCCTCTTCCCTTTATCCATCTTTATCTCTTACATCCTTTTATTCTCTTGCTTCCCTTCAAAGCCATAGGACTCAGTAAACTCTTTACTAATCTTATCAACACATGATATTATTTCTTCATATGATGATAATACATGGGAGACTATTTCTCTTATAAATTCTGGCTTAAGACCATGAAAGATATGATCCTTCTTTCTCTTTAGATCATGTGCATTGCTGGAGTTCTCATTCCTTCTAATGGTCTCCATTTCTAAACAATGGAATACACTAGATTAGTTTATGAATAAAAATACCTAATCCCAAACTTGTAAAACCCATAACATAAATTAAATAGTTTATGGATATAATCCATAATCATAAAAATATCTCCTTTAAGGAAGTATATACTCATAAACCCTTCATAATGGTTTGTAAATAAAATGAGAATTATCCTAAGTATATCCCCTGGGAGTGTCGTAACCAAGAGTGCAGCAAGGCCAGTTGTCGTGCACCAGTTCCCGTTCGAGTCTAGCTCAAAGCGGTGTTTTCGGGTTTTACCCCTAGGTACATCTGTGCCAGAGCCGCCTCTACCTGCTCGTATCCAGACAGGGATGTATTGCTCGGAAAACTCACAAAATCTCTACAATACCAAAATTCTAGGAAGTTATTCTATATCAAACCTCAAATTCTATCTTAAATCTATGTGCTCTAATCAGAGTTTATCTAAATATAGCTTCCAATGTTTGTACTAAACTTCCTCTGATACCAACTGTAACGCCCCGACCCCAGTTACCTAGAGTCGGTGCATTATTACATAACATTGGCATGATCACAAGAAAGATCAAATCTCGAAAGACTGATTGGTTTAGTAGCCTTGGAAACACTAGATATATTCATAAAGTTTTACATTACATCATAAAGTGAAAAACTACTACAACAACATAGTCTCCATATTCCACACTCATATCCCCACATACTATCCCTGCAGGTCATTCATAAATTACTTCTTCACATCCTGGGAAAAATAAAACATAGAAAAGGGGTGAGCTCAATTGCCCAGTAAGGATAACAATATAGCGGAAACTTTCATAAATAAGAATAAACATTTAAGGCAATGTATAACTTAAAACAAAAGCTTTTTAAACTTGAACTTCAACATAGTATGGAAAAGATAAAATGAAATAATTCTATTTACTTATTCACATGGATATTCTACTAATCGAATAATCACATGAAATATCAATAACCACTTTCATAATGATGGAATGCATAATGCCAGACTATCATAACCACATAGCCAAGGCCTCGTGCCAAGACTACAAATAAAATTTTTCCAAGGCCCTGTGACAAGACACTAGTTTGTCTCATGAGACCTACCGATGCATCAAGGAGCTATAGCGGGCTCCACCTGTCACATATTAAGTCCAATTCATTCCCATATGAAAAGCTTTAAACAGAACATAAACATTCGTATTAAAACTAGCATACGAAATGTCAATATTTTCACCATAAACCATGAATGGTATAAAAATATCACATCCACAGTCAAACATATCACAAAACGTTCAATATAATATAGAATTTTTGTATCATAATAAATCAACTTCAAATAATCTTAAAATCCATCAAAGGATGTTTACATAGATGAAATCAAAACTATTTGAGAGAAATATCTCTTTTCTCAAAATCATTGAAAAGTCACACATTTATAAAGGAAGTAATTTAAAATAGATTTTTGAATAAAAGTGTCCCATGCCACTTTGAAACTTTTGAAAATAAATATCATTTCAAAACCTTCATTTCCATATAAATAAATCCTTAAAATCATTTTGAAAACATGGACATTAATTAAAAATATTTAGAAAGATAAATCTTTAAAACATTTAAAATTATGATCTTGATAAAGAGTAACTTTCATAAATTCTTAAAATATTCATTTTGAAATCATTTAAAAGTCACATAATTATAAAATAAAACATTTACTTTGAAAATATTCTTATAATCTTTTAAGGGAAGCTTTGATGATTTTATAACGGCGGTAAATAGCCGGACCCGCCTTATAAGTTAAAAAAACATTCTTACCTTAAATTTGTCAAAAGGTAAAAAGTGCCTTGTTTGGAAAACGACGGAAATATTCCTTTAAAAACACATAAGGGTATAAATGACTTTCACCCATATTCTTTGTAAATAGTAAAAAAAATTGAAATACATTTCGAAGGAACATGGATGTGGATGATAAAGAGATCCTAGTAGATAATTGTGTATAAACAACCTCGGATAATGAAGAGATTGTAAAATAAACCCTTACCTTGTACTTTTCCTTGGTTGAGGGTAGGTTAACCTCCTGTATAATGGTGAAATAATTTTTATTAAATTATACAAGAATCATATATATTAATATGATATCAAATATGATCTTTTATCATTTCTTTGTTAATAATATCCTAGTATTATCGTCGTTTCGGGTGTTAACTTACTCGTTTTCTTTTATATGTTTTGTTACGTAAGCCATGTTTGTAATGGTTAGGTTGTGTATTTTTCATATTCATAATGATATCAAGTCCTTAAACATTATTTTTAAATCATAAAATGATAATTATACTTTAATGGATATGATGGAGAATGAATCTCATCGCGTTCGTGGAGACAGTAGTCCGTACGTACTCACGAGCGACAATATCATTCTTTTGATATTAAAATAATATATAATTGGATATTATATCATATATACAGAATCATTATCATGTTATATTTATTATTTATCTGAGTTACACATCATTATTATACCAATCCAAATAATAATATATTGAATAACAATTACACCACGACGTGGAGACGGTAAGCCATACATACGCATGTATGGTGACATGTTATTCAAAGGGTGGATAGAATACTGAATATGGTTGTACCATATTTATAATAACATCACAGTATATATAAGATACTGGAGTTATTATTTTATAATGTTAATAACAAAGAAATAAGAAGTGGAAGAAGAAATGATTTTGAAAAAGGGTGGTGAAAACATTACCTCTTCTCTGGGTTCTTCCTTTTGATTTGATCAAAAGGGCTCCTTAGGTTGGATTTATGATCAAACTAATGCCTCTAGGTTGTAGTGAGGGAAGTTGAGAGAGTATGTGGGCAGATTTTGACCGAACCAAAAGGATTTTAAGGTGTGAAGTAATGAGAATTAGGAGTGCCCTTTTATAAGAGGGGTGAGGGGCACCTTTGGAAAAGCTAGAAATATTAATTTATAATAAATTCATATTCTCTTTCTAATGGATCCAAAGTTGATTATTCAAAGTTTAAGGTGGTTATAGGTCTAAATCCATTCAACCAATAAAATTTAGACAGGTTTGGGTAACTATATTAACCTTATCTTTTAGTTTTAACTCTTAGTTAATTAGTTTGACAATTACCATGTCACTTTGTATTTTTATATTATATAGTTAATAAATTTACTATATACATCCAAGAGACCCCCAAGTGGTCCATTAATGATACACCTATCATGATATAAATCTCTTGGCCGAACCTTATATTTTTAGGAATTTAATATTAATTAATAATATAATATTTGTTTTAAAAACTCTTTTATGTCAATTTTGACACTATTCAATAGTTGATTTTTGTGAAACTAATAACAGAATTATTACTTCATAAAAAGTTAATTAAATAAATAATAATATGTCATATTATCCTATAAAATTATTGTAATTCATAAAAAGTCTCAAATTATATTTATTTGGGTATTTATAATATCAATTATTTTAATCTTTTCTTATTATGGTAATTACTGCATCATCATTGTGTCATAAATAAATTAAATTATTTAATGTCTAAAAATTATAAAGAAAATATTATTATGTAGGAAATCTTATTATCTTTCTAATTAATATTTACAATCGAATTTATCTTATGTATAACCCTATATTAAGAAATTTTTAGTAAATAAACTTTGATTTTAACTCTTTTAACTCTTCTTTGAATTAAATAATAATAAATGTCCTAATCTAATCCAAGTGGACCTAAATGATAATATTTTATTCTTAAGGTTGTTTTTGGTCGAGATACAGTTGTCCAATAGAATTAGGACATGTGTTAGGGTAATATTAATATCATTTTTACCCTTAATTACCCTATTTACTTTTAACTGTGGTAAATAAAAGTAAAAAGTTACTATTCACCAAAAATTATTTTCATCTCATTGAACCACATTTTACTTCTTGATATTAACCGTGTCTCTCGGATTTTCTAAATTCTATTCACAGAAGCGGTAAAATTAAGTTTTATGAAAAATTCAGTTTTTTTTAACTACCACTTAGTAGTTTCACTATTCATCAAAAATTGAAGTTTTTCAGAACAATGCCAAAATTTTACCCTAAGATATAATTGATATTCCAAATTCAAAAATGATGTCTATTTTACAAAATTCCAAACATATAAGTTTCATTAATTAATTTTATAATTCATTCCCGCTGTCACAACAAATAGCGTGTTTTTAAGAAACAATATATATCAAAAGATTGACAATTGTTTAGATCCAATTTCAAAGTGAAATTAATTCTAATGAACACCATTGGATAAAATGGTAAAAATATATTCTAATTATACTTTAAAACCACTCAAATTCATAATTTATCACTATTAATTATTTTGATTAAAAAAGTTGTTTTTAATTAAAATTTAGTAATTTTCACTATTCATCAAAATATTAAAGTTATACGAAAAGTACCAAAATTTCACTCTAGGCTATTTTTGATATTCCGAATCCAAAAATGAAGTCCATTTTGAGAGATATAATTTAAAAAATTTAAAAAAGTAGGTATTACTATTCATAACGGCTAGTTTGGTAAGTCATGGTGCGCTTTAACTCGGTGTTGCGTGTAGTGCAAGTTATTGAATTATTTTGAAGAAATAACGCACTATGAAATCTTGGGGTGTTACATTCTCCCCTCCTTAAATAATTTGATTCCTCGCAATTTGAAATTGTTCTTCAAAAATAAAAGGTTGAAAATAAAAAATATCTTTGTGGGAAAACCCACATCAGAAATTGGGTTACTAAAATTTAGTCTTAATATGAGGAAAAGAGAAATGAAAGGGTCACCACCAAATTATGATCTCAATTAGGAGAACATTGGTGGAAATTAGAGACGTATAATTGGCGAAAAAACGTAAATATTTATAGGTAGTGATTGAGGTCATCAATCACAAACAAGTGTAAAATTGAGGTCCTTAAATTCATCAATCTATGATGATTTGAAATACCCTCAGTTCAACAAAACATAGGGTATTAGGATAACACATTTTTGGTTTTAGGATTCCTTAAATAAAGTATAAGAATTAATTTCTTCATAGAATAAGAGAAGAAGAAAAAATATATTCTTGACAAGTAGAGTTCCATCCTTTAACTAATTTCTACCACAGACACATCTTTCACTCTAAAAGATAATAGAACTTAAAAATAATATTCTATTTATCCTATTCGTATAGGGTTAAAAAATGAATTTATAATTCCTCTAGCAGAACCATTAAAAAAGGACATTATTCAATCCAGGACATCACGTGGGTCAGTGGTAGGTGATACACCCTTGTCGCCCTTCGGTTGTGGGTTCAAGTCTCGCGGCCTTGCTGGACGCGACGAGTTTCCGCCCAACCTCCGGGTTATCCTTTTATTGCAATACAAAATAATCCAAACTAGAACTATCCAAAATACTTCAGTCCAAAATTTATAAGGAAGGTAAACACAATAAAGATCCTTTTTTCCGCGTAATAACGTGTGAACACCTTCATCATGTATTCTTTTAAAACACTGCAACATCTTGAATTACCATAAAACCTTATTGATTACATTCATGATCCCTTATTCCTTAAAGAATAATAGATATACTCCTTCAATCCAAAAATTTTTTAAACCCAAACAATGATGGAATATACAAATCATTAATCAGTTTCAAGGTAGTCAAGAATATCCAATATAATTTATCCAAATCAATCATGTATTATTCCAAAATAACTACCTCGGTATCAGAATTATATTATGGTTTATAATTCTCTCAACCATATATTTTCCAAAAATTTATCCTGTTATTGAGTCAATTTTCTTTGTTCCACACAATCTCAAGTCCTTAATGAAATAGTACTGTAATACAATCCTTATATACTCCATAATTATTATAACAAGTACATTATTGATACAACACTTAATTGACATAATCAACATAAGAACTCTAATCATTCCTCTTCATCTGTGGTAGTATCATAACTTTATTATTATCCAATAGCATCATTTGCGGCATAGTCTGATGACTGGGACATAGGTTCGCGTAGTGTCCAAACTCCTTGAAAATGAAGCATTGTACATTTGAAACCATTTTCTTACCCTTGCAGTCACGTACTTTGTGCCCTTTTCCTCCACACTTATAACAAACTACCATTCCTATCAGGCAAGTTCCAGGGTGTTTCTTCCCACAGTTATCACATATGGGAAAATTCTTCTTTTACCTCTTCCCTTTATCCATCTTTATCTCTTACATCCTTTTATTCTCTTTCTTCCCTTCAAAGCCATAGGACTCAGTAAACTCTTTACTAATCTTATCAACACATGATATTATTTCTTCATATGATGATAATACATAGGAGACTATTTCTCTTATAAATTCTGGCTTAAGACCGTGAAAGATATGATCCTTATTTCTCTTTGGATCATGTGCATTGCTGAAGTTCTCATTCCTTCTAATGGTCTCCATTTCTAAACAATGGCATACACTAGATTAGTTTATGAATAAAAATACCTAATCCCAAACTTGTAAAACACATAACATAAATTAAATAGTTTATGGATATAATCCATAATCATAAAAATATCTCCTTTAAGGAAGTATATACTCATAAACCCTTCATAATGGTTTGTAAATAAAATGAGAATTATCCTAAGTATATCCCCTGGGAGTTTCGTAACCAAGAGTGCAGCAAGGCCCGTTGTCGTGCACCAGTTCTCGTTCGAGTCTAGCTCAAAGCGGTGTTTTTGGGTTTTACCCCTAGGTACATCTGTGCCAGAGCCGCCTCTACCTGCTTGTATCCAGACAGGGATGTATTGCTCGGAAAACTCACAAAATCTCTACAATACCAAAATTCTAGGAAGTTATTCTATACTAAACCTCAAATTCTATCTTAAATCTATGTGCTCTAATCAGAGTTTATCTAAATCTAGCTTCCAATGTTTGTACTAAACTTCCTCTGATACCAACTGTAACGCCCCGACCCCAGTTACCTAGAGTCGGTGCATTATTACATAACATTGGCATGATCACAAGAAAGATCAAATCTCGAAAGACCGATTGGTTTAGTAGCCTTGGAAACACTAGATATATTCATAAAGTTTTACATTACATCATAAAGTGAAAAACTACTACAACAACATAGTCTCCATATTCCACACTCATATCCCCACATACTATCCCTGTAGGTCATTCATAAATTACTTCTTCACATCCTGGGAAAAATAAAACATAGAAAAGGGGTGAGCTCAAATGCCCAGTAAGGATAACAATATAGCGGAAACTTTCATAAATAAGAATAAACATTTAAGGCAATGTATAACTTAAAACAAAAGCTTTTTAAACTTGAACTTCAATATAGTATGGAAAAGATAAAATGAAATAATTCTATTTACTTATTCACATGGATATTCTACTAATCGAATAATCACATGAAATATCAATAACCACTTTCATAATGATGGAATGCATAATGCTAGACTATCATAACCACATAGCCAAGGCCTCGTGCCAAGACTACAAATAAAATTTTTCCAAGGCCTTGTACCAAGACACTAGTTTGTCTCATGAGACCTACCGATGCATCGAGGAGCTATAGCGGGCTCCACCCGTCACATATTAAGTCCAATTCATTCCCATATGAAAAGTTTTAAACATAACATAAACATTCGTATTAAAACTAGCATACGAAATGTCAATATTTTCACCATAAACCATGAATGGTATAAAAATATCACATCCACAGTCAAACATATCACAAAACGTTCAATATAATATAGAATTTTTGTATCATAATAAATCAACTTGAAATAAGCTTAAAATCCATCAAAGGATGTTGACATAGATGAAATCAAAACTATTTGAGAGAAGTATCTCTTTTCTCGAAATCATTGAAAAGTCACACATTTATAAAGGAAGAAATTTAAAAGAGATTTTTGAATCAAAGTGTCCCATGCCACTTTGAAACTTTTGAAAATAAATATCATTTCAAAACCTTCATTTCCATATAAATAAATCCTTAAAATCATTTTGAAAACATGGACATTAATTAAAAATATTTAGAAAGATAAATCTTTAAAACATTTAAAATTATGATCTTGATAAAGAGTAAATTTCATAAATTCTTAAAATATTCATTTTGAAATCATTTAAAAGTCACATAATTATAAAATAAAACATTTACTTTGAAAATATTCTTATAATCTTGTAAGGGAAGCTTTGACGATTTTATAACGGCGGTAAATAGCCGCACCCGCCTTATAAGTTAAAAAAACATTCTTACCTTAAATTTGTCAAAAGGTAAAAAGTGCCTTGTTTGGAAAAGGAAGGAAAGATTCCTTTAAAAACACATAAGGGTATAAATGACTTTCACCCATATTCTTTGTAAATAGTAAAAAAAATTGAAATACATTTCGAAGAAACATGGATGTGGATGATAAAGAGATCCTAGTAGATAATTGTGTATAAACAACCTCGGATAATGAAGAGATTGTGAAATAAACCCTTACCTTGTACTTTTCCTTGGTTGAGGGTAGGTTAACCTCCTGTATAATGGTGGAATAATTTTTATTAAATTATACAAGAATCATATATATTAATATGATATCATATATGATCTTTTATCATTTCTTTGTTAATAATATCCTAGTATTATCGTCGTTTCAGGTGTTAACTTACTCATTTTATTTTATATGTTTTGTTACGTAAGCCAAGTTTGTAATGGTTAGGTTGTATCTTTTTCATATTCATAATGATATCAAGTCCTTAAACATTATTTTTAAATCATAAAATGATAATTATACTTTAATGGATATGATGGAGAATGAATCTCATCGCGTTCGTGGAGACAGTAGTCCGTACGTACGCACGAGCGACAGTATCATTCTTTTGATATTAAAATAATATATAATTGGATAGTATATCATATATACAGAATCATTATCATGTTATATTTATTATTTACCTGAGTTACACATCATTATTATACCCATCCAAATAATAATATATTGAATAACAATTACACCACGACGTGGAGACGGTAAGCCGTACGTACCCATGTATGGTGACATGTTATTCAAAGGGTGGATAGAATACCGAATATGGTTATACCATATTTATAATAACATCACAGTATATATAAGATACTGGAGTTATTATTTTATAATGGTAATAACAAAGAAAGAAGAAGTGGAAGAAGAAATGAATTTGAAAAAGGGTGGTGAAAACATTACCTCTTCTCCGGGTTCTTCCTTTTGATTTGATCAAAAGGGCTCCTTAGGTTGGCTTTATGATCAAACTAATGCCTCTAGGTTGTAGTGAGGGAATTTGAGAGAGTATTTGGGCAGATTTTGGCCGAACCAAAAGGATTTTAAGGTGTGAAGTAATGAGAATTAGGAGTGCCCTTTTATAAGAGGGGTGAGGGGCACCTTTGGAAAAGCTAGAAATATTAATTTATAATAAATTCATATTCGCTTTCTAATGGATCCAAAGTTGATTATTAAAAGGTTAAGGTGGGGATAGGTCTAAAACCATTCAACCAATAGAATTTAGATAGGTTTGGGTAACTATATTAACCTTATCTTTTTGTTTTAACTCTTAGTTAATTAGTTTGACAATTACCATGTCACTTTGTATTTTTATATTATATAGTTAATAAATTTACTATATACATCCAAGAGACCCCCCAAGTGGTCCACTAATGATACACCTATCATGATATAAATCTCTTTCCCGAACCTTAGATTTTTAGGAATTTAATATTAATTAATAATATAATATTTGTTTTGAAAACTCTTTTATGTCAATTTTGACACTATTCAATAATTGATTTTTTTGAAACTAATAACAGAATTATTACTTCAGAAAAAGTCAATTAAATCAATACTAATATGTCATATTATCCTATAAAATTATTGTAATTCATAAAAAGTCTCAAATTATATTTATTGGGGTATTTATAATATCAATTATTTTAATTGTTTACTATTATGGTAATTACTGCATCATCATTGTGTCATAAATAAATTAAATTATTTAATGTCTAAAAATTATAAATAAAATATCATTATGTAGGAAATCTTATTATCTTTCTAATGAATATTTAAAATCTAATTTATCTTATGTATAACCCTATATTAAAAAATATTTAGTAAATAAACTTTGATTTTAACTCTTTTAACTCTTCTTTGAATTAAATAATAATAAATGTCCTAATCTAATCCAAGTGGAGCTAAATGATAATATTTTATTCCTAAGGTTGTTTTTGGTCGAGATACACTTGTCCAATAGAATTAGGACATGTGTTAGGGTAATATTAATATCATTTTTACCCTTAATTACCCTATTTACTTTTAACCGTGGTAAATAAAAGTAAAAAGTTACTATTCACCAAAAATTATTTTCATCTCATTGAACCACATTTTACTTCTTGATATTAACCGTGTCTCTCGGATTTTCTAAATTCTATTCACAGAAGCGGTAAAATTAAGTTTTATGAAAAATTCAGTTTTTTCTAACTACCACTTAGTAGTTTCACTATTCATCAAAAATTGAAGTTTTTCAGAACAATCCCAAAATTTCACCCTAAGCTATAATTGATATTCCGAATTCAAAAATGATGTCTATTTTAAAAAATTCCAAACATATAAGTTTCATTAATTAATTTTATAATTAATTCACGCTGTCACAACAAATAGCGTGTTTTTAAGAAACAATATATATCAAAAGATTGACTATTGTTTAGGTCCAATTTCAAAGTGAAATTAATTCTAATGAACACCATTGGATAAAATGGTAAAAATATATTCTAATTATAATTTAAAACCACTCTAATTCATAATTTATCACTATTAATTATTTTGATTAAAAAAGTTGTTTTTAATTAAAATTTAGTAATTTTCACTATTCATCAAAATATTAATGCAACACCCCAAGATTTCATAGTGTGTTATTTCTTCAAAATAATTCAATAAATTGCACTACACGCAACACCGAGTTCAAGAGAACCATGACTTACCAAACAAGCTGTTCAAAATAGGTTATGAATAGTATTAACTAAATTTTAAACTTTATATAATCCTTATAATTTTAGAATCCATATTATGAGTTTCTTAGACATAATGTAAGAACAAATTCATTTTCAGTATTGCACTTTTACCAACTTTTAATAGTGACCCCTTTTTAAATACAATATTTTAAACTTTTTGACTAAATGGGGACACCAAAAATTTAAAATGAAACATCCCAAGCTTCCACGATACGCTTTCTTTTGAATAATACAGTAGCGTGTGTTGTACGCAACACCGAGTTCTAACACACCACAACCAATCAAACTAGCCGTTATGAACAGTAATACCTATTTTTTGAAATTATATATATTTTATATTTCAAAATAGACTTCATTTTTGGATTTGGAATATCGAATATTGCCTAGGGTGAAATTTTGGAACTTTTCGGATAACACTTATATTTTGATGAATAGTGAAAATTACTAAATTTTAATTTAAAACAACTTTTTTAATCAAAATAATTTATATTGATAAATTATGAATTTTAGTGGTTTTAAAGTATATTTATAATATATTTTTACCATTTAATATAATGTTGGTCATTGTACATAATTTTACAATTAAACCGAACATAAACAAGTGTCAATCTTTTGATAGTTATTATCACTTAAAAACACGTTTTTTCTTTTAACAACGGGAATTAATTAATTTCTGCCACTTCTGTGTTTTTAATTTGGAAAAATGGATTCCATATTTGGAATCAGGATGTTCAAATTGTGTAAATAGGTAACTTTTATTTTTAGACATTTTGGATAATTACTTCGGTAAATATTTTATTTACCATGGTTAAGGGTAAATCTGGTAAATAAGGGTTAAAAAATAATATTATAATAATACTAAATTACCCTAAAATGTGTCCTAGCATTATTGGTTGATACATCTCCGACCATGGTCATATTTGGGTCGATTTTGGGACCCCATGGAGCCACTTGTAGGTGATAGGGACACTTTATTTTAATTAAGTTAAAATGAATACAAAAATGACACAAGCATATATCTTTTAGAAAAACAATTTTTACATAGGGTTATATATGTTGTATTTTCGACTATAAATATTCATTAGAAATATAAAACTATTTCCTACATAATGATATTTTATTTATAATTTTTAGACTTTAAATAATTTAATTTATTTATGACACAATGATGATGCAGTAATTACCATAATAGTGACAAATTAAAATAATTGATATTATAAATACCCAAATAAATATAATTTGAGACTTTTATTGAATTAAACTAATTTTATAGGTTAATATTACATGTTAGGATTTATATAATTAACTTTTTTCTAAGTAATCATTCTGTTATGAGTTTCACAAAAATCAACTATTGAATAGTGTCAAAATTGACATAAAATATTTTTTAAAACAAAATATTATATTATTAATTGATATTAAATTCCTAAAAATCTAAGGTTCATCCAAGAGACTTATATCATGATAGGTGTATCATGAATAGACTACTTTTGAGTCGCTTGGATGTATATGGTATGTTTATTAACTATATAATATAAAAATATAAAGTGACATGGTAAATGTCAAACTAATTAACTAAGAGTTAAAACTAAAAGATAAGGTTAATATAATGACCCAAACCTGTCTAAATTCTACTGGTTGAATGTATTTAGACCTATAACCACCTTAATCTTTAAATAATCAACTTTTGAGCCATTATAAACCGAATATGAATTTATTATAAATTAATGTTTCTAGCTTTTCCAAAGGTTCCCCTCACCCCTCTTATAAAAGGGCACTACACCTTCTCATTTCTTCACACCTTCAAAGCCTTTTGGTTCGGCCAAACTCTGCCCAAATACTCTCCCTACTTCCCTAACTATATCCTATAGGCCTTAGTTTGATCAGAAAGTCATCCTAAGGGGCCCTTTTGATCAAATCAAAAGGAAGAACCTGAAGAAGAGGTAATGATTTCACCACCCTTTTCCAAGTTCCTTTCTTCTTCCACTTCTTCTTCCTTTTTTATTACCATTATTAAATAATAACTCCATTATCATATATATACTGTGATGTTATTATAATTATGGTACAACCATATTCAGTATTCTATCCATCCTTTGAATAACATGTCAACCATACGTGCGTACGTACGGCTTACCGTCTCCACGTCGTGGTGTAATTGTTATTCAATAAATTATTATTTGGATGGGTATAATAATGATGTGTAACTCATGTAAATAATAAATATAACATGTTAATTATTCTGTATATATGATATACCATCCATTTATATATTATTTTAATATCAAAAGAATGATATTGTCGCTCGTGCGTACGTACGGACTACCGTCTCCACGAACGCGATGAGATTCATTCTCCATCGTATCCATTAAAGTATAATTATCATTTGATAATTTAAAAATAATGTTTAAGGACTTGATATAATTCTGGATATGAATAATATACAACCTATCCATTACAAACATGTCTTACGTAACAAAACATATAAAAGAAAACGAGTAAGTTAACACCCGAAACAACGATAATACTAAGATATTATTAACAAATCAATGTTAAAATATCATATATGATATCATATTAATGTATATGATTCTTGTATAATTTAATAACAATTATTTCACCATTATACATGAGGTTAACCTACCCCAACTAAGTAAAATTACAAGGTAAGGGTTTATTTCGCAATCTCTCCATTATCCGAGGTTGTTTATACGTAATAATCTACTGGGATTTCTTTATCATCCACATCCATGTTTCTTCAAAATGTATTTAAAAACATTTTCACCATTTACAAGAATATGGGTTAAAGTAATTTATACCATTTTTTGACTTTTTATAAGAGGTTTATAAAGGAATCTTCCCATCGTTTTCCAAACAAGGTGCTTTTTAACCTTTTCGACAGGATTAAGGTAAGAATGTTTTTTTTAGCTTAAACGGCGGGTGCGGCTATTTACCGCCATTATAAAATCGTCGAAGCTTCCATTACAATATTATAATAATATTTTCAAAGTAAATGAATATTTTAAGAATTTGTGAAAGGTACTCTTTATCAAGATCATAATTTTAAATGTTTTAAAGATTTATATTTATAAATATTTTTAATTAATGTCCATGTTTTCAAAATGATTTTAAGGATTTATTTATATGGACATGAATGTTTTGAAATGATGTTTCTTTTCAAAAGTTTCAAAGTTGTATGGGACACTTTTATTCAAAAATCTCTTTTAAATTACTTCCTTTATAAATGTGTGACTTTTCAATAATTTCGAGAAAAGAGATATTTCTCTCAAATAGTTTTGATTTCATCTATGTCAATATCCTTTGATGGATTTTAAGCTTATTTGAAGTTGATTTATTATGATACAAAACTTTTGTATTGTATTGAAGGTTTTGTGATTTGTTTTACTGTGGATGTGTTATTTTTATACCATTCATGGTTTATGGAGAAAGTATTGACATTTCCTATTCTAGTTTTAATACGAATGTTTATGTTATGTTTAAACCTTTTCATATGGGAATGCATTAGACTTAGTAAGTGATGGGTGGAGCCCGCTATAGCTCCTCGATGCATCGTTAGGTCTCATGAGAAAAACTAGTGTCTTGGCACAAGGCCTTGGCAAAATCTTATTTGTAGTCTTAGCACGAGGCCTTGGCTATGTGGTTATGATAGTCTGGCATTATGCATTCCATCATTATGAAAGTGGTTATTAATATTGCATGTGATTATTCGATTAGTAGAATATCCATGTGAATAAGTAAATGACATTATTTCATTTTATCTTTGCCATACTATGTTGAAGTTCAAGTTTAAAAGGCTTTTGTTTTAAGTTATACATTGCCTTAAATGTTTATTCTTATTTATGAAAGTTTCAGCTATATTGTTATCCTTACTGGACATTTGAGCTCACCCCTTTTCTATGTTTTATTTTTCCCACGATGTGAAGAAGTAATTTATGAATGACCTGCAGGGATAGTATGTGGGGATATGAGTGTGGAATATGGAGACTATGTTGTTGTAGTAGTTTTTCACTTTATGATGTAATGTAAAACTTTATGAATATATCTAGTGTTTCCAAGGCTACTAAACTAATCAGTCTTTCGAGATTTGATCCTTCTTGTGATCATGCCAATGTTATGTAACAATTCACCGACACTAGGTAACTGGGTTCGGGGTGTTACAGTTGGTATCAGAGGAAGTTTAGTAATAACCTTGGAAACTAGATTTAGATAAACTCTGATTAGAGCACATAACCCTAATATAGACTTTGAGGATTAGTATAGAAGAATATCCTAAAATTTTGTTATTGTAGAGATTTTGTGAGTTTTCCGAGCTATACATCCCTGTCTGGATATGAGCAGGTAGAGGTGGCTCTGGCACAGATGTACCTAGGGGTAAAACCCGAAAACACCCGTTTGAGCTAGAATCGAACGGGAACTGGTGCACAAAAACGGGCCTTGCTGCACTCTTGGTTATGACACTCCCGGGGGATATGCTTAGGATAATTCTCATTTTCTTTACAAACCATTATGAAGGGTTTATGAGTATATACTTCCTCAAAGGGGACATTTTTATGATTATGGATTATATCCATAAACTATTTAATTTATGTTATGTATTTTAAAAGTTTGGGATTAGGTATTGTTATTCATAAACTAATCTAGTGTATGCCATTGTTTAGAAATGGTGCCCAGTAGAAGGAATGAGAACTCCAGCAATGCACATGATCCAAAGAGAAAGAAGGATCATATCTTTCATGGTCTTAATCCAGAATTTATAAGAGAAATAGTCTCCCATGTGTTATCATCTTATGAAGAAATAATATCATGTGTTGATAAGATAAGTAAAGATTTTACTGAGTCCTATAGATTTGAAGGGAAGCAAGAGAAGAAAAGGATGGAAGAGAGAAAGATGGATAAAGAGAAGAGGGAAAAGAAGAATTTTCCCATATGTGATAACTGTGGGAAGAAACACCCAGGAACTTGCCTGAAAGGAATGGGAGTTTGTTATAAGTGTGGAGGAAAAGGGCACAAAGTACGTGACTGCAAGGGTAAGAAAATGGTTTCAAATGTACAATGCTCCATTTTCAAGGAGTTTGGACACTACGTGAACCTATGTCCCAGTCATCAGACTATGCCGCAAATGATGCTATTGGATAATAATCAAGTTATGATACTACCATAGATGAAGAGGAATGATTAGCGTTCTTATGTTGATTATGTCATTTGAGTGTTGTATCAACAATGTACTTGTTATAATAATTATGGAGTATATAAGGATTGTACTGCAGTACTATTTCATTAAGGGCTTGAGATTGTGTGGAACAAAGAAAAGTGACTCAATAGCAGGTTAAATTTTTGGAAAATATATGGTTGAGAGAAAGATAAACCATAATATGGTTCTGATTCTGAGGTAGTGATTTTATAATAATACATGATTGATTTGGATAAATTATATTGGATATTCTTGACTACCTTGAAGCTGATTAATGATTTGTATATTCCATCATTGTTGGGGTTTAAAACATTTTTGGATTGATGAAGTATATCAAGCATTATATATAGAATAAGGGAGCATGAATGTAATCAATAAGGATTATGGTAATTCAGGATGTTTCAGTGTTTTAAAAGAATACATGATGAAGGTATTAATATGCTATTACGGGGTAAAAAGGATCTACATTATGTTTACCTTCCTTATAAATGTTGGACTATAAGTTTGTATAGAATTATTTTGGATAAATTCTAGTTTAAGATTAATTTTAGATTGCCATAAAAGGACAACCCGGAGGTCGGGCGCCAACCCGTCGCAACCAGCAAGGCTGCGAGACTTGAACCCGCAACCAAAGGGCGACAAGGGTGTATCACCTACCACTGGCCCACGAGATGTCCTGAATTAAATAATGTAGTTTTTTTTAAGATCTGGTAGATGAATTATAAATTCGTTTATATTGGAACCCTATACGAATAGTATAAATAGAATTTTTTTACGTTCTATTATCTTTTAGAGTGAAAGATGAGTTTGTGGTAGAAATTTATTAATGGATAAAACTCTAATTATAAAGTAAGTATATCTCCTTATGATCTTATCCAATCTCATAAATAAATTCCTCAACATTAAGAAAAGGAACTTAAAACAAAAATGTCATCCTAGATGGTACCTTAGATCATCACTAATTTATGGCTTTGGGATTGTTGGCCTTTTCATAGCCATGTTCTCTACCACTATCCATCAGATAATTGATGGTTAGATTTCTCTTCAATATCCATATTTTCCTACATGGAACCCTAGTATGTGTTATTTTCAGTAATCTTCATACTTACCACTATTTATGTTAAATAGAGGCCTCATTAATTAATTTTTCGATGTGGGATTTCAACTAAGATATTTTGAAACGTCAAAAATGTGTTATCTTAATACCTTATGTTTTGTTGAACCGATGGTATTTTAAATCATCATAGATTGATGAATTTAAGGACCTCAATTTTACACTTGTTTGTGATTGATGACCTCAATCACTACCTATAAATATTTACGTTTTTCCTCCACTTATATGTCTCTAATTGCCACCAATGTTCTTCGAATAGAGATCATAATTTGGTGGTGACCCTTTCATTTCTCTTTTCCTCATATTAAGACTAAATTTTAGTAACCCAACTTTTGATGTGGATTTTCCCACAAAGATATTTTCTATTTTCAACCTTTTATTTTCAAAGAACAATTCCAAATTGCGAGGACGCAATTTATTGAAGGAGGGGAGAATGTAACACCCCAAGATTTCATAGTGTGTTATTTCTTCAAAATAATTCAATAACTTGCACTACACGCAACACCGAGTTCAAGAGAACCATGACTTACCAAACAAGCCGTTCAAAAGAGGTTATGAATAGTATTAACTAGATTTTAAACTTTATATAATCTTTATAATTTTAGAATCCATATTATGAGTTTCTTATACATAATGTAAGAACAAATTCATTTTCAGTATTGCACTTTTACCAACTTTTAATAGTGAACCCTTTTTAAATACAATATTTTAAACTTTTTGACTAAATGGGGACATCAAAAATTTAAAATGAAACATTCCAAGCTTCCACGATACGCTTTCCTTTGAATAATACAGTAGCGTGTGTTGTACGCAACACTGAGTTCTAACACACCACAACCAATCAAACTAGCTGTTATGAATAGTAATACCTAATTTTTGAAATTATATATATTTTATATTTCAAAATAGACTTCATTTTTGGATTTCGAATATCGAATTTATCCTAGGGTGAAATTTCTGAACTTTTCGGATAACACTTATATTTTGATGAATAGTGAAAATTACCAAATTTTAATTAAAAACAACTTTTTTAATCAAAATAATTTATATTGATAAATTATGAATTTGAGTGTTTTTAAAGTATATTTAGAATATATTTTTACCATTTAATATAATGTTGGTCATTGTACATAATTTTACAATTAAGCCAAACATAAACAAGTGTCAATCTTTTGATAGTTATTATCTCTTAAAAACATGCTTTTTCTTTTAACAACGAGAATTAATTAATTTCTGCCACTTTTGTGTTTTGAATTTGGAAAAATGGATTCCATATTTGGAATCAGGATGTTTAAATTGTGTAAATAGATAACTTTTATTTTTATACATTTTGAATAATTACTTCGGTAAATATTTTATTTACCATGGTTAAGGGTAAATCTGGTAAATAAGGGTTAAAAATAATATTATAATAATACTAAATTACCCTAAAACGTGTCCTAGCCTTATTGGTTGATACATGTCCAACCATGGGCATCTTTGGGTCGATTTTGGGACCCCATGGAGTCACTTGCAGGTGATAGGGACACTTTATTTTAATTAAGTTAAAATGAATACAAAAATGACACAAGCATATATCTTTTAGAAAAACAATTTTTACATAGGGTTATATATGTTGTATTTTCGACTCTAAATATTCATTAGAAATCTAAAATGATTTCCTACATAATGATATTTTATTTATAATTTTTATACTTTAAATAATTTAATTTATTTATGACACAATGATGATGCAGTAATTACCATAATAGTGACAAATTAAAATAATTGATATTATAAATACCCAAATAAATATAATTTGAGAATTTTATTGAATTAAACTAATTTTCTAGGTTAATATGATATGTTAGTATTGATATAATTAACTTTTTTCAAAGTAATCATTCTGTTATGAGTTTCACAAAAATCAACTATTTAATAGTGTCAAAATTTACATAAAAGAGTTTTTAAAACAAATATTATATTATTAATTGATATTAAATTCCTAAAAATCTAAGGTTCAGCCAAGAGACTTATATCATTATAGTTGTATCATTAATGGACCACTTTTGGGTCGATTGGATGTATATGGTATGTTTATTAACTATATAATATAAAAATACAAAGTGACATGGTAAATGTCAAACTAATTAACTAAGAGCTAAAACTAAAAGATAAGGTTAATATAATGACCCAAACCTGTCTAAATTCTATTGGTTGAATGGATTTAGACCTATAACCACCTTAATCTTTAAATAATCAACTTTGGAGCCATTAGAAACCGAATATGAATTTATTATAAATTAATATTTCTAGCTTTTCCAAAGGTTCCCCTCACCCCTCTTATAAAAGGGCACTCCACCTTCTCATTTCTTCACACCTTCAAAGCCTTTTGGTTTGGCCAAACTCTGCCCAAATACTCTCCCTACTTCCCTCACTATAGCCTATAGGCCTTAGTTTGATCAGAAAGTCATCCTAAGGATCCCTTTTGATCAAATCAAAAGGAAGAACCCGAAGAAGAGGTAATGATTTCACCACCCTTTTCCAAGTTCCTTTCTTCTTCCACTTCTTCTTCCTTTTTTATTACCATTATTAAATAATAACTCCAGTATCATATATATACTGTGATGTTATTATAATTATGGTACAACCATATTCAGTATTATATCCACCCTTTGAATAACATGTCACCATACATGCGTACGTACGGCTTACCGTCTCCACGTCGTGGTGTAATTGTTATTCAATATATTATTCTTTGGATGGGTATAATAATGAAGTGTAACTCAGGTAAATAATAAATATAACATGATAATGATTCTGTATATATGATATACTATCCAATTATATATTATTTTAATATCAAAAGAATGATATTGTCGCTCGTGCGTACGTACGGACTACCGTCTCCACGAACGCGATGAGATTCATTCTCCATCATATCCATTAAAGTATAATTATCATTTGATAAATTAAAACTAATGTTTAAGGACTTGATATAATTCTGGATATGAATAATATACAACCTATCCATTACAAACATGGCTTATGTAACAAAACATATAAAAGAAAACGAGTAAGTTAACACCCGAAACAACGATAATACTAAGATATTATTAACAAATCAATGTTAAAAGATCATATATGATATCATATTAATGTATATGATTCTTTTATAATTTAATAACAATTATTTCACCATTATACAGGAGTTTTACCTACCCCAACCAAGGAAAAGTACAAGTTAAGGGTTTATTTCGCAATCTCTCCATTATCCGAGGTTGTTTATACGTAATAATCTACTGGCATTTCTTTATCATCCACATCCATGTTTCTTCAAAATGTATTTCAAAACATTTTCACCATTTACAATAATATGGTTTAAAGTCATTTATAACATTGTTTTAATTTTTATAAGAGGTTTATAAAGGAATCTTTCTGTCGTTTTCCAAACAAGGTGCTTTTTAACCTTTTCGACAGGATTAAGGTAAGAATGTTTTTTTAGATTATACGGAGGGTGTGGCTATTTACCACCATTATAAAATCGTCGAAGCTTCCATTACAAGATTATAAGAATATTTTCAAAGTAAATGAATATTTTAAGAATTTTTGAAAGGTACTCTTTATCAAGATCATAATTTTAAATGTTTTAAAGATTTATATTTCTAAATATTTTTAATTAATGTCCATGTTTTCAAAATGATTTTAAGGATTTATTTATGTGGACATGAATGTTTTGAAATGATATTTCTTTTCAAAAGTTTCAAAGTTGTATGGGACACTTTTATTCAAAAATATCTTTTAAATTACTTCCTTTATAAATGTGTGACTTTTCAATAATTTCGAGAAAAGAGATATTTCTCTCAAATAGTTTTGATTTCATCTATGTCAATATCCTTTGATGGATTTTAAGCTTATTTGAAGTTGATTTATTATGATACAAAACTTTTGTATTGTATTGAAGGTTTTGTGATTTTTTTTACTGTGGATGTGTTATTTTTATACCATTCATGGTTTATGGAGAAAGTATTGACATTTCCTATGCTATTTTTAATACGAATGTTTATGTTATGTTTAAACCTTTTCATATGGGAATGCATTAGACTTAGTAAGTGATGGGTGGAGCCCGCTATAGCTCCTCGATGCATCGTTAGGTCTCATGAGACAAACTAGTGTCTTGGCACAAGGCCTTGGCAAAATCTTATTTGTAGTCTTGGTATGAGGCCTTGGCTATGTGGTTATGATAGTCTGGCATTATGCATTCCATCATTATGAAAGTGGTTATTAATATTGCTTGTGATTATTTGATTAGTAGAATATCCATGTAAATAATTAAATGGAATTATTTCATTTTATCTTTTCCATACTATGTTGAAGTTCAAGTTTAAAAGGCTTTTGTTTTAAGTTATACATTGCCTTAAATGTTTATTCTTATTTATGAAAGTTTCCACTATATTGTTATCCTTACTGGGCATTTGAGCTCACCCCTTTTCTATGTTTTATTTTTCCCAGGATGTGAAGAAGTAATTTATGAATGACCTACAGGGATAGTATGTGGGGATATGAGTGTGGAATATGGAGACAATGTTGTTGTAGTAGTTTTTCACTTTATGATGTAATGTAAAACTTTATGAATATATCTAGTGTTTCCAAGGATACTAAACTAATCGGTCTTTTGAGATTTGATCCTTTTTGTGATCATGCCAATGTTATATAATAATGCACCGACACTAGGTAACTAGGGTCGGGGTGTTACAATTAAAGTTATTCGAAAATACCAAAATTTCACCCTAGGCTAATTTTGATATTCCAAATCCAAAAATGAAGTCCATTTAGAGAGATAGAATTTATAAAATTTCAAAAAGTAGGTATTACTATTCATAATGGCTATTTTGGTAAGTCATGGTGCGCTTTAACTTGGTGTTGCGTGTAGTGCAATTTATTGAATTATTTTGAAGAAATAACGCACTATGAAATCTTGGGGTGTTACATGATGACCATGTGGAAATATCCTACTACATGGCGTGTAGTGTTACTCGACATGCCATGTATCTTCTCTTCTGCATACCGGTTGGGTTCAAGCCATGTGTCAACCCATGTAAAGAATCCAAGCCGTGTGGCTACCCCGCTTAAGTCGGAGTATGGAAAAGGCCACTACACGGTGTGTAGTTATTAAATACACATCGTGTACTTTTTTTTCTTCACTTAAGTGAAAGTTCATCGCATCTTATTTCATAAAACTTCTTCTTCCCCAACTTCAGGACCTCTCCATTCTAAAAACCTGAACAACATATCTAGCTCTAGATTCTTCATCCGTCATCTGTTCTTCAATCTGTCGGTGGATGCGGGATCACAATAGTGAGGCTAACCCGCGCACCCTATTCTGTTATCGATTCTTTGCCTCACGCATCGCAGTTTCAACCCGAGTGGAATTACCTTTATTTGAAATAAACTTAGATCTACGAAGATTGGCTTTGAATTGGAGCTCGATATCAGACGTGCCTGCGTCTACGAGTCTCAGGTAGGTGGTTCATACCTTTTTTTGTGCTTTCGTAGACCTTTGGGTGGTGCGGCTTAACACACATATTTGGGTATTTTGAGCGAGACCCTAATTTACCTGTTATATCCTGTTTAATTGTTCATTGACCTATGGGATACCTTTGGGTATGCCCTGTTACCTGTGTTACTTGAGTAGGGTTGGGTGAGTGGTCGTTGCTCATCGGGGAATTTTGGTTGGGGGTGAAAAAATGGTATTAATTGAATTGTATTGTTCTAAACTATTGAGTTTAGTTTATTGAACCTTGATATGACTTTTTAGAGGCTTTAAAGACCTCAGTGTTGTTGTTAGATAACTACTGGGCTAGTGCAATTCAACTGTTTAGATTATTTTTCCAATTATTGTGTTTTGTTTAAATTTGTATATATGTAATTGTTGAATTTCATATGTTGGAACCCTTTTGGTTGTGTTGGGAATGGCCCATATATTCTTGAGTGATTCTGATCACAGGTTGGGCTTGGCCCAAGTTACATTGGGTGGTTCCGACCATGGTATTGGACGTCATGGACGTCATCTTGAGTTAGGGTGACTGTCAGGTTGCCAAGGCCTGAGATACTTAGATGTCAAGGTCGTCGAACTTGAGCGGCATGGTCATAGGTACACGAGGTGTCAGAGGTGTTGTGGCTTGTGTACTATTTTAGTGATTACCTCTCACCCATAACTTTGAGTAGTGTGCACACAGAGAGACTCCGTGATGAGGTGTTTTTGACCACTCATGTGGGTAGAGGCCCCTATTTTTTGTGGTTTAGGTACTTTTGGTTTGGGGGTTCTTGCCGTAGGAAGCCATGTGGAAGGTAAAAATCCTTTAGGGGATAGAAGTGAGGATGTCAGGTTGGGGGCAGAGGCTAGTCATGATTTGAGGGTAGACATCATTGCCCCTCCAGTTACTTTATTTTAATAGCAGACATCAGTGTCCCTCTGGTTACTTATTTTTAGGGTAGACATTGCTGTCCCTCATGTTACTTATTTGAGGACAGACATCGCTATTCCTCTGGGTTATTATTTCTCGATCATGCCTTCAGGATGTTAGTATGTGAGACACGCGGTGTCAGGGGGCACATGGTGCCAGGTTACATGACAGAGATTCTGGCATTGGTCGAAGAAGGTGACACTCCATGGTGGCTGCTGAGCACCAATGGAGTTTGTGTTTATTTGTGCATCATACTGTTTACTATTTTCCTTATAAATGAATGCCTGATTAAACACTTTTATTAGGTACACATCTTTGGGTGGTATCCTACTGAGATTCATCTCACACCCTGAACAGGCCCTTCGGGACGCGTGCAGACTTTATGGATTTACATGCAGGAAAGTGTCTAGCTTTAGGAGCTGAACTGCATTAGCTATTGTATGGAGATGGTATGGACCTTGAGGTCTTGCCTAGCTAGAGCTTATTTTGTTATGTTTTCTTTCCTGTATCAGTATTCTTGTTATGTAGCTACAGTTGGTTAGCCAATGGCACCCTATATATATATATATAACCTTCTTTGGATGCATGTGTGTTGTTCAGTAGTAGTTACAAGTGATAAACATATTGTTGTGTTTACTTTCTGCTATTGTTGTTTTATTTATTGTTTCTTCTGTTTATCAATATTGAATGTACTTCTGCTCTACGGGTCTAGTTCAAGTCTGATAAGTCATTTATTCTGCTACATCTTTATTATTATACTCATATTAGTACCATTGTTATCCTTTGAGAGGGTATGGCATCCCCACTATACCTATATGACCCTCACTGCTAGTCGGTAACATTTGGCGTTCGGGGAGATGTGCCTAAGGTAGTAGCACTCGACCCGTTTAGCACTATTTGGGCGGCTGTTTGGGTCTAGGTCTTTACAAAGTGTTATCAGAGCAGTTCTTGATAGGGATTTAGTAGAAGTGTCTTGTTGTCTACTAATGACATCGAGACTTCTCTTTTTATTTTTGCTGGTTTTACTGTTTTGGATATGGTATACTGAAGATAGGTTGTTACTAGAACTAGGTTTCTAGCTTGTGTTTGGTTACCTATAGCCCCAGGCATGAGGGATGGTCCAAGTTCCCATGGGTGGGAATTGTTGTTTGATTTTTCTTATATTACTGTTTATATGATTTCCACCTTGGTGGATCACTTGATGTGTGATGTTATTGATTGTGATATGTGACCCTTGACCTAGTGCGGTAAGGGAGAATTGGACATTGTTCAGAATGGAAAGGCTTATCTTCTTGGCATTTTATAGGAACATTTTAGGGTATTTCAATTTCATAACTGCATGCATGCTTTGTGATGTGATAATAACAGGTGAAAAATGTCAATTTCCATGCCTTGTATATTTGTAGAATTCCAGGGTATTTGGGTTTGGATATTATAAGAGCATTCAGGTACTATGGTTGAGGTGATTTTGATCACCAGGATTGGGTGACTTGGTCATCGGTGGGAGGCAATGTTGGTTGTCAGGATGGGCATGGCCTGAGATACTTTTGATACTTGACTCTGTTAAGGGCAAGTAAGGAGGCCATGAGGCTAGGATGTCATGGACATGGGTTGCGGTGGGGGAGATTAAGGGTACTAGTTATGTGCTTCCTTTTACTACTTTCCTTATCTACGTTGAATATATATTGTTATATATATATATAGGTTTTCTGACCATTTATGGTATTCAGTGGGTTCCTCTTATACGTCTCGATGGAGCATCGGGAGGGTGATGATATAGTGTCGCAGGTGCAGGATCGGGTTCAGGATTCAGTGCAGGCGGAGTAGGAGCCACAGGTACAGGCTCAGAGACAGGATCAGGTTCAGGATCCAGTGCAGGCAGGGCAACAGTTGGGTTTGGCAGCATTTGGACCATGTCTCGATGAGCATCTCTGAGCGAGCCTGGTACGTGTCTTACAGGGGATCGAAAAATGTGCATAGGGTACAGAGCCATCTATGGCATATCTGAAGCGGGATTTCCAGTCGCAGCACCTGTTGCTTTTTCAGGGTTAGGGTGGTCCATAGGTGGTTGAGAACTGGATAGAGAGCATGAATATGATCTTCGAGCAGCTCGAGATGCCTCCAGGGTGGAGGGTCAAGATGGCGATGTACATGCTGCGAGGGCCGGCAAAGCGTTGGTGGGATGTGTAGGTCTGGGCTTGTATACAAGAGGTTCTAACATGGAAGGACTTTGAGGATAGGTTCTTTGAGCACTTTTACCCAGAGACACTGAGGGTCGAGAGAGCTCGGGGGTTCTTGAGCCTTCAGCAGGAAGACATGTCTGTCATGGACTATGTGGCTACTTTCACTGAGTTATCTCACTTTGCACCTGGTATGGTTAGTGATGATGAGACAAGGGTGAGGCGCTTAGAGGATGGCTTATGAGACACCATTCGAATCCAGGTGAATATATTCAGGCTGGGTTCATTCTCAAAGGTGGTGAATCAGGCGCTCATAGCAAAGGGAAACCAGATGGATATGCCCCAGGTTGGTTAGGGAACAGTTTCAGGTGACGGTTCAGATAGCAAGAAGTGAGGATGGTATAAGTTCTAGAAGGTCAGTCAGGCTAAGGACTCAGCTAGACCACCTCGTAGTAGTTCAGCAGTGGTTTTCTTTCAGTGTGGGCAGTCAGGACATGTTCGGACTCAGTGCGATAGGCCTCTAAAGGAGTGTTGGGCATGTGGATAGATTAGGCATCTAGAGTTGGTTTCGGTTCGGTACTAGGAGAGGTTATTCAAGGTTCATCCACACGCAGAGGATGTGACAGAGACTGCAAGATCCAGCTAAGAGGTCAGTGGTCAGTGGCTGGAGCAGCACCACAGGGAGGTCAGGCATCAGGCAGCCGTACTTCAGTCCAGGTGTACGTCGTGGAGATGCCAGAGGCTGAGTAGGCTGGTGATCTAACGATTGTTAGAGGTACACTATGGGTGTGGCCGTGATTTCCTTGTTTTCTTTTTTGTCATGACCTGTAGAGGCATGTCCATTTTTAGTACACGTGATGCATAGGATCTATGTGGACTGACTAAATGTTGGTCAGTGGGATTGGCACCATATCGGGTGTGTGATATATTTATATATATGTATGAGATGCGTAGAATCAGGTTCATCAAGGATGCAGGTTACTTGAGGTGCCATGGGCATTAGAGCATCGAGGATGCAGGTTACTTGAGGTGCTAGGCACCAGGTTCGTTTTTTTTAGCATCCATGAGATGCAGGACCTCATGGAGGCGGACACCGATGCGGTGCGGGGTACATTTGGGTATCAAAAATGACACGGGAGCACCAATGAGGCGTAGGGGTGATGATGGGTCATGATAGGACCATGCATCCAGAAAACAGGTTAGTGAACCTTTACTTGTTTTGAGTTTTCCCGGGTTGAGACCGAGTTAGGAAATTCCTAAGGTGGGTAACCCCTTGAGGAATTTATCCAGAACCTTTGAGACTGGGGGAGTCCGGGTTACATTTATTGGGGTGGCATGTTCGGTGCCATCTCTAGGTTTCATTTGATAGCTTCGGGATGAGCTATATTAAGTTGGGGAGATTTTAAGAACTCGAGTTTTTAGAACGGGTCAAAATCCCAACCCTGTTTGAACTTTTGACTTGTTCCTGAGGTAACTGGGAAAAATCTGGGAAGTTCTGGAAATTTTTAGACTACACACCATGTACTTTAAAAGTACATTCCATGTATGGGTTAAGAGAGTATCATCTGTGTGCTCACCAAGTACATGTCATGTGATAACCATGTATAAATTTCATACTACACGATGTGTAGAGTTACTCGACAGACCGTGTATCTTATATTCTGCATACCGGCTGGGTTCAAGCTGTGTGTAAACTCGTGTGGAGCGTCCAATCTGTGTGGATACCTTGCTTAAGTCGGAGTATGGAAAAGGCCACCACACGACGTATAGTTCTTAAATACACGCTGTGTACTTTTCTTATTCGCTTAAGTGAAAGGTCATTGCGTCTTATTTCATAAAACATCTTCTTCTTCCCCAACTTCAGGACCTCTCCATTCTGAAAACCCGAAGAACATATCTAGCTCTAGATTCTTCATCTTTCATTCGTACTTCAATCCTTCGATGGATGCGGGATCGCAATAGTGAGGCTAACCCCATGCACCCTATTCCGTTCTTGATTCTTTGCCTCACGTGTATCAGTTTCCACCTGAGTGGAATTACCAGGATTCGACAGAAACATAGATCTACGAAGATCATCTTCGAATTGGAGATCGATATCGGACATGCCTACATATACGAGTCTCAGGTAAGTGGTGCATACCTCTTTTTTGGGCTTTCGTGGGCCTTTGGGTGGCACGGCTTAACGTGCGTATTTGGGTATTTTGAGTGAGACCCTAATTTACCTGTTATTGTCTGTTTAATTGTTCATTGGCCTATGGGATACCTTTGGGTATGCCCTGTTACTTGTGTTGCTTGAGTGAGGCTGGGTGAGTGGTCGTTTCTCATTGGGGAATTTTGGTCGGGGGCACCAAAATGGTATTAATTGAATTGTATTGTTCTAAACTGATGAGTTTAGTTTATTGAACCTTGATATGACTTGTTAGAGGCTTTAAAGACCTCAGTGTTGTTGTTAGATAACTGTTGGGATAGTGTAATTAAATTGTTTAGATTATTTTGCTTGTTATTGTGTTTTATTTAAATGTGTATATATGTAATTTCTGAATTTCATATGATAGGAACCTTTTGGTTATGTTGGGCATGGCCTGGATATTCTTGAGTGATGCTGATCATAGGTTGGGCTTGGCCCTGGTTACATTGGTGGTTCCGACCATGGGATTGGGTGTCATGGATGTCGACTTGAGGTAGGGTGACTGTCAGGTTGGGCAGGACCCATGATACTTAGATGGTGAGGCCTTCAAACTTGAGCGGCATGGTTGCAGGGACAATGAGGTGTTAGAGGTGTTGTGGATTCGGTACTATTTTGGTGATTACTACACACCCAAAACTTTGAGTAGTGTGCACATAGAGAGACTCCGTGATGAGGTGGTTTTGGCCACTCATGTGGGTAGAGGACCTCATTAGTTGTGGTTTAGGTACTTTTGGTTTGGGGTTGCTTACCATAGGAATCCACGTGGAAGGTAAGGAGCCTTCAGGGGATAGCAGTGAGGCTATCGGGTTGGGGGCAGAGGCTCACCATGATTTGAGGGCAGACATCGTTGTCCCTATGGTTACTTTATTTTGAGGGTAGACATTGTTGTCCCTCCAGTTACTTATTTTGAGGGTAGACATAGTTGTCCCTCCATTTACTTATTTGAGGACAAGCTTCGTTGTTCCTCTAGGTTACTATTTCTCGGGCATGCCTTCGGGACGTCAATATTTAAGACACATGGTGTCAAGGGGCACATGGTGCCGAGTTACATGACAGAGATTCCGGCATTGGCCAAAGCATGTGATACTCCATGGTGGATACTGAGCACCAGTGGATTTTGTGTTTATTTTTGCATCGTATTTTTTACTGTTTTCCTTATAAATGCATGCATGCTTGAACACTTATATTAGGTACGCACCATTGGGTGGTATCCTACTGAGATTCATCTCACACCCTGCACGGGGCCTTCGGGACGTGTGCAGACTTTATGGATTTACATGCAGAAAAGAGGCCAGCTTCAGGTTCTGGGCTGTATTAACTATTGCATGGAGATGCTATGGATCTTGAGGTCTTGCCTAGCTGGGGTTTATTTTGTTCTGTTTTATTTCATGTATCAGCATGCTTGTTATGTAGCTACAGTTGGTTAGCCAGTGGTGCCCTATATATATATAGATATGTATGACCTGTTTTGCATGCATGTTTTTTGTTCAGTAGTAGTTACAAGTGATCAACATGTTGTTGTGTTTACTTTCTGTTGTTGTTGTATATTTATTGCTTTCATTATTTGTTGATATTGAATGTGCTTCTGCTCTGTGGGTCTGGTTTGAGTCTGCTGAGTCATTTATTCTGCTGCATCTTTATTATTATACTCAGACTAGTACCCATGTTATCCTCTAAGAGGGTATATCCTCCCCACTATACCTATAAGACCCTGGATGCTAGTCAACAACCTTTGGCATTCGGGGAGGTGCGCCTAAGGTAGTAACACCCGACCCGTTTAGCACTGTTCGGGTGGCTGTTTGGGTCCGGGTCGTTACAGGATCAACTCATAAACAAGTCGATCCATTATTCATTTTTTATATATACGGGTGGGTGTGTATTATCATTGGGGTTGGGATTGAAATCAAGGCATGAAATTCTATTGAACTTTTTTTGAAACCCCATATTTATTTTTCTAATGCGGAGGGTGCGGGCCAACACAAACAAGGCTTGAGCCCCTCTGCTTGTGCATCGATTGTGATTGCCCATTTTAGATATGGAGATAAGCTAAATCAGGGCCTACGGTAGTGAAGAACGTTATCCCAGGAGGGAGTAGGATCAGACTACGTAGAAAGTGGGGCCCCAGTGCTTGACCGGTGGCCCAGTGAGCACCCGGCCGCTGGCACCTGCGCCAGCCGCCGACATCGGCGCCAGCCGCGTGCCTAGAGGAAGTACCAGCCTCCGCACCAAGAGGCGGAGGAGAAGGAGTGGGGTGAACCCATGTGGTAGTATGGATGCAGCCTATATTGGCTGTGGTAGGAGCAGGAGCCGCCGGATCGACAGACGGACGGTGGACAGGGCACGCGCCAGCGGCGCGCCTGGTGGAAAAGTTGCGGCCCATTGGGCGCAAAACGGAGGACCCGCTGTGCCACGTGGAGCTGCATTGGGTCAACCCCTAAGGGTTAACCCATTGACATGTATATGTGCTGCATCATCCCTATGCGGACTCTCTGCGTCCAGGTATCCCTGCCAACCCACGACGCCAGGCAAGTGGCACCACTGGGTCGGCCCAGCGGACCGACCCGCCACCGGGCGGGCCGACCCAGGACTCAGTTAGGTCGGGCTGGGAACAGTGGTCTGGGTTGACCTAGGTCAACCCAGGTCGATCCGAGTCAGCCCATGCCGAACCAGGTCATGCCAGTCCGATCGAGACAGACCAGACCTGGACCCAGTACTGACCAGTTACACAAAACGGGCCCTTACTTCTAAACCAAACGTTCGTTTGATGAACTGTCTATGGCATTGGGATACTTAGGACAAGGAGGTCCTTTTGAGATACCCCACTTGATTTTTGGAGAAATTTGGGGTACGACTGGGTTTGATCGAACACGAATCCAACCGGGCCCTCGGCACAAAAACGCATGTATCTTGCAAACTGTGCATCCGATTGATGAACCGTTTGCGGATTTGGTACTCTCTTGAGGAGAAGAATCTTTTGGAATAATTTTTAGTGACTTTAATAGATATAAAGATGTTTCTAGTGGCTTGAAGAGAGGTTCTCCCAAGAAGACTATGTACGGAACCCTGCGGTTGGCTGAGACCTGAAGACTGCTTGACGGTAGCCTAGTGGGAAGCGGCTCTGTGTGACCCAGCAGGCCTATGGTGGGGATCATCTCTATGTGACCTTGAAGACCCACGGTATTTGAAGGAGGAGTACCTCAGTTCAGCCAAGGTGGTAAATGAATCTGTGTGACCCGGCAGGCCCACGGTGGGGAGTGGCTCTGTGTGACCCAGCATACCCACGATACTTTTCAAGGATAAGTACTGCATTAGTTCAAGGTTAGTGGGTAGCAGCTTTGTGTGACCCAGAAGGCCCATTTTACTCGATATAGGAGGAGTTATCCAGCATCCAAGGAGTTCAAATATTTGATGATCCTTTTATCCTTGACCTAAAGTGATGCCTGGTTGAGCTGATTCTTACCTGTGTGGTACTTTTTCCTTCTTGGTACTATCTTCGTGGTGATACCTGTGTGATACTTTTTACTTTGTGGTACTATCTTCGTGGTGAAACCTGTGTGGTACTTCTATCTTCGTGGTGTTACCTATTTGGTACTTCTATATTCGTGGTGTTACCTTTGTGGTATACTTTTCTCATGTATGATATGAGTATATCTCGATAACTTAGGTATGTGTATAGGCATATACCTAAGTAGAGTTAATGTCTTTCTTTGTGGTTTTTTCTTTGTGGAACTTTAGGATACCTACGGGGTCTCGGGGTCCCTATTGAGTATCGTTCTACTCTCCCCTGCATGGGTTTCGCCCGCACCTTGTTGTGTCTTGTGCAGATGACGTACAACATTGATCGAGGCTGAGGGAGCCAGGATTGGATGGTGCTCGGAGGTGGACCATTTGGCGTGACGTGATGTAGGTAATAATGATCGTGAGCTGTACCTACCCTTTAGGTAGGATCCGTGGTGGATGATCCAGGAGCTTCTTTTCACCTTTTCAGCCATTTTGTACTTTTGAGTTATACTTGTACTTTTCTAGTTGGGCTTGTATTCTAGCCCCTTTTCTTTCAACACACTTTTACTACAGCAGTTTACTTCACAGTTGATTATTTTTGTGTTCTTGGACTGTGTGTTTGTACATTTTTAAAGGCAATGCCTTCCCATTTTAGGGAATATGTCTTTCAGTGCTAGTCTCTAGCCCCTGGCCTATGGAAGGCGGGCTTGGGGTAGTCACGACACAGGCCCCAGGGGACAGGTCATGACAGAATCGGTGGTATTTTGACTCATCATAGATTTATGGTTTTGTGGTTGTTGACTTTCTCTTGATCATTCACATTCTTGTGATCAATGACCTCTATCAACCTCCATCATTATTTGGGCATTACGCTTTTCTTCCATGTCCATATCTTAATTTTCCACATATGTTCTCCTACTTGGAAACCTAGTTATTTGTTATTCAAAATGACCATTCATATTTATTTTTCCCTATTTTAAGAGGAATTTTTTATAACCCTTTTTATAATGAGGTATTTTCATAAAGGAATTTTCAAATATAAATCTCTTGATTACTGAGATCAAGTTTAAATTGTAAGGATAAAATTTATTAAAGGTCTGGATAATATAACATCCCAATAATTTAAAAGAAACTTAGATTTGATAGTGTATATTACATGAAATTCCGAGCTTATATGATAATGTTACCCCCTGAAACTTTATGATATATTTCTTTTTAAATAAATTTAATCTCATCGATAACTTGGAGAACAGGAAACCCTGAGTGTAAATGAAACATAATGTAGTATACCATTATAAGATAACTGTTAAATTGGTATGTATAAATATTACTAACTAAATTATGAAAATTATAGATATCTATTTATTATAATTAAAATAAGAATAATTTAAAATAAAAATAAATTTTTTCTAAAAAACTGTATATTCCTAAAACACAATTTAGTCACACTTTGCGTACATAATTTAAAATAAAAATTTTCCACTTTTAGAAAATGAATTTTATAAAATTGAATTCTTTTTTAAAATCAGCATAGAAAAATTATCTTAGTGTGAAATTTTTAGATTTTTTCTGAAATGTTTCATTTTTTGATGAAAAGTGGAAATATTGATTTTTATCGAAAACTGGATTTTCATTTAAATTATTTAAAAATTGAAATTATGTTTTAACTTGTTTTAAAATAAAATTAGTTTAATTATATTATAATTAACATAATTTGGTTTAGTGGAATTAATTTCATATTGAATTTTTATGTTAAAACCTTCTACAATTATGATAATTCTCTCTTTGGATACTCACATTTTCACTATTTCAGTGGGTATAATTTTAAATTGAATTATTCCAATTCTATGAATTGAAATTTAAAAAATGGATTAAATATTTGGAATAAAAATATCATATAATAATTTCAACTTATTTTTTTACCATTATGAATAGTAAAATCACTAAAAAATAATTATCGTGGTTAAGGTAAAAATTGATTTATCAGGTGGATCAAACTAAAAAGATAAGGGTTAAAATGACCTACCAACCTATCCAAAACCCATTTTATGGAAATATTTTGACCTTATCACCTATAATAATATATAATGACCTATTTTTTAATCTTTTGGAATGATAAAAATGTGGTTGTAATTGATTCTTTTAAAAAAATCCATATATGTCCTCTCCCCCACATATAAAAGGCCACCCACTTTCCTCCAATATTAACACTTCCAAATCCATTTGTTTCAACCAGTACCTACCAAAATTACTTAATTGATCTTATAAAAACATTCAAGATCCCTTTGTTTGATCATAAATCCAACCTAGGAAGGATTTTTGTGCAAACATAAATAAGTTGTTTGAAGAAGTGGTAACGTTCTTAAATGAGTATTTTTATTTTTTTTCTTGTTCCACATCCTTAAAATATTATTAAAAAAATTTATATGATTAATTTAGTGTCTTACAGATATTGATATGTTATTATGATAATTTAATGACCTATATCCTTCTTCTCTTATATCAAATGGGAAATGAAACCTTCAATCGTGTGTATGATGAACTACCACCTCACAAACTGATATAATTAGTTTTATATCACCACCTTTTAAGGGTGGAAATAATGGTGTATTTAAAAAATTTATAATATATTTATGATATTATTATAATTCTAGGATTTTAACAGAACATATACCTTCTTACGTTCCATTCTGTTTAAAATATGATAACATCACTCATGTGTACGACAGACTACCGCCTCATGAAGCGATGTGATTCATTTTTCACTTACAATTTATATGGAATGTAATAAGGATAAATTTAGTGAATATATGTGATATATGTAAAATTATATTAATTTTTTAAAATTAATATATCACCCACTTTCCTACTCTTTCACCCATAAAGGAAATGATAACATCGCTTGTGCGTACGTATGGGCTACCATATCCACAAAACGATGTGATCCATTCTCCAAATTAAAATTAAAATAATGATTCTAAAAATGAACATAATGAAAAAAAAATATTAATAATGTTAATATAATTCTATATATGATGGAAATATATAATATATGCAAGAATTATAACTTTCATTAAAAAACAGGCATGAGATAATAAGGCAATTAACACGAGAAATAATGAAAAAAATGAAATATTATTAACAAAAGGGTGGTAAAATGTTATAAGGGGATTATATATGATATTATAAAAATTAATATGGTTCTTTTATAAATTAATAACATTCATAAAACCATTATATATGAGGTTAAATTATGTTTAAACAAAAGGAAGTGTGAGGTAAGAGACTTCGTCTTAATTTCTCTTCATTGAGGAATATTGTAATGTTATACCCATAATTTATTTTATATTGTGTATATAATACCGCTATTTCATGTAATATCATGAATAATTCATAATTAATGGTATTTTAAGTTTTAATTTAAATTATTTTTTCTGAGGGTATTTAACTTGAAAATTACCAAGTGGTAAAGTATTTCATAACTCAATTTCTTTTCCTTGGGTTATATTACTACATAATTGCCTTTTACATTCTAAGATTATGTGTATAAATAATTTTTACTATATTATTTTTTTTTAACTTTTTTTATATGGATTTACATTTGATACACATAATCGATTCACTGATTAATTCTCACTTCAATGTTATGATCCTTGTATAGAGTTTTTTACAACCTCATTTTAACCAGGATTTTTTATACTTGAATTTCCATTGAAGGAAATTATTTGATCATTATATAATAATCCCATTTAATTTCATCATCCTATGTTTATTCATTATTTTTTGAATTAATAGTACCATATTCCTCTCTTTGTTACTTAAAAGTATTGAGAATTTTTTTAATAAAACACAACATAATTTCTCTCTTCGTTCGAAAATTCTTTTTCTTGCAAAACCATGTTTTCAAAAAATGTTTTCAAAAATGTTTTTAACATTATATATATCATTTATTAAATACAATTATTTTCATGATTTAATTTTTAAGAAATGTTTTGAAAGGAATCTTCATGTCATTTTCCAAACAAGGCCCATTTTTATTTTACCAAAAATGTGAAAAGAAACTTTGTTTTAACATGTTCGAAATGTATAGAATTTCATGTCATTTTGATCAATCAATATTTTAAAGCTTAAATTGTAAGTTTAAAAGGTTATTTTCAAAGAAATTTATTTTCATAATATTTTTGTGAGCTTTTAGATTTAAAAATATTTTCAAAGTGAAAAGGTTATTTTCCTCAAAAATGTTTTTAATGAAATTTTTATGGTATTTATATTCATCAATGACATAAACCATTTATTGTACCTATGAATCACTGGGGACATGTTGTATTAATACCATACTTATTATTTATTTGGATGGTTTATGATCATTTTTACATGGGAAAGTATTTATATTCTCTTTCTTGATTAGTTTTTGTAATCATTAACTCTCCCTTGAAATATAAACATTCTTATTATCATTAGAAATTACATTTACCATAGATATACATATTATTTATCATAGATATACTTATTACTTAAACCATATATCATTTCTACACATGGTATTTTAATTTGAAATTTATATTATTGACTTGGGAAATTATTTTTAATATGTATTTGTTACTCAATATAGAAATTTGTTGATAAGTCATATTTTTCAGGAATTAAATTTATCATTAGATATATAAGGAATCATTTGGACATGTATATATGGATGGATCCCTGTTATAGATAGTCCCTTGATGCATCAGTAACATCATGAGATGATTCAGTTGGATAGCCTTAATTAAATGGATTTCTGATGTATACCTAACCATCAATTTTATGTTGTCTTATAAAAGTTCCTAAAAGTAAAGGTATCCTGATTCCTGTGATAATGACATCTAATAATTAATATTTTCCTTCATGAATAATAGTTATTATTATCCATGAGATTTTTACAATGATATTATATATGAATTCATTTTATTCTCATTTAATTGATTTAATGGAATGTGTTTTCAGTTATTTGCCTTCCCATAATTTTTATACCTTATCTTATCATGATATTCAAGTTATTTATTAAATGTATTGTGTTTTCAGATATTTACCTTGATATATTGATTATGTCTTTTTTATCATGCTTTATTTGCTGATGATAGCTTCAGCTGTATGTAACCCTTACTGATCATTTGAGCTCACTATTATTTTTTTCTTTTCCTAGGAATCCATAAAGTGTACTATGAAATATATTCAAATATATTCTAGAGGGAATAATAAAATAATTGGAAAAAAATATGTTGTAACTTTTGTATTAAAATGTAATATGGGAATCATGTATTTATCTAGTTTACCACGACTACTAAAATATTCAATCATTTTGGATGTGATCGCTTATATCTAGTGAACAAATAATAAAGTAGACACCAACTCTAGGTTATTTGGGTTGGGTTCATTACATTTACCCTTATATCTTAATTTAACTCCCACTAAACCCTTTTAACCTCAATTGTGGAAATAAATTTTTACTTTTTATACTATTCATTATAATTATAACTGAAAGTGGAATAATTACCAAATTTATACATCTTGATTCCAAATATGAAATCCAGTTTATCAAAATCAACTTCTATAAGTGGGAAAAAATAATTTTAAAATAAATGTGTAAAACACAATAAAAACCTATTTAAAAAAAATTATTTCTAAGAATAAAACTGTATTTAATTTCATTCCTTGAATTATAAAAACTATTACATAAATGTTAAAATATTTTATTAAATATATAATCAATATGTTTTATTTAAATCATTTATCTATTGTGATTAATTTAATTTATTATGATAAAAACACATTGCACACATAAAAACAGTTTTTTTAAATAACTCTTTTTACCTTCAAATAATTTTATCTTTATTAATAACCATTATAAAATTAATGTAGGAATGATTATTCATACATTAATAATGTATTTAATTAAGAATAATTTTTAATAGTGAAAAATGTTTTTTTATATAAAAATTCATAACACCTAGAAAAATAAATTTCTTTGGAAAAAAATTTCTTTTAATCATGAAATGATTTTAATAAATTTTAATGATTATTTCTTAGGAATTAATCAGTACATTTGAATTAAGGAAAGAAATTATATACATATATATATATATTGCATAATGTTTTTAATCTTATTAAAACCATCCAATCCAATGGTTATGTTTTAAATTTTATAACTTACTGTGGTTCATTTAGACTCGAGTTTGCATGAAAAGAAAGCTATCAAATACATAAAATTTATTTCAAAGGAATATATATAAAATATTTCGGTGTTACATTCTAATCCCCTTAAAAATAATTTTACCCTTGAAATTTTGTTACTCCAGTACAAAAAAAATGAGGATACTTTTGCATCATCACATCCCTAGGTTCCTAAGTAGTTTCCCCAAACTTATGGTTTCACCATAAAACTTTTTCTAGGTGAGTGGTCTTATTTCATAGTGCTTTATCTCTAAGATTCAGAATCTCTATTGGTTGTTCCTCATAAAAAATATCATGCTTCTATGGTATAACCTTTGATTTCAGTATATTTGAAGTATTAGGTATGTTTTTATTTAAAAGCGATGCATGGAATACATCATAAACTTGAGAGAGGTTTGGAGGAAGAACCAAGTGATAAGTTATCATCCCTACTCGATCAAGAACCTTTAAGGGGATAATAAACCTAGGGATAAGATTTAACTTCTTTATAACTCTCATAAACTTATTCTGTAGATAAATTCATAGGAATACCTTCTCACAAACTTCAAATTCCATATCTCACTGATGCTTTTCAACATAACTTTTTTGTCGACTCTGAGTTACCTTGATGTTTTACTGAATGGATCCAATCTTCTACACCTTTTCCTCAACCATCTCATCTTCTAATAGCTTTCATTATCCAACTTCATCCAAGCATGTCATAGTTCTCTAATTCTTTCCATAAATGGATTCATAAGGAGTTATCTAATTACTCAAGTGAAATCCATTATTATGAGAAAATTAAACAAGAGGAAGGTGTTGATCCCAAACATCTATGAAATATATATAACAGGATCATAGAATGTCTTATAGCCTTTGAATGGTCCTATTAAACAAACCATTTGTCTAAGGATGATATGTAGTACTAAAACACAAATCTGTATCCAGATCGTGCTAATGACTTCACCAGTACTTCAAGCTAAATCCCAGATCTCAATAAAATACAATAGAATATGGTTCCCTATACAACATTACCACTTAATATATATTTGGGAAATCTAATGAAGATAGAAATATTATCTGATATAAATGAAATTTTATTACTTCATAAGGTGATCAAGTATATCCCAAAAATGATTATTCCCTTTAAATGTCTTGGGGAGTCCTGTAGTGAAATCCATGGTGACATTTTATCATTTCCATACTAGTATGGGTAGTGGTTGTAACATCAACTTAGACTTATTCCACTCATTATTAACTTATTATCACACCAAGAACAAAAATGCATATTCCTCAAAATATCTCTTCATGTTATTCCTCTATAAATGCTCTTTTATATCTCTATACTGAAGGTTCTCAGTGCAATGGAAGTACTTATAAGGGCCTGACCCGACCCAACAATTGTAGGATTCAATGAATATTACATGTTGCACATGATGTGGAAGGCATAACCGATGAAATTTTTTCCAAATAAACTTGACATACATGTCTAAACCAAGAGGATATTTCACATTAAATTTTAATTAATTTAAATAAATAGGTAGAAATAATGCCTTAGTCTTGGGATCTTACTTTTAAGAATATGTTGATCATTTGAAACCCTTTTAGTCTACCATCATTGTTATTACAGGATCCAAGTGTAGAATCCATCTAGGGGTGATCCATATGTTCTCATTTGATATTCTAACAATGCTAATCTATTTTGGGGTGATAGTGTGCTGGATTGATTGTCTTATAGTGTTTTCCTTGATCACTATGATGTTTCCTTTGAGCTTGAAAAATCATATTTTCACTCCCATTCTTGAGAAGTTGGAGGATGGTGGGGAATCTCTTGGGCTTGAGAGAAGAAACTATTGAGTGTTATTTGGTCTTAAGAGAGAGATCAATAATTTATTATGCACAATGATTATTCAATAGCTGATAAAATCTATAATAATATACATATTCATCTATTTATATAGTTAGGTCTAGGGATAAAATATTATTTAATCACAGAAAGGCCCTCTATAATATATTAAACCTTTAAATGAACCCATTCCATGTAATAATAATAATTTCTCATGGTGTGCTCTAACTGGAATAATGATAAATATTATTTTATCAATTTTTAAATTAAAATTTATCATAGAACATCATATCAACCCACTCATCCTTCTGAACATTTATCAAATACCCAAATAAATATTATTGTTAAAGATGTATTCATTCAGTAGATTAATAAATAAATATTATATATCTACATAATTAAATGATTACCTTGAAAATAAATATTTATTTAATTTATGAAATCAATAAATCCTGAATAAAATTATTCATCATACTTGAGTATAATATCTAGTCCAATAACTAAATTCAAATTGAATTTAATTAAGATAAACAGAAACACTTGTTGTGTGGCCCTCAAAGATTATTCCCCATTTGAATTTAGAGAGATTTTCTTAAGTCCAAGATTACTATATATTAATGGATTAAGTCACCCAAGATTAAGAAGTTAATGTCACAATGTTAACAACCATAAATGAGTGTGTACTATGTAATATAATTTGTTTGTCTTGATATCTTATCAAATAGGTTGCATACTTGTGTCATCAACCTTAATGCTTGAAATGTATTTATTTGATTATCCAAAATGAACATGTCTACATCACCATGGATGTGGAATTTATTTTGATAGTTTCATTCCAATTAGAGCTCCAATATATCAATTTATATAAATGTAAAGGATAAATACTTCCTCAACTTATTCATTAATAAGATACCGATTGTGACGTACCCAATGTATTCTAATTACTATGAATATAGTTCATCACATGTTTCGTCAATACATCTAAGTACAAAAGTCATGATATATATTAATAATAATATTAAATTCTAAGGACCATTAAACAAGTTTTTAATACTGACCATTACACAAATTTTTAAGAGATATCATCATATCATGTCAAGATTCTCATCATAGCGGGGAACTACTATGACCAATTTTGATACGACAGATATTCTAGGACATTATAACTTTAAATTCATGAAAAATAATGATCAATATGTGATAAGATATATTTAATATTCAATTATTTATATATATTTGATAATCTAAAGTAAAAATAAATTGGTTTTAGGACACCAACTCTAACAAACTCCCACTTTTCATAGATCCAACTGCTAACGACTTTTAGTCTACTATATTTCACATGGAGACCATGATTTTTCTGAGTTAGGGGTTTTGTTTAGGGATATTATATGATATATTTCATGGAATTAATACTCACTATAACTTCACATCATTGAGAAAAAAATCCCTCAAGAGATGATACTTTCAGAGTATATGCTTTTTCAGCTGTTGTGACCTTGGTTCTTTGGTGAGATCCACCACTGAAGTATTATCACAGTAAAATATAATAAGATATTTACCTCTAGGTGCCAAATTAATAATATTATCTGACTCCATTGTATAATTAGTAACCACTACTTTCTTTGATCTCTTCTGGATCATAGATCCTCCATTGATGGTGAAGACGTATCCTGACTATCACTTTAGATCATCTTGATATATTTAAAAACTGGCATTTTCATATCCCATAATTACTCGCTCCTCATCTCATCCATATACCAAGAACATAGACTTAGTTTAATTTAGATACTTAAGTATGTTTTTTATATCCATCCAATGTCTATATTCTATATCTTCTTGATATCTGCCTACTACACTTAAGGTGTAAGCAACATCTATCATAGTACACAACATTACATACATGGATAGAACAATTAATGATTCATATAGAATGATTGCCATTATTTTTATCCCCTTATGTGTCTGAGGACACATTTTCTTATAAAGATGAATACCATGTAATATTGGAAACAATACCCTCTTGGATTATTTTATATTAAACTTCCTTAGTGTCTTGTCAATATATATACCCTAACTTAGATCGAGTGGCCTCTTGGATCTATCATGGTGGATCTTGATCCCGAGAACATGTGTTTCTTGGACAAAGTCTTTCCTGGAGAAGCATACATTTAACCACACCTTAACAGTCTATAAGACAAGACTCCCATCTCCAATAAGTAAAATTTCATTAACATATAATATTAGGAAAAAAACATCACTCCCATTAAACCTTTTATAAACATAGGGCACACATTTGATTTGTATGAAACCAAATTTTGTTGTGGATTCATAAAACGAATGTTTTATGACCTAAATTCATATATTAATCCATAAATGGATCTCTGAAACTTTCATACTTTATTAGAATTTCCTGGAGTAACAAACCCATCTAGTATGTGATAATGCCTAAGAGTATATATCACACTAAAAGGTCATAACTATTCTCCGCTATGATGAGAACCGATAATTGCTATGATACTATTCCTAAATATATGTTGTATAATAGGATGATATCATTTGAGGGACAAAAATGATATAGGATTTTATGGGTGGAGTCTCATAGTACTTTTAGGAACCTTCTCATGGTGTACTCCCTTGGTAATATCCAATGTAGGATATTATAAGAATGAGACCCACCAGTAGAAATCCACATTTATATATGTCATTGGATGTTCCTATAATCAATCCTATGTATTGATATTTAGAATTTAATATTATTATTAATGAGTATTATGTGTCACTTACTTTGATGTATTAATGAAAACTATGATGACATATGTTCACGGTAAGGTAGGATGTGTTGGGTGTGTCATGAGTAATATTACATTAATGAATAATGTGATAAAGGATTTGTCCCTTCTGTTATTTAAGGGAAGTTGATATCTCATCCCCTTTGATGGAAATGATGTAGCCAAAATAAATCCATGACCATGATTTTCTATAGTCAAATTCAATTTCCAGGAAGTCAAAGAAAGATACATCAAGCACATAGGTTGATGGCACCGGCATGCAACCTACTTGATTAGAGATATCATGATAAGGGGATTATATTTCATAGTAATCACCCATATGAGGTATTAGTTCATTTCTAAATTAACTTCTTTCTCTATAGGTTCCTTAGAGTATTGCTAGACGCTAACCTTGGACTTTAGGTTATTTCACCTAATGCCACTAAGAAAGAGGCCTAGAGGGTCACACACTAAGTTTATCCAGAATCTCAATTAAATAATATATAATTATTTATTATTTAACGAATTGAATATATATTATTCATGCAAGTGGTTTAATAATTATTCATGTTTTCTTGATCTCATATATTTCATCACCAGTTATTTGAGAAAATATAATTTGAGAAGAATATTTAATAAGAATTTATTTTATATTTATTGAATATAATATTTATTTATTTATTAGAAAATAATGTAGTGATATTTATTTATTAAATAAATATTAATTATTCAAGGCCCAAAAAATATTGTGGAGGAATGACGGACCGAGTTTTTTTGTTAAGAGAGAAATAATATATATTGAATATTATTTGAATAAATAATATTTAATTTTAATTTGCAAGTTAATAGCATGTTAGAAGTAATAATATTATTATTATAATAGACATGGGGTTCTGCAAGGGATTAAATAAATAATAAGGGGCACTTGTGTGAATATTTATTTCTAACCCTAGCGATATATAAATCCAAATATATTATTTTTTAAGAGAGCCAATTCATTTGTTTTGGTTGTTCACAATAAATTTAGAGAATCATCTCAAGCCCTAGAGACCTCCCTTCTCCAAGAACACTCCTAAGAATGGACATCACTCTTTCTCCACCTCCCACTCTCAAGTCTAGAGAGATCAAGGAGAATTATTTGGAAGTTATTATCATTTCCATCAAAGGTGGATGATGCAAGTGATAGGAGCTGCCATGCTAGCACCCAGAGATCCCTACAACGACGTTCAGAGATTTGTGGAACACGTGTGGATCACCACTTGAGGGAATATGTGAATGTTCTGGGTGCAGTGGAAGCGTGGTTGGGACGACACCCAATTTTGATTTTTACCATGATCAATGATTACTCCGGGATCAATACGATGATGAACGCCAGTCTCCATGGAATATATTCAAAGATTTAGATAAAGAAAAAAAAAGAGGCTTAAAACCTTTAGAGAGGATCTTTCACATCATGTTTATAATTAATTTAATTAATTTCATAAAGAAAAATAATACCTGTGACTTTGGTATTTTTCTTCGTTGATGATGTTGATTGTCCGGATTGACCCTTTCGGATTATTTCATTGCGGTTATAAGGATCCAAACTAGAATCTTTCTAGCGGTGATCCACACGTGCCCTGATGGCCTCTTATCGACACTGATTGTTCTCTGGGTGCTAGCATGGTGAAGCAAGTGTCTTCTGTCGGTTGTTCTTGATCTCTTATTCTTCGGCCTTGAAGAACATCTCTCATTCTTGAGATGGTAGAGAAGAGGATTTGGGAGAGAAATTGTTTGGCTCAACAATTCTCAATTCACTAGGCGTGTGGTGTGGTGTATGGCACAATAGGGGTACTTTCCTATTTATATACATGGAATTTCAGTTACAATATTTAATTTCATATAAATAATTAAATACATTCATGAAATTAGACAAAAACCATGCATTTAATAATAATTCTGCATCATTATTTATAGTGCGCAAACTTGCCCAAAACAAAATTATAAATAAAATTTTGTGTCACAAAATAATAGCAGCGTTATTTTAATTTGTGCCAACTAGTTAAATAATTATTTACCATCCTACAAATAATTATTTTACTATCGAACCGACCTTGGTCCACTCGAACTCCACTTCCATTTATTGAACACCTGAATAAATAAATAAATAATTTATTCTCTTAAATAAATATTTTTTTTACAAACTAGTAAATAAATATTTATTAAACATTCAATAAAATAAATGAATATATTTTATTTAATTTATGTGATCATCTTAACTTGAATAAAATTATTCCACGGTCTTGAGAATAATATTTATTTCATTAATTAAATTAAAATAGAATTTAACCAAGACCACCAAAAGCACTTAGTGTGTGACCCTCTAGGATTCTTTCTCGTTGGCATTAGGCGGGCTTACCTAAAGTCCAAGAGTATTGTTTAGAAATGGGTCAAGGCACCTAAGAGAAAGAACATAAAGTCGCAACAACGGCATCCACATATGAACGCTCACTGTGTAATATAATCCCTTTATCACGATATCTCGTCAAGAAGGTTTCATGATTGTGTCATCAACTTTTATGCTTGATACGTCATTCTTTGACTACCTAAAATAAACTCGTTGTTACACCATGGACATGGAATTTTTTACAACGGTTCTATTTCAATCAAAGGGATGAGATATCAACTTCCATAAATGGAAGGGACAAATCCTTTATCGACTTATCCATTAATAACATGCCACTCGTGATGCACCCAACATACCCTACTTCCCGCCAACTATCTGCGTGATGGTTTTCGTCAGTAAATCAAAGTGAATAAGTCGTGACATGTATTAATGATAATCTTAAAGTCTAAGGATCATTACACACGGTCGCAGATATAAATATCTGATGACACCAAAACATGCGGAATTCCTACTAGCGGGTCTGTTCTCATAATCTCATATCTTGGAGATTACCAAGTGTGAAATTCATGAGAGGAAGTCTCATCTACTTACGAGTACTCACACCTGACATTAAACATGTTATGTGTCCCATCATATCATGTCATCCAACCACAGAACTATATTTAAGAATATTGTTAGAGAATTTCAAGGTTCTCATCGTAGCGGGGAACTACCATGACCTTATCAATGCAAAAAAATACTCTAGGACATTATTACATTATAGTCATGCATAACCATGAACAATATGTAATAATACGTTAAATATCCATGTAATCAAAGTAAAACCACTTGGTTCTAGGACCCTAACTCTTACAAACTCCAACTTGGACTAGAGCCAACTGCCTATGACTTTCAGTCCGCTAGACCTCACATGATGATCATGTTTCTACTGAGTCCAGGCTTTAGTCAAGAGGTATGCCATGTTGTCTTCTGTGGAAATACTACTCACTAAAACTTCACCTATCTGAGAAAAATCGCTCAAGAGATGATACTTCCAAAGTATGTGCTTTATTTGCTGATGTGACCTTGTCTCTTTTGCGAGAGCCACCGCTACAGTACTATCGCAGTACAGTGTGATCAGATCTTTATTGCTAGGTATCACATCTAGATCCTGGATGAAGCTTCGCATCCAAACTGCTTCTTTAGCTACCTCAGAAGTTGCGATATACTTAGACTCTACTATAGAATCTATGACCACACTCTACTTTGAGCTCTTCCAGCTCACTGCACCTCCATTCAAAGTGAAGATGTATCCCATTTGTGACATCATGTCATCTTGATCAGTCTGGAAACTAGCATATGCATATCCTATGATGACTAGTTCCTCATCTCCTCCATAAACTAGAAACATATCCTTAGTACGCCTCAGATACTTTAGGATAGTCTTGACTTCCATCCAATGGCGGTCACCTGGGTCAACTTGATATCTTCCTACCGCACTCAATGCGTGGGAAACATCCAGCCTAGTACATAGCATGGTATACATGAATGAACCAATCGTCGATACTTATTAAGTCCTTACCATTATCTTTCTTTCCTCATGTGTCTGAGGACACATTTTCTTAGAAAGATGAATGCCATGTGATGCTGGCAACAATCCCCTCTTGGATTGTTCTATACTGAATCACTTCAGTATCTTATCAATGTATGTACTTTGACTTAGGCCCAGAAATCTCGTGGATTAATCACGATGTATCTTGATCCCAAGAATATATTTTGCCTCACCCAAGTCTTTCATGGAGAATAATTGATTCAACGATGCGTTAATAGACTGCAAGACTGGTATCTCTTTTCCAATGAGTAAATGTCATCAATATATACTATTAGGAAAATGATTTCACTCCCACTAAACTGTTTGTAGACACAAGTCTCACATTCATTTTTTATAAAACCAAATTCTTTTATGGCTTCATCAAAATGAATGTTCCATGACCTGGATGCTTACTTTAATACATAAATGGATTTCTGTAACTTGCATACCTTATTGGCATCCTTTGGAGTCACAAACCCTTCAATTTGTGTCATGTAGACATCTTCCTAAAGTTTCCCGTTAAGGAATGTTATTTTTACATCCATTTTCCAAATCACATGGTCATGGTAAGACGCAATAGCAAGTAGAATTTTGATGGATTTCAGCATTGAAACTGGTGATAAGGTTTCATCATATTCAATTCCATGATGTTGTTTAAAACCTTTTGCAACCATTCATGGCTTATAGGTACTGACTTTTCCTTCCATGTCCAGTTTCTTCTTGAATACCCATTTGAAACCAATAGGCTTTACATCAACTGGAGGATTTACCAAAATCCCGACTTGGTTTTGGTACATGGAATCCATTTTAGAATTCAGGTCTTCTTGCCACTTGGCAAAGTTTGTGCCACTTAATACTTCCTTTTAGGTTATAGGATCATTATTATCAACTAATAACGAGTCACCATCCCCGGTAACTAGAAAATCATACTGTTCCAGCTCTCTAACCTCTCTTGTACTCCTACGCAATACTTGTGTCTCTGGAATAGATTCTTCTTCCATAAGGATTTGTGGAATCTATTCTAGTACCAACTCTTGTGCACCTTGAGCCTTGACTTTATCGAATTATATCTCGCTCCCACTATCACTTTTGGAGATGTGCTCCCTCTCAAGGAATATGGCATGTATTTCCACTATAACCTTTTTTAATAAGGGGTTGTATAGGTAATATCCCCTTGTTTCCTTGGGATATCCTATAAAGGTACACTTTCTACCTCGGGGTGCGAGTTTTTACCTGAAGAGACCTTAACAAACGCTTTTCTACCCCACACATGTAAATTAGATAACATGGATTTTCTTCCACTCCAGAACTCATATGGAATTCCATTTATCGATTTAGTTGGTACTTGGTTTAGTATATGTGTCATTGTTTATAACACACATCCCCAAAAGGATAATGGAAGACTTGCATAACTCATCATTGATCTCACCATGTCTAACAAGGTGTGGTTCCTCCTTTCACTTACACCATTCCATTGAGGTGTGTAAGGAGGAGTGAGTTGGGATAGGATCCCAAACTCTCGTAAGTAATCAATAAAGTCATGATTAAGATATTCCCCACCTCATTCTAAGCGGAGTTTCTTAATCTTCTTTCCAATACAGTTTTCAACTTCATTCTTGTATTCCTTGAACTTATCAAAGGAATCAGACTTATACCTCATTAAGTAGATATATCCATATCTACTAAAATCACCAGTAAAAGTTATGAAGTATGAGTACCCACCCCTTGATTCAACTGGAAATGGTTCACACACATCGATATGAACCAATTCAAGAATCTCTTTAGCCCTTTCACCTTTCCCACCAAATGGGGCTTTGGTCATTTTGTCTTGTAAACATGCATGACATATGCCAAGTGGTTTTAGTTCAAAAGAATCTAAATATCCATCTTGATGTAACTTTGTAAAGTGTTTCTCATTTACATGACCTATCCGATGATGTCAAAGTTGGGTGTGGTATGAGTCATGTGAAGTATCTTTTTCATCGATTGTCATTACTTGGTTTCTGTAATCCAACACAAAAATATTGTTGTATAAATTTTCCCTACCAAGACAAATAATATCTTTATAAAAGAAGAAACATTGATTTCCAAACTTGAAAAAAATCCATATATATCTATTTTGGATACAGAAATTTTGTTTTTGGTTACAAAAGGCACATAAAAACAACCCTTTACCACCAAGATCATCCCAGTTGGCAACGTGAAGTGGTAGTCCCCAACAGCTACAGCAACAAGTCTAGCTCCATTAGATTCTCATAGATCTACCTCCCCATGATCAATATTTTTAAATCTACTTAGTTCCTGTATTTGGATACATATGTGAGCACCACAAGCTATATCTAATACCCAATTGGTAGAAATAGATAGATTGCATTTGATAAAAAATGCACCTGAAGCTTCCCCTTGCTTCTTAGGCTAGGTGCATTTCTTCTTCCAGTGGCCCTTCTTGCCACATGTGAAACAAATAACCTCTTGTTCCCTTGCCTCCCCTTTGATCTTCATTTTCTTGGAAGGTCGTGAAGAAGCTTTGGGCTTAAAGATATTTGCCTTCCCTTTCCTCTTATTCACCATAAGGACAAAAGGCTTTTCTCACTTCATATCTTTGTCCACTTGGAAAATGAGGATAAGAAGATTAGATAGATACTTCTCAATGTTGTTCATATTGAAATTGACAACAAAGTTATAGAATCTCTAAGGGAGTGATGTGAGAATGAGATCGGTGTCTAGTTTTTCGGGGAGTTTAAACCCTAGAACCACCAGGTGCTCAATGTAGCCAATGAGCTTGACTACATGAGGCCCAACTAGGAAACCTTCTCCAAGCTTATTCTGAAAGAGTGCCTTAGAGATATCAAACCTTTCATGTATTTCTCTCTCCTAGTAAAGACCATGGAGGTGCTTGAGAATGCTATAAGCATCCATGTTTTCATGAGACTTCATGAGCTCACTAGACATTAATGATAACATCAAACATTGAATGTCAACCGCTTCATTCATATGTTTCTCATAGGCCAGGAAATCCTTATCACTCACCTCCTTAGCAGGAAGATCAGGTAATGCTAACTCTAGCACGTAAGACTTCCGTTCATAGCATAGGATAACTCGAAGGCGTCTAAACCTTTCTTGGAAGTTACTGCTGTTGAGGATGTTGTCTTTATCTAAAATTGATCGTAGGGATAGTGTGGTTGATGAGCTTGTCGTTTTTATTCTATAATTAAAAGAGAAAATCATTAGTACTTTCTTGATTACATTTTATGAGAAATAATAAATTTTATTAAGTCTCCCACTATTTTATCAAGTCCCAATATCCCTCACCATTGAACTCAGAATATACAGTTGTCATGACATTATAGTGGAAAGGATTCATATTCCCCTTCTCATAACCCCAACAAGGGTTGGTCAAGCTATTAGAAGGTATTTAGGTAGGAATGTCTTTGCCAACTACAGGCTTGCAGCTCCTTGATATGTTGAGTTGACTCCCCAATCCTGAAATCGTGACTTTGGATTTCCTCAACTCTTGCCTCCAATATTACACCAAGTCTATCAAGGGATACTCCTGTTGATGTAATATGGTTAAGTCAACTCGAAACCTTTCATAAGGGATTCTTGTATAAAAGTAAGACATATAGTTTTATTGAGTTTTTCCATTTAATCAAGTAATGGAAGGCTTGTTCAGACTTAATATTTTATTTGAGGTATTTTTATCTCTTATATGTGAATTGATTATTATCATTATCACATGCTTGTTAATATTAAGTGGAACTTACTTAAGTGATTAACCATGTCTTGATAATATTTATGCATAAGTCTGCTTTATTTTAGTTCCATCTTGCATGCTTGTTTAATTAATTAATTATGTGATCGTGACAACACATCGATAATGATAAACCATGCAACTGATAAAAATAAAATAAATTAAATGGCGTGATCACGAGCTTTTATAATGGTTAGTTTATCTAGAGGTTGATAAACAAAACCTGACCTAGGGGAGAAACAACTTGAACCTTTGGGGTTCGTGTTTATAGCTTCCACCTATCCACCTCTGTATCTCCTGGGATTGGTTTCTTCTTGGCTCCATCTTGAACTGCCTCCACTAGCTTAGGATTTTCATCCATTACATATGCCTTTTTTTAACTCACATGTAGGTGAGGGGTAAAAAGGGGTTTTACATAAAAGAAACATTGGGTACACAGTCCCTACATATTAATGAGGAGAAGGATCACAGGCCAACAAATTTAATTTAAATAAATAAATTAAAAGAAACCATACACATACAAAGGTCTTGGTCTAGCTCATGATCATTCGTACATGCAACGATGTTTACACATAAATAAAACTATCATTCAATTATTTAATCATTCTCGTTTAGGATAAATAACGCTCGAATCAATTAATTATCATATTTAATTAATAAATCCTTTTATCCTAAATCCTTTTCTGAATTTCCTTGATATTCTCATCCATAATAATTTTAAACAAATAAATTCATTTAAAATTATCTTTGTATGTAATTTGTACCTTGGAGGAAACCCGGTGAATTCCTATTCATAACTACCTAATGAGAAGAAATGAACATTACATAGATGTTAAATTAAACACATATATATAAAACACTTATCACGTGTTGTGCCTCAGATTTACGCCCGCACGATAGTACACGTCTCAAGGGTTTGTATAATATAATAATAAATTTTAATAAATATTCATAATTTAGATGATTACACATTGTGCAGTTCTAACTACATGGCATGTAATATTTTTCACCATCTATCTGAAGTATATTCCCAGGGAAACAGTGTGTGAGTGTACTTCAGAAATCTTCAGAGTACATAGTGTGTCCAGTGGGACACACTTCATATAGTTCCTCGTTACACAGTCTCCATCTAGGAAAGCCGTGTATGGGGTACATGGTCCAACCCTAACCCGAAGGGACTACACGTCGTGTCCATTGGGTCACATGGAGTGTAATCCGAAAACTGTGTTCCACCTATTCCTGGTCAACACACGGAGTCATTTAAGACTTAGAAAGACTCCAACACATGGATTGGTTTGGCGGACCAGTCTGATGTATTGAATCTTGACTACATGATGTGTACTGTCAAATACACGCCGTGTGTTCTGGTGTTGTACGGCCAGGAAGCTTTGGCAACTACGGATGAGATCCTCTATTTTATTTTAATCAAAAATAAAAGAAAAGATCATTTTTGTAAGGTGAACGAGAAACAAAATAAGAGGAATATATCTTGAGATTAATATTTAAAGAACGATTAACTTGAATTGAAAAAACTAAATTATTAAATGTGTAATTCATCAAAGAAATATTTAAATAATTATAAACTATGATGTAACCACTCTGATACCACTTGAAGGTTCCTGGCGCAATGGAAACGTGGTTGGGACAACACCCAATTTTGATTTTTACCATGATCAATGATTATTCCGGGATCAATTCGATGATGAACATCAGTCTCAATGGAATATAATCAAAGATTTAGATAAAGAAAAATGAGGCCTGAAACCTTTAGAGAGGATCTTTCACATCATGTTTATAATTAATTTTATTAATTTCTTAAAGAAAAATAATACTTGTGTCTTTGGTATTTTTCTTCGTTGATGATGTTGATTGTCCAGATTGACCCTTCCGGATTATCTCGCTGTGGTTGTAAGCATCCAAAATAGAATCCCTCCATCGGTGATCCTCACGTGCTCCGATGGCCTCTGATCAACACTGCTAGTTCTCCGGTTGCTAGCGCGGTGAAGCGAGTGTCTTGTGTCGATCATTCTTGATCGCTTGTTCTTCAGCCTAGAATAATGTCTCTTGTTCTTGAGAGGGGAGAGAAGAGGATTTGGGGGAGAAATTGTTTGGCTCAACAATTCTCAATTCACCGGGCGTGTGGTGTGGTGTATGGAACAATAGGGGTACCTGTCTATTTATATACATGGAATTTCAGTTACAATATTTAATTCCATAGAAACAATTAAATACATTCATGAACTTAGAGAAAACCCATGCATTTAATAATAATACCGCATCATTATTTATAGTGCCTCAACTTGCGCAAAACGGAATTATAAATAAAATTTTGTGTCACAAAATAATAGTAGTGTTATTTTAATTTGTGCTAACTAGTTAAATAATTATTTACCATCTTAAAAATAATTATTTTACTACCAGACTGACCTTGGTCTGCTCAAACTCGACTTCTATTTATTGAACACTCGAATAAATAAATAAATAATTTATTCTCTTAAATAAATATGTTATTTACAAACTAGTAAATAAATATTTATTAAATGTTCAATAAAATAAATAAATATATTTAATTTAATTTATGTGATCATATTAACTTGAATAAAATTATTCCATGGTCTTGAGAATAATATTATTTCATTAATTAAATTCAAATAGAATTTAACCGAGACAACAAAAACACTTATTGTGTGACCCTCTAGGATTATTTCTCATTGGCATGAGGTGGGCTTACCTAAATTCCAAGATTATTGTCTAGAAATGGGTCAAGGCACCCAAGAGAAAGAATGTAAAGTCACAACAATGACATCCACATACGAACGCTCACTATGTAATATAATCCCTTTGTCGCAATATCTCATCAAGCAGGTTTCATGATTGTGTCATCAACTTTTATGCTTGATACGTCATTCTTTGACTACCTAAAATAAACTCGTTGTTACACCATGGCCATGGAATTTCACGTGATGGTTCTATTTAAATCAAGGGGACAAGATGTCAACTTCCATAAATGGAAGGGGCAAATCCTTCCTCAACTTATCCCTTAATAACATGTCACTCGTGACACACCCAACGTACCCTACTTCACACCAACTGTCTGTGTGATGGTTTTCGTCAGTAAATCAAAGTGTGTAAGCTGTGACATGTATTAATGATAATATTAAAGTCTAAGGATCATTACACATGCTCACAGATAGAAATATTTGATGATAGCAAAACATGCGGAATTCCTACTAGTGGGTTTGTTCTCATAATCTTCTATCTTGGATATTACCAAGTGTGAACTTCATGAGAGGAAGTCTCATTTTCTTATGAGTACTCACACCTGATGGTTTGCATGCAATGTGTCCCATCATGGCATGTCATCCAACCACAAAACTATATTTCAGAATATTGTTATAGCATCTCAAGGTTCTCATCATAGCAGGGAACTGCCATGACCTTATCAATGAAAAAAATACTCCAGGTCATTATTACATTATAGTTATGCAGAACAATGAAAAATATGTAATAATACATTAAATATCCATGTAGTCAAAGTAAAACCACTTGGCTCTAGGAAGACAACTCTTACGATATGCTCTTGATTCCTACAACGCAACAATATTACAACATAGATCTATTTTTAGATCCATCAATGAAGAAATAATTCCAACAAGGTAATTATTTAATTAATTTAATTAATTATAAATAATATGTGATGATTCTCTCTCTGGTTCTGGAATTTTATCTATCATCTCTATTCTTTGATTTAATTATGTTGATCACATCGTTTATAATCATGTAGATCTCATATTGATCATTGATCATGATAAAAAAGAAAAGTTGGGCACAACCCATCGTATGCTTCTATTATGCCTATAACCTTCAAGTGGTATCAGAATGGCCACATAATTATTTATAATTATTTAAATATCATTGATTGATTAATAAATTTGTCTTTTAGTTTTCAATTTAAGTTTAATTTTTCTTTTAATATGAATTGTGAGATCTGCTTCTTCCTCCCTCATTTCTTGTAGATCTAATCAATACAATTAGTTTTATGAATAAAATAAAATTGAAGAAATCATCTAAATGTGATGATGATTCTGGAAGGATAACACAGGAGTACATATTGTGTAACTATAGTTACGCATCGTGTACTTGTGTTCAATGCACCAAGAATTAATTTTGAATTAATTCAAACCTTGTGCATTTACACATGGTGCATTTAATATCTTACACTGCATTTTGACTGGGCTAGCCTAGTGCATGGTCATCCAGAGTACATGCCATGTAGCCCACGTACATGGTGTGTAGTCCTTTTAAGTCAAAGTAGGGCCATATATTTCCATACATTGCCTACCTAACTGGTGACCATGTAAATTGGAGACCTCACACTGTGTATTCCTTTATACACGCCGTTTACTCTAATTTTCTAAGGCATGGTTTAGATGCAAAGTCCCTAGGCGTGTGCCTCAGATAGACGGTGATAGGTTTACACTTCGTGTAGCTCACTTGTATATTCCATTTACTTATACCAAATTATTTAGAATAAAAATTAATTTATTATACTCTATAAACCTTATGAACATGTTCTTGCATGTGGTTATTAAGTTTATAGGACACGCGATGTGATGGGTTTTTTTAATATATATAAATGTTTAATTAATTTCTATATAATTTTCAGATCCTTATATCATGTATGAGTCATATGATTGATATTACACTACATTAATTGAAGCATAACATGTTATATAAAAATCATGTAATTCATGTAATCAATAATTTGATGGTACACATCATGAAATTACATGATAATTCATGTATTCTATATTTCACAAGAGTAAATTGTATACGAGTATAATACATATTGGGTAGATTTGGACGGGTATTCACCATGTTACCTCCAAGTTAAAATTATGTACATATTTAACTTTAAATAAATTTATTTAATTTGTTTAAAATTATGATATATGATAATCTCAAGGAAATTTGGATGAGAATTAAGATAAAATAATTTATTAATTAAATATGATAATTTATTGATTTGAGAGAGATTTGTCTTAAATAAGAATGGTTAAGAATTGAATGCTAGTTTTATTAAATGCATAATTCATTGTATGCATGTGGATGATCATGATTATAGACCATAACTTTGTGTTTGATTGGTTTCATTTAATTTATTATTAAATTAAATTGTTGGTATGTGTGCCTTATCTCCTTTTATTATTTAAGGGTCTATGTTCCCATGGTTTCCTTTTATGTAAACCATTTTACCCTCACCGATGTGTGAGTAAAAGCATATATAATGGATAGAGCTCCCAAGCTAGTGGATGCGGTTCAAGTTTGGAGCCGAGGTGAAACCAATCCAAGAGAGATACATGGTTGGGTAGGTGGAAAGCTGTAACACAAACCTTAATTGGTTCAAGGTGTTTTTCCCATAGGTTGATGGTTGGTTTATAATCTGCTAGATAAACTAATCATTAGTATAAGATCATGATCATACTGCTTTATTATTTTATTTTTTTCATGTTTCATGGTTATTTCATTATAGATGTTTTGTCATGAACACATGAATTAATGAAATTAACGAGCACGCAAGATAGAACTAAATAAATTAGATTATGCGTAAATATTATCTATTACATGGTTAATCACTTAAGTAAATCAACATAATATTAACAATCATGTGATAAAGATAATAATTTTAAATTTACACATAAAAAGGATAAAATATTTCAATAATATATATTAAGTCGGTATAGCCTTCCACTACCTCAGTTAAAATCAAAACATAGTTCAATGTTCTTGACTATCCAAAGTTGGAGTGCTTTAGATTATCGTGGAATTATAACTTGAAGTTTTGGGTTGACTTAAATTAATTCACATCAAGGGTTGACTGCCAAAGTAGGACTTGGTGTAACTAAGAGGCAAGGGTTGAGGAAATATAATTTAAGGATTTTAGTATTGGGGAGTCCACTCAAAATATCAAGGAACTCTGAGTTAATGCAGTTGGAATTTTTAATTCCTACCTAAAACTATTTGAGTTTCTTGACAATCCAAATTTGGGGTAATGAGAAGAGGAATATGTATCATTTCCACTAGGATGTCCAAGAAACAATATATTCCAAATACAATGGTGAGGGATATTGGTTTTTGATAAAATAGTGGGAGATTAATAAATATAATATTTGTTTATTTGTCTAAATTTTATTAGATAAAGTAATAAAATTACACTCATCTTATTTCTATAAACATCAATAACACTATTTCAAATATATCATTATGATACATACTTGATTAGTATAACCTTCTCACTGGAACAAATTTCCAAGAGTGGAAAAGGTGTATATGAGTTATCCTTCTCCATGAAAGGAAATTGTATGTGCTTAAAGAACCTATTCCTAATGTGCCTAGTAATAATTCTAGTAATGAAGAGATAAAAATATATGAGAAACATTTGATCAATTCCATGGATATTAAATGTTTCATGTTATCATCCATGAAAATGAGCTTTTGAAGCAACATGAGGACATGGATGTGTTTATCATGATGCCTCACATTCAGGATCTCTATTAAGAGAATGAGAGACAAGAGAGGTATGAAATCTCCAATTATTTTTTTACAACTAAGCTTGTAAATTTTGTGCCATGTGGGCCTCATGTAGTCAATATTATTGGATACATTGAATGCTTAGACATCTTAGGGATTAAATTCTTAGATGAGTTGCATACAGATCTCATACTTTCATCATTGCTCAAGACCTTCTTTAGTTTTATTGTTAATTACAATATGAGAAATAGTGAGAAGAGTCTTTATAAACTTCTTACTTTGATTATCCAAGTGGATGAGGACATAAGAAATAGTAAACCCACAATCCTTATGGTGAATAATAAAAGGAATAACAAGGAGAAGGGATCCAAGACCCATAATAATTCTAAAGCTCCAAAGCACTGTCCTTCCAAGAAGAATAATATCCAGAGGCAGGATAAGGAAAATGAGACAGTATGTTTCACATGTGGAAATTTGGAACATTAGAAAAGGAACTAAACCCAGAAGCAAGGGGAAGATAAAGGTGCATTCGTTATTGAGTGTAGTCATTCAATATTTATACATTGGGTATTAGATATATCTTTTAGTGCTTTTATCTATATCCAAATGCAGGAACCAAGTATATTATAAAAGAATGCTAGAGGAGAGGTGGATATGAGAGCAGCTAATGGTGTGAGGTTGGCTGCTCTATCCATTGGTTACTACCACCTTTCATTTCCAACAATAATGGTTTTGGTTTTAAAATATTTTTATTTATGTATCGATGGTTACCAATAACATACTTTATGTATCATTCCTAGATGTAGATGAGTTTATTTTCAAGTTTGGAAATAAAAGTTGTTTCTTTTACAAAGACAACATATGTTATGGTATGGTACATTTAAATAATGGTATTTATGTATTAAATTAAGAAAACCAAGTATTGTAAATTGATAATGAATCATGTTCACAAGACTCATATAACACCTGGCTATTGTATCACCATCTTGGTTATGTAAATGAGAATAGTTTGAAAAATATCATCCAATATGGTTATTTAAACTAGTTTGAGAAAAAGCCACATGAAATATGTCATGATTTTTTATAGGAAAAAATGATCAAACTATTATTCAATGGTTAGGTGAAAGGGCCACAAAGCTTCTAGGTTTAGTACACAGTGATATGTGTAGACCATTTCTAGTAGAATCTAGAGGTGGGTATTATTACTTCATGAATTTTATTGATGAATTGAGTAGATGTGGTTATTCTACTTGATGAGGTATAAGTCTAAGTCCTTTTAGAAATTCAAGGAATTCAAGAATGAAGTATAGAATCAAATTAGAAAGGATATAAAGAAAATTCGATGAGATCGAGGTGGAAAATATATTAACCAAGATTTTATTGACTTCTTATGGGAGTTTGAAATTCTATCTCAAATTACTTCACCTTATACATCACAGTGTAATGGTGTTAGTGAAAGGAGGAAATATACCTTGTTAGACATGGTAAGTTCAATAATGATTCATGCATATTTTTTATTATCCTTTTGGGGATGTGAATTATAAACAGTGACATACACATTAAACCGAGTACCAACTAAAGAAAAAAATGTAATTCCATTCGAGTTATGGAGTGGAAAGAAAACTATTTTGTTGCATACATGTGTATGGAGTTGCGAGGCATTTGTTAAGGCTTTCTCTGACAACAAACTAGCACCATAGAGAAAAGGTGTATCTTTATAGGGTATCCTAAGGAAATAAAGGGATACTATCTTTACAACCCCTCATATAAGAAAGTGAATGTCGTCAGAAAAGTCATCCTTCTTGAGAGGGAGCACATCCTTAGAAAGGATAGTGGGAACAATATTGACTTCAATGAATTTTATACTCAAGATACACAAGATTTGGTATAGGAACAATATAAAGACCCCGACCCCAATAGCCTGAAACCAGTGCCTTACTTTATTACATTGGTACTATGAACAAGTGTTTGCATCACAAAGGACCAAATAGTTTAGTGGTTTTGGAAAACCAGATACAAATATAAGTTTTAAATTACAACTTGAAAGGAAAAAAACATAGAAAATCCATTTGAAACATCCATAACTCCAAGATTATCCCTGCAAGTAATTTATAACATACATCTTTGCATCCTAGGGGAAAATAAAATATAAGAAAGGGGTGAGCTCAAATGCTTAGTAAGGGTAAAAAATACAACGGAATATATCATAAACATAAACAATAAGGTAAGGTAAATAACAGAAATTCATACCAATAAAACATAATCTTGAGAATAATATGGAATGAATAAAAGCTAAATAAATAATTCCATATAAATAGTCGCGTGAAACTTAACCATGGATATTATACTATTCAAATAATCACATGATTTATCAATTAATAACATCATAATGTGGGAAAGAATAATGTCAGAAATCATAAACATATTGTAACACCCCAAGCTTCCATGGTACGCTTCTCTTTGAATAATGCAGTAGCGTGTGTTGTACGCAACTTCGAGTTCTAACACACACCACAACCAATCAAACTAGCCGTTATGAATAGTAATACCCACTTTTTGAAATTTTATAAATTTTATCTTTCAAAATGGACTTCATTTTTGGATTTGGAATATCAAAATTATCTTAGGGTGAATTTTTAGTATTTTTCTGAAAACATTCAATTTTTGATGAATAGTGAAAAAACATTGAGTTATAGTTTAAAACCAAATTTTTATTTAAATAATTATTTATATTATTTAAATTTAATTAAGGTAAAAATAGTTACATAATACCTATATAAGTTCAATGTAATTCATTGGAGTTAGTTTAGAATAATTTTAGATATATAAAAATTTTATTGAACTTTTCACCGTCTTTTACCCACCTCCTAGGAGAATTTAGAAATTCACATAAAACTTAATTTTACCGCTTCTGTGAGTGGAATTTCGAAAATCTAAGATACATGGTTTATATCAAGGAGTAAAATGTGGTTCAATGAGATGAAAATAATTTTTGGTGAATAGTAACTTTTTACTTTTATTTACTATGGTTAAAAGTAAATAGGGTAATTAAGGGTAAAGAAGATATTAATATTACCCTAACACATGTCCTAATTCTATTGGAAAAGTTTATCTCGACCAAAAACAAACTTCGGAATAAAATATTATCATTTAGGTCCACTTGGACTAGATTAGGACATTTATTATTATTTAATTCAAAGAAGAGTTATAAGAGTTAAAATCAAAGTTTAATAACAAAAAAAAATTAATATAGGGTTATACATAAGATAAATTCGATTATAAATATTCATTATAAAGATAAAAATATTTCCTACATAATGGTATTTTATTTATAATTTTTAGAAATTATATAATTTAATATATTTTTGACACAATGATGATGTAGTAATTACCTTATTAGTGAAATATTAAAATAATTGATATTATAAATATCAAAATAAATTTAATTTGAGACTTTTTTTGAATTAAACTAATTTTATAGGTTAAAATGACATATTAGGATTGTTTATATAAATTTTATTCTAAGTAATAATGTTGTTATGAAATTATCAAAAACAAAATACCCAATAGTGTCAAAATTGACATAAAAGAGTTTTTAAAACAAATATTATATTATTAATTGATATTCTATTCTTAAAAATCTAAGGTTCGGCCAAAGGACTTATATAATAATAGTTGTATCATTAATGGACCACTTGGGGGTCTCTTGGATGTATATAGTAAGTTTATTAACTATATAATATAAAAATACAAAGAGACATGGTAAATGTCAAACTATTTAACTAAGAGTTAAATATAAATGATAAGGTTAATATAGTGACCCAAACCTGTCTAAAATCTATTGGTTGAAAGGATTTAAACCCATCCACACCTTAACCTTTAAATAATTCACTTTTGATCCATTATAAACCGAATATGAATTTTTTATAAAATAATATTTCTAGCTTTTCCAAAGTCGCCCCTCACCCCTCTTATAAAAGGGCACTCCCCCTTCTCTCTAATTTACACCTTCAAATCCTTTTTTCTCGGCCAAACCCTACCCAAATATTCTCTCAACTTCCCTCAATTAGACCTATAGGACTTTGTTTGATCATAAAGCCATCCTAAGGAGCCCTTTTTATCAAATCAAAAGGAAGAACCCGATTAAGAGGTAATGTTTTCACCACCCTCTTTCAAGTTCCTTTCTTCTCCAACTTCTTCTTTCTTTTTTATTCTCATTATAAAATAATAACTCTAGTATCTTATATATACTGTGATTTTATTGTAAATATTTTACAACCATATTCAGTATTCTATCCATCCTTTTATTGACATGTCACCATACGTGCGTACGTACGGCTTACCGTCTCCACATCGTGGTGTAATTGTTATTCAAAACATTATTATTTGGATGGGTATAATAATGATGTGTAATTCATGTAAATAATAAATATAACATGATAATGATTATGTATATATGATATAACATCCAATTATATATTATTTTAATATCAAAATAATGATATTGTTGCTCGTGCGTACGTACGGACTACCGTCTCCATGAACGCGATGAGATTCATTCCCCGTCGTATCCATTCAAGTCTAATTCTCATTTGATGATTAAAAATAATGTTTAAGGACTTGATATCATTATGGATATGAATAATATACATCCCATACATAACAATTATGGCTCACATAACAAATAATATAAAGAAAGACGAATCCGTTAACACCTGAAATGATGATAATACTAAGATATTATTAACAAATAAATGTTAAAAGATCATATATGATATCATATTAATGTATATGATTCTCGTATAATTTAGTAACAATTATTTTACCATTATAAAGGAGGTTAACCTACCCTCAACCAAGGAAAATTACAAGGTAAGGTTTTATTTCACAATCTCTTCATTATCCGAGGTTGTTTATACATAATTATCTACTGGGATCTCTTTATCATCCACATCCATGTTTCTTAAAAATGTATTTCCAAAAATTATTACTATTTTAAAGAATATGGTTTAAAGTCATTTATACCCTTGTTTGACTTTTTATAAGATGTTTATAAAGGAATCTTTCCGTCATTTTCCAAACAAGGTCCTTTTTAACCTTTTCAACAAAATTAAGGTAAGAATGTCTTTTTTTAACTTATACGACGGGTGAGGCTATTTTATACTATTATAAACTCATCGAAGCTTCCCTTAAAATATTATAAGAATATTTTCAAAGTAAATGTTTTATTTTATAATTATGTGACTCTTAAATGATTTCAAAATATAAAGAGATATTTCTCTAAAAAGAGTTTTGATTTCATCTATGTCAACATCCTTTGATGGATTTTATGTTTATTTGGAGTTGATTTATTATGATACAAAACTTCCATATTGCGTTGAAGGTTTTGTGATATGTTTGACTGTGTATGTGCTATTTTTATACCATTCATTATTTATGGTTAAAGTATTTACATTTCGTATGCTAGTTTTAATATGAATGTTTATGATATGTTTAAACCTTTTCATATGAGGAATGTATTAGACTTAGTAAGTGATGGATGGAGCCCGCTATAGCTCCTCGATACATCAGTAGGTATCATGAGACAACTAGATGTGGAATTGGCCAAGGACCTTTCCCAATTTGATTTATGGTTTTGGCTGAGGCCTTAATCATTTTTAAACGTCTTGGCCGAGGCCTTGACAAAATTTTTCAGAATGTTCGGCATTATACATTCCCTCATTATGGAAATAATATTGATGGTTCATGTGGTCATTCAACTAGTAGAATACCCATGATTATGGTTTATTATGTCATTATTTACTTATCTCATATTCTTTCCATAAAAGTATTCATGTTTATTATTGGTAATGGCATGTGGTTTCAATTATTTATCATGCTTAATATTTATGTCATTTTCTGTTGTATTACTTACGCTTACTAAGCATTTGAGCTCACCCCTTTATTATGTTTCATTTTCCTAGGATATGAAGAAGTTAGTTATGAGTGACCAAAAGGCATAATATAGGAGGCTTGGATGTTTCTAATGAAATATATTTGTGTTGTATTTATTTTCAAGTTGTAAAGTTAAACTTATGTATGAATATTATTTCCAATAATACTAAACTGATTGGTCTTTAGGGACATGATTTCCTTATGATAATGCCAATGTTATGTATGCACCGACTCTAGGTAACTGGGTTTGGGGCGTTACAGTTGGTATCAGAGGAAGTTTAGTACAAACCTTGGAAACTATATTTAGATAAACTCTGATTAGAGCACATAGACCTAAGATGGACTTTGAGGATTAGTATAGAATAACTTCCTAGAATTTTGGTATTGTAGAGATTTTGTGAGTTTTCTGAGCAATACATCCCTGTCTGGATATGAGCATGTAGAGGCAGCTCTAGCACAGATGTACCTAGGGGTAAAACCTAAAAAACACCGCTTTGAGCTACACTCGAACGAGAACTGGTGCACGACAACGGGCCTTGGTGCACTCTTGGTTACGACACTCCTGGGGGATATGCTTAGTATAATTCTCATTTTATTTACAAACCATTATGAAGGTTTTATGAGTATATACTTCCTAAAAAAACATTTTTATGATTATGGATTAAATCCATAAACTGTTCAATTTATGTTAAGTGTTTTACAAGTTTGGATTTTTGTATTGCGATTCATAAACTAATCTAGTGTATGTCATTATTTAGAAATGGTGCCTAGTGGAAGAAATGGAAACTGTATCAATGCACGCACTCCATGTAGGGATTTCCCTCTTTCTCAAGATAATTATAGTGGATCTGGTGATGCAACTAGTGCTGATCAGCTAATCACCATACTGGGAAAACTCACTCAGGTTATGAATAATAACCTTACCCGTATGGAGAACCCTGATCCATAGTGTGGAGGATCAATGTTAGATCGCTTTATGAGGCAACAACCACCAACATTAAATGGGAGTACAAATCCCTTAGTAGCATATCAATGGATAAATTCTTTAGAGAAAATATTCCATGTCTTGGGGAGTAGTGAAAATGAAAAAGTTATCATGGTAGTTTACCGCCTCACTGGAGATGTTGATCAATGGTGGTCATTGATTCAAAACACGAAGGAAGATGATGAAGTATCAAATATGGAATGAAGGGAGTTCAAAGATCTGTTTTTAGAAAAATACTTTCCTCGTGACCATCAAGCAGATATGGAAAGACAATTTTTGAGTCTGAGAAAAAAGGTGGATGAGAATGTCACAAAGTATGAGGCTAACTTTACAAGGTTAGCAAGGTATGATTCAGATTATATACATAACCCAAGAAGTAAGATTGATAGTTTCTTTGATGGGTTAAAACCATTTATCCATCGAGCATTGGTCTCACAATCCTTCTCGTTATATGAAGATATTGTCTCATGTGCTATCAAGACAGAAAAAGAATTCTCTAAGTCTTATGACTTTAAATCAAAGCTAGAGAAGAAGAGATCTTCTAAACACTTTGGGAAAGAAAATAAGGAAACAGGGAAGAAGGGAAGAATTGAATTTCCACCTTGTGATAATTGCGGAAGAAAGCACCCTGGTGCCTATCTAAAAGAAAAAGGAGTATGCCACAAGTGTGGACAGGAAGGCCAACTAGCTGGTGATTGTAAAGAAAATAAAGACGCTGCCAATGTTTAATGCTACAATTGTAGGGAGATGGGACATTATGCAAATGAATGTCCTAAGCATCAGGGAAACTTACCTAAGAAAAGGCCTCGGGACCAAGGCCAAGCTTATGCAATCACTATTGCTAAGGTTGAAGCCCTGAAAGACGTGGTGGCAGGTAATTTAATGGTTTCCTCAAGTTTAGAAAATGATTTATTTGATTCTGGATCATCTCATTGTTTCATATCATCCCAGTTTTCTAAGAAAATTAGATATTTCTAATTTGATTTAACAAGGGAGTTATTAGTCAAAACTCCTAAGGGAAGTATCATTGCAACAAAGTTTTGTGAATCAGTCCCCATTAGAGCACATAAATGTTCTTTATCTGTGGATCTCATCATCATACCTATGATTTAATTTGATATAATCCTCGGTATGGATTGGATTTTGGACCATGATTCAAAAATTTATTGCAAGAAGAAGGAGGTTACTATTTTTGATGATGATGATAAGGAATACCTTATCTTTAGATCAGAATCATCACCCCCTAATTCTTACCTAGATCCACCCCCAGTAGCTCAACTAAATTCAATTATCAGAGAGGAAGAGAATGAAATAACTATGGGTGAGGAAAGGAATGTTCAAATAGAGGATGTACCTATTGTGAGAGAATATGTTGATGTGTTTCTGGAAGATTTACCTGGACATCCTCCAGAATGAGAAATTGAGTTTTCCATTAATTTAATTCCTGGTTCAAGGCCTATATTGAAGACCCCTTATAGAATGGTCGTTGTGGAATTAGTTGAACTAAAGAAAAAATTAGAGGAATTTATTAATAAGGGGTTTATTCTCCCTATTGTTTATCCATGGGGATCCCATGTCCTTTTTGTTAAGAAGAAAGATGGATCTATGAGTTTATGTATCGACTATTGGGAAATCAATGCCATAACAATAAAGAACAAGTATCCCCTACCTCACATTGATGATTTATTTGATCAACTACATGGAGATCAATACTTTTCAAAGATTGACCTTTGATCTGGATACCATCAGTTGTGTTTGAAGAAGGAAGACATTCCAAAGACAACATTTCGAACTAGGTATGGGCATTACAAGTTTACAGTAATGCCTTTCGGATTGACTAATGCACCCTTTGTATTCATGGATCTAATGAATAGATTTTTCAACGAATATCTTGATGATTTTGTGGTGGTATTTATTTATGATATCTTGGTATACTCCAAAAGATACGAGGATCATGAAAATCACTTACGTATTATCCTGAAGTCTCTTAGAAGACATGAATTATATGGGAAGTTTAGTAAGTGTGAATTCTGGCTTCAGGATATTTCTTTTCTTGGACATATTGTCTCTAAGGATGGAATATCTATTGATCCTTCTAAGACAAGAGCAATCCAAGAATGTCCTTCACCGACGAGTATAACTGAGGTATGCAGTTTTATTGGTTTAGTAGGTTATTATCGACGTTTCGTCCAGAACTTTTCCCGATTGGCTAACCCATTAACAAAGCTCACACATAAATGGGTTAAATTTGTCTGGACAAAAGAGTGTAAATAATTTTCTGAAGAACTGAAGAGAAGATTAGTCAATGCCCCTATATTGACTCTACCATTGGGGAATGATGGGTTCGTTATTTATAGTGATGCATCAAAGAAAGGACTTGGTTGTGTCCTTATGCAGAATGATAGAGTTATTGCCTATGCATCATGACAGCTAAAAATTCATGATCAAAACTATCCTACTCATGATCTTGAGTTAGATGCTGTAATATTTTCTTTGAAGATATGGAGACATTATCTCTATGGTGAAAAATGTGAGATTTATACTGATCACAAGAGTTTGATATATATTTTCTCACAGAAAGAACTCAACATGAGGAAAAGGAGATGGCTTGAACTACTCAAGGATTATGATTGTACGATACACTACCACCCGGGGAAGGAAAATAAGGTGGAAGATGCTTTGAGCAGAAAATATCATGGAGTTTTGAACATGATTAGAATTGAAAGGGATCCTATTTTCATGGATCTAGTGAAGATGGATATGGGAATTACCATGGAAGGTGAAACATCGATACTTTTTCAAATGGTTTCCAAACCATATTTACTAGAAAAGATAAAGAGTTATCAGACCAGTGATGAAGAGTTTCAAAAGAAGATTAAAGCTATGAATGATGGGAGATTGAGATAATTTGTGTATGAAGAAGGAATTTTGAAATTTGGGAAGAGACTTTGTGTTTCCGATATACCTGATCTAAAAAGGGAATTGTTAGATTATGCTCATAGTTCTAATTTCTCTATACACCCTGGGAGCACCAAAATGTATAGATATTTGAAGGAACATTTTTTGTGGGACAACATGAAGAGGGAGATTACTGATTTTGTGTCAAGATGTATGGTTTTTCAACAAGTGAAAGCTGGAAGGCAATAGCCTGGAAGAGTCATGCAACCTCTTCCCATACCGGAGTGGAAATGGGATAATATTACGATGGACTTTATCATGGGAATACCAAAGACTTCTAGAAAGAACGATGCAATATGGGTCATTGTTGATCGTCTTACCAATTCATCACATTTTCTTGCTATAAGAGAAGACCTACCACTTGAACATCTAGAAATACTATCTATTAATGAAGTTGTGAGACTTCATGGAGTACCCCTATCGATTGTTTCTGATTGTGATCCCCGTTTTACTTCAAGATTCAGGAAGAGTCTTCAGAAGGCCTTGGATACTGAACTTTGTTTGAGCACTGCCTACCACCTTCAAACATATGGAAAATCAGAAAGGACTATTCAAACCTTAGAAGACATGTTGAGATCATGCTCACTTGACTTTAAGGGTATGTGGGATCAATATTTACCTCTAGTGGAATTTTCCTATAACAATAGCATCCATTCAAGTGTTCAGATGGCACCATATGAAGCATTATACGGAAAGAGATGTCACACACCAACCTGTTGGGATGACATTGATGAGAGAAAACTCGTAGGCCCAGAACTGGTGGAGGAAATGATGGAAAAGGTGAAGGTAATCCAAAACCACAACAAAACAGCTCAAAGTAGGTAGAAGAGCTATACCGATAACCGAATGAAGGATTTGGAATTTCAGGTAGGAGATCATGTTTTCTTGAAGGTATCTCCATGGAAGGGAGTTATACATTTCGTTAAGAAGGGTAAATTGAGTCCCAGGTACATCGGACCTTTTGAAATTCTAGAACGAATTGGGGCTGTAGGTTACCGTTTGGAAATACCACCAAGTCTCTCCAAAGTTCAGGATGTGTTCCACATATCACTATTGAGAAAATACATGCCTGACCCAATGCATGTACTCACTTATGAGGAATTAGAACTGGAACCCGATCTGTCTTATTGTGAAGAGGTCGTCAGGATTCTTGATACAAGAGAACAAGTGCTGAGAAACTGGACGACTCATCTGGTAAAAGTTCTATGGAGAAACCATCAGATGGAAGAGGCAGCGTGGGAACCTGAGGAACTTATGATGAAGAAACACCCAAGTCTTTTTATGAAATAATATTCTAGAAATTCTGAGGATGAATTTATTTGAAGGAGGGGAGAATGTAACACCCCAAGCTTCCATGGTACGCTTCTCTTTGAATAATACAGTAGCGTGTGTTGTACGCAACTTCGAGTTCTAACACACACCACAACCAATCAAACTAGCTGTTATGAATAGTAATACCCACTTTTTGAAATTTTATAAATTTTATCTTTCAAAATGGACTTCATTTTTGGATTCGGAATATCGAAATTATCTTAGGGTGAATTTTTGGTATTTTTCAGAAAACATTCAATTTTTTATGAATAGTGAAAAAACACTGAGTTATAGTTTAAAACCAAATTTTTATTTAAATAATTATTTATATTATTTAAATTTAATTAATGTCAAAATATATACATAATATCTATATAATTTCAATGTAATTCATTGGAGTTAGTTTAGAATAATTTTAGATATATAAAAAATTTTATTGAACTTTTCAGCGTCTTTTACCCACCTCCTAGGAGAATTTAGAAATTCACATAAAACTTAATTTTACCGCTTCTGTGAGTGGAATTTAAAAAATATGAGAGACATGGTTAATATCAAGAAGTAAAATGTGGTTCAATGAGATGAAAATAATTTTTGGTGAATAGTAACTTTTTATTTTTATTTACCACGGTTAAAAGTAAATAGGGTAATTAAGGGTAAAGAAGATATTAATATTACCCTAACACATGTCCTAATTCTATTGGACAAGTGTATCTCAACCAAAATCAACCTTAGGAATAAAACATTATCATTTAGGTCCACTTGGACTATATTAGGACATTTATTATTATTTAATTCAAAGAAGAGTTAAAAGAGTTAAAATCAAAGTTTAATAACTAAAACATTTTTAATATAGGGTTATAAATAAGAAAAATTCGATTGTAAATATTAATTAGAAATATAAAAAGATTTCCTACATAATGGTATTTTATTTATAATTTTTAGACATTATATAATTTAATTTATTTATGACACAATGATGATGCAGTAATTACCTTATTAGTGAAATATTAAAATAATTGATATTATAAATATCACAAAAAAATGTAATTTGAGACTTTTTATGAATTCAAATAATTTTCTAGGTTAATATGACATATTAGTATTGGTTATATAAATTTTATTCGAAGTAATAATGCTGTTATGAAATTATCAAAAACAAAATACCCAATAGTGTCAAAATTAACATAAAAGAGTTTTTAAAACAAATATTATATTATTAATTAATATTTTATTCCTAAAAATCTAAGGTTCATCCAAAGGACTTATATAATGATATTTTTATCATTAATGGACCACTTTGGGGTCTCTTGGATGTATATAGTAAGTTTATTAACTATATAATATAAAAATACAAAGAGACATAGTAAATGTCAAACTATTTAACTAAGAGTTAAATATAAATGATAAGGTTAATATAGTGACCCAAACCTGTCTAAAATCTATTGGTTGAAAGGATTTAGACCCATCCCCACCTTAACCTTTAAATAATCCACTTTATATCCATTAGAAAACGAATATGAATTTATTATAAAATAATATTTCTAGCTTTTCCAAAGGTTCCCCTCACCCCTCTTATAAAAGGGCACTCCCCCTTCTCTCTAATTTACACCTTAAAATCCTTTTGTCTCGACCAAACCCTGCCCAAATATTCTCTCAAATTCCCTCAATTCGACCTAGAGGGCTTTTTTTATCAGAAAGCCAACCTAAGGAGCCATTTTGACCAAATCAAAAGGAAGAACCCGATTAAGAGGTAATGTTTTCACCACCCTCTTTCAAGTTCCTTTCTTCTTCAACTTCTTATTTCTTTGTTATTCCCATTCTAAAATAATAACTCCAGTATCTTATATATACTGTGATGTTATTATAAATATGTTACAACCATATTCAGTATTCTATCCATCATTTGAATGACATGTCACCATACGTGCGTACGTACGGCTTACCGTCTCCACGTCGGGGTGTAATTGTTATTCAAAACATTATTATTTGTATGGGTGTAATAATGATGTGTAATTCATGTAAATATTAAATATAACATGATAATGATTCTGTATATATGATACACCATACAATTATATATTATTTTAATATCAAAATAATGATATTTTGCTCGTGCGTACGTATGGACTGCCGTCTCCACGAACACGATGAGATTCATTCCCCATCGTATCCATTCAAGTATAATTCTCATTTGATGATTAAAAATAATGTTTAAGGACTTTATATCATTATGGATATGAATAATATACATCCCATACATAACAAATATGTCTCACATAACAAAGAATATAAAGAAAGACGAATCTGTTAACACCCGAAACGATGAAAATACTAAGATATTATTAACAAATAAATGTTAAAAGATAATATATGATATCATATTAATGTATATGATTATTTTATAATTTAGTAACAATTATTTCACCATTATACAGGAGTTTAACCCACCCTCAACCAAGGAAAAGTACAAGGTAAGGGTTTATTTCATAATCTCTTCATTATCTGAGGTTGTTTATACATAATTATCTACTGGGACCTCTTTATCATCCACATCCATGTTTCTTAAAAATGTATTTCCAAACATTATTAATATTTTAAAGAATATGGGTTAAAGTCATTTATACCCTTTCTTGACATTTTATAAGATGTTTATAAAGGAATCTTTCCATCGTTTTCCAAACAAGGACCTTTTTAACCTTTTCGAAAAAATTAAGGTAAGAATGTCTTTTTTTAACTTATACGGCAGGTGCGGCTATTTTCTACCATTATAAACTCGTCAAAGATTCCCTTACAATCTTATAATAATATTTTCAAAGTAAATGTTTTATTTTATAATTATGTGACCCTTAAATGAATTCAAATTATAAAGAGATATTTCTCTAAAAAGAGTTTTGATTTCATATATGTCAACATCCTTTGATGGATTTTAAGTTTATTTGGAGTTGATTTATTATGATACAAAACTTCCATATTGTATTGAAGGTTTTGTGATATGTTTGACTATTGATGTGCTATTTTTATACCATTCATGATTTATGGTTAAATTATTGACATTTCATATGCTAGTTTTAATACGAATGTTTATGATATGTTTAAACCTTTTCATATGAGGAATGTATTGGACTTAGTAAGTGATCGTTAGAGCCCACTATAGCTCCCCGATGCATCGGTAGGTCTCATGAGATAACTAGACTTGGAATTTTCCAAGGACCTTTCCCAATTTGATTTATGGTTTTGGCCTAGGCCTTAATCATTTTTAGAAGTCTTGTCCTAGGCCTTGACAAAATGTTTTAGAATGTCTGGCATTATACATTCCCTCATTATGGAAATAATATTGATGGTTCATATGGTCATTCGACTAGTAGAATACCCATGATTATGGTTTATTATGGAATTATTTACTCAGATCATATTCTTTCTATAAAAGTATTAATGTTTATTATTGGTAAAGGCATGTGGTTTCAATTGTTTACCATGCTTAATATTTATGTCATTTTCCGTTGTATTACTTACCCTTACTAAGCGTTTGAGCTCACCCCTTTCTTATGTTTCATTTTCCCAGGATATGAAGAAGTTAGTTATGAGTGACTAGTATGCATAATCTAAGAGGCTTGGATGTTTCTAATTAAATATATTTGTGTTGTATTTCTTTTCAAGTTGTAAAGTTACACTTATGTATGAATCTTGTTTTCAATAATACTAAACTGATCGGTCTTTCGAGATATGATTTCCTTATGATCATGCCAATGTTATGTAATAATGCACCGACTTTGGGTAATTGGGGTCAGGGAATTACACATACCATCAAGGATTTGGCCAATACACCATACATAATGGGTAAAAACCCTATCTAGTTTGTCTCAGGAGACCTACCGATGCATCGAGGGACTATAGCAGGCCCCACCCATCACTTATTAAGTCCAATGCATTCCTAATATGTATAATAAAAAGATACCTTTAAATAAAATTGTCAAATACCAATTTTAAATATTCGAATCGTAATAATATATGAAAATACTCTAATAAAATCATTGATAAATTCTTGAGGAAAATAATCTTTAAACATTTCAAAGTGTCTCATACCACTTTGAAACATTTAAATCATAATCCCTATGAATGAATAACATTAAATGAAACTTATAATATCATAAGAATAATAAGAATTGTGATATAATATATCAAAGGGTAGTACATACACCACATACAAGGAATAATTAGTGAACAAGGCATATATCTCACATAAGTAAAAGTGAGATGAAAAAACCCCTTTTTACTTTGGAAAGAAGAGTTATTTTTGGAAAATCATATATATTTGTCATAAAATCAGATATTATACATATATATCCTATAAAATAAAAGTTAAGTACAATTAAATTATATTTGAGGCATAAATGATGTCCAATTTAAGTGAAAACATGTAAAAATATTGTTTAAGAAGCTTTAGAAATGAGCCTCTTTAATGAAGTTTAATAAAAATATCAAAGAGTCTTTAAAACGGAAAAAGAAAAATTGTTTGTATAAAACCACAAATGAAAAAAGATATTTTTTTGTGATAAAATACGTTATTTTAGAAAAATATTGGTATCTTAAAACTGATTATGGGTGGTACTTGAAAATGGGTAAGAAATTGAGAAGTTCCCTTTAATCGGGCTTGCTTATCTGGGGGAATTGAAAAGGAAGCCTTATAAACATGAATTTCCACATCAAAGAAGAATTAATTGATCTAGATACATGGGTTTTAAATATATAAATAGAATTTATAACAATTATATAAAAACAAATTAAGGATTACATTGGGATAAATAGAGATAAATCTTAGCCCAAATGAAAAATGAAGGTTTGGGGAGAGTCCCTTACCACTTTTCAAACAGTCGAACCATATGCTCCATAAAATTAATGATCATCAAATAGGAAATTTAATACCATTAATATAAATATATTCATGATATGATACATCAATATAATTATACATACACCACACACAAGAAATACCGGTGAATAGAGCATATCTCATGGAAATAAAAGTGAGATGAGAAAACTCTTACCTTATGTCCGAAAGTGTTATGAACTTGATATTAATATCCTGGATAATAATATTAAATCTATTAATTAATTAATTATAAACCTTTTATACATGTATTTAGTTTTTTATAATTTTATTAAGTTTATTTATGGCCTTTTTTATGAGTTATAAGATTCAATTTCATCATTTGGAAGTGTTCATTTCCTTGGTTTTCATGATTGGTTCACTTGTATACATGTATGAAAGATCATGCGAAATGGAAATAAATATATAGAATTAAAGTTATATTTTATTAATTAACATACATAAGATTAAATGTTTATAAAATTTATTCAGTTATTTGGGGTGAGGATGAATCATGAAATAAAATGTTAGTGATAATTGTTTAGATTATTTTTTTGCAGTTTTTCGATCACCGCGAACTAGTTTTGTCTAATTAGTTAATATCATATATATATACTGGTTACAGGAAAAATAAATAAATTATAATATGTATAATAAAATATGTTTTAACCATAATAATGTTTTTATAACCGTACTTGAAGGAGTTAATCGAAAATGAAGTCATGATGGTGGTAAATCGGCACATCACAGATAATGTTTTTATTTTTAGAATAAAAGGCAGAGGAGAAGAGGTTTGATGATGGATCTTCCATTTACATAATAAAATTATAGTATATATAAGATATTGAATTTTTCATACATGTTTTAATAGAATAGGTAAGGATGTAATAAGAATAAAATAAATTAAAATAAATTAAAATAAATTAAAAGAGAACAAAAAAGGATTTGCCTCTTGAATTCTTCTCCTTGAGAACCTCTTTAAGGAACTTTGAAATGGTATTTTGGTGAGACCATCAAGACCATTAAGTGGGGGGTGTTTTGGAAGATTAAATGGGTATAATATAATAAATATTAAATTCTTTTTAATTGTGAGGACAAGAGGTGGCAAGAGGTGGTATTTATATTGGAGGAGATGGGTATTTTTTGAATATTTTATTCATTTATTTATTATTTTGGATCAAGACTATGAATAGTTTTTATTATTGTGAATAATTACATTAAATAGTGCATGTGATTTCTAACCAATGGTACTTACATGATCCATGACTCAATTAATAGTGTATTTTACTTATAATGTATATATACTATAAATTACCATATTTCACTATTCACAAAAAATTCAAGTATTTTAAAAAAATCCCAAAAATTAACACTAACCATTTTTTGATGTGTAGAATTTAAAATTGAACTCAATTTTATGAAAATAATTTTATAAATATTTTAAATTTATTTTTTAAATAAAATTATCACTTACTCGAAAAATACAGCTTTTAAAATTATAACTGATTTTATGAAACTTTGAAAAATTAATTAAGGTTTTATAAAATTATCTTATAATCATAATAACACAAAATATTAATTTATTAATCTATTTTTTGAAAATAAATTTTCTTTTAAATCATTAAATTATTTATAAAACTGTAAATAAACATTTACTTCTAACAAAAACACCAACACTTAATTTATCATTTTTAAAACATTTATTAACTTATTCCATGATGAAAATATATTATATTTTAATTTATAAGATACCTAAATTTTATTTATACTTCCATTGGTTAGATATAATTCAAATCACAAATATTATTTTAATATAAATAAAATGAGAGTTTAATAAATATCAGTATTTTTCACTACTCACTAGAAAATAAATATTTTCAGAAAAAAAATCCAAAATTTCACCGTAAGCTAATTTTGACATTCCGATTTTAAAAATGAATTTTTTTTTGTTAAATATAATTTATAAAATTTTAAAATTTTATTTTTAAAACAAGTTCACCATTAAAAGGTAGTAAAAATTCCTTTAGAAAAATATAGCATTTTAATGCTTAAAATTGGATTCATTCTTATCTTATGCCTATAAAATCATTTAGATGAATTTAAAAAAAATTGATTAAATATATAATATATAAATTTCATAATTTTTTCAATACAAGTAATTACCTCTAATTTAATGACTAGGTTATAACGGTTGTTTAAAAATAATGATATTTAATTGTATATCATTGTTTGTTTAAGTTTGGTGTTGTGTGAAACCTATGTTATCTAAGATATTAAATTTAAAAAGCGACATGCCCTAAAATCTTGGGGTGTTACATTATTCCCTCCTTCAATAAATTTTGTCCACGTAATTTTAAATTGTACTTAGAAATTCAAAGGTTGAAACTTCAAAATTCCTTTGTGGGAAACCCATATCAGAAATAGGGTTAATAAAATATCCTCTTAATAAGAGGGAAAGGTAAATGCAGAGGTTACCACAAAACTATACATTCAAATGGGATAATATTTTTATGAAGTGAAAATATAGAGATGGAAGAATAATCTAACCATCAAGTTCTGATGGAGAGTGATAGAGAACATGGTCATTAGAAATTTAACCATCATAAAATAGTAAATCTTGTGATCAGTTAAAAGACCATTGATTTATCATAAAAAAAAGTAAATAGATAACATTTTTTGGGAAAAAATATTTTTCCTAAAGTTGATGGATTATTTTACTATCCATAAAATAACTTGAGAAAATAAACACATCTGATTCTTTTCCATGTCCTAAGAATAATCTCATCCTTTTATTCTTCTTCGATCTATTTTCAATTCATCCCTTAAACTTGGAAATGAATGTTCAAGATGATTTTTTCACGCCTAAAGCACTTTTAATGAATCATATGGTACTTAAGTCATTTCTTCAGCCTTTAAATTTTTAAAGAAACCAAAATGGTTATTGAATGTTATCCAATATGACAAATTATATTTTAATCTTAATCAATAATACCCTTAATCCATTCCATAATTAGTTAACATTAATACTCATCTAAAGCATGTTTTTCCACACTCAATGACCAAAACATTTATAAGGAAGATCACTAAATTTCCTAAATCAAATTAACATAATATTCCCCAAATAATGTATCTTTTATTGTCACATAACAAATATATGAATATCTTAATATCCTTTAAACCTTTATAAAACATGCATGCTTCCATAGTAAAATATTAGGTTGTTGAATATATTCCTTAAATCCAAACATCTAATAATTCCAGCATAACATAAACCATAATATCACTAACCACCTTCATGGTCACTGATACTATAACCATATATTTATTATTATATCAACATCAATAACATTTTTAGGATTATATTTTCCTAGTCATGTGTTTTCAAGAAGATCAACTTACAACAGAATCACTTCTCTTAATTACTGGTGCTATTTATCACATGCATCAAATTCCTTAAAGAAGAAGTATTGTAGTACAATCCTTATATATATCATGATTCTTATAACAAAATCATTATTTATAAAATAATCAAATAAAATAATTCATGAATCCAAACATAGTCATATTAATCATTATTCTCCATCTATGGTAATAACATATTCTTGGCCATGATCCATTATCCTCTTTTTGTGTATATTCCTTTGATTCTTGAGACATTAATTTGTGTATTGTCCTATATCCTTGTAGTTGAAGCACTAAACATTTGAAAATTCTTTCCTTTACTTACAATAATGATCATGGTGGACTTTTTCTTCACACTTCAAGCAAAATCATTTTCCTCTTAAGCATATACCAAGGTGTTTCCTTCCACAATTATTACATGTGGGAAAATACTTCTCTATCTTCTTTTCTTTATCTATATTTTTTTCAAATTTCCTCTTCTTATCTTGCTTCACTTTGAATCCATAAGACTTGGATAATTCTTTATCTTTCTTTTTATAACATGATATTATTTCCTCATTTGATGAGAATATTTGGGAGACTACTTCTCTTTGAAAGATCAGCATAAGACCATAAAATATTTGATCCTTATTACTCTTTGGATCATGTTCATTGGTGAGGTTACCATTCCTTTTGTGATGTTCTATTTCTAAACAATGACATAAACTAAATTAGATTATAACATTATGAAACATAATGTATAATCCCAAAACTAGTGAAAATCTTAACATAAATTGAAAATTTTATGTGTATCTAATCTCATAATCATAAACATGGCTTCTTTGGGGACATATTTACTATTAAATCCTTCAAAATGGTTTGTAAAGAAAATTTTAATTATCCTAAGCATATACCCTAGGATTGAAAAACCAAGTGTGCAATAAGACCCTTTGTCGTGTACCAGGTTATGCTAATTCTGGCTCGATGCACCTTGTCAGAGTTGTTACCCCTAAGTACATCTATTTCAGAACCACATCCACTTATAGTATCCAAATAGGGAATTATTTCTAGGAATACCCACATAATCTCTACCATACCAAAATTATAGGATTTAATTTTATTCTTGTCCTAAAATTATATCTTAGGGTTATGTTTCCTAATCTATGTTTTCCAAATCTAGTTTCCATGGTTTTTACTGAACTTTCTCTGATACTAACTATAAGGACCTTGACCCTAGTAGATTGGAGTCGATGCCTTACTTTATTACATTGGTACTAAGAACAAGTTTTGGCATCCCAAACGACTAAATAGTTTAGTAGTTTTGGAAAACCAAATACAAACATAAGTTTTAAATTAAAAATTGAAAGGAAAAACATCCTAGAACTCCATTTTAAACATCAATAACTTCTAAATTATCCCTGTAAGTAATTCATAACATACATCTTCACGTCCTATGGGAAAATAAAACATAAGAAAGGGGTGAGCTCAGATGATCAGTAAGGGTAAACAATATAGTGGAATCTATCATAAACATAAACAATAAGGCAAGGTGAATAACTGAAACTCATTCCAATAAAACATAATCTTGAGAATAATATGGCATTAATAAAAGATGAATAAATAATTCCACATAAATAATCACATGAAACTTAACCTTGGATATTATACTAGTTGAATAATCACATGATTTATCAATTACTAATATCATAATAATGGAATTCATAATTTTGAACATCATAAACATACCATCAAGGCTTCATCCAAGACACCACACATAATGGGTAAAACCTGATCTAGTTTGTCTTATGAGACCTACCTATGCATCGAGGGGCTATAGCGGTCCACACCTGTCACTTACTAAGTACAATTGATTTCTAATATGTCTAATAAAAATATATATTTAAATAAAATTGTCTCATAACACTTTGAAATATTTAAATCATGATCATAGATGAAAATACTCTAATAAAATCATTAATAAATTCTTGAGGAAATTAATCTTTAAACATTCCAAAGTGTCTCATACCACTTTGAAACATTTAAATAATAATCCCTGTGAAAGAATGATATTAAATGAAACATATAATATCATAAGAATAAGAATAATCATGATATGATATATCAAAGGTCTGTACATACACCACATACAAGGAATAAGTGGTGAACAAATCATATATCTAACAAGAGTAAAAGTGAGATGAGAAAACCCTTTTTTTACTTTGGAAAGAAGAGTTATTCTAGAAAATCATTTTTATTTGTCGTAAAATCAGATTGTAAAAATGTATATACTATAAAATAAAAGGGAAGAAAAATTAAATTATATATGAGGCATAAATGATGTCCAAATGAAGTAAAAACATGTAAAAATTGTGTTTGAGAAGCTTTAGAAATGAGCCTCTTTAATGCGGTTTGAGGAAAATATTATAGAGTCTTTAAAATGGAAAAAGGAATAATTGTTTTTATAAAACCAGAAATAAACAAAGGAAGTTTTTCATGATAAAATAATTGATTTTATAAAAATATTTTTAGCTTAAAACATATTATGGTTGGTACTTGAGAATGTGTTAGAAATTTGGAAGTTCCCTTTAATCGGGCTTGCTTATCGGGAGGAATTAAAAATGAAACCCTATAAAATATACATTTCCACATTAAATAAATATGAAATGATCTGGATAAATTGGTTTGAAACATTTAAATATAATTTATAATAATTATATAAAAATAAATTAAGTATTACATTGGGATAAATAGATAAAAAGCATAACCCGACTAAAAAATGAAGGTTCGGGGAGAATCACTTACCAATTTACAAACAGCCAAACTATATGCCCCATAAAATTAATGATAATAAAATAATAAATTAAATAAAATGAAGATAAATATATTAATTATATGATACATCAAGGGTAGTATACATACACCACACACAAGAAATAGTGGTGAATATGGCATATCTCGCTAAAATAAAAGTGAGATGAGAAAACTCTTACCTTATGTCTGAAAGTGTTCTGCACTTGATCTTAATGTCCTGGATAATCACATTAAATCCATTAATTAATTAATTATGAACCTTTTATAAATTTATTTAGTTTTTAATAATTTTATTAAGTTAATTTATAGCCTTTTTGATGAGTTATAAGATTCAATTTTTTCATTCGGAAGTGTTTGTTTCCTTGGTTTTCATGATTAGTTCACTTGTATACATGTATGAAAGATCACGTGAAATGGAAATAAATATCTATAATTGAAGTTATATGTTATTAATAAAAATAAATAATATTAAATGGTTATATAATTCATTTTTCTATTTGGGGTGAGGATGAATCATTTAATAAAATATTAGTGACAACCATTTAGATTATTTTTGGCGGTTTTTCGATCATCACGAACTAGTTTTGTCTTATTAGTTAATATCATGTATATATACAAGTTCAAGAACACTAAATAACTTACAATATGTATAATAAAATATATTTTAACCATAACAATGGTTTTATAACCAGCCCTGAATGCGTTAATGGAAAATTAATTTTCATCGTCCACGATGGTGGTGAATCGGCACATCACGAACAATGTTTTCATATTTAGAATAAAAGAGAGAGGAGAAGGGGTTTGATGATGGATATTCCATTGACATAATAAAATTCCAGTATATATAAGATATTTTAGTTGTCATTTATGTTTTTACAAAAGTGGTAAGGATAGAATAAGAATAAAATAAATTAAAATAAATTGAAAGAGAACAAAAAAGGATTTCCCTCTTGAATTCTTCTCCTTGAGAAGCTTCTTAAGGAACTTTAAAATGGTATTTTGGTGAGACCATAAAGACCAGAATGTATGGAATCGGTTTGGGAGAGTAAATTTTCATAATTTAAGAAAGATTCAAATCTTTTTAAGTGTGAGTAGAAAAGGTGGTGAGGGGTGATATTTATAGTGGAGGAGAGGGGTGTTTTTTGAATATTTTATTCATTTGTTTATTATTTTGGCTCAAGACTATGAATAGTTTTGATTATTGTGACTAATTATAGTAACTAGTTCATATGATTTTGAAACAATGATACTTACACCATCCATGACTCAAGTAATAGTGTATTTTACTTATAATGTATATATATCGTAAATTACTGTATTTCACTATTCACAAAAAAATCAAGTATTTTAGAAAAATCCCAAAAATTCTCCCTAACCATTTTTTGATGTGTATAATTCGAAAATGAACTAAATTTTATGAAAATAATTTTATAAATATGAAAAATTTAATTTTTAAATAAAATTATCATTTACTCGAAAAATACAGCTTTTAAAATTATAACTGATTTTATGACACTTTGAAAAATTAATTAAGGTTTCTTAAGATTATCGTATAGTCATAAGATAAAAAATATATTAATTTATGAATCTATTTTGTGAAAATAAGTTTTATTTTAAATTGTTAAATTAATTATAAAATTATAAATGAACATTTACATCTCACAAAAATACCAATACATAATTTATCATTTTTAAAATATTTATTTACATATTCCATGATGTAAATATATTATATTTTCATTTATGAGATACCTAAATTTTATTTATACTTACATAGTTGATATCTAATTCAAATCATAAATAGAATTTTAATATAATGAAATTGAGATTTTAATAAAAATCATTATTTTTCACTATTCACTAGAAAATAAATATTTTTAGAAAATTTCCAAAATTTCACCCTAATATAATTTTTACATTCCACTTTCAAAAATGAATTTTATTTTTTTCAATAGAATTTATAAATGTGTAAAAATTTAGTTTTAAAACAAGTGCTCCATTAAAAGACAGTAAAACTACCTTTATAAAAATATAGCATTTTAAAGCTTAAAATTTGATTCATTCGTATCTTATACCTATGAAGACATTTGGATGAATGTAAAATATTGGATTGAATATAAAATATATAAATTTTGTAATTTGGTCAATACTATTCATTCTCACTAATTTAACGGCTAGGTTATAAGGGTCATTTAAAAATAATGATATTTAATTGTATATCATTGTTTGTTTAAGTTTGGTATTGTGTGAAACCTATATTTTCGAAGAAATTAAACTTAAAAAGTGACATACCATTAAATATTTGGGTGTTACGAATAGCTTTCACAGGTCCCTGTGGAAGAAGTAGTTCCTGAAACATAATTACTACATAGGATCACAAGAGAGGTCAAAGAACCAGAGAGATATGGTTTTCTAGTAACTGAACATGGTGACTCGTTATTAGTTGAAAATTATGAGCCTCTATCCTAAAAATATGAAGTAGAGAGCTTAGAATCTAAAATATGGCAAGAAGCCATGAATTCTAAAATGGATTCCATGTATCAGAACCAAGTTTGGGTTCTAGTCGATGCACCAATTAATGTAAAACCCATAGGATGAAAATGGGTATTCAATAGGAAACTAGACATGGAAGGTAAAGTAAATACTTATAAAGCAAGGATGGTGGATAAATGGTTGAAAACACATCAAGTAATTGACTATGATGTAACCTTTTCACCAGTTTCCATTTTTAAATCCATCAGAATTCTGCTTTATATAGAAGATTACCATGACTATGATATTTGGAAGATGGATTTAAAAACTATATTCCTTAATTGGAACCTTTATAAAGATGTATATATGATACAACTAGAAGTTTTTGTGACTCCAGGTGATACCAAAAGGATTTTTAAGTTGCATAGATCCATTTATGGATTGAATCAAGCATCTAGGTAAGGGAACATTTGATTCTATGAATCTATAAAATAATTTGGTTTCACTAAGAATGAATGTGAGACATGTGTTTACATGAGGTTTAGTGGAAATTCAGTCGTTTTCATAGTATTATATGTTGATGACATATTACTTATTGGCAATGGCATACCAGTCTTATAGTCTATTAAGGACTGGTCAAAAAAGTGTTTCTCTTTTAAGGACTTAGGAGAAGAAGTCTATATTCTGGGGATCAAGATCATTTGTGATAGATCCAAGAGGCTTCTTGGATTGAGTCAAAGTACACATGTAGACCAGATACTTAGGAGATTTAATATGGAAAAATCCAAGAGGGGATTGGTTCCAGTGTCACATGGTTTACATCTTTCTAAGAAAATGTATCCTCAGTTGTAATAGGAAAAAGAGATAATGAGTAAGATCCCATACACTTTAGTGATAGGATCAATCATGTATTCCATGTTATGTTATAGACTTGATGTTTCCTATGAATTGATTATGGTAAGAAGATATCAAGAAGATCTAGGAGAATAATATTGGTCTGTTAGTAAGGCTATCCTTGAGTGCTTGAGAAGAACTAAGGATATGTTCTTGTTGTATAGAGGAGATGATGAGCTGGTCATCAAGGGTTATATTGATGCTAGTTTTCAGACAGATCAAAATGATCTGAATTCATAGTGAGGATATGTTTTCTATCTCAACAGAGGAGCTGTGAGATAGAATAGTTCAAAGCAGCCAGTTTTCGTTGATTCTACAGTGGAGTCTGAGTATATAAAGGCTTATGATGCATCCAAGGAAGATGTTTGGATAGGAACCTTTTCCAAGAGCTTGATTTGATACCTAGAATTAAATATCCTATCACATTGTATTGTGATAATACTGCAGCGGTGAATCTTTCAAAAAATCCAAGGTCACACCAACGGACAAAGCACATACTCTGGAAGTATCACATCTTGATATATTTTTATCATAGGGGTGGTGTTATAGTAAATATAGTACCCATGGAAGAGAATGTGGTGGACCCCTTTACTAAAGGTTTATCTCAACAGAAACATGAATATCATTTGAGAGCTAGTGGATTGAAGGTTTTCAGCAGTTGGCTCTAGTGAAAGTGTGAGTCTGTTGGATTTGGTGCTCTATAACCAACTTTTTTGTACTTTATGATAACCTTTATTCATAGTTTTGAATATTAATAAACTTATTATCACAAAAATATTGTTCTTATACATAACATATTACATGATAATGTCCTAATAGTAGTCATCACACTAAAAGGCAATAGCAGTTCCCCACTATGTTGAGAACCCAGAAGTGCTACAACGCTATTCTTAAATATATGTTCTATCACTGGATGATATCATTTGAGAGACAAAAATGATACAGGATATCATGGGTGGAGACTCATAGGACTTTGAGACACCTTCTCATGGTGTATTCCCTTGGTAATATCAAATGTATGATATTATGAGAACAAAACCTGCCATTAAGAAATACATATTTATATGTGTCATTGGATATTCCTATCTATGGATGTATGTATTGATCCTTAGACTTTAAGATTATTATTAATGATTATTATGAGTTGTGTAATTTAATGTATTAGTGAAAACTGTGACAACATATATTCGCGGTGAGGTAGGATACGTTAGGTGTGTCACATGTAATATTGTATTAATGAATAATGTGAGAAAGGATTTATCCTTTTTGTTCTCTAATAGAAGTTGATATATCAGGCCCTTTGATGAAAATGATATAGCCTAGATAAATCCATGGTTTTAGTATTCTATAAAAAAGTTCATTTTCTGGGAAGTCAAATAAAGAGACATAGAGCACATAGTTTGATGGCACCAACATGCAACATATTTGATTAGAGATATCATGATAAAGGGATTATATTACATAGTAAGCGTTCGTATGAGGTATTATGTCATTATTGCATTAAATTATTTATATATGGGTGGATTGGCATGTTATTGGACACTGACCTTGGAATTTAGGTTGTTTCACCCAATCCCACTGAGAAAGAGGCCTAGAGGGTCACACACTAAGTGTATCCAAAATCTCAGTTAAATAATATTTTATTATTTATTATTTAAAAAATTGAATAAATATTATTCCCTCACATGGTTTAATAATTACTCATTTTTTATTGGTCACATATATTTGTCTCCAGTTATTCGATAGAATATAATTTGAGCATAATATTTAATAAATATTTACTTTCTATTTAGTGAATATAATATTTATTTATTTATTAGTGAATAATGTAGTGATATTTATTTATTAAATAAATATTTATTACTCAAATCTTGATAAATATTTTGAAGGAATGGAAGACCAAGTTTTATAGTCCAGAGAGAAATAATATATATATATATATATTGAATATTATTTGAATAAATAATATTTAATTTTAATTCACAGGTTAAGAGAATGTTAAGAAATAATATTATTATTATTATAATAGACATGGGGTTCCGTAAGGTATTAAATAAATAATAAGGGGAACTTGTGAAATTATTTATTTCTAACTCTAGTGATATATAAACCCAATTATATTATTTTCTAAGAGAACCAATTCATTTGTTTTGCTTATGCACAACAGTTTTAGATAATCCTCTCAATCCCTATAGAGATCACTTCTCCAAGAACACTCCCAAGAATGGATATCGATCTTTCTCCACCTCCCACTCTCGAGTTTAGAGAGATCAAGGAGAACACTTTGGAAGTGATTATTGTGGTGATCAAAGGTTGATGACGCAAGTGATAGGATTTTCCATGATAGCACCCTGAGATTCCTACGCCGATGTTCAGAGATTTTTGGAACACATGTGGATCATCATTAGAGGGAATCTTCTCTTGATTCTTATAATGAAATGATAGTAGAACACATCTCTATTGTTAGATCAATCAACAAATATAGAATTCCAACTAGGTAATGTTTTAATTAAATAAATTAATTATAAATAATATGTGATGATCATCTCTCTAGTTCCGACATTTTATTCATTGCCTATGTTATTTTATTGAATTCCATTGATCACGATGTTTATCATTATGTAGATCTCTTATTAATCATCTATAATAACAAAAAATAAAAGTTGGGCACGACCCATCACACACTTTTGTTGCGCCCAAAACCTTCAGTTTTGACATCCATATTCCAAATCTCATAGTCATGGTATATTAGTATGGTAAGTATAATTATGATGGATTTAAGCATGTTGATTGGTGAAAAGGTTTCATCATAGTCAATTCCTTGACACTAGCTATACCCTTTTGCAACCAATAATATTTTATAGGTGTTGAATTGACCATCCATGTCTAGTTTCTTCTTTAATTCCCATTTGTAACCAATGATCATTACATTATCTGGAGGATTCACTAAAATCCAGACTTGGTTTTAGTACATGGAATTTATTTTAGAATTCATTACTTCTTTCCATTTGGTAGAATATATTCCTCTTACTACTTCATTATAAGTTAGAGGATCATTATTGTCTTATAATAATGAGTCACCATCCATGGTGACTAGAAAACCATATCTTTTAGTCTCTCTAACCTCCCTTGTACTCCTACACAGTACTTGTGTCTCGGGAACAGTTTCTTGCATAGAGATTTGTGGAACTTGTTCCTATACAAACTCATACGTATCCTAAGATTGGAATTCATCTAAGTCTATATTGATCTCATTATCTATTTTAGAGATTTTCTCCCTCTCAAGGAACATGGAATGTCTTGCCCCTATTATATTTTTATATGAGGGGTCATATAGGTAATACACGCTTGTTTCCTTGGGGTATCCTATAAAGATACATGTTGTGCCTCATGGTGAATTTTTTTTCCTGAATATTCCTTAACAAACACTTTACATCCCTAAACATGTATTTTTTATAATAAATGTTCCTTTACACTCCATAATTTCTATGGAATATAATATCTTTCATTAGTTGGTTCTTGGTTTAGTGTGTATAGTATTTTTTGTAATGCATATCCCCAAAATGATAGTGGAAGGTTTGTATGACTCATCATTGAACTCACCATATCCAACAAGGTGTGGTTTCTATTTTCACTCACACCATTCCACTTGGTTGTATAAGGAGGATTGATTTAGGATAAAATCCCATACTCTTGTAAATAGTCAATGAAATCTTGATTATGATATTCCCCACCATGGTTTGAGTGGAGTTTCTTAATCTTGTTACCAATATAGTTCTCAGCCTCATTCTTGAATTCTTTGAATTTTTAAAAGGATTCGTACTTGTACCTCATTAATTAGATATATCCATACCTATTAAAATAATCAGTAAAAGTAAGGAAGTATGAATACCCACCCCTTTCTATAATTAGGAATGGTACAAACACATCAATGTGAACCAACTCTAGAATTTTTTTCCCTTTCACCTTTTCTACTAAATGAAGCTTTAGTCATTTTACCTTGTAAAAACACTTGAAAATACCAAGTGGTTTTAGTTTGAATGAATATGAATAACCATATTGATGTATCTTAGTTAATCATTTCTCATTTACATGACATAATCGATGATTCCACAAATGAGTGTGGTATGATTCATGTGAACTATATTCATTATTTTTTGACAACACTTGGTTCTCATAATCTAATACATAAAAACCATTATGTAAATGTGTCTTTTCATAACATATTATTTATTCATAAAAGAAGAAACTTTCATTTGTGAACTTGAAAATAAAACCTTCCATATCTAATTTAGATACATAAATAATGATTTTGTTAATTCCTAGTATGTAGTAATAATTATGAAGAACCAAGATCATTCTTGTTGGCAATGTGAGGTGGTAGTCACCAATGGCTAGTGCTACCAACTTAGCTCCATTTTCTACCCAAAAATTTACCACACCTCGCACAGCCTTTAGAAATATACTAGTTTGTTATGTATTTATATAAATGTGATAACCACATGCGGTATGAAAAACCCAATTGATATAAATTGAAAGGTTACACTCGATAACAAACATACCTGAAGTATCTTCTTTCTTCCTTCCCACTGTGCAGTTATTATTCCAGTGGCCCTTCTTGTGACATTAAAAATAGGGATCATCATGCTCCCTCTCTTCCCTATTGATCTTTTTCTTTTTGTAAGGTTGGTGAATATAAGCCTTAGACTTTGACATAGTCTTAGTTCTCTTTACCTTTTCTTTCCTCTTATTCACCATATGGACATAATACTTTGTAGGATTTAGTTCCTTATCAGTTTGGAAAACTAAAGTGAAGAGATATGGGAGTGGCTTTTCTATATTTTTAATGTTGAAATTCATAATAAAATTTGAGAATATCTAAGGGAGTGATGTTAGAATGATATAGGTGCATAATTCATCAGGTAGTTTGAATCCTAGAATTTTCAAATGCTCTATGTAGCCAATAATTTTTACTATGTGGGGTCTAGATGGAATGACTTCTGTAAGATTGCATGTGAAGAGTGCCTTAGAGATATCAAATTTTTCTTTTCTTGATCTCTCCTGAAAAATATCACAAAGATGATTGATCATTTCATATTAATTTATAGTCTCGTGAGATGTTTATAGTTCACTGGATATGGAAGATAGTATTAAATACTGTACATATATCACATCATCTAAGTGTTTCTTATAGACAAGTAACTCTTCCTCACTTTCCTCCACAATGGGAATATTACAAACTGGAGACTCCAACACATATAATTTTAATTCCTAGCGCATTAAAATGCACAAACACTTATACCATTTCTATAAGTTTGTGTCGGTAAGGATATTATCTTTATCCAAGATAGTTTGTAGGGATAGTGTTGTGGTTGTTTAAATTTCCATTTAATTCAACAATAATTTAGAGCAGATTATTAGTACTTTATCTAATTAAAAAATCAAGATGAAATAAATTTAATTATATGTATCCCACTATTTTATCAAGCCCCAATAGTATCACTATTAGACTTAGAATGTTTAGTTGTATGGAAATTCTAGTGGAAAGGTTCCATATTACCCTTCTCATAACCCAAGTGAGAGTCTTGTCAATTAATCAGAGACATTTAGGTAGGAATATCTCTATCAACCATGGGCTAACATCTCCTTCATTTGTTGAGTGGACTCCCCAATCATGAAACCCTCACACATGTTTCCTCAAAAATTGCCTCTAAGTTACATCAATTTTAGCAAGGGCTGCTCTAATTGATGTAAAATGGTTAATTCAAACCAAAACATTCATAATAAATCCTCAATAAAAGTAAGTGTCCCAACAATTTTTTGACCAACACTTACTTCTATGGTTTAATTCCTAATTAAGTAATGGAAGGCTTAGTTTGACTTAATATTAAGATGATGGATTTTATTTATTATGCATAAAATTTTCTTATTCTATCCTTTACATGTCTTATTAATATTAAGTGGATTTTACTTTAGGGATTAACCATGTTTTGATAATAAAAAATACACACAATCCATTTACTTTAATTCTATCTTTTCATATTAGCCCATTTATTTATGTGATTTTAGTCTTGCATCTATAAAATAAATCATGCATAAGACAAAAATAAAATAAATAAATAAATGACACAATCATGAAGTTTATATAATAGTTGATTTATTGAGTGTAAAATAAATCAACCAATGACTCTAGGGGAAACTGTTTGTGCCGATATAGGCATGAGTTATAGAATCCCATCTTTCTATTTATGTATTTCTTGGGTTGGTTTCACCACAGTTTCATCTTGAACCACCTCTACCTCGGCTCTTCCTTGAACCAACTTTGTTCACTTTAATATACCCCATTTATTAAATATGTTTTATGACTCACCCACAGGTGAGGATAACCAAAGGATTGGTTAATGGGAATTACATAAAAAAATCCTTGGACACACAGGTCCTACATAATAAAGGACGGAGGGGTGACACACAGACTATCATATTTAATTTAATAATAAATAATTGCAAACTCATGAATTAAAATTAAATTAAATTAAAGTAACACATACATAGGTTTGGTCAAAGCTCATAATCGAGCATAAACATTCAATAACTATGAATTTAAAGTAACTATCTAGCATTCATTTTAATTTATTCTTTGATAAGATAAAACATGAATGAATTAATATGATTAATTACCTTATTAATTAATTAATTAATTTTATCTTATTCTATCTAATCATCCTATAGATTTCTATCCACTGTGATTTAAAATAAAATAAATAATTTTATTTCATTTAAAATTTAATAAAAATAGCACACAAATTTGTACTTGAAAACAACTCGATGAGTACCTGTCTGAACTACTCAATATGGAACTTTTTGTATACAATGCACTCACATAACATGTTGCATACTCTACATGCGTAATAATTTCATGACATGTACTATCAAATTAATGACACATGGAACACATGAAAGTTATATTTCCTATACAATTTAATGCATGTTGACTCTTTAGTATGAAACAACCATACATGACTTGTAGTTTTGAATATTATATGGAATTAATTAAGAATTTAATATGATATAAAATATAACTAGCATGTACTATCAATTAAATGACTCATAGAACTCAAGTTGATGATGATTAATGGATTAATTGTTTAATTTTAATAATTATATATAAACAGGTAATGTACATGGTGTGTATAGACTAGCAACATGGCATGTATGATGCTTCATAGGATGTATGCAGTACACACCTAGGGACTCATCATGTACTTATCGTGGAAATTTATGCAATACATGATATGTGGAAAGTATACATGGAATGTTACCTCATAGTTACATAGATGCTAACCTGTATGAATTTTTTATTAAATGCACAGTTTATTAATTACACGACATGTCTTGGCTCTGTGTTTTCCATCATAAAAACCAGTGGTCTACATGGCGTATATGCCAGCTACATTATGTGTTGTCTGGGAAAACCATGTGCCACCCTGAATGATCTATATGAAGTGTTCAATTAATGTGCATGAAGTGTAGTCATTTGTAAGAACCTGGATCTTCTTTCTAGGTATGTTTTCATTTTTCTGGACGTTTTTTTAGAAAAAGAGGAGTTTCTAGAAATTTTTGAACTACACACCGTGTACTTTATGAGTACACACCGTATACTCAGTTACCACAAGAAGCCGTGTGATGGTAGTGTAAGGGCTACACACACGGCCATGTATAGTGACCTGGAGACCGCCTAAAGAGGAGTAAGGAAAAGGCAAGTACACGTTGTGTACTTCTAAAGTACACACCGTGTATTTTCTTTTTTTTCATTAAATGTATCGGGGTCATATCTAATCACCAGAAAGCCCTACTTCTAGTTCTGGTTCATTCGAGAGAACTCATACAGAGACGATCTTTCCCCAAGCCCTCAATCAATAATATGTACTTTGAATTGACTGTCATCTTCTGCATTGGGACCGCAACGGTAAGCTCTTCCTTCTGATTGAGCTTCGTTTCCTGATTCCTCCTCTTTCTCAAGTTATCCTCCATTGAACTTTTTGATCATTTTTGTAGATCTATGGTGTTCTTGGTTGATTCAAGGCTTGAGTTTCACATATAGAAATCTCCCAACACCAAGGTAGGTGTTTTGTGCCTTTCCATAGATAGTCTCTGAGTTTTATGTGCAAAATTGCCCAAAACCCTTGAACGGGGTTTTGCGTAATTACAGTCTTAGCCTTGTTAATTGCCTGCTATGATTTTATTTTTGTGTAGAGGTTGATTTCATATGAATGGATTTAATTTCTATGCTTGGGATTTTTTCCCTAGTTGATCATTTTGACCATTTGGTCTAGTTCTGCCTTTTAGGATTTTGTTTGTTTTTCATGCCTAGTATTGTAGGATGGAGTGTTTTATCTTATCTGACATGCTGATATGCTGTAGATTGTTATCCAAGTAGTCCTAGGTTTCACTTTATCTATTGTTCACTGTTTTTGCATGTTTTCTTTACACGGGGCTGTAGGAACCTGTTGTAGTGGGACCATAGGGGAAATTAATGTTGAGGACTTTCCCAGAGTGTCCGTTATAATTATCACGATGTGAGACCATCGGGGGGATTGATGTTGAGTGCTCCCTCAAAGGGTCTATAGATATGTTATGAGGCCACAGGAGGAATTGACGTTGAGTGCTTCCTCAGAGCACTTGTAGTTACCACTGAAAGACTATAGGGTAATTGACGGTGAGTGCTTCCTGAGAGAGTCATTGAATCACACATGACTATAGGAGGAATTGACAGTGAGTGATTCATCAAAGAGTCTTGGGAATATATATCCTTGTTTTGGTTGAACCAGAGGGGTTAGGCTGAGATTAATACTCATAGGGTTACCTTCTTTGATTAACTGTTGTTTGATATATGAAACTGATTGCATTGAAACTGTGGATTTTTTACTACTGAGTACTTCCTTGTTACTGGTTCCTTTTACTTGTTACCTGCCATATATTCACTGACTATTAGGAACAGATCTTGTGGTGTTTTCCTACTAATATTTAGTCTCACGTCCTATTTGGTCCATAATTTTAGGCCCAAATAGATTATATTATTATAGGTATATATAAGGGTAAGTACCCTTCTACTTCAGGTACTTGATTGTTGTGGAGATGGAGAGCATGGAACCAAGCTTAGGCTTGCGATGTTAAGGATATGTTTATCTGTTTTATTTTGTACTTTGGTTTAGTACTGTTTTGTATTCCGGCATTGTGATTTTTTGGATGATTTTCTAGACATATGTATCATGAATCATTCATATGTATGTGTGCTCCAGTTTATTATTTATAGTCTTCCGTTGTTTACTTTTTCATGGATTATTACTGCTTCTACTATTTTCTTTTGGATTATTTCTGTTGTGTTTCTCTTCCAATGAGGGAATAGTTTCCCCGCTATCACACCCAAGGCCCTCGCTACTAGTCGGCAACCTCTGGCATTCGGGAAAATGTGCTTGAGGCCATGTGACCAACTGGGTACGGGGCACCTCTGGGTGGCTTCCGGAATTGGGATGTTACAAAGTGGTATCAAAGGAATTATTTTCTTCTTGAATTACTGTTTGTAGCCTATAGTCTAGGATAGAAAAGAAATAGGTACTTGGTAATAAGGTGTGCCCGGTAGTAGCTAACCCGTGTACAGGAAAAATCTAATTTACCTCATTTATTGCAATTTTCTAGTTTTTGCAATTTTACAGTTGATTTTATTTCACCATTGGGTGATTCACATGTTTTGTGTTGTTACTGTTGATATTATTGAGGTTCTATTTTTATTTCAACCCAATGAGATAAGGGTATACCATCTCATGCATCATATAGGAACTTGCTAGGAATTACATGACATGCATTCTTGCCTTGCCATTTAGGGTGCATTAGCAATTGCATGCTATTTTGATAGATATTGTGCTAGATGTGCATTCTATTGTGATAGATGCCTTGATAAAATACATGTTGTTTAATAGGGTATTGATTGTGTAAGGTTTTGCATGAATAAACGCCAAACTTTGGTTCTTGAGGTGTTATGGGCCCTTATGGATCATAATTTCATGGATCATTGCCTTTTTTTCTTTTATATAACATTTAAGAGATTCCAATCTTTGATTCACGGAGAGGATGGGCCCTCACGGATCAGAATTTGGCACTTTAATGTTCGTTTTAGTGTTTTTATGGGCTTTGAAGTAGTTTCTGAGGCTTACTGTCTGGAAAAACCCAAAATGCATGTCGTGTAGTTTTGAATACATGCCATGTTTTCTTATGTTCAGGAAGAAACTATTTTTCTTAAGTACACACCATTTACTATATGTAGACGTCGTGTAGTAGATAACCTTGTCTCAGTCTGTGTGGGCGGGGACACGAGGTTTGTAAATCTTTGGTAGGACACGTTGTGTACCAGATGTTCATGTTGTGTTGTAGAACTGTGTAACCGGCTATGTCACTAACAACACGGGTTGGTTGAGTCTTCTCTAGTACAATCCATGTCCATCTGGAACACACCGTGTAGTGTGAGCTGTGTAAACGGCTATGTCACTAACAACACGGGTCGGCAAAATCTTCCTAGTACACATCGTGTCCATCTGGAACACATTGTGTAGTGTCAGCTGTGTATCTAGTCGTGTCACTAACAACATGGGTCAATGAATCTCATCTAGTACACATTGTGTATGACACTAACTCATCGTGTGGTCTTGTTCTAAGAGAACTGTGTGAACTGGTCGTGTAGAAGGACTCGGGTAGGGGAAGAGGATTCAGGTACATGTCGTGTGTTAGGACAACACGTCGTGTGTTTGGGGTGTTACACGACCAGTTTTGGCAGAAGTACATGCTCAAGTGAAGGCTTAAGGGAATACGTCGTGTAGTTAAGTATGCATGTTGTGTATCTATGTTTTGTAAACTTGAATGCTTTCTTTCTCATATTCCCTTCTTACCCTTCCAATTTTCAGTCCTTGATAATCTTGATATAAGGTGTGCACTTGACCTTGCAGATTCATGCCACCGAGATGTCCTCTAGTTGTCCGCCAGTTACAAGGCAGCGATCAGACACCGAACATGGCTGATTGGGGACTTCCAGCAGATCCTCCAGTTGTTCCAGTCTTGGTACTAGCTGTCATTTAGGACATAGGTATCAATGCATAGTTCCGAGAGGGATTTATGAGGTTCATGCAAACCTTCCAGGGAGCGCCGCACCCTACCCCATCTGTGGCATAGCTGACACGAGTTTTCCAGCAGTAGCATCCTCCCACTTTCTCAGGGGAAGGAGGACCACAGGCTGCAGATTCATGGTTGGAGGTCATGCTAATGATCTTCGAGCACTTGGAGACACCTCCAGAGAGGAGGGTCAAGATCACTACATATTTGCTTCGGGATTCTTCCAAGAGATGGTGGGATGTGATCTCATAGGTGGGATGCCAATAGGATATGGCCTAGGATGAGTTTCAGCGTACCTTCTATGATTACTTATATCCAGAGACCTTGAGGGATGATCGATCCTGGGAGTTAATTAGTTTGGAGCAGGGTACTCTTTTTATTATGGAGTACTCTTCTCGCTTCACTGAGATGTAGTGCTTTACACCCTTTCTAGGGGGATATGGGTTGTTCCTGGCAAGGAAGTTTGAGGATGGTCTGAAATAGTACATTCAAGCTCAGGTGAACATCTTCAGGTTGACTTTGATATCTTCTATAGTCAACCAGGCACTTATCACATAGAATAATTTGAGGGATTCTGGAGCTGTGATCCAGGGTGGTTGAGAATCCAAAGTTAGTGCTTCGCTGGTTGATAGAAGGAAGCACCACAGGGAGACTACACGTGGAGATCCGAGTAGGCGGAATGCACCTTTAGGTATCCATGTGGTATGCTACCAGTGTGGGAAGGTCGGACATACGAGACCACATTGCCTGAGAGACCCATTGGAGTGATGATCTTGCAGCAAGATGAATCATCTTCAGCGCTTCTGACAGTTCTTCTCACCAGCAGTTGTTGATAGGGGTTCTTCTATGACTCCTCATTTAGGAGCAACGTCACCAATTTCTCATCAGTCTAGGAACTAGAGTTCTTCCGACCATTCGGGCTGAGGTGGAGGTCATGGACATGGTAGCCAGTCGCCAAGATTTTAGCGATAGTAGGGTGGATCAGCTCATAGTGTCCAGGCAGGGTCACAGGACTGTGGTGTTGGTCAGACTTTTGTAGTGGAGCAGACCCAGCAGGAGCAGGATCCCAAACCCTCTACAGTTCGAGGTACGATCTTAGTTGCCTCAGTTTTAGCTTATGCTCTTTTCAATACAGGGGTTTCCCATAGCTTTATATCTGTTTCTTTTGTGGAGATCCTTGGGCTATGTATCTTTTCTTTTACTAATATCTTGATGCTAGACACTCCGTTAGGGACTAGAAAGACTAGTGTGTGACAGTTCAAGGAGTTCCCTCTAGAATTTGGTGGGTGTCACTTCTTATGGGACCTTTATGTCCTAGAGATGACAAGTTATTATGTCATTCTCAGAATGGACTGGTTAGTTCCCTTCCAGCCAGTCGTCGACTGTTATTGCTGTAGGGTGAGTTTCACATCACCAAAAGGTGGATCGTTTCTTCATAAGGGCGAATGGGATGTCCAGGCGAGCAGAGCAGGACCTAATCATCATGGGTTAGGAGGAGTTACTACCCATATTGTTAGTCTATACCTGGATGACCAAGGGACATCATAGTTGGACTTTCCTCCAGTGGTGGATCGTTTCATAGATTTCTTTCTAGAAGACTTTTCTGGTTTTCCTCTAGAGCGTGAGGTATAATTTTCCATTGATCTTGTGCTAGGAGTGGCACCAATGTCCATTCCTCCTTATAGGATGGCTACACCAGAGTTATAGGAGCTCAAGAAGCAGTTAGAGGAGTTGCAGGAAAAGGGTTTCATCTGACCCAGTACTTCTCCATGAATTTCACCTGTCCTGTTTGCGAAGAAGGAAGATGGTACTCTCAGGCTTTGTGTGGATAATCGGAAGTTGAACCAGTTGACGGTCAAGAACCAATATCCCTTACCCAGGATTGATGATCTCTTTGATCAGCTTTGAGGAGCCTGGGTGTTATCAAAGATTGACTTGAGATCCTTTTATTATCAGTTGCGTGTTAGACCATCTGATATACCTCTCACAGACTTCTAGAGTAGGTATGGTCTATACGAGTATGTGGTTATGTCATTCAGTCTCACAAACGCGCCTGCAGTTTTCATGGAACTGATGAACTGAGTGTTCCATCCATACTTGGATTCTTTCGTGGTTGTCTTCATAGATGATATCTTGGTGTACTATCACACTCGACACGACCATGCTACCCATATTGAGATCATTTTGAGTACACTGGGAGATCACCAATTATATTCTAAGCTCTCAAAATGACACTTTCGGATGGATCAGATTCACTTCTTGGGTCATGTTATCTCAGAGATAGGAGTATCATTAGACCCAGAGAAAGTGAGAGCAGTAGTTTCCTGGGAGCAGCTGAAGAATTTCTTTGAGGTGTGAGGTTTTCTAGGGATGGTTGGATACTAAAGGCATTTCATACAGGACTTTTCACGCTTACATCTCCACTGATGGGCCTGACTAAGAAGGGTGTGAAGTTCTTGCAGTTAGCCTTTTAGGAGATGAAAGTGAGGTTGACTTCAGCACCAATACTAGTCTTTCTAGATCCAGGAAAGAGCTATATTGTTTAATGTGATACTTCAGGTATCGGTCTAGGAGTTGTGCTTATGCAGGGGGAAGGAGTCGTTTCGTACGGGTCTCAGCAATTGAGGCCACATGAGAGGAACTACCCGACACACGATCTCGAGTTGGCTGTTGTTGTTCATGCTTTACGCTATTGGAGACATTACCTTCTGGGAGAGAATATTTTAGTTTTCACCGACCACAAAAGTCTCAAGTACATCATCACTCAGCATGATCTGAATTTGAGAAAGTAAAGGTGGGTTGAGTACCTTCAGTCCTTTGACTTTGAGTTTGCCTACACGCCAGGGAAGGACAACGCAGTGGCTGATGCGTTGAGAAAGAGGACTCAGATACAGGCAGTTTAGGAGGCCAACAGTGAGTGTAAACTTATGGATCTATTCTCTGAGATGCATTTGGAGATGCACGATAGACAGGGGAAAATGTTTCTTTCTTCTGTAGTTGTTACCTCTACTCTTCTTGATCGAGTGAGAATGAGGCAGCTATCAGATTCTGAAGGCCTAGTCCTACGAGAGAGCATGTTAGGAGAGTACCCTATTCCTGGATGGACCATAGGTAAGGATGAGATCTTGTGTTTCCAGGGGCGTGTATGGGTTCTAGAAGACGTACGCGAGGAGCTGATGTGGAACATTCATTCCTCAGTTTGGGCAGTTCATCCTGGTGTCAACAAGATGTATCGTGACCTACACCATCAGTATTGGTGTCCAGGTATAAAGAGAGATATTGTTGGGTTTGTCATGAGGTGTTCCACCTATCAGTAGGTGAAGGAAGACCATCAGCAACCAGTAGGAATTTTGCAGCAGTTATCCATTCTCGAGTGGAAGTGGAATGATGTCTTGATGGATTTCGTGACAGGTTTACCGAGGTCACCTTGAGAGAATGATGTAGTATGGGTTGTCATTGACAGACTCACGAAGTTTGATCACTTCTTTCCAATCAAGGAGACCTTCAGTGTTGATGAGCTGGGATGGTTTTACATCTGTGAGAGTGTACGTTTAAATGGAGTTCCACACTCCATTGTTTCAGACAGGGATTCCTATTTTACTTATCGGGTCTGGCAGGGGTTATAGAAGGCTTTGGGTACATAGGTACTTTTGATTATATCTTACCACACTCAGATAGATGGACAGTTTGAGCCTACGATTCAAGTGCTTGAGGACATGCTGTGAGAATACATCCTTGATTTTGGAGGTTCTTGGGAGAAGCACATACTCTTGTGGAGTTTGCCTACAACAATAGTTTTCAAGAAACTATTCAAATGGAACCTTATGAGACTTTGTACGGTAGGTCATGCCGATCACCTTTATGTTGGCTAGAGGTAGGAGAGATAGCTATGTTGGGACCTCATCTTGTCCAGGAGACCACAGAGCAGATATATTTGATTCAGAAGAGGATGGAAATTGTACATTCTCGACATAAGTCTTATGTTGATCAGTGGAGACGACCTTTGGATTTTGAGGTCAGGGATTAGGCTTTCCCATGTGTCACACCGACGTTGGGACACAGAAGTATTAGGAGACACAGTAAGCTTTCTCCAAGGTATGTCAGGTCATTTGAGGTATTTAAGAGAGTTGGACCGGTTGCCTATCAGTTGCAGTTACCTCAAAGAAACCAGACTATGCACAACGTCTTCCACGTTTCTCAGCTTTGACGTTACTTCTCAGACCCGTCTCATGTTTTCCAACCCGAGGAGGTTGAGTTAGAGGTGGGAGCCTCATTTGAGGAGCATCCTATCCAGATTTTTGATTGAAGTACAAAGGTTCTCTATGGCCAGTTTGTTCCTCTGGTATGAGTGTTATGGTAGCACAGGCGAGTGCAAGACAAGACTTGGGAGAGGGAGGCCAATGTATGATCATAGTTTCCGGAGTTATTCGACATTTCTTCTTCTACGCCACCTTGCTAGGGAAACTCGGGGACAAATTTCTTTAAGGGGGGAATTTTGTAAGAACCCAGATCTTCTTTTCAGGTATGTTTTCCTTTTTCTGGTCATTTTTTAGAAAAAGAGGAGTTTCTGGAAATTTTTGAAGTACACACCATGTACTTTATGAGTACACTTTGTGTACTCAGTTACCGCAGGAAGCTGTGTGTTGGCTGTGTAAGGGCCGTACACACAGCCGTGTATGGTGACCTGGAGACCGCCTAAAGCGGAGTACAGAAAAGGAAAGTACACGTTGTGTACTTCTAAAGTGCATGCTGTGTATTTTTTTCATTAAACATACCAGGGTCGCATCTAATCGCCATAAATCCCTACTTCTAGGTATGGTTTGTCTAAGAGAACCCATACAGCGATGATATTTCCCCAATCCCCCGATCGAGCATCTGTACTCTGAATCGACTGTCGCTGATTGCGTTGGGACCGTAACGGTAAGCTCTTCCTTCTTCTTGAGCTTCATTTTCTGATTCCTCCTCTTTCTCAAGTTATCCTCCATTGAACGTTTTGATCGTTTCTATAGATCTACGGTGTTCTTGGGCGATTCAAGTCTTGAGGTTCAGGTAGAGTGATCTCCCAACACCGAGGTAGGTGGTTTGTTACTTTTTATAGATATTCTCTGAGTTTTATGTGCAAAATTGCCCAAAACCCTTGAATGGGGTTTTGCATAATTACAGTCTTAGCCTTGTTAATTTATTTCTATGCTTTTATGATTGAGTAGAGTTTGATTTCATATGAATGGAGCTAATTGTTATGCCTTGGAGGTTTTTCCCTCATTTCTCATTTTGACTGTTTGATCTAGTTCTACCTTTTAGGCTACTGTTTTTTTTTTCATGCCTAGTATTGTAGGATGGAGTGTTTTATCTTATCTGACATGCTGATATAGTGTATATTTTTATCCAAGTAGTCCTAAGGGTTCACTTTGGTTGTTGTTCGCCGTTTTTTCATGTTTACTTTACACGGGGCTGCGGGAACCTGTTTTAGTGGGACCATAGGGGAAATTGACATTGAGGGCTTTCCCAGAGTGTCCATTATAATTATCACGCTACGAGACCAGAGGGGGGATTGATGTTGAGTTCTCCCTCAAAGGGTCTATAGATACATTATGAGTCTACATGAGGAATTGACTTTGAGTGCTTCCTTAGAGCGCATGTAGTTACCGCTGAAAGACTGTAGGGGGAATTGACAGTGAGTGCTTCCTCAGAGAGTCTTTGAATCACACATAACTATAGGGGGAATTGATGGTGAGTGATTCCTCAGAGAGTCTTGGGAATATCTATCATTGTTTTGGTTGAACCAGAGGGGTTAGGCTGAGGGTACTACCTAGAGGGTTACCTGCTTTGATTAGCTGTTGTTTGATATATGAAACTGATTTCATTGAAACTGTGGTTTTTTTACTACTGAGTACTTCCTTGTCACTACTTCCTTTTACTTGTTACCTGTCATATATTCACTGACTGTTAGGAACAGATCTTGTGGTGGTTACCTACTGGGATTTAGTCTCACACCCTGTTTGGGACATGCTTTTGGGACCAAATAGATTATATTGTTTCAAGTATAGATAAGGGTAGGTGACCTTCTACTTTAAGTACTTGATTGTTGTGGAGCTGGAGAGCATGAGACCAAGCTTAAGATTTCGATGCTGAGGAGCCATTTATCTTTTTTATTTTGTACTTTGGTTTAGTACTATTTTGTATTCTGGCATTGTGATTTGTTGGCTACTTTCCTAGGCATATGAATCAATCATCATTCATATGTATGTATGCTCTAGTTTATTATTTCCAGTCTTCTGTTGTTTACTTTTGCATGGATTATTACTAATTCTGTTATTGTCTTTTTACTTACTTCTGTTGTGTTACTCTACCAATGAAGGCATTTTTTTTCTATCACACCCAAGGCCCTTACTACTAGTCAGCATCCTCTAGAATTCGGGGAAATGCGCTTGAGGCCATGTGACCAACCGGGTACGGGGCACCTCTGGGTGGCTTCTAGAACTGGGATGTTAAATCATTACACAATGACATGGAGTCCATGTGGATGTCTTAGTTCAATGAACATTGATATAAGGCATGTTACAAAATAGTACATGTTTTTTAATATTGTGTTATTTGAATAGAGTTATTGGAACTTCTAGATGGTTTCTTTATATGTGTTCTTTATTACTTATTAACTAATCCAGGTTAGGTGAGAGAAAATATAAGAGGAGGATGAAGGGATCTCGACAATGGATTAAGAGAGAATTAAAACTTGAAATGAAATCTAACTTTTAAATATGTAATGAAAAATAATAAAAATATATAATTATAAATTTGAACATGATCGGTCTGATAGCACTTGAAGGTTCCTGACATAGTGGAGGAGTTTTTTAGGGCCCGACCCGACTCAACAATTTTCAGATTCAACAAATATATTGTTATGTACATGATGTGGAATTCTTGACCAACAAAAAATCTAATGAAACTTGATAAACATGATGGAAATAAGAGAATATTTCATGTTAAATTTATAATTAATTTAGATAGACATAAAGTGGGAATACTTCAGTCTTAAGAACTTTTTTAGAATAATATTTTGATCATCTGAAACCCTTTTGGTCTACCATTGTTGTGCTTATAGGATAAAAGTGTATAATCCCTTTAGTGATGATCCAAACATGCTCCTTTGATCTCCTAACAATGTCAATGGATTGTCGGGTACTAGCGTGGTGAATCGATCATATTTCAGTGTTTTTTTGGATCACTAAAATGATTGATTTGATCTTGAAGAATCATCCTTGTGCTCTCATTCTTGAGAAGATTGAGGCGGGAGGAGAATCTCCCAGGCTTAAGAGAAGAAACTCTAGAGTGTTCTTTAGTCTTAAGAGAGAGAGAGAGAGATTTAATTATCTACAATGATTCTTAAATAATCAATCAACCCTGTCATAATAGACATAGTCATCAATTTATAGATTTAAGGTTAAAATATTATTTAATTGCAAAAATCCCCTCAATAATATATTAAAACATTAAATGAACTCATTCTCATGGCGGGAACTAACTGGTGCAATGATAAATATTTTTTACCATCTTTCAAATTACTATTTATCATCAGACCTCATATCGGAATACTCATCCTTCTAAAAATTTATCGAATACCAAAATAAATATTATTATTAAATATTTCTTCAATAAATAAATAAATATTATATATCCACATAATTAAATAATTACCTTGAAAATAAATATTTATTTAATTTATGCGATCAATAAATCTGGAATTATTCCTTGGACTTGAGAATAATATTTATTTCAATAATTAAATTAAAATTGAATTTAATTGAGATCAACAAAATAATAGTGTGTGTGGCCCTCTAGGCTTCTTCCTTGTTGGAATTAGGTAGGATTTAATAAATTCTAATATTACTATCTATAAATGGGTCATGGAACCTAAGAGGAAGAAGTTAATGTTGCAACATTGAAAACCACACATGAGTGCGCATTGTGTAATTTAATCCCTTTGCATCAATATCTCATTAAGCTAGTTGCATACTTGTGTCATCAACCTTAATTATTGACATATCATTATTTGATAAAATAAAATTAACATGCCGATATCACCATGGTTATGGAATTTATTTCAATGGTTCCATACAAATCAAAGGGCCAAGATTTCAATTTCTATAAATATAAATGAAAAAACCCTCCCCAAATTATTCATTAATAAAATATTGATTGTGAAGTACCCAATATATCTTACTTAGTGTGAACATAGTAAATCATGGGTTTCATTAATACATCTATGTACGCAAGTCATGATATGTATTAATAATAATATTAAATCCTATGAACCATTACACACACTCATATATAAGAATATATGATGACATGCAAACATGCAGAATTTTGGTTGGTGGGTATATCCTCATAATCACCTATCTTGGAGATTTCCAAGTGAAAAAATCATGATAAGAAGATTTATTCTCTTATGATCACTCACACATGACTATCGGCAAACTATGTGCCTCAGTCACAGTTTTTCATTATGACCATAGGACAAATATTTAAGAGATTTCATCATAGCATCTCAAGGTTCTCATTATAGCGTAGAACTTCTATGACCTATTTTGATGTGAAAGATACCCTAGGAAATTATCACATTAAATTCATGCATAATAACAATTAGTATGTGATATGATATATTTAATATTAACTTGTTTGAATATATTCGGTAATCTAAAGTACAAACCAGTTGGTTCTAGGACACCAACTACAACATATACATCTCAATACTTCCAGGATGAATAGAGAATAATGAACTATGATATTCTTCTAATAGATCCTTCATATCTGGAATTGATGGGGAATATACTCGATTCTTGAACCTTATCATTCCATCACAATCAAGGTTGAAACTAGTAACATTTATCACATTCTTTGGCAGCTCTACATCTTCCTTCCACACCTCTTTTATCTTCACATGGATAGAGGGTTTAACACTCATTTGAGAAAGATTTGATTTATCCCCTTCTTTCAATATTTAAAGGTATATCCTTTATAAATCCATAAATATTAGATTCTTTGCAATCTTTAGCATAGATAATCTAGCATAATCCTTTCGACTTAAAGAATCAACTACCTTGTTCACCTTCCTAGGGTGGTAATGTTTTGATCAGTCATAATATTTAATCAACTCCTACCATATTCTTTGGAACATATTCAACTCTTTATGGGTGAATATATAATTTAAAATTTTATGATCAATATATATATCATACCTTTCTCTGTAAATACTATGCCTCTATATATTTAATTCAAAATTTACCACAACTAAATCCAAATCAAGGGTCATGTATTTTTTTCTCATGAACCTTTAATTGGTGAGAGACATAATATATCACCATATTGTTAAACATAATAAAACATCCCAACACCTTCTTTGATGAATCACAGTAAATAAAAAACCCTTTTCCACTATAGGGTAGTGTGAGTGCTGGTGCACTAACCAACCTTCACTTTAACTCCTTGAAATTTTCTTCACATTCCTCGATATAAAGGAACTTGACTCCCTTCTTTGTTAACTTGGTGAGTAGATTATATATTCATGATAAATTATTCATAAAGAATCGATAATATCCAATAAATCCAAGAAAAATTTGAATATCATTCATAGTTCTTGGTCTGGGCCAATGTTGAATGGATTTCCATCTTAGGAGGATCTACTGATTTTCCCTCACTTGTGATCACGTGTCCCAAAAATGATACTTTCGGTAACTAGAATATACACTTGGTGAATTTGGAATATAGTTTATCCCTCCTTGGGGTATTCAATAGAATTCCCAAGTGATCTTCATGTTATTACTTACTTTTAGAGTATATAAGAATATCATCTATAAACACAACCACAAATTGATCAAGGTAATATCTAAATACTCTATTCATTAATACATAAAGATTATGGGGCCATTAGTAAGACCAAATGGAATCACTATAAATTCATAGTGTTCATACATCATACTAAATGTTGTCTTATGAATGTATTCACTTTTGACCCTAAATTAATAGCAACCAGTACGAATTTAAATCTTTTAGAAATATTTAACTCCTCACAATTGATCAAACAAATCATCAATACAGGGCATACGATACTTATTATTGATTATAATCTTGTTAATTTCTTGATAATCAATGCAAATTCACATTCTTCTATATTTATTCTTAACAAAAAGAATAGGTGAACCCCATGGTGAAACACTTGTCCAAATGAATCCCTTATCAAGATTATCTTGGAGTTTCTTCTTCAATTCCTATAGATCAACCAGTTCCATTCTATATAGAATATTTAAAATAGGTGTAGCACCAGGTATGGGTTCTATTGAAAACTAAACTTCATGGTTTGGAGGAATACTATGAAAATATTCTATAAAGACATCAATAAACTCCTATACAATAGGAATATCTTATATGTTGAGTTTCTCCCCAATAATCTAAGATAAATACCCCTTATGAATTGAGATCAAGACCCATAAAATGGAAGTAATTTCTATTGGAAGCTCATATTCATCCTCATGCTGATAAACAATCACAAGTTCATTTAAAATATGAAATGTGACTTCCCTTCCTTATTAATTGATATGGGATCTATATAAAGGGAGTTAATCCATGCCCAAAATCACATCAAATTCAATTAGAGGGAGATTAACAAGATTTCTAGTAATTACATTCCCACAAACTTCAATCAAAGAAGAATCATAGACTTGCAATGTGATTATCATACCATTAGGTGTTTTCACTACCAATTCAACATTTAATCATTGAGGATATGAATGAACATACCTATATAATTTTCATGATATAAAGGAACTTAGATGAATAAGCTCATATAATATACTTTAATATTTGAGTGTGCTTATTACCATCGCAACTTCATTGCTCTATCTTCATTCCCTTTCTAAAACTAAAATGGTTAGCTTGAGTATCAAACATAATAGTGAGGGTTCATATAATCATGAAAAATTATTCTTTAGATGTCTAAATCATGACACCATCCTTTCAATCAATAAAATATTAAGTTTAACCTATGTCATTCCTGGTCATCATCTATTCAAATCCTTCATAATATTTCATAAAGAAATGTGAATTAATCACATATTCCTCAAGAGTTTCTATAAAGGTTTGAAGTCTTAGGCCCACTCATTGTGAATTAGTAATGATCGAGTTAATACCCAATCTGCCCCTTCAAAGTTTTTTCCCCTAGGAACATTTGTGTCATAACCTCATCCACTTTCCAGTATCCATACATGGATGTATTTTCTAGGAAAATCGAACAATTTATACTTTACTAAAGCTTCAAAATGTTATTATATACTTAGAATTATCATAAGGGTTATCACTAAAGTATTCAAATCCTAATATATAAAAATAACTAAACCCTGTCCTGGTTCCAACTAAGACAACCCAAACATTACATACATAAATATTATATCATTTTAGATGAATATTCAATACATCACATAATAATACATGATCTAGAACTGTAAAGGTTTAGTGTATTTGGATACTGGAAACATAATCATCTTATTTCATGAAATGTATTCAACATCTTCACCAAATGTATTCTCACATTGTACACTTCTTAGTCATACTCCACTTAAAACCTTTTTTTATAACCTGGGGAAATGAAATATAAGAAAGGATGAGATCAGATGCTCAATAAGGGTAAAAATGGGAGATCTCAATCAATGATCATATGTAATCATAACATGAGAATAATTATATTATTATATGATATTAATATTTGAAAATCATACCCATCAATTCATAGATCATAATCAAGACATAAGGCTTTGGTAGTTCATAAGACATTAATCATAGAAGGATCAAGATCATGAGCCATGAGAACATAACATTGGTATAAGAACATGTCATAAGAGAGTGGCATAGAGTGTGGCATAATCATAATCATAGAAATCATTTTTCAAGGTTATATACCAAGAAATTCCTCACATGTTGGGATTAGTCAAACCACCTATGCACCCTCTTTGGGCTTGGGATATCCTCTCATGTACCCTCTTTCGAGCTTGGGATAACCTCCCATATACCCTATTTTGGGATTGAGCTAACCTCATGTGTACTCTTTGAGATCATAAAAATTAAACATTAACCAATACATTGGAGGGATTTAACAGACCCACCCATCAAATAATCACAATCCTTTCATATATATTCCATAAGATCATGAAAATATTTATCATTTCATAATATCTTAACCCATAGAAAAGAAAATGGGTTTCATGAATATTTTATCATCATTACCAATAACCGTTTAGATAAATAATAAATATGGTTACAGTGGATCATATCCATAGTAAATCATGAGAAACATTAAATGATATTTTTATGTATTAAAATACCTTCAAAATATCACTGGAACATTTCTTGAGAAAAATACACTTTTATTTTGAAAAAACTTATTTAAAATATAAAAAATTTATAGAATATTAGGAAAAACATTGTCTTTGAAAATATACATATAAACTTGTAAATTAAAATTTAAAGAAAATATTATTCATGGAGGCATTAAAGTCATTCATGTGGTAAACATTAAAATAAAGATTTTGTTCACACCTTCGGCAAAAAGTACCTTATTCAAAAAATAACAAGAAGATTCCTTTTAATTTTTTTATAGAAATTCAAACATGGGTAAATTAATTTAGTAAATCATTGGAGAATATAAAAAACATTCTTGAAGACATTTTATAGAAAACATGGACATGGAAGAAAAATATTCTCGGTCGAATAGAAAAACAAAGTTGGTTTTCCTTAAAAATGTTCTTTCAGAATTTTGAGTACTTAGAAAAAAGAAAATGAAAGGAAAACTTGTAATTTATAGAAATAAATATAGGATAAAAATTATAATATTTTTGAGATATCGATCTTATAACTTCATCATAAAAATTTTAATTATAAACAATCTCTTCAGATACTGAAATTGTAATATAAAACCCTTTCCACTTTGCTAATTTTTTAATCATAACCTCCATAAAGGAAATAAATTAAAATGAAACATTAAATACTATTAATATAAAGAGATTCATGATATAAAATATAAAAGTGGTATTATATACACCACATGTAAGAAATAAGTACTGAATATGACATATGTCTCACATTTGTATGTCACATAAAAATAAAAGTGAGACGAGAAATCCTTACTTATGGTCTGACTTTCTTTGTAAGTGATGTTAACCTCTTGTATAATATTTTTAAAATTAATTATACTTATATAAAAGAGACATATCGATACTTATAATACCATACATGTTTTACTTATAACATCTTATCACCCATTCATTAACAATCTTTCATTTAATTATCATTTTGGGGGTTCATTGCTTCATTTTGCATGTATGGTTCAATTTGGAAGTTATAGTCCTTGAACTTTGATCATGGTTACATAATATCTAGAATATTAATAATTTCATAATTATCATAATTAATCATTATATACACTTTTATAATCATTCATATAAAGTGGTGATTAAAAACAAATTACATTGATTTGTTGAGGTGGTAGTTCACACATACGCACGAGGGACATTATCATTTTCCAACAGATGGGGAGGTAATAAGGTAGATAATATATTATAATTATAGAAGTATAATTATTTCTTAAATATAATATATAAACATTAAACCTATTATAATAACCAACCATGAAAGATGGCGATGTAAAATGAGTCATATCGCTACTTGGAGGTGATAGTCAACACGTACATGCGATTGATACTTTCATTTCTCATTTGATGGAAATGAGGTGTAAAATGGTTGTACCATAATAATAATAAAATATTAGTATATTTATTATACTTTAGTCATTATTTTAGTATGGATACATCATATTCATGAGAAATAGAAGAATAAATAAATTTTGAAAGAGTCGGGTAAGATGATTAGATCTTATTTGAGAGACCTTCTTTGGCTTACACCTTAAGCCTTATTAGGATGGTATTAGGGTAAGAAAAGGATATCAATAATTAAGGTAAGGAATATAATAAGGTTTTTGGGTAGGTTTTATCCAATATAGGAGGCTTAAATTGTGTGAACAAGGGATGAGGAGAGGTGCCCTTTTATAAGTGGGGCACATGAAATTACAAAAACTATTTCAATAATATAAGGTCACTTTCATGTGAAATTGGAAAAAGTAGAAAATTATTGAAATATAAGATAATATAAGGTTTAAATATATTCAACAAAAAATATTTAGGTATATTTAAGTGGAAATTTTACCCTTATCTCTTAGTTTAACTCTCAGGTAAACCCTTTTCACCCTAACTGTTGTAATTTTTTTTACTGTTTATACTATCCATTATGAATAAAAATAAAAGAAGTATCATTACCAAATTTTGAAATGATTATTCCAAATATTTAATCCATTTTATCAAATTCTAATTATATAAGTGGCATAAATTAATTTTAAAATAAACATGAAAAATGAAACAAAAAATGTTTTTAATGTATTCGCTTTCATTTATTTCCTTGTAAAAAGTATTAGACGAATGTAAAATATTTGATTTGATATATAATATATACATTTCATTAAAATTATTAATTAATAGTGATTAATTTAATTTATTATGATAAAAACATATTACAAAAATTAAAATAGTTTTCTAAAAAATAACTTTTTTACCCTTAAATGATTTTATCCCCATTCCTAACCAATAGATAACTAATGTATAAACAATTATTCTTACATTTACAATAAATTTAATTAGAATCACTTTTTAAATATTTATAAATATATTTTTTATGTAAAAATTCATAACACATAGAAAAATACATTTCTTTAGAAAAATAGTTCTTTTAATCATTAAATGATTTTATTAAAATTTCATTTGATTATTTATTAGACATTAATCAATATATTTGAATTAAGTAAAAAATTTATATATATATATATATTATAATTTATTTAATCCTATTCATACTCACTAATCAAATGACTAGGTTTTAAATGTTATAATATATCATGGTTCTTTTAGGCTTAGGGTTGAGTGTAAAACAAGTTATCAAATACTTAAAATTTATTTCAACAGAATACATATAAAATCTTGAGGTATTATAGAGATTCAAAGACCTATTCAAAAGATTATCTTGGAAGTGCCCTTGAAGAACTATTAGGGGTAGCATAAAGACCCCATTGGGAGGTGGTAAGAATCTTTTCAGGAGATAGCTTCAACTGGAAGGAGACAATATAAATAAATTGTCAAGAGGAGGATAGTGTGATCACTTAGGACCAGATATTTCAAGAGATCTTTTTAAATGAATTTTGGAATATATTTTTTACTTATATTCAAGTTGTTTCACAGTAGAGAAACCAGGTCTTAGAACTTGACTCGAACCTAGCAAGGAACAGGCTTTCAAGGATGAACTTTTTAAATTGATTATGTTCTCACCTTTATTTAATGCATCACTTTTAATATCTCAATCCTTTATGAGGTGTGTTTTTGTTTTAATTTTGGTTAAATTCCCGTTTGAATGGTTAATGGATTGCCTTCCTGATGTAGGGAAAGCATCAGGGGTGTCTCAGGGGTTCGGGGCATGAAAAATAAGAAGACGAGGCCAACCTATACTGGGAGCACTATTGGCACACAATTTGAACAAATGTACGCCATTACCATGAAACCTACACCCTTGGGATAGAGGCAATTGCATGGATTCCGCATAGTTTGTCAAATTGTGCAGGCGCCCTAGGGAATCGTGGAGCCTAACTCTCTCTTGGACAGAGGGAACCACGCGGTTGGCACATGGTTTGACCAACCATGCAGCCAAACCATGTGCTTCTTAAAATAAGGGGATTTTACCATTTTACCCATCCGTCTTTAAGGGTTCTTGCCTGATTTTCTTCCCCATTCATCTTCCAACAGTTGGGGTCCAAACTAAGAGCTCCCAAGCTCTCCAAGGGTGATCCTCCTTCGATCTTGAGTCGTTTGAAGTATCATTGGTTTCGAATTGAAGCTCTGGGTGATTCTACTAGTCCTTTTTCTTCTATTTTTTGGAAGAACCATGGTGGGATGTTTTCTTTTCTTTTGAAGCTCATAAACCCTACTTTTTCCAAGGAATCCTTAGCTTTGGTGTTGGTAGTCATTTTAGTTCAAATCAAGGGTTGAGGTCGGGTGAGTACTTGTCTACGAGCTAGAGGTTGGTGATCTAAAAGATTTCTCCCATGATCTTTTGGTTGTTCATGTGTATGTTGTTACGTTATTTCACTTCCTTGCTGCGCATTTTTGTTTTTGACTAAGAAATGTGATTTGGGTCCTTAAATTGTATGCAAGACCACTCACGGTCCCCTCGGGTTCGTTGACGATTGTGAGACCAAGCATAAGGACACCCATGGGATGTGTCGATCCCTAGAAAATGGTAAATGAGTTGTAAAATGGTGAGATATTGGGTTTAGATGATTAAAATGGTTACACTTGTTGTTTGAACAAGTTCGCATGGCATAAGGGGTTGTTTGTCTTAATTGGAAATAAAAGAGGTTATGATATGGATGTGGAAATAAAGGGGTTTGAATGTGTTGTTAAATGATTTAATGAAACCTTGTTGATTGTGTTATTTGAACGAATGGTTAAAGGGTTTAATTATTGAATTAGGTTATAGATGTCGAATGAGTTAGACCATGTGAATAATGGTGAAATGAATTAGGCGCACTATTGAAAATGTAATGTGTTAAAAGGTCAAGTGTGTTGGACCTTGTGGAATGTGTATTGACAGAATGGTTTGAAATGAGGGACATGATAGATCCCACCCATGGGTAAGGATGTTGGTCATGCTACTCCTTCTCCTTGATTTAGGATGGATAGACATGATGTTTGGCATCATTGACTTAATATGGTGAACATGGTGGTTCCTACTCTTGGCTAGGGTGTCGACATTGCAATTCGGGCACTAGTGCCTATTTATATGATATTGGTAAATGTTTTGGTGCACCTAAGTATGTGAAAGGGAAATGATTAATGAATACCCCCTTTTTGTTTGAAAAGAGATGCTAAACCTTTCTTCTTTTGTTGGCTTAGATTTACGTCATGACCAGAGCAGGATTAGTGGGTTTGAAATGTCACGATATAACTAAAAGGTCAAATAACGAATTGATAAATGTTTAATTGGGAACTTGTTTACTTTCGCTCCATTGTTTATTTCTCACATGTACTTTTTCATACACTATATTAGACTAGATATTGCTTTAGATACCGTTGGTGGTGGCCTACTGAGTTGCACTCACCCTGCTCGGGCTGTCGTTGGTACCCGAGCATATTTCATTGTTGCAAGTCAGGATAAGGGCAAGGGGCCGATGATAGACGACTGAGTTAGGATTTTGGGTTGGAGCATGGATAAGGGAACCGATCTGATGTCGAGACCTATTTTGGGGATTCTTAAGGTGTCGTTATTTTGGGTTTCTTGCAACACATGACACTAGTATGACAAGAAATGTTTATTGTGCCTGGTTTGTGGTCATTTTACCATGTTTTGAGTGGTGATTATATGATGCATGGTCATTGTTTGTTGTTGATCATTATTACTTGGTCATTATTTATCTTGATTTTTGTCTTACTTTGGTAAAGAAGATATAGTCTCCCCACCAACCTTCATAAACCCATTCTGCTAGGCGGAAACCTTTGGTATACGGGGAGGCGCACCTGAGGTCATATGGCGTACCGGATCAGGGCACCAATATTAGTGACACCCAAGTCAGGATGTTACACCACTTGAGTAAGGTTGAGAGACACAAGAAAGAGATGATTGAACTTTAACCAGTCGTAGAGGTTGAATTAAAAGAGATGAATTCATAAAATAAAAGGGATCACAGATTTACACCTCCCCCTCAATGATCTTAGCAGACTTAGGCACTATAACAAGATTTGTTCCTTCCAAATTTAGAAAGAAGATATCTTTGGCCGCTTGACATGGATGGTAGTGCCTTGACTAAATCAATGGTCATGGCAGATGTAGACAAGTATATTCAACATAGTCAACAAAAGATAAATAAAGCATTAGAGGATGAAGACATATAGTATGCATTCTGCTTTATAAAGTATCATAGGACAAATAGATTATATTCCACAGTAATTGTTCATAGGAAGTTTTTGTAGTTATGACTTGTCCTTATCACTTTAGGGTTTATGTTGTGTTGCTATATATCACTCTTAGTTTGTAATTATGACTCGTTGATATCGAGATAAAGCCTTAGAGGGTTACACACAAAGTGTGTCAATAAGTTCCATTAATTTGGATGAATTGAAGTTTAAGATAAAGTGGGCCCTATGTGCATGGGTTGGTGAACATTCGATTCTGAACGATTCCATGTAATTAAATAAAAAAATCAATTATTTGTTATTCAAGTCGAGTATAATAAGAATTGGATTTATTTTCTAAGGCATTCAAAAGTTAATTATGTATAGAAAGTGAATACGAGGAAATTAGTTTTTCTAATGAATATTATTTATTCAGGGTTCGTTTAACTATTTCGGGAGAAAGAAGTTGAGTTGATAACTCATATTTCATCACGGGACATATGTTAGTGTTACATCTTGATGGTGAAATATCCATGATGTTTTTGTTAAGCTAAATAGGTCGTTGGTGGTGGTCTTGGGTCAGTTTTCCATGTTAACTTTTGTAAGGATCAAAATGCAATTTATGAAAGTATAAGCCTAGGTATAAAAGTATATTTTAACCCAAAACCATGTCATGGGATTGCCTTGCATAAATTTGGAGCTCTCTAATCCTTTCTATCAAGCTATAGAGAGGGAGAGGGAGAGAACGTGTGTGAAAGGAAGAATAAAATTTGATCGCTTTCGCCTCACGAATCAATAACTCGTTCTTCATGTGATCGAAGGGATGTCGTAAAACTCTCAGTTCTCTTGTGCCAACACATACAGACTATAAATTTATATATTAGGAGGTGTGGTGCATGTGTGAACGATCTAAAAAGATTATCGCTTGGTTCCTTCGAGTTATGACACACGGATGGCAATCATATCACAATAACATTTCATAAATGAATAAGGTATGGTTTTGTTTGTGTTGTTCATACTTAAATTTAATTGCATGAGATCCATGATCGGAAACACCTATTGTATTGTTGGATCCGGTGTTCCATGGCAAATTCAGTTTGAAAATTTTAAAATACCAGATAATCACACTTCCATCTAGTATTCGGTTCCAAGACCTTTTAGCATGTAATCGTACTAAAAGTGTGAAATCGTTTCAACTATTTCTATTTTATTTAAATTTTTTGTTTAGTTATTTTAGAGTTCCCAATAACAACAGAATCGTAATAAATAGATTTTAATGAGAATAAAGAATGTATTTTGTTTAAAATGACATGACATTTAAACGTTGTTTAGCGTTTTAAATTAAAAAACGTGTTCGAGCTTTCCTCTGTTCACACTGCAGATTTGTTTACTATCACCTAAAATCCATCAGGATCTTTGATTGGTAGTAGGAAGGAATCTCCTAGGACTGAGAAGCCATGGGCGATCCTCCGACAGCTTCGATGAAAATATGAAAACAAAGCAAACCCCGCTACAAAAAAAAAAAAGCCGATCATGAACCCCTGGGATCCTGTTCATCCACGGGAATGCAAGAAATTCGCAATTTGTTAGGGTTGTTCTTCTGGTCAGGCGATGGCGAAGAGACGGATTGACCACGCCGCTGCGGTTGGTGGGCCGGTCCTCTGTTTTTCCAAGCAAGCAACCTAACAAAAGACCCCATCAGGTCCTCCTCCGCCACCGCCGGAGGACGCGGCGGAGGATGCGGAGACTGAGCGTTCACCCTCGTCCTCTCGACTTCTTGCATCAACCTCACCAGCAACTTCTCCTCCGCGTCCCTCAGGAACTTGAGCTTCGGCGGGGGCGAGGACCTCAGCCTCTCAATCGCCACCTCCGTGGACGACTCCAACCAGGGATTGAAGGATCCACCGCCACGGCGCCCGCCGAGACCCTCCACGGGAGGACGGAGAAATCGCGCCGCGTAGTGATCGATGGCGGCCACCCCATCGCTCCAGCTCTTGCTCCTCCTGCTCCCTCTGCACTTCCTCTCCTCCCACTCCACCATTTTCAAATCCTCCTCCGTCTCTTCTTCAATGGTGAACAGAAGCCTCGGCGGGCCTCCCAGATTGTACAGCCTCATCATCTCCTCTTCAATCGTTTCGCCCCCCAACGCTTTGGGAATCATTTCTTTGTCAGCGCAGCCCAGCTCGGGGTCCGGCGGCTCCGGCCGGAACCCATCGCCGGAACCGCTGATGTGAAACAGCCGGGCGCCGTCGGCGTAGGCTTTGCTCCCGCCCAGGAACGAATGAAGCAGCTTTTCCGGATGCGCTCCTCCATACTCGCCCATCTCCGTGTCGGCGACTCGTCTCTTCCGCCACGCCAAATAGAACAGCGCCGCCGCGAGGAGCAACACGAGCAGCGACCCGATGGCTAGGATCACAGCAACTCCTAACCTAACCAAGCCTTTCATTTTTTCCCCCACCCGAGGAGGCACGGAACTCACCCCTCGGAGGATCTCAGAGGGAAATCAGGGGAAACCGGAATAACAAATCCTGCGAGCTCCGTTGTAGAAGATGAGTGGAGGTAAATAAACATGGATCGGAGCAATCTTGGAACTCCGGTTTCGAATGAAATTGGTGGGGGGGAAGCAGAAACGGGGTTGAGTGATCTTCAAAAAAACAACAATCTACGAAAGAGGGAGGTGGGTAGGGGCGATCTGTGCAGAGGAGGAGGAATCTGTTTTGAAAACGGTAAAAATCGTGGGAGGGGTTTTGTTGGGAGATGCAGGGATGGGTGGGGACGGTGGCCCTGTTCTGTCGGGGGAAGCTTCATTCATGGGGTTTTGCCCAAACCGAGTGGCTGAATCATCTTAGAGGAGGAAAGCGGCAACGGTCAGAGGTGGGAGTGGAATCGTGGACGACGTGTTATGATATTAATTTCTCATTAATTGTCGCCTGTTTTTTCAAAAAAATTAACATTTTATCTTGTTAGTAATAAAAAATGATTTTGGAGGTTGGGTCTAGAAGAATATAATTTCCCGTATAATATTCAAGTAATTGCATTTCATTATTTATATATTTACGAGATATACGTGTCGTTTACAAAACATAATAATGCGAATAAAAACAAAGCGGTGGGGATTTTATCAAAATAGGGCGGCTGTCAACATCAAGATTCTGGCAGGTGTATGTTCCGAATTGGGTAGTGTTCTTCGTGACGACGGGCAATGCCAAATTCCAGCTCATCACAATTTTAATTTTAAGCGAGTTGCGTTTCCAATCTAAGACACCATAATGAATTCATTTCCACGCATCCCCCCCTACGTGTAACCCTCTTTTTATATTAAAAAAAAAATACATAAATATCCATTACAATCATAAGAAAATTGAGAATTTTGTATATGTTATGAAATATTATTTTAATATGGATGGATGTCATCCCAACCATCGGATTTGACACATAAATATTGTCTGATCTTGAGCATCCATAAAATCTCATGCATCCTATATTTATGGCAAAATGCTAATGTGAATTAGAACTTTTTTCGCTCTATATTTATTCTCTCTACTTATAGTCAACCTATTTTACATTAACATTTTCATTTGTCATCACCGTCATCCCATATATTCAACACCACGTTTCATAAACAATTGATCACACATTTCTGCTTTAGAAATTTCACACGGCTGCTCAAAGAGATTAATATAAAGTGGCAAATCATATTTTCATTGCAAATATGAAAAATGCTTGATTTTATCCCCCTTGACATTTATGGCATGAATTACTTGTCCTGAATTTTGGACATTGAGATGCATCTAAACACAAACAACCTTGGTGACGCGATTAAAGTTGGCAACCAAGCTTTAGCTCAAGATTGTGTATCATCCCTGATATTTCTTCATCATCACCTCCATGAGGATTTGAAGAATGGTGAACGATCGTCTCATGTTATGGAAAAACCTCAAAGACCGGTACGATCACCTTCAATTGGTTATACTTCCAAAAGCACGGTATGAATGGAGCCACTTAAGATTCCAAGATTATAAATCAATAAGTGAATATAATTCCACAATGTTTAAAATTACATCACAACTAAAATTGTGCAAAGAAAATATTATCAAAATAGATATACTGGAAAAGACTATTTCTACCTTCCATGCATCAAACATTATCATACAACAATATTAAAAAAAGGCTTTGCAAAATATTTTGAATTACTCTCATGCTTTATTGCTGTAGAACAAAACAACAAACTCCTGTTGAGGAGCCATGAATCCCGACCAACTAGTTCAACCCCATTCCCCCCTAAAGTGAATGCGATTGCTCATAATCATGGTCGTGAAAGTCAAGGTCGTGGACAAGGTCGAGGCAAACACTTTGCTCATGGTGATCATACATGTTGGAGTTGGTGTCTTAGAACCAACTGTTTGTACTTTGATTATATAAATATTTAATGTATTAAATATTAAACATCTTATTACATATTGTTCATTGTTCTGCATAACTATAATGTAATAACGACCTAGAATATTTGTCACATCAATAAGGTCACTATAGTTCTCCGCTATGATGAGAACCTTGAAGTACTATGACAATATTCTTAAATATAGTTTTGCAGTTTGATGATATACTATGATGAGACACATAATATACAGACCATCAGATGAGACTTCTTTTTATGAAATTCGCACTTGGAAATCTCTAAGACGAGAGATTATAAGAACAAACCCACCATTAGGAATTTCGCATGTTTTGGTGTCATTAGATAATCATATTTGCGAGCATGTGTAATGGTCCTTAAACTTTAAGATTATCATTAATACGTGTCATGACTTGCACACTTAGATTTGCTGACAAAAACCGTCACGTTATATGTTGACGAGAAGTAAGGTACGTTGGGTGTGTCACAAATGACATGTTATTAATGAATAAGTCAAGGAAGGATTTGTCCCTTCCATTTATGGAAGTTGATATCTCAACCCTTTGATTGAAATAGAACCATTACCCTAAATTTCATGGTCATGGTGTAATGATGAGTTTATTTCAGGTAGTCAAAGGACGTATCAAACATATAGGTTGATGACACTATCATGAAACCTATTTGATTCAATATTGTGATAAAAGGATTATATTGCGCAGTGAGCGTTCGTATGTGGATGTCGTCATTGTGACTTTAAGTTCTTTCTCTTGGGTGTCTTGACCCGTTGCTAGACAGTAATCTAGGACTTTAGGTAACCCCGCCTAATGTCAACGAGAAAGAATCCCAGAAGGTCACACACTAAGTGTTTATGGCGGTCTTAGTTAAATTCTATTTGAATTTAATTAATGGAATAAATATTATTGTCAAGATCGAGGAATAATCTTATTCAAGTTGAAATGATCACACAAATTAAATAAATATTCATCCACCGAATTGTGAATAAAATATATTTATTTATATTATTAAATATTTAATAAATATTTATTTGAGAGAATAAAATATTTTATTTGAGTGTTCAATAAATGGAAGAAGAGTTCGAACGGACTAAGACCGTGCCGTTGATAAATTAATTATTTACAAGTCGGTGTATAATGTTTATCCAATTGGCGCAAAAAATAATAATAATACTGTTATCATTATGTGGAACGAGATTTCATTTATGGTTCCGTTTTGCGCAAGTTGACGAACCACAAATAATGGTGGTGTTATTGTTATTATGTGGCATATGTTTTCTTTAATATTTATAATTACATTTAATTGATGTTTCACAATTAAATATTGTAACTGAAACCTCATGTCGATTAATTGACAGATGCGTCTATTGTGCCAAAACCCGATGAATTGAGAATTGTTGAGCAAAACATTTTCTCTCTCGACTCTTTTCATCTCTCCCTCTCAAGAAGGAGAGAAGTTATTCAAGATTGAAGAACGAGCGATCAAGAATGATCGACGCAAGACATTCGTTTCGCCACGCCAGCACCCGGAGAACGAGTGGTGTTGTTCGGAGACTGTTGGAGCATGTGTGGATCACTACTAGAGGGATTCTACCTTGGATCCTCATGAGTGCAACGAAGACAATCCAGAAGGGTCATTCCAGACGATCAATGACCATCAACGAAGAAAGCACCAAAGACCCATGTATTTAATTTCTTCAAAAATTAATAAATTAATTATAAATATGATGTGCAAGATCCTCTTTCTCAGATCCGACGATATTCTTCTATTTGTCTAATTCTTTGATTCTAATTCATGGATACTAGCGTTCATCGTTGTATTGATCTCGTATTGGTCATCGATTACGGCAAAAGCAAAGTTGGGCCCTTGCAATCGCCACACTTACGCTGCGTTCAGATCCTACAAATGGTATCAGAGTGGTCACATCATTATTTATAATTATTTAAATAATTCTTTGATGATTTAGGTTTTAATAATTTAGTTTTTCAATTCATGTTTCATCATTCTTCTAATCTGAATTTTGAGATTTGTTCTTCCTCTTTTCGTTTCTCGCAGATCTAACAGAAACAATTTTTTTTAATTAAAATTAAATCGAAGATCTCGTCAGGCGGTGCTGATGATTTTTTCCAGGTAACACGACAGTACATGTTGTGAATTTGGATTGACACGACGTGTAATCTTCCATACACGCCGTGTGATCTGGATTACACTTCGTGTAGTTGTGTTTAGTACATCAGAAGTAATTCGGAAATTACTCAAACCTTGTGCATTAATGACACGTGGTGTAGTTAATTCTTACACCGTGTGTTGACCAAGACAGACTAACGCACGGTCAGCCAGATTACACATTGTGTGGCCCACTGGAAACGACGTGTAGTCCCTTCGAGTCAAGGGCCAAACCGTGTATCCCATACACGTCTAAGCTGACCGGTAACTGTGTAACCCGGAGACAACACGACGTGTGACCCATTGGACATGCCATGTATTTCAAGATTTCTGAAGTACGCCTCACACGTCGAGTCCCTAGGCATGTACTTCAGATAAGATGGTGAAGGCAGTACACATCGTGTAGTCGGAACTACATGTCGTGTACTTTACCAAATTACACAGAATTAAAACTTTGATGTTTGTGTAATGTTCAAAATTACATATCATGTAGATTCGAACAGGTGTTTATCGTGTTACCTCCAAGGTTATGGATGAGAATCTCAAAGAAATCCAGAAAAGGATTAAGATAAAAATATTGATTAATTAAAGATAATAATTAACCGATTCAAGCGTGATTTATCTTAATAAGAATGATTGAGGAATTGAATGCTAGTTTTATTAAATGCGTAATTCATTGCATGTATATAGATGATCATGAGCTAGACTAGATCTTTGTATGAGATTGGTTTCTTTTTAATTTATTTTAAATTAAAATTATTGGCTTGCGTGCCATCTCTCCCCATTAATATGTCGGATCTGCGTGCCCATGATTTCTTTTATGTAAACCCCTATTTTTACCCCTCACCTGTGTGCGAGTTAAAAAACATATGTAATGAATGGGGATCCCAAGCTTGTGGAGGCGGTTCAAGTAAGGAGCCGAGGCGAAACCAATCCAAGGAGATACAAAGGTGGATAAGTGGAAAACTGTAGACACGAACCATAAATGGTTCAAGGTGTTTCTCCCCTAGGCCAACAATTAGTTTATCAACCGCTAGATAAACTAACCATTTGAAGAGCTCATGATCATGCCCTTTACTTTGTTTTATTTCTATCAGTTGTATGGTTTTTCATTATAGACGTATTGTCATGACTACATAATTAATGAATTAACAAGCATGCAAGATGGAACTAAAATAAACCAGGCTTATGTGTAAATATTATCAAAACACGGTTAATCACTTAAAAAGTTCCACTTAATATTAATAATCACGTGATAAAGATAATAAGTCCATTTACACATAAAAGATAAAAATCCCTCAATAAAATATTAAGACAGACTAAGCCTTCCGTTACGTGATTAAGAGCAAGACTCAATAAAACTATTTGTTTGACCAACCCTTGTTGGGACACTTACTTTTATACAAGAAGCTCTTATGAAAGTTTCATGTTGACTTAACCATTTTACATCAAGTGGAGTGACCCTTCCTAGACTTTGTGTAAATTTGAAGGTAAGTGTTGAGGAAATCAAAATCAGGATTTCAGGATCTGGGAGTCCACTCAACAGATCAAGAATCTGCAAGCTCGAAGTTGGAAAAGACCTGCCTACCTAAATACCTTCAAATAGCTTGACCAACCCTTGTTGGGGTTATGCGAAGAGGAATATGGATCCTTGCCACTAGAATGTCCTAACAACTAGACATTCCAAGTTCAATGGTGAGGGCTATTGAGACTTGATAAAATAGTGGGAGACTTAATAAAATTAATTTAGTATTTCTCATAAAATGAAATTAAGAAAGTACTAATTATCTTCTCTTTTTAATTGTAGAATAAAAATGACAAGCTCATCAACCACACTATCCCTACAATCAATACTGAATAAAGACAAAATTCTCACCGGTAGTAACTTCCAGGAATGGTTAAGACGCCTTCGGGTCATTCTACGCCATGAATGGAAATCTTATGTGCTAGAGTCCTCATTACCTGATCCGCCTATCCAAGAGGCGAGTGATGAAGAGTTCCTGGTCTACGAGAAACATATGAACGACACAATCGACGTTCAATGTTTGATGTTATCATCAATGCCTAGTAAACTCGTGAAGTCTCATGAAAACATGGATGCCTATAGCATGCTTGAGCACCTCCATGGTCTTTACCAGGAGAGAGCAAGACAAGAAAGGTTTGAGATCTCCAAGGAACTCTTTTAGAGTAAGCTTGGAGAGGGTTCCCCAGTTGGGCCTCATGTAGTCAAGATCATTGGCTACATTGAGCGCCTAGAGGTTCTAGGGTTTAAAATCCCCGAAGAACTGGGTACCGATCTCATTCTCGCATCACTCCCTTAGAGCTTCTCTAGTTTTGTTGTGAATTTAAATATGAACAACATTGAGAAGTATCTAACAGATCTTCTTATCCTCCTTCTCCAAGTGGAGAAAGACATGAAGCGTTAAAATCCTTCTGTCCTTATGGTGAATAAGAGGAAAGGGAATGAAAATAGCTTTAATCCCAAAGCTTCTTCAAGCCCTTCCAAGAAAAAGAAGATCAAAGGGGACATAAGGGAACATGAAGCTGTTTGTTTTTCATGTGGCAAGAAAGACCATTGGAAGAAAAACTACACCCAACTAAAGAAGCAAGGGGAAGCTTTAGGTGCATTTTTCATCGAGTGAAATTTATCTGTTTCTACAAATTGGGTATTAGATACAACCCATAGTGCTCACATATGTATCCAAATACAAGAACCAAGTAGATTCAAGAAAATTGACTGAGGGGAGGTAGATCTATGAGCAACCAACGAAGCTAGACTTGCTACTGTAGCTGTAACTCCCCGACCCCAGTTATCTAGAGTCGGTGCATTATTACATAACATTGGCATGATCACAAGAAAGATCAAATCTCGAAAGACCAATTGGTTTAGTAGCCTTGGAAACACTAGATATATTCATAAAGTTTTACATTACATCATAAAGTGAAAAACTACTACAACAACATAGTCTCCATATTCCACACTCATATCACTAGATACTATCCCTGAAGGTCATTCATAACTTACTTCTTCACATCCTGGGAAAAATAAAACATAGAAAAGGGGTGTGCTCAAATGCCCAGTAAGGATAACAATATAGCGGAAACTTTCAAAAATAAGCATAAACATTTAAGGCAATGTATAACTAAAACAAAAGCCTTTTAAACTTGATCTTCAACATAGTATGGCAAAAGTAAAATGAAATAATTCCATTTACTTATTCACATGGATATTCTACTAATCGAATAATCACATGTAATATCAATAACCACTTTCATAATGATGGAATGCATAATGCCAGACTATCATAACCACATAGCCAAGGCCTCGTGCCAAGACTAAAAATAAGATTTTGTCAAGGCCTTGTGCCAAGACACTAGTTTGTCTCATGAGACCTACCGATGCATCGAGGAGCTATATCGGGCTCCACCCGTCACATATTAAGTCCAATGCATTCCCATATGAAAAGGTTTAAACATAACATAAACATTTGTATTAAAACTAGCATACGAAATGTCAATACTTTCATCATAAACTAGGAATGGTATAAAAATAGCACATCCACAGTCAAACATATCACAAAACCTTCAATACAATATAGAAGTTTTGTATCTTAATAAATCAACTACAAATAAGCATAAAATCCATCAAAGGATGTTGATATAGATGAAATCAAAACTCTTTTTAGAGAAATATCTCTTCCTATTTTTGAAATCATTTAAGAGTCATATATTTATAAAATAAAACATTTTCTTTGAAAATATTCTTATAAGCTTGTAAGGGAAGCTTCGATGATTTTATAACGGCGGAAAATAGCCGCACCCGCCGTATAAGTTAAAAAAAACATTCTTACCTTAATTCTGTCGAAAAGGTTAAAAAGCACCTTGTTTGGAAAACGACGAAAAGATTCCATTATAAACCTCTTATAATAAGTCAAACAAGGGTATAAATGAGTTTAACCCATATTATCTTAAATAGTAAAATTTTTTTGAAATTCATTTTTAAGAAACATGGATGTGGATGATAAAGAGATCCCAGTAGATTATTACGTATAAACAACCTCGGATAATGAAGAGATTGCGAAATAACCCTTACCTTGTACTTTTACTTGGTTGGGGTAGGTTAACCTCCTGTATAATGGTGAAATAATTGTTATTAAATTATACAAGAATCATATATATTAATATGATATCATATATGATCTTTTAACATTGATTTGTTAATAATATTTTAGAATTATCGTCGTTTCGGGTGTTAACTTACTCATTTTCTTTTATATGTTTTGTTACATAAGCCGTGTTTGTTATGGATAGGTTGTATCTTATTAATATACATAATGATATCAAGTCCTTAAACATAATTTTTAAATCATCAAATGATAATTATACTTTAATGGATACGATGGAGAATGAATCTTATCGCGTTCGTGGAGACGGTAGTCCGTACGTACGCACGAGCGACAATATCATTCTTTTGATATTAAAATAAGATATAAATGGATGGTATATCATATATAAAGAATCATTAACATGTTATATTTATTATTTACATGAGTTATACCTCATTATTATACCCATCCAAATAATAATATATTGAATAACAATTACACCACGACGTGGAGACGGTAAGCCGTACGTACACACGTATGGTGACATGTTATTAAAAGGGTGGATAGAATACTGAATATGGTTGTACCATATTTATAATAACATCAAAGTATATATAATATACTGGAGTTATTATTTTATAATGGTAATAACAAAGAAAGAAGAAGTGTAAGAAGAAAGGAACTTGAAAAGGGGTGGTGAAAACATTACCTCTTCTTCGAGTTCTTCCTTTTGATTTGATCAAAAGGGCTCCTTAGGTTGGATTTCTGATCAAAATAATGCCTCTAGGTTGTAGTGAGGGAAGTTGGGAGAGTATTTGGTCCGAGTTTGGCCGAACCAAAAGGCTTTGAAGGTGTGAAGAAATGAGAAGGAGGAGTGCCCTTTTATAAGAGGGGTGAGGGGTACCTTTGGAAAAGTTAGAAATATTAATTTATAACAAATTCATATTCGGTTTATAATGGCTCCAAAGTTGATTATTCAAAGGTTAAGGTGGGTATAGGTAAAAAACCACTCAACCAATAGAATTTAGATAGGTTCGGGTACTTATATTAACCTTATCTTTAAGTATTAACTCTAAGTTAATTAGTTTCACTTTTACAATGTCTCTTTGTATTTTTATATTATATGGTTAATAAACTTACTATATACATCCAAGCGACCCCCAAGTGGTCCATTAATGATACAAATATCATGATATAAGTCTTGTAGAGACCCGTATCTTGACGTACGTGGACATTACATTACTTTTGCGGAATACTTAGTACATAACAAAAACACACACACAAGGATCGTAATAGTTTAGTGTCTTTGGAAACTCGGAACGTAATCTTCTAATCGTGGGGAAAGATCTTCAATATCTCCCATAAAGATCTTCTCTTTTTTTACCTAAAAACCTTTCTTTATATCCTGGGGAAAAGAAAACATAAAAGGGTGAGCTCAAATGCTCAGTAAGGGTAAACAAAAGAAATATCAATCACATCAAATACATAAGAACATAGCTTTTGAAAATCTTAACCTGCAAAAGAGCTCAATTATCATAACATGGGATAAATCATAGAAGTTAAAATGAGATCCCCATAATCATAACATAAAACTTGAATCTTTGTGGCATGCACACATAATCATGGAAAATCATTTCTTGTTAGTCATGACTCATTGCCAAGACTATCTTAGTGGACAAAGTCCCTTTCTGAACCGAGTTCACTCCTCGTTTCAGTCCTGTATCACTGAACCGAAATAACCTTCCGTTCCAGCCATGTCTATCTCATGAGATATAAAATCATTACCCAATGCATTGGAGGGAGATATAGGTCCCACCCATCTTATAATGAATCCTTTCTTATGTGTGCCACATAATCATAAACCATACATCATAGCGTAACCCATGTAATAAAAATGGGATTCTTAAACAACATGACATCATAAAACAATTCATATAAGATAAAGGAATTCATAAAAATATTTCCATCACAACATAATCAAACCAATGTAATAATAGGGATAAAAACAGAACCCTTTTATTATCTTAGATGGAAAATAATTTTGATAAAATACTTGAATTGAATTCTTGAGGAAAATATCCTTTCTTCTTCAAAAACATTTTTCCTTTCATAACATGTCATACAACTTTAAAATAAAAGAAGTTGATTAAAAATAAACTTGAAAACTTGTAAAGGAAGCTTCTTTGAAGTAATGTTTTAAAAATCCATTCATGCCGTATAAGTTAAAAAAAAACATTCTTCGTACTTTTGTCGGAAAAGTCAAAAAGTACCTCGTACGGAAAAACGACAAAAGATTCCTTTCTTATTCTTTACTAAAAACTCACCTAAGGGTAAAATTGGATTTAAACTATTTCAAGTGGATGGAAAAAATATTACATATTGAGGGAACATGGATTTGGATGATAAAATACACCCCAGTAAATACTTACGAATAAACAATCTCGGATAAAAATGAGATTGTGATATTTCCCTTACCATTGGTCCGACTTGCTTTGTAAGTGTCCGAACCTCCTGTATAATGATTTAAATCATGTTATTGACTTATTACAGAATCATATTTATTGTTATGATATCATATATGGTTCACTTATGACATTATATTACCCGTTCTTTTGTAAATTCCATGTTAAAGAAGCGTTTTGGGTAAAATCGTTTCATTTATCGTAGGTGTTTTGACTTGTTGTTCTTGACATCATTATTACTTATATCATGATTTACTCACTTCCAGAATATAAAATATGATTTATATATCATATATATTCAGTATATATATATATATAACAGGTAGATAAATAAAATGAAAAACACCGTTCATGGAGACGGTAGTCCGTACGTACGCATGAACGCTGCTTTTCTTTCCTTATTGTCTTGAAATGGAAGTAAGTAGATGACATACATATGTATATATATACATAAATCCAGTAGCTTTATAATGTCATATATTTCATTATTATTTCTTATATATACATTATAATCATTCTTAAATGGTTAACATGGAGAATGAATCTCATCGCGTCGTGGAGACGGTAGTCCGTACGTACGCACGAGCGATGATATCATTTCTATAAATATTGAATTGAATTGGAGTGGATTATAAAATATATCAGAATCAATATGATGTTGTAATAAATATGTATAGTTATTCTTTACACCATTATACCCATCCATGTAAGGTGGTGGTGGAAAATAGATTACACCACGGCGTGGAGACGGTATTCCGTACGTACGCACGCGCGGTGATTTCTTTTTCCGTAGGATGGATAGATGGTGAAATAAGGATGTTTCATACTTATAATAACATATCAGTATATGAGTGATACTGATGTTATTACTTCATAATGAAACAACCTAATAAGAAGAAGTGGAAGAAGAAATAAAGATGAAAGAATTGGTAACGGTAATTACCTCTTCTTTGAAGCGCCTCTTTGAGACCTCCTCTTAGGGTACTAAAATTGGTCTTTGAGGAAGACCAGAACCTCTAGGATGTTGCTAGGGAAGTGGAGAAGATATTTTGGCAGGGGTTGGCCGAGCTTGAGAGCTCAAATTGGTGTGAGGAGGAGGGGGAGGAGGTGTCCTTTTATAGGGGAGGAGAGGGGCACCTTAGGAATTCTTAAAAATATTAATTTATAATAAATCTAACCCCACTTAAAAACCTCCAAAAATGACTCATATTCGAAGCTTAGATGAGATAGGGTTGTAATCTCATCAACCAATAAAATTTAGACATGTTTGGATCTTATTTTAAACCTTATCAATTAGATTTAACTCTAAGTTAAATAATTTAACTTTTACCGTGTCTTTTTGTTTTCTTTCACTATATGGTTAATACACTTACTATAACATGCCAAACGAACCCCAAATTGTTTATTATTAATATATATATCCTTATATAAGTCATTTGGCCGAACCTTAGATTTTTAGGAATAAAATAACAATTAATAATATAATATTTGATTTAAAAACTATTTTGTGTCAATTTTGACACTATTTGATATATGATTTTTGTGAAAGTCATAACAGAATTATAAGTTCGAACCAAGTTTATTAAATCAACACTAATATATCATAGTAACCTATAAAATTAGTGGAATTCATAAAAAGTCTTAAATTACATTTATTTTGGTATTTATTTTATCAATTATGTCAATATTTCATTAATAAGATAATTACTGCATCATATTTGTGTCATAAATAAATTATATTATTTGATGTCTAAAAATTACAAATAAAATACCATCATGTAGGAAATCTTTTTAGCTTTCTAATGAATATTTACAATCTAATTTATCTTATGTATAACCCCATATTAAAAATGATTTACTTATTAAACTTTGATTTTAACTATTTTAACCCTTCTTTAAATAAATTAATAATAAATGTCCTAATCTAATCCAAGTGGGCCTAAATGGTCATATTTTATTCCTAAGTTTGTTTTTGGTCGAATTCCACTTGTCCAATAGAATTAGGACATGTGTTAGGGTAATATTAACATCATATTTACCCTTAGTTACCCTATTTACTATTAACCGCGGTAAAAAACGTAAAAAGTTACTATTCACCAAAAAATTATTTTCATCTCATTGAACCACATTTTAGTCCTTGATATTAACCGTGTCTCTAGGATTTTCGAAATTCCATTCACAGAAGCGGTAAAATTAAGTTTTATGCAAAATTCAGTTTTTAACCTACCACTTAGTAGTTTCACTATTCATCAAAAATTGATGTTTTTCAGAACAATGCCAAAATTTCATCCCAAGCTATATTTCATATTCCAAATTCAAAAATGAAGTCTATTTTACCAAATTCATAACATAAAAGTTGCATTAATTAATTTTATAATTAAATCCCGCTGTTAAAACAAATAGCGTGTTTTTAAGAAACAATATCTATCAAAAGATTGACACTTGTTTATGTCTAGTTTAAATGTGAAATTACATCCAATGACCAACATTGTATTAAATTGTAAAAATATATTCTAAATATACTTTAAAACCACTCAAATTAATGATTTATCACTATTAATTATTTCGATTAAAAAGTTGTTTTTAATTATAATTTAGTAATTTTCACTATTCATCAGAATATGAAAGTTATCCGAAAAGTACCAAAATTTCACCTTAGGCTAAATTCGATACTCCGAATCCAAAAATAAAGTTCATTTTGAAAAATAAGATTTACTGGATTTCAAAAAGTGGTTATTACTATTCATAACGGCTAGTTTTAATAATATTTTTATAACATATCGTTGTTTAGTGAAACTCAGGATTACGTACCACACACGCTATCGAGGAAGGTTGTGATTGCGTGTAATGCAAGGCAAGTCAAGGATGCGTGTTGTGCAAGCTCCTTTTGGTGTAGCGTATAACACAAGACATTAATAAAATTAAAAAGAATATTTTTTTTTATAAAATCTTGGGCTGTTACAAGTCTCTTGGCCGAACCTTAGATTTTTAGTAATTTAATATCAATTAATAATATAATATTTGTTTTAAAAACTCTTTTATGTCAATTTTGACACTATTCAATAGTTGATTTTTGTGAAACTCATAAAAGAATGATTACTTCAAAAAAAGTTAATTAAATCAATCCTAATATGTCATATTATCCTAGAAAATTAGTGTAATTCATTAAAAGTCTCAAATTATATTTATTTGGGTATTTATAATATCAATTATTTTAATTTTTCACTATTATGGTAATTACTGCATCATCATTGTGTCATAAATAAATTAAATTATTTAATCTCTAAAAATTTAAAATAAAATATCATCATGTAGGAAATCGTTTTATATTTCTAATGAATATTTATAGTTGAAAATCCAACATATATAACCCTATGTAAAAATTGTTTTTCTAAAAGATATATACTTATGTCATTTTTGTACTTATTTTAACTTAATTAAAATAAAGTGTCCCTATCACCTACAAGTGGCTCCATGAGGTCCCAAAATCGACCCAAAGATACCTATGGACGAACATGTATCAACAAATAAGGGTAGGACACGTTTTAGGGTAATTTAGTATTATTATAATATTATTTTTTAACCCTTATTTACCGGATTTACCCTTAACCATGGTAAATAAAATATTTACCGCAGTAATTATTCAAAATGTCTAAAAATAAAAGTTACATATTTACACAATTTGAACATCCTGATTCCAAATACGGAATCTATTTTTCCAAATTCAAAACACAGAAGTGGCAGAAATTAATTTAAAATTAATTCCCGTTGTTAAAACAAAAAGCGTGTTTTTAAGAGATAATAACTATCAAAAGATTGACACTTGTTTATGTCCGGTTTAATTGTAAAATTATGTCCAATGACCAACATTATATTAAATGGTAAAAATATATTCTAAGTATACTTTAAAACCACTCAAATTCATAATTTATCACTATTAATTATTTTTATTGAAAAATTTGTTTTTAATTAAAATTTAGTAATTTTCACTATTCATCAAAATATTAAAGTTATCCGAAAAGTACAAAAATTTCACCTTAGGCTAAATTCGATATTACGAATCTAAAAATGAAGTCCATTTTAAAAAATAAAATATATATAATTTCAAAAAGTAGGTATTACTATTCATAATGGCTAGTTTGATTGGTTATGGTGTGTTAGAACTCGGTGTTGCGTACAACACACACTATCACATTATTCAAAGAGAAGCGTACCGTAGAAGCTTGGGGTGTTACATTCTCCCCTCCTTCAAATAATTTCGTCCTCGAAATTTCTAGAATACTTATCACATGAAAAGACTCGGGTGGTTCTTCATCATAAGTTCCTCGGGTTCCCACGTTTCCTCTTCCATCTTATGATTTCTCCACAAAACTTTTACCAGACGCGTCGTCCGGTTTCTCAGTACTTGTTCTCTCGTATCAAGAATCCTGACAGGCTCTTCACAATAGGACAAATTGGGTTCCAGTTCTAATTCCTCATAGGTGAGTATATGCGTTGGGTTAGGCATGTATTTCCTCAACAGAGATACGTGGAACACATCGTGAACTTTGGAGAGACTTGGCGTCATTGCCAATCGGTAAGCTACAGCCCCAATTCTTTCTAGAATTTCGAAGGGTCCGATGTACCTGGGACTCAATTTACCTTTCTTACCAAAATGTATGACTCCCTTCCATGGAGATACCTTCAGGAAAACATGATCACCGACTTGAAATTCTAAATCCTTCCTTCGATTATCGGCATAGCTCTTCTGCCTACTTCGAGCTTCTTTGATGTGATTTTGGATTACCTTCAGCTTTTCCACCGTTTCCTCCACCAGTTCTGGGCCTACAAGTTTTCTTTCACCAACGTCATCCCAACAGGTTGGTGTACGACATCTCTTTCCATATAACGCTTCATATGGTGCCATCTGAATACTCGAATGAAAGCTATTGTTATAGGAAAATTATACCAGAGGTAAATATTGATCCCACATACCCCGAAAGTCAAGTGAGCAAGATCTCAACATGTCTTCTAAGGTTTGAATAGTCCATTCTGATTGTCCGTCTGTCTGAGGGTGGTAAGCAGTGCTCAAATGGAGTTCAGTATCCAGGGATTTCTGAAGACTTTTCCAGAATCTTGAAGTAAAATGGGGATCACGATCAGAAACAATCAATAGGGGTACTCCATGAAGTCTCAAAACTTCATTAATATATAGTCTTGCTAGACGTTCCAGAGGTAGATCTTCTCTTATAGCAAGAAAATGTGCTGACTTGGTAAGACGATCTACAATAACCCATATTGCATCGTTCCTTCTAGGAGTCTTTGGTAGTCCCATGATAAAGTCCATCGTAATATTGTCCCATTTCCACTCCGGTATGGGAAGAGGTTGCATGACTCCTCCAGGCTGTTGCCTTCCAGCTTTCACTTATTGACAAACCATACATCTTGACACAAAATCAGCAATCTCCCTCTTCATATTGTCCCACCAAAAATGTTCCTTCAAATCTCTATACATTTTGGTGCTCCCAGGGTGTATAGAGAAATTGGAACTATGAGAATCATCCAGCAATTCCCTTTTTAGATCAGGTATATCGGGAACACAAAGTCTCTTCCTGAATTTCAAAATTCCATCTTCATACACAGAGTCTCTCAGTCTCCCATCATTCACAGCTTTAATCTTATTTTTAAATTCTTCATCAATGGTCTGAGAACTCTTAATCCTTTCTAGTAAATATGGTTTGGCAACCATTTGAAAAAACATTGATGTTTCTCTTTCCCTGGTTATTCCCATGTCCATCTTCACTAGATCCATGAAAATTGGATCCCTTTCAATTCTCATCACGTTCAAAACTCCATGGTCTTTTCTGCTCAAAGCATCTGCCACCTTGTTTGCTTTCCCTGGGTGGTAGTGTATCGTACAATCATAATCCTTGAGTAATTCAAGCCATCTCCTTTTCCTCATGTTGAGTTCTTTTTGTGAGAAAATATACTTCAAACTCTTGTGATCAGTATAAATCTCACATTTTTCACCATAGAGGTAGTGCCTCCATATCTTCAAAGCAAAGATCACAGCTGCTAACTCGAGATCATGAGTAGGATAGTTTTGTTCATGAATTTTCAACTGTCGTGATGCATATGCAATAACTCTATCATTCTGCATAAGGACGCAACCAAGTCCTTTCTTCGATGCATCACTATAAATAACGAACCCATCATTCCCCGATGGTAGAGTCAATATGGGAGCATTGACTAATATTATCTTCAGTTCTTCGAAACATTCTTCACACTCTTTTGTCCAAACAAATTTAACCCCTTTACGTGTGAGCTTCGTTAATGGGTTAGCCAATCGAGAAAAATTCTGGACGAATTGTCGATAATAACCTGCCAAACCAATAAAACTACGTACCTCAGTTATACTCGTAGGTGCTGTCCATTATTGGATCACCTTGGTCTTAGAAGGATCAATAGAGATTCCATCTTTAGAGACAATATGGCCAAGAAAAGAAATCTCATGAAACCATAATTCACACTTGCTAAACTTCCCATATAATTCATGTCTTCTCAGAGTCTTCAAGATAATGCGCAAGTGATTTTCATGATCTTCGTAGCTTTTGGAGTATACCAAGATATCATCAATAAATACCACCACAAATTCATCGAGATACTCCTTGAAAACTCTATTCATCAGATCCATGAATACAGAGGGTGCATTAGTCAATCCAAAAGGCATTATAGTAAACTCATAATGCTCGTACCTGGTTCGAAATGCTGTCTTTGGAATGTCTTCCTTCCTCACACACAACTGATGGTATCCAGATCGAAGGTCAATCTTTGAAAAGTATTGAGCTCCATGCAATTGGTAAAATAAATCATCAATGCGAGGTAGGGGATACTTGTTCTTTATTGTTATAGCATTGATCTCCCTGTAGTCGATACATAACCTCATAGTTCCGTCTTTATTTAAAAAAAAGAATAGGGGCTCCCCATGGAGAAACACTAGGGCAAATAAATCCCTTATTACTCAATTCCTCTAGTTGTTTCTTTAGTTCAACTAATTCTACAGTGGCCATTCTATAAGGGGTCTTTGATATAGGCCTTGATCCAGGAATTAAATCAATGGAAAACTCAACTTCTCGTTCTGAAGGATGTCCAGGTAAATCTTCCGGAAATACATCTACAAATTCTTTCACAACAGGTACATCCTCTATTTGAACATTCCTTTCCTCACCGACAGTTATTTCATTCTCTTCCTCCCCAATAATTGAATTTAGTTGAGCTACTAGGGGTGGATCTAAATAAGAATTAGGTGGTGACGATTCTGCTCTAAAGATAAGGCGTTCCTTATCATTATCATCAAGAATCGTAACCTCTTTCTTCTTACAATAAATCTTCGCATCATAGTCCGAAATCCAGTCCATACCGAGGATTATATCAAACTCAATCATAGGTATTATGATGAGATCAGCAGATAAAGAACATTTATGTGCTCTAATGGGGACTGATTTACAAAACTTTGTTGCAATGATACTTCCCTTAGGAGTTTTAACTGACAAATCCCTTGTTAAATCAAATTGGAAATATCTAATTTTCTTAGAAAACTAGGAAGATATGAAACAATGCGATGATCTAGAATCAAATAATTCATTTTCTAAACTTGAGGAAACCATTAAATTACCTGCCACCACGTCTTTCGGAGCTTCTACCTCAGCAGTAGTGATAGCATAAGCCTGGCCTTGATCCCTTGGCCTTTTCTGAGGTACGTTCTCATGACTCTTAGGACATTCATTTTCATAATTCCCCATCTCCCTGCAATTGTAGCACTGAACATTGGTAGCTTCCTTCTTCCCTTTGAAATCACGAGCTTGGTGGCCTTTTTCACCACATTTGTAACAGACGCCCATTCCCTTCAAGCAAGTACTGGGGTGTTTCTTCCCACATTTACCACAGGATGGATATTCAACCTTTCCCTTATTCCCCTTATTTCCATTAGCATATTTATCAGCAGGTCTCTTCTTCTCTTGCTTTTCTTTAAAGTCATAAGACTTAGAGAATTCCTTTTTGGTCTTGATAGCACATGAGACAATGTCTTCATATGACGAGAAGGATTGTGAGACTAATGCTCGACAGAGAAATGGTTTTAACCCATCAAAGAAATGATCAATCTTACTTCTTGGGTTACGTATATAATCACCAGCATACCTTGCTAACCTTGTAAAGTTAGCCTCATACTTTGTGACATTCTCATCCTCCTTTTGTCTCAGACTTAGAAATTGCCTTTCCATATCTGCTCGATGGTCGCGAGGAAAGTATTTTTCTAAAAACAGATCTTTGAACTCCCTCCATTCCATATTTGATACTTCATCATCTTCCTTCGTATTTTGAATCAATGACCACCATTGATCAGCATCTCCAGTGAGGCGGTAAACTGCCATGATAACTTTTTCCCTTTCACTACTCCCCAAAGCCTGAAATATTTTCTCTAGGGAAAATATCCATTGCTCAGCTACTAAGGGATTTGTACTCCCATTGAACGTTGGTGGTTGTTGCCTCATGAATCGATCTAACATTGATCCTCCACGCTGCGGATCAGGGTGCTCCATATGGGTAATGTTATTATTCATAACCTGAGTGAGTTGTCCCAGTATGGTGATTAGCTGATCGGAACCAGTTGCATCACCAGCTCCACTATAATTATCTTGAGCAGGAGGGAAATCCCTACATGGAGTGCGTGCATTGATACGATTTCCATTTCTTCCACTAGGCTCCATTTCTAAACAATGGCATAAACTAGATCAGTTTATGAATCAAAATACATAATCCCATACTTATAAAACACTTAACATAAATTGAACTATTTATGGATATAATCCATAATCATAAAAATGTTTTCTTTGAGGAAGTATATACTCATAAACCCTTAATAATGATTTGTAAAGAAAATGAGAGTTATCCTAAGCATATCCCCCGGGAGTGTCGTAACCAAGAGTGCATCAAGGCCCATTGTCGTGCACCAGTTCCCGTTCGAGTCTAGCTCAAAGTGGTGTTTTTGGGTTTTACCCCTAGGTACATCTGTGCTAGAGCCACCTCTACCTGCTCATATCCATACAGGGATGTATTGCTCGGAAAGCTCACAAAATCTCAACAATACCAAAATTCTAGGAAGTTCTTCTATACTAACCCTCAAAGTTCATCTTAGGTCTACGTGCTCTAATCAGAGTTTATCTAAATCTAGCTTCCAAGGTTTGTACTAAACTTCCTCTGATACCAACTGTAATGCCCCGACCCCAGTTATCTAGAGTCGGTGCATTATTACATAACATTGGCATGATCACAAGAAAGATCAAATCTTGAAAGACTGATTGGTTTAGTAGCCTTGGAAACACTAGATATATTCATAAAGTTTTACATTATATCAAAAAGTGAAAAACTACTACAACAACATAGTCTCCATATTCCACACTCATATCCCCAAATACTATCCCTGTAGGTCATTCATAACTTACTTCTTCACATCCTGGAAAAAATAAAACATAGAAAATGGGTGAGCTCAAATGCCCAGTAAGGATAACAATATAGCGGAAACTTTAAAAAATAAGCATAAACATTTAAGGCAATGTATAACTAAAACAAAAGCCTTTTAAACTTGAACTTCAACATAGTATGAAAAAAGTAAAATGAAATAATGCCATTTACTTATTCACATGGATATTCTACTAATCGAATAATCACATGCAATATCAATAACCACTTTCATAATGATGGAATGCATAATGCCAGGCTATCATAACCACATAGCCAAGGCCTCGTGCCAAGACTAAAAATAAGATTTTGTCAAGGCCTTGTGCCAAGACACTAGTTTGTCTCATGAGACCTACCGATGCATCGAGGAGCTATAGCGGGCTCCACCCGTCACATATTAAGTCCAATGCATTCCCATATGAAAAGGTTTAAACATAACATAAACATTCGTATTAAAACTAGCATACGAAATGTCAATACTTTCATCATAAACTATGAATGGTATAAAAATAGCACATCCATATTCAAACATATCACAAAACCTTCAATACAATATAGAAGTTTTGTATCTTAATAAATCAACTACAAATAAGCATAAAATCCATCAAAGGATGTTGATATAGATGAAATCAAAACTCTTTTTAGAGAAATATCTCTTTCTATTTTTGAAATCATTTAAGAGTCATATATTTATAAAATAAAACATTTTCTTTGAAAATATTCTTATAAGCTTGTAAGAGAAGCTTTGACGATTTTATAACGGTGGAAAATAGCCGCACCCGCTGTATAAGTTAAAAAAAACATTCTTACCTTAATTCTGTCGAAAAGGTTAAAAAACACCTTGTTTGGAAAATGACAGAAAGATTCCTTTATAAACCTCTTATAAGAAGTAAAACAAGGGTATAAATGACTTTAACCCATATTCTAGTAAATAGTAAAAATGTTTTGAAATTCATTTTTAAGAAACATGGATGTGGATGATAAAGAGATCCCGGTAGATTATTACGTATAAACAACCTCGAATAATGAAGAGATTGCGAAATAACCCTTAACTTGTACTTTTCCTTGGTTGGGGTAGGTTAACCTCCTGTATAATGGTGAAATAATTGTTATTAAATTATACAAGAATCATATATGATCTTTTAACATTGATTTGTTAATAATATTTTAGAATTATCGTCGTTTCAGGTGTTAACTTACTCATTTTCTTTTATATGTTTTGTTACATAATCCGTGTTTGTTATGGATAGGTTGTATCTTATTCATATCCATAATGATATCAAGTCCTTAAACATCATTTTTAAATCATCAAATGATAATTATACTTTAATGGATACGATGGAGAATGAATCTTATCGCGTTCGTGGAGACGGTAGTTCGTACGTACGCACGAGCGACAATATCATTCTTTTGATATTAAAATAATATGTAAATGGATGGTATATCGTATATAAAGAATCATTAACATGTTATATTTATTATTTACATGAGTTACACCTCATTATTATACCCATCCAATTAATAATATATTGAATAACAATTACACCACGACGTGGAGACGGTAAGTCGTACGTACGCACGTATGGTGACATGTTATTAAAAGGATGGATAGAATACTGAATATGGTTGTACCATATTTATAATAACATCACAGTATATATAAGATACTGGAGTTATTATTTTAGAATTGTAATAACAAAGAAAGAAGAAGTGGAAGAAGAAAGGAACTTGAAAAGGGGTGGTGAAAACATTACCTCTTCTTCGAGTTATTCCTTTTGATTTGATCAAAAGGGCTCCTTAGGTTGGCTTTCTGATCAAACTAAGGCCTCTAGGTTTTAGTGAGGGAAGTTGGGAGAGTATTTGGTCCGAGTTTGGCCGAACCAAAAGGCTTTGAAGGTGTGAAGAAATGAGAAGGAGGAGTGCCCTTTTATAAGAGGGGTGAGGGGTACCTTTGGAAAAGTTAGAAATATTAATTTATAATAAATTCATATTCGGTTTATAATGGCTCCAAAGTTGATTATTCAAAGTTTAAGGTGGGGATAGGTCTAAAACCACCCAACCAATAGAATTTAGACAGGTTTGGGTACTTATATTAACCTTATCTTTAAGTATTAACTCTAAGTTAATTAGTTTCACTTTTACAATGTCTCTTTGTATTTTTATATTATATGGTTAATAAACTTACTATATACATCCAATAGACCCCCAAGTGGTCCATTAATGATACACCTATCATGATATAAGTCTCTTGGCCGAACCTTAGATTTTTAGGAATTTAATATCAATTAATAATATAATATTTGTTTTAAAAACTCTTTTATGTCAATTTTGACACTATTCAATAGTTGATTTTTGTGAAACTCATAACAGAATGATTACTTCGAAAAAAGTTAATTAAATCAATACTAATATGTCATATTATCCTATAAAATTAGTGTAATTAATTAAAAGTCTCAAATTTATTTATTTGGGTATTTATTATATCAATTATTTTAATTTTTCACTATTATGGTAATTACTGCATCATCATTGTGTCATAAATAAATTAAATTATTTAATCTATAAAAATTTAAAATAAAATATAATCATGTAGGAAATCGTTTTATATTTCTAATGAATATTTATAGTCGAAAATACAACATATATAACCCTATGTAAATTTTTTTTTTCTAAAAGATATATACTTATGTCATTTTTGTACTTATTTTAACTTAATTAAAATAAAGTGTCCCTATCACCTACAAGTGGCTCCATGGGGTCCCAAAATCGACCCAAAGATGCCTATGGCCAAACATGTATCAAAAAATAAGGCTAGGACACGTTTTAGGGTAATTTAGTATTATTATAATATTATTTTTTAACCCTTATTTACCGGATTTACCCTTAACCATGGTAAATAAAATATTTACCGTAGTAATTATTCAAAATGTATAAAAATAAAAGTTACCTATTTACACAATTTCAACATCCTGATTCCAAATATGTAATCCATTTTTCCAAATTCAAAACACAGAAGTGGCAGAAATTAATTTAAAATTAATTCTCGTTGTTAAAACAAAAAGCGTGTTTTTAAGAGATAATAACTATCAAAAGATTGACACTTGTTTATGTACGGTTTAATTGTAAAATTATGTCCAATGACCAACATTATATTAAATGGTAAAAATATATTCTAAGTATACTTTAAAACCACTCAAATTCATAATTTATCACTATTAATTATTTTGATTGAAAAAGTTGTTTTTAATTAAAATTTAGTAATTTTCACTATTCATCAAAATATTAAAGTTATCCGAAAAGTACCAAAATTTCACCTTAGTCTAAATTCGATATTACGAATCAAAAAATGAAGTCCATTTTAAAAAATAAAATATATATAATTTCAAAAAGTAGGTATTACTATTCATAATGACTAGTTTGATTGGTTATGGTGTGTTAGAACTCGGTGTTGTGTACAACACACGCTATCACATTATTCAAAGAGAAGCGTACCGTAGAAGCTTGGGGTGTTACAGTAGCTGTCGGGGACTACCACCTCACATTGTCGACTGGGTTGATCTTGGTATTAAAAGGTTGTTATTATGTGCCTTCTGCAACAAAAAACATTATTTCTGTATCCAGACTAGATACAAATGGATTTATTTTCAAGTTTGGAAATGAATGTTGCTTTTTTTTATAAAGATAGAATTTATTTTGGTAAGGCACATTTATATAACGATATTTACATGTTGGATTACACAAACCAAGTAATGGAAATCGATAACGAAGTTACTTCACATGGATCATACCACACCCAACTTTGGTATCACCATCTAGGTTATGTAAACGATAAATGCATGACAAAGTTACATCAAAATGGATATTTAGATTCTTTCAAACTAAAACTACTTAGTGTATTTCATGCATGTTTACAAGGAAAAACGACCAAATCCCCATTTAGTGGGAAAGGTGAAAGGGCTAAAGAGCTTCTTGAATTGGTTCATACTGATGTGTGTGGACCATTTACAGATGAAGTAAGGGGTAGGTATGCATACTTCATAACTTTTACTAACAATTTCAGTAGATATGGATATATCTACTTAATGAGGTATAAGTCAGATTTTTTTTGATAAGTTCAAAGAATACAAGAATGAAGTTGAGAACTAGCTTGGTAAGAAGATTAAGAAACTCCGCTCAGACCATGGTGAAGAATATCTTAATCAAGACTTCATTGATTACTTACGGGAGTTTGAGATCCTATCCCAACTCACTCCTCCTTACACACCCCAGTGGAATGGTGTAAGCAAAAGAAGGAATCGCACCTTGTTGGACATGGTGAGATCAATGATGAGTCATGCAAGTCTTCCATTATCCTTTTTAGGATATTCGTTACAAGCAACGACACACATACTAAAACAAATACCAACTAAATCAATAAATGATATTCCATTTGATATTTGGAGTGGAAGAAAATCCATATTATCAAATTTACATGTGTGGGGAAGCGAAGCATTTGTTAAGGCCTGTTCAGGTAACAAACTCGCACCCCAAGGCACAAAGTGCACCTTTATAGGATACCCCAAGGAAACAAGGGGATATTACCTATATGAACCCTCAGAAAAAAGGTTATAGTGACAAGACACACCATATTTCTTGAGAGGGAGTACATCTCTAAAAGATATAGTGGGAGTGAGATAGACTTCAATTAAGTTGAGGATCAAGGTATACAAGAATTAGTATAAGAGAAAATTCCATAAATCCCCATGGAAGAAAGACCTGTTCCAAAGACACAAGTACTTTATAGGAGTATATAGATGTTATAGAACCATAACAGTATGGTTTTCTAGTTACTAAGGATGGTGACTCATTATTAGTTGATAATAATGATCCTCTAACCTATAAGGAATAATTAAGTGGCATAGACGTTTCCAAGTGGAAAGAATCCATGAATTCTGAAATGGATTCCTTGTACCAAAACCAAGTCTGGATTTTGGTAGATCCTCTAGTAGATATAAAGATAGTTTGGTTGAAAATGGGTATTCAAGAAGAATTTGGACATGGAAGGACAAGTCAATACCTATAAGGCATGACTGGTTGCAAAAGGGTTTAAACAACGTCAAGGCATTGACTAAGATGAAACCTTTTAACCATTTGAAATGCTGAAATCTATCAGAATTATATTGGACATTGCCTCTTACCATGACTATAAAATTTGGTAAATGGATGTCAAAATAGCCTTCCTCAATGAGAACCTTCAGGAATATGTCTATATGATACAAATTGAAGAGTTTGTGACTCCAAAGGATGCCAATAAGATATAAAAGTTGCAAAAATCCATTTACGGATTAAAGAAAGCATCCAAGTCATGAAACATTCATTTTGATGAATCCATAACAGAATTTGGTTTTATAAATAACGAATGTGATCCTTGTGTCTACAAACGGTTTAGTGGGAGTGCAGTCATTTTCCTAATAGTATATGTTGATGACATATTACTTATTGTAAATGAAGTACCAGTCTTATAGTATGTTAAGGAATGGTTGAATAAATGCTTCTCCATGAAGGACTTGGGTGAGATAACATATATTCTTGGGATCAAGATCCATCATGATAGATCCAAGAGATTTCTGGGCCTATGTCAAAGTACATACATTGACAAGATACTGAATAGATTTATTATGGAGCAATTCAAGAGGGGATTGTTGCTAGTGTCACATGAAATTCATCTTTCCAAGAAAATGTGTCCTCAGATGCACGAGGAAAGAAAGAGAATATCAAGGATCCTACATGCATCAGCGATTGGGTCAGTCATGTATGCTATGCTATGTAATAGGATAGATGTCACCTATGAATTAAGTGTGGCAGGAAGATATCAAGCTGATCTAGGTGACCACTATTGGATGGAATTCAAGACCATCCTTAAGTATTTGAGGCGTACTAAGTATATGTTACTAGTTTCTAAAGGAGATAAAGAACTAATTATGAGAGGATATATAGATGCTAGTTTCCAGACTGATCAAGATGACATGAATTCATAAACGAGCTTCATCTTCACATTGAATGGAGATGTTGTGAGATGGAAGATCTCTAAGTAAGGTGTGGTCACAAATTCTATAGTAGAGTACGAGTATATCACCTCTTATGAGGTAGCTAAAGAAGTAATTTGGATGCGGAGCTTTGTCCAAGACCTAGATGGGTTACCTAGCTATAAAGATCCCATCACACTCTATTGTGATAATACTACAATGGTGGATCTCACAAAAGAGAAAAGGTCACATCAGTGGATGAAGCACATACTACAGAAGTATCATCTCTTGAGGGAATTTTCTCAGAGAGGTGAAGCTGCAGTGAGCAGTATTTCCCCAAAAGAAAATATGGCAGAACCCTTGACTAAAGATTTGACTTAGCATAAACATGATTATTATATGAGGTATAGCGGACTGAAATTGATAGGTAGTTGGCTCTAGTCAAAGTGGGAGTTTGTTAGAGTTGGTGTCCTATAAACAACTATTTGTACTTTGATTATATGAATATTTAATATATTTAAATATTAAATATTTTATTACTTATTGTTCATTATTCTGCATGACTATAATGTAACAATGTCCTAGAGTATTTTCCGCATTAATAAGGTCATAGAAGTTCCCCACTATGATGAGAACCTTGAAGTGCTATGAAAATATTCTTAAATATAGTTATGTGGTTGGATGAAATACTATGATGGGACACATATTATACATACTGTTGGCCAGAGTGGACACTCAATAAGGGGTGAATTGAGTTCCAATTAAAATTTCTGTTAAAAATATTATCTAGTTAAAATCCCCCGATTTAGAAAATAAGTTAAACTGTAGTGAATTTATACAGATTGTAAATGTTCACTTAGCTTCTCAAAGATTGATTAGGTCTCAGTTAGTTTAACCACAAGATCAAACTAACTTTTGAAACTAATCTACTGATTTACAATAAGTGTAAACACTTGCTAATCTAACTGTCAAAGTAGCTTCAAAATAATTTTGCATTTTAAAGTAATATCAGCGGAATAAATATAATATATGTCTTATACATTAAACTTAAATAAAAGATGCACATCAGATATAACAAGAGGTTCAGTCTCAAGCCGAGACTTAGTCCTCTCAAATATATATAAGAATTTGATCCACACCCTGGATCGGGGTTAACAACAGTTTTACAAAAACTGTCCAGGTCCAAGACCTCTACCACTGTTATTCGTGGAAAAAAAAACAACAGCAAACCAGCTGTTCAGGTCACACACGACCTCTACCACTATCCCAGTGGGAAATAAAAGATGTAAGAGTTTGTGTGAGGATTTACAGATCCTCCAGTTAAAGTTCAGGAGACAGTGTGTGAGTAAAAATACAACAGATGACACACACTGCTCGAAAAGTAAATAATGAATTACAGAGCAGAGATGTAGAGTTTATAAATGGATCTAGTGATTTTCGATGTAGCTCTGGACTCATTAGATTAAGCAGGAATGCTTCAGAGTCCTTCTCTGGTTTTTCTGTTGAAAAACAGAGTGTTGTAGTTCAACTTGTGTTCTACAGTCTCTTGATTCGTCGTGTGTTCTTTAGAAATGTAGGATTGCATGTATGGAACTTCTTTGAGAATCGTGCAATGTGTTCTTCACAGTTGTGCTCCGAATTGTTCTTCTGTTTAGTACAGAGCTCGCATGTATTGTAGTATATGTGTTGAGACGTGTCAAGCGCGCGCGTGTTCTCTAATGTAGCTCAATCTTATTTATATTCCACAAGCTCTGACAGTAGGAATGATTCCCTTTTCATAGGTACGAGATACAGTTTCCTGTCAAGCCAACAACTAACATTAAATAACATTAATTTCATTAAAAACAACAAATATGACCATTAGCATTATTTAAAATAATATTGACAAAAGCTTAAGAAACAGTGTCACAGTGATCATGGAAACGGTGTCTGGTCACGGTGTCTGGTCACGGTGTCTGGTCACGGTGTCTGGTCACGGTGTCTGGTCACGGTGTCTGGTCACGGTGTCTGGTCATGGTGTCTGCATACTTAGAAAAAAAAACTGTATTCAGACTAAGACAGTGATATGCAGAATATGGGTTAAGGTTAATCATTAGAGATAATATATGAGAGAATTGTGATTATGCATAAAACTTGTAAAGATTAATTAACATCCATAATATTTGTTATTATAAAAACATGATATGCACCTATTGTTGAGTTTGAAGAGCATTAGCAAGATGTGCACTGAAGATCAAGATTAATTAACAGTAATGAGATTTGTGATCATTAAAACATGATTAACACATGAGGAGTCCAACAATCTCCCCCTTTTTGATGATCAAAAATCATATATAGGAATAATATAAAAGACATGTAATATTAAAGATACTAGCATAGCAAAAACATTATAGAACAGATACTTGCAGTTTTTCTCCCCCATTTATACTATTATAGAACTGATACCCGTAGGTTTTTCTCCCCATTTTGGGATTATAAAAAAGTAGAGAAAAGAAAATGAAACTCGGCAGTTATCATTAAATAAAGGATTCATAATACAAAGTACAGGAGAAGTACAAACTGTAAACAAGAAATGACATCCCATCAAAAAGAAAAACAGTCGGTAAACTCTTTAGGGATCCATTTTTGTCTTGCCTTTATCAGCAGCAGGAGCTGGTGCTGAAGTAGAAGAAGGCATAGAAGAGGTAGACAATGAGGGTAAGGGTAGACCTTCAAAAACAGATGGAGCCAAAGTAGGAGCAGTAGAATATCTAGGCTTAGGTTGGTCAAGAATGAATGGCCGGATCTGAGAAAGGGAATGGATAACTGACATGGTAGTTGATGCTAAGGCAGAAAGTCCAGGTCTAAGGGGTGCAGCAGCTGGATCAACTATAGAAGTACTCTGCACATGAAGACACGGCTTCAAAAGATTGATGAAATCAGTAATTATTTCACCACCATACTGCATAGCCTTTTCAAAATCATCCTTATTCTCCAGAAATCTGTCCAACAATCTGGTGAACTCTGAAAGTTTCTGAACTTGAGCTTTAAAAGCTTGAGTCACTAGAGGGATTCTTAGATTTTCCACAAGATATCTAAAGTGATATGTCATGTCACTTTTAGAGAAAATCCGGGAAATATACAAATCTATTTTCTTGGAGATCTCTTGTTGAGCATCATTGGCTATCTTTGAATGGATCCTAACCAAGTCCAATGCTCTATCACTGTTCTTAATCACTTCTGACAAAGAAGATAGATCCAATACACTGAAGGCATTCTATAATTCTTCCTTAATTATGTATCTTAGCAGAGAATCATCCAAAGAAGGTGTGGAGGTCTGACTAGAAGCAAGTGAAGCCTTGACAGCTTCGGTTAGAACTTTGAGTTGTTTCAAAACTTTTTGAAGACATCCAGTGTATTCATCTGTAAGCTTATTCAGATTTTCCACAAGCTCTCTCATGCATTCTATCATCTTCATGTGCCTTTTTCCAATCTTTTCATTGCGAATATAAAAAATGATTGATTTTATCCCCCTTGACATTTATGGAATGAATTACTTGTCCTGAATTTTAGACATTGAGATGCATCTAAACACAAACAACCTTGGTGACGTGATTAAAGTTGGAAACCAAGATTTAGCTCAAGATTGTGTATCATCCCTGATATTTCTTCATCATCACCTCTATGAGGATTTGAAGAATGGTGAACGGTCGTCTCATGTTATGGAAAACCCTCAAAGACCGGTATGATCACCTACAACTGGTTATACTTCCAAAATCACAGTACAAATGGAGCCACTTAAGATTCCAAAATTATAAATCAATAAGTTAATATAATTCCACAATGTATAAAATTACATCACAACTAAAATTGTGCAAAGAAAATATTATCAAAATCGATATACTAGAAAAGACTTTTTCTACCTTCCATGCATCAAACATTATCATACAACAACAATATTAAAAAAGGCTTTGCAAAATATTTTGAATTACTCTCATGCTTTATTGTTGTAGAACAAAACAACAAACTCCTATAGAGGATCCATGAATCCCGACCAACTAGTTCAACTCCATTCCCCCCTAAAGTGAATGTGATTGCTCATAATCATTGTCGTGAAAGTCAAGGTTGTGGAAAAGGTCGAGGCAGACACTTTGCTCATGGTGATCATACATGTTGGAGTTGGTGTCCTAGAACCAACTGTTTGTACTTTGATTATATAAATATTTAATGTATTAAATATTAAACATCTTATTACACACTGTTCATGATTTTGCATAACTATAATGTAATAACGACCGAGAGTATTTGTCACATTAATAAGGTCACTGTAGTTCTCCGCTATGATGAGAACCTTGAATTACTATGACAATATTCTTAAATATAGTTCTGCGGTTCGATGATATACTATGATGAGACACATAATATACAGACCATCAGATGAGACTTTTTTTTATGAAATTGGCACTTGGAAATCTCTAAGACGGGAGATTATAAGAACAAACCCACCATTAGAAATTTCACATGTTTTGGTGTCATTAGATAATCATATCTGCGAGCATGTGTAATGGTCCTTAGACTTTAAGATTATCATTAATACGTGTCATGACTCGCACACTTAGATTTGCTGACAAAAACCGTCACGTCATATGTTGGCAGGAAGTAAGGTACATTGGGTGCATCACGAATGACATGTTATTAATGGATAAGTCAAGGAAAGATTTGTCCCTTTCATTTATGGAAGTTGATATCTCACCCCTTTGATTGAAATTGAACCATTGCCCTAAATTTCATGGTTATGGTGTAACGATGAGTTTATTTCAGGTAGTCAAATAAGGACGTATCAAACATATCGGTTGATGACGCTATCATGAAACCTATTTGATGCAATATTGTGATAAAAGAATTATATTACACAGTGAGCGTTCATATGTGGATGTCTTCATTGTGACTTTAAGTTCTTTCTCATGGGTGTCTTGACCCGTTGCTAGACAGTAATCTAGGACTTTAGGTAACGAGAAAGAATCCCAGAGGGTCACACACTAAGTGTTTATGGAGGTCTTAGTTAAATTCCATTAGAATTTAATTAATGGAATAAATATTATTGTCAAGATCGAGGAATAATCTTATTCAAGTTGAAATGATCACACAAATTAAATAAATATTCATTCACCGAATCGTGAATAAAATATATTTATTTATATTATTAAATATTTAATAAATATTTATTTGAGAGAATAAAATATTTTATTTGGGTGTTCAATAAATTGAAGAGGAGTTCGAACGGACCAAGACCGTGCCATTGATAAATTAATTATTTACAATTTGGTGAATAATGTTTATCCAATTGGCGCAAGAAATAATAATAATACTGTTATCATTATGTGGAACGAGATTTCATTTATAGTTCCATTTTGCGCAAGTTGACGCGCCACAAATAATGGTGTTGTTTTTGTTATTATGGGGAATAAGTTTTCTTTAATAATTATAATTACATTTAATTAATGTTTCACAATTAAATATTGTAACTGAAACCTCATGTCGATTAATAGACAGATACGTCTATTGTGCCAAAACCCGATGAATTAAGAATTATTGAGCCAAACATTTTCTCTCTCGACTCTTTTCATCCCTCTCAAATAGATAAGTTATTCAAGATTGAAGAACGAGTGATCAAGAATGATCTACACAAGACATTTGTTTCGCCACGCTAGCACCCGAAGAACGAGTGGTGTTGTTAAGAGACCGTTGGAGCATGTGTGGATCACTGCTAGAGGGATTCTACCTTGGATCCTCATGATTGCAACAAAGAAAATCTGGAAGGGTCATTCCAGACGATCAATGATCATCAACGAAGAAAGTACCAAAGACCCAGGTATTTAATTTCTTCAAAAATTAATAAATTAATTATAAATATGATGTGTAAGATCCTCTTTCTCGGATCCAACGATATTCTTCTATTTGTCTAATTCTTTGATTCTAATTCGTGGATACTAGAGTTCATCATTTTATTGATCTTGTATTGGTCATCGATTACGGAAAAAGCAAAGTTGGGCCCTTGCAATCGCCATGCTTACGCTGCGTTCAGATCCTACAAATGGTATCAGAGTGGTCACATCATTGTTTATAATTATTTAAATAATTATTTGATGATTTAGGTTTTAATAATTTAGTTTTTCAATTCATGTTTCATCATTCTTCTAATCTGAATTTCGAGATTTGTTCTTCCTCTTTTCGTTTCTCGCAGATCTAACAGAAACAATTTTTTTTTAATTAAAATTAAATCCAAGATCTCGTCAGGAGGTGCTGATGATTCTGTCCAGGTAACACGACAGTACACGTTGTGTATTTGGATTTACACGATGTGTAATCTTCCATACACGTCGTGTGATCTAGATTATACTTCGTGTAGTTGTGTTTAGTACATCAAAAGTAATTCAGAAATTAATCAAACCATGTGCATTAATGACACGCGGTGTAGTTAATTCTTACACCGTGTGTTGACCAAGACAGACTGACGCACGGTCAGCCAGATTACACACTGTGTGGCCCACTGAACACGAAGTGTAGTCCCTTCGATTCAAGGGACAAACCGTGTATCCCATACATGGCTAAACTGACCGGTAACTGTGTAACCTAGAGACAACACGACGTGTGACCCACTGGACATGCCATGTATTTCAAGATTTCTGAAGTACGCATCACACACTGAGTCCCTAGGCATGTACTTCGGATAAGATGGTGAAGGCAGTACACATCGTGTAGTCGGAACTACATGCCGTGTACTTTACCAAATTACACAGAATTAAAACTTTGATTTTTGTGTAATGTTCAGAATTACATATCATGTAGATTCGAATAGGTGTTTGTCATGTTACCTCCAAGGTTATGGATGAGAATCTCAAAGAAATCCAGAAAAAAATTAAGATAAAAATATTGATTAATTAAAGATAATAATTAACTGATTCAAACATGATTTATCTTAAAAAGAATGATTAAGGAATTGAATGCTAGTTCTATTAAATGCGTAATTCATTGTATGTATATAGATGATCATGAGCTAGACTAGATCTTTGTATGAGATTGGTTTCTTTTTAATTTTTTTTAAATTAAAATTATTGGCTTGCGTGCCATCTCTCTCCATTAATATGTAGGATCTGCATGCCCATGATTTCTTTTATGTAAACCCCTCTTTTTACCCCTCACCTATGTGCGAGTTAAAAAACATATGTAATGGATGTGGCTCCCAAGCTTGTGAAGGCGGTTCAAGTAAGGAACCGAGGCGAAACCAATCCAAGGAGATACAAAGGTGGATAGGTGGAAAACTATAGACACGAACCATAAATGGTTCAAGGTGTTTCTCCCCTAGGCCAACAGTTAGTTTATCAACCGCTAGATAAACTAACCATTTGAAGAGTTCATGATCATGCCCTTTAATTTGTTTTATTTCTATCAGTTGTATGGTTTTTCATTATGGACGTATTGTCGTGACTACATAATTAATGAATTAACAAGCATGCAAGATGGAACTAAAATAAACCAGGCTTACATGTAAATATTATCAAGACATGGTTAATCACTTAAAAAAGTTCCACTTAATATTAATAAGCACGTGATAAAGATAATAAGTCCATTTACGCATAAAAGATAAAAATCCATCAATAAAATATTAAGCCAGACTAAGCCTTCCGTTACGTGATTAAGAGCAAGACTCAATAAAACTATGTGTTTGACCAATCCTTGTTATGACACTTACTTTTATACAAGAATCTCTTATGAAAGTTTTAGGTTGACTTAACCATTTTACATCAAGAGGAGTAACCCTTCCTAGATTTTGTGTAAATTTTAAGGTAAGTGTTGAGGAAATCCAAATCAGGATTTCAGGATCGAGGAGTCCACTCAACAGATCAAGGAGCTACAAGCCCGAAGTTGGCAAAGACCTGCCTACCTAAATACCTTCAAATAGCTTGACCAACCCTTGTTGGGGTTATGCGAAGAGGAATATGGATCCTTGCCACTAGAATATCCTAACAACTAGACATTCCAAGTTCAATGGTGAGGGCTATTGAGACTTGATAAAATAGTGGGATACTTAATAAAATTAATTTATTATTTCTCATAAAATGCAATTAAGAAAGTACTAATTATCTTCTCTTTTTAATTGTAGAATAAAAAAGACAATCCCATCAACCACACTATCCCTACAATCAATAATTAATAAAGAAAACATTCTCACCGGTAGTAACTTCCAGGAATGGTTAAGACGCCTTCGGGTCATTCTACGCCATGAATGGAAATCTTATGTTCTAGAGTCATCATTACCTGATCCTACTATCCAAGAGGCGAGTGATGAAGAGTTCCTGTCTACAAGAAACATATGAACGATGCAATCGACGTTCAATGTTTGATGTTATCATCGATGCCTAGTAAAATCATGAAGTCTCACGAAAACATGGATGCCTATAGCATGCTTGAGCACCTTCGTGGTCTTTACCAGGAGATAGAAAGATAAGAAATGTTTGAGATCTCCAAGGCACTCTTTTAGAGTAATATTAGAGAGGGTTCCCCAGTTGGGCCTCATGTAGTCAAGCTCATTGGCTACATTGAGCGCCTGGAGGTTCTAGGGTTTAAACTCCCCGAAGAACTGGGTACCGATCTCATTCTCGCATCACTCCCTCAGAGCTTCTCTAGTTTTGTTGTGAATTTAAATACGAACAACATTGAGAAGTATCTATCAGATCTTCTTATCCTCCTTTTCCAAGTGGAGAAAGACATGAAGCATTAAAAACTACACCCAACTAAAGAAGCAAGGGGAAGCTTTAGGTGCATTTGTTATCGAGTGAAATTTATCTGTTTTCACAAATTGGGTATTAGATACAGCCCATAGTTCTCACATATGTATCCAAATACAAGAACCAAGTAGATTCAAGAAAATTGACTGAGGGGAGGTAGATCTATGAGAAACCAATGAAGCTAGACTTGCTACTGTAGCTGTCGGGGAATACCACCTCACATTGTAGACTGGGTTGATCTTGGTATTAAAAGGTTGTTATTATGTGCCTTCTATAACAAAAAACATTATTTCTATATCCAGACTATATACAAATGGATTTATTTTCAAGTTTGGAAATGAATTTTGCTTTTTTTATAAAGATAGAATTTGTTTTGGTAAGGCACATTTATATAACGGTATTTACATGTTGGATCACACAAAACAAGTAATGACAATCGATAACGAAGTTACTTCACATGGCTCATACCACACCCAACTTTGGTATCACCATATAGGTCATGTAAATGAGAAACGCATGACAAAGTTACATCAAAATGGATATTTAGTTTCTTTCGAACTAAAACCACTTAGTGTATGTCATGCATGTTTACAAGGCAAAATGACCAAATCCCTATTTAGTGGGAAAGGTGAAAGGGACAAAGAGCTTCTTGAATTGGTTCATACTGATGCGTGTCGACCATTTACATATGAAGTAAGGGGTAGGTATGCATACTTCATAACTTTTACTGACTATTTTAGTAGATTTGGATATATCTACTTATTGAGGTATAAGTCAGATTTTTTTGATAAGTTCAAAGAATACAATAATGAAGTTAAGAACTAGATTGGTAAGAAGATTAAGAAATTCCGCTCAGAACGTGGTGAAGAATATCTTAATCAAGACTTCATTGATTACTTACGGGAGTTTGGGATCCTATCCCAACTCACTCCTCCTTATACACCCCAGTGGAATGGTGTAAGTGAAAGGAGAAATCACAACTTGTTGGACATGGTGAGATCAATGATGAGTCATGCAAGTCTTCCATTATCCTTTTGGGGATATGCGTTACAAACAACAACACACATACTAAACCAAATACCAACTAAATCAATAAATGATATTCTATTTGATATTTGGAGTGGAAGAAAATCCGTATTATCAAATTTACATGTGTTGGGGAAGCGAAGCATTTGTTAAGGCCTCTTTAGGTAACAAACTCGCACCCCGAGGCACAAAGTGCACCTTTATAGGATACCCCAAGGAAAAAAGGGGATATTACCTATATGACCCCTTAGAAAAAAGGTTATAGTGGAAAGACACGCCATATTTCTTGAGAGGGAGCACATCTCCAAAAGATATAGTGGGAGTGAGAAAGAATTCAATGAAGTTGAGGATCAAGGTACACAAGAATTAGTACAGGAGCAAATTCCATAAATCCCCATGGAAGAAAGACCTGTTCCAGAGACACAAGTACTGTATAGGAGTACATAGATGTTAGCGAACCGTAATGGTATGGTTTTATAGTTACTAAGGATGGTGACTCATTATTAGTTGATAATAATGATCCTCTAACCTATAAGGAAGAATTAAGTGGCATAGACGTTTCCAAGTCGAAAGAATCCATGAATTCTGAAATGGGTTCCTTGTACCAAAACCAAGTCTGGATTTTGGTAGATCCTCTAGTAGATGTAAAGACAGTTTGGTTGAAAATGGGTATTCAAGAAGAATTTGGACATGGAAGGAAAAGTCAATACCTATAAGGCACGAATAGTTGCAAAAGGGTTTAAACAACGTCAAGGCATTGACTACGATGAAACCTTTTCACCAGTTGCAATGCTGAAATCTATCATAATTCTATTGGCCATTGCCTCTTACCATGACTATAAAATTTGGTAAATGGATGTCAAAATAGCCTTCCTCAATGGGAACCTTCAGGAATATGTCTATATGATTCAACCTTAAGGGTTTGTGACTCCAAAGGATTCCAATAAGATATGAAAGTTGCAAAAATCCATTTATAGATTAAAGAAAGCATCCAGTTCATGAAATATTCATTTTGATGAAGCCATAATAGAATTTGGTTTTATAAATAAAGAATTTGAGCCTTGTGTCTACAAAAAGTTTAGTGGGAGTGCAGTCATTTTCCTAATAGTATATGTTGATGACATATTAATTATTGGAAATAAAGTACCAATCTTATAGTATGTTAAGTAATGGTTAAATACATGCTTCTCCATGAAGGACTTGGGTGAGACAACATATATTCTTGGGATCAAGATCTATAAGGATATATCCAAGAGATTTCTAGGCCTATGTCAAAGTACATGCGTTGACAAGATACTGAATAGATTTAGAATGGAGCAATCCAAGAGGGGATTTTTGCCAGCATCACATGGAATTCATATTTCCAAGAAAATGTGTCCTCAGATGCATGAGGAAAGAAAGAGAATATCAAGGATCCTATATGAATCGGCAATTGGGTCAGTCATGTACGCTATGATATGTACTAGGCTAGATGTCGCCTATGCATTGAGTGTGGTAGGAAGATATCAAGCTGATCTAGGTGACCACTATTGGATGGAAGTCAGGACCATCCTTAAGTATCTGAGGCGTACTAAGGATATGTTACTGGTTTCTAAAGGAGATGAAGAACTAGTCATGAGAGGATATCTAGATGCTAGTTTCCAGACTGATCAATATGACATGAATTTGTAAACAAGCTACATTTTCACATTGAATAGAGGTGTTGTGAGCTGGAAGAGCTCAGGTGTGGTCGCAAATTCTATAGTAGAGTATGAGTATATCACCTCTTATGAGGTAGATAAAGAATTAATTTGGATGCGTAGATTTGTCCAAGACCTAGATTGGGTACCTAGCTGTAAAGATCCCATCACACTCTATTGTGATAATACTGCAATGGTGGATCTCGCAAAAGAGCCAAGGTCACATCAGTGGATAAAGCACATACTATAGAAGTATCATCTCTTGAAGGATTTTTCTTAGAGAGGTGAAGTTGCATTGAGCAGTATTTCCCCAAAAGAAAACATGGCAGGACCCCTGACTAAAGCTTTGACTTAGCATAAACATAATTATTATATGAGCTCTAGCGGACTGAAAGTCGTAGGTAGTTGGCTCTATTCAAAGTGGGAGTTTTTTAGAGTTGGTGTCCTATAACCAACTATTTGTAATTTGATTACATGAATATTTAATATATTTAAATATTAAACATTTTATTACTTATTGTTCATTGTTCTTCATGACTATAATGTAATAATTTCCTAGAGTATTTTCCGTATTAATAAGGTCATAGAAGTTCCCTACTATGATGAGAACCTCTAAGTGATATGAAAATAGTCTTAAACATAGTTATGTGGTTAGATGAAATACTACGATGGGACACATAGTATACAGACCTTCAGGTGTGAATACTCATAAGTATATGATAATTCTTCTCATGAAGTTCGCACTTGGAAATCTCCAAGGCAAGAGATTATGAGAATAGACCCACCAGTAGGAATTCCGCATGTTTTTGGTGTCATCGAATATTCCTATCTATGAGCATGTATAATGGTCCTTAGAATTTAAGATTATTATTAATACGTGTCATGACTCACACACTTAGATTTGATGATGAAAACTGTCACTCCATATGTTGGCAGGAAGTAGGGTACGTTGGGTGCATCATTAATGACATGTTATTAATGGATAAGTCAAGGAAGGATTTTCCCTTATATTTATGGAAGTTGATATCTCAACCCTTTGATTGAAATAGAACCTTCACCCTAAATTCCATGTCCATGGTGTAATGAAGAGTTTATTTTAGGTAGTCAAAGAATGATGTATCAAGCATATAAGTTGATGACACTGTCATGAAACATGCTTGATAAGATATTATGACAAAGGGATTATATTGCACAGTGAGAGTTCGTATGTGGATGTCATAATTGTGACTTTAAATTCTTTCTCTTGGGTGCCTTGACCTATTTCTAGACAGTAATCATAGACTTTAGGCAACTCCACCTAATGCCAATGAGAAATAATCCAAGAGGGTCACACACTAAGTGTTTCTGGTAGTCTCGATTAAATTCTATCTAAATTTAATTAATGGAATAAATATTATTCTCAAGATCGAGGAATAATTTTATTCAAGTTAAAATGATCACATAAATTAAATAAATATTTATTCACTAGATTGTGAATAAAATATATTTATTTATATTATTGAGCATTTAATAAATATTTATTTACTAGTTTGTAAATAAAAATATTTATTTAAGAGAATAAAATATTTTATTCAGGTGTTCAGTAAATAGAAGAGGAGTTCGAATAGACCAAGACCGTGTCTATTTATAAATTAATTATTTACAAGTCGGTGAATAATGTTTATCCAGTTGGTGGAAGAAATAATAATAATACTGTTATCTATATGGAATGAGATTTCATTTATGGTTCCGTTTTTTGCAAGTTGGTGTACCAAAAATAACCGTGATGTTATTTTTAGTAAGTGGAATGAGTTTTCTCTAATAGTTATAATTGAATTTAATTACTATTTTGCAATTAAATATTGTAACTGAAACCCCATGTCAATTAATATGCAGGTACACCTATTTTTCCAAAACCTGGTGAATTGAGAATTTTTGAGCCAATTTTTTTTTCTCTTGACACCTTTCATCTCTCCCTATAAATAACATGAGAAGTTATTCAAGACTAAAGAACGAGTGATCAAGAACTATCGACAAAAGACATTCGTTTTGCTGCGCTAGCACCTAGAGAATGAGTGGCGTTGTTCGGAGACCGTTGGAGCACGTGTGAATCACTGCTAGAGGGATTCTAACTTAGATCCTCGTGAGCGCAATGAAGTTAGTCTATAAGGGTCATTCTGGATGATCAACAATCATCAATGAAGAAAGTACCAAAGACCCAGGTATTTAATTTCTTCATAAATTAATAAATTAATTTTAAACATGATGTGTAAGATCATCTTTCTCAGATTCAGGGATATTATTCTATTTGTCTAATTATTTGATTCTAATTCATGGATACTGACGTTCACCATTGTATTGATCCCAAATTGTTCATTGATTATGATAAAAGAAAAGTTGGGCCCTCCCAACCACGACACTTCCATTGCGTCCGAATCCTAAAATACATTGAATGAGAAAAGAAAATGACACCACTAGAAGTATCCAAATAGTGAACAAAAAAAACCAAAGAAAATGAATAATGATGAAAGCTAATGACTTTTGTGTGGTATGAAAAGACATTGATCGCATATCTGTTGTGTGATGAAACATTTTTTTGATCTTTATCAATAATCAATCAAATGGAAATAAAAGAGCATTGAAGAAAATTTTTGTGATCATGACTTGAAATATGATGATGACACTATGAATTTTAGAATCTTAAATTATTTTTTAAACCTTGGAGGTATCAAGAATATGGATAATGGGTAAATTCTTGTGATGGATACACTTTTGGTTTTGTAATATTTTTCAATAAATGTTTCTTGTTTTATTTCATTTCTTATATGCACGTCTTATTTTATTTTTAATAAAAATGGATATTATGAATTTCTTCATCAAGATTAATCCCTAGGATAAAGATACTTGTCACGTTAACAACGCCATGGCACATACAATTCTTAAATACAAAAAATATTTTATCAACCTTAAAATGGGAAGTGTTCAAGTAAATACATTGTCTAGTAATTCAAAATTAATCTAAGACTCTAAAAGAGAAAAATATGTCTACTTGGTCGTACACAAATTTTAATAAATTATGATTTGTTTTCTCTTAAGTCTTAATGAAATTTATTAATATTTAAAGATATTCATGATAATGGATATCACATTGAGACCATTGATGAAGGAGGTGTTGAATACCTCTGTATAATAAGCATCAACGAGCACAAGTTGATTTAAGGGAAAATTTCAAGACATCCCTTTGGATTGTACTATGTCAATATATGTACAATCAAATCAAATATGGAAAAATAGAAGTTTATTGACCATGATACATTTATTGTATGGCATGACCGTTTGGATTATATAGGATCTATAATAATGGGGAAAATAATTAAATGTATGCACTGTCATCCATTGGTTGATAAAAAGGTTCTCAATCCTAATAATTTCTCATGTGTTTCTTATTCACAAGGAAAATCGGTTATAAGACCATCACCATTAATAGTAAGGATTGAATCCCCTATTATTTTGGAAAGAATTCATGGAGGCATATGTGGTCCAATTCATCCACCATGTGAACTATTTAGATATTATATGATCTTGATTTATGAATCATATATATGATCTCGTGTGTGCTTATTATCAACTCCCAACCTAGAATTTGTGAAGTTTCTTGCCCAAATAATAAGGTTAAGGGCATAATTCCAATATTATTCATTCAGATATATCTGCATTAATAATTCTAGAAAATATTCATCACATGATTTTAATAATTCACTACTATAAAACCGATGTTTAATAGCCCTGGTATTTATCATCGCTAGAAAAAAGCGCTGATAAATGGTATCTTTATCAGCGCTAAAGAAAGAACTGATAAATTTAACCCTTTATCAGTGTTTTTTAGCGTTGATAAATAGACCCTTTATCAGCATTTTTTAACACCAATAAAGGGCACCCTTTATCAGTGCTATATTTTTAGCGCTCATAAAGGAATCCTTTATCAGTGCTTTTTCAGCACTGATAATGGTCTGAATAAATAAATTGAAATAATTAAATAAATAAAAAAACGAGTTTATTAAAAAATTATTACAAATTTTATTAATTGAATAATTATTGATAAAATTGAATAAATTGATTATACTATATATAAATTATAAATACTAACAAATAATATGTATTAAATATATAGATATATGCCCCCGTACTCAGCTGGGGTGGTAAGGGTGGGGAGGGGTTTGGGGCGTGGTTGTGAGGTCAAGTCCCTGAGACAACGGTTTATCAGTATTTTCTTTATTGGGTCGTGTGGCGCTTTCACAGATGTACCCAATTGTTTTAAATATATAGATATATACAAAATGAAAATTAAAAAAATTAAAATTAAAAATAATTAAATTGGGAAAAATATTAACATTTTAGTAATCAAATGATTATTGATAATGTTAATAAATAGTATATATAATATATATAGATATATATTAATGTATATAAATATGATTTATATAATACAAAATATTATTTATTCTTTACATTAAATAGTAATATATTTAGCGAATAATGGTTTATAATTAAAAATTAATATGAATTAAAAATACTGACTAATTCCATTAAGTAATTGACATAATTGAATTTTATTTGATTTTTCAATTTATAACATAGTTCAAACATATTATATTTATTTCACATATATGTGATTAATTCATTTTTATATACATACACACACACACACAATTTTTTTTTTGAATTTAATCAATTTATATTATTTATTTTATATATGCTTATTTACTATGTTTTAATATCTTCAATATGTATTCATCTTTATTTCAATATATATCCATTTTTTAATGATTTATATTAATCAAACTTATCCAAATTTTCAATATTGTACTCATTTTTAATTAATCAATTTTACTCATTTTTAACATGCATGAACTTAATATTAAATATTCATTAATAATGTTAAAAATACATTTGTAAAAAAATATTTATAAATAAATATAATTATAAATGTATATTTACTATTTTTATAAATTTATAATTATAAATAAATAAATAAAATTTGTTTAAAAAGTATTTATATAATTATAAATAAATAATTATAAAATTAGAATAAATTTATTCAAATAATGAATATATTTACTATGTTTATATATATATATATATAATTATATAAATATATATAATGATATAAAGATTATTTTAAAAAAAGTATTTATATAATTATAAATTAATAATTATATATTCAGCGAATTATAATATTATTATTTCATAAAAAGTTTTATTATAAGTATTATAATTATATATAATAATTATACATTTTTTAAAAAATATTATTTTTTTAAAGTATTATAAGTATTTATCAGCATTTTTTAGTGATGATAAAAATAGAGACTTATCAACGCTTATTAACTTAGTACTGGTAAAAGGTACTTTATCAACACTTTTTTTGAAGTGTTGATAAAAGTGTCACAATCTATTTTTAGAACCCTAACCATCGCAAACCAGTTTGTGATATCTGAAGCTCTCTACGGAAGTGACCTACTGCCGACACTCCTCGTTGTCAAATCCAAGCTTGAATCTAGGCTAGAATCAAGGCTCCAACTATTTCAAGGCTCGAATCCAAGTCCCGCGTGATTTAAGGGTTGAACGCTACCACGACTCGAACGAAATCCAGGTTTTTTTATATATCTAATTTCCCTTAGTTATCCACTAAACCTTCTCATACCACATCCATGTATCCCAACAAGCCTAGTTTCACTATACTATAATAAAACAACCCAAAATTCATTGTTTTTTAGATATATTGAAGTATCGTCTTCCCCGATATCATGTGGGTCTCCTTGGGACAACATTTATACTGTGCGACTTGAAATATATCAAACCCAATGTTGGGTCATGTTATTGTGAAGTATAATAGGCTCCCAATACCTATATTCCATGACATCTACCTCTTTTTAATCGTAAAATTTTGAAAAATTCATCCATATAACGGTCGATGTTGTCGTTGGTTGAAATATTACATTGCAAATCAGTTGGATGATGAAATATCTGACATCATTGGGGTCTTATATTATGCCGTGTAGAAATTGGCACTGAGAGGGTTGTGTGAGGAGGAACTAAAATATAGTGTTATCCCCTTCTATTTTAAAGGTAATTCTAGCAGTTGTTTCTAAAAAATGGATGATAAAATATATGACACATGAGAACAACTATATAATGATTTTTTCATGAATTTTTTTCCAAGGATAATGTGCACTGAAATATGGTGTAAAATTAATGGATTTATTTAGGATGATTGTGAACTATTTCATGAGGCTTGGTATATATTTAGGGGTCACTTATGAAATGTAACAATCAAATGATTATGATGAATCAGTAAAATCAGATGAGAAAAAACATTATATATGTTTGATTTTTTATGTTATTTATTTAACTACTTCTTGAAAAAATATAATGTTTTCAGTTTTTATTTTTGAAATATTTCAATTTGAATTTAAATAATATGAATTAAATTCTATAAAAATAAAAATAAAATAAGTTTAAGGTTCTATAATCCTTGGACTATATTATATAGGAAAAAATAATTTTGAGATAAAATATAATTGATATTTTGAATTTGGTTGATGAAATATAGTTAGAAAATAAACAATTAGAATGAGTCATTTTCTAGGAAATACCTCAACATCATGATGTTTTAAGAAAAAAAATATCATTTTATTACGTGGTGTAGAAGAAGATTACATTGTTGATAGAATTTATTGTTCTCAATCCTTTAGGATTGATCAATTTTTTTCTTCTAAATTTGACATTTTCTTTGAAAAGTAACTTAATTAACGAGAATAGTTTTCTATTATTTAAATTTTAAAGAATATTTTAAATCATTCAAGAATAAATCTTATAACACTATATTAAACTAATTTTTATAAAATAAAATATTAACATTTATTAATGTAAATTTAAAAAATAAGTTTTAATAGAATATATTTTTTTGAAATAAAAATTATTTTTCATGGATAAAATCATTACACCTTTAGAATCCCACTTCAAGTCAAATTTATTAGGACAAAAAATTAACTAAAAAACTCATGTATTTTTAAACTAATTGACATTTTTTGGAACAATATATGCAACAACTTGATCCATAAGAATCCTTGATTGTTCTTATCCGAATCAAGCTCCTCATGTCACATTATTCTTATTCGGATCAAGCTCCTTATGCATAGATTTGATCCAACTATCATCCTTGTCAGCCTCTCCAAATGATTTAGGCTCTACTTGAGAAAAAAATTAGGTTTTTTGTAGAGTCTTACTCCATGTTTTCACCAAAATTTTCTGATCACCAATGAAATTTTATTCATTGATTTCATCCTTGCTTGTATTTCTTATAGTTAATAAAAATATATCCATCTTTGAAATGATAACCCACACATTAATACTTCTTAAAAATCTCTTCATTTCTTTCACCACACATCTAATAAACACTATGTATGTTTTACTTTAATCCATCTAAAAATAGATCATTTTTAAACATTGCCTTTTGGTTCCACCCTTTGGAATCTCTGATTACCATCCATGGAATTCTCACAAATGAGAGACATTCACCTTTAATAATGAATATATTATGTGTATTTATTTATTTATTGTACAAAATGAATATTTTATGAACCTAATAGGATATCTTTACTTTCTATCATATGATTCAAAGCTTCAATCCAATGTATATTATTTTCTCCTCATCCTCCTCACTCATTGATTGATTATTTGGAGAGATCTATTTGTGTTTTTATCATCATTCTTGTTTTACTTTCAGAATATCACTATGGTCAACAATAGTTTCAAAATAAAATAATTATCCATATAATTAATTTATTATTTCATATTTATGTTTAATTTTTTTAGCATTACTCATATAATAATTGTTTTCTTGTTCAAGTGAATTATTTTGTATGAGCCTGCAATTGAGATAATGAAAATAAGGAAATGTGTTGAGAATGTATACAACCATCATGAAAAAGGTGAATTTATACTACTTATTTAATTATTTTTGTCATCATTTTTTATACTATTTGTAAGTAAATTTCCTTATCATTTTTATCTAATGATTATTTAGTTTTTTCATAGATCTTTTAGGAATTCATATTTTTCTTTCAACTATCTACAACAACCCACAAAAGAGATAAAATGATTATTTCCACAAATGTTACCATGATTTCCATTTTCATTTACTTTTTTTGTTAAACTACCAACACTGCATATTGATTCAATTTTATTAGCTAAAAAACCTTTCTCGTTGTTGAAATCCTCTACTCTTCTGACATTCAACAACAAGAAAGGTTTGTCAGTTGAGAAAATCAAGTCAATATGCAGTGCTGGTAGTTCAACATAGAAATAAAATGGAAGTGTGGTAACATTGAAATTTAGGACTGTTTTGAGACTTTGAGACATGTAGAAATTATACATACCTCAATCCGACACACGATGTGACCGACATGACTCAAAGTGCTTCTCTTTATTTAAAATTAACATTAATTTTAGTAAAAAGGACAACTAACATACTCAAAACTGAGAAAAAAATATTATTATTATTTTTAAACTTAAGGGAAATGATCCATATGTCATTTGAGACATGTAGGAATCAGCCACACCTCAATTCGATGCATGGTGCGAATGTTATGATTCAATGTGCCTGTTATCAGTTTAAAATTAACTGTTTAGTTCAAAAAACACCACTCAATAAAAAGAAAGAAAACAAGAATGGATTTTACTGATAATATATGCCATTGATTCATAAGTTGTTTGTGATGTGTAGTAATTGGTCTCACATCAAACCAATATACAATGTGATTATTATAAGTCAAAGTGTGTGTTTTCAGATTAAAATGACATTTTAGTAAAAAAAAGCGACATACTCAAAACAGAGCAAGCACATTTCGATTATTTTGATACTTTAGGAAAAAAATCCATAAGTAATTTGAGACCTGTTGGAATCAGCCGTACTTCAATCCGATGAATGGTGTGACCGATATGACTCCAAGTGCATCTTTTTATTTAAAAACGACATCAATTTTAATAAAAAGGACAACTGACCTACTCAAAACTGGGAAAATACATTTATATTGTTTTGATACTTTAGTACAAAGATCCATAAGTCATTTAAGACCTGTAAGAATAAACCTTACCTCAATCCGGCGCACGATGTGACCGATATGACTCAAAGTGTGTCTTTTTATTTAAAAATGACATGAATTTTAATAAAAAGGACAACTGACCTACTCAGAATTGATAAAAAACACACATATTGTTTTGATACTTTAGGGAAATGATCCATATGTCATTTTTGACATGTAGGAATTATCATCACCTCAATCCGATACACGATGTTCCTGGTTTGAATCAATGAATGTGTTATCAGTTTAAAATCGATAGTTTTGTTAAAAAAATGTCACTCATTGAAAACTAAGAAAACATGCTTAGATTTTATTGGTAATTTAGGAAATTTATTTATAAGTCATTTGTAACTTATAGAAATTGGTCTCACATCAAACTGATACACGATGTGATTGTTATGTGTCAAAGTGTATGTTTCTAGTTTAAAATTACATTTTAGTAAAAAATAGAAGTGACATGCTCAAATCTGAGTAAACACATTCAAATTGTTTTGATAGTTTATGAAAATTATCCATAAGTCATTTGGGATGTGTAAGAATTATCCTCACCTCAATCCTACACATGGTGTGACTGATATGATTCCAAGTGCATCTTTTTATTTAAAATTGACATCAATTTTAATAAAAAGGAAAACTCACATTTTAACACCCCAAGCTTCCACGATACTCTTCTCTTTGAATAATACAGTAGCATATGTTGTACACAACTTCGAGTTCTAACACACCACAACCAGTCAAACTAGCCGTTATGAATAGTAATACCCAATTTTTGAAATTTTATAAATTTTATCTTTCAAAATGGACTTCATTTTTGGATTTGGAATATCGAAATTAGCTTAGGGTGAATTTTTGGTATTTTTCTAAAAACATTCAATTTTTGATGAATAGTGAAAAACACTAAGTTATAGTTTAAAATTGAATTTTTATTTAAATTTATTTTAGGTAAAAATAGATACATAATACCTATATAAGTTTAATGTAATTCATTGGAGTCAATTTATAATAATTTTAGATATATAAAAATTTTATTGAACTTTTTACCGTCTTTTACCCACCTCCTAGGAGCATTTGAAAATTTACATAAAAAATAATTTTACTACTTCTCCGAGTTGAATTTCAAAAATCTGAGAGACACGGTTGATATCAGTAAGTAAAATGTGGTTCAATAAGATGAAAATAATTTTCAGTGAATAGTAACTTTTTTACTTTTATTTACCATGGTTCAAAGTAAATAGGGTAATTAAGGGTAAAAATGATATTATTATTACCCTAAAACATGTCATAATTCTATTGGATAAGTTTAATTCGACCAAAAACAACCTTAGGAATAAAATATAACCCTTTAGGTCCACTTGGATTAGATTAGGACACTTATTATTATTTTATTTAAAGAAGAGTTAAAAGAGTTAAAATCAAAGTTTAATAACTAAAATATTTTTAATATATGGTTATACATAATATAAATTCAACTATAAATATTCATTAGAAATATAAAAATATTTCCTACATAAAGGTATTTTATTTATATTTTTTAGACATTAAATAATTTAATTTATTTATGACACAATGATGATGAAGTAATTACCTAATTAATGAAATATTAAAATAATTGATATTATAAATATCTAAATAATTTTAATTTTAGACTTTTTATGAATTACACTAATTTTTTATGTTAATATGACATATTAGGGTTTGTTAGATGAATTTTTTCAAAGTAATAATGTTGTTATGAATTTCGAAAAAACAAAATACCAAATTGTGTTAAAATTGACATAAAAGAGTTTTTAAAACAAATATTATATTATTAATTGATATTATATTACTAAAAATCTAAGGTTCAGACAAAATACTTATATAATGATATGTGTATCATTAATGAACCATTTGGGGTTCTCTTGGAAGTATATAGTAAGTTTATTAACCATATAATATAAAAATACAAAGAGACATGGTAAATGTCAAACTATTTAACTAAGAGTTAAATCTAAAAGATAAAGTTAATATAGTGACCCAAACCTATCTAAAACCTATTAGTTGAGTGTTTTTAGACCCATACCCACCTTAGACTTTAAATAATCCATTTTTTATCCATTAGAAACTAAAAATGATTTTATTATAAAATAATATTTCTAGCTTTTCCTAAGGCACCCCTTACCCCTCTTATAAAAGGGCACTCCACATTGTCTCTAATATACACCTTCAAAGACATTTGGCTCATCCAAAACATACCCAAATACCCTCTCAACTATCCTACCTTCATCCTAGAGGACTTCTTTTAGTCAGAAAGCCAACTTAAGGAGCCCTTTTGATCAAATCAAAAGGATGAATCCGAAGAAGAGGTAAATATTTCATCACCTCTTTCAAGTTCTTTTCTTCTTCCACTTCCTATTTCTTTGTTGTTTACATTATAAAATAATAAATCTAGTATCTTCTATATACTATGATGTTATTATAAATATGGTACAACCATATTCATTATTTTATCCATCCTTTGAATAACATGTCACCATACGTGCGTACGTATGACTTACCGTCTCCACGTCGTGGTGTAATTTTTTTAAAAGGTTGGGCCCGAAGCCTCATTTTTATTAATAAGATAAATCCTATCCATAACAAACATTACTTACGTAATAAAGCATACAAATGAAAATGAATCAGTTAACACCCGAAACGACGATAATACTAATATATTATTAACAAAGCAATGTTAAAAGACCATATATGATATCATATTAATGTATATGATTCTTGTATAATTTAATAACAATTATTTCACCATTATACAAGAGATAAAACTACCCTATACCATGGAAAATTACAAATTAAGGGTTAATTATACAAAATCTTCATTATTCAAGGTTGTTTATATGTAATTATCTACTAGGACCTCTTTATCACCCACATCCATGTTTCTTAAAAATGTATTTCAAAACATTTTTACTATTTACTAGACTATGGGTTAAAGTCATTTATACCCCTATTTGACTTTTTATAAAATGGTTTGAAAGGAATCTTTCCGTCGTTTTCCAAACAAGGTACCTTATGACCTTTTTGACAAAATTAAGGTAAGAATGTTTTTTAACTTATACGATGGGTGCGACTATTTTCTGTCATTATAACATTGTCAAATATTCCCTTAAAAGCTTATAAGAATATTTCCAAAATAAATTTTTTCTTTTATAATTATATTAATTTTAAATTATTTCAAAATAGAAAGAGATATTTCTCTAAAAAAAGGTTTTGATTTCATCTATGTCAACATCCTTTGATGGATTTTAAGTTTATTTGAAGTTGATTTATTATGATACAAAACTTCTATATTGTATTGAAGGTTTTGTGATATGTTTGACTGTGAATGTGTTATTTTTATACCATTCATGTTTTATGGATAAAGTATTGACATTTCGTATGCTAGTTTTAATACGAATGTTTATGTTATGTTTAAACCTCTTAATATGAGGAATGCATTGGACTTATTATGTGACAGGTAGAGACCGCTATAGCTCCTCGATGCATCAGTAGGTATCATGAGACAAACTAGTGTCTTGGCACAAGGACTTGAAAAAATCTTATTTGTAGTCTTGGCACAAGGCCTTGACTATGTGGTTATGAAAGTCTGGCATTATGTATTCCATCATTATGAAAGTGGATATTGATATTTCATGTGATTATTTGACTAGTAGAATATCCATATGAGTGAGTAAATGGAACTATTTGATTTTATCTTTTCCATATTATGCTGAAGTTCAAGTTTAAAATACTTTTGTTTTAGTCTTATACATTGCCTTATATGTTTATGTTTATTTATGCAAGTTTCCGCTATATTGTTATCTTTACTGAGCATCTGAGCTCACCCCTTTCTATATTTTATTTTTCCCAGGATGCGAAGAAATATTTTATGACTAACATGCAGGGATAGTCGGAGGGGATATGAGTGTGGTCTATGGAAACAATGTTGTTGTAGTTTTTCATTTTATGGTGTAATGTAAACCTTATGAATGTATCTAGTAAACCAATCAGTCTTTCGAGACTTGATCTTTTGTGATCATGTCAATGTTATGTAATAATGCACCGACTCTAGGTAACTGGGGTCGGGGAATTACTGTTGGTATTAGAGCATGTTTAGTACAAACCTTGGAAACTATATTTCGATAAACTCTAATTAGAGCACATAGCCCTAAGATAGACTTTGAGGATTTGTATAGAATAACTTCATAGAATTTTGGTATTGTAGAGATTTTGTAAGTTTTACAAGCAATACATCCCTATCTGGATACGAGCAGGTAGAGGCGGCTCTAGCACAAATATACCTAGGGGTAAAACCTGAAAACACCACTTTGAGCTTGACTCGAACAGGAAATGGTGCACGAAAATGGGCCTTGCTGCACTCTTGGTTACGACACTCCTGGGGGATATGCTTAGAATAATTCTCATTTTCTTTACAAAACATTATGAAGGGTTTATGAGTATATACTTCCTCAAAGAAAATATTTTTTATGATTATGGATTGTATCCATAAGCTGTTCAATTTATGTTAAGTGTTTTACAAGTTTGGAATTATGTATTTCGATTCATAAACTAATATAGTTTATGCCATTGTTTAGAAATGGCGCCTAGTTGAAGGAATGGAAACCATATCAATGCACGCACTCCATGTAGGGATTTCACTCCTGCTCAAGATAATTATAGTGGAGCTAGTTATACAACTGGTGCTGATCAGCTTATCACTATACTAGGAAAACTCACTCAGGTTATGAATAATAACCTCACCCGTATGGAGCACCCTGATCCACAACGTGGAGGATCAATGTTAGATCACTTCATGAGGAAACAACCACCAACATTCAATGGGATTACAAATCCATTAGTAGCTGAGCAATGGATAAATTCCTTAGAGAAAATATTCCATGCCTTGGGGAGTAGTGAAAGGGAAAAAGTTGTCATGACAGTTTACCGCCTCACTGGAGATGCTGATCAATGGTTGTCATTGATTCAAAACACAGAGGAAGATGATGAAGTATAAAATATGGAATAGATGGAGTTTAAAGATCTTTTCTTAGAAAAATACTTTCCTCGTGACCATCGAGAAGATATGGAAAGACAATTTCTAAGTCTGAGGCAAAAGGAGGATGAGAATGTTGCAAAGTTTAAGGCTAACTTTACAAGGTTAGCGAGACATGCTGCAGATTATATAAGTAACCCAAGAAGTAATATTGATCATTTATTTGATGGGTTAAAACCATTTCTCTGTTGAGCATTAGTCTCACAATCCTTCTCGTCGTACAAAGATATTGTCTCATGTGCTATCAAGACAGAAAAATAATTCTCTAAGTCTTACGAATTTAAAGAAAATCAAGAGAAGAAGAGATCTGCTAAACACTCTGGAAATGAAAATAAGGGGAAGAAGGGAAAAGTGGAATATCCATCCTATAGTAAATATAGGAAGAAACACCCTAGTACTTTCCTGAAGGGAATGGGAGTCTATTACAAGTGTGGTGAAAAAGGCCACCAAGCTCGTGATTGCAAGGGGAAGAAAGAGGCTGTCGATGTTGAATGCTATAATTGTAGAGAAAGGGGGCATTATGAAAATGAATGTACTAAGCATCAGGAGAACTTACCTCAAAAGAGGACAAGAGATCAATTACAGGCTTATGATATCACTACTGCTGAGGTTGAAGCTCCGAAATACGTAGTGGCAGGTAATTTAATGGTTTACTAAAGTTTAGAAAATGATTTATTTGATTCTGGATCATCACATTGTTTTATATTTTCCCAATTTTATAAGAAAATTATATATTTACAATTTGATTTAACAAGGGAGTTGTCAGTCAAAACTCTAAAGGGAAGTATAATTGCAACAAAGTTTTGTGAATCAGTCCCCATTAGGGCATATAAATGTTCTTTATCTGCTGATCTCATCGTCATACCCATGATTGAATTTGATATAATCCTCAGTATGGATTGACTTTCGGACCATGATGCGAAAATTTATTATAAGAATAAGGAGGTTACAATTTTTGATGATGATAAGGGGTACCTTATCTTTAGAGCAGAATTGTCACCACCTAATTCTTATCTAGATCCACCCCCAATAGCTCAACTAAATTCAATTATTGGGGAGGAAGAGAATGAAATAACTGTGGGTGAGGAAAAGAATGTTCAAATAGAGGATGTACCTATTGTGCAAGAGTATGTTGATGTATTTCCATAGTATTTACCTGGACATCCTCTAGAATGAGAAATTGAGTTTTCCATTGATTTAATTCCTGGGTCAAGGCCCATATCGAAGACCCCTTATAGAATGGTCACTGTAGAATTAGTGGAACTAAAGAAACAACTAGAGGAATTGGGTAATAAGGTATTTATTCACCCCAGTGTTTCTCCATGGGGAGCCCCTGTCCTTTTTTTTAAGAAGAAAGATGGATATATGAAGTTGTGCATTGACTACAGGGAGATCAATGCTATAACAATAAAGAACAAGTATCCCCTACCTCGCATTGATGATTTATTCAACCAACTTCATAGAGCTCAATACTTTTCAAATATTGAACTTTGATCTGGATATCATCAGTTGTGCATGAAGAAGGAAGACATTCCGAAGACAGCATTTCGAACCAGGTACGAGAATTATGAGTTTACAGTAATTCCTTTTGGATTGACTAATGCACCCTATGCCTTCATGGATCTAATGAATAGCATTTTCAAGGAATATCTTGATGACTTTGTTGTGGTATTTATTGATGATATCTTAGTATACTCCAAAAGCTATAGGTACACAATTTTATTGGTTTAGTAGGTTATTATTGATGTTTCTTCCAGAATTTTTCCCGGTTGGCTAACCCATTAACCAAACTCACACATAAAGGGGTAAATTTTTTTTGGACAAAAGAGTGTGAAGAATGTTTTGAAGAACTGAAGAGAAGATTAGTCAATTCTCCTATCTTGACTCTACCATCGGGGAATGATGGGTTTGTTATTTATAGTGATGCTTCAAAGAAAGGACTTGGTTGTGTCCTTATACAGAATGATAGAGTTATTTCCTATGCATCACGAAAACTGAAAATTCATGAGAAAAACTATCCTACTCATTATCTTGAGTTAGCAGCTGCAATCTTTGCTTTGAATATTTGGAGACAATATCTCTATGGTGAAAAATGTGAGATATATACCAATCAAAAGAGTTTGAAGTATATTTTCTCACAGAAATAACTCAATACGAGGCAAATTAGATGGATTGAACTACTCAAGGATTATGATTTCACTATACACTATCACCCGGGGAAGGCAAATAAGGTGGAAAATTATTTGAGTAGAAAGGATCATGGAGTTTTGAACAATATGAGAGTTTAAAAGGATCCTATATACATGGATCTAGTAAAGATGGATATGGGAATCACCATGGAAGGTGAAACATCAAAACTTTTTCAAATGGTTTCCAACCATCTTTACTATAATGGATAAAGACTTCTCAGACCGATGATAAAGAGTTTCAAAACAATATTAAAGCTGTGAATGATAAGAGATTGAGTGACTTTGTGTATGAAGATGGAATTTTGAAATTTGGGAAGAGACTTTGTGTTCCCGATATACCTGATCTAAAAAGGGAATTGTTGGATGATGCTCATAGTTTCAATTTCTCTATACTCCCTGGTAGCACTAAGATGTATAGAGATTTAAAGGAACATTTTTGGTGGGACAACATGAAGAGGGAGATTGCTTATTTTGTGTCAATATGCATGGTTTGTCAACAAGTGAAAGCTGGAAGGCAACAGCCTGGAGGAGTCATGCAACCTATTCCCATACCTAAGTGGAAATGGGATAATATTATTATGGAATTTGTCATGAGACTACCAAAGACTCCTAGACGGAACGATGCAATATGGGTAATTGTTGACCATCTTACCAAGTCATCACCTTTTCTTGCTATAAGAGAAGATTTACCACTTGAATTTTTATCAAGACTATATATTAATAAAGTTCTAAGACTTTATGGAGTACCACTATCGATTTTTTCTGATCGTGATCCCCATTTTACATCAAGATTCTGGAAAAGTCTTCAGAAAGCTCTGGATACTGAACTTCGTTTGAGCACTGCCTACCACCCCCAAACTGATGGACAATAAGAATGGACTATTCAAACCTTATAATACATGTTGAGATCATTGACTTTCAGGGTATGTGGTATCAATATTTACCTCTAGTATAATTTTCCTATAATAATAGCTTCCATTCAAGTATTCAGATGGCACCATATGAAGCGTTATATGGAAAGAGATGTCACACACCAACCTTTTGAGATGATGTTGGTGAAAGAAAAATCTTAGGCCCAGAACTTGTAGAGGAAATGATGGAAAAGGTGAAGGTTATCCAAAACCACATCAAGACAGCTCCAAGTAGACAGAAGAGCTATGCTGATAACCGAAGGAAGGATTTGGAATTTCTGGTAGGAGATCATGTTTTCTTGAAGGTATCTCCATGGAAGGGTGTTATATGTTTCGGTAAGAAGAGAAAATTTATTCCCAGGTACATAATACCTTTTGAAATTCTAAAACGAATTGGGGTTGTAGCATACCATTTGGCAATGCCGCCAAGTCTCTCCATTGTTCATGAAGTGTTCCACGTATCACTGTTTAGAAAATACATGCTGACCCAACACATGTACTCATCTATTAGGAATTAGAACTGGAACCCGATCTGTCTTATTGTGAAGAGCCTGTTAAGGTTCTTGATATAAGAGAACAAGTGTTGAGAAACCGTACGACTCGTCTAGTAAAAGTTCTATGGAGAAACAATAAGATGGAAGAGGCAACGTGGGAACCCAAGGAACTTATGATGAAGAACCACCCGAGTCTTTTTATGTAGTAATATTCTAGAAATTTTGAGGATGAATTTATTTAAAATATGGGAGAATGTAACACCCCAAGCTTCTAGGGTATGCTTCTCTTTGAATAATACAGTAGCATGTGTTGTACGCAACTTCAAGTTCTAACACACCACAACCAATCAAACTAGCCGTTATGAATAGTAATACCAACTTTTTGAAATTTTATAAATTTTATCTTTCAAAATGGACTTCATTTTTGGATTTTTAATATTGAAATTAGCTTAGGGTGATTTTTTGGTATTTTTCTGAAAACTTTCAATTTTTGATGAATAGTGAAAAACGCTGAGTTATAGTTTAAAACTGAATTTTTATTTAAATAATTATTTATTTTATTTAAATTTATTTTAGGTCAAAATAGATACATAATACCTATATAAGTTCAATGAAATTCATTGGAGTCAGTTTATAATAATTATATATATATAAAAATTTTATTGAACTTTTTACCGTCTTTTACCCACCTCCTAGGAGCATTTGCAAATTTACGTAAAACTTAATTTTAACACTTCTGTGAGTTGAATTTAAAAAATCTGAGAGACATGGTTGATATTAGTAAGTAAACGTGGTTCAATAAGATGAAAATAATTTTTGGTGAATAGTAACTTTTTACTTTTATTTACCACGGTTAAAAGTAAATAGGGCAATTAAGGGTAAAAATGATATTATTATTACCCTAAAACATGTCCTAATTCTATTGGATAAGTGTAATTCGACCAAAAACAACCTTAGAAATAAAATATGATCCTTTAGGTCCACTTGGATTAGATTAGGACATTATTATTTTATTTAAAGAAGAGTTAAAAGAGTTAAAATCAAAGTTTAATAACTAAAATATTTTTAATATAGGGTTATACATAAGATGAATTAGAATATAAATATTAATTAGAAATATAAAAATATTTAATACATAATGGTATTTTATTTATATTTTTTATACATTAAATAATTTAATTTATTTATGACACAATGATGATGCAGTAATTACCTAATTAATGAAATGTTAAAATAATTGATATTATAAATATCCAAATAAATGTAATTTGAGACTTTTTATGAATTACACTAATTTTATATGTTAATATTACATATTATGGTTGGTTAGATGGATTTTTTTTCGAAATAATAATGCTGTTATGAATTTAGCAAAAACAAAATACCAAATTATGTCAAAATTGACATAAAAGAGTTTTTAAAACAAATATTATATTATTAATTTATATTCTATTTCTAAAAATCTAATGTTCAGCCAAAATACGTATATAATGATAGGTGTATCATTAATTAACCACTTGGGGTTCGCTTGGAAGTATATAGTAAGTTTATTAACCATATAATATAAAAATACAAAGAGACATGGTAAATGTCAAACTATTTAACTAAGAGTTAAATCTAAAATACAAAGTTAATATAGTGACCCAAACCTGTCTAAAACATATTGGTTGAGTGGTTTTTGACCCACCCCCACCTTAGCCTATAAATAATCTATTTTGGAGCCATTAGAAACCGAAAATTATTTTATTATAAAATAATATTTCTAGCTTTTCCTAAGGCGCCCCTCACCCCTCTTATAAAAAGGAACTCCCCCTTCTCTCTAATTCACACATTCAAAGCCATTTTTCTTGGCCAAAACCTACCCAAATACCCTCTAAACTGTCCTACCTTCATCCTAGAGGCATTTATTTAGTCATAAAGCCAACCTAAGGATCCGTTTTCATCAAATCAAAAGGATGAACCCTAAGAAGAGGTAAATATTTCATCACCTCTTTCAAGTTTATTTCTTCTTCCACTTCCTCTTTCTTTGTTGTTTCCATTATAAAATAATAACTCTAGTATCTTCTATATACTGTGACATTATTATAAATATGGTACAACCATATTCATTATTCTATCCATCCTTTGAATGACATGTCACCATACGTGTGTACGTACGGCATATCGTCTCCACGTCGTGGTGTAATTGTTATTCAATACATTATTATTTGGACGGGTATAATAATGATGTTTAATTGATTTAAATAATAAATATAACATGATAATTATTCTTTATATATGATAAACCATCCAATTATATATTATTTTAATATCAAAAGAATGATATTGTCGCTCGTGCGTACGTACGGATTACTGTCTCCACGAACGCGATTAGATTCATTCCCCATCATATCCATTCAAGACTATTTTTCATTAGATGATTAAAGATAATTTTTAAAGACTTAATATCATTCTGAATATGAATAAGATACATCCTATCCATAACAAACATTACTTAAGTAACAAAGCATACAAAGGAAAATGAATCAGTTAACACCCAAAACGACGATAATACTAAGATATTATTAACAAAGCAATGTTAAAAGACTATATATGATATAATATTAATGTATATGATTATTTTATAATATAATAACAATTATTTAACCATTATACAGGAGGTTAAACTACCCTATACTAAGGAAAAGTACAAGGTAATGGTTAATTCTACAACCTCTTCATTATTCAATGTTGTTTATATGTAATTATCTACTGGGACCTCTTTATCATCCACATTCATGTTTCTTAAAAATGTATTTCAAAACATTTTTACTATTTACTAAAATTTGGGTTAAATTCATTTATACCCTTATTTTACTTTTTATAAAATGGTTTGAAAGGAATCTTTCCGTCGTTTTCCAAACAAGGTATCTTATGACCTTTTCGACAAAATTAAGGTAAGAATGTTTTTTAACTTATACGGTGGGTGCGGCTATTTTCCATCGTTATAACATCGTCAAAGCTTCCCTTAAAATCTTATAAGAATATTTCCAAAATAAATATTTTCTTTTATAATTATATTAATTTTAAATTATTTCAAAATAGAAAGATATATTTCTCTAAAAAAAGGTTTTGATTTCATCTATGTCAACATCCTTTGATGGATTTTAAGTTTATTTGAAGTTGATTTATTATGATATAAAACTTCCATATTGTATTGAAGGTTTTGTGATATGTTTGACTATGGATGTGTTATTTTTATACCATTCATGGTTTGTGGATAAAGTTTTGACATTTCGTATGCTAGTTTTAATATGAATGTTTATGTTATGTTTAAACATTTTCATATGAGGAATGCATTGGACTTAGCATGTGACGGGTGGAGCCCAATATAGCTCCTCGATGCATCGATAGGTATTATGAGACAAACTAGTTTCTTAGAACAAGGCATTGAAAAAATATTATTTATAGTCTTGGCACAAGGCCTTGACTATGCGGTTATGAAAGTCTGGCATTATGTATTCCATCATTATGAAAGTGGTTATTGATATTGCTTGTGATTATTCGACTAGTAGAATATCCATGTGAGTAAGTAAATGGAATTATTTGATTTTATCTTTGCAATATTATGCTGAATTTCAATTTTAAAAGGCTTTTGTTTTAGTCTTATACATCGCCTTATATGTTTATGCTTATTTATGCAAGTTTCCGCTATATTGTTATCCTTACTGAGCATCTAAGCTCACCCCTTTCTATGTTTTATTTTTCGCAGGATGCGAAGAAGTATTTTATGAGCGACCTGTAGGGATATTCAGATGGGATATGAGTGTGGTCTATGGAAACAATGTTGTTGTAGTTTTCAGTTTATGATGTAATGTAAACCTTATGAATGTATTTAGTAATTCCCAAGACTACTAAACTAATCAGTCTTTCGAGACTTGATCTTTTGTGATCATTACAATGTTATGTAATAATGCACCGACTCTGGGTAACTGGGGTCGGGGCGTTACACACATACTCAAAACTGAGAAAAAACATTTGGATTGTTTTGATACTTTAGTAAAATTATCCATAATCCATTTATAATGTGTATGCATCAGACACAGATCAATCCGATGCACGATATTTTCAATATGACTCAATGTGTCTGTTATGAGTTTAAAATCAACATTTTAGTTCAAAAAGAGTCACTCACTAAAAATCAAGAAAATGCACTCATATTATCTTTATAATTTAGGAAAATGATTCATAAGTCATTTATGACATGTAGGAATCAGTATAATATCACACCGACACACGATATGACTGCTATGAGTCAAAGTGTGTGTTTCCTATTTAAAATGAAATTTTAATAAAAAAGACAAGAAACATAATCAAAACTAAGCAAACACATTCAGATTGTTTTGATACTTTAGAAAAATGATCCATAGGTCATTTGAAATGTGTAAGAATCATCCACACCTGAATCCAACATACTTTGTGATCGGTATGAATCCAAGTACATTTTTTCAATATATAAGTATCATTTTAGTTTAAAATGTGCATCACGTCATCAAAACCGAGCAAATGAGCCTAGATTATTTTCTCTTCATTTAAATTATATATTTGTACATTATTTTTCTGATTTCATGATATTATTAGTGCTGTGGTGTGCCGTTATAGCATACTGCAGTATGCCCCTTTATCAGTGCTTTTAAAAGTGCTGATAAAAGACTCGGGATTTTAATCTCACTCTAGTAGTCAGTGCTTCTCTAGCACTGATAAAGGCCATTTTTAGCACAGTTAAAGGCCTATTATGTAGTAGTGATTATTGCATATCAATTAGAATAATTTTTGAGCATCCTGTAGGTCATGTTCACAGTAAAAATGTTCTATCTGAATCATCTATAAAGCAATTAAAATGTAACCACCCAAAAAATATTCTTCTATTAATAAAATAACTCTTGTCTCACAAAAACTATTTTATTATATTTTACAATAGAAGCATACATAAATACTGTTACATTTCTTTACACATCATGTTATTATAAGATCCTGGGGTTTCTTATGAGTAAAAATATTTTTAATTTCGGTTGAACTCCTTGTTTTTGGCCTAATGTGTGTGCCTAATGATATCATGGTAGCATCGGGGGTGTACAAGGATTATTTGGAACCTAGAGCCTTGTTTTTTAGAAAGATAAGTTGGTCTACATGATTAGTAGAAATCGTGTAGGATAGGATGCACAATTACTACTAACCATGCAGGGATAGAAAAAGGGGTGTAGGAGGCTGCACGGTTTGAGGAAACCATGCATCCATGGTCACATGCCCATACAAGTAGCTCTTCAATTTTTAGTAGGGGTGTGCAACACAATTTTCACACAATTTTCCAAACTGTTCATATGAAATCATTCTAGGTCCCCCTTTAGACAGTGAAGGGTGCATGGTTGGTGCGTGGTTTGGCCAACCTTGTGACTAAACCATGCAACCTAGTGTTTTTGGGCGAATTTTCCATTTTCACTTAACGAGTTTAAATTTTAACACCTCTTCTATTTTTTGGTTCCAATGTAATGGATCTTTCTCCTCTCCCCCCATTGTGTTCCAAAGAATCCTAAAGCTAGGATTTGATGTAACTCTCTGAGTCAAACTCGGATTCAAGCACCGTCAGTCTCATTGGATCTGCATTGGTGATTTCTTCATTCATATTGTTTCATTATTTATTTTCCTTGGTATCATAAATGCTATTTTGGTGTGAGATAATATGAACTATTTACTATATTTTCATTGGTTATTCATTTCTCTCTCGATTTGGACCAAATCAGAGGTAGATATTGGATGATTGCTATACTACGGACCTACGGTAGGTGGTCTATACCTTTATTTCAAGGTTTGGTGTTTTGTAAGCATAGTTTCCATTATATTGCACACCATACTTTCTGGCGTTGCCCCTAAATTAATTGAATGCTTGAATTGGATAAATTGGAACCTGTTAGATTGTCCTTTGAGTACCTTTATGATCATTGGTGGTTGTTTCCCCAACCTATCCCACCCATGGGGAATGCCTTTGTATCTATCCTATACCACCCCATTAGGTGTGTGTGAGTTCACCTTTCTAGAGGGAGCCTTGTTAAAATAAATGGGAATTGAATTGAGATGTTAGGAGAATGTTATGCCTTCTTTTGATGTTATTACATGATGTTAATTGATTTAATTATTTAATGAAAAGTGTTGATATGAGTTGGATGAAATCATAAATTGTGAATGTTTATGGAATGATGAATGAATTGAGATAATGAATTGAAATATTAGTGGATGACTTAGATGATCTCCTTGGATCCTAATTCCATAAATGCCATGGAAGTTTACCCCATGGATCTTGTTTATGATAGTGGATGCCTTGGACTTTTTTTCTCCTTGAATACTGATTCTGTAGGGTGACACATGCCTTGCTACCCCTTGGATCTGGCTTGCTTAGACTCACATTGGACATGACCTATTAACATGATACTTAGAATCCAACCAAGTATTTACCGAGTTTCCATCGAGATACTCATGTCACTCAATGTGGATGCCTTTGTCTTATATACCTTGGATCCAACCCTTTGTGGTCTGACACTTTTGATTACATGAAACAACCATTGTGGATGTGATAAAATCTAGATTATACAAAATGGTCGTGATGGGTATTATTCATTGGATTATACGACATTCCCATGGTAGATGTTTTACACTAGATTACATTGTGTGACTGCTGTTGATATTTTTTCTATGATTACAGATAGCCCTGATATGGGTATTAGTTTACAGTTGTTATACTGGATAATATCACCTACTTTGTTTATGCTTTACAACTTGCCTTGTTTATGGGATCTTGACCATTGTTCCTAGTGAGTCTTGGTAGTATGGGAAGAATCACTTTACTTATCTCACTTATTTACATTTCTATTATACCTATGATATATTTTACACTACTTCTATTTATATTACACAGGATAGATTTTTTATAGACACTGTTGGTGGTGGCCTACTAAGTGTTATCTCACACCCTGTTCAGGCCGCCATTGGGTACCCGAACAAACTTCATGGATGCATATAGGGACCGGGGAAAGTGCTTGCTATTTTGGCCCGAATGGCCCGAAGGTCTTCTTTTTATTTTATTATAGATAATCCCCCATTTAAGGGTTGAAGGGGAACCCGTACATGACCCGTAGGTCCAAGGCACAAGGACCGACATGACCCGTAATACATGACCCGAAGGCCTAAAGGCATACCATGCCCAATACATGACTCGTAGGCCCAAACCACTTGAACTGCCCCTCCCCATCTTCTGCATAATTGATTTCCTTTACTCCCCACCTTCTTTCTATTTGATGCTTGATTTATTATATGATTAGGAGCAGGGGAGCACATGACTGAGCTAGGTATGTGATGATAGCTAAGATAGTTCCTTTTTGGTCTTTTTGGTATTTTAATAGATGTATTGTACTGGATTTCTATATACTGGTTTTACTATTTTTTAGAGGAATGATATGATACATCATATTGTATTTGATATTTCCTTTGACATTGTTTATTTATTAAGTCTTATGAATGTTTATCTTCTGTCATGGTTTATATTCTTCTTCTGTTATTGATATATTTTATTGTTACTATTGTGATACACTCTGACATGAGGGAATAGTCTCCCTAGAGACACACCCTTGGCCCTTGCTGTTAGTCGAAATCCTCTGTCATATGGGGAGGTTCTCTTGAGGTCATGTAACCCACCAACTTAGGGCATCGGTCAGTGGAACCCAAGTTGGGACGTAACAAAGTGGTATCAAAGGATTTTAGTTTCTAGTTTCCTTAATATTTTGAGATAATAGAATAGGATTAGAAAGGTATTGGAATTTGGTAATGAGTTTTTCCTGGGAGTAGCTAACCCACGTACAGAAAAAATCCAAATTACCTGGAACAAAACATGTTTTTTTTGGATTTTTTCTATTATAGTTTATTTGATTCCACCATTAGGTGATGCACTTACTTTTTGATGTTCATTTTGAGTATGGATTTCATTATTTCTTGATGATATGAGGGAATATATCTCAAGTATCATTTTATGTACCTATTATAATTCACATGCCATGCATTATTCTATACCATATAGGATGTATTGCTTGATTGCATGAATTTGTGATATGTTCCTTATGTGATATACTTATTCTTTGATAGATGAATCATGAATGGAATTGAGAAACATTATTTGTGCTTAGAGTTACTTCTATAACCTAAACAATGTTTTCCTACATAGGCTACAAAAGACACCCTAAACAACCAATCATGGAATGTTGAGTCATGGACCATTGGTCACATGGACTGAAATGTGTTATGGATTAGATTAAGTAGATGTCACATTTTGGTTCATGAGGTGTATGGTCCCTTATGGATAAAAAGTAGTGCACCATTTGGTTAAAAAATTTAAAGGGATTTGTGATATAAATATTAAATTAAATGAAATGGAAAATTGTTAAACATGGAACTCAACCTAAACCCGAATTTAGAGTGGGGAGTAGGAGGTGTCTCTGGTACTTTTTATGGTTGTTTCCTTTTTACCTAGTTCTGGATTTAGGAGGAGGTAGAGGGGTGTGACTTTTTTATAGGAAGGCTTCAACCTATCCTACACTTTTATATCTATGACTTGGTTGCTACTCAATATTTTTTTGATGCATGTGTTTGACATTATAGAGATATTACACCATGATGACCTCCATTCGTATGCCAGGAGGGTGGTGATAACCATACTACGAAAGTGGTAGACCATAGGCTACTGGTAGATCCTCTTGTAGTTACAGTTGCGGAACCAGTAGTTGTACTAGATACAGGGACTGAGGCATAGTTCCAAGAGGGTTTCCTATGCTATATTAAGACTTTTCAGGGGACACTTTAGACTTCCTCATCTATGGAAGAGCTGATGCGTGTGTTCCAACAACAACATCTGACCATATTTTTGTGGGATAGAGAGCCACAAGATACTAAGTTGTGGATTGAAACTATATTTTCTATCTTTGAGAATCTGGAGACACCTTCTAATAGTAGATTGAATCTCACAATATGAGCCGATGGGATGTTTTGAACTAGGATGATATGCTCCAAGATATGGCTTAGAGGGATTTCTAATCCAAAAATACCTTTTTCTTGAGACCCTGAGGCTGAAAGGGCCAGTGAGTTTATACGTTTGAAGCAGGGCATGATCATAGTTATGAAATATTCAGCAGCTTTACAAATATTCAGTGTTTTACACCGATTTACCTTACCGATGATCCATTGAGGGCGAGACGCTTCGAGGAAGGTCTCAAGAATGCCAATCAATTTTAGGTAAATGTGTTTCGTCTGAATACTATTACGGAGATAGTGAATTAGATTCTTATTACTGAGTAGAACCTAAGGGAAGATGGGGGTGTAAAGTAGGTAAGTTTAGCATCCCAACCTAGTGGTTCAGTGTATTTAGATAGGAAGTTCCGTTTTGAGTCTTCTCATAAAGGGAATACCAGCCAGACTGTTAGTGATGGTAGTGCTATCTTCTATCACTAGTGTGAGAGATGGTGAAATATGAGGAATCAATGTGATTGGGACTCAATTGAGTGTTGAGATTGTGGTATGATGGGCTATGTATAAGGTTTCTTCATGAACTTACCTACAACAGTTAGTGGAAGTGGATTGAATTTGACTCCATGTTCAGGATTTGAATTTAAAACTCCACATTAGATTGTGAGTTGGAGTAATACCAGTTATTTAGGTTAAGGTGGTGGTCATGGTTGAGGTAGCCAGACATTAGTTTTACCTAGACAAAAAAGTGGGCCTACTCCGGGTAGTGAGGTTGTTTCACATGGCCATGGTTCTGGCCATATATATTTTGTACAAACTACACCTAAGGAGTAGAGCACCAAACCATATATGGTGAGAGGTATGATTTTAGTAACCTCTATGCTTATATCTTCTCTTTTCAATACATGTGAATCACATAGTTTTATATCCACACCCATTGTGGAGAGCCTCAGGCTTGTTGTTTAGTTTTATGATGGTGTTATGACATTGGATACTCCATTGGAGATCATAACCAAGGGTGTACAATAGTGTAGGGAGTTCCCCCATGAGATTGGTGGGTGTCACTTTTTATGAGATCTTTTTTTCCTCGAGATGACAGGGTTTGATGTCATACTCAGGATGGACTGAATAGTTTCTTATCAAGCCTACTTTTATCGTTATCATCAAAGGGTGACCTTCACATCACTAGAGGGTGTAGTTTTTATTCACAAGGGTGAATGGGATGTACAGGAAAGAAGATATGGACTAGAGCATCGTGGGTTGGGTAGAATGAAAACACAAATTTCTAGTTTATGTATGGATGATCAGGGAATGCATCAGGTAGACTTTCCTCATGTGGTTCATTGTTTCATGGATTTTTTACCAAATGAATTTTCTAGTTTACCTTCTGAGAGAGAGGTGGAGTTCTCTATTGATCTAGTGCTAGGAGATACAACAATATCCATTCTTACTTATAAGAAGACTACTACAGAGTTGCAGCAGATCAATAGGCAGTTATAGGACTTGGAGGCAAAGGGGTTTATAAAACCTAGTACTTCTCCATGGGGTTCGCCAATCCTTTTTGTGAAAAAGGAATATGGAACCCTCAAGATATGTGTGGATTATTAGAAATTGAACTAGTTGACTATTAAGAACTAGTATCCTTTTCCATAGATATATGATCTCTTTAGCCAGCTCGGAGGAGCTTGGGTTTTCTCGAAGATTGATTTGAGGTTAGGTTATCACCAGGTATGTGTTTGACCTAAAAACATACCTTATATAGATTTTCATAGAAGGTATGGTCTATAAGAATATCAGGTTATGTTATTTGGTCTCAAGAACACATCATCAATTTTCATGGAACTGATGAACTGATTTTTCCATCCTTATCTAGATTTGTTTGTGGTGGTATTCATGGATGATATCTTGGTGTATTCACACAATTAACATGACCATTAAAAACATATTGAGATTGTTTTGGCTACATTGAGAGAGTATCATTTATATGATAAGATCACAAAGTACCACTTTTGGATGGATAATATTCAATTCTTGGGTCATATTATCTTAGAGATAAGAGTATTAGTTAACCCAGAGAAGGTGAGAGTTGTAGTTTTTTGGGATCAAACCAATAATGCATTTGATATATAGAGTTTCTTAGGGATAGATAGTTATTTCAAGTGTTTCATATAGGACTTATCATGATTATCAACACCTCTTATGGACTTGAATAAAAAGGGTATGAAGTTTGTATGGTCACATACCAGTGAGGCAACCTTTCAAGAGCTGAAAGGGAGATTGAATTAAGTTCCTGTCCTGATTCTTCCAGAGCCAGGAAGAAGCTACACTGTGTATTTTCATGCATTAGGTTTCAGGCTAGGAGTAGTTCCGATGTAGGGGGAAAGAGTCATGGAATACAGGACTCAATATTTGAGGCCATACGAATGGAACTACCCAATGTACGATCTCGAGTTAGCTGCTGTTGTACATGTCTTGCACTGTGGGAGGAATTATTTATTAGGAGAGAATTTTGTGGTGTATATGGACCATAAAAGTCTCAAGTACATATTTACACAGCGTGATCTAAATTAGAGGTAGAAAAGATGGGTTGATTACCTACAATATTTTTACTTTGAGCTTACCAATATTCCTGAAAAGGGAAATGCAGTGGATGATGCACTGAGGAGGGGGACTCAAATACAAAAAGTTTAGGTCAGTAGGAAGTGAAAACTTATGGATTTGTTTTTAGAGATTCAATTGGATGTGCAGGATAGTTGTGGATAGACTTTTCTTTCATCCATAGCTGTGACCTCTACTCTTATGTATAATGTGAGGATGAGGAAGTTATCCTATTTAGAGGGCCTAGTCCTATGGGAGAGTGTGGTAGGTGAGGATCTTCCTCTTGATTGGATTGTGGGTGAGGATGAAATTCTCTATATTCATGGTCACATGTGGGTTTCAATAGACATATGTGAGGAGATGGTATGGGAATTTCATGCCTCAGTTTGGTTAGTACATCTCAACATTATCAAGATGTACTAAGATTTATGTCGCCAGTATTGGTGGATAGGGATGAAATGTGCAGTAGCTGGTTTTTTTATGAGGTTTTCCACCTATAAGAAGGTAAAGAAAGAACATCAGTGACCATCTATGATTTTACAGCAATTTCCCATTCCTGAGTGAAAAAGGGGAGATTTTGTGATGGATTTTGTGACTGGGTTCCCGAGATCACCTCGAGGTAGTGATGTAGTGTGGGTTATTGTGGATAGGCTCACAAAGGTCTCCCATTTTTTACTGACCAGGGATAACTTTTTAGTGTATGAGCTTGGGAAGTTGTATATCCATGAGATAGTTTGACTTCACGGGGTTCCTAAGACCATGGTATAAAATAGGTATGCCTAGCTTATATCTCATTTTTGGCAGAGTTTGTAGAGATAATTAATTACACAGGTTATTCTGAGCACAACATAGAACCCTCAGACTAATGTCCAGTTAGAGTGCATGATTTAGGTACTTGAAGACATGCTTAGAGCATGTGTCCTAGATTTTGGGGGTTCTTGGGAGAGTTATATACCCCTAGTTGAGTTTTCCTACAAAATAGCTATCAAAATACTATTCAGATGACAACTTATGAGGATTCTTATGGTAGTCCATGATGATATCTCTATACTGGTTAGAGGTAGTTGAGATAGCCTTACTAAGACCATGTCTCATATAGGCGACTTCTGAGTAGGTCTAGTTGATCATAAACAAGATGGATACTACACATTCTAGAAATAAATCTTATGCTGATCACCATCAACGGCCTCTAGAGTTTGAGGTCAAGGATTATGTCTTTTTAAATATCTCACTGAGGCTAAAAAACAAAGAAATTAAGAGACAAGGTTAGATTTTTCCATGATATGTCATGCCAGTTGATATTTTGGAGAGAGTTGGGCTGATATCCTATTGGTTGTAGTTAGCTCAGAGGTACTAAGCCATGCATGACATCTTACCTGTATCTCAGCTATGTTGTTATCACTCAGACCTACCTCACACTTTGCAACCGAATGAGGTGAAGTTATATGTAGATGCATCCTTCGAGGAGCTTCCTATTTGTATCATTGATAGGATCATGAAGGTTCTACGAGTCCAATTAGTTCCTTTAATATGGGTGCTATGAAAACATGGTAATTTAAAGGAAAAGTCTTGGGATCGGGGGTCTGACCTACTCACTCAGTGGTTGAAGTTATTCACAGGTGATTCTTGACCACCCTTGGAAGATAAATCCAGGGAAGAATTTCTTTAAGGGGGAATATTGTAAGATCACATGTTTTCCTATGAGGTAAAGATCTTTTTAATTTTAGTTGAACTCCTTTTTTGGCATAACGTTTGTGCATAATGAGATCATGGGAGTATTAGGGGTTTTTGGGGCTTTTTCAGAGCCCAAAGCCCCAGTTTTTGGAAAGATAAGCTGGGATGCACAGTTAGTAGGAACTATGTGAGATAGGCCACACATTTACTACTAACCATGTGGAGTTGAATAGAGGAGTCTAGAAGGATACACAGTTTGAGGAAACCATGCAACTAGGGGCACATTCCTATGTGGGTAGCTCTGCAGTTTTTAGTAGGGGGGTGAAACACAGTTTTCCCACAGTTTTCCAAACCGTGCACATGAAACCATGTGAGGTTACCCTTTAGATAATGAAGGGTGCATGGTTTGTCCAACCATGAGGTAAAATCATGCAACCCATTTTTTTGGGATAATTTTCCATTTTCCCTTAACTATTTTAAAGTTTAACCCCTCTTCTATTTTTGGGTTCCAATGCATAGGAGATCCCTCCTCTCTTCCTATTGTGTTCTAAAGAAGAATAAAAGTATGATTTGATGTAACACTCCGACTTAGACTCATATTTAGGCACTGATAGTCTCATTGAATTTGCATCAGTGAGTTATTCATTCCTCTTGTGACATTTTTCATTTTCCTCGGTATCAACTATGCTATTTTGGTGTGATCTAATATGTCATTTTTAGAGGATTTTCATCCATTATTCATTTTTCTCTCAATCTGGACTGAATTAGAGGTTGATACTAGATAAGTGCTATACTATCGACCTATGATAGGTGGTCTATACCTTTACATCAAGGTTTGGTGTTTTTTAAGCATAGTTTCCATTGTGCCACATGTCAGACTTTCCAGCGTCACCCCTAAATTAATTGAATGCATGAATTGGATAAATTGGAACCTATTAGGTTTCCCTTTGAGTACCTTTGTGATTACTGGTGGTTGTTTCTCCAACTTAGTCCACCCATGGGGTGTTCCTTTATACATTCCCTATTTTTTAGCACCCTGTTGCTCACCTTTATAGAGGGAGACTTGTTAAACTAAATGTTAATTTAATTGATGTGTTTAGAGATGGTTATTCCTCATTTCCATGTTATTACATGATGTGAATTGATTTAATTGTTTTTATGGAAAGTGTTGATATGAGTTGGATGAACTCATGAATTGTGAATGCTTATGAAATAATGAATGAATTGAGATAATGAATTGAAATGGTAGTAGATTCCTTGGATGAGCTCCTTTGATCCTGATTACATATATGCCATGGATGTTTCCCCCACATATCTTGTTTATGGTAGTGTATTCCTTGGAATTTTTTTCTCCATGGATACAGATTCCATAGGATTCCATGAGCCTTACTACCCCTTGGATTCAAATTTCATGGACTCTCATTGGACATAGTCTATTGACTTGATCCTTGGAATCCACCCAAGTCTTTACCAAGTTTCCAATGAGATGCTCCTAGGAATCAACATGGATGCCTTGGTCTTGTATACCTTGGATCCGGACCTTTGTGGTATGACACTTTTTATTACATTGTATGAATGTTGTGGATGTTATACACTCTAGATTATACGACATGGACATGATGGGTATTATTCATTGGATTATACAGTATGGTCGTGGTAGATGTTTTACAATGGATTACATGACACAACTATTGTGGAATTTTTTTCTATGATTACAGATAGTCCTAGTATGGGTATCAATTTACAATTGTTAGATTAGATAGTATCACTAGCTTTATTTATGATTTACAACTACCCTAATTTATGGGTGCTTGATTGTTGTTCCCAGGGATCCTTGGTAGGTTAGATAAAATCACTTGACTTGTATCACTTATTTACATTTCTGTTATGCCTATGATATATTGCACACTACTTCTATTTATATTACACATATTGGATTTGTTATAGACACCATTGGTGGTGGCCTACTAAGTGTTATCTCACACCCTATTCAGGCCGCCATTAGGTACTCGTACGAACTTCATTGATGCAGGTAGGGACTGGGAAAAGCATCTGTTGTTCGATTATAGATTTGTTCTATGCTTAGGAGTAGGGGAGCACATGATTGAGCAAGGCTCATGATTCTAGCTGGATAGTTCCTTTTTTTTTTATTTTTTTATTTTGATACATGTATTGTTCTGGATTTCTACATATCTATTTTCCTATTTTTTAGAGACATGAAATGACACATCATATTTTATTTGAGATTGCCTTTGGAATTTTTTATTTATTACAGTCTTCTATATGTTTATCTTCTGTCTTGGTTTATATTCTGCTTTCACTATTGATCTACATGATTGTTATACTATACTACACTCTAACATAAGGGCATAGTCTCCCCATAGACACACCCTATCTCCTTGTTGTTAGTCGGCAGCCTCTGGTGTACGGGGAGGTGCGCTTGAGGCCGTGTGACCCCCCATATCAGGGCACTGTTCAGTGGAACTCAAGTTGGGATGTTACAATTGCAATATTGATCACTATAACTAGGAATAGTATAGAGATATAAACACCAAAGAACAGTGCCATCACTAATGAAAACTCCATAGGCTTAAACTCCCATATGAAGATCATTCTTACTATAATGACTATAAAAATAAAGAGAAGCATTAGAAAGATGATACACATTATCAAAGGATGTGTAAGAACCTTTGTAAGTGAATTAGAGAATGATGAAGTGATAATGATGGTGTATTTATAGGGAAATATAGTTGTTCCACATTATGATTATCATCCAATATAGATGATGGTCATTATGACCATTGGTCAATAGGATAGTTGGAAATTATTATTGTTGGTTAGGTAGACATAATAAAGTTACCATTGGGAATTATTTTATGATATAACAAAAATTATATTTTTTGAAAATACAAATGTGATTAAATTCCATTAAAAATACGTTTTATGATAAATTTAGAAGTTTTAAATAAAATTTATTTTCTTGAAATAATGTTATAAAAGACTTTTTTAAATGATAATGTAACAAACCAACCCGGGTTAACTAAACCAGCCACCCGAGATGGCCGTCACATGGTGAGGCATAACAAAGATAGAGGAAACAAGTCTTGAATATAACCAAAACAAGACATACAACTAGAGTACAAATCAGAAGAAAGAGATACAATGAGATCCACATAACCCAATCCAAATAGGATAAACCAGAAAAGTATAACTAGATGAAAACAACAAGTCTCTATGTGACTATTCATCACCACCAAACCATACTACTACGAAGGATATGAAAATAAGGGGAATCTGTATGCTCCATGAGTGTAATTCCCTAAGTCTTTAGAATAGAAATTTATGTTTGATAGTGTATGCGATACGCAACACCGGACCCAAACAAACCATGACTATTTAAATATGATTATTATAACCTAGCTGTTAAAATTGTGACTATGAATAGGATTAATTAATTTATGATATATATATATATATAAATTTAATACTCAACATAAATTTATTGATAAATTATTAGTAAATAATCACTCAATTTTTGGTAATTTCTTTTGTTCTTCAAAATACATTTTTATCAAAAATGAGTTTTTATGTCATTTTGTAAAAATAATAATATTATAATTATTTTATAGAAAATTTAGAAAATGTATTTAATAAAATGAAATCAATTTTTTATATCAACATATAAAAATTAAATTAGGGTGTAATTTTTTTTTTTAAAAATATTGATATTTTTAATGAATAGTAAAAAATACTGTTTTTATATAAAATTGTCATCTATTTTGATAAATTAAGTAATCTAAAATTCACATTATTATTTTAATTTGATTTAAAAGTAAAATAATTATTTATAAGTTATATTTAATCTAATTAATTATTTTTAAATCATCTTTAAACTGGATTTTAGAATAAGTTTGTTTTTAAGCTTGAAAACACATTTTTTCTAAAAACTGTTTTAAAATGCATAATGTTTCTCCATTTTAATTAATTAAAAATAAAACCAAATAGGGCATGATTTAAATTAAATATATAGATTATATATCTATCATTATTAATTGAAATTATTATAGTGAATATTTCTAGTTATAGATTTAACGTAAAATCATCATTTCCTTGAAAAATGATTTTTTTGGAAAACCGTTTTTATTCACTCTTACGAATTTTATATTAAATTAAATTATTACACCTATTTGAATTGATTTTTATAAAATTAATTAGATATTTTTAATCTTAATATTTAATATTAGGTAATAAGGTTAACTTAATTTTGGACAATATGAATAGTAATTGTAGTAAATATTTATTACCATTGTAAAAGGAAAATAGGTTAATGAAGGGAAAATTATTTTAAAAAGGACTAAAAACAAAGTAACCACAATAAGTCTGAATATTTTTGTTTTTATTTAAATATAATAATAATTATATATATTTTTTGTTTCTTTATAAATAATTAAGAAATTATTTTGAAAAAAAAATTAGATTTTGATATGATAAAACACAAATTATATTTTTATATAATGAGAAATTAAGACAATATTTTTTATAAATTAATTAATTTTAAAAATAAATGATAATATAATAAAATAATAATATTAAATATTTTTTATTAAATTTAAATGATAATATAACTGTTTTGAAGTCAAATATAATTGTTATAAGGGTTCAAAAATAGTTATTGTCAAACCCCCCAACATTTCTCAATAAATATTGATTCTTATTTTAAAATAAAAATTCATATATTTAGAAAATTATTTTGATAAAATAAATATTATTTTTTTAATCAGAATTTTGAAATTATCCTATGGTGATTTTTTTTATAATTTTCTGAGATAGTTGAATTTTTGGGTAAAAATTAAATACAGTATAAATATACAGTGAGTATTATGACATCATAATGACCCACATGTGATGTAATAAATCCCATTAAGGGTATCCAATATAAAATCTATATTTACATTTAAAATAATTTTATTTTAAGTATATTTGATTAATTTTATAAAGCCTTTATGAATCCTCCCAAACCTATAATATATTTTAAGGGTATAAAATCATTTATTTAAGAGCATGACTCACTTCCACATAGCCAAGGATAATATTTTAATTATTTCAGCCCTTAGACTTATAAAATAATTAAAAACATTCCTAATTTGTAGAAACCATAGAAAAAAAATCATGGGAAGGTTTGTGTTTTTGATTATTTTATTGTATAGAGTCTAAAACCTAAGTTTGGGAAATAACAAAGAACTCCCCTCTCTTTTTCCAATATAAACCCACCCAAGTTCTAATTTCTATTCACTAAAAATATTTATAGAATATACTTAATCTTAAATTATCTCTATATATTCCTCCCAATATTCCCCCAAGCTCTCAAGAAGATCCTCCCAAGATTTTGGAATCACCCTCTCAAGGTAAGGGATCTCCTTCTCTTCTTTTTATTCAAGCACCTCTTTTATACTGTACCTCTTAATTTCCATTTTTTCATGTTTGGGTATGTTTTTATACATCCATATTAATTAAATTTTTATTCACATGTTATTATAGACTCTTTTCACTCTCATTAATCCCCCCCATTAACCTTTATGTACACCTGCTATACTGGAAAAATTATCCTACAATTTTCTATACCAAAAGTAAGGGACCACTCTCTCTTCTTTTCAATTCAAGCACATTATTTGTATATAGACATTTTAAACTATTTTTTTATGTTTTAATGACTATATAAATATCCCTATACTATTAAATTTATTTCCTAATAATGATAGATCATTTATCCCCTCCCATTATAGCATTTACCTAAGCCGTTGCTATGCTGAAATTTAGTAAGAGATCCTCTCTTTATCCTATTTATTCAAGCACTTTCTTTATGTAATGATTAAATTATTCCAATTCCTATTGATGGGATATTATTTTACATATCATTATTAATTCTCATGTTATGTATAAATTATTATATACCCCTTTCACTCTCATTAATCCCTCCCATGAACATTTATGTGCCCCGTTATGCTGCTGAAATTTCATTGCGATTTTTCCATACCAAGTTTTTATTCAACCAACATAATTTTCTTATAACCATTAATTCCTAAATATTAATGTTGGATTATGTTCTTACACATCCCTTATACTATATTTTTTTTTACTTCTAAGTGATGAGATACCCCTTTCTCTCTCATTGAACCATCTTATGAATCTTTAAGTACTACCGTTACATTACCAAAATGCCACCACAATTTTCCATGCCAAACATTATTAAAGGGAATACCCATACCATTTTCACCCAAGGGTATTCTAAAAGTTTTAACAATACTTCATTTATTGGGTACTTCCATTTATGAAACCCACATTCCTTAATCATGGGATTAAATTTGATGAAATATGTTCTTATGATATATGATCTACGTGGCACACTTATTTTAATGTCCTGAATTTTCATAAAGGTACAGACCATTACTTTTTGGTTTTAATTACTTTAAACGTCCCTAAATACAATTTCTAATCAAGTCGAGGAGGTCTCGGGTGCGTCTGGGGATCATCTAGAGATGGAACCCTAAAAAAGGAAGAGCAGATTGGGTCGTATGGTTTGTCTGAAACTGTGCGACCCATGGAGCATGACTGTGTGGCCAACTAAAAACATGGGACATAGACTTTTCACATGGTTTTCACATGGTTATTCAAACCATGTGACAAACCGTGAAGGGTTACCCTATGTAACATTGAACAGAGAACGATTATCTCATGATTTGGCCAAACCATGCGACCAAACTGTGTGCAATGTTAAAAATGGGTGAAATTACACTTTTCACCACTTTTAATTATAAAACCTAATTCCTCTTCCCTTTTGATCATTTCTAGTGGTGGGAAGTATTCTTCTCCTCATGTAGCTCAAATTACTCCCTTTATTGGATCCTTGATAACTTCTTCATTTGATGTTTGTTTCTCAATCCATCGATAACGTTGGACTCCTCAAGGTAAGGATAACCCCACTCATACCTCTTATCTTGGTTTATCTTAAAACCTATTATGTTATTTTGGTGAAATGGATTTTTCCCAATTTTAGAGGTGTTTAACAGTTTCATCATTTTCTTCCAATCTAGGTCGAATCAAAGGTTGACACTGGACGAGGAAAGCTCTATGAGGATAAGGGAAATTGTCATTCCTTTTTCCCATAATTTTTTCTGCGTTCATAAATTCTACCATCGTGACACTCATTAGGATATATTGACGAAGCCTCCAAAAATGTGAATTTAATTATTTTGATTTGTTTCACTCATGTTCTATGGTTCCCTTTGATGGTGAATCATCTCTGATGTGGATTTCCTTGGCTTATGCTACCCTTTTGAGTGAGATATACCTTAAATTACCTTATTTCCCTTTTGTTCTAAAGTTGTTTAACACCCCTTGAGGTGTGTTGACACGTAATCAATGCCTTGATATGTAAATTGATTTTTTGGGGGTGATGAGCCATGTTTGGGACCCTATACACCATGATATAAATTATGTGATATAGTTAAATGAATTTGGGATAAGTAATTTTTCCTTGTGCCTTAAGACCTTAATGGAAATTTACCAATTTAATGATTTGGAAATTAATCCTAATATGATCTAATGTCTTGAATAAAACATAAAGTCCCTTCAATTGATCTATTTCTTGAATTGATAAGGGAGTGATCCTAGTGACTAGCCCTTGCCCCATGCCACTTCTGGTTGGTTGGGTTGAATGTATTAGTCAAGTGCTTATGCCTTGGACCATGTGACTTAAATGAGATTGATAAATGAGTTTCCTTAACTAATGAGCCTTATAATGTAAATACTAACTTAAAGAAGATATCCCTTGTTGTACATGTTATATATGTTATGCTTGATTAAGTGCAGTTTCCATAGTTCTAAGGGTGAGCCAAGGGGGTTCTGACTTAAGGACCCCCTGGAATAACTCTCATACCATTTTTAGACTTTGTAAAAGTTATTAAATACATTGGGGTCAAAATCAGATATGCCTAAGATAATATTTCCATATATTATCTATCTTTTCCTTCAAATGAGTGACACCAATTCCCTAGGGTAGACCCCTTGTATGGTATCAATGGCACATTTGGTTATACCATGCCACGATAGAGACTTATGCCCCTATTTGTGATAATAGGTACATACTCAGAGGTCAATTCATAATATTTATACTCCATGTCAGAGTGATACTTGGGACATCATATTTGAGTCACCTTGGACAAACTCTTGGCATTGGACTTTGACCGAGCCCTTTGACCGATACTTGGAAAGTCTTTTTGGATTACCATGGATGGGATCAAGGTAGTCTCGAGATGTTTTATAAATAGATAATTTAAAATGTTTTCAATGGGAATAAATGTTTCAAATGAGAAGTTAGTTGGTTTAGAGAATGTAGGGATGTGTCCTCTAAGCCCAATCACAAGATTGAGGATAGTCCAAACTTTGGAAAATTATACATATCACCTTAACCTTTTAGGTTCTATTGGTTTAGATACACATACTTAGGATAATGCAGGTAGTTGGGAAGGTGTCCAAATAGAACCCAATCCAATGATTTTATTTATTTATTCTGTCTTACATTAGATTGTTATAACACACTACTTATACTTGTGTGGAACAAAATGGAAATGCCTAGACACCATGGGTGCTAGCCTACTAAGATTATATCTCACACACTGATTGGGCGCATTTAGTACTTGATTAGACTTTATGATCTCAGGTACTCACAAATGGAAGTAAATAGATTCCAATGCTTGATTTATATTTCTAGGATGCTGGTAATTTTTTATAGACATGACATACTATTATCATCAGTTGTTTCTTCTTGTTTACTTAGCTTCCACAATTCATTTCACTATCTTGCATGTTTTTGTTTTTGGTTTCTGCTGCTATATGAATGTTTTCATTGCTTATACTTTTTCTTATATATATTTACTACTACACTCTACTTTGATCAATGAGGTAATAGTCTCACCACTGACTTACCCAAGGCCCTCATTGCTAGTTAGTAGCCTCTAGCGTTTGGGGAGATGTACTTAATTTCTTGTGGCTAACCGGGATTGGGGCACTGTTGAGAGACATCCAGGCTCGGGATTCTACAAAGTGGTATAAGAGAATATTTTAATTTTTTTCTTACCATTTGGGTTATATAGGAGACTAAGCCATGATAATTTGGTTAAGATCCTATTCTTGGGAGTAGCTACCCCATGTACAGGGGAAACCCAAATTACCTAGGTTGGGTAAATGTTGTTATTGATTGCACCTATTATGGGTTCATTGGATTTCACCATTGGGTGACTTATTTGGATTATGCTGTTACTAATATTGAATTTAATTAATTTGGTTTTTTATCCAAGGACCAATGATATGAGGGTGCATTGAGATTATGTATCATACTAGACACAATTGGATTGAATTTCCATGCCTTTTTCCATGCCATATCTACTTATCAGCATGCATTTCCTGTATTTCTTGCGATTGTAACATGTCCCTTGTTAGTTATACTCTACTGTGTGATACTGAATTCATTAATAATTGGTTTAATTTGAACAATAATTGCACGTTAGTTGTTTTTATTGGCGAGTGTTAAGTGTGGATCATCCAATCAAAATACCTATGGTCTGTTACACCTTTTTCTTGGTGTAAGGGTCATGATACAGTTGGTTGGTTCACTAATTTCAATTTATAATGTGTATGGGACCTTATGAGTTGGAATTGGAAACATAATTAAATAGATCATGAATATAATAACCAATTTAATAAGGATGTATTAGAATGAATAAAATGAATATGAATCCATGAATAAAATAGTTACTTTGTAAGGAACATGTGAGACCTTAGCCTAATTCGACCTTAGGAGTGGGATGCAGGACATGTATATTTTTTCCTTTTTATGGATCCTTCTTCTTACCCAAACCTGGATCATAGAGTAGGCTAGGGGTTATATGTGCTTATTGGTAGGATTATACCTGTCGTTCTTTATATATTTCCCCATCTATTATAAATCTTGTCTGATATGTTATTTTGGAAACTGTAGAGCTATGACGCCATGAAGTCCTCATGATGTATACTATGAAACTGTCAATGAGAAGAATCTAGAGGTGGTGGTACCTAAGCCACCCATGATACCTCCTATAGTGACACCTGAGACACCTCTTGTAGACCTTCCACTAGGTGCTGGTGCCCAGTTCTGAGATAGTTTTCTCTGCTTCATGCAAACTGTGCAAGGTGCTCCTCGAGCTGCACCTTCCACTACTACAAATTGGGACTTTAACAACACTAGTAAAATGGATTTATCAATGCTATATAATCTATAATAATGTAAGAGATGTTAAAGGGTTATCTTTAACAGTATTTGTAAAAAGCACTGATAAAGGCACCCCCTTTAACAGTGCTAAAAAAAGTACTGATAAAGGAACCATTGATAAAGGGGATATTTTTTTATTCATGAAACTCCCCCTTTATCAGAGCTTCCCACCCCACCCCCTTTATCAATGCTTCCCCACCCCTTTATCAGTTCTTTAGATAATCCCACTACCCCATGCACACCCTTGCCTCCAGTGAGTTTTGAACCTGAGACCTCCAGCTTACATACCAATGCTTTTTACACTTCCCTATATTGTTTTTTTTCAAATTTATGATATATCTATATATTTATATATATTTTTTTACATTTTATTATCCACATATTTATATATATGTTTATATATATGTTTATATATATATATATATTTAAATACATATATAATATATGTTTGTGTGTGTGTGTGTATGTGTGTATTTATAAACACATACAAACATACATAAATCATTTTTATTTATATAAGGTTTATATATTGATAAATATATTTTATATGTAAATACGTTAAATTATTTATTTATAAAATTAAAATTTTATATGTGAATATATAATATATATATATATATATATTGTTATATATTTGATTATAAATAACATTACATTGTGAAAAACAATAAAATTTCAAAAGCATAATATCAATATGAATGCAATACTTGGGAATAAATTTATTCCTCACTGAAAACAACCAAAATACCCCCTTAAAAGAGGTTGAAAGTCCATAAAATGTTAAACAATTAGGGTACCCTGACTAAAAACTTCATTTTAGAGGTCTTTTGGGCTCAAAAAATGTGACATAGGTTTACCTATGTTATCAAGGGTGTAGAGCTCGTCGTAGGCATCGATTTAATATGCGGTAGAGCCCAAACAAACATCAAGATCAAAAGTTATGAACATTTGAATTTTGAATTAAGTTTTCAACTTATTTTAGATCTTTTATTATTTTTTTTGATTTTTTTATCTTCAAATTGTTATTAAATGACTATTACTCAATAATAAGTAGAAAATTATTAATTAAAAATATTTTTTAATTATTTTATAAGCCATTTTCACTAAATATCTATATATTATGTGTAAATTCCTATTTATCCTTATATAAAGAATATTAAAAAACATATATTATATTTATATCAATATCAATATATTTTTATATTAATATATTATTTTTAATTATTATTTTTGAAATATAACCTTTATCAGTACTAGTAAAAAAGCCTTGATAAATACACCCTTTATCAATGAATTTTTACTACCATTAATAAAGTCCTCCCCTTTATCGGTACTTTTATTCAAGCGTTTATAAATGATAATTTTTATCGATGATTTTTAACTAGCACTAATAGGGGGGGTATTTAACAACCCTTTTTTAAAAGTGCTAATAAAGGCCTCCCTTCAACAGTGCCTTTTTAGCACTATTAAAGACCTCCTTTAACAACACTAAAAAAACACTATTAAAGACCCATTTTAACAATGTTTTTTATAGCACTGAAAGAGGAGTTTTTAATAGTGTTTTTAGTTAGTACTATTAAAACCCCAGTGCTGGATAAAACTAAATTTGTATTAGTTTTCTATGACAGAGTTGACCAGGGAATTCCAACAGCAGCATCCTCCAACCTTCTTGGGGGATGGCGGACCTCAGGTTGCTGAATCATGGTTGTAGGCTATGGTGTCAATATTTGATCACCTTGAGACACCTCCAGAGCATAGGGTTAAGATTGCAACCCATATGATGCGTGAATCCCTCAAACATTGGTGGGAGATTCCAACTCAGGCTGGTCAACACTTGGGGATGGTCTAGGTGGATTTCCAGGTAGCCTTATTTGACTACTTCTTTCTTTAGACCCTGAGAACAAATTGAGTTTTGTAATTCATGCATCTCGAGCAGGGTGAAATGTCAGTGATGGAATAATCAACTTTCTTCACCGAATTACAATGTTTTTTGCCAACCTGGACTAGTGAAGAGCTGAATATTATGATCCGCCATGAGGATTGGATTTCTTGTGCCATCCACTCATAGGTGAACATATTTTTCTTGACCACAATTTTTGAAATAGTCAACTAAGACCTTATCACTAAGCAGAACCTAAGAGAATCAGGAGACATCAAGGAGGGCAGTTCAGCTTCCAGGTAGGCTAGCAGTGGCTTATCTAGGGGAAAGAAGTGATGCTTAAAGGGTACACATGGGGGGAAGTACCAACCAGGTGGCATGATCTGATCCTATAGTGTGTCACCAGTGTGTCATGCTAGACCATAAAAATATCCAGTGTATGAGGAACCCGATTGAGTATCAGGCTTGTGGCAGGATGGGTCGCCTCTAACATTTTTGACTGTGTTTTCCTTCAATTCAAAGTGAGAGAGGTTATATACCACCACCGCCTTCAGGTTCAGGGTTAGTGACACCTCATTAGGTAGGAAAATCATCTTCTACAGGCCGTTCGGGCTGAGTATGTGGTCGAGGTTGAGGTAGTTTGGCTTGAGATCTCCATCTTCAGTAGAGTGGACCTGCTCAGGATACTCTAGTAGTATCTTAGGGACATTGTTCAGGAAATATATATGCTATTAAGCCTATTAAAAAGGATTAGTTTACAGGTCTATCTATATTTATAGGTACTATTATGGTTTACTCTAGTTTAGTATCTACCTTATTTAACACAGGTTCATCACACTCCTTTCTATCTGTTGCAACTATGGGAAGTCTTGGTTTAGTGATCGAGTACTCTAGTGGTGTTATGACCCTTGACATGCCGTTGGGTGTTTGAGTAGAGGATATATTCCAGTGAAAATAGTCCCCCTTGAGATAGGTGGGTATCATTTTCTATAGAGCTTCTAATTCCTTGAGATGATAGGCTTTGATGACATTCTCAGTATGGACTGGATCATACCTTATCAAGCTCAGGTGGATTTCTATCACCTATAGGTTTATTTCAAATCACCCAAGGGAAATAAGTATATTCATAAGGGCAAATGGGATATCCGGGAGGATTGAGATGGGCCCAAGCGAACTGGGTAAGTAGGTTGACAACCCAGTTATCGAGTCTCTTTATGATAAATCAAGGGATGCCTTTGGCATAATTTTCTCTTATCGTGGAACATTTTAGGGACGTCTTCTCCAACAATTTCTTCAGATTACCTCCTAAGAGAGAATTTGAGTTCACCATTGAGATAGTTCCAAGTGTGACACCAGTTTATATTCCTCTCTATAGGATGACACCTACAAAGATCTAGGAACTCAAGAAACATCTTGAAGACTTAGAGGCTAAGGATTTCATATGACCCAACACATCACCGTGGGAGTCCACCAGTCTTATTCTCTAATAAGGCAGATGAAACCCTTATATTGTGTGTATATTACCACCGACTGAACTAGGTTACAATGAAAAATAGGTATCCACTACCTTGTATATATAACCTCTTCAACCAGCTCTGATGAAAAACTATTTTCTCTAAGATTTATTTGAGTTCGGGCTATCATCAGGTTCATGTGAGGCCATAATACATACCATGTACAATGTTACAGAGAAGGTATGGTCTGTATGATTACTTGGTTATGTTGTTTGGTTTGACGAATGTGCTGATAATCTTCTTGGATTTGAGGAATTGGGTTTTCCACCCTTATCTTGATTCCTTCATGGTAGCCTTTGTAGATGACCTCTTGGTGTACTTGTACTCCAAACATGACCATGCCAATCACCTTGAGATCACGTTGAGTACACTGAGAGTGTCAGATATATGTGAAGCTCAGTAAATACAACTTTTGGATCAGTAAGGTTTACTTATTGGTCCATATCATATCTGAGGCAGGTGTATCAGTTGAACTAGAGAAGGCGAGTGCCATGTTTTTTTGGGAGCATACCAAGAACATGTTTTACATGCACAAATTCTTAGGGATTTCTAGCTATTACAAGTGATTCATTTAGAACTTATCATGTCTGGAAGCGCCTCTTATGGGATTGACCAAGAATGATGTGAAATTTAACTGGTCTGTAGCTTGTGAGAAAATATTTCAAGAGTTAAAATGGAAGACTCACTTCAGATCCAATTTTGATTATGCCTAATCCGAGAAGAATCTATTAAATCAATTGTGATGCTTTAGGAATCAGTATGGGTAAAGTTCTGATGATGGGTGATTGATTCATGCCATATGAATCCCACCACCTAAGGCCTCATAAATAGAACTATCCCATGCACAAACTTGAGGTTTCAGCCATGGTTCATGATCTTTTCTGTTGGAGACACTATCTGTTGGGTGATCAGTTCTTTGTTTACATGAATTATAAAAGTCTTAAATACATCTCCACTTAGCGGGAATTGAATATGAGTCAATGAAGGTGGGTGGAATAGCTAAAATCATTCGATTTTGATCTTTATTATACACTTGGTAAGGGTAATTTTTTAGCTGATGCCTTAAGCCGAAAGACTCAGTCTCAGGCCGGCAAGGAGGCCAATAGCGAGTGATAGGTAATGGATCTTTTTTTTGCGATGCACCTAGAGGTTCAAGAACAACACAATAAAACAGATTTAACAACTTTATCAATGAAATATTCTCTTCTTTAATGGGTTCATATGAGGTAGTTATTAGATTCCATGTTCCTTGTTTCAAGGGATAACATCGTAGGAGAGAATCCACCTTCTAGTTGAGTTATTAATGGTAGTGAAACTATACTATTCCATAAATGACTATGGTTAACTTTTGATATACAAGAAGATTTGATGAGGGAATCACATGACTATATTTGGGAAGTTTATCCTGGTATTACCAAGATGCAAAAAGACATGTATTGTTAGTATTGGTGGCCAGGTATGAAGAAGTAGATAACAAGATTTATTACTCGGTGCTTCACCTGTTAGTAGGTGAAGGCAGAGCACCAGTGTCTTGATAGACTTATATAGCCTCTATCAATTACTGAGTTAAAATGGAATGACATATCCATGGATTTCATAAAAGTATTTTTGAGATCCCCTTGAGGAAGTGATGTGGAAAGGGTGATCGTTGATAGGTTTTCCAAAGTCACGCACTTCCTACCGATCTGGGAGTCCTTCTCTGTTGATGAGATTGGGAGTCTATACATCTAGGAGATGGTGTTACTTTATGGAATTACTTGTTCTATTATTTAAAATCATGATTCTCATTTTACTTCATAGTTCTGGTAAGGGTTGTAGAAGGCACTGAGTATATAGGTGCTTTTAAGTACTACATTTCACCCTCATACCAACAAGCAGTCTGAGTAGACTATAAAGGTGTTAGAGGATATGCTACCGACCTATATCCTTGACTTTGGAGGTTCTTGGGAAAATAATATTTTTCTGGTTGAGTTTTATTACAATAAAAACTTTCAAGAAATGATTCACATGGATTCTTATGAGTCCCTTTATGGTAGACCGTTTCGTTCACATATGTGCTCATTAGAGGTAGGTGAGGCAACTCTACTAGGTCCTCATCTCACTTAGGAGGCTTCATAGAAAGTCCATCTAATTTAGAAGTGTTTGACTATAGATCAATATAGTCATAAGTCTTATACCAATCATTTCCATAGACCTACTGAGTTTGAGGTGGGGCATAAAATCTTTCTATGTGTATCGCATAGGTTGAGTCATAGAAGAATCAAGAGATAGGGAAAGTTATTTATGAGATATGTCAGGCCTTTTGAGATAGTGGAGCAAGTTGATCCAGTAGCCTATCGGTTGATGTTACCTCATATGTACCATGTCGTGCATGACATCTTCCACATATCTCAGCTTCAACAGTATCATGCTAACCCAACTCATTCATTTGACCCTGATTACATCGAGCTGGAAGAGAATGTGTCCTTTGAGGAGTGTCTGATACATATTATTGATCATAGAATGAGGTCACTTCAAGATAGGTCAGTCCCTTTGGTATGGGTGTTATGGCAGCATAGACACGTATAGGATGATACTTGGAAGCAAGAGGCTGATGTACATGAGTAATGGCTGAAACTCTACTCAGATGATGTTCTACTACACTTGTAACATCCTGAATTTTCATGAAGGTGTGAACTATTACTTTTTGATTTTAATTCCTTTAAATGGGCCTAAGTATGATTCCTAATCAATCCAAGGAGGCTTCAGGTGCATTCATGGATCATTCAAAGCCATAACCCTGAAAAAGGAAGAGTAGAATTGGCCACACCGTTTTTCTGAAATCTTGAGAACCATGGCGCATGGCCATGTGTCTAGTTGAAGAAATGGGATCAAGCCTTTTCACATGGTTTGTGTATGGTTAGTCAAACCATGCAACAAACCATATAGGGTAACCCTATGTAGTAGTGAACTGATCATAGTTGGTGAACAGTTTGGCCAAACCGTGCTGCTAAACCATGAACAATATTAAAAATGGGTGAGATTATAATTTCCCCCTTTTAATTATAAAACCTAATTACTATTCCCTTTTTCTCACTTTCATCATTGGGCAATTTTCTTCTCCTTCTATAGCTCAAATTACTCCTTTTCCTGGATCCTTGATAACTGCTTCTTCTGGAATCCATTTCTCAATCCTTCAAAAGCGTTGAAATCCTCAAGATAAGGCTAACCCCACTCATACCTCCTATATAGGTTTATCTTCAAACCTATTTCACTATTTTGGTACAATACCTTTTTCCTTATTTTCAGATCATTTGACAGTTTCATCATTTTATTCCAATATGGTTTGAATCAAAGCTTGAAAATGAACTAGGAAAGCTCTATGAGGATAAGGTAGGTGGTCATGCACCTTTCCCATCGTTTCGTTGCATTTCATAAATTGTGTCATCGTTCTATTAACTAGGATATAATGGAGAAGCCTGAAAAATGTAAATTTAATTATTTAAAGTTGTTTTTATCATGTTCTATGGTCCCCTTTGACAGAGAATCACCTCCAAGGTGGACTACCTTGGATTATGCTACCCCTCTGGGTGAGATATACCTTAAAGGCCCTTATTACCCTTTTTTTCTAAAGTGGTTTAACACCCTTGAGGTGTGTTGACATGTAATCAATGACTTAAGATGTAAATTGAATTGTTTTTGGGTGACGAGCCATGTCTTGGACCCCTATACACCATGATATAAATGAAGTGATCTAGTTAAATGACTTTGGGATAAGTGGATTTTCCTTGTGCCTTGAGAACTTAATGAAAATTTCCCAATGTCATATTTTGGAAATTAAGCCTAATATGATCTAATGTCTTGAATAAAATTTAAAGGACCTTTTATTGAGCTATTCCTTGAATTGATAAGGGTAGTGAGACTAGTGAATAACCTATTCCACATGCCACTTATGGTTGGTTGGGTTGAATGTATTGGTCAAGTGCTTTTTCCTTGGGCCTTGTGACTTAAATGAGATTGATAAATGGTTTGCCTCAACCAATGAGCCTCATAATGTAAATTATAAATTAAAGGATATATCCCTTGTTGTACATGTTATATATGTGATTCTTGGTTAAGTGAGGTTTCCATAGTGTCGAGGGTGAGTCAAGGGGGTTTTGAATTAAGGACCCCCTGGAAAAACACTCATTCCATTGTTAGACTTCGTAAAAGTTGTTAAATATGTTGGGGGTGACATCAGCTATGCCTGAGATGGAATTATTGTACATTATCTATATTTACATCTAGATGAGTGACAATAATTACCTAAGGGAGACCCCTTGGATGGTCTCAATGGAATGTTTGGTTGTACCATGCCATGAGAGAGACTTAGGCCCCTATGTTCGATACTAGGTACAAACTCAGAGGTCAATTCATACTATTTCTACTCCATGCCAGATTGACACTTGAGACTTCATATTTGGGTAACCTTGGATGGACTCTTAGCATTGGAATTTGACCAATCCCTTTGAGCGATACTTGGCAAGTCTTTTCAGATTTCCATGGATGGGCTCAAGTTAGTCTCTACATGTTTTATAAATAGATGCTTAAAAATGTTTTCAAAGGGAATAAATGTTTCAAATGAGAAATGATTAGTTGGTTTAAAGAATGTAGGGAAGTTTCCTCCAAGTCCAATAATGAGGTTGGGGAAAATCCAGACTTTAGAACATTATACATATCATCTTACCCTTGTTGGTTCTCTTGGTTCAGACACACCAGATTAGGCTGAAGTAGGCAGTTGGGTGGGTGTCCAGATGGAACCCAATCTAATGATTTTATTTATTTATTCTATCTTGCATTAAATTTTTATAACACACGACTTATATTTATGTGGAATGAAATGGAAATTCCTAGACACTGTGGGTGTTGAACAACTGATGTTGTATCTCACACCCTGATCATGCTCCTTTAGTGCCTGAGTAGACTTTATGATTTTAGGTACTGACAGAGGGATGTAGACAACTTACAATGTTTGATTTATATTTCTAGGATAGAGTTGGGAGTAGAGGACTGAGCCTATGCTCGAGATGCTGACTATCATAGTTTTTGGTTTCTTTTATTTTTTTAGCATGTTGTATATGCTTGTATCCCCTACCCCTACTTATTCATTTTATATATACTTGACATAATATTATCATCATTTTTTTCTACTTGTTTATTAAGCTTCCAAACATCATTTAACTATCTTGAATGTTTTTGTTTCTGGTTTCTACTACTATCTAGATGTTGTCATTACTTCTACAGTTTATTATATATATTTACTACTGTGATATACTCTGATCAATGAGGGAATAGTCTCCCCAAAAACTTACCTAAGGCCCTCACTATTAGTCATCATCCCCTGGTGTTTAGGTAGATGCGCTTAAGGTCTTTTGGACAACTAGGATTGGGTCACTATTGAGTGGAATCTAGGTCTGGGATGATACACTTATGCATTTTCATGATATGAAAGTGATGGATGCGCTTGAAATTATATAGTGCTATAATTCATTGGGTAATGTTTTAGTCTCATGAGACATCATGAAAGGGATTAGGGAGTGAGCCTATTCCATCATGATACTTTTTCCACCATTGTATGATGTCTTTCCAGTTAGCCTTAACCTATGTTTATGAATCATTATTTAAAGTTGTCTCCAAATTCCTATGTTACCTTTATGTTATCATACTATATCATGACTTATTATTCATGTTTATGATTCTCACTCCTTTTATATTCCATTTAAATGTCTATTATCTAATATGTAATACTTTCTCCATGTTATGATTCCTTTATAATCCATTACTGGGATTTATAGATCACCCTTTCTTATGTATATCCCTAGGTTATCCCATGCAGTTTTAGAGGACTGATGGCTTATAAGAGAATTCTAAGGATGTTTTCAATAATTTTTATGTATACTATGTTCAAGATGTCATGCTATGTACCTAATTCCCAAATACACAAGACTTATTGATCTTTTAGGTTATATTATGTGAAATATTATGTAATGAATCATGAAATAATTTTTAATAAAGACACAACTTTTCATAATGATGCCCTTCCCCTTACCTGGATCCTTCAATACAACAAATAAAACCACCCAAATGAAAAATTAGCGTGTGAAAAAAAATCCCAATAGGATACCACCATAGATTCTATACAAGGACTAATAATGATAATGCAACAGTTCTATATTTTAGAACAAAAATAATTTTACAAAGAATTTTTATAAATCCAAACCCATTTATAAATCATTTCCTTCAGTTTTCATAAAAGACTTTTAGATTTAAGAATCCAAAAATATGATAAGTATAAGTGATAAAATAGGAATTCATATCCATACACCATAAGGTAATAAATTAAACACATATCCATGAAATAATATATCATGCAAATCTATGTGATACACCCTCATGTGAAAACATGTGAGCAAAAATCCATGAGAAAATCCATCACATGATAAACAAACCATAAATGAAAAATCACACTGTATTAGGTCCTATCCTGTTATAATACATACTATACATAAAATAATACTAAACCAAGCATATGTTGGTACTAACCGATACCAATTCCCTCAACAGTCTTTCGATATTCCAAAACCCCTAGTGGCATCACACACACTATGAGTAACATGTCTATTCCTGATGAACCCAAGGTTCCCAATGTTCCAAGATTTAAAATTAATTTCAATGCCATTCTCACAATTTATAAAACATTTTTAAAGATAATTCAATCCACTTAAATGTTTGAAAACCCATTTCCAAACCAAAACCACCATCCAAGATTTTAATCAAACACTTGGTGTGAAAAAAACTCATTTTTAAAGAAAAACCCCTTTAAAAACATGTATCTTTACAAGAAATACTATTAAAAAAAATCAATTCAATTAAAATAATAACCTAAAGGAATTATAAAATAATGATAAGAAATTCATAAAATTAACCCATTGTATAGAAACACCTACCTCGAAAATAGAGTTAGAACTATTTTCCTTTAATAATAGAGATTGGGGAAGAGTAGGTCAGGTCCTCATGATACGAGATCCCCAATAAACACATCAATACTCTACCAAACCCCTTATATCTGGCATAGAAATCCCATTTGAGTTCCAACATGATAAGAGGATAATAGATCTAGTAAGGATAGACAAAGAAGAAGGTAAACCATATTAAGAACATAAAATACCTTGAGTTGATCTGTCACGAATAAAGTAAATTCACCTATAATCCCAATAGAGAAGCTTCTAGACCATTGGGGAAGGATTAGGTCAATCCAATATGAGACTAGGGAGTCATTAGAGGTTAATATGGGATCTCATGGGTTTTTAAAACAAATTTTCAGGGTATTAAAAATTGCGTGCATAGTTTTTTGGGGAGTCCTCATAGTTAGGAGTAACCATGCATCTTAACCATGTTCATTATATAGAGCCTCTATTTGGGGTGAAAATTTTGGAGGGTTGGCCGCATAGTTTAGAAAAACTATGCAACCCCTTCCAGTAGACTATGATTGGCTGCATAGTTTCCCAGTCCAAACCGCAATATTTTCCCTAATAGTGCGCCAACCGTGCACATCCCCAAGGGCTTATAATTTTTTTCAAAAACTCATGAAATGACCCCAAAGTAAGACCCAACCAAATAATGATAAAAAAGGGTCAATAAATACATTTAAGAAAGTAATAAAACATTACAATCTCCCCACTATAAAGGATTTCTATCCCCAAAAAGTGGTTAAGATTCTGGACTCTTAAAAAGAAAAGGCCACTACTGCCTCATTAACGATTCCCACTCCCATGTCTCGTGGACATCCCATCCACACTACCATAATACCTATACCAAAGGAATAATTTTACTTCAAAATAACTTATCTTGGAAATCCATAGTCTAAATTAGTTTCTCAACAATAATGGTATTGGGATCAAGATCAACATCCTCCCATTCAATCACATGGGAACTATCTAGGTGATACCTCCTCAGTTCGGAAACATGAAAAATGTCATGAATCAAATTCAAGAAAGAAGAAAATTCCAATTGATACTTCACATTTCCAAGTCACTCCATGATCTCAAAGGATCCAACAAACCTCGGTTCCAACTTACCCTACTTTCCCAACTGATGATGTCCCAAGCGAGGTGAAACTCTGAGAAAAACCTGATCTCCAACCTCAAACTCCAGTAGCCAATGATGGAGGTCCACATAATATTTTAGATGGTTTCATTCTATGAATAATCTCTTTCAGGAAAACTGCACCTGCTTTTTCATCTCCTGAATGAGACTCGACCCAAACAAAAAATTATCTCCCATCTCTTCCTAGAACAAGGTAGATCCACGAAGCCACCCATATAATGCTTCAAAGGGAGCCATCTTTATCGAATCCTATTAAATATTGTTATGGGAAAATTCAACCATAGGAAAATTCTTATCTCAAGATCCCCAAAAATCAAGAACATAATCCCAAAGTATATCCTCAAGAACCTGGATAGCTCTCACTATCTATCCATCCATCTACTGATGATAACCCACAGTCACTTTCAATTGGGAACCCATCACCTCATACAAACATTTCCAGAACCTAGATTTTAATCTTGGGTCTCCATAAAAAATAATCACATAGGGAACCCCATGAATTCTCACAATATCTCAGATGTACAAGTCTTTGAGTTGTCCTACTTCTTCATCTCCCTGATTGGTAAGAAATGAGACGATTACATAAGTCAACCAATGATCACCTAAATCACATCCTTCCCACATGGAGTCCGAGAAGTCCATGAAAATATCATCCCACTTCCATATCAGAATGGGAAATTTTTTCAATAAACCAGTAGGTCTCTGGTGTGCCACCTGAATTTTATGAAAAATGAGGCACCATGATAAAAAATCTACCATCAAACACCTCATCCTCGGCCACCAATATCGAAATCTCATGTTATGATACATATTGGTAGACACATGGTGTTTAGACCAACAATACCAGTGTCCACTACCCTCAACTCCTTCCTCATAGAAAATGGGACAGCCAACCTGCTACGAAAGCACAAAGATCCGTTAGGTGACCGAGACCACTCACCTGAGGTATCTCCATCATAAAGGATTTTACCAAACCATTGGAAATCAGTGTCTATAACTTGTTAAAGATCCCACTTTGTGTATGAGTTGTATTTATTGTCAATTATTTTCATTGGTTTTCAATACTGGTTAATTAAATAGTAATATTTCATTGATGTAAATATTATAATAAAGTTCCAAAGTTAATGGAGCTTAGATGAAGTCCTCAAGTCTTGATATTTTAATAAAAATATTTTGAAGATTTTTATTTACAACTCTGATGATTGTTGAACTAGTTATATGTTCAAATAACTTGTGTAAATTGTGAAACATTGTTTATAATAATGAAGAAGACACGATGAAGGATGATTTGGATGATGAAGAGTTCTTTGGAATGTATATTCCAAAAAGAGAAGAAGAATAGGAATTAAAGATGATCATGAAAAAGATTATTTTCAGGAAGATAATTTGAAGAAGAGGTAGCCATGACTTTGAAGTTGGATTCCATTATATACATGTTTTTTACTAAGTACTTTTATGGGGATTATATAAAAAATATTGTTCAACCCACAAGGCATCCTTAACCAAACTCAACCAAGGAATTTGTGGGACCCAAAGGTCAACCACACCTAAGGGAGGAAAGCCCAGGCTATGCAACACGTAGTAGATATAGGATAAGGGTTGTTCATAGGGGCCACATGATACATGTGGCCCCATGTATAAGGCTTTCATAGCACATGCCCAAAGGCGTGCATGGGTTGGTCCAGAAGCTTGCAGGGCCAAAGCCCGGTGGAGTGTGTGAAGGGTTTATGAGTGCTAATACCCTATCACCATCTCCGGACATTGAAGAATTAATTATAATAAATTTTAGTGGAAAAAAACATCACAAATAGATTTGGGACATCTGGTATATTCTACTATTTATACACGATTAAAATGGCAGTTATAATCTTGTCCACCCGATCGGTTATATCCAAGCCATCTGATTACTCCTGCACACCATCTTCTACCTTGAGACTTCAAGTGTAAAACATTTTATGCACTAGAAGTGAAATTATTAATAGCTCTTGTCCACACCTTCAATGACCAAATTAATATTATGTAATCGTGACATTTGATCGTCTTAGAAAACCGAACACGATCAAAAGTATCATGAAAGTTATTTTACATGATTAAATATAAAGTTTCTCTATTTGAGGGTGTTCTAATTTCAAGTGAAGATGAAAATGTATAGATTAATTAATCCAAGATGAATGTATCATTTTTGAAAAGGATAATCCAAGATCATGAAGTAAATAATCCCTGATATTCTACGTATAATATTTGAGATACCCATATTTGAAAAATTCAAACACTGATATCTTCGACTTGTTGAGTTGGTCTTCATTCCACATTTTTCTTGAAGTTTTGATGTGGATTTTATCACATAATAGAGGTGGTTCAAGGGTTTGATCCACACCTATAAAAGGAGAATCATTAAGTTCAAGTGAGGTGAGACCGCTCGCGTATTCATCCGAGAGATCCTACTTTCAGAAAAACAAAGAATCTCTAGATTAAACTTATGTAAATAGGAAGAATATTTCCACGAGCTTCTTTGGAATCATAAAGTGGGGTGTTCTATGCATATGTTTCACAAAGAAAGAAGTATCATGCACATCATGTGCAAAGAAGATCCAAAGACACAAGACTGGTGTTTATACACCCTCATTGTGCTTCGTGAAGATGACTAGTTCTACGAGCCCGTGATGAGTATCATACTCTCACTAAGTTACAAAAAGAAGAAACAATATGGATTTTTTTTATACACATGAATCCAGTATTATATGTGTTCCATATAAAGGCCTCCAGTCTTGTGAAAATGAAAAAACATGCATGATAAACACTTGTGCGAGGGCGACTGAATCCTGAATCAGTATTCTTACCAACACTAAACTCATGTGAAGAATAGATAGTGTACACCACTTTGCGAAGAATATAGGATCTCATGACGTACATGCATGAATATTCTTGACATTTAAATACACATATTGGTTTGAATGGAAAATAGAATAAGTGAACAATGTGCATGTGTTCATGCATACATCAATGCATGATAATTTTAGAAAGGGTGAAAATAGAGTAAAAAAACATCAAATTATAAGAAAAAATATATGTGTTAAGGTTTATTCATAGAAAATATATCATGATTTATGCATGAAGTGATTTTAAATAAATCAATTTTTGAATTCAAGAAGAGAACAATTTGAATGTGTGTATGATCATTCTTGCAAGTGCAGTGAAATACACTTGCATAAATATTTGATTCACCAAGAAGTATATATATAACTGATACAATTATCATTGTTGATATTTTGTATTGAAGATATTGAGAATCTGACACTGTAATTCCTTTTCATATCATTATGTTTCAAATAAGAGAAGGAGTGTTCCCAACTGTAAATTGATTATTATTCTGGGAAGAATAATTCCGATGTTTCTATGTTGAGCTAAACTTAATTATTTAAATATTCACAAAGGAGGTTTATGATTATATTCAAGAAGAATAAGATTCAGTGTAAATATTTTTATAATAAATAAGAAAGATATCAAGACACTACTACACTATTTCATATTATTGTGTCAAATATCAGAGACATAAGAAGAACTTACCAAATAAGTTAATATCAATTGATTATAATTTGGGCCAGGAAGAATTTTATGTTAATCAATCCACGACACATTCATATTATTGTTACTAATAGAAGAAGAATAAAGTACAACATTTAGTTTGTTTATTTGAAGAATAAGAGGGTTTCTTGCATGCTGTTGTGAAAGTAACCAAGTGAAGAAGAAGATTTTTTTTGAAGATCAAAGAAACACTCTGATATCCAATAGAATTCTCATCTAGTGGAATACTTTCTTAGTGTTACATAGAACCTTAATAATAATGTGAGATAATCTTCAGTGGTAGTATAAAGATATATCCAATAGCTATGAAACATGTACTGTCAATTGACTATAGTGCATTATAAGTGAAAGGGTATTTCCTACTTTTTGTAACCAAATTCAAAGGTTTAATTTCTAGTGGTCATGTGGTTGGATAATTTCTATACCATTATAAGTACTAGATACTCTGATTGAGTCATGAAACTTGTAAAAATATCATGTTCTACCTTTTAATGCTTTCATATACTTTCATGAGACATGGGAAAGTGAATAAGATAATCGATATCCTAATAGGTCAAAGAGGTAAAGGGATAATTAGTTAGAAAAGGTTAAAAAGTCCCCAATACTAATTCACACCCCCTATAAGTGTTAGGAATATCCCAAAATGATCCTTTCAAGTGGTATCATAGGGAAGGTTCACCTCTATTAGATTATCTACAGTGAATCTTTTCTCTTTTGAAGATTCGAGTTTCTTTCCTATATTAAAAATGAAGTGCAGTTTTGGTGAATATTCAATTATTTTTTATAAGAGGAATATTTCTACCAAGACCATGATTAATAGGATAAATAAATAGAAAATAAATCTAAATAATAGATCCCTCTTACTTAATGAATAGGAAGTATTAGTATCTCTATGCCTTGGAAAAAATGAATATATATCAGGCTTAGAAAGTAAAGAGTTGGTGGCTCAAGTTTTCACCAAGGTGAAGGACAGATTTCCTTCCTCAAGTATATCAATATATTCAAGTGATCAAGAGGTACATGTTAGTAACTTTGAAAATTATCCTCAAGATAAAGATTCTAGCATAAGTGTTGATGATTATCAATATACAAATTCTCAAGAATTATTAGTTGATAGATTAATAAATATTCTGAATTGTATTTCTCAAGAAAAAATATCCCTTATTTTTGGAGTATTTTAATCCATAAAATAAGATATCACCTAGCTATAAGGAGAAGCTGATACAATAGAGAATTCTTTACAAGGATAGACATTAGAATGTTTTAAGCTCTTCAGATAGGTTGGAGCCTCTAAAAAATGAAAGATGCAACATGAAGTAAGTGCCTCAAAATGGATCAATGAAGTTGTTGATAAAGAGGCTCTGGAAGAAAAGATTCATGTACTTGAATATAAAATTAAAAACAAAATTGATGTTTGGGATTTACAATTGGAAGAAAAATTCAAGAAGAAAGAACAACTTGAATCTTTGTTACAAAACAAAGTTAAACTGCATGAAGAGGAAGCTGAAAGAATAAATAAGTATTATAAATAGAATATGATTATGATTAAAGGTCATAAAATCATTATCAATATGAAATTTCTAGAATTGGAAGTTCAGTTGACCAATCTTGAGAAGGCACATACTGAAGCTTCACAAAACAAGGGAATAGTTTCAGCTGCTAGTTAGTGTCCACTAGAGGATTCTAATGTTAAAATACCTCTAACATGTAATAATAAGATCATGAATTCATTCAATGATCTATCACAAGTAGCTGAGAAGAAAGAGGTACCATCCATACCATCCTATAAAAATATTTCTTAATCTGTTTTCATGAATAATGTAGGTTAGAAAGAAAATTCATAACAAGTATGGATGAATAAAAGTGATAAGAAACCTACCACTATGTCTATGGTGGATATAAAAAGGAATATAGAAGAATATTCCCCACAAAGAGAATAAAATCCATGAAGAACACCCAATAAATTACACATAATATATCAAGAAATCAAGATTTATGGGTTAATGTTGGTGTTTCAAGAGATTCAACCATTGTTTAAAATATTGTTGGTATAATATTTTAAATGATAAAGCACAAATAATTCCCATGTCAAGGGGGAGAAAGTCAGATAAGAAGAAGAAACATCCATAGGTCAAGAAAAATCTGTATAATTAAAATAGATTTATAAATCTTAAAAATATCTATGATATATGTAATGGTAGTGGTCACAAGGTTAGTACATGTTCATATAGACATATATCCAAATGTGATGAGAAAATAAGATCAAAAAATCTGGTTAATAAAGAAAAAGTAACCTTGGGATGAAATTATAAGAATGTTGTAAACAAAAATTCTCCTGAGAATATTTCAATTAAGAAATATGATAAGTTTTTAGATTTCAAATCTAAGAAGTTGAAGAGAAGCACATCCAAAAGAACTGATAAAAATAATGGAACTCATAAGAACCCATGTGGAAGATCCAAACTTGCTGCCATAGTTCCTAATGAAATGTTAGTTATCTAGACATAATATTTGGAAATAATAAGGGAAATGAAATATGTAAAAGATAAGGATAGTGAAAAAGGGAAATAAAATATACCACATGATGAAGTCAAAGGGCATAATAGTTTTATAATAAAAGGCAACTCTGGTGTTAAAGAAGTAATGTGTGAGAGACGTAAGAAATATCATCATATTTCAAAAGGCCGCTTAACCATTCTACCAGAATAAGAAGCAGTCCTTAAGAGAATTAAGAATGCATCATTCATGAAGTTTTTTAAGATGAAAAATTCTCCACACAAACCATAAGATAATGTTATGAGATCCATGATACCCCTACATAAATTATAAAAAAAGTTCAGATGTTCAAGCATAAATATTGGAGGAAATAGAGCAACTTGGTCATGAAAATTATCTCAACATTTCTATTCCAATTGAGAAGAAATAAATGATCCACCTTATTCCCTTAATATTTATATATTTTATTTGTACTTATAATTCAAGTAATTGAAGGTGAATCAAGTTTTTAGGGGGAGAACCTGAGAAGAATTTAGTGCTGTTAATTCTTGATAACAAAGATAAAGAAGTCACCATCCTTGAATTATTCCTCAATTGATATTCAAATACAAATATGATGGAGGATCATCTTTGATGAAGTTGAATACTGTGTTATCATATCCTTTTATACAAGTATAATTAATATATCATCTTTTTTGACCTTATATTTGATATTATGAAGATAAAGTATTGGAGAAGATCATCCTTGGTGAATTTGTGAAGTTGTCAATCTAGATAATAAAAAGTTGAATATCCATTATGGCGTGTTCTCCATATTAGAACATCTTAAAATCCATTCTTGAAGAGATCCACCATTATGAAGATGTTGAGAAGTATTTCCCTTGATGAGGAGACAAATAAAGAAAGATGAAGAAGCTTCCAAACTCATTATTTCAATTGGTATCAAACCTGATTATTCTTTAAATTGCTTGAAGATCATGTCATTGAAAAGTTTATGTTTTTTATTAACCTATCATCTTTGGTTACTCAAGATAAATATCATTTTATAAAGGGGAGTAATTGAATTAATCAATGACATAATATGAAAGAAAGTTCGCTAAGGTCACATATCCTTCTTATTACAATTAAATGTTTCAGATATATTTGATAAAGTAAGTGCAAGAGTTTTAGGTTGATTGTTCTTAGAAATTTTGATATCATATTTAGTATCTTCATCCTGGAATGAAAGTGAAAAACCCTAAAATACAAGTATATGATTTATCATTTCATGAGGTATCAATATCAGTTGCTAATGAAAAACATTGTAGTCTAAATAAAATATTCTTGTTTATACACTGAGTATGAATTAAGTAGGATTAGAGTGAAATAATAGAAGGTACATTTCTTAAGTATGAACTAATTCCATTTTCCCCTGAACTTTTTATTTTTTTCAATAAGGGGGAGATAAATTGAAATGAAAGTTTGATAAGTAAAGGGGAGATAGAAGATAATGATTCACATATTGAAACATTCATTTGGAAAGAACTTTGATGGCATTTCCAACAAATACAAAGGGGGATATTGAAGATCCCACTTTGTGTATGAGTTGTATTTTTTGACAATGATTATCATTGGTTTTCAATGGTGGTCAATGAAATAAGATGATTTTATTTATGTCAATACTATGATAAATTTAAAAAGTTAATAGAGATTGGATGAAGTCCTCAAGTATTTACATTTCAATAAACATTTTTTGGAGTCTTTGATTTATAACTCGGATTTTTTTAAACTGGTTCTAAGTTCAAAGAACTTGTGTCAATTGTGACACATTATTTAAAATAATGAAAAATATGCAAAGTAGTATGATTTGGATGATGAAGAGTAATTTGGAATGTATATTCAATAAATATAAGAAGAAGATAAATTAAATATGATCATGTAAATGATTATTTTCATGAAGACACATTGAAGAAGATGTGGCCATGCCTTTGAAGTTGGATTCCATTCTATACTTGGTTTTTATTAAGTAATTTTATGGGTCTTATATAAAAAATATTGGCCAAGCCACAAGGCAGCCTAACCTCAACCCAAGGGATTTAACCATACCCAAGGGAGGCCACCCCGAGTGAGCAAGTAGGCAGAAGCGGTAGGAGGTGGTCTGTGCATAGTGGCTACCTAATACGTGCAGGCCTATGCATAAGACCCATAGAGCACACACCCAAAGGTGCGCATGGGTTGGTCTAAAAGACCGCAGGGCCGGAGCCCGATGGAGAGTGTGTAGGGTGTATGGGTGTTGATCCCCCATTTCTAGCTCAAGCTACTTCAAAATTAATTATAATATATGTAAGGGTAAAACCACATAGTGGATTGATGTGGGACCAATGGTATGCTCTACTGTTCATCCACCATTAAAATGATGGATATAATTGCATCTATCCGACCGGTTAAATATGATCCATCTGATTGCTCCTGCGTATCATCTTCTACCTCGAGCCTTCATGTGTAGGATATTGCATGCATCGAAAGTTTAGTTCTTTGGATCTCTTGGATGCACCTTTGATGATCTAACTGAGCTTTTGTGATCATAACCTTTGACCATATTGGAAAACCGAACGCGATATAAAGTATCATGTAACTTCATTTACATGATTAAATATAAAGATACTTTATCCAAGGATGTTCCAATGTCGATTGAATATGAAAATATACAGATTAATTAAGGCAGGGTGGATGGTTAGTTTCTTAAAAGGAGAAGTCAAGATCACGAAGAAATTATGCCATGATATTCACGGTATAATATTTGAGACACCCACGTTTTAAGAATTCATACACCGATATCTTCGAATTTTTGAGTTGGTCTTCGCATGAAATTTTTATCAGAGGTTTGATGAAGCTTTTATCACAAAACATAGGCGATGAAAGGGTGTGATCCATGCCTATAAAAGGAGAATCACTAATGACGATCAAGGTTCTACCACTTGTGTATTACTTTGATAACTTCTATTTTCAAAAAAAAAAACAGAGCATATTCGACTTAAACTTTCGCGAAGAAATAGGCACGCTAAACTCTTATGGCTTGCACGAAGGAAGAAATGGGCATGCTAAACTCTTGAATAAGGGAGATTGCATCCCGAACTAGTGTTCATAACAACACTGAACTCACACAAAGAATATACAATGTACACCACTTTGTGAAGAAGACAAGATCCTGTGACCTACATGCATGAAGAGTCTTGACATCTAAAATACACATATTGGTTTTCATGGAAAATAGAATAAGTGAATAGTGTGCACGAGTTCATGCATACGTGAATGCATGATAATTGGAGAAAGGATGAAAGCAGAATAAAAAACACATAAAATGATAAAAAAAATATATGTGTTAAGTTTTATTCATAGTGCATGCATCATGCTTTATTCATGAAGTGATTTCAAATAAATAATGTTTGGAATTAAAGAAGAGAATGGTTTGAATGTGTGCACGATCTTTCTTGTAAGTGCGGTGAAATACAGTTGCACAAATATTTGTTTCAGCAAGAAGTATAAAGAACCAATACAATTATCACTGTTGATATTGTGTATCGAAGAGATTGAGAATCTAACACTGTAACACCCTTGCATATCATTGCGTGTCAAAGAAGAGAAAGAGTGTTCCCAACTATAAATTGATTATTATTTAGGGTAGAATAATTGTGATGATGTTATGCTTAGTTGAAATTAATTGTTTCAATAATCACAAATGTTGTTTGTGATTCTATCCATAAAGAAGAATATTTAGTGAAATTTGTTTTCCACTAAAGAAAATAGAGGTCAATCCACTGCTACACCATTACAAATTTTTGTGTGTCAAATATCAGAGATAGAATAATAATTGACTGACCAAGTTAATACAAGTTGATTATAATTCGGGTTGGGAATAATTATATGTTCATCTTTCCACAACACATTCATATTATAGTGACTGATAGAAGAATAATAAAGTGAATCTTTTAGTTTGCTGTTGTGAATAAGAGTAAGGTTGCTTGCTTGCTGCTGTGAAAGTAACCAAGTGAAGAAAAAGAAGCTTGTGAAAGATCAAAATAGCACTGTGGCATCCAATAGAGGTCTCATATGGTGGAAGACTTTCTTGGTGTTATAAGGAAGCTTAACAACAAGGTGGATACTATAATTATAGGTAGTATAAGGATCCAACCAAGAGATGTAAAACATGAACTATCAATTGACTATTGTACATTGAAAGTAAAAGGTTATTTCCTACACGATTTAACCACAGTCAAAGGATTAATTTCTTGTGGTTTTGTGATTGGATTATTTCCATACCATGCAAAGAACTAGCTACTCTAATTGAGTAGTGAACCTTGTAAAAATATCATGTTCTATCTTTTACTCCTTTCATATACTTTCATGTGACAAGGAAAATAAAATAAGAGAATCGTGATCATAATAGGTCAAAGAGGTAAAGGGATAAGAAGTTTGAAAAGTTTAAAAACCCCCAACACTGATTCACTCCACTATCAGTGTTAGGCATATCCCAAACCAGTCATTTCACTTGCTCGACCTAAACTCGCTCATCAAAATATGAGTCAACTTTCATCGATAAAAAGGACACCTTTCCACCAACCTCTTTCACTCCCAAGATCATCTCAGCAAATAAAATCATCAGATACCACTTCTCAACCAATTTCTTCATGGATTGAGTTATAAATTTTCCACTCAATGCATCAACAACCATATTCCCTTCCCAAGAGTGTATACAATATTAAAATCAAAATTCTGAAGATACTCTACCTAGTGTCTCTGTCACAAGTTCACATCCCTCTGAGTAAAAATGTATTTTAGGATATTATGATCACAATACACTGTAAAACTCTCCCTAAAGAGACAATAATTCCATGTTTTGAGCGCATGCATAACTACTTCTAACTCAATATCATTAGTAGGTTAGTTATTCTCATGAGGGCATAACTGGCAAGAGACATAGGCCACCACCCGTTTCCCCTGCATCATGACACACCCCAAACCCATACCAAAAGAATCGTAGAAAACATCATAACCCAAAACCAGTTCCAGAAGAATCAAAACTAGTTCTAAAGTTAACCTCACCTTTAGTTCCTCAAAGGATATTTGACACTTTCCATTCTATTCAAACTTTACAACCTTATAAGTTAAATCTATCATCTAAGATGCGAGCTTGTAGAAATCCTGAACAAACTATTTATAGTAACCAACAAAACCTAAGAAGATACGAACCCCAAACATAATTATGGGATGATCCTAGGATATAACAACCTAAATAATTTTAGGATCCAATGAGACTACCCTCTCAGATATCACATGCCCAAGAAATTTTACTTTTCAGAACCAAAAATCACATTTGAAAATTTTACCATTTATACGATGTTCCTTCAAGGTTATAAGAATGATATCGAAATGGTCCATATGTTGCTCCTATGACATGGAGTACACCAAAATATCACCCATGAACACAACAACAAAAGATTCTAAGAAATGATAAAATATTTGGTTTATCAAAGCAATAAATACCACAGGAGCGTTAGTGGGACCGAATGACATAACTATAAACTTGAAATTCCCATACCAGTTCCTAAATTCTTTCTTAGGTATATCCACTTCTCCTATTCTCAACTGGTGGTTCCCTTATTGAAGTTCAATCTTTGAAAAGAAAACTTCCCCTCTATGATGGTCAAATAGGTCATCAGTCCTTGAAAAAATTTATCTATTCTTTACATTCACCCAGTTCAACTTTCAATAATCCACATAAATTCCGGGACTCCCTTCTACCTTCTAATTAAAGCGGATAACTGGATCCCATGCTAATAAGCTATGAAAAATAAATACCTTATCCCCTAGGTCCTAAAGCTGGACCTGAGGTTCTATTCGATAAGATGGAATATAAATGGGCATCATACTAGGGATAAGTTCAATGGTAAATTCGACCTCTCTCTATAATGGTAAACTAGAAAAATCATCGAGAATGACCTCAGGTATAACAACCCTTCTCTTTATTACACACATGATTTATTACATAAAATTTCACTTAATACAACTATGAGGATCGAGAGGTCTAATGTATTGGGAAATTAGGAACATTACATAAAAACTTAGAACATAAAACATAACATCTTTATTGAAAACTTCTTTTACATGACGACAACAATCCTTCGTACCCATCATTGCATGGGATAATATGAGGAAATGTATAAGAAAATGGTGAACTATAAAGCCCAGTAAGGGAGTAAAAAAGGAATAACATGAAGAATATAGTACATGTTAGGCAATAGGAATATCAATGGATCCCAAGAGAAACATGAACATAAATGCATGATATAACATGATTATTATAACATGGAAATGTGGCAACAACATTTAACATGATATTAGTATGAGCCCAGGCTCATTGCACATGGAGCATGAGTAAACCCTCATTGAACTTTCATTAGCATGAGTAAACCCTCATTGAACTTGAATTATCATGAGTAAAACCTCATTTCACTTGATGTATCATGATACTAATATTTACCCAATGCATTAGAGCACTATCAGGGTGCACCCTTTATAAACATTTTATTTCGCTACTGGAAATATGATCTATACCAACAGTTTTGGGAAAACCGTTGGTATAGTTCACTAATTTGGACCTATACCAACGGTTTGGACAAAACCGTTGGTATAGGTCACTAGTTTGGAGCTATAACAATGGTTTTGGGCAAATCGTTGGTATAATTCACTAATTTGGACCTATACCAATGGTTTGACCAAAACCGTTGGTATAGGTCCATTATAGAGACCCTATACCAATGGTTTTGGCCAAAACATTGGTATAGGTCTATACCAACGGTTTTGAGAACCGTTGGTATATGTACATGTATTTTTACTGGGATCTTCTTATAGAGGACGTTAAATAAATCAAAATTTAAAATACTTATGATAATACATATATATATTTATGAAATTATGTTCACAAAAGTAAGTTATGTTAGTGGTTAGGTCATTTAATCACAAATGGGAGGTGCTGGGATCAAAACCAACCGGATGATTGTTTTTTGAATTACATATACCAACGGTTTTATGGAACCGTTGGTATAGATTTTCATATTACTTATAACAACGGTTTTCAAAACTGTTGGTATAGGTCTATACCAATGGTTTCCCCAAAACCGTCAGTATAGAACTATCCCCACAGATTACTTGGCAACGGTTCTCCAAACCGTTGGTATAGGCTATACCAACAGTTTGGAGGCCTATGCCAATGGTTCCAAACTATTGGTATAGATCATATTTCCAGTAGTGTTTCATGCATAAGTGTGCCACATGGATCATACAACATGGATTCATTAAACATCATAATTTATTATATGAATAAGAGTTGTGGAATACATAAATGTAAGTCCTAAATCAACAAGTACATGTTCATAAATGTGAATACCCTTGATATAGAAATGGATATGGTATTCACTTTCATGATTATTTTGGCATGGGAAATTTTGGTGTAACTTCAGCAGCATAACGACGTCAAATAGAAATCATAAAATAGATTGATGAGAGAGAAAGGGGTATCTAGTAATTTATACATGAAATAGACAGTAAGGGGGTCATGGAAAATAATATCCCAACATATTTAATGGAATTTATATGCATAATATAAAATAATTTCTTTAATGTAATTGAGAAGAGAGAAATTCCTTACGGAATTTCGGCATGGTAACGAGTGCACATGAGAGGAATTAATGAGAGAGAAAGAGGTATCTCATCATTCAAAAATAAGGAGGGTAGTATGGGGTAGGTTTGAAATCATACCCCAACATTTTTAATTGAAAATAAAAGGGTATAATAACATAATGAAATTTGGACAAAAATGATAAATGAAGAAATCCCTTACGATATTTTGGCATGGTAATAAGTGTACATGGGAGGCATTATTGAGAGAGAAAGGGGTATATCATCATTCAAACATAAGGAGGGAAGTATAGGGGAGGTTCAAAATCATACCCTAATATTTTTAATTGAAAATAAAAGGGAATAACAATATAAGGAAACTTGGACATAAAAAAGGAAGGAAGGAAAGGGAGGACCCCTTGGAAGTGTGATCCCAAAGGCTTGGGAGAGGCTTGAGAGAGACTTATTGGGAGATTGGGGTTCCTTGGGAGGATTATATAGAGAGGAGGGAAAATTTTAGTCAAGATACAAAGGTTTTTAGTGAAGAGTAATGGGAGATTGAGTGGGTTTATATAGGAAAAGAGAGGGAGTTCTTTTTTATTTAGGTTTTGGACACTACATATTAAACTAATCAAAAAAAACAAACCATCCCATGGTTTTTTCTCATGGTTTTTTTGAAAAAGGGGAGTGGAAAAAATTATTTTATAAGTACAATGACCTAACTTATCAAAATATTAGGCTTTCTTATGTGGAGGTGAGTCACACTCTCAAGGAAAAAATCTTAAAAAGTTAAAAGATTTTATAAGCCTTGGAGGGTCCACTAAGGCATCATAAAATTAATAAAAAAAATATAAATTCAAATTATTTTAAGGGTAAAACATATATTGGAAGAATATCACTTTTATATTATTTTATTACATCACTATTGGGTCATTATGATGTCATAAAACACATTATATATTTACACGGTATTAATTTTTTCCCAAAAATTCGACTGCCTTAGAAAATTATGAAAAATTCACTGTTAGATAATTTCGACATCCTGAATCCAAAAATAATATTTATTTTATCTAAATAATTTTCTAAATATGTGAATTTTTTCTTTTAAAATAAACACTGACTTTTATCGAAAATTCATGGGTTTTGACAAAAACAACTTTCAAACCTTAATAAAAATTACAATTGAATTCATAAAAATTATACGATCATTTATATTTAATAAAAAGTAATTTAGTATTAATATTTTATTAATATTTTATTTAATTAAAAAAAACCCATTAATTCATCAAAATACATTTCTTAATTGAATATTAACTAAAAATACTATTTTTGCTTAAGAAACCATTTACAAAGTATCAATAATAAAATGAATGTATATTATTTATTATATACAAAAATAATGCACATAGTCATAGAGCTAGGGTCTTGTTACATAACCCCTTATAACACCCGCACAAGACATAAGAGTAAGGTGTGCGATGGTGACATACTATTGGGGTGGCTCAAATAACATCACTCGGGTGGTAATCTCTATTAACTTTCAATTCTCCCATAGGTGGTTCTGTTCAAGATTAATGTGTTGAAACACGACTTATAATTGGTCAAGAGTGAAGCTCAGTGATGTTACCTCTTTATGATCTTTGACAAATGGGCTTTGTATGGAGAAATTATACTGGATGAGGCCATCACTTCCTTTGTCTGAGTAAATTGGATTTGTTAAACCCCTATATTTATACTAGTCATGTGATCACTGTTCAACAACTATATTAGAAACAATAACAATTTATAATGGTATTTTAAAATCAAAAAACATAAAACCAAGGAAGTTCATATGTATCATATAACCTTTTTACATAATAAGACATTTAATCAGATCAAGAGTAATTTTCATTAATAAAAGTTTGGGTTGTTACAATCTTCCTACCTTAAGAAATTTCACCCTCGAAATTTCCTTTTACCACACTAAAACAGATGAGGGTAACTCTGTTTCACCACTTCCTCCAATTCCCATGTTGCTTCTTCAAACTTGTGGTTTCGCCACAACAGCTTGATGAGGGGATTGTCTTATTTCGTATAACTTTTTCCCTATGATCTAAGATATTCACTGGCTTCTCTTCATAGGAGAGGTTATTATCAATTGGTACCACCATTGGATTGAGTATATGAGATGGGTTAGGTATGTACTTACTCAAGAGTGATACATGGAATACATCATGTACTTGAGATAGGTTCGGTGGGAGTGCTAGTCGATAGGCCAATGCTCCAATGCAATCAAGGATCTCAAAAGGGATGATGTACCTTGGAATAAGCTTTCAATTCTTTCCAAATCTCATAACTCTCTTCCATGGTGATATGTTTAGGAATATCATATCTTGAATATCAAACTCTAGGTCTCGTCAACAATTATCAACATCGCTCTTTTGTTGACTCTAAGCAGCTTTAATGTGCTGCTGGATGGTTTTAACCTTCTCTGCCATTTCTTTGACCATTTCTGGACCTAGGAGTTTTCACTCACCAACTTCATTCCAACATGATAGTTTTCTACACCTATTCCCATAAAGGGCTTCATAAGGAGCCATTTGGATTCTTGAGTGGAAATTTTTGTTGTAAGTGAACTCAACCAGATGAAGATGTTGATCCCATCATCCTTTGAAGTCCATTAAGAATGCTCTCAACATGTCCTCAAGTGTTTAGATAGTCTGCTCAGATTGTATATCAGTTTGAGGATGATAAGACGTATTGAAGTTCAACTTAGTATTTAGAGCGTGTTGGAGACTCTTCCAGAACTTAGAGTTGAGTCTTGGATATCGATCAGATACAATAGATAGTGGTACTCCATGAAGCCTTACCACTTCTCTGATGTATATCCATACCAGTTGATCCAATGAGAAATCCTCTCTAATTGCAATGAAGTGTATAGTCTTTGTAAGATGATCTACAACAACCTAGATAGAATTGTTTCCTTTGGATGTCTTCGAAAGTTCGGTGACAAAGTCCATGGTGATGTTCTCCCATTTTCATATTAGTATGGGTAATGGTTGCAACATCCCCTTAGGCTTCTTCCTCTCAGCCTTTACTTGTTGACATACTAGGAAATTTGATGTATACTCAGCTATATTCTTCTTCATGTTATCCCACCAGTAATTCTCTCAGAGATCTCGATACATATTTGTGTTTCTTGGGTGAATGAAGAAATTCGAACTATGCACATCAACCAAAAGTTCCTTCTTTAACTTCAGATTTGATGGAGCACATAGTTTTGACCCAAATCTCACAATTCATTCTTCATTAACATTTAACTGTGAGGATTTCCTTTTTTTGATAGTTTCCACTTTTTTCTGAATTCCCACATCATGATTTTGAGCATCCTTTAATCTTTCCAAAAGAGACAGTTGAACAATCATTTTTGAAAGGATTGATGATGTTCCCTTATTTATGATTACCATGCCCATCTTCATTAAATCTAAGAAGATTGGATCATTTTCAATTCTCATCAGTGATAGAATCGCTGGGTCCTTTCTACTTAGAGCATCCGTCACCTTGTTCGCTTTCCCCAGGTGGCAATGGATTGAGAATTCATAGTCTTTGATCAGCTCTAACTATCTTCGTTGGAGCATGTTCAACTCTTTCTATGTGAATATATACTTGAGGCTTTTGTGATTCGAATATATTTCACACTTCTCCCCAAAGAGGTGATTCCACCAAATTTTCAAAGCGAAGATTACTATAGCCAAATCCAAATCATGTGTTGGATAGTTTTTCTCATGAAATTTCAATTTCCTTAAAGTATAGGCAATGAATTTATCATTTTGCATCAACACATAGCCCAGAACCTTCTTCGAAGCATCACTGAATACCACGAAAAGTTCTCCACTTGTGGTTAGTGTGAGCACAGGTGCAATGATAATCCTAGTTTTTAACTCCTTGAATCTCACTCCAAGCAAACTTGACTCCCTTCTGAGTTAGATTGGTAAGAGGGTTTTACAATCATGAAAAATTTCTCACAAATTGATGATAATATCCAGCTAACCCTAGGAAGCTATGGATATCCGTCACTGATGTTGGCCTCATCCATCCCTCAATTACAGTTGTCTTGGATGGATCCATAGATATCCCATTTCTTGTGATGATATGACACAAAAATGATACCTCCTTCAACCATAACTCACACTTGCTGTACTTTTCATAGAGATTCTCCTTTCGAAACGTCTCTAGTACAGTGCTTAGATGCTCCTCATGCTCCTCCTTGGTTTTGGAGTATATTAGAATATCATCTATAAAGACTACCACAAATTTGTTGAGGTAATATCTAAAGACTATATTAATCAATTCCATGAAGATTTATGGAGAGTTAGTGAGTTTGAAAGGCATTACTATGAATTCATAGTGCCCATAACTTGTACGAAAAGTAGTCTTAGGGATATCATCCTTATTCACCCTCACTTGGTAATATCCCGACCATAGATCCAACTTGGATAAGTATTGTGCTCCATGTAGCTAATCAAACAAGTAATCAATTCAGGGCAGATGATACTTGTTATTTATCATGATTTTTTTGAGCTCACGATAATCAATTAAAAGGTGAATTGAACCATCCTTCTTCTTGATGAAGAGGACTGGTTCTCCCCATAGTGAAGCACTTGGTCATATAAACCCTTTATCCAGATTCCCTTGTATTTTTTTTCTTTAAATCTTCTAGCTCTAGAACATATATTCTATACAGATTCTTGGATATTGGAAATACCCTAAGTATATGATCAATGAATAATTCAACATCTCTTCTTGGAGGAAGACTAGGCAATTCATCGGGAAACACTTCAGCGAATTCCCTCACACTAGGCATGTCTTCAAGGATGGTTTCTTCCTTAAACTCAATTATCTAAGAAAAATACACGTGTTAGGGAGGTAATATCCACGCTTGAGATGATGGTGATAAGGAAGATTAATCCTCCTCCTTGCACTTGTACAGAATCAGGGGTCGATTCTCCATATAGAGAGTGATTTCCCTCTCATGAAAATTTATGTTGGCTATATATAGGAAAATACAATCCATGCCAATAATTGCATCAAATTCCACTAGAGGGAGTATTAAGAGGTTTTCCAGAAATTTCAAACCACACATTTTGATAGGGAAGGAGTTATATTCATTGGTTTCAATGATTACACCATTTGTTGTTCTCACCGACATCTTTACTTCCATGATTTTTGGTGGTGTTGGGATTTTTCTACTAAACTTTTAGGATATAAAATAATGTGTAGAACCAAAATAAAAAATGTACGTTCAATATTATTGAATAAATAACTAGTGTACCTTTCACCACTTTGTTTTTGGGGTTCACTTCGTTGGTAGTGATGGAAAAATATTTCCCTTTCCGCCTTGGAGGTTGTTGGTTGCCGCCGAAAACCCCTGGCTTATGGCACTAGTTTGAAAAGTGCCCTGATTCTTTTGCAGTTTAAGAAATGAACAATGCTTTGAGGGTAAAACGGAGCGTTCCTATCCTCAGTCTCGATAAAAAGTTTTTCTTGTCAGAAATTAATGGCCAGGTGCCCTTCTCTTCTACACCTAAATCATTTCCTCGCCCCCTTCAGTAAATTTCCAGGGTGTTTCTTTCTGCAACTTTAGTAAGTGGGGTTCTGGAATTTCTTAGCACCGTTGGATTTATCCATTGGACCACTCTAATTGAAGTCCCACTTATTCTTCTTATCCCCATGACACCCCTAAGATTTTATGATCTCTATTTCAACTTTGAAGACACATTAGAAAATTTACTCATAGCTCTCAAAGTCACGGATTTCTAGGGATTTCTATAGGCTAGGTTTTATCCCACCAAAGAAGCAGTCAACCTTGAATTCAGGGGTAACGACAAAGATGAAGTCATATCGTGCAAGACTTATAAAGTTTTCCTCATACTCTTTGATGGATTTGTCGTCTTTTTTTCTTGAGGGAAAGGAATTACCTTTCCATCTTAAGTTGGAGGGTTCGAGGAAAAGATTTATCAAAAAACATTTTTCATAAATACTTCCATTCCAACGCCTTGATATCCTCCTCAGGCTTCATATTTTTGATCAATGTCCACCATTGATAATATTCACCCTCCATACGATAAGCAGCCAGAAGTACCTTCTCTTTCTCAGAACATTGAAGGATGGAGAAGATATTTTCAATGGAGTTGATCCATTATTCGATGATCAAGGGATCATATGATCCATTAAATGTAGGAGGCCTTTGTATCATGAAGCTATTGATTTAGGTTTGTTCTTTCTTTAGGGGGGGGGGGTGAACGTTCCTCTTGGACCATGTTTCTATTCAAAACTTGAGTTAACTGAGAGAGTATCATGACAAAGTTTGTGATTCCCGCTCCCATCAGATTGGGCATCTCATTAGAACAGTCATCACACTGATCTTTGCATCGGTTGCTAGCCCAAGTCCTCCTATTACCGACCATTAGTTGGAATAAAAGTAAATTTAGGGGTAACACATAAAGGGAAATCCAATAAAAAAGGGATAGCTTATAAATTAAATTTATTTCCTTAGTTTATTAATTTATAGGATTCAATCTATGTTATCCATTATATAATTCCCAATATATATTCTTAGGGGAATTTTTTTATTACCTTAATAATGGTTCATACTAATCTTATGAATTTACCAAAGAATATCGCTCGAGAGTGTCGTAAACAAGATGCAGAAAGGCATGTTGTCATGCACCAGTTCCTATTTGAGTGTAGCTCAAAGTGGTGTTTTCAGGTTTTACCCCTAGATACATCTGTTTGAGTGCCGCCTCTACTTCTTCATATCCAGAAATGGATGTATTTTCTTGATAAACCACTTACTCCATACTCAAAAAAATTTAGGGATGTTTTTATTATGCTTAGTCTTATCCCAAAGGATTTCACTAGGGTTTTCTAATCCTAATCCCAAAAACAACTAAACCTATCCTATTGTAACAGCCCAAGATTTTATAAAAAAAATATATTCTTTTTAATTTTATTTATGTCTTGTGTTGTACGCTACACCCAAAGGAGCTTGCACAACACACATCCTTGACTTGACTTGCATTACACGCAATCGCGACCTTCCTCGATAGCGTGTGTAGTACGCAATACCGAGTTTCACTAAACAACGATATGCTATAAAAATATTATTAAAACTAGCCGTTATGAATAGTAATAACCACTTTTTGAAATCCAGTAAATCTTATTTTTCAAAATGAACTTTATTTTTGGATTCAGAGTATCGAATTTAGCCTAAGGTGAAATTTTGGTACTTTTCGGATAACTTTCATATTCTGATGAATAGTGAAAATTACTAAATTATAATTAAAAAACAACTTTTTTAATCGAAATAATTAATAGTGATAAATCATTAATTTGAGTGGTTTTAAAGTATATTTAGAATATATTTTTACAATTTAATACAATTTTGGTCATTGGATGTAATTTCACATTTAAACTAGACATAAACAAGTGTCAATCTTTTGATAGATATTGTTTCTTAAAAACACGCTATTTGTTTTAACAGCGGGATTTAATTATAAAATTAATTAATTCAACTTTTATGTTATGAATTTGGTAAAATAGACTTCATTTTTGAATTCGGAATATGAAATATAGCTTAGGATGAAATTTTGGCATTTTTCTGAAAACCTTCATTTTTTGATGAATAGTAAAACTACTAAGTGGTAGGTTAAAAACTGAATTTTGCATAAAACTTAATTTTACCGCTTCTGTGAATGGAATTTCAAAAATCCGAGAGACACGGTTAATATCAAGGACTAAAATGTGGTTCAATGAGATGAAAATAATTTTTTGGTGAATAGTAACTTTTTACTTTTTTACCGCGGTTAATAGTAAATAGGGTAACTAAGGGTAAATATGATATTAATATTACCCTAACACATGTCCTAATCCTATTGGACAAGTGTATTTCGACCAAAAACAAACTTAGGAATAAAATATGACCATTTAGGCCCACTTGGATTAGATTAGGACATTTATTATTAATTTATTTAAAGAAAGGTTAAAATAGTTAAAATCAAAGTTTAATAAGTAAATCATTTTTAATATGGGGTTATACATAAGATAAATTCGATTGTAAATATTCATTAGAAAGCTAAAAAAAATTTCCTACATAATGGTATTTTATTTGTAATTTTTAAACATCAAATAAGTTAATTTATTTATGACACAAAGATGATGCAGTAATTATCTTATTAATGAAATATTGACATAATTGATGTTATAAACACCAAACTAAATATAATTTGAGACTTTTTATGAATTCCACTAATTTTCTAGGTTACTATGATATATTAATGTTGATTTAATCAACTTGGTTCGAACATTTAATTCTGTTATGACTTTCACAAAAATCATATATCAAATAGTGTCAAAATTGACACAAAATAGTTTTTAAATCAAATATTATATTATTAATTGTTATTGTATTCCTAAAAATCTAAGGTTCGGCCAAATGACTTAGATAAGGATATATATATTAATAATAAACAATTTGGGGTTCGTTTGGCATGTTATAGTAAGTTTATTAACCATATAGTGAAAGAAAACAAAAAGACACGGTAAAAGTTAAATTATTTAACTTAGAGTTAAATCTAATTGATAAGGTTTAAAATAATATCCAAACATGTCTAAATTTGATTGGTTGATGAGATTACAACCCTATCTCATCTAATCTTCGAATATGAGTCATTTTTGGAGTTTTTTAAGTGGGGTTAGATTTATTATAAATTAATATTTTTAAAAAATTCCTAAGGTGCCCCTCTCCTCCCCTATAAAAGGACACCTCCTCCCCCTCCTCCTCACACCAATTTGAGCACTCAATCTCGGCCAACCCCTGCCAAAATCTCTTCTCCACTTCCCTAGAAACATCCTAGAGGTTCTGGTCTTCCTCAAAGACCAATTCTAGTGCCCTAAGAGGAGGTCTCAAAGAGGCACTTCAAAGAAGAGGTAATTACCGTTACCAATTCTTTCATCTTTATTTCTTCTTCCACTTCTTCTTCTTAGGTTGTTTCATTATGAAGTAATAACATCAGTATCACTCATATACTGATATTTTATTATAAGTATGAAACAACCCTATTTCACCATCTATCCATCCTACGGAAAAAGAAATCACCGCGCGTGCGTACGTACGGAATACCGTCTCCACGCCGTGGTGTAATCTATTTTCCACCACCACCTTACATGGATGGGTATAATGGTGTAAAGAATAACTATACATAGTTATTACAACATCATATTGATTCTGATATATTGTATAATCCACTCCAATTCAATTCAATATTTATAGAAATGATATCATCGCTCGTGCGTACGTACGGAATACCGTCTCCACGACGCGATGAGATTCATTCTCCATGTTAACCATTTAAGAATGATTATAATGTATATACAAGAAATAATAATGAAATATATGAAATTATAAAGCTACTGGATTTATATATATATATACATATGTATGTCATCTACTTACTTCCATTTCAAGACAATAAGGAAAGAAAAACAGCGTTCATGCGTACGTACGGACTACCGTCTCCATGAACGGTGTTTTTCATTTTATTTATCTATCTATTATATATATATATATACTGAATATATATGATATATAAATCATATTTTATATTCTGGAAGTAAGTAAATCATGATATAAGTAATAATGATGTCAAGAACAACAAGTCAAAACACCTACGATAAATGAAACGATTTTACCCAAAACGCTTCTTTAACATGGAATTTACAAAAGAACGGGTAATATAATGTAATAAGTGAACCATATATGATATCATAACAATGAATATGATTCTGTAATAAGTCAATGACATTATTTAAATCATTATACAGGAGGTTCGGACACATACGAAGCAAATTGGACCTAAGGTAAGGGAAATATCACAATCTCATTTTTATCCGAGATTGTTTATTCGTAAGTATTTACTGGGGTGTATTTTATCATCCACATCCATGTTACCTCAATATGAAATATTGTTTTTATACACTTGCAATAGTTTAAATCCAATTTTACCCTTAGGTGAGTTTTTAGAAAAGAATATGAAAGGAATCTTTTGTCGTTTTTCCGTACGAGGTACTTTTTGACTTTTCCGACAAAAGTACGAAGAATGTTTTTTTAACTTATACGGCACGAATGGATTTATACTGTTTTATAAAGCCTTATTTTCATGAAGCTTCCTCTAAAAGATTTCATGACTATTTTCAATAAAATCTCTTTCTTTTAAAATTGCATGATGTTTTGTGAAAAGAAATTGATTTTGAAGAAGAAAGGATATTTTCCTCAAGAATTCAATTCAAGTGTTTTATCAAAATTATTTTCCATCTAAGATAATAAAGGGTTCTGTTTCTATCCATATTTTTACATTGATTTGACTATGTTGTGATGAAATTATGTTTATGAATTCCTTTATCTTATATGAATGGTTTTATGATGTCATGTTGTTTAAGAATCCCATTTTTATTACATGGGTTATGCGATGATGTATGATTTATGATTTTGTGGCACACATAAGAAAGGATTCATTAAGAGATGGGTGGGACCTATATCTCCCTCCAATGCATTGGGTAAAGATTTTATATCTCATGAGATAGACATGGCTGGAATGGTAGGTTATACCGGTTCAGTGAAACAGGACTGAAACGAGGATTACTCGATTCAGAAAGGGACTTTGTCCACTAAGATAGTCTTGGCAATGAGTCTTGACTAACAAGAAATGATTCTCTATGATTATGTGTGTATGCCACAATGAGTAATGTTTTAAGTTATGGTTTCATTTTCACTACTATGATTTATCCCATGTTATGAAATTATGCTCTCTTTTGCAGGTTAAGATTTCCAAAAATGTTATGTTCTTATGAAAATTATGTGATTGATATTTCTTTTGTTTACCCTTACTGAGCATTTGAGCTCACCCTTTTATGTTTTCTTTTCCCCAGGATATAAAGAAATGTTTTAGGTAAAAAAAAAAGAAGATCTTTGTGGGAGATTTTGAAGATCTTTCACCAGGATTAGAAGATTACGTTCCGAGTTTCCAAAGACACTAAACTATTACGGTCCTTGTGTGTGTGTTTTTGTTATGTACTAAGTATTCCGAAAATGTAATGTAATGTCCATGTACGATAGGCTTCGGGTCTCTACAGTTGGTATCAGAGGAAAGGTTTAGTCAACCTTTGGAAACTAGGATGCGAAAACGTTAGTGAGATCCCTAGAGATATTTCTAAGGTATGTCTAGGGATGTCCCTAGGGATAAGTATACGTATAGGTTATAGTAATAGAATTACGCTAACGATCATAGAATTAAACCTAAGATGTTGGATATTGAAGGTACTCCCCCTTTATTATGTTGTTTTCCCTAGCATGATTTTTGCCTCTCACACTATTCTTTTGGGGTTTTAGACGATGGCTGGAACTCGAAGGAACCGTGTTAATGCAGAATGTGATGGGCAATGCAATGATTGTCCCCCTGAGCAACCAAACGATATAGGAGCTGGAATGCAAAATCTTGTAGCCATGCTCACACAACTTTCTCAAGCTATGAATCATGCAGGACTTCCAAACGAGCAAAGGAAGGAGCAACATTCTGTTGAATCCTTCATGAGGCAGCGTCCACCTTCTTTCAGTGGGTCTACTGATCCATTAGTTGCTGAACAATGGATTAGTACTACTGAAAAGATATTTTCAGTTCTTCAATGTTCTGAACATGATAAAGTCATCCTAGCAGTGTATCGTTTGGAAGGTGAAGCTGATCAATGGTGGAATCTTATCAAGAATACGAGGCCAAGAGATGAAATTGAGTCCATGGAATGGGACGAGTTCAAGAACTTGTTTTTCAGTAAGTACTTCCCTCGTATTCTTCGAACGAAGATGGAAAAGGAGTTTCTTGAGCTGAAACAGAAGGATGATGAATTTGTTGGTATATACGAAGCGAATTTTACAAGACTTGCAAGGTATGCATCTGGCATTATCATCCAACCTGAAAGTAAAGTTGATCGATTTTTCAGTGGCTTAAAACCAAGTCTTCGAAGGGCATTAGCTATAAGAGACTTCAGTAGCTATGAAGAAATTGTGCGTTGTGCTATCAAGGTAGAAATGGAAGTTGGTGTTACATATCCATCTCATGGTTTTGACAAGAAACGAAAGATGGAGTTCAAGGAGAGATCTCAGAATAATGGTGAAAAGAAGATGAATGTTTCCTTATGCACAAAGTGTGGAAAGAAGCATGGTGGAGATTGTCTTAAAGGGACTAGAAAATGTTTTAAGTGTGGAAAAGAAGGTCATCGAGCAGCTGAGTGTCGAAGTAATGGAAAAAGGGTTTCTAATGATGTGAATAAAGCAAACACTGCAGAGAACGCACCGCCAACACTTCAATGCTTCAAGTGCAAGGAAATGGGGCATTATGCTAATAATTTCCCTAATCCAAGGGTTAGTGATGATCGACATGAGCAACCGCTTAAGGCAAAGGACAAAGGGAAGTCACATGCGATCACTATTGGCAATGTTGAATATGACAACGATGTGGTGGAATGATTAAGTTTTTATGTAATGGGATTCCAAAATAATGTTGTATCATGGAATATTGGAATACTTATGTATTGGTCTAATGTGGTATTCAAAATGATTGAGATATTATGCAAGGAAAACGAGAAAATGAAATGTTTAACAGTATTCATGAGCTCATGATTGATATAAGGACTAAGTGATATCATGGTTTGAGTATATAGAATTTTGAGGATTTTGGTATGTGGAAAGTGTTAACTTTTAACTGCACTCATGTTTTCACTAAGGTATTCAAGAGAATACACGATTAAGGACTTTGAATGTTTGGAATGTGACCTACAAGACATATCTTATGATATGTGGGGATCAACGACAGTATTAAATCTCTGGTAATCGATGTCACTATATTATGAGAGTGGAATGAAGTATAAGCCTAAAGATTAGACTGGATTATGTTGGACATAAGTTAGTATTGTTTGAGGATAGAAGATTTTCGATATTATTGATGGGATGTTATAGTAACGTAGTTTTAGAAAAAGGACAACCTGCAGGACGGGCGACAGCCCATCGCTTCGGACAAGGCTGTAGGAATCGAACCCACAACCGAAGTGCGACTGGCCTTTATCGCCTACCACTGGCCTACAGGAAGTCCCTGTTTAGTAGAAACTAGTTTTATTATATTAAGCAGTATGATATGTGATGTATAATTTCATTTTAGGAACCATATATAATTAATCTCACTATATATCGATTTATGCATATAATGTTTGCTAACCTTTTGTTTGAGACAGATGGAATGACCCGTCATTCTATCACATGATCTGCTAACACTTCACGAATAACAAATTCAACTTCATTTATTTAAGAGATGAAGTGGAAATTGTTCAAGGCACGAACAACAGTGATATTGTACCAAAATAAAGTAAGTATTTATTGTAATTCAAATTTTCAACTTTAGGGAAATGATCTTCAAAACCAAAAATGTTGTCCTAGTGATCTTATACCTGATGAATCAGATGGTACCTTATATCATCACAAATCTATGGATTTGTGATTACTGGCTTTTCCATAGCCATGTTCTCTACCACTCTCCATCAGAACATGATGGTTAGATTTCTCTTCCATATCCATATTTTCACCTATGTGGAAACCCAGTGATTAGTTTATTTGGGTAATCGTTACATTTCATACTTTAGTTTTTAAAGCCAAGTTTTGGTATTCCCTTTTACGATGTGGGTTTCTATTAAAGAAACTTTGAAATAGTAAACCATTTATAACCCCGACGAATTTCGAGGGCGAAATTCATTTTAAGGGGGGTAGAATGTAACAGCCCAAGATTTTATAAAAAAAATATATTCTTTTTAATTTTATTTATGTCTTGTGTTGTACGCTACACCCAAAGGAGCTTGCACAACACACATCCTTGACTTGACTTGCATTACACGCAATCGCGACCTTCCTCGATAGCGTGTGTAGTACGCAATACCGAGTTTCACTAAACAACGATATGCTATAAAAATATTATTAAAACTAGCCGTTATGAATAGTAATAACCACTTTTTGAAATCCAGTAAATCTTATTTTTCAAAATGAACTTTATTTTTGGATTCGGAGTATCGAATTTAGCCTAAGGTGAAATTTTGGTACTTTTCGGATAACTTTCATATTCTGATGAATAGTGAAAATTACTAAATTATAATTAAAAAACAACTTTTTTAATCGAAATAATTAATAGTGATAAATCATTAATTTGAGTGGTTTTAAAGTATATTTAGAATATATTTTTACAATTTAATACAATTTTGGTCATTGGATGTAATTTCACATTTAAACTAGACATAAACAAGTGTCAATCTTTTGATAGATATTGTTTCTTAAAAACACGCTATTTGTTTTAACAGCGGGATTTAATTATAAAATTAATTAATTCAACTTTTATGTTATGAATTTGGTAAAATAGACTTCATTTTTGAATTCGGAATATGAAATATAGCTTAGGATGAAATTTTGGCATTTTTCTGAAAACCTTCATTTTTTGATGAATAGTAAAACTACTAAGTGGTAGGTTAAAAACTGAATTTTGCATAAAACTTAATTTTACCGCTTCTGTGAATGTAATTTCAAAAATCCGAGAGACACGGTTAATATCAAGGACTAAAATGTGGTTCAATGAGATGAAAATAATTTTTTGGTGAATAGTAACTTTTTACTTTTTTACCGCGGTTAATAGTAAATAGGGTAACTAAGGGTAAATATGATATTAATATTACCCTAACACATGTCCTAATCCTATTGGACAAGTGTATTTCGACCAAAAACAAACTTAGGAATAAAATATGACCATTTAGGCCCACTTGGATTAGATTAGGACATTTATTATTAATTTATTTAAAGAAAGGTTAAAATAGTTAAAATCAAAGTTTAATAAGTAAATCATTTTTAATATGGGGTTATACATAAGATAAATTAGATTGTAAATATTCATTAGAAAGCTAAAAAAAATTTCCTACATAATGGTATTTTATTTGTAATTTTTAAACATCAAATAAGTTAATTTATTTATGACACAAAGATGATGCAGTAATTATCTTATTAATGAAATATTGACATAATTGATGTTATAAACACCAAACTAAATATAATTTGAGACTTTTTATGAATTCCACTAATTTTCTAGGTTACTATGATATATTAATGTTGATTTAATCAACTTGGTTCGAACATTTAATTCTGTTATGACTTTCACAAAAATCATATATCAAATAGTGTCAAAATTGACACAAAATAGTTTTTAAATCAAATATTATATTATTAATTGTTATTGTATTCCTAAAAATCTAAGGTTCGGCCAAATGACTTAGATAAGGATATATATATTAATAATAAACAATTTGGGGTTCGTTTGGCATGTTATAGTAAGTTTATTAACCATATAGTGAAAGAAAACAAAAAGACACGGTAAAAGTTAAATTATTTAACTTAGAGTTAAATCTAATTGATAAGGTTTAAAATAATATCCAAACATGTCTAAATTTGATTGGTTGATGAGATTACAACCCTATCTCATCTAATCTTCGAATATGAGTCATTTTTGGAGTTTTTTAAGTGGGGTTAGATTTATTATAAATTAATATTTTTAAAAAATTCCTAAGGTGCCCCTCTCCTCCCCTATAAAAGGACACCTCCTCCCCCTCCTCCTCACACCAATTTGAGCACTCAAGCTCGGCCAACCCCTGCCAAAATCTCTTCTCCACTTCCCTAGAAACATCCTAGAGGTTCTGGTCTTCCTCAAAGACCAATTCTAGTGCCCTAAGAGGAGGTCTCAAAGAGGCACTTCAAAGAAGAGGTAATTACCGTTACCAATTCTTTCATCTTTATTTCTTCTTCCACTTCTTCTTCTTAGGTTGTTTCATTATGAAGTAATAACATCAGTATCACTCATATACTGATATGTTATTATAAGTATGAAACAACCCTATTTCACCATCTATCCATCCTACGGAAAAAGAAATCACCGCGCGTGCGTACGTACGGAATACCGTCTCCACGCCGTGGTGTAATCTATTTTCCACCACCACCTTACATGGATGGGTATAATGGTGTAAAGAATAACTATACATAGTTATTACAACATCATATTGATTCTGATATATTGTATAATCCACTCCAATTCAATTCAATATTTATAGAAATGATATCATCGCTCGTGCGTACGTACGGAATACCGTCTCCACGACGCGATGAGATTCATTCTCCATGTTAACCATTTAAGAATGATTATAATGTATATACAAGAAATAATAATGAAATATATGACATTATAAAGCTACTGGATTTATATATATATACATATGTATGTCATCTACTTACTTCCATTTCAAGACAATAAGGAAAGAAAAACAGCGTTCATGCGTACGTACGGACTACCGTCTCCATGAACGGTGTTTTTCATTTTATTTATCTATCTATTATATATATATATATACTGAATATATATGATATATAAATCATATTTTATATTCTGGAAGTAAGTAAATCATGATATAAGTAATAATGATGTCAAGAACAACAAGTCAAAACACCTACGATAAATGAAACGATTTTACCCAAAACGCTTCTTTAACATGGAATTTACAAAAGAACGGGTAATATAATGTAATAAGTGAACCATATATGATATCATAACAATGAATATGATTCTGTAATAAGTCAATGACATTATTTAAATCATTATACAGGAGGTTCGGACACATACGAAGCAAATTGGACCTAAGGTAAGGGAAATATCACAATCTCATTTTTATCCGAGATTGTTTATTCGTAAGTATTTACTGGGGTGTATTTTATCATCCACATCCATGTTACCTCAATATGAAATATTGTTTTTATACACTTTCAATAGTTTAAATCCAATTTTACCCTTAGGTGAGTTTTTAGAAAAGAATATGAAAGGAATCTTTTGTCGTTTTTCCGTACGAGGTACTTTTTGACTTTTCCGACAAAAGTACGAAGAATGTTTTTTTAACTTATACGGCACGAATGGATTTATACTGTTTTATAAAGCCTTATTTTCATGAAGCTTCCTCTAAAAGATTTCATGACTATTTTCAATAAAATCTCTTTCTTTTAAAATTGCATGATGTTTTGTGAAAAGAAATTGATTTTGAAGAAGAAAGGATATTTTCCTCAAGAATTCAATTCAAGTGTTTTATCAAAATTATTTTCCATCTAAGATAATAAAGGGTTATGTTTCTATCCATATTTTTACATTGATTTGACTATGTTGTGATGGAATTATGTTTATGAATTCCTTTATCTTATATGAATGGTTTTATGATGTCATGTTGTTTAAGAATCCCATTTTTATTACATGGGTTATGCGATGATGTATGATTTATGATTTTGTGGCACACATAAGAAAGGATTCATTAAGAGATGGGTGGGACCTATATCTCCCTCCAATGCATTGGGTAAAGATTTTATATCTCATGAGATAGACATGGCTGGAATGGTAGGTTATACCGGTTCAGTGAAACAGGACTGAAACGAGGATTACTCGATTCAGAAAGGGACTTTGTCCACTAAGATAGTCTTGGCAATGAGTCTTGACTAACAAGAAATGATTCTCTATGATTATGTGTGTATGCCACAATGAGTAATGTTTTAAGTTATGGTTTCATTTTCACTACTATGATTTATCCCATGTTATGAAATTATGCTCTCTTTTACAGGTTAAGATTTCCAAAAATGTTATGTTCTTATGAAAATTATGTGATTGATATTTCTTTTGTTTACCCTTACTGAGCATTTGAGCTCACCCTTTTATGTTTTCTTTTCCCCAGGATATAAAGAAAGGTTTTAGGTAAAAAAAAAATAAGATCTTTGTGGGAGATTTTGAAGATCTTTCACCAGGATTAGAAGATTACGTTCCGAGTTTCCAAAGACACTAAAATATTACGGTCCTTGTGTGTGTGTTTTTGTTATGTACTAAGTATTCCGAAAATGTAATGTAATGTCCATGTACGATAGGCTTCGGGTCTCTACACCTATGATACCAAATATAACAAACCTTCTCTTTATACACACACATAAACATGATTTATTACATAAAATTTCACTTAATACAACTATGAGGATCGATAGATCTAATGTCTTGGTAAATTAGGAACATTAAATAACAACTTAGAACATAAAACACAATATATTTATTGAAAACTTCTTTTACATGACCACAACATTCCTTCGTACCTAGCATTTCATGGGATAACCTGAGGACATGCATAAGGTGAGCTATAAATCCTAATAAAGAAGTAAACAAGGCATAAAATGAATAATATAGTACATGTTAGGAAATAGGAATATCAATGGGGAACAAGATAAACATGAACACAAAGGCATGATATAGAATGATTATCATAACATGGAAATGTGGCAACAAAATTTAACATGATGTAAGCATGAGCTAAGGATAATTGTACATGGAGCATGAGTAAACCCTCATTACACTTGAATTATCATGAATAAACACTCATTTAACTTTAATTATCATTAGTAAACCCTCATTTCACTTGACATATCATGATACGAATCTTTACCTAGTTCATTGGAGTGCTATCAGGGCACACCCTTTAGAAACATTTCATTTCATGCATAAGTGTGCCACATGGATCATAAAACATGGATTCATTAAACATAATAATTTATTACATGAATAAGATATGTAGAATACATAAATTTAAGTTCTAAATCAACAAGTACATGTGAATAATGGTGAATAACCTTGACAGAGAAATGAGTATGGTATTCACTTACACGATGATTTTGGCACGAGAAATTTTGGTGTAACTTCGGCAGCATAACGACATCAAATAGAAATCATAAAATGGGTTTATGAGATAGAAAGTGGTATATAATAATTTATACATGAAATTGAAAGTAAGGGGGTCATAGAACATAATATCCCAATATATGTAATATAATTTATATGCATAATATAAAAGAGTTTCTTGAATGTAAATGAGAAGAGAGAAATTTCTTACGGAATTTCAGCATGGTAACGAGTTTACATGAGAGGAATTAATGAGAGAGAAAGAGGTATATAATCATTAAAACATAAGGAGGGAAGTATGGGGGAGGTGATAAATCATACCCCAACATTTTTAATTGAAAATAAAATGGTATAACAACATAAATAATTTTGGATAAAAATAAGAAAGGAAGAAATCCCTTACAGAATTTTGGCATGGTAACAGGTGTACATGGGAGGAATTAATGAGAGAGAAAGGGGTATCTCATCATTAAAACATAATTAGGGAAGTATATATAAGGTTAAAAATCATACCCCAACATTTTTAATTTTAAATAAAAGGGCATAACAATATAAGGAAACTTGGATATAAATAAAGAAGGAAAGTGAGGATCCCTTACTTGGAAGTGTGATCCCAAAGGCTTGGCAGAGGCTTGAGAGAGGCTTCTTGAGAGCTTATGGAACCTTGGGAGGATTATAGATATAGAAGTTTAGAGTTTTGTTGAGATCTAAAGGTTTTTAGTGAAGAGGATTGGGATATTTAGTGGGTTTATATAGGAAAGGAGAGGAAATTCTTTATTATTTAGGTTTTGCACACTATATATTAAACTAATCAAAACCACAAACCATCCCATATTTTTTCCCATGGTTTTTTTAAAGGGGAGTGGAAAAAATTATTTTATAAGGACAATGGAAAAACTTATTAAAATATCATGCTTGCTTATGTGGAGGTGAGTCACACTCTCAAGGAAAACATTTTAAAAGGTTAAAATATTTTACAAGCCTTGGAGGGTCCACTAAGGCATCATAAAATTAATCAAACAAATATAAAATAACATTATTTTAAGTTTAAAACATATATTTTCCTAAAATAACTTTTATAATATTTTATTGCATCACTTTTGGGTCCTTATGATGTCATAAAACACATTATATATCTAAACAGTATTTAAATTTTACCCAAAATTTTGACTGTCTCAGAAAAGTATGAAAATTTACCGTTAGATAATTTCGATGTCTTGAATAAAAAAATAATATTAATTTTATATAAATAATTTTCTAAATATGTGAATTTTTACTTTTAAAATAAAAAACCAACATTTATCTATAATTCATGGGTTTTGACAAAAACAACTTTCAAACCTTGATACAAATTACAATTGTATTCATAAAAATTATACAATAATTTATATTTAATAAAAAGTAATTTAGTAATAATATTTTATTAAAATATTATTTAATTAAAAAAATCCATTAATTTATCAAAATATATTTCTTAATTGAATATTAACTAAAAATACTATTTGTTCTTTAAAAACCATTTACAAAGTAACAATAATAAAATGAATGTATATTCTTTATTCTATACAAAACTAATTCACATAATCATAGTTCTAGGGTATTGTTACATAACCCCTTATAACACCCTCATAAGACCTAAGGGTAAGGTGTGCGACGGTGACATACTCTTGGGGTGGATCAGATAACATCGCTCTGGTGGTAGTCTCTATTAAATAACACTTATCTCATAGGTGGTTCCGTTAAAGCTTAACGTGTTGAAGCTCATATTTGGCTTGATCACGAGTGAATCCCAGTGACGCTACCTCCTTTTCGAGCTCCGAAAAATGGTATTTGTATGGAGCAATTCTATTGGATGAGGCCATCACTTCCTTTGTCTGAGTAAATTGGATTTGTTAAAGCCCTATATTTATACTAATCATGTGATCACTATTCAATGACTGTATTAGCAACAATAAAAATTCATAATGGTATTTTAAATTCCAAAAAAATAAAACCAAGGAAGTGCATATGTCTTATATAACCATTTTACATAATAAGACATTTAATTAGATCAAGAGGAGTTTTCATTAATAAAATTTTGTTTTGTTACATCAGGGTATGAACATACCACATAGGAATAAAACTAACCAAGAAAGTGTCAATGAAATCAGGAAACATATATGAAAATTTGCATGATATTACCCAAATATAAGGAAAAGTAAGCCCTGACCTTCCGAATCTAGGGTCCCACTCACCCTGAAAAACATGAGTAACCTTATCAGAAGATAAAAAATGAACCTAAAGAAAATAATAGTCTATCTAGTTCTTAACATTGATCATTAAATTCATTCCAAGTATTATGTTGAATATTTCAATATCATGAACTAAAAAGTCCCATATCTCTTCATTGTCAGCAATCATCACCCGACACGAGGGACACTTAAAACCTTTGTTTAGAACTCTTTCCCAAAGGTATGGAAAGATCCAACAAGTATGGCATAAGTTTCAAATATAAGACCAAAAAATAGACTAACTTTGAAGATATAAAAGAGTGAGTAGAACCTATATCAAACAAAGTTAGCACCATAGAACATGAAATAAACATCTTACCTCTAACAGTTGCTAGACCTACTTCAGATTCCTCTGGTGCATACTTTGTCACATAAATCTATATGATCTTAGCCACATGAACACCCCATTATCCCAAGGATTAGACTCAACACCCTTGGAAGTATTAGTACGTACCTGAGAACCCTTGGTGAAAGTGGATCCTACCTTACTTCCCTAGGATTTACTTTCAAAAAATTGCTTTAGGTGACCAAATTGTACACAATGAAGATAAGTCTTTGGATCCTCTACATAGTTAGGATTGGTATGAACACGCCTTTCACACAGGTAGCAGATGACCTACTGCTACCCTGGTGAAGCCCCTAAAACCGGTCCTAAAGGAAACTAACTAGATTTGCGCATTATTTTCTAGATAGAAAATACACCTTGGATAACACCAATACCAACCATATCTCCACCTAAATCTATCTTTCCAACTATGTTGACCTCATTCAAATATTCTTTATTGACTAACTCCATGAAAATCAGAGGACACATGATAATCAACATCGATTGAATATCCAGCCTTAATCCCAACTCAAACCTTTGAGCCTTTAGGGACTCATTAGTGACAAGCTATGATGAAAAATGCACCAGGTCCACAAAATGGGTGGAATAACCCAGAATGGTACACACCCATTTCTCTACGGTTATAAACTCCCAGGTCTTCACTACACATAATGTACCAGGTTAAAACTACCAATTAAATATTTTCTGGAAAGAAGCCCAGGTAATATCCTTGTGTAACTTAGATTACACAATAGAGTCTCACCATCTCCTTATTGGACCATCAAGAATATTCATATAAAAACCCACATCAGTGTTTTTAGGAGTCTTAAAGAACTTAAAGATCATCTAAATCCTCTCAATACACTACTTAGATTCTTGGGGACCCTTGTCACCACAGAATATGGGTGGATGCTGCTTAGTGAATTCAGATCTATGATCCACAACACATTCTGGGTTCTGAACACCCACTTGACCCATAGTCTGAATTATATGGTTTACTAATTTAACTAAAGAAGAGTCCACTAGAGAAATCACCTACAGATTTTTTCTCATAGCTTCCTCTCTTAAATTTGAAAGAGATCTTCTTGGAGGCACACTAGTAGAAATAATGGCTTCAACGTCGAAGATAAGGAATCAATTTTTTATAAACCGATGAAAAATGTATCTTCAAAAATTTTTTGGCATCAGTTTTAACATAAAATGATGCCAATTTTTTTTATTTTGACATTTGGCATCAATTTTTTTACAAACCGATGCCAAAAACACCACCAAAGTTGATTTACGGTATCATGTTTTTATAATAACCATCGTCATAAATATTTTTTTTCCGGCACTGGTTTTCTGTAAAACTAACACCATAAATAAATAAAAAAACCTTTTGGTATTAGTTTTTATAAAAACCAATTGTTGAAACATTTTAAAAAAACATGGGATCGCAAAACTCTCATTCTTTTAGAACTTTGAAACCCTCTCTCGACTCACAATGTGCCCGATGATGACCCAATGATCCCAATGGTGATTGTTGTTTATTTTCTTTGATATTTATCACCATTTCATGATCTTTGATCTTGATTCTTCATCCCCTATCATTATTTCATCACCTACAGAAGTATTTCACTTCAGAAACTATTTTCCATCCAACCATCATCTGTGGTTTGATTTTATTTATTCGTTCTTATTTATTATTCATTTTTACAAACATTTTTGTTAGATATTGCAGTGTTTTTTCTTCCAATGAATTTGAGGGAGCAAGTTCGAATTATGGATCCATTTTCCTCAATGAAATCCTAATTTTTTTAAGATTTTTTAATTATGAAGTTAAATTATTTATCATTTAGTTATATTATTGATTTATTGTTTCAATTATTTGTATGTAGTTTATTCTTATTTATAAATGTTTTTCTTAAAGTTTGTTTATTTTGATAAATTTTTTATTTTATGAAATTATAAAATGGTCATGATGATATATATTATGCAATGAAAAATGATATATTGTTCCATCGTTCATTAATATAATGTACATCACATGTAATGACTCTATATTTTTTACCTGTTAAATTAATACAATCTTCAATACCTTTTGATACACGCGACACCGAACTAAAGTTACAACTATGTAATATGAAGTAATACATGTTATATGATTGAAAATAATTTAATTATAATATCAATAAACCACATGTATATAATATGAAAATAAAAAATTTACTATTTGTAAGTTTAGAAGATATATAATTTATATTACAATAGATTTTTTTTCAAATAAAATATGTTAACATTTTATGTAATTGACCTTAATAAATTAAATTGAACATTTTTAAATGGCTGAAACAATATTTATATATATGAAATAATATATTAGCATTAATTATTTTTCATTTTCCTTTGAAATAATATTAAAAAACAAAAAATGTTCAAAAGGTCATATTTTAATAAAAAGTGTTTTTCATTATATATAATACTTAATTTAAAAAATATAATTGTAGAAATTTAATTTGGTTAAATGAACTTCAATTGTTTATTTATAATTTCAATATTATCATAGTATAACCTTTTGGGATTTTTTGGGAAATAATGTATTTTTTGTGTAAATAATTATTAATACTGTTTTTACCAAAAAGAGGTTTTCGATAGAAACCAAGGTCTAAGGAGTTACCATGGGGTGAATGTACCCCCTATATTATAATGTTAATTATTAAAATAAGTAACCATTTATCATAAAAAACCACAAACATTAGGGTATAAAATTAAATAAACATCCTAAAATATGTGGTGTGAAAAACATACATATAGTTACAAAATCCTGATTTTTTACTAGTAGATTAGTTTTTTTTATTCCTAATAATCATTAATGTTTCCTATTTGATTACAAATCATTTTGTTAAATGTGTTTATGTTTAAAATTTATCTGTTTATATATATTTTTGAATGCTTATATGTTTTAATATATTCACCTATTATATTGTGATATCAGGTATTAAATGGATTGTAATTGGATAAATTTATGAAGAACCACTAGTGAATATGAAAATGGAGTTGATGATTTCATGTAATTTTCTAAAAAAAATCTTCAAAACATAGATTTTATTTTCTGTCCATCTTTTAAGTGTTTGAATATGAGAAATTTAAACCCTAGAGAAATCAAGGATCATCTTCTTTTCTATAGTTTTAGTCTTAATTATACATGTTAGATCTGGCATGATGAAAGAACTGAAAATTAAACACCTAATGTTGATAAAAATATTCATAATGAGGTAGAGGATCATTGATAGATATAATATTTTCATAATTATTCATATATTTTTCACTGATTTAATCGCTATCAATTAATCAATTTGATATTATTTTCATCATTTTATGATTTTTGGTGAGTTTTGAGCTTAAATGTGAAAATTGGTTAATTATGTAAATTTAACAGTTTTCATTCACCTATGTATTTAGAGCATAAATTTTAATATTTGGATCCAATTTTATTTATTCCTTTTTTAGGATTATATTGTTCGTGGGATACAAATTCTTCTTCTAGACCATGATCCCATTTTAAATCCAAATTTCTCAAAAAAATATATCAATGCGAAAACTTTTTCTGGTTGGAAGAATGGACCCTACCTCATTCAATGAGTCATATATTACGATACAAACCTCCAAATGGGATGATTATAGCTGGGATAGAAATAATACTCAAAGAAAAAGTTTTTAATTAAATTTCTTGGATAAATTATGTCATTAAGGCTGCTTTTGAATCAGTCAAAGTGGGGTTGTTGGAATTTTGATTAGCGGCCAGAAAAATTCAGTTCTATTAAGAAGGTAATAAATTATTTGAAACAGATCAAAATGATTTGAAATTTTGAACGTAGATATCCAACTCCATTTTAAAATCTTATAAGAAGGGACATTAACATATTTCTTCCATTTTTTTGGAAGAATAGAAGAAAACTTCTGGAGGATAGATTCTAGAGGAAATTTTTATGTTCTTATTTTTCCCGCTTTTCTTTATTTTTAGTTTTGTAATGTATTATTATTCCCCATTATTATCAATTAACTATACCATGGTGAGGTAAATATTTTGATTTATTGTGTAAGGATAAGTTTTATATTTTGTAATTATTTGAGTTGTTGCACTTTATTGAATAAAAACTCTATCTCTTCTGTGAAGTTGGTTTCAAATTCTAAAAACGATTTTTATTATCTTGTGAGATTTTATTTGATTTTGGATTATATTGTTATTATTACTTTGGTAAATGATAATTATCTCCCTCTACTATTTTCTGGTATATATACAATGGAATAGATCAAGGATTAGTGGTGAAGTACTTGATGATCGTTAATACGTGTAGGAGGTGTAGTTCTTATTCTTGATTGTTTGTAATTAACAAGACCCGATCAGGAATTGTCTAAATCAATTGAGGTTATTCATTGAAACTCTTTAGAAAAAGGAAGGAGAGTTGACCAAACTAAGATCTTGGTATGGATTACTCTCACCATCACCATTGACCAAGGGAGTGAGAGGAAGTGATCATGAAATCACTTTAATCATCTTAGCAGAAGAGGAATAGATTAATTAGAACTATGATAACATTGTAATTGGAAAACCAACCCCAACCTGATCACCCAATTATTATCACTATTTTCAATCAATTTCTTTGTCAATTTTTTTTAAATCTATTACTTAATTTCTTTCTTTTGTTTCATTACTTTGTTTTTAAAACCAACTAATTTAAAAAACAACCCCACTTCTTTCTCAAATTTAAAGTGACAAATGTGATTGTTGTGAACTACTCTCTATATAAAAACTAGATTAACCACTTTAATACATTATAAATTATAAAATAATTGTTTTTTCTACACCCCATGACAGACACATGTCAAAACTTGGCACTGTTTTTGGAGAGGTTGTGCCAACAATCTAATTCTAACATTTTGTAAATATTTTATTTTACTTCATTAAAAAAAAGAAATCCATGATGTATGAAAAATGGAATTATTCCTCTTGGATTTATTACTCATAGTTATAATGAGAAATGGTTCATAATTACGAGAAAGATATCTTTAAAAGGGTTAATGAACTCATTGTTTTGGTGAAGAAAATGTTGAGTGGTCATGTCAGAGGTCCCTCACTTCAATAATTTGTGTGCATACTTAATCAATTAAAAATCGATTATAAAAGATTGATATACAAGGAGGAAGTAAATTTGGATGAGGGACCTCAACCTGAACCAAAATCCAAAATAGTGGAGGAGGTTATTTCCCCAATCATATTTCAAATAGAGGAGCCTAACTACCTACCTCTATCACTTGAAATTCAACTACAAGAGGCACATCCCTCTAGCAAGGAAATTGAATCTAAACAAACTCAGGGCGATAATATTTTCTTAAAATATTTTCATTTGGATTTTATTTAATTTTAAATGAGTATTACCTCCCCTTGTTTTAAATTTTCATATTCAACCAAAAATTTTATTACCTTGGAGGATGAGGAAGAAAAAGGAGATTCAACCGATGGGGAACATATGGAGATCCCTAAACTAGATGAATGCTTATTAAAGGGAGTTCAAGAGGAGACCAAAGTGGACTTTCTTGAGGAAAAAAATACACAAGATTATTACTTTGAAAGGTATGAATTTGATATTGATTCATCACATTTTAATTTTATTCAAATAGAATTACACTATGATTTTCCCTTTGATGATTCATTTGATGCAACATACCTTGAGAAACCACTAGAGAATGAAGAATAAGTTATGAAAGTGGAAACCAAGAAAGATGAGGACTCATTATTTATCATAACCCCACCATACAAGATGCATATAATTTTCATGGGGGTATATTTTCTATACTCTATCTATAGAGTCCTCAATAAAAAATAAGAAGTGAATAATGGAAAGAATAAGTTATATTGGTTCATTTAAAAAAAAATCAACCCACCATTAGATTGGGGATATCCAACTGGAACTACCCATTAGGAGGCATTCAAAACCCATGGACCACTTTGGGGATTAAACCAAGATATATCATTCTTTTCTCATTCTATTTCTATTTTAATTTTATTTTAATAAAATTCTTATGTTATTTTCTCTACTTTTGGTTGTAGGTTTTCATGTGTGAAGCACATAGGATCTTAAATCAACATTGCACTTCCAATAATTTAGGTTGTACCTCTCCTTATCAATTTCCTAATTGATGTGATTCAATTTAAAGTATTATTACATGTTAAATCAATTTGAATGCATTGTGGACACTACATCATTTAAGTATGGGGAGGGAACCTTTGTAGTTTAGTTTTTCTAATTGTTTATTTTCTATTTTAAAAAATCATTTTTTCATGTTTTATGTGTTTCTAAAACTTTTGAGCTGAAATTATTATCATCTCCATTTTTGAAACCCATGTCAATGTGTGAAAAAAATTTATCCCATGAAACAGAGATTAAATGAATGCTAAAAATGACTTTGTTTCAAGTTCAAATATTTAGAGATTTCATGAAAATTAATCTTATTTTTCAATCCCATGCCACATATCATTGTATATATATTTTAAATCACTTTACTACGAGGCTTCTGAACCATTGTTTTTATATTCTTTTCATTCACCTCACTTCTTGAGAGAACCAAACCATGCTTGTTTTAATCAGAATTTGATTTATTCATATCAAAACTTGAGGGTTTTAGGTACATGTGTTTTAAATGATTGAGGTATTTATTTGGTTTTAAATCCCCATTTTTTGAAATAATCCTATTCATAATATCCTACCTTGAACATTTAATCCTTTTATCCCTTAGAAGCCATGAAAATCCAGTTATATTTTCCACATTAAAAGCCCATTTTCCCTATCCAACCTACTCCGGAAGTGAAATCGCATGATCTAGTTATACTTAAGTGTGGGAGAAGCTATATTGTATTGTGCTACCTCATTTGGTGATACTTTGTCTGGAAAATAAAAATGATTAATAGACATGTTTTCTACTGAAAAAAATTCATTTTGTTTAAAGTTATACCTTTCTAGATCTTTCATGATAAAAGAAGCTATGCCTTTCTAGAGTTCCCAATGGAGAATGTTGTGCCTCTATGGAGCTTTAAAGAAAAATTATGTTTGAGAAGATTGAAATTTTTTCTGTTTAAATGTTTAATGGTATTCAATTTTCTTGATTTTTCATGATTGTGGAGAATATTTGCTGCCAAGGGGAGTGAGGAGGATACATTACTTGAGTGAAAATTAGAATCTTTCAATTTTGATTCAGAAAGGGCTAAGCCCTCCTTATTCAGCCTTAGAAATTTTCACATATAAATACTATAAACCAAAAGACACATAAAAAACATGAAAAGTCATCATGATAAATACATTTTATTAACTCACATCGGGTGGAGATGTAGAAATTTATCAAGCCTATAGTGACCCTTTCACAAGTTTGGTTGAGAAAGACATTGTTGAAAACTGACATTTATGTGATGAGAGAAAATGAAAGTGAGGTAAGTGTTTTTCTTGCATGGGAGGATAAATGAAGTGGAAATATATTTAATTATATGAATGGAGAAATTAAAATAATGGTTTTTAATTATCCATGATATCTTTTGTTTCTTGGTGTTAAATTGGTGGATCTCATGGATATGTGTTTTAAATTTTCTTTGATTTGATTTTGATGTTTACTTTTTCTGGGGTCCAAGTGATAAGTGTGGGGGAATTTATAGATATAATATTTTAATAATTATTTATATGTTTTTTAAAGATTTAATCCATAACAATTAATCAATTTGATCTTATTTTCATTATTTTATGATTTTTGGTGAGTTTTGAGCTTAAATGTGAAAATTTGTTAATTTTGTAAATTTAACAGTTTTCATTCACCTCTATATTTTGAACATAACTTTTAATATTTGGATCAAATTTGAGTGATTAATTTTTTTAGGCTTGTAGTTTTTTTGGGATACAAAGTGTTCTTCTATACAAATATCCCATTCAAAATTCCAAAAGCCCAAAAAAAATATATCCATATGACAACTTATTCTGGTCAGCAGAATGGACCATACCTCATTCAATGAGGCATATCTCAGGATACCCACCTAAAAATTGGATTATTATATTTGGTATAGAAATAGTACTCTAAGTTTAAGTTTCACATTAAATTTCATAAAGAAAGTCTGTTATTAAGGCCTCCCTTCAATCAATCAAAGAGGGGTTGTTGGAATAGTGATCGAAGGCTAGAAAAATATAGTTCTATTAAGGCAGTCATAAATTCTTTGAAATTTATCCAAATGATTTTAAATTTCATGTATAGATATAAAAATACATTTATAACATCTTATAAGAATGGACCTCAGCATGTTTCGGCCATCTGTTGGGCAGAACAAAAGAAAATTTATAGAGGATAGATTCTGGAGGAAATTTTTATGTTTTTCTCTTTTCATATTTTCTTTATTTTTAGTTTTGTAATTTATTCTTCTTCCCCATTATCATCAATTACCCATAACATAGTGTGTTAAATATTCTGAGGGATTAGGGAAGGTTAGGTTTTCACTTTTTTAATTCTTTGAGTTCTCGCACTTGATTGAATAAAAACTCTCTCTCACCTGCAAAGTTGGTTTCAAATTCTAAAAACAGTTTTTATTATATTGTGAGATTGTATTTGATTTTGGATTCTGTTGTTATTATTTATTGGGTAAATTTTAATTATCTACCTTCACTAGGTTCTGGTCTATATACAATGGAATAAATCAGGGCTTATTGGTGAAGTACTCGGCGATCGTCAGTACGTGTTGGAGGTGTAGTGCTTATACTTGATTGTCTGGGATTAATAAGACCCGATCGAGAATTACCTAAATCAATTAAGGGTATTCGCTGCAACTCTTTTTCAAAAGGAATGAAATTAGACCAAACTAAGATCTTTTTATGGCTTACTATCACCATCACCATCGACTAAGGGAGTGAGAGGAAGCGATTGTGAAATCTCACTTTAATTAGCTTAGTAGAAGAGGATTGGATTAATTGGAACTATGATAACATTCAAATTGGGAAACCAACCCCAAACTAATCACCCAATTATTATCAATATTTTTAATCACATTCTTTTTCAAATTGTTTTAAATATTTTACTTAATTTATTTATTTTGTTTCATCACTTTGTTTTTAGAACCAATCAATTTAAAAAACAACCCCACTTCTTTCTCAAATTTAAAGTGACAAATGTGATTGTTGTGCGCTAATATATGGAGATAACCTATGTTAACCACTTTATTACATTATAACTTAGGAAATAATTTTTTTTACACACCCCACAACAATCATGTTTCAATCGCATTGAATAATTAATTTATGATTTAGGTGTTGAAACCATAAAAATAGAAACTGTTGAATGATTTTATAGATATTTTGAAAACCATTATTCCTAGGTTTTAATAAATATATAGTTTTATCAATAGTTTTGAGATTTTTTAACTTGAAATAAAGAAATTTATGGAGTGATAAAATTTTCTCTAACTTACTTGAGATTTTAAAAGAGCTACTTCGAGAAGTCAATGGGCTTCCAAATTCCAATTATGAGGTGAAGAAAATATTATTCCCAATGGGATTGGGGTATAAAAATATATATTCTTTCCCCAATGATTATTTGTTTTATTGAAAAAAATATGAATACTTATCAAACTATCCTACATGTGGGGCATCACACTATAATATAAATGAAAAATCAACTCAAATTCGTTCTGAGGTACTATAATCTAACCTCATACAAAATCAATTATGTATACTTTATAATAATTTCATCCAATAATCCATTCATATATTTATGATAATTCAACTGTGATTCATTATCAGGTACTAAAATCAAATTCCTACTAAATCAATTTGGTACCTTCCAATAATTCCTTGTTTGAAGCGCCTATTTTTAAATTCAATTGATGAAAAAAGGTTAATATGACATTTAGATGAGCACATATCTGATGGTAACTTACGTCACCCTACTGATTCACCATAGTGGAAGAGATTTGATAAAAAAAAATTGATTTTGGAAGTGAAATTAGAAATATCATAATGGGATTATGTATTGATGGAATGAATCCATATGAGAGCCTAAGTCACCAACATATTTTATGGCCTGTTTCGTTGATAATTTTAAACTTTTCCACACATATAAGTATAAATAAAAAATATGTTAGGATGAGATTTATGATTTATGGACCAAAATAGTAGGGTAATGATATTGATGTGTATCTTTCACCATTTTTTGATGATTTGAAACTGATATGGGAGACATGTATTAAATATTTTGATATATACGAGTATTTTCTTCTTCGTGTTATGATAATGTTCACTATAAATGAATTTCCTGTATATGGAAACATATCTGGATACCGTGTTAAGGGACATAAATAATGTCCAATGTGTGAATAAGAGTCTTAATATTATCAATTGTAGAATGAAAGAAAGACAATGTACATGGGACATCAAATATTTTTTCCAATTTATCATCCTTATCATAGATTGAATTTTTTAATGGTTTAAAGGAATACAATCTCCCCCTACGACCATTGTTAGTTGAAGAATAATATGACAAGGTGAAAAATATGGATTCAAAATTTGGAAAGAAAAGAAGTTTTGGTCTTCAAAAAAATATATGAAAGAAACAGTTGTTTCCTCTGGAATTGGTGATGACCTCGTTTATTTAAGGTTCAAACATTCCAAGAGGTTTCTAACGGGTTTGTTCGTAGAACCAGAAACATTCAATGATTCTATATCTATTTGGACCTACTTTCCAAAGGTAGGTTCTCATTAGTTGGGAAATGATGAGGCTTAAGAATTTTCATTGGTCGAGAGGATGGGAGGTCAGACTCATCACACCTTTTTGAGGGAAATTATTGTCTACTCCGAGACTCTCTTTATAGATTTAAGTTATGTTCGTTAATCCTTATTAAATTACCAAGTATGAAAATGAGCTTTCCTTTAGATCTAACAATCAATGATTGATATGTAGGATATTTAGAGAATATTTTATATGTATTCAAGGTTCTTCATCGATAGAGAATCATATGTATTTGTTTATAGATTCTTAGTCAATGGTATCCTTAGACACATTACATAGAAATATATTGGTCATTATGATAACCATACTGGTTTTAAAGCCACTCAGAAGGACACTTGAAGTTTATTTTCATTCATAAGGACATGAAGTATTTCAGAGTTGGGATCGTACCCGCAGATGGGCTACCTACGTATCCTTTGTTTAGAAAAGGAATCAGAACCCACGTAGTTCGAGTAAAGAAATATGAGGTTTATGTATGATTGATGGCTCAAAGAAAGACGTCATAATTACTTTTACACTCTAAGATCACGTGAGTCATGCTCGGTGTGAGAAACAAAAGGTATTGGTAAAACCTGAAAATTGTGCCATGAAATATGTAATCATAAGAAATGATGTGGGGCTTATGTATGTATGACTGCCCAGATAGATGAAGATTAGGATTTACTTCAGGGAAGAAACCCGGGAACAAGGTCCATAAGGTATATGTGCTTTATGGAGATTTGGATACTTAACTTAGTAATTAATACTAAGAAGGATTCCCAAATTAGAGAGGACTTATGATTGGGTTTTACTCCTAAGAAGGAAACCCAAATCAAAATTAAATTAAGGCTGGTTAAGAGAAATTATGTCTAGGGATTATTCCTGAGAAGGAGACTCAGGTTAAAGGGATTTGAAAATTGGGGATTATTCCTAAGAAGGAGGCCCAGGTTAAGGGGAATTATGACTGGGGCTTACTCTAGAAAAGGAATCCCAGGTTAAGGGAATTTGGAACTTGGGGCTTACTCTTGAGGAGGATTCCCATATTTGGGAACTTGGGGCTTACTCCTAAGGAGGATGCCCATATTTGGGAAATTGGGGCTTACTCCTAAGAAAGATTCCCAAAATTAAGGGAACTTGAAGACTGGGGCTTACTCCTGAAAAGGAGGCCTAGGTTAGGGGACTTGGGGCTTACTCCTAAGGAGGATACCCATATTTGGGAATTTGAGATTGGGACTTACTCTTGAGAAGGAAGCCCAAGTTAAAGAAAATTATGACTGGGGATTACTTCTAAAAAGAAGGCCTAGGTTAAAGATCCTCTCATCTTAAAGGATGAGAATGAATGAATGAAATCTCTAACCTTAGTGACATAAAGATATGTAAATCACTAGGTTTTGAGAGATGTTCCATAGAATTCCTTTCAGATAAGGAATCCAACCTAGGAATCATGCCATAAATGGATTTGAAGAGGGTTATGAAGGCTAAATCTTGAAGAGGAGATGTGGATTTGAATAAAAGAGGTGAATAGGAAGGAGGGGCACCCAAAAAGGAGCAGGCGCGTAGGTCCTGCATGGGCGCGTAGGTCCTGGTCGTGTAGGTATACCTGCGCGATGGTCAACCCGTAGGATAATACTTGGGTGAGGCTTGGATCAATCCCTTAATATTATCCCTAGGGGCTTCCAAAAGAGTGGCGCGCAGGTTCTGGTGAAGGGATAAAGCGGCGCGTAGGTGTGTCCATTTCCCTTAAGGGTTAAACACCTAAGTGCACAAGTGTTGATGAATTTCAACACTTATGCCTTGTTTCCCCTGTTTAGATCTTCCATTCTAGGTAAGAAATTACATTATAAGTGTTCGGAAGACTTCCATAAGAGACTAGGGCGCCGAGAGCTTAAATCTGGCTTTTGGAATTTTTCGTCCTCGAAATGGGGGGCCCATAAGGGGTATTTATAGGCTGCTAAAGACTCCCGGCGAAAATCAAATAGGGCGCGCATGTCACTTACGCGCCCAATATGTGGCGCGCAGGTATACCTGCGTGACCATGATGAAACTTGCACAACCCATCTTTGACCAAATCCTTCTTCATGCCTTTGTCAATTTTTGATGTTTCTTCATAGGATGGATCACTTTGGACTAAGGTATTTCCCTTTTTTCAGTCGTTTAGACTCTGTGACAGAAAGGAGCGTCAACAACAGTCTATCGTTTTGGAACTACATTATTGTATATTTTTAGAGATAAAATATAACATTGATATTATGCATGTTGAGAAAAACATATGTGACAGTTTGATTGGAACATTGTTAGACATAAAAGGAAATAAAAAATTTGTATTTCATTCTATATTGGACTTGATATCAATGAGAATATGTCTAGAGTTAGATCACCTCATGAACGTAAATGGAATATATTTACCTCAAACTTGTCACACATTAAGCAAGACTGAGAAGATTATTTTTTGGGTGTATTCCTAGTATTAAAGTACCCATTGATTATTCTTAAAATGTGAAGAATTTGGTGTCATTGAAGGATTAAAAATTAATAGGTATGAAATCTCATGATTGTTATGTATCGATGTAATAACTTCTACCAGTCGCACTGCATGGTATATTGCCCACATTTATCATAAATACTATTATCAGGTTATGTAATTCTTTCAAATCGATTCATATCAAATTAGTTGATCTAAATTTGTTATATGTGTTGGATAATTAATCTTCTCTTATTATTTTTCAACTATAAATGTATTTCCCACCAATTTTTTTTGATATAATGGTTCATCTGGTGATTCATTTGGTGTGTGAGATACAAATATGTGGGCCTGTTTATTTACGATGGATATATCCTTTTGAAAGATATATGAAAATTTTTAAGGGTTATGTTAAAAATAATTATCAACCATAGGCTTCTATTATTCATAAATATTTATCAGAAGAGGTGATTGAGTTATGTACTGATTATTTATATGAAGTATAGCATATTGGTCTCCAAATATCTTGACATATGATAGTTAATAGTGAAGATAGAGGGATTCAAGGATTAAAATTAAATTTCATTCCATATGATGAAGTGATGATAGAAAATTTATACATTTTGAACAACCCAGATGAGGTTCAATCCAATATATCATCAAATATTGATGAATTAACGTTATGATATCTGAAAAGAAATGAAAAGTGGATGATGATTGAGCATAAAAAGACATTTATTTCATGGTTTAAAGAGAAAGTCATCATAGATATATCTGCATCAGAAACATTGAAATGGTTGGAAGGGGGACCATCTCTAAATGTGATCACATGGTCTGGTTTTGATATTAATGGGTACATATTTTACACAAAATATCTGGATGAGAAAAGTAATATTCAAAATAGTGGTGTAATGGTTATCGATGAAGCACTACATTTTTCAGGTGCCAAAGATAAAAACCCAATTTATTCTTCAACTCTATATTTTAGAGTTCTTGAATACATATGGGAAATTTATTATATTAAAATTTAAGTCACCGTGTTTAAGTGCAATTGGGTTGTAAGTAATAGTGGTGTGAAACATGATGAATATGGGTTTAAACTGGTAGATTTGAAAATATTTAGTTGTAATGAGGAACTATTTATCATGAACACACATGAAAAACAAATATTTTATATCAACAATCCATCTAATGATCAGTGGTCCACCATTTTTCAAGGGGAAAGAATCCATTTGGATGATGAAAATGATGACGACGATGATGTTATTGATTTATATGAGGTTTCTTCTTCTATTACAAAATTTTTAGATAACAATGACTATAATATAGACACAGTGCATGCATTATAAAATGATCATGTTGAAGGTATATGGGAAAACACTAAATTAATCTCCTAATTAATTTGGTAATTATTTACATTATTTTTCTTTTTTGAAATTTACATGTGTAAAAACTATATTATTTAATAACTATTAGATATTTAAAATTATAAATGCTTATGTCATTTTAGAAGTAATATATATATTTAATAGTTTAACTTCAATATTTTTTCGGCTAAGAATCATAACATTGTTATTTTATCTTTAAAATACGCATGTGTGCCCTTTTTTTACTTACATATTTTAGTTTTCCAGTTTTCTAATTATTCAATTGGATAATAATATGTAGGTCCACAATAATTTTCTGTTTTAATGATGTATATAGATACAGAGATAGAGGAACATGTACTGAGATATTGTTTTTCAAATTATTAAATATCCATTAATATAATTATTTAATGGAAAAAACTTTTAATTTATAAAAAATAATCACAGGACTACTGATGAGACTTCAACGGTGGAGTTCTCTACTTTTACTATTATGGAATCGAGTTCTCGAGTTTGTAAATGAGACATTAAAAATTTACCAAAACTGTTACTTTCTCATGGAGATGTGCGATTACATATTACTTTTGATGATAATAATAATGCAACTGGACTAAATGCAAAAAATTTATCAACTATATCTCTATGTAGAGCCATTGCAGGATTAACATTTTATATATTGATTGGAAGTTCATCGACAAGATGATGAATGATCAGATTTTGGAGGCTGTAATGGTATAATATCTCAATTGATTTATTTTATCTTATTTTTCAAATATTATATATTTTAAATGACTAATTTTTATTTTATTCTATTATAGATGTCATTTAATTTTGAAGAAACAAAATCAATTAAGAAAAGATGTATTACTTTGGTGGTGGTTCAATGGAGAGATTTCAAAACGAAGTTGACAGAAAAATATGTTTTGGAAAGAGACAAAGTAAAAATCAAAGCCTTAAGTATGAGATTATAAATGAAGATACATGGAATAAAATTGTTTCTATCCAACACAATGAAGCCTTTTTGTTATAATAATTATATTATATTATAAAGTTATATATATATATGTACCTATTTACTTAGTATTTTACTTTTTGTATAACAAGCATCCCAGAAATCCCATCAAGACATCCAGTTGTAGAATGTATACCCTTATACCTTATTACATGGAGGGTATCATTTATTAAAGAAAAAAATGATTAAGGAAAAGTTTGAATAATTAAGAGCTAACTCCACTAGTGGTTCTGATGAGGTCCAATTTGGTCCTCCATCTCCCTCCGCTCGCCATGAAAAATGGAAAAGATAGAGAAGAAGAAAAATTGAAAAGTATCTTACAGAGAAAGATAAGGAAGAAGCAGAAAATATTTTAAGAAAATATTATTTATTTTTCATAAATTTTTCTATTTTATAAATTATAAACACTAATATAACATTTTAATTTTTCAAATTTGGATGAACTTTAATAGAAAGAGATACAAGGCTCTTTTATCCCAAAGGGTAGGATGGACATCCTAGCCACTACTTTAGGAAAGCCAGAACACCCCAGCCACATAAGAGGATGTCAGGAAAGTGTTAGTATTTGGAAAGTTTTTGGTCATCAGAGTAAGGAATCAGGAGACTAAGAAATAAAATCCTTAAAAGACCAGTTGAAAGATATGAAGTATTCCATGGGCGATCAAATTCAAACAGCTATACAATAGGATATGTTAGAACAATTGACAAGATATTCACACTCTACAAAACCTTCACAACCTTCTCAGCCTTCCCATCTAGTTATGTAGCCTATACAACCATACAAACTAGACCACCCTGCCCAGCCTACCTACTCAGATCCTCCACCTCCTCTCTTAGACCCAACCTTATATTGTGAGTTGTATGCTGGAGATCCTCATATATATATTGTAGCATTAGGAATCATTCATTTTTTGGGGGATTATATACATCACCAGCCTATGAATATGGTTCAGGTTTGAGTATCAGTACTTGATATTGTTGATTCTACTTCTCTACTACCATTTTATACTGAGGAGGTTACCGGAGTTGGGGATTGTTTGGGTCATTTTTTACTTTATCCATCTGGCCTTATTTATTATCTTTCATAGGAGGTATGCATTTTTTTAAATATTAATTAAATATAATTGAAAATTACTTCTAATGTTTTATGAAATTTAAATTATATATATATGAGTATCTAAAAGTAAAATAAATGAAACACATGAAAAAAGGTTCAGGAAAAAACAATTGTAGATACTTCTAATATTTTTGATGGGATACAAAGCTTATCTCTGGATTCTTCTTCCTTGAGTAATATCTATGAGTTTTGAATTATGTATGATATAAACAGAAGAGAACATACATTAAGAATATTCATAAAATATATCATGAATCTAATTGATTTTTAATCGCTCAGTGTGCCCGTGTTGCAGTTGTTTTCCATGTAAGTAAATTAACATTTCAATTTTTATTTATTTAATTAAAGATGATTTAAATTGAATAACTATATTAATTTTTTAATTGGTTATCTACACACACTTCTTGTAAAAAATAACACTACATAATTTTATAGTTTTATATATCTAGAATTCATTTCCACAGATGTGTAATATATGAAGAATCCTAATATAATTGTATATATATGTGAGAGATTATCACATACGGATATTGGGTGTTGGTTTATTCCATTTTTAGATAAGTAAGAACACAAACATAATTATGAACTAATTCTCATTATAATGTCATTAATTATAAACTTTTTTTATTATAGGGGGTATTGGATGTTAGACATATTCTACCCAAATGAATGCACCTTATATTAGTTTTTATCTTTACTAGGATATGTTCATAAAAAATTTACCACCTTGTTAAACTATTAAGTTTTTTTTTATAATTTCATTATATTTAATTCTTAATTTATATACAAGTATTATTAGTTTATATATATTAAAATTCAGGTCATAGAATAAATTTAACCAATATCACATATCGATAAAGAACCCAATGAAATTCAATATATGATAGTAACGATAATTATTTTCTATATTAGATATTATTCTTATTTTTGATATATATATATATAAGTTTTTATTATCAAGTTAGTGTTTTATAACCGTAGTTTCATCGTCAACAAGGACATATTGAATGTGGTTATTATGTTCTTCGATTCATGTATGGGATAATCACGACTGAGGTAACTAATGAATTTAATAAGGTTAGTTATATTAATTATTTTATATTTTCTGTCATAGTATTATATTTTTTAATCTTATATCGTTCAATGTTATTATATACATTCAATGATGTCGTGTTTTATACGTAAAATGAACTTAACCATCTTTGATATTTGTTTAATAACTATTTGTTAAGTATGATTATGGTTTAAGGTATGTATATTATAATGTTTATGATTTATATTACATTTTTCTAATAAAATGTGTTAAAAAAACTAATTCTTTTATTATAATAGGTGTTTAAACGTAATGATATCCAAATAATGCTTCAATAATAACCAATAATGATCATGTTGTAAATTTTAGGCACATTTTTTTAATTTTACTTTATAATAAAAATGCGTAGATAATTTTTTTATTAACTAGATAAAAGTATGTTTGTTTTTATAGTTTTTTAGTCAATGATAAATGATATTTGATTGTTGAATACTATTTTATTATTACAGGGATTCTGATTATTTTTGGAGTGTAATATTCAAATATTTATATATTTTTTAATTTTTGTGTCAGTTTTTATAGAAACTGATGCCGAATCATTGAAATAAAATAGTATGGTTTTTGGCGTTGGTTTATTTAATAAAACAATACTGAAAACTAATCTGAGTCTCATTTTTAGCGTTAGTTTTTAAAAAACTGACATCGAAAACCTTATTGTTTACGTCACCTTTATAGGTGTCAGTTAAAAACGATATCTCTATTGAAAAAAACACTGATGTTAAATCATATTTTTTCACTAATGGAATTGTCTATAAAGCACAAGACAATAACCAATCAACTTTAGAGCATATTGAAAAATCATCCAAACAACTTCAGGAATTCATGCCAATGCCTTAAAATATCAATAATTTAAAGAAATATGAATTCTATTGACAAAACTCAACAATTTAAGATGGAATAGGTACATTCAAATAAACCCCCCATCCAGTTCATTCAAATGACTTAAAACACCAAGTCTCAAAACGGGTAAAAATATTCAAACCACCCATGGTAACTTGAGTTTAAACATGGAAGTGATTTGGCCAGGCACTGTCTTTCACTTATTACCTGAATTTCGATGGTCCTAACTCCTATATACCCAAGAAATAGAACTAAAATCAGGAAGTGTTAACACAATTTAGGCTGAGCATTCCCTCAAATACCAAATTGTAATGAACTAACCCAAGTCAACTAAACCAACCACTTGAGCTGACCATCACATAGTGAGGCATAACAAAGATAGCAGAAACAAGTCTTGAATATTACTAAAACAAGACATACAACTAGAGTATAATATTGAATAAAAAGATAAAAAAAGATATATATAACCCAATCCAAATAGTCTAAACCAGAAAATTATAACCATATGAAACCAAGAAGACTCTATGTGACTAATCGTCACCACCAAACCATCCAACTATGGAGGTTGTGATAACATGAGAAGCCAAAAAGCTACATGATGTCCTTCCCCTTACCCGGATCCTACAACATAACAACTACAACTGCCTAAAGGGAAAAAATAAGGTGTGAGAAAAAAATACTAATGGGATACCACTATAGAGTCTATACAAGGACTAATAATAAGAATTCATTAGTTTTAGCTTTTAAAATGAAAATAGTTTTATAAATCATTTTCATAAATCCAAACCCATTTGTAAATAATTTCCTTTGGTTTTAATAAAAACCTTTAATATTCAAAAAGATAGGAATATGAAAAGTATAAGTGATATTATATTTATGCACATCGATACACCATAAGGTTAGCAAGTAAACACATATCCATGAAATAATCCATCATGCGAATCCATGTGATATGACCTCATGTGAAAACATGTAAGCAACAATCCATAAAAAAATCCATCATGTGATAAAAAACCATAAATAAAAGAGCAAAATGTATTGGGCCCTAGACTATGGGAATACATACTAGAAATAAAAAATCTTAAACCAGACATATGTTGGTACCAACCAATATCGAGTCCTACCATATTCTATCGATATCACAAAACCTCTAGTGGTGTCATTCTCACTATGAGTGACATGTCTATTCCCGACACACCCAAGGTTCCTAATGTTCCAATATTGTCAAAATCCATTTCAAAGCCATTCTTACAATTTATAAAAAAATTTAAAATCATAGAAAATATTCTTCATTGTTTGAAAACCCATTTCTAAACCAAAACCAAAATTCAATCATTTAATCAAATACTTGGTGTGAAAAAAACCTTAAAAACCCCCCCTTAAAAACATGTATATTTCCAAGAAATACCTTGAAACAACAAATAACTTCAATTAAAATAATAAAAAAAATAAATTTTACAAGAAAAATATGAAATTCATAGATTTAATCTATTTTATAGAAGCACCTACCATAAGAACGAAGGTAGAATTTCTCACCTTCAACAATGGAGACCAGGGAAGAGTAGGTCAGGTCATCATGATCCTAGATCCACAAGAAACATATTAATCCTCTATAAAACCCCTTAGATATGGAATACACAACCCATTTAGGTTACAAAGAGACAATAAGAGAAGATATATAGCAAGGATCTATAAACAAGAAGGTAAACCAGATCAAGAGCACAACATACCTTGATATGATCCATCAATAACGAAGGAAATCTACCTAGAATCCCAAGAGAGAAGCCTATAGATCATTTTAGTAGGATTAAGTTGAGACAATATGAGACTAGGGGGTTATTAGAGGTTAAAATAGTTCCCTATGGATTTTTAAAACAAAATTTAATGGCATAAAAAACCACATGCATGATTTTATGGGGAGGTTTCATGGTTAGGAGTAACCATTCACCGTAAATGTGTGCCCATACAAAGCCTATGTTTGGGGTTCATGGTTTGGACACACATTTACTTTAACCATGATCCAACTATATATAAATCCTCTGTCTAGGGGTGTATGTTTTGGAGGGGTGGCCGTAGCATTTGTAAAAACTATGCACCCTATGCTTGATTGGATGGTTTCCTAGGACAAATTGCACATTTTTCCTTAATCGTGCACCAACTATGAACAGCCCCATGTGCTTTCAAAATTTTCCAAAAACCCAAAAAATGACCTCAAATCAAGACCAAACCAAATTATAGTAAAACAATGGTCAATAAGTGGATGTAATAATGTAATGTAATGTTACATATAATATAAATCAATAAATTCTTAAGTAATTTAAAACAGTCAGAAAGTTTATTATGTCATAAAAACAGTTAGTTTTCAATAAATAAATATTTTATTTAAAATTTAAAATTATCATATTCATAAAATTATCTAGATAAATAAAATATAATTTTTTAATTAGAACATTTAAATTATCTTAGTGTAAATTTATGTTAATTTTCTTAAAAAGATGTTTTTTGGGTAAAAAGTGAAAATAACATTTTTAGGAAATACCATGACTATTGTTATATGATCATGATATGATCATGAATTAAAATTTATAAATCCTTATTACAGATAAAAATTTGTTTAATTAATATAATAATATGAAAAGCCTTACATTTATAAAAAACATACTTAACATTTTAAAACCATGATTTTATATTTTCTAAAAAAACCGTTTTTATGTGTTATACACATATCATAATAGAATTAATTTTGATCACTTTTATAAATTGAATAAAGTAAAATTGATTTAAATTTTTTAATTATAATATCCAAATTAGATAATAATGTCAATTCTATTTTTAGGCATAAAATTGTTACTAAGATAAAAACGAGTTAGCGCAATAAAGGTAAAAAATGTAAAAGGTTAAAATTAAAATGGAAAGGCATAAGATAAATAAAAATTATACATTTAAATTAGTTTTTTAGGTATTTAAAATCTTTATCAAAAAAATTTATCAATAATTATAAATCAAATTAAATGAAATTAATTCCACCCAAAAGTTATTAGCCTTAATAACAAAATAATCATTATTTTATAACTTTAAACCACCCCTCCTCAAGTATAAATACCCACCCATTATCTACTAAATATATACACCAAAACCATTTATAAATAATACTACATAAATATACCTCTAAAGACTCTCTATAAGGTGGTTATAAGGTTCTAATAAGTTTCTCTAAAGCTCTAAGAAGCATCCTATCATGGTAAGGGTTCACTTCCTCCAAATTTACAATTCAAGATATTCTTTTGTATAAGCCTTTTAATTCTCAATTAATTATGTTTTAAAGTGTTTATAAACACCCCCATTACCATGTATATGATTTATTGTTAATGAGATACTTCCTTTCACTCTCATTAAAGCCATTATAATATCCCATTGTTATACCCATTATGCTGCCGTAATCAACCCTTTATTTACCTTGCTATATTTTCTTGTCATGAATACCCAATCCTATTTTCATTCAAGGGTATTCATTTAGATGTATCATTAGACTATTTATTTGGGAAACCATGTATGGAACCAACATACCATATCCATGGGTTATAAATGATATGTAATTATGATTTTTGATTGATTTGGCACACATAACGTTATACATATGAAGGGTGTGCCCTGATAAAACTCCTATTTATTGGGTAAAAAATTAATCTCTATAGATGATATGTTCATGATACCTTGAAAGAATTCCTTGGTAATGTTTTATAATACCTTGTTAAAAATCCTTGGTAATATGTTTTATGACACATTAGTGATGAGCTTTGGTGATATATTTATGAATGCATCATGGTTATGTTTTATCCATATTTTCATGTTATGCCTCATGTTTTTATATTCATGTACTTACATTATGCCTCAAATTATTATGTACATGTTATTATGTTATGCTTCAAGTTTCACATATGATGTTCTCTTACATTTTCACCAGTTACGAGGATTTATTCTCACCATTTTTATTTGATAAATTTCCCTAGGAAATCCTATATATTGAGATGATCTAGGATGAGATAGTAAAATAGAGTTCAAAATTTGTTTATGTTTTCTTTTATATACCATGTATTTCTTGTACTATGTAACTAGTTTCCAAGACAATAAACCTAAAAAGGCCCTTAATAGTTATTTATATAATATTTTTTTAATGAATAATGTTTAAAATAATGTAAAAAAGTGGGTTTACATATAAAACTTATCAATAAACCACTTCTTATGATAACACAATTTCTCAGTTTGGTGTAGGGACATGAAATTTTGCATGCAGTAAGACCGATTCAATTGTTTTGGGATGATATATTAAGATTAGTATAATTATGGACACTTATATAAATATACAACTAATCACTCATGAGATATAATTTGAACCTTTTTTGGATTGACACTCTTAAATTACACTACATATATTGTCATATATGTATCATCAGTGCTACTTAAGTGAATATTGGTTATGGTTTCATTGACCTGAGGTTACCAAATAGGTTCCTTGCTTATGAGGTCTCATGATTTGATACCAATCTAAATTCATTTGTGATTTTTTCTTAAAACAAGGTAATTGGGTATGACATTAATCAAGCAGAGAAAATATAGGATGTGTTCACCCATATAAAGGGTTATGACATCATAACCCTCAATTGAGTTTTGACAAAGTGCATGGTCATGCTAATATAATTACATATGATGTGATTATATAAGATTTAGTCAAAGAAAAAAAATGGGACCCCAAATAATATTGGGGTTATAACCCATATTAAGGGTTATGACATCATAACCCTTAATTGTGTTTTGGCTAAGTGAATGGTCATGCTAGTAGCACCCCCATAATGAACAAAAAATGGGACCCCAAATAAGATTGGGGATTTATGTTGGATTTGAATCTCTGTTGATCATAAAGTATCTCAATACAATGGAAACTAATGTATTTATAGAAAGATTTTTTTATTTTAATTTTGATAAAAACTATTTCCAACATTTAAGGCAATGAATCCATAGACATCTAAAGAAATATCATAGAAAAAACTTCATTATTACATCCTGATCCTTAAAGAAATATTAATGAATTCTAAGTTCAAAATATAATTAATTTTAAATATTTAGAACATCAATTTCCTGATGCATTGAATGATTAAGAATGTGTTGCAAAATCATATATACTCACTGCAAATGAACCAACCAGAATAGATGTCACCAAAGGAAAATCTAATAGTATAATCACCAATGATTATAATCCATGTTTGAATCATGGAATAATACTTGGTTAAAAAGATAAAAATACTTTTCAAAGTGAGGGAAAAATCTAAGTTGGTTAAATAAATAAATGAACCTAAGGATAATAACAATTCACTTGATCATAAAATTCTTTAAGAAACCATTATACTATAAGTATATTCTCATGATCAATATAAAATTTCTATGAATTGTACTAATATAAGAAGATGTTAAAACCTAGTGTAAACCATTATTGATGACAAGTTTTCATGAAATATTGAACTTTATGTTATTTATGAGGATTAAGAACAAAAAATGGTTGATAAATATCATGATATACCAGATTGAGGTAAATAGAAATTTTTGATCCAATTTGAATTAGACTCAATTTCTAAACATAATGTTTTTAGATTGATTGTGAAAACCCTAAAAGGGATTAAACCTGAAGGTTATAAATGGGTATTTAAGAGAAAGAGAAATTAAAATAATGAAGTTTTTAGATATAAAGCATGACTACTTGCTAAATATTTATCACAGATACCTAATATTGATTGTGATGAAACACACTCTCCTATAATGGATAAAATAACCTTTCAATATCTCATGACACATTTTATACATGAGCATCTTGAATTACACCTGATGGATGTTGTAATTACATATGTATATGTTAATATTTTTAATGATGTTATATAAAAATACTTAAAGGATTAAAAATACTAGCTAAATGTTTTGGATCACAATATTTTTATTTTATTAAGTTGAATAAATCTTTATATATATCAAAGAAATTAAGGTGTATGTGGCATAACTATCTGAGTGAATATTTGATGAAAGAGGGTTATAAAATGATCCAATTTATCCATGTGTCTGAAAGAGATATGGCCTCATGTATATTTCATATGATTAAATTTAAGGTATGATATTAATATTCAATATGATATGACATATAGAAATCAAAAGGTATATGATATCATTTGGTTTAGGAATATCATTTTTTATGATATGGCCATATCGTATCGCCTTGACCATATTTTCATAATTGATGATAGAGGGGAAAATCATAATGTATGGTTTAATAAAACCTTTATTCTTCCATTATCAAACCCAATAATAAAACACAATTCCAGAGTTTGGCTATACATGTCTTAGGCTACATTATATGACAAATGCATGCCACTGTCTTCAAAGGTATGTGAAGGAAAATGTAAAAATTTCGCATATGCAATCATAAAGGAGGCATTACACGAGATGTAACATGGGGAGATAGTTTCATTCATACATAACATACATGAATTGGGAAAATAATTAATTCATACATTGTAATACATGATTTAATGCTTGCATCACCAAGGAGCATCCTCGAGGCTGTATAAATGCCACTACCATGTGATGATAGTGAGGTGTGATGATCATACGATGCTTGGCCTAGTCTCCTGAAAACTTGGATATATTCGTTTTCTTCCTCCTTTATGCCATGAGATGCTAACATGTTGTGAGGGAATAAAGGATCCCATTTCAAGCATTAAAATGACCCACATTGTCCTGTGGATACCTCCTGACGCAGGAGGATTTCGTCTACCATTTCAGTGATCATTATTAAGAATTTTAAAAGGTGTTTGAAGAGATTTTAACGAATACTATGGTGAAAGGTTAGAATGATTTATTGGTTGTTAATATCTATTTATGCATATTTCATATTTTCTATGCATGGGTGATCGTGACATGTGATTCAATCACTTCTGTGGTTATAGTTATACATGTTAGATGTGCTCTTAGATTTATGTAATCATGCTTGGAATAAAGATTAACAAAGTCATATTATGTATCACTTACAGTCATAAAATATGATTTATGGATTTATTCTATGGGTTTTAAATCACATTATATGATATGTGATATCGTAAGTTATGAAAAATTAGAAACTCACAAATTTCTTTAGATCGACTCTCATGATGCCTTGATATCATACAATACAAATTTTATTCCATGTTCTACAAAACCAGGCATCATATCATTAAAACGATATGATTCATATCGTTAAAAATGATATCTGGGTTTTTGTGAATATCATATAAATGGAACAACTTTCAGTCTTAAATTACGACTAAAAGTGGGTATCAAGCGTATCCTATGATTCACGGTGAATCACATAATACAATATCTTCAAGAATTTTTTATTTTATTTATTTTCAATTATAAATTGAATTTAATAATTTATAAATTATTTATAAATATTAGAAAAATATATTATGGAATATTTACTAGTTTATAAAATTATTTTATAAAGAGATTAATTATAAAATGTTTATAATTAATTAATTAAATGTTTTAAATCATTTATTAAAAAAATTACATTAATATTAAGTGTTAGCATTAAAAATATATTTTTCAAATTTATATGGCATGCCTTATAATTTAAATATTAAGTTTTTATATGAAAAATTATACAGGTAATATATAATATATATATAAATTATAAAATAAGGCCAAAGTATAAAGAGTATATATTTATTCATGAATTGTTCATAATATTAAATTTGAATAGTTCAAATTAAGGGTCCTTATTAGGTTATAATTTAAAACCGCATCAAAAGAGTTTTTATGATTGATATGATCATAGTCAAAATAATGCCAAGTATATGATATTTAATTTTATAAATAGTTTACATAGTAAAGAATAAATTATAAAATGTTTATAATTCATTAAATATCACATATAATTAAAGTAAAATGATATATAATATATATTAGGTGTTGAGGTGTACAACTATATTAAACAAACATATACACACCATACACATAGACTGGAAAGGAAGGTTATAGCCTTCCCTAAGGGATAACCCACCTATCAAGCCTTATTTATTTTGTACATTGGCCAAAGGCCCAGTGGACATGAATCCCATTACATGGCCCAAATTACCAAGTAAAATGATATATTAAAAATAATATGAAAAGTTTATATTATGAATATAATATAGAGAGTTTATATTCAAGAATTATGGAAATTTCCATAGTAAATAAAGCTTAATTATAAAATGTTTATAGTTAGCATTCATTTATGAATTGTTCATAAATCATTATCTCATGTTTAAATATGTGAGGTGTTCATTTAATTAAAGTTTATTCACTTATTTATTATTCAATGCTATAAATTTTTTATATTATGAATATGTGTATTCTTTAGTTTATCTAATAAATTGCTTCTTATAAAATTTTCAAGACTTGCATCACATGCTAGGTGCATCAATATAATATTATGTTTTTATCTACCTTGACCTCGATTTGTAGTTGAAGTTATTATATTCAATTGGGTTTTTATAGTTTTTTCAAAAAAATATATATTAAAAATAGGTATAGGTTTATTTTTTAAAAAATTAATCCTTAAAGGCATTGAATCCCTTCACGTCTTTGTCCTCCTTTAGTAAAGGCCAATGACGTTAGGCATTTCAAAGCCTTTGGCCATAGTTAAAAGCCAAAGATGCTAGAACCTCCAATGCTTTTGGACTCAACTGAAAAAAAGTATATTTTTAGTTTTAATATTTTTATTTTTTTTTGAATTTTTATATATAAATATTAAAAGAAAACAAAATTTTTAACCAAATTTAACTACTATTATATCTAACATTACTTCTATTAATGTCATATGAAAATATCACTAAAATAATCACACAAGGCTGTCATTTATAAGGGAGGGTGTCTTGGAAATCATTATAGATTTCCAATGTGTGATTCAACTGCCCCCTTTCCTGCACAGAATTAATAATATATTAATAATAAATCTTAATTACTAAGTAATTACCAATAAATAATAATGACTAAATAATAATTAATTATTAATATTCACAAGTAAATATTAATAACTAGTAATTAATAATTAATTAGGAATTAAATAATAGTAATTTTTAATTAATAATATTAGCCACTAATAAATATTAATCACTAATTATTAATAAAAATAAATAACTAATTAATGACTAATTAATTCTTAATAGTTAATAGTTATTATTTAACCAGTAATTAAATAATACTTAATTACTAATTAATAATATTAATAATAACTAAATAATAAAAAATAAAAAATAATTAACTGTTAATAATTACTATTAGATATTAATAATTATTAATTGATAATTAATTAGTAATTAAATAGTATTAATTACTAGTTAATAATTTTATTTACAAATAAATTTTAATTACTAATTAATAATATTAATATATAAATAATTAATTACTAATTAATTGTTAATAATTAGTAAGTTTTAATTAATTAGTAATAAAATAATATTTAATCACTAATAAATAATATTAATAATAACTAGATAATAATTAACTATTAATAATTAAAATTATATATTAATAATTAATAATTATTAATTAATTAGTAATTAAATAATATTATTTACTATTTAATAATATTAATTTCTAATAAATATTAATTAATAATTAGTATTATCTACTAATAAATATTTAAAATTATTATTTTGTAACTAATTAATAATAATGATAATAATTATTTAATTTATAATTATTAATTAATTATTTAGTTAAAATTAATTAATAATTAATAATAATAATAATTAACAATAATAATAATTAAACAATTATTAATAAATATTTAAAATTGTTATTTTATCTCTAAGTATTAAAAATAAATGTTATTTAATTATTAATTAATTAATAACTATTTAAAAAACATGTCAAGTATGGAGCCTAAAGGCCCCAACTCCATTATTAGTAGAAAAGAGGAGTACATGAGGAGGTGATGAGTTTAAACATAACATAAAATGCCCTCATAAAAAGAAAAAGTGATAAAAAACCATGTTTTGGATTTCCCTTTAGAGCCCATGTTTTTAGGGTATCGACCTATTCCCTATTGACATCAACCTCTCCTCTACGTCTTGGGTTTCTGAGGGAGCTCATGATCACCATCTGATGACGAATTAAAAGTGTCCTTAGGAATGGAGCAGATCCCATATTTCTAGGATAGGTAAAAAATCCATCTTTGGGTTGGATCAAAACCCTTATTTAAGTTGACATATATCAATTTCAGGACTCTGAGGTAGTATTTGTATCAAAAAACTTATGGTTCCATTTTCATAAAAAAACTCAACTTGTGAGTCAAACCATTCGTCAATATCCTCCTCGAGGCCCTAAGGCAGCCTTTCACATTTATGTTCCTCCCAAGGGGTTTTGATGTTGGATTTTTTAATTCTTACTACCTCACATTCCTTAATCGAGGCTAGCCCTCATTCTTAATTTCATCAACCCTAATCTAGCATTGAGTAGTGTTTATTGGAAGATCCACATAAATAGGAGGTTGAAGATGGACCTGTAAAGTCATATCACCTAGGGTGTCTTGGTTTTGAACAGGTGAGACCTACCTAGACTCAGATGGAGGCTCATATGATATATATTTCCTAGGAGTAACCGGTTAAAATACATCTTCATACACTGAAAATATTTTTTCCCTTAGATAATGATAGTTTCTTGCCTACTAGATTTGGAGTGATTCTCACTGATAAGGGTTGGACAAGTCTACAAGAGGATTGAGTAATTCTAGGAATACTAGCATTTACCAAGAGTGTCTTCTTGGATTTATTAGAGGGAATAACCACTAATTTGGATTTTCCTTTCCCTTTGGGGATAGATAAGGATTTCTACTGTAAAAAATTCATGATCCACTTCATCTTGAATAGAAATCTCACATTCACATTGATCATAAAAAGAATCAACATTTTATAACACAACATTAACACTCTTGTAAAAAGCATCTCTAGAAGAGATATCCGCATGTGTTAACTGCCCCTCAACCTTCTCTTCAGTTGTAATGCCAACCCATGATCTTGAATACTTATTTAGATCCCAAGGGGGATCATGAGTTTTTTTCTTGGCTCCCTCTTCATCTATAATTTCTTTTGAACCAAAATTGATCACATATGAGGTAGGGTACTTTCCCTTGTCCATAGAGGGATACCCCTTGCATAGGTCCTGGTCCTTTTCCCTCATATTTACAAGACTGTAATTATTTGCCTCAGAAGGCTTCCCACCAGAATACTGTAGAAAAAGGATAGATATATTCATCTTTATCCTTTTCTTTTCTATGACAATCCCATGCCAAGTGACCCCTCAAGACACAAGTCTGGCAGGAAGTATTTCTGTGATAATCCTGCATTGAATTCCCAACATCCATGCAAACAACACAAAATTCTAGACAATTTTCATACTCAATACTAATGTGAATATTATTGGTGGGAGTAGAGAGAATGAAATTGTCAATGAGGGTGGAACTCATATCTACCTCAACCAACATTCTTACAAAATGACCAAACTGAACTTGCACAACCTCTATGTCTAAATGAATAGGGACCCTAATTACTATGGAAATATAATATAAAATATTCAGATGCCACATGATCTAGTTAAGTCTAGGTAGCTAAATCTATACCAATGAAAAATCATTTCTAAAATGTGACACATTAAAATCCAATAACCATGAAGTGGAGTGAGCCAGCCTGCAAGAATAGGGAACCAGCACTCCATACTCACAACCCGGAATCGTCTGAAGAGAAGATGCAGTGGAAACAACCATGGACTAAAGAGACACACCTCCCATCTAATAACCCCCAAATAATAGAGATCTAGCATAATAGATCCTTAATATTCCATGGATTCTCCCCCTAAGGGAGTACAAGTATCATGATGAGGGAATTTATTCCAATGTCCAATCTTTATAACAAGGCATCAAGATTAGCTTCAATATAAGTAGAGGAACCTTTACTGAGGATCATTCCAATGGAGGATTCCCTAAACAAAGCTAGAGATTATTTTTCCACATTAAACTTCAATTTCAGAATCATGCTTGATCTGGCATCTGAAATCCAAATGCCTTCAATGGTCCTCAGTTCAAACTTTGGATATCGAAGCCACTACTTTGGAAGGCTAACCTATTAGAAGATTAATAACTATTAATTATTAATAGACTTAGTAAAAATAAATATTAATTAATATTAATTACTAAGGAATTGTAATTAATCAATAATTAGTAATTAAATAAATAAATAATAAATAATAATAATAAATAATAATAATTATTTAGTTTCTAATAAATAATAATAATGGTTATTTAATTGAAAATTAATTAATTACTATTAATTATTAATAAAATTAATAAAAATAAATAAAAAATAAAAACAATTAATAATTAATAATTATTAATAAACTTAATAAAAACAATTATTAATTATTATTAATAATTATTAGTGAATTTTAATTAATTATAAATAATAAATAAAATTTTGTAATTAATTAATAATAATTTTTAATAATTACATTTTATTTTTTTTAATTAAAAATCGAGTAATTAATAATTAGTAATTAATTAATAATAATTAGAAATCAAAAATTATAAATAATTAGTTAATAAATTAATAATAATTTAATAATAATTAATTAGTAATTAGTAATTTAATAATTTAATCATTATTATTAATATTTAGCAATATAATAGTAATTATAAATATTTATTAGTAATTTTTTAATGTTAATTATTAATATTAGTATTAATTAATTAATTTATAATTAATTAGTTAATTAGTAATTAATATTATTAATAAGTAATTAAATATTATTTAACTACTAATTAATAAGTAACTATTAATTATTAATAATTAATTAGTAACTAATAAATTATTTATTAATATTATTAATATTAATCAGTTATTTATTAATATTTAATAGCAAATATTTTTAGTTAATTATTATTTAGTTATTTTTATTATTATTATTTATTAGTAATTATTTATTAATTAAGATTTATTATTAGTTAATTACTAATTATTATTAATAATATGTTATTAATCCTCTGCAAGAATGGGGGGAGATGAATCCGACATTAGAAATCTATAAGAATTTCTAGGGGACCATCCCTTATAAAAGGGATCCCTTGATGATATTTTTAGTTATATTTTCAAATTACTTTAGTAAAAGTAATACTGAATATAATAGAAGTTAAATTTTACTAAAATTTTGTTATATATATATATAACAAATAAAATAAAAACAAAATAAAAATAAAAATAAAAAATTTAAATCTAAAAAAATGTTTTTTTGGTTGAGTCCAATGAAGTTGGAGGCTCCAACGCCTTTAGAACTTAACCAGGGCCAAAGGTGTGAGGGGCTTCAATGCCTTTGAGACTTAGTTTTTGAATTTTTTAAAACCTATAAACATTTTCAATATTTTTTTGGAAAGCCTATAAAAACCCCAATTAAATTTATTTTTTGAATATATTTTATATATTATGTTTTAGAATTATGAGGAATTGTATTTTCTCTTGAGTAAAGTATCCCCTCGTAGAGGGACTTTGAGTTGAAATTTGTATTGGTTTAAAGGCTTATGCCCTGTTCTAGAAAGGCGGGGGCTGGCTATTTATGGCATCAAGCTTACTCATGTGGAAATTATAAATATCATATATTCTAAACCGTTATATAAATTGTTCACTTACATTATGCATAAGATGACTTCATATATGTGTAACTATATTTGACTTCTATTTTTGGTGATTTTCACAAAATGTGAGTTGTATAACGAGTCACAGATCAATATAGATTGAACATATTGATTTGGTGGTTATAATAGTATTCCAAAACCAAATCATTAAAATCATGTATACACAAAAGAGAATGAAATTATATAAGATGGTGAGATTAAATCCCCTTCAAAATACTAAGTGTTATATTCCTTTTAAATAAGCACTTTTCAAAATATCAATCATCCAACTAGGTTGGTCATGCTAAAGCTGGGTGCCACTGGATTATATTATGTAAGGAAAATAAGTAATTAGGTGGCCTTAGTGGTCAAGTGCCTTTTTCATGGAATTTTCTCTGGGCTACAATTACTTGGGAAACCCTATCAATTAGGATGCCAAAGAAATGAAGTTGGTTTTATCCACTTGATGTATTGTATAAAGAGTTATTCTCTCAAGTATTTAAGAGTCATATATGATAATATTGACCATGTTTTATCTATTATATATAGTAATGACTTATTTTCATGCACAAACTAATGTAAGTCATGATGAAACATGGATCATGGCCCACTAATAGATATGATAATTTTAAAAGGGTTATCATTTAAGTGGGGTCCAGTTAATAAAATTTCTTATTAAATGATTATAATACATGATACCCATCTAATAAAAATATTCTATTTTATATAGTAGCATCATCATTTTCAAAGGAAAAATCGAGATTAAACTTGTGAAACTCCTTATACTAGTAACTTAAATAAAATCTCTTAAGTATAAAGGTATTATCTATGTGTTAAAGAAATACCTTCTTGAATGACCAAGTTTTGAAGTTATTCAACAAGTGAATTTAGATGCTTTTGAAGAATAAAATGATTCACTTAGGGTTTCAAAGTCATTAAATGTAAAATTAATTAAAGTAATTTTAGATCATGCTCTTATATTTAATATGATTGGAAATGTTAATGATACTCAATGTGATTGAGTATTGCTGGTAATATTAGAGGTTTCCTTAAGGCTTATTCTAGGTAAGAAATTTGTTCTATTTTCATATATAAAAATTTTCTGACAATATTAATGAGTTCAATAAGAGTTTACATGATATTTTCAAGTTTTGAGAATAATTAAACTATGAATGTAATGTCTAAGTGATGGTTAAATGTAAAAGGTACAAGTGTGTGAAATTTATAACCGAAAGAATAAAAAATGGAGAGTCTAAAAATTTTTATTTAAGTATCTTGTCATGGAAATTAAAACCAATAATTATTAGAAAGTATGAGTAATGATTCCACGAGAAGAAATGGTTTGATATGATTGAAGGGATTTTAAAACTCCATAGAATTTCCATGATAGGAATCAATGTTATATAAATTGATTCTTTTGTTTTAAAGGTTATGTGATTCCAACTATATATTTTACAAATATTGTAAATATATAAATGTTCAAAATTAAGTAAGTAATTAAAAGATCATATAGTTTTCATTCAAATGAATATGAAAGAGTTTTTACGTGAAGTATTTTAATGTAAAGGAATTTACTAAGCTTATATGAATCTAATCAATGGATATATATCTTCATTACATTTATCTGATGTGATAAGAGAAGTTTCTCATTAACAAAGTTTTTTATAAAAAATGAGATGATAAATTATATACACATGGATTACAATTCATTAGATTTTATAACATGTTTTAAGAAGATGATAAGAATAAAAATATTTTATTTAGGATAAATACTTTATCCAGTTTGTTAAAATATAAGGAAATATGTTCCCACCACCTGACAGTTGTATATTTTAATTGTATTCTTTTTCGAGGACAATGCTCTAAACACATAGAATACCATATTTGATATGGAAAAAATAATTTATTTTTTAAATATTTATATTAAAATTGAATAAGAGTTATTTCTCTATAAAAGTAGTTTGTGTACCTTAGTATGATATTCTAATTAGAATATAGTGTTTAAGAGGCTAGTGAGTTTATGTTTGAACTGAAAGAAGTTCAAAGTTAACAAGTAAAATATTATACTAGTCTAAGCTAAGTTATTATCACTTAATATCCCAAGGATTTTAGGATATGTGATTGTAAAGGAAAATGTAAGAGAAACATTTTGTTAATTTATAAAGCGAATATCACTATTTACCAAATGATTTTACCAAAAAAATAAATGTAACATTATCCTATAAGAGTTTTGGATGTGCAGGTGGGTAATAATTAAATTAGTCGCATTATTTTTCAATGGAAAAATTTGATGGAATAGGTTCTAAGTATGATGATGTTAAACCTAAAAATATTTCTGAGTTGATGATAGAAGTTAACATTATAACATATGATGTGATGAAGTTAAGTAGTTTGAATATTTTCAAGGAATTGAATGTTAGGAATATGATTCCTAAATCTCACCATTATTCAATCTATATTTTTTCATAGATGTTACTTGATAAAGATATTTGTGGGAGGGTTTTATCATATGGTCACAAAGAGATGTGAAAATAATTACATATAAATGTAATAAGTTATCATTACCCCATAAAGCTGTAACAGCCCGAGATTTTATTAAAAATATTCTTTTTAATTTCATTAATGTCTTGTGTTGTACGCTACACCAAAAGGAGCTTTCACAACAAACATCCTTGACTTTCCTTGCATTACACGCAATCGCGACCTTCCTCGATAGCGTGTGTAGTACGCAATACCGAGTTTCACTAAACAACGATATGCTATTACAATATTATTATAACTAGCCGTTATAAATAGTAATAACCACCTTTTAAAATTTTAGAAATTTTATCTCTCAAAATGGACTTCATTTTTGGATTCGGAGTATCGAATTTAGCCTAAGGTGAAATTTTGGTACTTTTCGGATAACTTTCATATTCTGATGAATAGTGAAAATTACTAAATTATAATTAAAAACAACATTTTTAATCAAAATAATTAATAGTGATAAATTATTAATTTGAGTGGTTTTAAAGTATATTTAGAATATATTTTTACAATTTAATACAATGTTGGTCATTGGATGTAATTTCACATTTAAACCAGACATAAACAAGTGTCAGTCTTTTGATAGATATTGTTTCTTAAAAACACGCTATTTGTTTTAACAGCGGGATTTAATTATAAAATTAATTAATGCAACTTCTATGATATGAATTTGGTAAAATAGACTTCATTTTTGAATTCGGAATATGAAATATATCTTAGGATGAAATTTTGGCATTGTTCTGAAAAACAACAATTTTTGATGAATAGTGAAACTACTAAGTGGTAGTTAAAAAAATCAATTTCTTCATAAATCTTAATTTTACCGCTTCTGTGAATGGAATTTCAAAAATATGAGAGACAAGGTTGATGTCATTAAGTAAAATGTGGTTCAATGAGATGAAAATAATTTTTGGTGAATAGTAACTTTTTACTTTTATTTACCACGGCTAAAAGTAAATAGGGTAATTAAGGGTAACAATGATATTAATATTACCCTAAAACATGTCCTAATCCTATTGGACAAGTGTATCTCGACCAAAAACAACCTTAAGTGTAAAATATTATCATTTAGGCCCACTTGGATTAGATTAGGACATTTATTATTAATTTATTTAAAGAAGGGTTAAAATAGTTAAAATCAAAGTTTAATAAGTAAATCATTTTTAATATGGGGTTATACATAAGATAAATTCGACTATAAATATTAATTAGAAAGATACAAATATTTCCTACATAATGGTATTTTATTTATAATTTTTAGACATTAAATAATTTAATTTATTTATGACACAATGATGATGCAGTAATTATCTTATTAATGAAATATTGACAAAATTGATGTTATAAACACCAAAATAAATGTAATTTGAGACTTTTTATGAATCCCACTAATTTTCTAGGTTACTATGATATATTAGTGTTGATTTAATCAACTTGGTTCGAACATATAATTCTGTTATGACTTTCACAAAAATCATATATCAAATAGTGTCAAAATTGACACAAAATAATTTTTAAATCAAATATTATATTATTAATTGTTATTTTATTCGTAAAAATCTAAGGTTCGGCCAAATGACTTAGATAAGGATATATATATTAATAATAAACAATTTGGGGTTCTTTTGGCATGTTATAGTAAGTTTATTAACCATATAGTGTAAGAAAACAAAAAGACACGGTAAAAGTTAAATTATTTAACTTAGAGTTAAATCTAATTGATAAGGTTAAAATAATAACCTAAACTTGTCTAAATCCTATTGGTTGATAGGATTTCGACCCATCCCCACTTTAGCTTCGAAATAAGACCCTTTGGAACCATTATAAACCAATTTTGACTTTAATATAAAATAATATTTTGAGATATTCCTAAGGTGCCCCTCTCCTCCCTTAAAAAAGGGAACCTCCTTCCCCTCCTCCTCACACCAATTTGAGCACTCAAGCTCGGCCAACCCCTGACAAAATCCCTTCTCCACTTCCCTAGAATAATCCTAGAGGTCCTGGTCTTCTTCAAATACCAATATTAGTTTCCTAAGTGGAGGATTCAAAGAGGCGTTCCAAAGAAGAGGAGGTTCGGACACTTACGAAGCAAATCGGACCTAAGGTAAGGGATAAATTTTCAATCTCATTTTTATCTGAGATTGCTTATACGTAAGTATTTACGGGGGTTACGTTTATCATCCATGACCATGTTTTCTAAAAATGTTTTTATAAAATGTTTACCATTCTTCCATGAATGTTTAAATTCATTTTTACCCTTTATTGACTTTTTACCACATTGTATGAATGGAATCTTTCCTTTGGTTACCATATAAGGTACTTTTTGACTTTTCCGACAAAAGTACGAGGATAATGTTATTTTTTAACTTATACAGTGTGAAAGTATTTTTACGTTTTCATAACACCTAATTTTCAAGAAGCTTACTCTACAAGATTGCATGATTATTTTCAACAAAACCCTTATCTTTTAAAATTGCATGGAATTTTGTGAAAAGAAAATGATTTTAAAGAAGAAAGGATATTTTCCTCAAGAATTAATTTCAAGTGTTTTTCTCAAAACTATTTTCCATATAAGATGAAATTATTTGATATGCATGTTTCAAGTAAAATGTCTCTATGATTTAAATGGTTTCAATTTTCTTATGATGAAATGATATCAATTGTTTATGGATTATGATGGCATGATGTTTAAGAATCCCATTTTATTACATGGGTTATGCAATGATGTATGATTTATGATTTTGTGGCACACATAAGAATGGTATCATTATGAGATGGGTGGGACCTATATCTCCCTCCAATGCATTGGGTAAAGATTTTATATCTCATGAGATAGACATGGCTGGAATGGTAGGTTATACCGGTTCAGTGAAACAGGACTGAAACGAGGGTGACTCGGTTCAGAAAGGGAATTTGTCCACTAAGATAGTCTTGGCAATGAGTCTTGAATAACAAGAAATGATTCTCTATGATTATGTGTGAATGCCACAAAGTTTCATGTTTTAAGTTATGATTATTGGGATTTCATTTCACTACTATGATTTATCCCATGTTATGAAATTATGCTCTCTTTTGCAGGTTAAGATTTCTAAAAGTTATGTTCTTATGAATATGATGTGATTGATTTTTATTTTGTTTACCCTTACTGAGCATTCGAGCTCACCCTTTTATGTTTTCTTTTCCCCAGGATATAAAGAAAGGTTTTAGGTAAAAAAAAAGGGAAGATCTTTATGGGAGATATTGAAGATCTTTCACCACGATTAGAAGATTACGTTCCGAGTTTCCAAAGACACTAAACTATTACGATCCTTGTGTGTGTGTTTTTTTTATGTACTAAGTATTCCGCAAAAGTAATGTAATGTCCATGTAAGTCAAGCTTCGGGTCTCTACAGTTGGTATCAGAGGAAAGGTTTAGTCAACCTTTGGAAACTAGGATGCGAGAACTTTAGTGAGATCCCTAGAGATATTTCTAAGGTATGTCTAGGGATGTCCATAAGGTTAAGTATACATATATGTTATAGTACTAGAACTACGCTAACGATCATAGAATTAAACCTAAGATGTTAGATATTGAAGGTACTCCCCCTTTATTATGTTGTTTTCCCTAGCATGATTTTTGCCTCTCACACTATTCTTTTTGGGTTTTAGACGATGGATGGAACCCGAAGGAACCGTGTTGATCAATGCAATGGACAATGCAATGATTGTCCTCCTGAACAAACAAATGTTATGGGAGATGGAGTGCAAAATCTTATTGCTATACTTACACAAGCTATGAATCATTCTAGACTTCCAAATGAGCAGAGAAGGGAACAATATTCTATTGAGTCCTTCATGAGGAAACGTCCACCTTCTTTCAGTGGGACTTCCGATCCACCTGTTGCTGAACAATGGATCAGTACCACTGAAAAGATATTTTTAGTTCTTCAATGTTCTGAACATGATAAAGTCATCTTAGCAGTATATCATTTGGAAGGTGAAGCTGATCAATGGTGGAATCTTATCAAGAATACGAGGCCAAGAGATGAAATTGAGTCCATGGAATGGGATGAGTTCAAGAACTTGTTTTTTCAGTAAGTACTTCCCTCGTATTCTTCGAACAAAGATCGAGAAGGAGTTTCTTGAACTAAAGCAAAAGGATGATGAATCTGTTGGTATATACGAAGCGAATTTTACAAGACTTACAAGGTATGCATCTGACATTATCATCCAACCTGAAAGTAAAGTTGATCGATTTTTCAGTGGATTAAAACCAAGTCTTCGAAGGGCATTAGCTATAAAAGACTTCAGTAGCTATGAAGAAATTGTGCGTTGTGCTATCAAGGTAGAAATGGAAGTTGGTGTTACATATCCATCTCATGGTTTTGACAAGAAACGAAAGATGGAGTTCAAGGAGAAATCTCAGAATAATGGTGAAAAGAATATGAATGTTTCCTTATGCACAAAGTGTGGAAAGAAGCATGGTGGAGATTGTATTAAAGGGACTAGAAAATGTTTTAAGTGTGGAAAAGAAGGTCATCGAGCAGCTGAGTGTCGAAGTAATGGAAAAAGGGATTCTAATGATGTGAATAAAGAAAACACTTCAGAGAATGCACCACCAACACTTCAATGCTTCAAGTGCAAGGAAATGGGGCATTATGCTAATAAATGCCATAATCCAAGGGTTAGTGATGATCAACATGAGCAACCACTGAAGGCAAAGGACAAAGGGAAGTCACATGCGATCACTATTGGCGATGTTAAATATGACAACGATGTGGTGGAATGATTAAGTGTTTATGTAATGGGATTCCAAAATAATGTGGTATCATAAAGTATTGGAATATTTATGTGTTGGTCTAATGTGGTATTCAAAGTGATTGAGATATTTTTTGGAAATAAGATGATATGCGCATAATGAAGGGAAAATGAGAAAATGAAATGTTTAATAGTATTCATGAGCTCATGATTGATATAAGGACTAAGTGATATCATGGTTTGAGTATATAGAATTTTGAGGATTTTGGTATGTGGAAGGTGTTAAATTTTAATTGCATTCATGTTTTCACTAAGGTATTCAAGAGAATACATGATTAAGGACTTTGAATGTTTGGAATGTGACCAACAAAACATATCTTATGATATATGAGGACCAACGATGGTATTAAATATCTGGTAATCATTGTCACTGTGTTATGAGAGTGGACTGCAGTATTTTAGATAAGCCTAAAGATTAGAATGGATTATGTTGGACATAAGTTAGGATAAAACATTTTTCGATATTATTGATGGGATGTTAATGTAGTTTTAGAAAAAGGACAACCTGCAGGACGGGCGACATCCCATCGCGTCGGACAAGGATGTGGGAATCGAACCCACAACCGAAGTGTGACTGGCCTTTATCGCCTACCACTAGCCTACAGGAAGTCCCTGTTTATTAGAAACTAGTTTTATTATATTAAGCAGTATGATATATGAAGTATAAGTCCATTTTAGGAACCATATATGATTAATCTCACTATAGATCGACTTATGTATATAATTTTTTACAAACCTTTTGTTTGAGACAGATGGAATGACCCGTCATTCTATCACATGATTTTCTAACACTTCACGAATAACAAATTCAACTTCATTTATTTAAGAGATGAAGTGGAAATTTTTCAAGGCACAAACAACAGTGAGATTGTACCAAAATAAAGTAAGTATTTATTCTAAGCAAATTTTCAACTTTAGGGAAATGATCTTGAAAACCAAAAATGTTGTCCTAGTGATCTTATACCTGATGAATCAGATGGTACCTTATATCATCACAAATCTATGGATTTGTGATTACTGGCTTTTCCATAGCCATGTTCTCTACCACTCTCCATCAGAACATGATGGTTAGATTTCTCTTCCATATCCATATTTTCACCTATGTGAAAACCCAGTGATTAGTTTATTTGGGTAATCGTTACATTTCATACTTTAGTTTTTAAAGCCAAGTTTTGGTATTCCTTTTTACGATGTGGATCTCTATTAAAGAAACTTTCGAATAGTAAACCATTTATAACCCTGACGAATTTCGAGGGCGAAATTCATTTTAAGAGGGGTAGAATGTAACAGCCCGGGATTTTATTAAAAATATTCTTTTTAATTTCATTAATGTATTGTGTTGTACGCTACACCAAAAGGAGCTTGCGCAACACACATCCTTGACTTTCCTTGCATTACACGCAATCGTGACCTTCCTCGATAGCGTGTGTAGTACGCAATACCGAGTTTCACTAAACAACGATATGCTATTACAATATTATTATAACTAGCCGTTATAAATAGTAATAACCACCTTTTAAAATTTTAGAAATTTTGTCTCTCAAAATGGACTTCATTTTTGGATTCGGAGTATCGAATTTAGCCTAAGGTGAAATTTTGGGACTTTTCGGATAACTTTCATATTCTGATGAATAGTGAAAATTACTAAATTATAATTAAAAACAAATTTTTTAATCAAAATAATTAATAGTGATAAATTATTAATTTGAGTGGTTTTAAAGTATATTTAGAATATATTTTTACAATTTAATACAATGTTGGTCATTGGATGTAATTTCACATTTAAACCAGACATAAACAAGTGTCAGTCTTTTGATAGATATTGTTTCTTAAAAACACGCTATTTGTTTTAACAGCGGGATTTAATTATAAAATTAATTAATGCAACTTCTATGATATGAATTTGGTAAAATAGACTTAATTTTTGAATTCGGAATATGAAATATAGCTTAGGATGAAATTTTGGCATTGTTCTGAAAAACATCAATTTTTGATGAATAGTGAAACTACTAAGTGGTAGTTAAAAAAATTAATTTCTTCATAAATCTTAATTTTACCGCTTCTGTGAATGGAATTTCAAAAATCCGAGAGACACGGTTGATATCAGTAAGTAAAATGTGGTTCAATGAGATGAAAATAATTTTTGGTGAATAGTAACTTTTTACTTTTATTTACCACGGTTAAAAGTAAATAGGGTAATTAAGGGTAACAATGATATTAATATTACCCTAACACATGTCCTAATCCTATTGGACAATTGTATCTCGAACAAAAACAACCTTAAGTGTAAAATATTATCATTTAGGCCCACTTGGATTAGATTAGGACATTTATTATTAATTTATTTAAAGAAGGGTTAAAATAGTTAAAATCAAAGTTTAATAAGTAAATCATTTTTAATATGGGGTTATACATAAGATAAATTCGACTATAAATATTAATTAGAAAGATAAAAAGATTTCCTACATAATGGTATTTTATTTATAATTTTTAGACATTAAATAATTTAATTTATTTATGACACAATGATGATGCAGTAATTATCTTATTAATGAAATATTGACATAATTGATGTTATAAACACCAAAATAAGTGTAATTTGAGGCTTTTATGAATCAAACTAATTTTCTAGGTTACTATGATATATTAGTGTTGATTTAATCAACTTTTTTAGAACATATAATTCTGTTATGACTTTCACAAAAATCATATATCAAATAGTGTCAAAATTGACACAAAATAGTTTTTAAATCAAATATTATATTATTAATTGTTATTTTATTCCTAAAAATCTAAGGTTCAGCCAAATGACTTAGATAAGGATATATATATTAATAATAAACAATTTGGGGTTCGTTTGGCATGTTATAGTAAGTGTATTAACCATATAGTGTAAGAAAACAAAAAGACACGGTAAAAGTTAAATTATTTAACTTAGAGTTAAATCTAATTGATAAGGTTAAAATAATAACCTAAACTTGTCTAAATCCTATTGGTTGATAGGATTTTGACCCATCCCCACTTTAGCTTCGAAATAAGACCCTTTGAAACCATTATAAACCGATTTTGACTTTAATATAAAATAATATTTTGAGATATTCCTAAGGTGCCCCTCTCCTCCCTTATAAAAGGGCACCTCCTTCCCCTCCTCCTCACACCAATTTGAGCACTCAAGCTCGGCCAACCCCTACAAAAATCCCTTCTCCACTTCCCTAGAATAATCCTAGAGGTCCTGGTCTTCTTCAAAGACCAATATTAGTTTCCTAAGTGGAGGATTCAAAGAGGTGTTCCAAAGAAGAGGAGGTTCGGACACTTACGAAGCAAATCGGACCTAAGGTAAGGGATAAATTTTCAATCTCATTTTTATCCGAGATTGATTATACGTAAGTATTTACTGGGGTTACGTTTATCATCCATGACCATGTTTTCTAAAAATGTTTTTATAAAATGTTTACCATTCTTCCATGAATGTTTAAAGTCATTTTTACCCTTTATTGACTTTTTACCACATTGTATGAATGGAATCTTTCCTTTGGTTACCATATAAGGTACTTTTTTACTTTTCCGACAAAAGTACGAGGATAATGTTATTTTTTAACTTATACGGTGTGAAAGGATTTTTACATTTTCATAACACCTAATTTTCAAGAAGCTTACTCTACAAGATTGCATGATTATTTTCAACAAAACCCTTATCTTTTAAAATTGCATGGAATTTTGTGAAAAGAAAATGATTTTAAAGAAGAAAGGATATTTTCCTCAAGAATTCATTTCAAGTGTTTTTCTCAAAACTATTTTCCATCTAAGATGACATTATTTGATATGTATGTTTCAAGTAAAATGTCTCTATGATTTAAATGGTTTCAATTTTCTTATGATGAAATGATATCAATTGTTTATGGATTATGATGACATGATGTTTAAGAATCCCATTTTATTACATGGGTTATGCAATGATGTATGATTTATGATTTTGTGGCACACATAAGAATGGTATCATTATGAGATGGGTGGTACCTATATCTCCCTCCAATGCATTGGGTAAAGATTTTATATCTCATGAGATAGACATGGCTGGAACGGTAGGTTATACCGGTTCAGTGAAACAAGACTGAAACGAGGGTGACTCTGTTCAGAAAGGGACTTTGTCCACTAAGATAGTATTGGAAATGAGTCTTGACTAACAAGAAATGATTCTCTATGATTATGTGTGAATGCCACAAGGTTTCATGTTTTAAGTTATGATTATTGGGATTTCATTTCACTACTATGATTTATCCCATGTTATGAAATTATGATCTCTTTTGCAGGTTAAGATTTCTAAAAGTTATGTTCTTATGAATATGATGTGATTGATTTTTCTTTTGTTTACCCTTACTGAGAATTCGAGCTCACCCTTTTATGTTTTCTTTTCCCCAGGATATAAAGAAAGGTTTTAGGTAAAAAAAAGGGAAGATCTTTATGGGAGATATTGAAGATCTTTCACCACGATTAGAAGATTACGTTCCGAGTTTCCAAAGACACTAAACTATTACGATCCTTGTGTGTGTGTTTTTTTTATGTACTAAGTATTCCACAAAAGTAATGTAATGTCCATGTAAGTCAAGCTTCAGGTCTCTACAAAAGCGCAATAAGAATAAGACTGATGTGATAGTTTATCATATATGATATGAAAAAATTATGTTTATATTGGGTTTGATTAAGCAGTCTAAAATGAATTCAGATAATAAAAAATATATTATATAAAATTTAATTTCCATTTTATCATTATTAAACATTGGTTGTATAAATTTATATATAGGTATACATTTCTTGAAAGGAAATGATATATAACCTCGGAAAGTATGACTTTGATTTATCCCTAGCTGATGATCTTCATGGTGAATTATAGGTTGTGATGCAATTTTAAGGATAAATTGTGTATGATTCTTATATAAAGATATAAAATATACTCATTAGATAAAAAATAAAAAAAAATTCTTTGTGTACACTGGAAGACACACTAGGCATACCACATGGAGTGTCATACACTATGTGTAACATCCTGATATTTTATGAAACATTTTATTTCAAATTAATTTAAATTCTTTGATGACTTGTGTTACACACAATATATAGTTTATATTACGTCACACATAATAACAAGTTTATCTTGTGTTGCACAAAACATCTAGTTTCTTTGATTACTTTTGTTACACTCAAGCCCAAGTCTTACCAGGAAACAATATACTGTTAATATTATTATGATATTTATCACCTAGCCATCATAATGGAAGGAATGAATGAGATTAACTAAATTATGAAAATATATTTTACACATTTTTATAAAAGGAATTATTTTGTTATCAACTAATTAGAAATGAAGATAAAGATTCATTGAATATAAAGGATGTATTTTTATGTAAAACTATTTTTATGAATAGAATGATATTTTATCTTAATAAATTAAATTAATCACTACTAGTGAAATAAATTAATTAAATTTATATGTTATATATTAAAAAAAATGTTTTTATATTCATCCAATAAGTTTCATAAGCTTAAGATAAGAATAAATCCAATTTTAAGCATAAAATATATATTTTCTAAAAGGTAGTTTTTTCGCCTTTTAATGGTGCAATTTTTTTAAAACTAAAATTTGAAACTTTTATATATTTTTTTTAAAATAAACTTATTTTTGAAATTAAAAAATCAAAATTTAATTTGGGTGAAGTTTTGGTATTTTTGTGAGAAGATTCATTTTTTGATGAGTATTTAAAACACTGAATTTTATTTTAAAACTGTTTGTTCATATAATTTATTTATATAGTTAAATTATATTTTGAATTGGTTTTAAGGTAAAATTATATAAATTAAATATATATTAATCCAATTTAGGTCATTAGAATCATTTTTATAATAAATTTTTATATAAAAACATAGTAAATGTTTGAATATTTTCACTTTAAAAACCCGCTTTCTTGCTACGTCTGTGGGATTTGCTTTAATTTTAAATTTTCCACTTATTTGAATTGAATTTGGAAAAAGGGTATAAATATTTTTAATAAGAATAATATGAATATTCTAATAAGGTAAACTTAATTATTTACCATAATAATTAGTAAAAGTAGTTAAAATTAATTAATGCGATTAAGGTTAAAATGAGGTTCTTTCACATGACACATGTTTATATTAAAATTAATATTACACACACATAAGATTTTTTAAATTAATTTTAATTTATATTTAGAATCATTTGGTATGAATTATCTAATAAATATATTTTTAATTATAGTCTTAACGGATAAATTACTTTGGTAAATAAAAAGATACGTGCTACCTTAGCAACAAATCTAATGATAAAATTGAGTAAACTTAAAGACAAAGTAACAAAATGATAAAAATGATTTTATTTTTGTGTGGTGTAAGTTTTTCTCGACCATAATTTCCATTAAATCTATTATTTTTCAATTTAGAGGCACATGATGTAGGGGATACCTCCCAATAGTGTTTACCTTTTTGTATTTATAAGAATGACACTCCTCCTCCACTATAAAAGAGAACTCACCACCTCACTTATTCACAACTATAAATCCATTTGGATCATTAAAAAACTCTACAAATAATCTCCCAACATTCATAATATCATCCTAGAAGCCTCAATTTTGGTAGAAATCAAACCAAGGAAGTCCTTTGGTGCAAACCAAAAGGAGTTACCTGAAGAAGAGTTAACGTTTTTCAACAAGCACTTTTGTTTTATTTCCTTATACCCCACTTAAATTATTTTTATATCATGATTATATAATAAATTTATTATAATAAATATAATGATATTTTTTTTATGTTAAGGTTTCAACCTACACCTACACACACTTCCATCAAATGGGTAATGAAATCACCAATCGTGTGTACGACGAACTACCGCCACGTGAAACAATGTCATTCGTTTTTTCCTTTACCACATCTCAAGGTTGGGAATTATGATGGTAATACTATTTTTATATAATATATATTATATATATTATGTCTTCATACTTATTGATTTATTATATAACACATAACTTCATGTTTTCCATTTTACAGGAAAATGATATCGTCGTTTGTGGACGTGTGGACTACTGTCTCCTCAAAGTGATTTGATTCGTTCACACTTCACATGGAATATATTAAGGATAGGTTTAATATAAATATGTTCTATAAATTACATTAATATGATATTAATGACATAATTACCTTTCTGTAAATATAGTATATAATTTTCTTTATTAACTTTTCCCACACTAAAAAAGCGATAACGTCATTCATGGATGTGTGGACTACCACTTCCTCGTAGAGATGTGATTACTTTTGCATCAAAATAATTATATATATATATAAGTATATATGATTAAAAAATATGGTATTTATGATATAATTATTATTCTGTAAATATAAATTCTACTTACTATCTTTTCATAATGATCATTGAAAAATGGGAACATCACTCATGCATACATACGACCTACCATCTCCATGATTGTAATGTTAGTTCATTTTTCATAAAAATCATTCATGGTTGGTTTTAAAAGTATAATTGATATATAAATTTGATAATTATTTTTTTATTATTATTCTTTATGTGTTTATATAATGACCTCCTTGACCATAGTCAACCAACCTTAGTCATTTTGACATATAATCCAAATATGGTCAAAACATTTTATGTAAACTTAATTGATTAAGTAACTATATAAAATATTGAAATAAGTGAAATAAATGTAATAAAAACTTGAAAATTTTTCTGAATCAAGTGAATAATTAACATAATTTTATTATTCAGGAAGATAAAGACACATGTGACAAGTCGTACCCAATGTAAGGGACTTCGTCTCAATCTCCTTTCATTGAGGCGTATTTTGATGTTATACACCCACCTTCTTTTATGAGGTGTATATACAACCCCTTTGACATATCATATCATGAATTTATTTATCCTAGTGCTATTTAATGTTTTATTAAATATTATTATTTCATGGGGATCATGATTCAATTGTTTCAAATTGGTATGAGACACTTTGATTTAAAAATATATTTTTAAATGCTTAAAGATTTAATTTCAAAATAGTTTTCTCCAAGTCAATATTCTCCTGAATGGCCTGAAGACCTTAATTTTTTATTTATTATTGATAACCCCCATTTCAAGGGATGAGGGGGAACCCTTTACAAGCCCCGTAGGCTTTAGATATTACATGACCTGTAGGCTTAATAGACATTGCATGGCCCGAAGGTCTTAGGGAATTCAACCAGACTATAACTATAAGGAACTGCCCTTCCCTAGAATCTGCATCATGATGGTAGCTCTTCACCTTAGCATGGCCATATGTCTAGGATTCCTCTGTAAGCACAGACTGGTCCTAATGGCATAGCCATACCCTCTCATTATTCCAAATCTATTGGTTCTTCTCTAGTGTGTGCACCTGCTCTGAATCCTCCTCAGGGACTGCTCCCTTTTTTTGTAGAGTTTATCTGAGGAAACTGAACTAATCATGTGTCTCGAAGGCCATGAGGTGGATTGAAGGCCTTGAGGTGACCTGAAGGCCTTAAGGTGGCCCAAAGGCATTAAAGGTGGCTTGGAAGCCTTACTTACCCAAAGGCCTGGGTGGCCCTAAGGCCTTAAGGACTCCAAGCCCAAACCGGTAGCCCAAAGTGAATAGTTCCAGCTGCTATAGTACCAAACATGACCTACTACAGTTCCTACTAAAATACCTGCTATAGTACCCACACAGTACTACTACAGTACCCATAAAATTATGTCTATTCCTGGATTTGAACCTGGGTCTCATGGATGCACTTAGAGAGACCTCACCAACTGGGATAAGGCTCATGTGCATTTCAATATTCTTGATATTATTTTATATGTTTTTTTATATACATAATGTTTTGACAAATGGAAAAATAAATGTTTTATTCTTAACATACATGGAACAATGACTTTTTTATCACCATGAATATTATTTAATTTATAGTTTAATTTTAAATATTACATGTTTTATTAAATGAAAGCACTTCATTCCTTTTTTTGGTTATTTTGGAATTGAAAATGGGTTTTCAAAGAGAAGGGTGTTTTGGTATTGAAAATTTATTTTTAAAGGATAGGGGTATTTTTATTTGAAAATGTTTTTTATATGGGTTTAAAAGAGATTTAAAAGGGTTTTATGATGAAAGTGTTTTATTCATCATATAGTACTTGAGAATTATAGATAAGAAATGGGTGTGCCTAGATAGCGCTGGGTTAGCCTGTTACAACTTAACTTGGGGTGGACTAGATAGAACCAGGAAGATCTATACAAATTAACTTGGGGTGGCCTAGATAGAGTTAGGAAACCCCATTAAAACTTAACATGGGTTGAACCGTATATCACCGAGAAATACCATTACATCTTAACATGGGGTGGACTAGACAACACTTGGTGAGACCGTTATAGCTCTCCAATGTATTAGGTAATGACAATATTAGAATTTATCCTTCTGGTTATTCTAATTAAAAAGGGGTTTTAAAGGGTTTTATGTATATGATGATACAAGTCACCTAAAGTAGTTTTAATTTATTACTATGGTTTATAATGATTTTATTTGAGAAAAATTTGTTTTTGTTATTCAAGTGAAAATGTTTTATTTGAAGATAAACATAAATATTTTATGAGTTTTAATGTATTAATTGGACTAACTATTTCCTTTATTTTTATACAATTTATTTAGTTTTTGTGATCATCCCAAGTTTTTAAAACTTTTTCATAGAGTTTAAGTATGGCTAAGGGAAAGGAATAAGTCAAGTTGAAAGTCATGGAGATTTTCCATGAAAAGAATTTATTCTTTATTTTAAATTTTTTATATTATGGGAAAAATAGATACTGATAAGAAGTTTCCACATTGTATTTTATGTTTTTTTATGTATGAGTTATGGCCTAATTATCTAAAACTATAAACCTAAAAAGATCCTCAATATTAAAGAAAGTAAAATTATAGACTTAAACTCAAGATTATGTAATGATTAAGGTCAGGTCCTTATAGTTGGTATCAAAGTATAGGTTTAGAATATTTTACAACTTTAGAGGTTAGGATAGAATTAATATCATGACATTAGAATATTTTACTCTATGTTTAAGTTTAAATGACATATCATTTTAATATTTCCACATTGCTTCATCTAAAGTATGTTTATTCAGGAATGGCTTTCCATAGAGGAAACATGAAAATAGTAATGGGAAGGCACTGAGAGGAAATAATCCTTCCAAATAAGCATATTTATATGGTTGGAAGTAGAACAAAATTGTTTGTTGTAGTGATGGATCAGTTAACACAAGCTATAAATAGTGGTGGTATCCATGCTTGAGAGGAACCTGATGTATCATAAAGGAACAAATCTTTAGTGGAGCATTTCATGAGGCAACATCCCCCACAATTCAATGAATCATCTGACCTAGTGGTAGGTAAAGGATGGATCAATTCCATGGAGAATATATTTGAACTCATGGGATGTTCAGAATGTCAAAATTTAACTCTTTTTATCTATCATTTTGAAGGTGAATCTAATTGATAGTGGTCTTTGATTAAGAATTATAGAGAGAAATATGATATTCATGCCATGGAATGGGAAAATTTTCAATATATTTTTTTTGAGAAATATTTTCCTAAGGTTTTCTAGTTCTGGATAGAGAAAAAGTCTTAGAATTAAAGCAGATGTATGCTGATTTAGTTGTCGTGTATGAATAAAACTTCACAATATTGGCCAGGTTTGTTCCATATTTTATTCTAAACATTGATAGTGAAATTAATAGATTTTAATCAGTATTAAGACCAAGTTGATGTTATTAATATTTTCATAACTTTTTATATACTCCCTTTACTGGTTTTATATGAAATGTGCACAATTTGTGTGAAATATGAATGTTTAAATATTAAAAAAAAATTGAGAACTATTTAAATTCATCCAAATTCAATTAAGTTCACTATTTTAATTATAACTCTCACCATCCTTATGAAAATTGAATGTTTTTTATTTTTTAGGATTCCTAATTAAATATTCAACATTTCATTATAAGGTATATTTGACCAATTCTGCCATTTGGAGGATCATATGATCCCCACAAAAAGACCCAAATAATCTTTGAAGAAACTGGAAAATATATGAAGATAAAATTACTGGGTTCACTCCAGAAGTAAAAATCCTTTAATTCTCCACCAAAGTTCTGTGGACAATTCATTACATCTTGGATAAAAATTTCAAGTCCCAAATCCAAAGACAAGGGACCCAAGTGATGATTTTAAATCCAACCCACCATTCTGTTTTGGAAATACTACTGTCACACCATTATTGATTTTTCTTCTGAAATAGACATCCATTCGAGTGTATATTTTTTAGTGTGAAAGAGTAGATTTTGGAGGCAGACTTTGTTTAAGAAAGTGTTTGAATTTGAGGGCATCCTCTTATTCAGAAACCCATTCACATTTTGGAATGTAAAAAGTTTGGACTGAAATGGAAAGATTAAAATTGTTTAATCCAAATGACATAACTTTGGATACTTAAGTCCAATGGCTGACAAATTATCAAAGTAGACAGAGGATATATGTATCTATAACTTGTAAGAATATCATATCTCAATATCCGGCTGTCTAATTTATCAAAGTGGCTATTCATGTTGAGGGGCAGTTTTGGAATACAAACATCCCACAACATTGGGCTTTAAATACATCCCCCTCTCCTTGAAAGGGGTTGGCATTTCAGAAGAGAGTAGCACATATTGGCATGAAAAAATATTTTCCAAGGGATTGGGAAGACCTTCCATACTCAAGTTTTTATTTGATATACCCTTCCTCTTCTCTTTGTTTCCTTTTACTTTTGTGTTTTTCTTAATTTGTAATCTCAAAAGTGTTGTTTTTGTAATTCTATTTTAGTATAAGTTTCTTTTTCATATTCTGTTTTAATCATCCACCCTATGTTATTGAATATTAATTTTCTTAAAATAGTTTAAATACTGTGAATCCCCTTCCCTTATTTCTCATTCTCATTCAATCTAAAGTTTGTTTTTAATTCTCATCATCGTTCGTGGGTATGTGTTCAGTCCACAACTCTTTTCTTATCCCGTTATTTTTGTTCTATTTATAATTCATCGGCAAAAATATATATTACTAGATTAATAAACATATTAATGGCTAAGTAAATCTACTGTTGGGGTGAGTCATTATTTAGAGATGTTAAGCGATTGAGATCTTTTGCTCGATGAGTATTCTTTAATTTAACATTGTGTATGTTGGTCTTAACATGTCATGGATTAATGACTTGTTTTGTTTAATGAGTGGTTTCCATGGATTTTTGGAACTATAAATACACTACCATAAAAAATATATGATTAATATCAGAACCCCAAGTTATGTTAAGGCTTGGATTAAAGGCTTAACAGTTGGGAATTCCAATCAATGTCAACTTGTGACATGGGTGTTAATTTAATGCAATATAAATCAAAGCTCAAGGATATCACAAGATTAATTACCTAATAATGAACTCAAACAAATCTTTATCAATTTTTTAAATAAAACATCATCCATAAATTATTTCATCAGCTCTACAAACAAACCCCCCAATCAGAATTCAATCAACTAAAAACAATTGACTATTAAAAAGTATCATTGCCGAGGATTCAACCTGAGTGATACTATACAAATTAATAGAGCACCGGAACCTTGACCAGTCGATGGGAGAAAATCATCCACACTTTAAAATGGCACCATTTCCGGGGATGGTGCATTAAGTAGTCATTTGTTTTTGGTTATTGCAAAAAAACAAAAAAAAATTAAATTTAAAAAAAATTGAAAAAAACACAAAGAAAAACCCATCTTCCTCTTTCTTAAAAAATCTATTTTAATGCCCTATAGCCTCCCAAACAATCCCTCAGATTTTTTTGACCCTGAAATTGAGTGAACTCTTCGCCAAATTAGGAGAAACATTAGGGATAATCAAATAATTCAAGAATCAGTCCTTGTCCAACCAGTTTAATTAGAAATGGCCAATCCTTGGGAACAAAACACTTAAAGAACTCACTGCCCCTGATATGAATTACCAACCCCTTGGTATTTAATATCCAAACATAGAGGTTGACTTCAAACTAAAATTGGGTTTAATTCATATTATCCCTCATTTCCAAGGGCTAGCCGATGATGATCCACATCTCCACCTTAAAGAGTTTCAAGCAGTATGATCTACCATGAAGGTTCAAGGGGTTTCCTATGAACAAATCAAACTCCGAGCATTCCATATATACCTAGATGAATCTTCTAAGTCATATCTCTACTACTTACCTCCAGGTTCCATAACCACATGGAATTTCATGAGGAGACTCTTTTTAGAGAAATTTATCCCTGCTTCTCGTACTGATTCTATTCGAAAGGAAATAAGTGGTATTCGTCAATTCCATAATGAATCACTCCATGAGTATTAAGAGAGGTTCAAAAAGATTTTGGAAACCTTCAAACACCACCAAATCCCTGACCAAATCTTGATCCGATACTTATATGAGGGGTTATTGGTATAGAGACAACTCTCATTGATGCCGCAAATGGTGGTGCCCTTGTTGATAAAACTCCTGTAGTTGCAAGAGATATCATAAGAAACATGGATGAAAACACACATCAATTCCATACTCAAGCACATGCTCAAGTAAAACAAGTCCAAGATAATCAATCCATAGATCCAGACAGGATGACCAAGTGGATGAGTGAACTTACAGGTCCTGTGCGATAACTAGTTGTGACATCCAAATCCCCAACCTCATCTTCTCCAAAAATTGTATTCCCTGGACATATCAAGAACTGCGGAATCTGTAGCTCCCCATCTCATCCAACTGACACATGTCCACAAATTCAATAGGATCCCTCTGATTCATTCAGACCAATGGAGCTCAATGCAACATATGCCCAGCAGAACCCTAACCCTCAATAATCAGGTCAGTTTGTTAAAAATTTCAACCAACCCCATTTTGAGCCCTTATCTTCTACATATAACCCTAACTTGAGATATGGGAATCCCATTTATCACCCCCTAAATACCCTTATCAAAACCCAAACCAATTCCAATAAGGTCAAGGTGTTGGTAACTTTAAACAACCTTACCCTTTTGTTCCTCAACCTCAAAGCATCAATCCTCCTCTTCCTCCTCCTGGATTCCACTATCCTAGTGAGCCTTCCCAATTCCCAAACTAATACAATCACTTTCCCAAGAACCAAAATCAAGGTAATACCAATACAATACAAGCCTCTTCTTCCAAGAAACCATGTGAAAGTGTAGTGGAAGATCTTTCCTCCTTCACCCGTTCCAGCCTCAAAAACATTGAAACAAAAATTAGTCAACTTGCATCCCACCTGAGCCAGCAACAACAATCAAATTCTTCCCAGCTCCTAGCTCAACCATTACCCAACCCCAAGGGTAATGTAAGTTAAAATTCACTTAGATAGAGGAAAAAAATTTCTATGCCTCAAGAAAAGTCCTCCAACCCCCTTTAAATTTTGACCTAGAAAATGAAAAGAAAAAGAAACTCGAAAAGTAATCCTAATCCATTCCCTCACCTCCTTCCATTTCACTTAGGAACACAATTACTTTTCCTCAATCTATTTCTAAGACAAAGAAGACCTTTGAACCCGATCCTTAAATGCTTCACATGTTTAGACGCGTTGAATTCAAAATTCCCCTCTTAGATTCCATAAAAAAAATACCTAAGTATGCCAAGTTTCTTAAGAAATTGTGCTCCCACAAGAGGAAAATTAGGACCTTTGAAAATTTTTCCACCCAGTAGTGTATTCTCATAAAGTACAAAGATCTAGAGACTTTTACGGTTCCATTCCAAATTATAAGTTCCAACTTTGATGATGCACTCATAGACCTAGGAGCCTCAATTAATGTCATTCCCAAATCCATCTTCTCCAACCTTGTTCTAGGTCTCTTACATCTAACGGGTGTTGTCATTCAGTTATCCAATCGAAGAAAAAATATTCTTGAGGGTATAATCGAGTATGTACTTGTTCATGTGAATGATCTCATCTTCCCTACTGATTTCTATGTACTTGACATGGAAGGTGAGGCAAACTCTTCTCAATATCCCCAAATTCTAGGAAGACCATTCCCAATGATAGTGAGAAACAAGATTGATTTCCATTCAGGCATCTTTTCCATAGAATTTGGTGACCAACTGGTAGAGTTCAACATTTTCCAAGCCATGCGATACCAATTTGAGGATCACTTTTCATTATAAATCTATGCTTCTAAGGAAACTTATGAGAGTCAATTGAACCACATTCCATCATGTTCATTATTTTCTAATGAGATAGGATCTTTTGAAATCTGCACCATGATTAACCAAGTCCTAAATGATGATGTTGATGTGGACCTTTCATTCATAGACTCTATCAATCTAGAGGATCTTGAAAACTCTCTAGAATCCCACATCAACTCTGATCTCTACTGCTCAACATTGGATAGTATCAAGTAAAATTAATCAAAACCAACTGAAGTCCCTTCCTCCATTCTTGAGTTTTTTAACCCACAAATAAAAAGATGATACTGATCTGAAACCTCTTCCTGAACACCTGAAATATGCATTCCTTTTCCATGATCACACTTATACTGTCATTATCTCCGCTTCACATACTGAAACTGAGGAGTCAAAACTTGTTCAGGTGTTAGAGGAAAACAAAAATGCCTTAGGTTGGACCCTAGATGATAGACCAGGAATCAGCCCTCCTCTTTATATGCATCACATCCATCTTGAAGAATAATCCAAACTAATTAGGTAACCACAAATAAGACTCAATCCACTTACACTTGAGGTAGTTAGGGAAGATATCACCAAGATTATTCAAGATTTTATTATCTACCCAATTTTTGATAGTGAATGGGTTAGTCCAATTCAAGTTATACCTAAGAAGGGTGGGATAACTGTTTTCACAAATGAACATGGAGAGGTAGTCACAACTTGAGTGAAGAACAAATGGCGTGTGTGCATTGATTACCAAAAATTGAATGTTAAAACATGAAAAGATCACTACCCTCTTCCATTACTTGATCAAATTCTAGAACAATTAGCCCGAAAGTCACACTATTACTTTCTTGATGGATATACCAACTACTTAAAAATCCTAATCGCACCTCAGGACCAAGAAAAGACTACTTTCACATGCCCCTTTAAAAAGTATGCATATAGTAGAATGCCTTTTGGACTTTGAAATGCTACCGCAACATTCCAGAGGTGTATGATGAGTATCTTTTCTAAATTCATTAAACACTGCATGGAAGTATTCATGGATGACTTTACCATTTATGGTGAGTCATTTGAATCTTGCTTAAATTCACTCTCTCTAGTCCTACAAAAGTGTGTCAAGTGTAACATTGTGTCAAATTTTTAAAAATGTCACTTCATGGTTGAAAATGGGATTGTTCTAAGGACCATAGTTTCAAAATATGGTATTGAAGTTGATCTTACCAAAATTGAAGTGATCCAATCACTTCTTGAACCCATTTCTGTTTGAGAAATCCATTCATTACTTGGTCATGCTTGTTTCTATCAGTGATTCATCCATAACTTCAGTAGGATTTCCCTCCCACTCACTCAGTTGCTTGAAAATTATGTCACTTTCCATTTCAATGAGGTTTGAAAGATATCCTTCATTGAACTCAAAACTGATATTACATCTACCCCGATAATCCAACCCCCATATTAGTCTTTACCCTTTAAGTTGATGTGTGATGATTCCGATAGAGCTGTTGGGGCTGTTCTTGGTCAAAGAAGAGAAAATATTCCTCATTTCATCTATTATGCCTCAAAAAATTTGGATGAAACTCAATCTCACTACATTGTGATTGAAAAAGAACTTTTAGCAGCATTTTTTGCCTTAGATAAATTCTGGACCTATCTCTTAGGTGCCAAAATAATCATCTTTATAGGCCATTCTACTATAATGTTATTACTCAAGAAAAGTGATTCCAAATTGAGGCTAATAAGATGGATCCTAATACTCCAAGAGTTTTACCTCAGAATCAAAGATAGACTAGGAAAAGAAAACCCTATGGCTGATCACCTGAGTATAATTTCTAATTCTTCTCATTCAGAAATCATTAATCCTAAATTACCCACTGAGCACCTTTCATCTCTCACTCCAAATTGACCATGGTATGCCCCAATTGTAAATTACTTGGTTTCTGGTGTTTTTCCATAAATTTTTTTCAAAAGAACAAAAAAGGAAGTTGAAAATTTATTCAAATTACTATTATTGGGAATAAAATAAACCTAAAAAAACTAGGGCATACATGGTAATTAGGAGATGTGTTGATGAAAATGAACATTCATCCATCTTATAATTCTGTCACTCAATGCCTGGTGGTGGCCACTTTAGACAAAAAAAGGACCTCCCAAAAGTTCCTCGAATCAGGATTCTTCTGGATTTCAATCTTTAAGGACTTAGATGAGTTCCATCAATCATGTCCCACTTGCCTAAAGTTTGGAACAATTTCAAAGAGAAATGAAATGCCCCAAAATCTTTTAATTTTCTATGAGATATTTGATGTTTTGGTGCATCGATTTCATGGGACCATTCCCCCATTCCAATGGATTTTCATATATTATTCTTGCATTTGATTATGTTTCTAGGTTAGTCGAGGCCAAACCCACTAGAAAGGATGATTCCCATACTGTTAGTGAGTTCCTAAAGACACACATCTTCCACTGATTTGGCACACCGCATGCCTCAAAAAGTGACTTAGGAACCCATTTTTGTAATAAAACCATAGAATCTCTTTTGAAAAAATGGTGTTATATATAAACCTTTAACTACATATCACCCCCAAAAAAATGGCATGGCTGAAATTTCTAATAGAGAAGTTAAAAGAGTTCTTGAGATAATTGTAAAACCCACCAGAAAAGACTGGCCTGAAAGACTTGGTGAAACACTTTGGGCTTATCAAATTGCCTATAAAACACCCATTGGGATGTATCCATTTAGTCTAGTTTTTTGTAAAACATGTAATTTACTAGTTTAAATGCAAAATAAGTCATTTTGGACTATGAAAACCTTTAATTTCGATTGTGAAAAATCTGGTGAAGAAATAATGTTGCAATTGGCTGAACTGGAGGATCTTCGACTTGATTCCTATGAGAATTCCAATATGTACTAAGAAAAGGCTAAGGTACTACATGATAAACACTTACTGAGAAAGGTATTTTCATGAAGGTGAAAAGGTAATTATCTTCAATTCTTGACTTCAGATTCACCTAGGTAAGCTTAATTCTCATTTGGAATGTCCTTTTGTTATTACTAATGTTTACCCATTTGGTGTAGTGCAAGTCCAAGAACCCTATTCAAAAAGGATATTCACAGTTAATGGAAATCAGTTAAAGCATCACCATGAGAGGACACACAATCCTAGAGCCACATTGACTTCCATCATATCCACAAATTCTATAGTAAACCCACCACTGGATGGAGATAGCAACCCCCCAAATCCAAACCAAGGGGTACCTCTTTCCCTTTAACTCCTCTTTTCTCTCTCTCTCTCTTTCTTCTTCTTCCTCCCTCATTCTCATTTTTTTACCACTTTCCTCACCACATTTTTTTATTCAATATTTCTCTTTTTTGTGGGTGTGTAATTTAAAATCACTAAAAAATAAAAAAAATAAAAAATGTAAAAAAACTAAAAGAGTCATACTCACTCACCATCTAGTTTTGACATTTTGTCCAACTATTTCGGGGAGTTAAAAGAAATGGTTTCATCTAAAAAATCTTGTGTTTTCATCATATATTTGGATAAAGAATATTGTTTCAAACCCAACAAATTTTGAATGCTCAATTTTTTTTATTTGGAAAAAGATTTTCCACACCCGTGAGGAACAAAAATTGCTTTGATGCCAAGGCTACCTATGGACATATTTTCAAAATGTGTTTTTTCACCCCTATTTGTGAGTTTTTGGTTTGTGGAACTTTGAACTAAATTTCTTACTTTGGTGTGCATTAATATGATAGAGGCATTTTTAAAACCACATGAGAATCACAATAGCCAAATAGCCTCCCGTTAACCATACATTAATCATCCTTCTGAAATCCCCTTTAATCCTGTAGAAACCTTTTCTTTGATAGCCACATTACAAGACCAATGCCTTATCACACCCAATATCAACATGGATTTTCATTGTATATTTTTTTTTGAAATTTAAGTGTGGGAGTAATGGATTTCATTTTTTGGGTTCCCTTTTATTGATTTTTAGTGAGTTATCATATGCTTGAGGGAAAGCATCCATTTCAGTGTGGGGGGAGAGGTTGTAATTTAATGAGTTTTTTGGAATGTAACGTACTTTCATTTATGTAATTTTGTAAATGTTATTTACAAGTGTTAAAAAAATAAAAAATAAAATCCAAAAATAAAATAAAAAAAAGAACAAAAAAAATAAAAAAAAAGAACAAAAAAAAGGGTTGTGTCTTGGGTAGGTCAAAAATCACTCTTACTCAACCTTTTATCTTGTTATAACTATTACAATTAGAGTTTTGAGGAGATTAATCATGGTTTGGGATATGAGTGTGAGATCTTTTCCAAGTTCAACTTTCAAAAAAAAGAAAAAAAAAGAAAAAAAGAACACTTATATCATTGGGAGAAGTTTTGTGTTTTTTAAATATTACATCTTCTCATTCCCTTTAAATTTGATTCCAATTTTGTGTCTTAATTCACACAATTGTTCCCTTGTAAATATGTGTTTCCATTTTTTCCATGTTTTATTTAAAAAATATTGTGCATTTCTTTTTCCATGTCGGTGTTTTACCCCTCTTTAGACTCTCTTGGACATTAAATTCCTACCATCCCATAGCCACAAAAAAACCACTTTGAAAGACCTCTTGATTCTTGTGCACTTTAGGATAGGGAATAGAAGATGATATCTATTTCAAACTCTATGATTTTTACTTTTGGTTGATGAATTAGTGAAGCTCCATAAATTAATTTTATCATCTTGAGAGGAGTAAGTTTTTTTGCACCACAATTTTTAATTTATAAATTTTAACATGAAAAAATTAATTGTTTTTGAAACTTTTTTTATGTAACAAATTGTTGTAGAATTCAATATAGATGAGTGAAATTGTCTAAACCTCCCCAGATTGGGGAAAACAAAATTATAATATTTTTTGGTGAGTGAAAATGATTTTGTCATGGTTTTATATTTGTTTCACATGAGGACATGCACAAAATGAAGTGTGGGGGAGTTGATGTTATTGATATTTTCATAACTTTTTATACACTCCCTTTACTGGTTTTATATGAAATGTGCACAATTTGTGTGAAATATTAATGTTTAAATGTTAAATATAATTTTTGAGCACTATTTGAATTCATCCAAATTCAAGTTAGTTAGCTATTTTAATTATAAATATCACCCTAAATATCCAAATTGCATGGTTTTTGTTTTCTAGGATTCCTCATTCAATATAAAACATTTCATTAGAATGGATATTGGACCAATTATGCCATTTAGAGGATCATATGGGACCCACAAAAAAGACCCAAATAATCTATGAAGAAACTGAAAAATCCATGAAGATAGAATTACTAGGCTCACACAAGAAGTCCAAACCCTTTAATTATCTTCCAAAGGTCGGGGGACAACTCAATTGATCTTGGATAAAAATATCAATGCTCAAATCCAAAGACAGTGGGCCCAACTGATGATTTTAAACCCAACCCTCCATTCTATACTGGAAATAAAATTGTCACACCATTATTGACTTTTCCACCGAAAGAGACATTCATTAGAGATGATATTTTTCAGTATGAAAGAGGAGATTTTGGCGGCAAACTTTGTTGAAGAAAGAATTAGGATTTGAGGGCATCTTAATATTCAAAAACCCATTCACATTTTGTAATGTAAAAAGTTTGTATTGAAATAGACAGATTAAAATTCTTTAATCCAAATTACATAAATTTGGATCCTTAAGTCAAATGGCTGCCAAATGTTCAGAGTAGACATAGGAGATATTTATCTACAACTTGTAAGAAGATCATATCTCAATATTCGGCTGTATAATTTATCAAAGTGGTGATGCAAGTGGATGGGCAGTTTTGGAATTCAAATAGCCCACAACATTGGGCTATAAATACTTCCCCTCATCTCTTTGCAAGGGGTTGGCATTTAAAAAGAGAGGATCACATATTGGCATGAAGAAATATTTTCCAAGGTATTGGGAGGACCTGCCATACTCAAGTTTTCACTAGAGATACCCTTCCTCCTCTCTTTATTTCCTTTTACTGTTGTGCTTTTCTTCATTTGTAATCTTGTAAGTGTTGTTTTTGTAATTTTATTTTAATGAAAGTTTCTTATTTATATTCTATTTTAATCATCCAACCTCTTTTGTTTAATATTAATTTTTTTGAAATAGTTTAAATAGAGTGAATCCCCTTCCCACTTTTCACTTTATCATTCAATCTAAATTTCATTTTTAATTCTCATCATCGTTTGTGCGTGTGTGTTTAGTGCACAACTCTTTTCTTATCCCGTTATTTTTATTCTATTTATAATTCATCACCAAAAATACATATTACAAGATTAATAACCATATTAATGGCTGAGTAAATCTACTATTAGGGTGAGTCATTATTTAGAAATGTTAAGCGATTGAGAGATTTTGGTCGATGAGTATTCTTTAATTTAACATTGTGTATGTTGAACTAAACATGTCATGGATTAATGAATTTTTTTGTTTAACGAGTGATTTTTTTGGATTATTGGAACCATAAATAAACTAGCCTAAACAAGATATGATTAATATTAGAACCCCAAGTTATGTTAAGGCTTGTATTAAAGGCTTAACACTTGGGAATTCCAATCAATGTCCACTTGTGACATGGGTGTTAATTTAATTCAATATAAAGAAAAGCTCAAGGATATCACAAGATTAACAACCTAATGACGAACTCACCCCAATATTTATCAATTTGTTAAATTAAACATCATCCATAAATTACTTCATAAGCTCTGCAAACAAACCCCCCAATCAGAATACAATCAACTAAAAACAGTCGACTATTAAAAAGTATCATCGCCGAGGATTCGATCCAAGTACTGCTATACACATTAGCAGAGAATCAGAACCTTGACCGGTCAATTGGAAATAATCAGCCACACTTTCACAAGTCTAATAAGATATTATTCCTATTAATAATTTAAAAGTTATGTGAATGTTATTAATTGTGCTAAGAAAGTTGATTATGAGTTTTCCAACACTCATGTTCTATGAGATGAAAAGAGTAATAAATAGTCATGGTGATATGAAATGGAGAAAAAACCAACTAAGAATTCTGCATATATTCCCAAAACTTGTTCCAGGTGTGGTAAAATACATTTTGGGGAATGTATTTTAGGATCCAGAAGGTGTTATTGGTGTGGTAAGTTTGGTCACATGGTTCATGACTACAAAGAAAATAATCATGCACAATACAATATTGAGATAACATATAACCAGTCAATAGTAAGATGGTTTAGCTTCAATGAGTTGGGATATTATGCTAAAATGTGTCTGAAGAAACTTACTCAGATTGGAAATCATCATGATTATAATCAGAAAGGTGTAAAAAAATCATTTTATGCTACTAAAGTTGATGTTGGTCCTTCTGGTGAAGTTATGGAAGATCCAGCAAGCTCAATATTATTCTAAGGTTGAACATAAGAACAATGTCTTGTAATCCCTCTTTTAAAGTTTTAAATAATGGAAATACCTTTGGAGACATTTATTAAGTTTTTATAAATGTCTAAGGTTTGTGTTTAAAAGTTATTTGAGGAAGAATACCATTACTTTTTTGGAAATGATTTTAATGTTATTGGTGACTATGGGGGTTATATATTTATAGAATGATTTAGTTTTAACTGTGGGCATTACTATTGAACTTTAGAGATTAACGTATTATCTCATCACACGAATATTTTATAATTTTGGGAACTATCATAACTTGTGATAACCATTTTGATTTTGGTTAATGTCTAAAGATATTAAGAATATCTTACTATCCTTTTTAATGTTATGTGATCCATTAGAAATTGATTCCAGTGCTTCCAGTATAAAGAAAAATTCATCTTAAGCACTCCTTATTCAGAGAAAAGTATGAGATTACAGTGAAAATTTATTAAAGGATGAAATTATAATAATCATGTAAGTATGTTTTACTTATACTCTTGGTCTATGGTAAATAAATTCCTCAACCCTAGGGATAGGGTTCTATAATAAAAATGTGAATAAAAAATTACAACATTTCCTCTTAAATGGATCTTCTTTCCAAATCCATGTTCTCACTTCCCACTAATGTTTTCCCATTTGAAAACCTAGTTATGAGATGAACTTTATATTTTACTTTCCCTTTTTAGATATTTATAAACCCTTTGTACAATGTGGGTTTCTATGAAGGAATTATCAAAATTTTAATCCATTGATAACCAAGATGAATTTTGAGGATGAATTTTTTTAAGGGGGTAGGATGTAACATTCCAATATATTATGAAACATTTTATTTAAAATTAATTTAAATTATCTGATGGATTATGTTACATGAAATAAATAGTTTATTTTGAATCACATGAATCACTATGTTTATCTTGTGTTGCATACAACATCGAGTTTCTTTGATGACTTGTGTTACACTCAAGCCCGAGTCTTACTGGACAATAACATACTATTAAGGTAGTTTTTCCTCTTTTTAATTGAACAATTATTTTAAAACTAAATTTTTAAACCTTTATAATTTTTATTTTAAAAAATAAACTTCATTTTTTAAATAGGAATATCAAAATCTACTTTGGGTGAATTTTTGGTTTTTCTCGAGAGGTTTCATTTTTTAATGAATAGTGAAAACATTGAATTTTAATTGTAAACTGCTTTTTCATCTAATTTATTTATATAGTTAAATTATATTTTGAATTGGTTTTAAGGTCAAATTAGATCAGTTACACATATATTAATCCAATTTATGTCATTGTAATAATTTTATAATGAATTTAGATATAAAAATTTAGCAAACTTTTGAACACTTTCACTTTAAAAACACGCTTTCTCGCCACTTCTATGGGATTAACTTTAAATTTTTAATTTTCCACTTCTATGAATTGAATGTATAAAAATGGGTATAAGTTTTTTTAATAATCATAATATTTATAGTCTAATAATTTCAACTTTATTTTTTACTATAATAATTAGTAAAAATAGTTAAAATTAATTAATGTGATTAAGGTTAAAACGAGGGTTTTCACATGAAATATGTTTGTATTAAAATTAATTTTACACACAAATAATATTTTTATTTAATTATTTGAAATTAATATTTAGAATAATTTTGTCTAAATTATCTATTAAATCTATTTTTAAATATAGTCATAAAGGATAAATTATCTAGCTAAATAAAAATATAAAGGTTACCTTAGTAAAAACTATAAAGATAAAATTGAGTAAACATAAAGACTAATGAAAAAAATGAAAAAAATGATTTTATTATTATTTGGTGTAAGTTTTGATTGAACATAATTTCCCTAAAATCCAGTATTAGTTAATTTTTTAGGCACATGATTTAAGGGAGACCTCCCAATAGTGTTTACCTTTTTGTATTTACAAAAATTCCACTCCCCCTCCACTATAAAAGGGAACTCAACCCCCTCACTTATTAACACCTCTATAGCCATTTAAATTATTAAAACAATATACAAATAATCTTAAAAAATCCCTAATAAAATATTATAATCCTAAATTTGGGAAAAAATCAAACCAGGGAAGTCCTTTGGTGCAAACCAAAAGGGGTTACCTGAAAAAGCGGTAAAGTTATTTAATGAGCACTTTTGTTTCATTTCCTTCTCCACCAATTAAATTATTTTTATATCATGATTATAAAAAAACATTAGTATCATAAATACAATTATATGTATTTATGTTAAAGTTTCAACGTATACCTATACACACTTTCATTAAGTGAGTAAAAAAATCACTATTTGTGTGTTTGGCGGACTATTGCCAAGTGAAATGATGTCGTTCGTTTTTCCTTTACCACCTATCATGGTTGAGAATTATGATGGTGATACTATTTTTATATGTTATATATGATATCTATTATGTATTAATACTTATTTATTTATTATATAACACATACCTTCATGCTTTACATTTTTTGGGAATACGATAATATTGTTTGTGGACGTGTGGACTACAGCCTCCTCAGAGCGATGTGATTCGTTCATGCTTCACATGTAATGTATTAAGGATGGTTTTAATGAAAATATGAGATATAAATGAGATATATATGATATTAATTATATAATTAACTTTTTGTAAATATAATACATCATTTTCTTTATTACCTTTTCACACACTGAAAAAGTGATAACGTCGTTCATGGATGTGTGGACTACCACCTCCGCGAAACGATGTGATTCATTTTACATCATGATAATTATATATATAAGTATATATGATTAAATAATGTTATATTTATTATATAATTATAATTATTTAAAGATAAAATCTACTTATTATCTTTCCATAATGTTCATTTAAAAATGGGAACATTACTCATGTGTATGTACGACCTACCATCTCCATGATTGTAACATTGATTTATTTTTCATAACCATATTTCATGATTTGTTTTAAAAGTATAATATATTTATAAATATAATAATTTTTTAATTATTATTATAATTTATATGTTTATATAATGACCTCATTAACCATAGTCAACCAACCTTAGTCATTTTGACACATAAGCTGAATTTAGTCAAAACATCTGACGTAAAATTAATTGATTAGGTAATTGTATAAACATAGAAAAATGTGAAATAAAAGTAATAATAAACTTAAAAAAGGTTATTAATCAAGTAAATAATTAATATAATTTTATTATTTAATAATATAAAGACACACGTGACAAGTCAGGCCTAAGCTAAGGGACTTCATCTCAATCTCTTTTCATTGAGACATATTTTGATGTTATACACCCACCTTATTTTATGAGGTGTATATACAAACCCTTTTACATATCATATCATAAATTTATTTATTCTCATGCTATTAAATGTTTTTTTAAATGTTATTATTTAATGGGGCTTATGATTCAATTGTTTCAAAGTGGTATGTGACACTTTGATTTAAAAAAACATTTTTAAATGTTTAAAGATTAAATTTAAAAATAATTTCCTCCATGCCAATATTTTTGATATTATTTTATATGTTTGTTTATATAAAAATATTATAAATTACATTTTATTTTTATTTTGAATTTCATTCTAAGTTTTCAAAAAATGAATCTTTGTACATTTTCTATACGAAACATTTTGACAAACAACAAAAGGGATGTTCTATTATTAACGTTCACAACACACCGACTGTTCCACTATCAAGAGTATTATTTAATTTATATCTTACTTTGAAAGATTATATGTTTTATTAAATGAAAATCATTATTTCATTTTTTAGTTATTTTTTAATTGAAAATGGGTTTTCCAAGAGAAGGGTGTTTTGGTTTTGAAAATGGATTTTTAAAGGAAAATTGTATTTTTATCCAAAAATGTTTTCAATATGGGTTTAAAAGAGTTTTTCAAAGGGTTTTATGAGGAAAGTTTTTTATTCATTATATGTAAATTAAGAATTATACATGAGAAATGGGTGTACTCAGATGGCACCGGGTAATCCCATTACAGTTTAACTTGGGGTGGATGAGATAGCAATGGGAAAGTCCATTATAGCTTAACTTGGGTGTCCCATATAGTGTCAGGAAATCCTGTTATAGCTTAAATTTGGGTGGCCTAGATAGCACCTAGAAATCATGTTTTAGCTTAACATGGGGTGGCCTAGATAACACCGATAAATCCCATTACAGTTTAACATGGGGTGGTTCAGATAGCACCGGGTGAGCCCGTTTCTCTCCAATGCATTCTTAATGATAATGTTGGAAGTTTGCCTTATGATTATTCCAATTAAAAAGTGTTTTAAATGGTTTTATGTATATGATTATCTGGGTAACATAAAGGAGTTTTAATTAATTCCTATGGGTTTTAATGATTTTATTTGAAAGAAACGTGTGTTTATTTTTCAAGTGAAAATGTTTTATTTAAAGATAATGGTAAATGTTTTATTACTTTTCATTTGTTCAGTTGACTAATGGGTTCCTTTATTTTCATATCCCTTGTTGAGATTTTGTGATCATTCAAAATTTCATAATGTTTTCACATGGTTTAAGGACCATTTAGGGAAAGGAAGAAGTCAAGTTGAAGGTCATGGATATTTTCCATGAAAACAATTCGCACTTTATTTTAAAAATTTTATATTATGGAAAAAATGGATTTTGATAAGAAGTTTCCACCTTTTATTTTATGATTTTTTATGTATGAGTTATAACCTAATTATCTAAAACTATAAACCTAAAAATATCATCAATGTTAAAGAAAGTAAAATTATTGACTTAACGTTAAGATTATGTAATGATTAATGTCAGGTACTTATACTATGTATTTGGTATAAAAAGGGTCTATAGAACACATTCAGTACCCATTACCTGAGGTTGGTGAGATACCTAGGATGAGAACCTTCATACTTTGTTACATTTTTTATGGAAGCCACTACATCATAACTAATTATGGGTGGTTGGGTATGTTTCAGATTATATCATAAGTTGGAGCTCTACCAATTTGGTATTTTTACTCTCGTATGGAAAGTATGAAATCTAGGATCTCTATTGAGATAGATTATAAAGTGTGTGTTGACAACTGGATAAAATATATGACATTCTTATTTATTCAGATGAGGGGAATGCATTGGTTTCATCTATAAAAATGAATTGCATGTGATGTATTCATAATGAGGTCAGCATATACTAAAAAAAATAGATAACACATGAGTTGGATATATGGGATTGACATACACCAAGTCCCATGATTACTTGATGTCTTCGACAAAGGGAATGTATGAGAATAAATTCTACCATGAGATGTAATTAGTGGGAATAGGTATAAAGATACATGTGATTGATGGAGATAATGAGAGATACCTTTATATATTGATTGATATTGATGTTTTTAAAGTTACTACACTTTTATTACATATATATATCCATTAATTCTTATTTTTTTGAATGTTATAAAGGCCCACGAGGTCATAATTTGTGATTTATTGAATGAGGATTGAGTTTAACAAAGAGAGCTTCTCTAAAAGTTTTTTGGAGTTAAATACAAAAGTTATTTGAATAGTTATGTAACATCCCAGGTAAATAAAGAATAAATAATTTTCATATTTATTAATATTTGTGAATTAAATATTAATTTTACTTTAAAGGGGTTGCTATGTTCGATAGCGTACCTGATACGCAACAAAGAGTTTCTTTGAAATCGTACGTTGCACACTAGTAATAAAATAATATTATTTTAAATGTTAGTTAACACGTAGCCGTTGTACTGGCGGGAATGGATAGAAATAACTGAAATATGATTATATATGTTTGTTAAATGTTTTTACATTTATCTAATAAAGGATAAAGGCTTAAAATACGAAAAGAATTCAATTTTAGGCTTATATACTCTAATTTTCACAAAAGGTCCACTTATCAACATTTGATGGCAAACCATCATTAAATATAGTTCTGGTCACTCTTATACATTCTGTTGGACCAAATAAAACTCTTCTTTATAATCAGGACATCAAATTTTACTTTGTGTAATTTTTTGGTATTTTTCCGATAAAGTTCATTTTTTAATGAATAGTGCAAAATGTTGTATTTTAATTCAAAACATCTTTTTAATCTAATTTATTAAGATGATTAGATAATATTTTGAATTGGTTTTAAAGTGAAATTAGAAAATATTTTTACCATTAAATCCAATAGTGGTTGTTGGAATTAATTTCACTTTAAAATCGGACTTAAACTAGTGTCAATCTTTTGATACTTATTGTTTCATAAAAACATGCTATTTGTCATGACAGCGGGAATTAATTATTAAATTAATTAATGTGACTTATATGTTTTTAATTTTGTAAAATAGACTTCATTTTTGAATTCGGAATATCAAATATAGCTTAGGGTGAATTTTTGGTATTTTTCTGAAAAACTTCAATTTTTGATGAATAGTGAAACCACTAAGTGGTACTTAAAAAACTGATTTTTCGTTTAAATGAAATTTTACCACCTCTGTGTTTTGAATTTCAAAAATCCGACATAAATGGTTGTCATTAATAAGTAAAATGTGGTTCAATGGGATTAAAATAATTTTTTGGTGAATAGTAACTTATTAAGTTTTAAATCGCGATTAGGGGTAATTAGTGTAGTTTAAGGTAAAAATAATGTTTTAATAAAATGAGATGAGCTTGACACATGTCCTACCCTTATTTGATGTGTCATGGACGACCAAGACAATCCATGAGTCAACTTGGGTACCCCATGGAGCCACTTTGTTTGGGAAATGACATAAATAACTTTTTATTAAATGTTAAAGTAAAAATGACACAAACATGAGATGTTTTACTAAAACAATTTTTACATGGGGTTATACAAGTCATATTTTTGAATATAAATATTAATTAGAAAGATAAAAAGATTTCCTACATCATGATATTTGTTTTATAATTTTTATACATTAAATTTATTAAATTATTTATGACATTATGATGATGTAGCGATTACCTCATTAATAAAGGATTTAAATAAAATATAAAGATAATGTAAAATCTAAGACCTAAACATGTCCAAAACCTATTGGATGGGTGTATTTAAAACCCTTATCACCTTACCCTCGAATTATATCAATGTGGGACCTTTTGAATCCTAAAATCTTTTTAAAATAAAGTAACTTATCTTTACTTTCCAAGAGTGCCCCTCCTCTCCTCTTATAAAAGGCCCCCACCTGTACCTCCTTACCCACACTTACAAAGCCTTTGGCTCAGCCAAACCCTACCCATTTTTTCTCTCCACTTCCCTATATTACTCCTTAAAGCCTCAAATTGGGCATAAGTCTTCCCAAGGAAGCCTTTGAGCTCAACCCAAAGGGAGTTACCCGATTTTAAGGTAATGTCTTCACTTGAGTCCTTTTGTTTTATTTTGCTCCTCCAACCCCCTAAACTCTTTTTATTCATTTCTTTTGTAACAACTCCAGTATCATAAATATACTAGGATGTTGTTATAAGAAGTATTCAAGCTACACTTACACACACCTACATCTAATGGTTAAAGAACATACTGTTTCCGTGGATGACGAATTTCGTCCTCCCGAAACGATGATTGTTCAACATTCTTTTAACACCTTCAAAGGTGGACATTAAGATGACACTATATTTATATATGATATATAATATGTTTATGTTTTCCTTAAGCTTCTGTATTTTTCATTTTGGGCATACCTTTATGGTTTCCATTATGGGTAAACGCGATATCTTCATTTAAGGAAGTGCGGACTGCCGCCCCCTCAAAGTGATTTGATTCGTTAATGCCATATGTGGGATGTATAAAGGATGGATTTAAAGTTATTATATATTATGTTATACTAGAATTATAATATACCTCTATATCATTATTATTTCTTTCCATTAAAGTATGATATAGAAATGAAAGTAGTGTTCATGCGTACGTACGGCTTACCGTCTCCATGAACGGTGCATTTCATTTCTTATCCCCAAATGTAATGTACTATTAAAAGTACATGTATATAATGGATATATATGATTAATGATACATCTAAATGATGAATATAATTCTGGAATTAAAATATACATACCTCTCATTTAGTTTTAATTCCATTAATATGACAAAGAAATGAAAGTAGCGTTCATGCGTACGTACGACTTACTGTCTCCATGAACGGTGCATTTCATTTCTTACCTCTAAATGATTATGTAATATTATAAATAAATGTATATTCTGGATATATATGATATATATGATATCCAAATCAGGAATGTCATTCTGGATATAAAGAACCTTTGACCACACGAACAACATGTAATTGTAAGAAGTCCACTTTCGACTTAAGAACCAAATATCGACCAAACAAACATTATTAACTTAAATGATTAAATAATGTTTATAACATGGTATAAAAGTAATAATGAACTTGAAAAAGGTTCTTAATCAAGTAGAAATTAACTCAAGTTTATTATTCAGGACGTTAAAGAACGATCGAGTCAAGTCGGACCCGAGGTAAGGGACTTCGTCTCAATCTCCTTTCATTGAGGCATGTTTCGTTTTATACACAACTATCTTTTATACGGTGTATAAACCCCTTTGACTTTTACTTTTATACAAAAGGAATCTTTTTCTATAAAGAGTTTTACAAAATGACAAAAAGGAATGTTTCTTTTAACGCACGCGGTGACAATGACCTTTTCCGCCGCCACGAGTATTATTTGGTCTTTGGCTTCCTCAACAAGCCGTAATGTTTTTTAAAATGAAATAAATACCATATACTCTTTTATGTATTTTGGTATTAAAAATCGTTTTTATAATTTATTTGTTATGTCAATATATTTTAGTGATATATTGTGATCAAAGTGTGGAAATGTTTTCTTTCCTTTATGTTTTCTTTATGTCTTATGATTTTATAATGGTACTTGGACATTTGACGGGTGGTTACATGATGAACCATATGATGAGTGGTGTCATGAATACCAGGACGGGTGGTTATGTTATAACCTCCAATGTATTGGGTATGGAAGTCGGCCGTATGGCTATTCCATTAAGTATGTATGGAAGTTGGCCGTATGGCTATTCCATTAAGAGATATGTGTGGAAGTCGACCATATGGTTATTCCACTTAAGTATGTTTATGTCCCAAGTTACCTTTATATGTTATGTGTTCTTTATATGGGTTTTATGGTAATCCTTTGGTCACAAAAGGGTAAGTAATGATATTTTATTCAGTGAAGAGTTTTTACTACTTCATGAAGGTGAAGGTAATACTTTGATAAGGTATACATGGTTTACTTGTTGTTTTGATAAACTAACAGTTTTCATTCTTTGTGTATCCCTTACTGAGCTTTTTATGCTCACCCCAAGTTTTTTTGAAATGTTTTTCACAGGACTTAATGTAGATTAGGGTCAAGGATGGGATCAAGGGAAATTCAGGCTATCTAGAACATGGAACTAGACATGTTTCTTTTTAAGAGTTTTTATTTTATGGAAACATAGTAGAAGTGTCTACTTTGTAATCTTTTGAGATGTAATAGTTATGATCTAATTCTCTAAAACTCTAAACCTGAAAAGATCCTCAATGTAAATTATTCATTTAATTCAATATTAAGAGAAGTTTAAGGCTGGGGCCTTATAGGTTATTTGTAACACCAAAAAAAATATATTTTAAAAGAATAATAAATTCAATAACTTGCATATGAGGCAACACCAAGCTTTAAGAGAACTTTAATATACTATAAAAGTGTTATTATTTAAATGTGACCATTATAACATAACCATTAAATTAGAAGTAGGAATTGGAATAAGAACATTATGAAAAATATATATAAATGTTTTATATAATTAAAATTTATTGATTAATGAAAATAAATAAGTACTCAATTTTCAGTAAAGTTATATTATGCTTTAAAATATATTTTATTCAAAAATAGGTTTTATTACATTTTGTGCATGAATATTATAATTAATTTATGTCACTTTTAGGAATTTTATTTAAAAAACTGGATATAATTTTTGAGATCAACATTACATAATTGGATTAATATGAATTTCTTGGATTTTTCTGAAAATATTTATTTTTAAGTGAATAGTAAAAAGTACCAATTTTTGTAAAACTATCATTTCTTTTCTTTAAATAAAATAATTTAAAAGTCCCATTCTACTTTGGATTTGGTTTTAAAGTAACATAATATAAATTTTTTAAATATAATTTAAATAATTCTATAGGAAACAACATTATATTTTATTTTGGTATAAGTTAATTTTTTTGCTTAATAACACAATTTTCAAAAAACTATTTTTCATTGCATTTTACATATTTATATTAAAATTTATTTCTTAAACATATAAAAATTGAATCTTAAAAAAATGTTCCATTTTTGAAATCAGGTGGTTAAAATTTAGTAAATAGATCCCTTTCATTTTTGGTTATTATGAATAGTAATTAGGGTAAATATTTGTCACATCGGTAAGGGTAAAACAGGTAAAATGAGGTTAAATCTATGAGAGAAGGCCTAAAAATATTCATTAAACCTGGATTTATCCTATTGGATAAGTGGTTTTTTGAACCAATATATCCTAGATATGAAAATATGGCAATTTATTTCCACTTTAGTTTGATTATAACATTTATATTATTTTAATAAAAGGATAGATACAAAATGTCACTTTCTTGATTTTAATTCCTCATATATATTTTCATACGGATAAAAAGAAGTAATGAATAAATATAAATGGTTGTTTTGAACATAAATAAATTATTTTTATGGTAGTATTTTTTTAATTTTTAGTGATTGTATAATTACCTCAAACACTTACATAATGCTGATACAGAGTTTGTGTGAGTAGTAAAAAAATAAAGGTAAATGATTTTAAAAATAATAAAATTTAAATATTTTGGATGAATTTTGGTATTTAGTTAATTTAATATCTAGTTATAAACTATAAATTTTTTTAAATGTATTTATATTTCAATTTCAATTTTTATTTATTTCTTTAAACTCAAATTAAATGAATAGTCCCAAAAATGAGTTAAATGATATTTTATGATAAAAAATATTTTATTAATTTATTTAAAAGTTATACAAATATTGAAAGAGTACAGGTGGGATTTAAAATGATAGAAAATTTCATACATGGACCATTTTTGAGAAACTTGACACCTTTGAAGTAAATTTATGACCCTTAAAGGCTTAAAAATATGTTGCCATAATTAAGGTTAAAACAAGATTACAAGGGGGTAAAACAAAAAATAAGTATTAAAACGAAACTTAAACTTTTATAAATTTTTTTTTGTAGTTATTTATAAATAATCATGTTATAAATTTGAAATTATGTCCATTTTTTGACACTTGACATGATTATGAAATAAATTATATTTAAATATTTTAGGTAATTCCAAGTGTGTCCTTTCCCTCACTTAAAAAAGGGAAGCTCCTCTTCTCCTTTATTCACAAAGATAGAGCACTCTAAATTATAAAATAATTGATATAATACCTTAATATATTCCTTAAATTCATTCTTGAGCTTATTTTCTTCTCCCAGGATCATTCTAATAAGGATTAAAGTTTAAGCCAAAGGAGGTCTCTCAAAGAAGAGTTAATCGTATTTACCGGCTCTTTCAAAGTTTATTTATTCTTATAATTCCTCTAAATATGGTGTATACTTTCTAATATAATGAGTGCAATACCATATCTATATTTAGATGTTATTATTATTACAGAATAACCATTTTCCAACTCCTTTCCATCACATGGGAAATAAAAGTATTGCTCATGTGTATGTGAGGACTACCACCTCCACATAACGATGTGATGTATTTTCCATCACCAGCTATCATGGTTGGTTGTGATGATGGATTAAATAAATATATATTATTTTTTATTTAATAATTATTCTTTAATGATAAAATATTATCTTATTTATTTTCCTTTTTCTCATTATAAAATGGAAGTATCATTCATGCGTTTGTACGAACTACCATATCTATGAGTGATATATTTCATTTTCAATATTTGACTTATATGGAAGGTCCAAAAATTATATATAATAAATATATATGAAACTTATGACATTAATAATCTTCTAAAAATGTTATATTAAGTTTATACCTTGGTATGTTCTTTCTCATCCGGTCTTTATAACACACTCTTGTTTAGGCCGGTCTTACTACCTACATGAGTGACGTTATAATATTTATGACATGAATGATTAAGAAATATTGAATAATAATGATATTATGAAATAATATGATATAAATTAAATTATTATCATTCTATATATGAAGGATCCATGATCAAAGTGCAAGGACCAAAATTGCCGAACCGAAACATGCATAAAAAATGAAATAATTATCACTTGGAATAATGATTTTAATAAAAATTGATAATAAAAAAATGATACGATATTATAATTGAACCATATATGGTAATATAAGTATTAATATAATTATTTTATATATTTATAAAAATTTAAACTTATTATACTATAGGTTAAAGGAAATTACAAGGCAAGTCAAACTTGAGGTAAAGGTTTCTCATCTCACTTTTGTTTCGGTGAGACATATACCACATTCAAAACTTTTTTCATTCATAAAGTGTATATATTTACCATTGGATATCTTATATAATCAATATATTTATATTCATGGTATTTAATGTTTCATTTGAAGTTATTTATTTTATGGTGTTATGATTTGGAAGTTATATAAACGGTAAGGGTTTTTAGTCTCAATTCTACTACATTGAGACTTATATTATAATATGAACCTAAATTATTTTTCATGGTACATATACTAACCATTTAAAATAATCTATCATTAATTCATATTTATTCATGATATTTAACATTTCAATTCAATTTTTATCTTTTAAGGGGTTTTGATTCTAAAGTTATTAAAGTCGTAAGGTTTTATTTCACAATCTCACCCTTATTCAAGATTGTTTATATTTAAGTTTACATTGGGATAATTATATAATATTTATATATTAAACCCCATATATTTTATTCTCCTCTGGTTATTTCTATAAATTACAAGTTTTCATTTCATTTTCCTCTCTCTATGCACTAAAAAATTTGAAAGAATGTTTTGAAGGAAAACTGACTTTGTTCTTCTATCCGATCGGGAATTATTTTATTGAATGTCCATATTTTATTTAAAATGTTTTAAATAATATTTTTACTATTCTCAAATGATTTATTAAATTCATTTTTACCCATGTTTTAATTTCTATAAAAAGTTATAAAAGGAATCTTCTTGGAATTTCTCGAATGATGCACTTTTTTATCAAAGGTGAGAATAAAATATTTGTTTTAACTCTTACAACATAAATGAATTTTATTTATATCATGACTATTATTTTACTTGAATATTTCTTTAAAAAAAATTATGTCTCTTTTCAAGAAATTTTTTCCCTAATATTCTGGATTTTTTTATTTTTTAAATAAGTGATTTCAAAATGAAAAGGGAATTACCCTCAAGAAATGTTCCAATGATATTTTAAAAGTATTTTGATCTTTTTCAATATGATTTGATTTATATTATACTTTATGGAGGATTTAATCTAATGATACCATCCACCATATTACTCTAGATGGATTTCGAACATGTTGTTCTATGTATTGTATTAGGAAAATATAAACATTTCATATGCTAGTTTTTTAATACAAATTTTATATTGATTATGTATTGAATTGTTATTCATTTCCTTCATATGATTAATTCATTGGACTTATTATGTGACAAGTGAGTCCCATTATAGACACTAGATGCATTGGTAGGTATCATGAGACAAACTAGCCTAGGTATTTGGTGTATGCCTACCCAATTATTTATAATTTCTTAGAATGAGGCCATAATAGTATCATTATGATATCTTGGAACAAGGCCTTAATGGTCAGATTATGATATCTGAAATTATGCATCACATAATTATGAAATTATTTATTATTATCTATAGAATTAATTTTATTATTATGTCATCCATGGATATATTCCCTTTTTATGATATTTTTTAGACAACATATTTGATTATTTTTTATCTCTTATATATTATTCATGCTTTATTTATTCTATGATAGATTTTTTTGCACACTTTCCCTTACTAAGAATCTTATCTCACCCTTTATTAAGTTTTCCTTTCCATAGGAAACCAATAAGAGATCCATGAATGATTCTGGGGATATAATAGAAGAAATAATAAAGTTATTACTATAATTTTATGTTGTATTCCATGCTTTCAAATATAATTTGAAAATCATTTACGTATTTAGTCTCTCAAGACTATTAAACTATTTGATCCTTTTAGATGTGATCTATTGTATATTGTGCCAATATAGTAATATAACTATCAGCTCCAGGTTATTGTATTCATGGCGTTACAGTTGATATCAAAGGAAGTTTAGTAGGACTCTTGGGAACTAGATTTAGGAAAACATAAATTAGAGAACATAACCCTATGATAGATTCTTGGTATAAGTATAAGTATAGGGTAATATCCTAAAGCTTTAGTAATGTAGATATTTTGTGGTTTTCCTAGTAAATAATTAATTTTATAGATACTATAAAGTGGATGTGTCTATGAAATAGATTCACCAAGGGGTAATAGCTTTGAAATGGATGGATTAAGTATTAACTCAACTTTCACCACTTCACGATGAGTGAGACTAAGACTAGACACCTGGCTTGACACTGTCGAGGGATATGCATAAGTTAATTAAATTTTTTTTATGAACCATTATGATGAATGATAGGATAGAACCTATGGATACCTATGATATTCCATAGTGATATGGGATAAACCTAAAGTATCATGGGTTGATAAGTTAAAGGCTGATCATACTTTTAAAGGCATAAATACCCCTTTTGAGGTTTTATGTGATGGATGGTTAATATGGTTAAGAATATTTTGGGAGACATTTATGGGAATAAAAACCTTGTGTTTAGTATTCATTTTAGTGAAAAGTTTATTTGATGAATAATTATTTAATATGTATTGATAACCCTTAGGGTAATATGATCTTTAATGTTGAGGTAATTACAGTTAACTAGGATATAAGGGTTTTTAAATTTTGGGAACAAATATTTCATCATATAGATAACCATGGGATTGAGAAGTGATTTTGTGATTAAGTGATTAAAGTTGTTTTTGAAGAAGTTCACTATATTGGAAATATTGTATGATTAAGTTAAATGGAAATATTTTTGGTTAATATGGGGGTTTATTTGCAAAATAATGGGTAAATTATCTTTTATAAGAATATCTAATTTTATTTTATCTTTATGGTGATATAGGATATTTATGGAAATGATTATCATATTTTAGAGATTATATGATTAAGGCATATAAATTTTTTATTTGTGACCTTATGAGTGATTAGTTTTGTTTAGAGACAAATGTTAAATTGATCTCTAAGGAATGCATGATCAAATATTTGTAATTTTTTTGGTTTTGAACTTGGTTAGGAATATTTTTAATAGTTTTACGGTTAGTTATTTATAGAATGATTTAAGTTGAACTTTAGGTGTTATTGTTGTAGTTTTGGAAATTGATTCATATTTAAATTTTCTTAACTTGTTCTAACCATTTTGTTTTTCTTATATAGATAGGAGGAATAACTCGATATCCTTTAATGAATATTATACTCCACTCAAAGTTAATTTTCACACTTCATGCATGAATAATTAAACTTTAATATTCATTTCTTAGAGTAAGAGACGAGATAGAAGTGGAAACTGATTGAAGAACAACCAAATGCTGACATTATTCTTATAAAATAGAACGAAACCAGGTTAGTATATTTTATTGTATTATATATATTAAAATTAAAAAAATCCCTAAAAAATGGGAAAATAATCTCGAAATAAAAATTCTATCTTATTACCTTCATTTCTGATGAATTGATGATCTTCTTCAATCCCTTACTGATTTACGGTTTTCTGGTCATTGACTTTCTCATGATCTTGTTCTCTATCACTCTCTATTATTATTAGGGTGTTAATTTTCTCATCCACGTCTATATTTTCACTTTACACTAATTTTATCCTTATATAGGAGCCCGATTATGTGATATTTTATGTAAAATTTATGTTTCCCACCTCCCCTTTTCATAGGAAGTTTTATTATTCCATTTTATGATGTGGGTTTTGAACAAAAGTATTTTCAATTGTTGAACCCCTAATTACCGAGATATAAAAATTTGTGAAGACCTAATTTATTTAGGATGGGTGGGGGGGATATAACACACTAAAAATATAGTTTAAAAGAATAATAAGCTCAATATATTTATTAACATACAACACTGATCTTTAAGTGAACTGTGATATACTATAAAATATTATTATTTAAATATGACCATTATAACCTAAATATTAAATTAGAGGTATGAATAGGAATAACAGCATTATAAAAAATATGTATAAAGGTTTTATTTAATTCAAATTATTGATTAATAATAATAAATAAGTACCATAGTTTTAGTAAATCTATTTTATACTTTAAAATACATTTTCTTCAAAAATGGTTTTTATTACATTTTGTGCACATATATTTTAATTAATTTCTATAATTTTAGGAATTTTGTTTTAAAAAATTGAAATAATTTTTTAAACCAGCTTATCATAATTGTCTTATGATGAATTTTTGGGATTTTTTCAAAAGGATTGACTTTTAACTGAATAGTGAAAATATTGATTTTTGTAAAATTGTCATTTTTTTCTTTAAATAAAGTAATTTAAAAGTCACCTTCTATTTTGGATTTTTTAAAAGTAAAATATGATCAATTTTATTAAAGAAAATTTAAGTAAATAAATATGAATAACATTATATTTTATTTTGGTATAAGTTCATTTTTATGCTTAATAACGCAATTTACTAGAAACTATTTTTGTTCAATTTTATGAATTTATATTAAAATTGACATCTGATACTTATAGAAATTGAATCATGAAAAATGGATTTAAAATTTGGAATCATGATTTTAAAATTATGAAAATAGATCCCTTTTATTTTGTCTCATTATGATTAGTAATCATGGTAAATATTTGTTACCTCAGTAAGGGTAAAATGAGGTTAAAACTTTGAGATAAGGAATAGAAATCTCCATAAAAATTGACTTTATTAAATTGGATTATTAGTATTAAACCCAACTCATCCTATATATGAAAATATTCCTATTTATTTCCAATTTATGTTAATTATGAAATTTATATTATTTTAAGAAAAGGATTAATACAAAATGTCACTTTCTTGATATTAATTCCTGTTATGTATTTTTATAGTGATAAGAAGAAATTATAAATCCGTATAAAATTTTAGTTTGATTATATATAATTTTTTTATTATATAATTTTTTTTAATTTTTAGTGATGATATAATTACCTTAAATGCTTACGTAATGTCGATTCGGTGCTTGTGAAAATATTATAAAAATCAAGGTAAATGATTTTAAAAATGATAAAATTAATATGTTTTGGATGAATTGGTGTATTACCTGAATTTAATAGGTAATTATAAATTATAATTTTTTTAAATGTGATTATATTGAAATTAAATTGTTTTCTTAATGTCTTTGAAGTCAAATTAAATGAATAGTCCCAAAAATGACTGTAATGATATTTTATGATAAGCAATATTGTATTAAATGATTTAAATATCACAAAAATAAACAAAAATAAAAAATGCGATGATAAATAACCTAAGATTTAATATATGGGCCATTTTAATCCACTTTTACCTTATAAGTAAATTTATGACTCTTAAAGTCTAAAAAATGTGTTGCCACATTTAAGGTTAAATAGGGCCAACAAGGGGGTTATACCAAAAGATAAGGATTAAAATAAAAATTAAACATGTATAAATTTTATTGGTTGAAGCACTTTATAAATTATCATATATTACCTTATAAATTATGTTTAATTTTTCTACTTTATATGTTTATGATATATATTATATTTAAATATTTCAAGTAATTCCATGTATTTCCTTTTCAACACTTATAAAAAGGCACCCCCTCTTCTCCTTTATTCACAAAGATCGATAATTTTAGATTAGAAAATCCCTTCCCTATTACCTTCCCTTCATTATTGATCTTTTTATATTCTATTAAGTACATCCTAATAAGGCATAAGTTGTAAGCTAAGAAAGGTCTTTCAAGGAAGAGGTAATTGTATTTACCAACTCTTTCCAAGTTTATTTCTTCTTATGCTTCCTATAAATCTATTAAATCTATAATAAAATAATTAATCTAGTATATTTAATATACTAATATTTTATTATGATCATGGGATAACCATTTTCATCTCCTTTCCATCAAATGTGAAATAAAATTATCGCCTGTTTGTACATGTAGACTACCACCTCCACATTGTGATATGTTTCATTTTCCATCACCGCTTATCATGGATAGTTATAGTGATGAATTTAATAAATACATATTATTTTAATAATATAATAATGCTTATTTAATGATAAAATATTATATAATTTCTTTTAATTTTCACATTATAAAATTGAAATATCATTCATGCGTACGTACGAACTACCATCTCCATGAGTGATATATTACATTTTCAATATCTGACTTTTATGAATGATCCTAAAATTATATATAATAAATATATATGATAGTTATTTCATGAATAATATTATATAAATGTTATATTAATATTATACCTTGGCAGGTTTCTACTCATTCAGTCTTTATTACATGCTCTTATTTAGTTTGGTTGTACCACCTACATTAGTGATGTTATAATATTTATGGCATGAATGATTATGGAATATTGAATAATGATGATATTGTATAATAATATTATATAAATAATATAATTAAAATCATGGATTTAATGGAACCATGATTAAATTTAAAGTACCAGAAATGATGAACTGAAACATGCATGAAAAACGAAATAGTTATTACCCAAAACAATGGTTTTAATAAAAAATTATTAATAAATGAATAATAAAATTTTATAAGTAAAAAATATATGGTATTATAAGTATGAATATTATTATAGTATATATGTATAATAAATTTAAATTTATTATATAGTAGGTTAAAAGAACTTATGAGGCAAGTTGAACTTGAGGTAAGAGTTTCTCATCTCACTTTTGTTTCTGTGAGACATATTCCATACTCACTACCTATTTCTTTAATGTGGTGTATATAATTCCCATTTGATATGTTATTTCATTGATATATTTATATTTAATGAATTTTATGTTCAATTTGAAGTTATTTCTTTCGTGGGGGTTATAATTCAAAAGTTTCCAAAGTAATAAAGGGTTTTCATCTTCATTCCACTCCATTGAGACTTATGTTATACCATACACCTAATTTATTTTATATGATGAATATATTTCTCCTTTGACATATTTTTTAACACCATAATATTTTAAAAAATGAATATCATATTCAATAGCGTATATGACACACAACACTAAGATTAAAAGATAATGTAACACCCTGATACTTTATGCTCTATTTATTTTTAAATAAATTCAATATCTTCAATAGCTTGTAATGTAAACAACACCTGGTGTTATTGAAACATGATACTCTATTAAAATATAATTATTTAAGCATGACCATTATAAACTAGCCGTTAAGTTATAGGATATGAATAGTAATAAATAAATTCTAAAAATTATGTGGTTTACACATGTATAAAATAAATTCAAAGGTTATCTATTTATTAGAAATAAAATAAGAACTATTTGAAAGAAAAATAAATGTTTTCTGAAAAAATTGTATTTTTCTAAAAGAGTTTTAGTCACGATTTGAACACATAATTTATAATTAGTTTATAAAAAATTTATAAAATTTATTTGAAAAAATAATATTCATTTTTTAAGTCTACATGTCAAAATTATATTTGGTTGAATCTTTGATAATTTTCTAAAAATATTGATTTTTTGATGAATAGTGAAAAATATTGTTTTATATTGAAAACTGCCTTTTCGTTTAAGTTATTTAAAAAGTTAAATTATATTTTAAATTGGATTTAAATTAAAATTTGTTTAATAATATCACAATTTAACTAATTTAGGTCATTGGAATCAATTTTATATTCATTTTTTATATTAAAACATTCTATGCTAATGAGAATTTTCCCTTTATAAAATCACTCTTTTTTCGCATCTGTGAGTTTAATTTTAAATTGAATTTTAAAAATTCAATTAATTTAATTTGGAAAAATGGATTCCATTTTTTTAATCATCATGATTTATATTATATAATAATGATAACTTAATTTTTTATCATAATTAATTGTGAAAATATTAGAATTTAATTAATGTGGTTAAGTTAAAAATGGGTTTATCAGGGGGTGTTAAACTAAGAAGACATGGGTTAAAAATGATATAAAACTTGTAAAACACCTTTTTATGGGTAAATTTATATCTTATAACCTATATTATGTTAGAAAGAACCATTTTGGAGGCTTTTAATAAGAGAAAAATATGGGTATCACTTTATCTTTTCAAAAATTCCATGTGTGTTCTCTACGCCACTTATAAAGGACCACCCCTCTTCTCCCCTATTCACACTTACAAAACCCTTTGTTTCAGAACATATCTACCCAAATAACTTACTAAATTACCTAAACACATCCTATAGTCCTTATTTTGATTATGAATATCTCTTAATAAGGCTTTAGGTATACACCTAAAGATTCTCTTTAAAGAAAAGGTAAAATTCTGAAACAAGTGTATTTGTTTTATTTATTAATAATCATCATTAAAATATTCTTAAACTATTATCATACAATAAAAAAATTATATGATATATACTTAGATATTATTATGTTAATTTTATAACCCAAATCCATCTCCACTTCCATCAATGGGAAACGAAACCATTGATCATGTGTACGACAGACTAATCGATGTAATTTATTTTCCATCACCACCTTTAACGTCTGGATATAATGATTTATTTAACATATTTATATGATATTTATGAAACTATTATTATTATTTAATTATTATATCAAATATACCTTCCTACTTTCTATTCTGTGGGGGATACGATAACATTGCTCGTGTGTATGGCGGACTACCACCTCGCTAAGTGATGTAATTTGTTTTTTAGTTATGATTTACATGAAAGGTATTAAGGTTAAATTTAATGAATATATGTGATATTTATGATTTAACCATACTTTTAGAAATATAATATCATATCCAACTTCTTACTTTCCAATGGGTTGGAAAATAATAGTGTCGCTCATGCCTATGTGTGGACCACTATCTCCACACAACGATGTGAAATGTTTTTCATTTTTTTTAAATGGATGGTAATAAGGGTGTATTTTATAAATGTAAATGATATATATGACATAATAATTATCATATAACTATGAATTAATATTTATTTTTCTTTTATTCTATCCATCGAGAAAAATGGAAACAACGTCCATGTGTACGTATGACCTACCGTCTCCATAAACAGTGTAATCCATTTTCTATCTATAAATTTAATATATTACTAAAAATATCATATATAATGAATATATATGATATTTTTATCATTTTTAATTTTATTTATATGATGTAACCATGATCAAACTAAAATAACCAAAATTAATAAACTAAAATATACATGAAAAATAAAGTAATTATCACCTAAAATAATGATTTTAAAAAAGAATTATTAATAAAAAAGTGAAAAATACTATAAGTAAATAATATATGGTATGATATATATGATTATGGTTCTTTAATATATTTATAATAAACCTATATTTATTATATATTATGTTTAGACACATACAAAGGAAGTCGAACCTAAGGTAAATGTTTCTTGTCTCACTTTTACTTTCGTGATACATATGCCATATTAACCACTTATTCCTTTGTGTAGTGTATGTAATACCAATTTTGATATATTGTATCATTAAAATGTTTATATTAATGGTATTTAAAGTTTAATTTTAAGTTATTTATTTTATGGGTATTATGATTCAAAAGTTGCTAAAGTGGTAATGGTTTATTTAACAATCTCATCAATATTCAAGATTGTTTTTGTTTAAGTCTCTATTGGGGAAATTATTTGATATTTATATATTAAAATAAATATATTTTCTTATAATATCTTTATTTATGAAAATTTTCAAGTAATAATACCATTTTATAACTCTTTTTCACGTAAAATTATTGATAAAATGTTTTTTTTAAAATCCAACTTTATTTCTCTCTTCGGTTGAAAATATTTTTTCATCAAAATAAATTTTTTTTAAACTATTTTAAAAAATGTTTTTAAAATTTTCCAAATGATTTATTAAATAATTTTTTTACCCATTTTCACTTTTTAATTTTTTTGAAAGTAATATTCATGTCGTATTAAAAAAAGAACTATTTGGATTTTACTAAAAATGTGACAGAAATCTTTTTTTAATGTGTATGAATTGAACAAAATTTTCCACCCTCATGACCACTAATTGTTTTAAAGAATATATTACATATTTTAAAAGGTTTTTTTAAAATAAAAGTATTTTCAAAATATTTTGTGATCTTTTTGTTTTAAAAATATTTTCAAAGTGAAAAGGTTATTTTCCTCAAAAATGTTTTTATTGAATTTTATGGTATTTCTATTCATTAATGACTTCAAACCATTATTTTACTTATGGTAAACTAGGGATATATTGTATTGATATCATTATTATTCTCTATTTGGATATTTTGTGATCATTTTGAGTGAGTATTTATAATTTTATTACCATTTACCATATTACTCTTGATGTCTTATGATTATGTTTGTTTGATTGGGGTACATATTACCATTTCATCTATTAGTTTTTAATATGAATATTTACATTGATTATGTTTCACCCCTTTCATATTAGGAATGAATTATACTTAGTAAGTGATGGGTGGGGCCTGATTATAGATAGCCCCTCGATGCATCAATGGTATCATGAGATAATTTAGTTTGAAAAATTAGACGGGTTTCTACCCATAGATTTAAAATGTCTTGAAAATATGTTTCTGATGTCCATCATTATGAATTACCTCATCATGATATCAATTATATATTTCCATGTGATTATTTTATTAGTTAGAATATACATGGATAAGTTTCAATCTTATGTGATTATTTATATGTATTTTTTTGATAATCATGTATTTCTTCCATATTATTCTTAGTTTATTGATTAAATGGAATGTGTTTCAGTTATTTACCTTTACATATTGATTATGATTATTTATTCATGACAGATTCCATTATATGCTTACCCTAACTGAGAATCTGAGCTCACCCATTTATTATTTTTTTCTTTCTCCAGGATACCAGGACATATTTTGTGATTGATATGCAGGGATACACAATAAAGAATAATGGAGTTATCAAAGAAAAAACTTTGTGTATTTTCTATTTTCATTTGTAATATGAATTTCAAGTGTGTATATATTTAACCAATAAAAATAAACTGTTAATTCCTTCAGGATGTGATTCCTTGTATCTTATACCAATGTAATAAAGTAACCACTAACTCTGGGCTACTGGGGTTGTGGTCTTTATAGTTGGTATCAAAGGAAGTTTAGTAGAAACCATTGGAACTAGATTTATGAAAATTTATATTAGAGAATATAACCCTGTGATAAAAATTGAGTATAAGTATAGAATAACATACTAAAATTTTGGTAAGGTAGTATGTGTAACTAAAGAAGATGGATGGGGGTGGTCCTAAGACTCCCTCGGATGTCTCATTTTCAAAAGGTGGCAATGTTCCATAATAGGTTAAAGGGAGTGAGGCCGCATTCAGGAAGTGTTCTAGGGAGGTGGAAGGTATCACGAAGGATGTCCGTTTTGATCTCTTATCATATGATGATCCATCCCAAAATTCTATAAAATACATGGTTAAACCCTCTATGGAGGAGCAGGTTTTTAAGAATCAGTTTGGTGATGAATGTTTTATCCACTTTGCAGGCGATACAGAGGAATAGGTTTAGGGTTGTAGGTATCCAAGTCTGAGGAGGAGTAAGAGAAGGAGGGGAAACTAGAAAGAGAAAAAGGATTACTTATATTTACCTCTACTAATAGAGACTGGATTTGCGAGGAGGTTGAAGGCCAATTAGAAGGACTATGACTCCACCTCTCAAGATGGTTTGTTAGTAGTGGAAGATACTAGAAAATCCTTTGGATTTTCTTATAATATCGGAAGAGGTAATGTTGGAAAATGTTCTAACAATTATATATCCAAACGAAGAGGATAAAAGAATGATGGGAAGGGATCTAAGGGTAGCCCCCAATTAAGATAAGGAAACCTATATCGATAAGCATGACCTGATCTTAGTAAGGTGATTCAATAATGGAAAGATCAACTTAGAGAAGTACATCCTGTACTGGGACAAGATGGCATTAAGGTTCAAAGATATTTTGATGGAGGATCCAGGCACTCGGGTAAAAAAATCACATGGAAACTGTTTATAGAGATTAAATATGGTAGGCTTCAATTTCATTTCAATGTCCTGATAATATCCTTTTGTGCTTGAACTTGGTTTCTCACTTTTTCCTTAAAAGTTTTTGATAATAAAAATTTAATTTTGAGTGTGAGGTAAGGTAGAGATTTTGTGGTTTTTGTAGAAATAGATACCTGTATGGATAATATAGGTGGATGTGATTCTGAAACAGACTTAACTAGGAGTAATAACTCTAAAAAGGAATGTTAGTCTTGAATCAAGTGTTACCTATTACATGATAATGGGCCTTATAGTTCACCTTTTTTGATACTCCTGAGGTACATGATTTGGTTAAATAAAATTTTCATTACAAACCATCCTGAAATATTTGAATAGATTATGTCCCTAAATGAACTTGGTTAAACCTAAAATTTCATATATTGAAAATAAATTTTCATGATTTAGACATCCTATAAATAATTCTTCATGAATATGTTATTTCCCACTATGATTAGTGTTTCTAAAACTATGATATTTGGTTTCAAATAATGGTCTCCCTAAGGTATTATTGATTATAAAATGTTTTAAATGTGGAAAATATGGGAATTATTTAAATTGATGTTCCAGGGGAAAATATTGTTAAGATAATCAAAAATTTTGTATGAGTAATTGTTATATTTCTGATGATGATAAGGCTACAAATAACATATGAAAGGAAAGAGGTATTAAATAATAAGATAATGTATCCTAGTTAATGGTTTAAGAATAAAGTGAAATGATTAAGGTGTTTTTTTTATTCAAGAATTATGTTATAGCAGTATTTTATCAATTATATCATGGTTATAGGAATTATAAAATATAAAAGGACTATACTACAATACTTTTTCTTTAAGGATTTGAGAGCATATATTGAATGGTACCGTTGACTAGGAAAAGTGATTCAGTGGCAATTTGATATTTTGGGAAAACACATGATTGAGGGAAGATAAAACTTAATATGTGCTCTATATTGATATAATAATGATAAATAGATGTTAATGGGATAATATTGGTGACATCGAAATTGGTTAGTGATTTGATGGTTTATATTGTATTTTGCTGCCTGTTTGGATCTATGGAATATATTCGACAACTAGAGATTTTAATTTTGGAAGAATGCGTGTTTTCATTGATGTTTTATTATGATCAAGGCATTCACATATTTTGAATGTGACATTAAGAAACACTTTATATTTTCTAGGGAATATAATGTTGATCTAGTGACCTCCCTTCTAATTGTTTGTTCTTTGAATTTAGTCAGGAAGATTTTGGATGATTCTTAAGGTTAAATATTTATGGAATGGATTAAGTTGAACTATGGGTGTTATTGGATAACTTATAATAACTATTTTGGTTCTGGAAAATATCTAGTGGTGATAGGAATGACTTGTCATTATTTTATTGATCTAATTATCTATTAAATGTTAATTTTATTGATTTATTCATAATAAAATTCCTATCAGATATTCACTTCTTGGAGTAAGAGATAAAGTAGGAAATCATAAAAGTAAAACCAAATTATTAAATTTCTCCTATGAAATAGAAATATATAAAGTATGAATAGTTTCATTTGTTCTCAGTCTAAATGGTAATGGAATTCCTTAACTCTTGGAAAATAATCTTAAAATGATAATGTTATCCTAGTACCTTTATTTATCATGAATCAAATGGTACCTTAGATCATTGTAGATTTATGGATTTGTGTTCATTAAAATTTCTAGATTATTCACTTTATTATGATCAATGATCTCTATCACTCTCCATAATTATTTATGTTTTTCTTTCGTGTCTATGTTTTTTATTTCCCACGAATATTCTCCTACTTGAAACCTAGTAATGTTTTATTATAGATAAAATTAACACATCAATTCCTATGTTATCAATATAATGTATTATTAACCCTTTTTACAATATGGGTTTACAAAAAAGGTATTTTTAAATGTCAAAACCATGATTATTGAGATCAATATTAAATTGCGAGAACACAATTTATTTAAGGGGGTAGAATATAACAACCTGAGATTTTAAAATAGAAACTTCATATTAGATAGCGTATATGACACAAAACACCAATCTTAGAAGATAATGTAACACCATGAGACTTTAGTATATATTTATTTTTAAATAAATTTAATATCTTCTATAGCTCGCAATGCACACAATATCAGGTTTGAATGAAATGTGATGCTATATTAAAACATTATTATCTAAACATGACCATTATAACCTATCCATTAAGTCGGATGGTATAAATAATAATAACTAAATTAAAAAAATTATATGTTTTAAATATATAGAAAATAAATTCAATAATTATCTATTTACTAAAAGTAAAAGAAGAACTATTTAAAAGAAAAAGAAATGTTTTTTGAAAAAAACGTATTTTTCTAAAAAGAGGTCTAGTAACTCTTTGGAAACACAATTTAAAATTTATGTATAAAAAATTTAGAAAATTTAATTGAAAAAATAAAATTAATTTTTGAAATCTGCATTTCAAAATTATATTTTGGTGAATTTTTGATATTTTTTTGAAAAAATTTATTTTTTGATGAATAATGAAAAATACTGTTTTATATTAAAAATTTACTTTTAGTTTAAATTATTTATAAAGATAAATTATATTTTAAATTGGTTTTAAATTAAAATTTGTTAAATTATATTAAAATTTAACTAATTTAGTTTATTTTAATCAATTTTATATTGAATTTTGATATTAAAACATTCTATACTTATGAGAATTTTCTCTTTGGAAACTGCTCTTTTGTCTTGTCTGAAGGTTTAATTTTAAATTAAATTCTACCAATTTTTTGAATTTAATTTGAAAAAATAGATTCAATATTTTTAATCAGAAAAATTTATATTATCTTATAATTTTAACTTAATTTTTTACCATAATTAATAGTGAAAATAGTAAAAATTAATTACCATCGTTAAGGTAAAAACGGGTTTACCGGGGGTTAAACTAAGATGATAATGGTAAAAGGGACCTAAAACTTAAACAAAACCCATTTTATAGACATATTTAGACCTTATAAACTATATTGTTTGATGATGACACATTTTTATGGATTTTGGCATGAAAAAAATATGGACATCACTTTATCTTTTCAAAACATCCATGGGTGTCCTCTCCCCCACTTATAAAAGGCCACCCACTCTAATCCCCTATTCATACTTATAAAACAATTTGGTTCAGAAAATACCTACCAAAAAACTTTTACTTAATTACCTCCCCACATCCTAGAGTACTTATTTTAATTAGGAAGCCCTTCTAAGTAGGCTTTAGGTATAAACCTAAAAAGGGTCTCTCAAGAAGAGGTAAAATTCTTAAACCTGCATATTTGTTTTATTTTTTTTACACCTCATTAAAAACCTCTTCAACTATGATAATATAATAACACCAGTATATAATAGATACTTATAATTATTATGTTAATGAAATAATCCATATCCATCTCCACTTCTACCAAATGGGAAATGAAACCATTGATCGTGTGTACAACGGACTACCGCCTCCCTAATCGATATAATTTATTTTCCATTACCACATTTACTGACTAGATATAATGATAGATTTAACATATTTATATGATATTTATTAAATTATTATACTTATATAATTATTTTATCACATATAACTTCTTGCTTTCCATTTCGCGGGGGATATGATAACAACACTCTTGTGTATGGTGGACTACAACCATGCGAAGTGATGCAATTATTTTCTCAATTATGCTTTATATGAAAGGTAGTGAGGTTAAAGTTAATGAATATATGTGATTTTTATTATCCAAGAATAATTATGGAAATCTAATATAACTTCAAACTTATTACCTTCCAATTCATTGGAAAACAATAACATCGCTCTTACGTACGTATGGACTACCGCCTCCACGTAGCGATGTGAACTTTTTTTATTTTATTTTTATATGGATAATAATAAGGATGTATTTGATTAAAATAAATTATATATATGAGATAATAATGATTATATAATTTTTAATGAATATTTATTTTCTTTTCATTCCATCCATTGAGAAAAATGGAAACAACATAGATGTGTACGTAGGGCCTACTGTCTCCATGAACAGTGTAATCAATTTTCTATATATAACTTTAATAGATTAAAATAAGTACATATATAATGGATATATATAATATTTATATAATGGTTTATATTTCTGAGATGAGTTAACCATGATGAAATTAAAAGGAACAAAATTACCAAACTAAAACATACGTGAAAAACGAAGCAATTATCACCTGAAATAGTGATTTTAACAAAGAATTGATAATAAACGGGTGATAAAAGTATAAAAGTAAATCATATATGGTATAATATATACTATTATGTTTCTATAATATATGTATAATAAATATATATTTATTATATATTATTTTTGGATACATATGAAGGAAGTCAAACCTGAGGTAAGGGTTTCTCGTCTCACTTTTACTTCTATGAGACATATGCCATATTCACCATTTATTCCTTTGTGTGATGTATATATTGAACCTTTTGATATTTTATCTCATTAAATTATTTCTCTTCATAGAATTTAAATTTTCATTTTAAATTATTTCATTCATGGAGCTTATGATTCAAATGTTACCAAAGTGGTAATAATTTATTTCATAATCTCAGCATTATTAAAGATTGTTTTTATTTAAGTATTTCTTGGGATAATTATTTGATATTTATATATTAAAATAAATATATTCTTTTCTATTATGGTTATTTATGATTGTTTTCAAGTAATAAAACCATTTTACCACTCTTTTGTACTCAAAACAATTGATCATTTGTTTTTAAGAAAATATGACTTTATTTCTATCTTTGGTCAGAAATCATTTTTCATCAAAATATATGTTTTATAAAAAAAGTTTTTGTAAATTTTTTTTACCTTTTAAAAATGATCTATTAAATAAATTTTTACCCATTTTTACTTTTTAAAAATTGTTTTGAAAGGAATATTTGTGCAATTTTTAAAACAAGGCCCGTTTAGCTTTTACCAAAAAATGTGAAAGGAATCTCTATTTTAACATGTACAATATGAACAAAATTTTCCTCGACCATGACCAATTAATGTTTTGAAACTTATTTTACAAGTTTTAAAATTTTATTTTCAAAAAAAAGTTTTTTCATAATATTTTTTTATCTTTTTATTTTAAAAATATTTTCAAAGTTAAAATTATATTTTCCTCAAAGATATTTTTAATGAAATTTTATGGTATTTCTATTCATCAATGTAATCAAACATTTATTTCATATTTTATGTTTTCATTTCTAATGTGAATTTCAATTATGTACCCAGATTACCAATACTACTAAATTATTCATTCCTTTAGGATGTCATTCCTTATATCTTATTCCAATGTAATAAAGAAACCACCAACTCTGTGCTATTGGGGCCAGGGTATTTACCTAATATGTCATGAATTTTTCTTTATTTATGGTATTTAAAGTTTCAATTCTAGTTTAATATTTTAAGGGATTTTTATTTTTATGTTATTAAAGCCATAAGGGTTTATTTCAAAATATCATCCTTATTCAGTATTGTTTTTGTTTATTTTTATATTAGGGGAATTATATAATATTTATATCATAAACCTCATATATTTTATTTTCCTCTAGTTATTTATAGAAATTATAAGTTTTACTTTCCCTTTCCTCTCTCTGTATAATAAAAAATATTAAGATTTTTTTAAAGGACAACCAAATTTGTTTTTCAATTCAGTTGAGAATCATTTTCTTCCATGTACATATTTTATTTAAAATGTTTTCAAGAATGTTTTTAAATTCTATAGTGATTGTTTAAAGTTATTTTTACTCATGTTTGAATTTCAATAAAATGTTTTAAAGGGAATATTCTTGTTGTTTTCTGAATGGGGTATTTTTCAAAGAAGGTGTGAACATAATCTTTGTTTTAACACTCACCGCAAGAACAAGTTTTCTCACTATCATGATTATTATTTTCCTTGAAGCTTTATTTATAAGTTTACATGGTTCTTTTCAAAGAAAATGTTTTTATGTATATTTTGGAAACTTTTATATTTTAAATAAGTGATTTCAAAATGAAAAGCATATTTTACTCAATCAATTTTTAGTGACCTTTTGAGAGTATTTTAATCTATGGAAGCATCCTTGTCACGACCCATCCTCGGGGCCTGTTCCGTGACTACCCCAATCCCGCCTTCCATAGGTCAGGGGATGGCGACTAGCACCAAGGCGTAATTCCCGGTAAAAAGGAAAGGCATTGCCTTTGTAAAGTAAAAAAACACCACAGAGCAAGCAAGAAGAAGTAAACACTAAGTAAAAACTGGGTACAACAGCAAGTGCGGAAAAGTAAGTGGGACAGAATACAAACCCCAACTGAAAGTAAAGTACAACTGAAAAGTAAAGCCGCAACGTCGAGCCGTCCACTGGAAGTCCCACCTGAAGGGTGAGTACAGATAGCCTCCACAGCTCCTTGGGTCCAGTCGTCCGTTCCGAGTACGTCCCGCCCAGTGGTCCACCTCCGGTATCGACCTGCTCCGCAAGCCTCAACCGCGATCAGCGCTGTCCGTTGTCTACAACCAACACAATGTAGTGCAGGCATAGCCCGTGCAGAGGTTAGTATAAGCTACTCAGTAGGGACCCCGAGACCCCCTAAAGTCTCCCAGAATCCACAAAGGATAATCCACAAAGGATAGATACAATCACGAAGTAACATCTGACACTGCTTAGGTATATGCCCATACATATACCCAAGTCATCAATTCCAGTTAGGCTCCAACATCCGAGCCCAAGTTCGATCACGTCCACACAGGATAGCACAACACAATCCACATAGGAAAGCAAGTCAAGATTCAGCTCACACAGGTATACTTCTTTGTATGACGATAGAGATGATCAGATATAGCCATTGATTCATCTAATCAATCGGACCCACACATGATTGATAGGTACTAACCCCCGCAATGACCCATAAAGGATCTATAGGTACTAAACCCCGCAATGACCCACAAAGGATCGATAGGTAATAACCCCCGCAATGACCCACAAAGGATCGATAGGTACTAACCCCCGCAATGACCCACACAGGATCGGACCCACACAGGATCTGTAGGCGCTGGCCCACACAGGACTGCTGAGCGCTGACCCACACAGGATCTGACCCACACAGGATCGGTAGCACTGATCCACGTAGGATCGCAGAGTGTTGTAGTCGTCGCCGTCGAATCCACGAAGGATTTCTGTACAGTCATCATCATCGTCGCAGTCGCAACCATCTCTAGGGTTCCCGCACACAGCAAGCTCGTTCGGGAGGGTCCGCTCCACGAGCCGAAGGGCTGATACATCAACTGACACATAGTTCGGAGTTGATGTATCTAAAAGTTCTGTATCGTCAACAGGAACTCAATGTCACAGACGTCGCGTCAATCGGACTCCCGGTCTGAGAGTTATTGGATTTTTCGTCCCAGGGGCCCGGTTGGTTTTTAAGTCAAAATCAACCCGACCGTACTCCAACTGCGTCCAAACCTCGATCGGAGTAAGCCAAAAGGTCTGTCTCACTTAGAGGAATCCAACAAAGTCGACGGCACGTCAATCGAACGTCCGGAGTCCAAGTTATAAGTGTTTCCGCTCCGAGGGCCCGATTGGTTTCGTGTACGAACCAACCTGGACGAACCCAAAGTACTCTGAAACCATGAGTGTAATATACCGAAACGACCGTCTCGATCCCAGGATCACTACGCAACTAACGGTGCATCGATCAGAGGTCTGTAGCCCAAGTTATGGTCAACAGACCAAAAAAGTCCGGTATGAGGGGGTTCGGGCCCGGTCCGACCCGGCCCGGTACCCCCTGGGTCGGCCCGAACCGGGTCGACCCGACCCAGGTCCGGGTCCGGCCCAGATGGCGCGGCCCGACCCAGCCCTGCGCACTGGCGCGGCCAGCGGCTCGGCCGTAACGACCGAGCGATGAACGGGGAGGGGGGGAGCGCTGCACCCCCGCGTTGAGAACCCACGGCCCCCATGTGGGGGGCCGCACCTGCTGGCCAACCGGGGGTTATGAACCCCCGGTTTTCCCCTGACCAGCTGGCCCACTCTGGCCAGCCGGCTGTTTCCGCCATGGGACCGGCGCTGGCCGGTCCCCCTGCTCCGACGCCGGCGGCCCGGAACCGGCCGCCGGTCTCCCCGCTCCGCCGTGGCCTCAGCCGCAACCTTGATTCGTCCGGCGCGGAGCGACGATGCCGCGCCCCTCCGCCGCGGCCCCACTCCGGCCGCGGCGCTTTTTTAGTTCTCCAGCGTGGCGCGACCGTGCCGAGTCTTTGGTTCGTCATCAACGGCGCGGTGCGATAGCGCCGCTTCTCCTCTTTTCTTTAATATTTCCGCGCTGTGCTTCAGCACCGCGTTGCCATGTTCATGCCGCAAACAATATCAAACAACCAAAGGGGAGAGGATGGTCGGCCATGTTCATGGTGTCCGAACCCCTCCCGTTATTGCAGTATCAGGCGGCTCGAATAGAAATAAATAAAGGCTACAGAAGAATTCACGAACAACAATTAAAATAACTCCCTACCTCATCGAATTCGTTGAGCGAGGGTTCATCACAGAGATAACCGTCGCGGAAGAAGATGTTGCGGAAGGAGAGAGTCAGGTCGCGGGGAAATGATTCGTCGGCGTCGCGTCGTCGATCTCCGAGGATCCGGCGTTCTTCGTATTCTTCACGTTCTTCGCGTTCTTCGTCGAGGAAGAGAAGATCTTCAAGAGCTTGAGTGAAATCTTCCTAGCCTCTCAATACCACCAGCCTAATAAAAATAAGATTTTTCTTATTTTTATTTCACAATCCTTGCGTTTTAAAATTCAAAAACGAATGAAACAATTAAGTGAATTAATTGCAACACTTAAACTGCCACATTAATGAGGTGTTTCTTAACCAGATTAAACGCAAGGGTTGACTTCATTAAAAGGGGTGCGGGTGTGTTACCTTAATAAAGGAGGGGGTTTAGGAAGAAAATAAATGGTGGGGCTCGTGTGTGACCCACCTCAAAAATATCCTACCAAGTGGGTAGGATATTGTGGGTCCCACATCATCCACTTAACTTAGGTTAAGAAAAATAAAATAAAAATCGGTTGTACCACTTTTATTTTATTTCTTAACTTAACCCCAAAAATTAAAAAAAACACACCTGAGCAAACGCAACTCCAGAAAAGATGTTTCTAAGAAAATATCGGCACTGCAATTCCATCGGTGCCCTCAAAATTTGATTCTGATCACCGGTTCAAAAGTTACAAAAACTCGCTCGTTCGTTTACTGAACGTACCCGAGCTAAACTTCTGAAAAAGATTCTGGGCACACCGGGCCTCAGAATTAGGTGTCGTCAGAAACTGCGTTCTTGTAAAATTACCAACAAAATTAAGAAAAAAAAATTTACTTGAATTTTTCGGGTCTTTACATCACTCCCACCTCAGGGCTTTACGTCCCCATAAAGATACATCAAAAACTAGGGAAACAAATGTGGGTACTGAGCACGCATCTGAGCCTCCCGCTCCCAAGTGCTCTCCTGGAGGTTCCCGTGCTGCCATCTGATGCGCACTAGAGAAATTGACCATCCACATAGGACCCGCTCCTGTTGATCCTCGATCTCCATGAGGACCTCCACAAAAGTCTCCCCATCATCAACGTCCAGCTCCCCATGGTCAATGATATGCATCGGGTCGTGCACGTATCTCCTTAGCTGAGATACGTGGAAGACGTCATGCACCCGGTGCAACTGAGGTGGTAGAGCCAGGCGATAAGCCACCTCGCCAATCCTATTGAGGACCTGGAATGGTCCGATGAAGAGTGGAGAAAACTTACTGCCTCGGCCAAATCTCCGTAATCCACGTCGAGGTGAGACCCGCAAGAAGACGTGGTCACCATCCTCGAACTCCAGTGGCCTCCGCCTCCTGTCAGCATAAGACTTCTGCCAGTTCTGAGCTGTCCTCATCTGCTCCTGGATGACCTGGACCTTCTCTGTCATGGCCTGGACCATCTCCGGTCCCATAAGTGCTGACTCCCCAGGGTTTTTCCAGCACAACGGTGATCTGCAAGGTCGGTCGTACAACGCCTCGTATGGTTCCATCCCGATGGTGGAGTGGTAGATGTTGTTGTACGTGAACTCCACAAAGGGTAGGTGGTCCTCCCAGTTGCAACCAAAGTCGAGGACACATGCGCGGAGCATGTCCTCGAGAGTCTGAATGGTCCTCTCCGTCTGACCATCCGTCTGAAGGTGAAAGGTGGTGTTCAGACATAGCTACGTCCCGAATGCCTCCTGCAACCCCTTCCAAAGCCGGGAAGTAAAGCGAGCATCTCGATCAGAGATGATAGATGATGGCACACCATGAAGCCATACAATCTTTTGAATGTAGAGACGTCCCAATCTCTCCACTGAGCCCTTCTCTCTGATGGGTAAGAAGTGAGCCGACTTGGTGAGTCGGTCGACAATCACCCAAATGGAGTCGTGACCTCTGGAAGTACGTGGAAGTCTAGTCACGAAGTCCATAGATATGCCGTCTCACTTCCACTCCGGGACCTCCAAGGGCTGTACCAAGCCTGTTGGTACCTGATGCTCTGCCTTCACCTACTGGCAGGTGAGGCATCGAGAAACGAACTCTGCCACAACCTTCTTCATGCCCGGACGCTAGTGTTGTCGTCTGAGATCCTGGTACATCTTCGCCACTTCAGGATGTACCGCCAAAGGTGAAGTGTGAAACTCCCTCAGCACCTCCTCCCATAAAGCAATTGGTACTAAGGTACGTCCTCTAAAAAGGACGTCGTGCTCTCCCCCAATGTAGAAACCATCAGGTGCCTGTCCTGAGGATATCTGAGCACGTCGTGTCTCATAGTAGGCGTCCCCATGCAGTGCCTCTCTGACCCGCTGCAGCAGTGGAGTAGTGACTGTGAGTGACTGAAGAAAGGCTGCTCCATCTCTATCCACGAAGGATATCTACAAAGCGGCTAGCTGCTCTGTCGCCTCCCCAAGTATCTGAATGCCCGTCCTCCTGCTGAGAGCATCAGATACTACATTCCCCTTCCTAGGAGTAGAGACTATCTCAAAGTCATAGTCCTGGAGGAACTCAATCCATCGCCGCTATCTCAGGTTCAGGTCCTTTTGAGAGAAGATGTACCTGAGACTCTGATGGTCAGAATAGACTGTAAAGCGCTCACCCATCAGATAGTGTCGCCACATCTTTAGACCGAAAACCACTGCTACTAACTCCCGGTCATGTGTAGCATAGTTCTGCTCATGCTGCCTCAACTGACGTGATCCATAGGTGATCACGGCCCACTTCTGCATCAGGACACATCCGAGTCTGGTCCTTGATGCATCGTAGTAAACTACATACCCAACTCCCTCCTTCGGTAGCCTCAAGATAGGCGCGCTGGTCAATCTCTGTCTCAACTCCTGGAAGCTCTACTGACAACTGTCTGACCACAAAAAGGGTTTCCCCTTCTTCTTCAAAGCTGAGATTGGTGCCGCAACTCTAGAGAAGTCTGGCACAAATCTTCGATAGTACCCAGCTAGTCCCAAAAACTCCACACCTCTGTCACACTCCTGGGTGGCTCCCAAGCTAGCACTGCCTCGATCTTCGCAGGATCCACCACAACTCTCGCCTCAGAGATGACGTGTCCTAAGAAGTGGACCTCACGTATCCAGAACTGACACTTCGAGAGCTTTCCATAAATCTAGTGCTCTCAGAGTGTGTCTAGTACAACCCGCAAGTGGTAGGCGTGCTCCTTCTCAGTGGTCGAGTAAATCAAAATGTCATCAATGAAGACCACAACAAAACGATCGAGGTATGGCTGAAAGATCCTGTTCATGAAGACCATGAACACTACTGGAGCATTGGTTACGCCGAATGGCATAACCAAAAACTCATAGTGTCCATACCGACATCTGAAGTTCGTCTTCTGCACATCCTCGTCCCAAACTCTGAGCTGATGATAGCCTGACTTGAGGTCTATCTTTGAGAACCATTGTGCTCCCTTGATCTGATCGAAGAGGTCATCAATCCTCGGTAGTGGATACTTGTTCCTCACTGTCACCTAGTTCAGGCGACGATAGTCGACACAAAGTCACAAGCTCCCGTCCGCCTTCTTGGCGAGCAATATCGGGGAAGCCCAGGGTGAAACACTGGGTCGGATGAATCCCTTGCCCTGAAAGTCCTCCAACTGTACCCGTAGCTCTCAAAGCTCAGCGGGAGCCATCCGATATGATGGGGTGGATATCGAAGTTTTACTAGGGTACAGATCAATATAAAAGTCTACCTCTCTGCGAGGAGGCAGTCCTGGAAGGTCGTCGGGGAAAACATCCGCATACTGATCCACCACTGCAGGAAAACTAGGACTCCACACGTCAACTGCTCCTAGGATGAGGCTAGCCAATTGATGAGTGATGGGCTGTCCTATCCTCTGCGAGAGTCCATCCTATGCTGCAAAGGCTCCCTTCTCGCCGATGAAGGTGAACCTGCTCCCGTCGGTGTGTACACATCGCACCTTGAGCCTAATACCATCAATATGAGCATGGACTGTAGATAACCAATCCATGCCCAAGATGACGTCATAAGGCCTCGACGCCGCTACAAGAAGATCTCAGCCGAAGCTCTCGCCTCCTAGAGTAAGCTCACACTGCCGGCACCAGTGCGTAATCGTTGAGTCTGCTCCCGTGAAAGTATCTAGCCGTAAGGATCGAGCCAACGGCTCTGTCGGAATCTCCGAGCTCCGAACAAGGGCAGAGACTATGAAATAATGACTCGATCCTGTGTCTATAAGAACTGCAGCAAGTGTGGAATAGACACAGATAGTACCTCGAATCATCTCAGGCACACCGTGGTCATAGGCCTCCGCTGCCTGAAGCCGTGCCTGTCTCTTCCCGCCAGCTCCCTATGGTCAGGGTGGACCTCCTGGTGGTGGTGGTGGTAGAGCCTCAAAGCATCGCCCACCACCTGCTGCTCGGCCAGCTCCTCTGCCTCGTCCGCCTGCTCCCTGCGGACCGCCATGGTCGAACCTATGCCTCTGCCTGGGTGGTCCCTCAACTGTCTGCTGCTCCTTGGTACGGAGGGTCAAGCAGTCATGAGCCATGTGGCCCTGCCCGCCGCATGCATAGCACTATCTGCCTCTCGAAAGACTGGCTCCGCGCTGTGTTCCCTGCACTACTGAGCCAGTGTCCTGAGGTCATCTGCCTGAGGGTCTGGTCTTCCTGGACCCATGAGTCATCTTTCGACTGCCTTCTGCATAAGACTATACTATGTGCCACCCCGCGGTAGGTCTCGCTGCTGATGAAGGCTCATCAAGGAATCTATCGATCAAAAGGGCTCTCTCCAGTACCCCTGCCTATGTCGGAATGCTGAGGGAGATCAACGACGCCCTGATCTCATGCCTCAATTCCTACTCAAAGGTCCGGGATCGGAAGAATGGGTCCCGTACCATGTCCGTCGAATAGCGCGAGAGATCTGTAAATCTCACCGAGTATTGGGCGATCGTCAAGCTGCCGTGCCGCAGCTGTAGAAGCTCCTGGATGCGCACCGCATGGAGATTGGTTGGGATGAACTCCAAGTGGAAGAGGCTCTAAAAGTCCTTCTAGAGAAGAGATGCCTCATCGTGCACCTGGAGCATCAAGCTCCATCATCTGCCTACTTCAGCGTGCAGGAGGCTCGCTGCGAGGATCACCATGAGGTCTGCTGGTGTCCTCACTAACCTGAAAACTCATAGAACTGCCTCCAGCCAATCCTCGGCTGACCGATGGTCTGTCTCCCTACGGAACCTGGGTGGTCACTGGTGCTAAAACTCGTGCAGTGCACTAAGGCGACGTGCATCGTCAGCGGCTGAGGCTGGTAGCATCGGTGGCTTGGTGGGTAGAGGTACCGCCAGTGCCTCTGCTGTCAAAGGGCCCTATACCGAGGCCTCGTCGCTCGGTGGGCTGTCGTCATGCACAACGCTCGGAACCCTAGCTGGCTACTGTCGTGGGGCCATCCTGAAAAGAGATAGGTGTGCCATGGTCAGAACAGTATACCTGGTGAGCTGACATAAAGAAAACTTGAAACACACATGCAATCAATGTTTTCGTGCATTAAGTCGGAAATCAGAAGTCATGGTCCTGGTGTACGGATACGTCGGTCGCCGCACCAACACTGGTCTCCCTGGACTGATAACCACACTCAATACTCTTAACATTATTTCTTCAGATAGAAGAAATATCAGAGTCCAAAGTTCTGCGGTAGAACCGAAGTCCTCTGATACCAATTTGTCACGACCCGTCCTCGGGGCCCGTTCCATAACTACCCCAAGCCTGCCTTCCATAGGCCAGGGGCTGGCGACTAGCACCAAGGCGTAATTCCCGGTAAAAAGGGAAGGCATTGCCTTTGTAAAGTAAACAAACACCACAGAGCAAGCAAGCATAAGTAAACACTAAGTAAAAACTGGGTACAACAGCAAGTGCGGAAAAGTAAGTGGGCCAGAATAAAAACTCAAACTAAAAGTAAAGTACAACTAAAAAGGGAGTACATCAACTAAAAAGTAAAGTCACAACGTTGATCCGTCCACTGGAAGTCCCACCTGAAGGGTGAGTACAGATAGCCTCCACAGCTCCCCGAGTCTAGCCGTCCGCTCTAAGTACGTCCCGCCCAGTGGTCCACCTCAGGTACTGACCTGCTCCGCAAGCCTCAACCGCGATCAGCACTGTCTGTCATCTGCAACCAATACAATGTAGTGCGGGCATAGACCGTGCAGGGGTGAGTATAAGCTACTCAGTAGGGACCCCGAGATCCCCGAAGGTCTCCCAGAATCCATAAAGGATAATCCACAAAGGAAAGATACAATCACGAAGTAACATCCGACATTGCTTAGGTATATTCCCATACATATATCCAAGTCATCAATTCCAGTTCGGCTCCAACATCCGAGCCCAAGTTCGACCACATCCACACAGGATAGCACAACACAATCCATATAGGAAAGCAAGTCAAGATTCAGCTCACATAGGTATACTTCTTCGTATGACGATAGAGATGATCAGATATAGTCACTGATTCATCTAATCCGTCGGACCCACACATGATCGATAGGTACTAACCCCCACAATGAACTATAAAGGATCGATAGGTACTAACCACTGCAATGACCCACAAAGGATCTATAGGGACTAACCCCCGCAATGACCCACAAAGGATCGTTAGGTACCAACCCCCGCAATGACCCACAGAGGATCGGACCCACACAGGATCTGTAGGCGCTGGCCCACACAGGACCGCTGAGCGCTGACCCACACAGGATTTGACCCACACAGGATTGGTAGCACTGATCCATGTAGGATCGCTGAGTGCTGTAGTCGTCGCCGTTGAATCCACGGAGGATTTTTGTACAGTCGTCATCGTCGTCGCAGTCGCAGCCAGCTCTAGGGTTCCCGCACACAGCAAGCTCGTTCGGGAGGGTCCGCTCCACGAGCCGAAGGGCTGATACATCAAATGACACATAGTTCGGAGTTGATGTATCCGAAAGTTACGTATTGTCAACAGGAACTCAACGTCACAGACGGCGCGTTAATCGGACGCCCAGTCTGAGAGTTATTGGCGTTTTCATCCTAGGGGCCCGGTTGGTTTTTAAGTCAAAATCAACCAGACCGTACTCCAACTGCATCCAAACCTTGAGTGGAGTAAGCCAAAATGTCTTTCTCACTTATAGGAATCCAACAAAGTCGACGACACGTCAATCGGACGTCCGGAGTCCAAGTTATAAGCGTTTCCGCTCCGAGGGCCTGGTTGGTTTCGTGTACGAACCAACCCGGCTGAACCCAAAGTACTCCGAAACCGTGAGTATAATATACTGAAACGACCGAATAGATCCAAGGATCGCTACGCAACTAACGGTGCGTCGATCGGAGGTCCGTATCCCAAGTTATGGTCAACAGACTGAAAAAGTCCGGTATTAGGGGGTTCGGGCCCGGTCCGACCCGGCCCGGTTCCCCCTGGGTCGGCCCAAACTGGGTTGACCCGACCTGGGTCCGGGTCCGGCCTGCATGGGCACGGCGCGGCGCAGCGCGGCCTGAGTGCGGCCCGGCCCGGCGCGGTGGCGCGGCCAGGCGGCTCGGCCGTAACGACCGAGTGGTGAAGGGTGGGGGGGTGCTGCCCCCCCCCCCCCCCCCCGCGCGTTGACAACCCGTGGCCCCCATGTGGGGGGCCACACCTGTAGGCCGACCGGGGGTTACGAACCCCCAATTTTCCCCTGACCGGCCGGCCTGCTCTGGCTGGCCGGCTGCTGCAGCCATTAGACCGGCGCTGGCCGGTCCCCCTGCTCCGACGCCGGCGGCCCGGAACTGGCCGCCGGTCTCCCCGCTCCGCCGCGGCCTCAGCCGCAGCCTTGGTATGTCCGGCGCGACGGCGCCGCGTCCCTCCACCGCGGCCCCTCTCCGGCCGCGACGCTTTTTCAGTTCTTCGGCGTGGCGTGACCGTGCCGCGTCTTTGGTTCGTCATCAACGGCGCGGCGCGACGGTGCCGCTTCTCCTCCTTTCTTTAATATTTCCGCGCGGTGCTTCGGCACCGCGTTGCCATGTTCGTGCCGCAAACAACATCAAACAACCAAAGGGGAGAAGAGGGTCGGCCTTGTTCGTGCGGTCCGACCCCCTCCCGTTATTTCGGTTTCAGGAGGTTCCAATAGAAGTGAAGAAAGGCAACAGAAGAATTCACAAACAACAATTAAAATAACTCCCTACCTCGTCGAATTCGTTGAGAGAGGGTTCGTCACGGAGATAACCGTCGTGGAAGAAGAAGTCACAGAAGGAGAGAGTCACGTTGCGGGGAAATGATTTGTCGGCGTCGCGTCGTTGATCTCCGAGGATCCGGCGTTCTTCGCGTTCTTCATGTTCTTCGCATTCTTCATGTTCTTCGCGTTCTTCGTTGAGGAAGAGAAGATCTTCAAGAGCCTGAGTGAAATCTTCCTAGCCTCTCAACACCACCAGCCTAATAAAAATAAGAGTTGTCTTATTTTTAGTTCACAAGCCTTGTGTTTTAAAATTCAAAAACGAATGAAACAATTTAGTCAATTAATTGCAATGCATAAACCGCCACATTAATGAGGTGTTTCTTAACCAGATTAAACGCAAGGGTTGACTTCATTAAAAGGGTTGTGGCTGCGTTACCTTAATAAAGGAGGGGGTTTAGGAAGAAAAGAAACAGTGGGGCTCTTGTGGGACCCACATCACAAATATCCTACCAAGTGGGTAGGATATTGTGGGTCCCACATCATCCACTTAACTGAAGTTAAGCAAAATAAAATAAAAATTGGTTGTACCAATTTTATTTTATTTCTTAACTTAACCCCAAAAATTAAAAAAAACACACCCGAGCAAACACAACTCCAGAAAAGATGTTTCTAAGCAAATATTGGTGCTGCGATTCCATCGGTGCCCTCAGAATTTGATTCTGAGCACCGGTTCAAAAGTTAGAAAAACCCGCTCATTTGTTCACTGAACGTACCCGAGCTAAACTTTGGAAAAAGATTCCAGGCACATCGGGTCTTAGAATTAAGTGCCGTCAGAAACTGCATTCTTGTAAAATTCCCAAGAAAATTAAGAAAAAAAAATTTCCTTGAATTTTTCAGGTCTTTACAATCCTTAAATGATTATTTTAATTTACTAGGGATATAATATAATGATATAATCCCACATATTACTCTTGGTGCCTTTTGATCATGTTGTTCTATTTATTGAATGTGTAAAATATTAACATTTCATATTCTAGTTCTTCAATATGAATGTTTTATTGATTATATATTGATTTTTTATTCATTTATTTCATATGATGAGTAAATTAAACTTATTATTTGATGGGAAGGTCCCACTATATCCCCTTTATGCCTTGGTGAGTATCCTGAGATGAACTACTCTTGGTATTTGGTGTGATTCTACCCAATTTTTTTTGATGTCTTAGTAGGAGACCTTGAAGGTATGTTTATGATATCTTGGCACAATGTCTTGATAGTATGATTATAATGTATTGAATTATGCATTCCATCATTATGAAATTAATTATTCTTATCAAAGTGATTTTTTTCACACCATCCATGAATATATTCCCCCTTTTTATTAGTTTTATGGAATATTTTATTATTATTTATCTATGAAAAACTATTCATGCTTTATTTATTCAGTGGTAGATTTTATTATACACTTTCCCTTAATGATCATATGAGATCACCCTTTATTATGTTTTCCTTTCAACAAGATACCAAGAAAGGATCTATGAATGATTCTAGGGATATACTAGAATACGTAATAAATTTCTCCCTATAATTTTAAGTTTTATTTCATGTTTTTAAATGGAATGTGATAATCATATATCTATCTAGTCTCCCAAGACTACTAAACTATTTAATCCTTCATTACACAATCTCTTGTATCTTGTTCTAAAATAGTAAGATAGCCACTGACTCTGGGTTATTGGAGTATGTGTGTTATAGTATTTGTAAGGTATTAGAAATGACATGATACAAGGTGAAGTTAATGATATATTTCCAAAATAATTTTGGAAGATATTTAAAAGAGTTTCAGATATAACTTCACAAGTTATCATATGTGAAATGATATAAGGGAAATAAGCACAGAGTTTTTTTAGCTTAAGTGAAAGTGGGAGATTGAAGGAGATATACCCTAAATCCTATTGCATCTGTTGAAATTTAAGGTATAGTATGGATATTATATATGTTATAAAATATAGAAACCAAAAGGTATATGGTATCATTTTTTCCCAGGCATATAATTTTTTTTACGATATGTCCATATCACATAGCCTTGAATATATTTTCATAATTGATAATAGTAGGGGAAATCGTAATGCTTGGTTTAAGAAAACCTTGCATATCCCATAATCGAACTTTTCTAATCATAATTTATGATTGAAACTACCATCTATTCATGTCATAGGGTGAATTTAATGACATATGAATGTGACTGAATTCAGAGGTATATGAGACTAGATGTAAAATTTCCAGATATGCTATCATTAAGAAACTATTACATGATATGTAACACGAGGAGCTAGTTTCATTATTGTATACCATGCATGAACTATGTAAAGACTTAACTCATGAAATACAATACATGAGTTAATTCTTTCATCATTGAGGAGAATCCATTAGGCTATATAAATTCTAATGTCATAGGATAGAAGTGAGATATAATACTCATATGATTATTTAACTATTCTATCAATAACCCAAATCTCATTTTATTCTTCCTCCTTTTGTTCTATGAGACACTTTCATGTCATGGATTAATAAAGGATCATGTTTTTATCATCAAAATTATTCATCTTAAACTATGGATACCTTTAGAGGTGGGAGACTTTAATCTACCACTTCAATGATTTTCATTAAGCATTTTCAAGTATGTTCGAAGAGTTTATTTCGGATGATACAGTGAATGGTATCCATAGTTTATAATTTATTCATTTCTATTTATGCATTTTTCATATTTTCTATACATGGGTGATCTTCTCATGGGATTAAATTGCATTATCGATAGCATATAGACACCTTGGAATCCCTCTAGTGTCTTAATTAATAAGAGTGGATTTGATATTTTGTTATTGTAATATATTTTTTATGATTTAAATATTATTGGATCTCATGATGAACTTTCTAATGTAGTATAGTTTTAAAAAAATAATTTGAAATGAACGTCTTTGGAAATAAAAATTTCTTCCATGGAATATAAATTGAACATATTGAAGATGGATTTTTTAATTAATCATAGTTTATCAGAAAGGTATAATAGAGGGTTTATATAGAAAAATCAAATCCATTAAATAAAATAATTTTTGTACAGTATCTTGATCAAGATAAATATACTTTTATATTATAATAGGATAATGAATAACCAATATACCTTTAAAATAATACAAGTCTACATATATCATTTTATATAAATTTAGTTTCTAGGTACAATTATTTTTTTAACTATTGATATTATAATGATATCAAGCTTATATTAAAATTCCGTCAAGGATTTATTGATTTAGGATTATTTTCTTCTAAAAATTGACAACTAAATTGGTTGGTTATTCTGATTCTGGATATTTATTTGGTCCACATAACACTGGATCTCAGATTGGATATTTATTTACATATGGTGGAACTACTATTTCATAAAGTTCTATAAAAGAACAATTTCTATAGTATCCAATAATCATACTGAGTTGATTACGATCCATGAATCAATTCAAGAACGTGTTTAGTTGATACCATTTATTTATCATATCAGAAATAATTTTGGATTATATATAAGTAATTATTATTCGACCATATTTTATAAGGATATTTCTACTTATAGAAAATAATTTTGGGGTGGGTATGTAAAAGTAGATAATATAAAACACATCTAACCAATTTTTTCACTCATTAACTTAGAAGTATGGTTAGATTGATATCAAGAAAATTTGGTATTGTGAAAATATTATATATTTTTTCACAAAAACATTCCAAACTATAATTTTTGATAATTTGATTTATAAAATTTTTATGAGAATATTGATAAGTATATAATGATTTTATGAGGTGGAGTTTATAACAATGCATTCATTTAGCCTTCATTAAGTTTTTTTCATTGGGTTTTCTAGATAAGGTTTTTAATAAGTTTACATGGAATGAATTTTGATCACTTCGGATACACTTTTTTTCTTACCATTTTTTTAAGTGAAGATTATATTAGATTCCATGAAATTATGACCTACAAGGGGAAGTGTTATAAAATATTATTTAATATGTGTGGATGTCATAATAATAATAACTATGATGATGATGATGATAACGATGACGATGACTACTCATTTTTCAATGAAACCCTTCACATGGATAACCCTTTATGTTCCTTAATCATCGGTATTCCTACTCAGATTATTAGAGGTCTATGAATACTTAATAGATTAAATGAAAGTGATTGAAATCCCATACCTAAGATATTCGTACAAGTTTCATGAAGTATAAATAAAAATAAAATGAATAAGACTATAAAAGTACACCTTTTCATCAAAGTTAACACAATACCACATTTATATGGTTTGATAAAGATCACCATAGTGAAAAACAATAGACATCCCATCATAATCATGAATTAATATATATCCTTAATTTTACATAAAATGTAATGGTTCCTTTAATGATATCCAACTTTAGAAGTTTTTTCAATTGTTTAGTATTTACTGATATTATAGGATTCATGTGAAAATCATACATTATGATTAAAAACTCCCAATGATATCATTTAAACATACTCTATGATTGAATGATGCAGTAGAGGACAATTGAATTTTTACATTCCAAATGATATACCTTATCCTTAAATATAACTGAATTGTATTTGAATGAAATCATATTCCATTCATCTCATATTTTTATGCCTTATTATATTATATACTATCAAAGGGGACACAACCTATTTTATCTCATGAAAAAGGATGTGGGGCATATTTTCTCCATTAGTTTCTCACTTTCTCTATATCCTAAAATAATTTTTTCCATTTCAGATTATATTGTATCATATTTAACAAAGCATGAAATTATATACAAAACCCTTTTGGATATCCTCCAAAAAACATTTAGAATGATATCATCAACTTCACCCTATATCACATCACATGTATTTCCTTCTAAATACCCATACAAAACTCTTTTGGATAAAACTATGGAATAATTTTTGATAATCCCTCAGATTCAAAATCAACCCCCATCCATTAAACCAAAAATTATGTGCCCATAAGACTTTATAGCATTGAAAACAAATATGAAGATCTAAATATATAAATATTAGCAAAGAATGACCTCTAGTAATTCATCAATGATAGTTAATCTATAGAGGGATATAACATTATATCTATCAAATACATGTATCTTTATACCCATGTCCTCTTACCACATACTATGATAACACGAATTATCTTATGTTCCATTTGTCTAAAAAATTTAATGACCATGGGACATGGTGTATGTAAATCCCATATAGCTTAGTAAAATGAATTTTATTCTTTGAGTATTTGACGAATACATCACATGTAATTAACCTTTATAGATTAGAGCATCACATATCCCTTACCCAAAAAGAAAAAAACATGATATTTACCATCTAGTTGTGGTATCACACTCCCCAGTCTATCTTAATAGAGGTACCAGATGTCATACTCATCATATGAGAGGAAAAATCCCATCTTAGTGGAAGCTTTAACCAAAGACATAATCAATAATATACCCAACCACCCCTTGATTAGTTTAGACTCAATTACTTGCATAATAAAGGTGTAAAAGTATGAATGTTATCATACTAGGTATCTATACAACCCCGGGTAATGAGGAATCCTATATAATCCATACACCCCCACTATAATAGAGATATTGTGCATGACACTCCATGTGATATACTTAGTCGGTCATCCATCACACAAAAACATTTTTTTATACCTCATGATAATATTCTATATCTTATAAAAGAATATTACTCATTATAAATTTAATATTTCATCATAACCTATAATAATCTACAATGAACATCAGTTGGGTATAAATCTATTGGCTTGGGTAAGAATGGAAAGAGGTGGAGGGGGTGAATTTCATTTTAAAAATTAAAAATAAATAATGCAATACAATTATGAAATTAAGTAATGAATTAAAACTAAACAAGTAAGCCTACCAGAAAAGTGATTAAAATATAAAATGTAGTGAAAATTAAAACGACAAGGAAGAATGATAAAGGAGTTTGGAAAATACTAAATATGAGTGCTTACACATCCTCACCTCAAGAGTCTTGAGAGAGTTGTTTTAATCCCTTGGATTTATTGGTATCCAATATATCAAAAAATAAAAAAGAACTATTTTCTACGTTGTAAGTAATTAACCCAATTTAATAATTGCTTTTAAGTGGAGAAAGCTATAAACTGAAGAACTCACTTGATTTTAGATGGTTAAAGAAATAAACCCGAAATCCCTCACATTTGTGATAGCGATCACCCAAGATGAAAAATAATAAGGAGGTTTGATTCATATAAACCCTATATAATACACTCTCAATCTCTCATAAATAAATTTAAAAATAAAGTTTAGTGAAATAGAGACAAAGGTGAGGGAGAGTAATAATTTCAAAAATGTGGCTCAAAATTGCTTAAGAATGATAAATACAATAATCTTAGGTGTATAATCCTTCTATAGGGTTTATTTATAGTCTTTATAGGTCCCATGACTATTCTTGATGCTTTGGGGGTTGAATAGAGTCATTGTAAGGAAATAAAGGCTGGCATGGAACAACCTAATGACTAGTTTTTTGGGAAATCAGACACCATCTGGTTGGTATCCTTCACTAGCTAGCAACTAGATAAAACCAACATTCCCTTAAATAACAACCATCCAAGATCCTATTGTATCCTTCGTTTGATTATTTGATCACCTATGGATACAATAAAACTTAAAAGGTGAAAGTAAATCAATTTTTTTAGAACACTAAATGGTGTTTGTGATCATTAAAACACTAAGAGAGAAAGGGGTACAACAATATCCCCCATTTTTATGATAAAAAACACTTGAAAATAAGAGATAATATCAGTTAATTATAAACAATATACATTTCAAATGAATAAACCAAGATAATTTCTAACAAAAAAATATTTCATATTTAAATTTAAAATGATATTTTGAAATTATAGTAAAAAAACTTTAAATAAGTTCAAAACCATCAAAAATCAAAACCATTTTGAAAGGAATTGAAAAAATTAATTTTTTTAGGATTTGTAATAAATAAAATATTTGAAAACTTAATCATAAAAAAATTTTAAACAAGATTAATCAAACCTTAAGAATAAAATGGGACATTTAACCTTTTATCCCCTTTAGATAAACAAAAACATTCTCCCCTTTTGAATTATAAAAAAGAAACCTACAATAAAGTTTAAATAAAAAATTATAATCAAAGATCAATGCCTAAAGGAATTTATTCATAAAATAAATCCAATCATAATATATAAGAGATATTTAGACATAACCATACAAAATCTATATAAAGACAAATGGTTTTATGAATGAGGAAGGTCCCCCCTCAAATGTAGAATTATTTCAAGGAGGTGAGAAGATATATGAACATAATGATCAAAATAAAAATAAGGTCTCATAAAATACCATTCAATATTTACAATTAACAAGTATAAAAATCATAATTTAATTAAATGATTGAATATGAATTTAAAACTTATTTGTAAAAATAAGGAAATAAAAATACCTCAAGGTTGACATAGTTAAATGAGAGTGTTCACAAGCGTTCCATTCCTAAATTCACTTAACAAAATCAAAAAGTCCTAGATAAATGGGTTTTTTGAAGATATCAAATAATTTAAGATCTGTACTAATGAGTTCTAGTATGATAAATCCCTTTTAAAAGTTGTATCTTAAGAAGTGGTGACTAAGGTCAATGTTCTTAGTTCATGAGTGCTGAATCATATTCCTAAAGATACTAATACAACTAGTTTTATCACAATTAATTGAAACACGACTGTATATAAGACCATGATCCAAGAGAGTGTGTTTTTATCCAAATAATTTGGACATAACAACTCCATGTGGAAATATATTCAACTTCGTCCATAGAAAGAGAATTTTTTTGCTTATTATTAGCCCAAGAGACTATATATTTTCCAAGGAGGTTATAATTTCCAATTTAACTTTTCCTATTTAATTGGAATCCACCAAAATTAGTATTCAAAAAACTTACAAGTTTAAATAAAGAATCTTATGGATAAAATAAAATAAATATTTTAGAAACTTTTAAATATATAAAAATTATTTTTAGATCTTTTAAATATGACTCTTTAGTATTGTCTTAAAAAAATCCCAAATACAAACACTAATAATATAGTTCAACTGGGATAATGTAAGGTAAAGAAGACTCCCAATCATGCTTCAATAAAGCTTATTGTTAACCATTTTACTCATTTCATCCAATGTTAACTTACAAGAAGTACTCATAAGTTTAATTATTTACTTTACTTAATCCCTTAAAAAATAGTTTAAAAGTACATTAGAGTATTTTCCTTGGCTTAGAAAAATAAAATCCTTGTTTTGAGAAATTTAAAAACTAAGGAAAACCTTTAGTTCTCCTTTAAAACTCATTTAAAATTATTTTCTCATTAAATATAAAAATTTATTACAACTAGATTATTTTATAGAACCAAAAATAACATCATTGACATAAATTTTATCAATTAATAAATTCTTTGAAATATTTTTTAAAAACAAGGCTGAATCAATTTTTTTCATTTTAAAATCATTTTCCAAGAGGTATTTAGTTAACTGCTCATACCAACCTTGAAAGGATTTCTTTAAACCATAAAGATCCTTGGTAAACTGTAAAACATGATTTTAAGATTTTTAATTTTCAAAACCAAGATGTTTTTCAACAATAACCTTTTTATAAATAAAACCATTCAAAAAATCCCTTTTATCATCAATTTTAAAAGGATTAAAATTTAAATGGTTGTTGAACGACTTTAAGATTCTAATGGATTCTTGCCTAGAGACCGGATCAAAAGTTTCACCGTAATTAATGAATTCTTATTAATTATATCATTTAGATATGAGTATAGCTTTGTAATGATTAATGTTTCCTTGCTTATATAACTTGTTCCTAAAAACCCATTTAGTACAAATAATAGGGTGATCATAGGATCCTTTAATAAGATTTCAAACATTATTCCTTGTAAATTAGTTTAACTCTTTTTGTATTGAAAGTACCCAATTTTCATCATTAATGACATCATCAACCTTTAGGGGTTCTATGTGTGAAACTAAAGCACAATTTTTAACCTTATTTAAAACAAACCTTCTAGTATGAGTAACACCTTGCAAATCCCAAATAACATTTTCTAAAATGTGTTATTTTGATTTTGTCCTTGACTTGAGTAGAGGGATAGATTATTGTTCTTATGAAACTTTAATTTCTTTATAATGAGGTAGTTTATTCAAGGTTATGTTTTCTAGATATACCTCAACATCACCTATTTGGGGATGAGGTTTGGGGAAATTTTCATCAAATTTGATATGAATCTATTCTTTTATGGTCTTGGTCCTTTTATTAAATATCTGGTATGCTTTTCTAAAGTTTGATTACCCAAGAAAAATAACATTACTATATTTGGGATCAAATTTCCCTAAGTTTTCTTTGGTTTTAAGAATAAAGAATTTACACCTATACACTTCAAAATATCCAAATTTAGATTTTTTCCTTTCTAATACTCATAAGATGTATTTTTAGGGATTAATATTATGAGAACGTGGTTCAAGGTAAAACAAGTGGTATCGATCACCTTAGAAAAAAAATCAAGGGATTTTAAATTCATTCAAGATATTTCTTTCAATATCTTTTAGAGTTTGATTCTGTCTTTTAACAAACCCATTTTTTGGGGGAGTCCTAGGAGGAGAAAAACAATGATTATAACCTCATGAATTAAAATGTTCATAAAAATATTTATTTTTAGACTCACCCCTATGATCAGAATAAATTGATATGATATTATACTCGTTTTAATTCTTTAAATTGTTGGTAAATTTAATAAATACTTTGTTAGCCTCATTTTTGTGAGCTAAGAAATAAACCCAAGTAAATACTGTATTATCATCAACAATTATAAAAGTGTAAGATTTACCTCGTATAATTGCAACTTGTGTTGGACAAAATAAATCTAAGTGTACAAGATCAGGATATTTATAGGTGGACACTTCCTTTTTATATTTAAAGTAAGATTTTTGTTTCTTACCAAGTTGGAAAGGCCAACACACAATGTCATTTTTGAAATGTAATTTAGGAAAATCTCATACTAGTTGGTTTTAGTAGAGTTTGACAAGTGTGTATGTGTAATAAAATGACCAAGGAATCTACTCCAAAGTCATGAATCACTATATTGTTCTCTTAAACATTTAATATGTTGTCTAGAAAGAAATTTTAAATCAATAACATAAATATTTTGAAATAGAGAGGATGAAAATAAAAGTTTTCCTTTGAAATAAAAAACATCGTAAACATAATTTTCAAAAAAAATTAAAACTACTATCACATAATTGTATAATACTAAGTAAATTATGTTTTGAACCCCTAACATATAAAATAAATTTAATTGTATTATAATTTTAAAAATCAATAGAACCTATTCCTATGATCCTATTTCTTAAGTTATTATCTAAAGTGACATTTCCTCCAACAAGATTTTCAAGATGGTAGAATTATGAGTATTCAACACACATGTGTCTCAAGATCCCATATAGGTACCATGTACCTCCTGGGGATTTTATCTTGAGACATTTATACTATAAAATAATCAAGAAACTAAATCCTTTGGAACCCAAATGAATTTGGGTCCACAAATGTTAGATAAAAGTGATTTCGAAACCCATATTTTTTTAGTGTATGATTTTTAGAAGAAATATTTAAGGATAAATGTACCATTTTGGGTCTACCATAACTATAATTTTTATAATCACCATAATAAATTTGATTCTTTGTTTTAAAACAATAATTGAAAAATTTATTTGGTGATAATCCTCTTGCAAAAGTTGTATTTTTAGTGGTGCTATCTTGATTTGAAAAAACAATACCAATTTTTTTCACATGACATTAGGAGCACAAATTTTCTTTAAATTATGATCACCTTGGGTGAAATTTGAATAAAAAATTTTAATCACTTTAATAGTGGATTCTAATTTATCTATATTTGGTTGATTTTTTAATTTTATGAATAACTCTTCATTTTCTTTAGATATTTGATCCATATCATTAATTACTTGATTATCGATTTTTTTGAATTTTATGTTATGTTCACAAAATCCATACTCATGTTTATCTCTAGAATATTTAAGATTTCCATATTCTAAATTACTATAAGTATAATAATTTTTGAAGGAAAAAATAATTTACCTTATCATTTACCTCAGTTTGGGTTGTGATACATTTGGGTCTATCCAAACTTGAGTTAGTTGAGGAGAGGGATTCATTGCTTTCACTCCATGTTATGAAATTGAATGATTTATTACTTTCCTTATTCTTCTTAATATTTATTTTTAATTTGGGGAACTTCGACTTGATGTTTCCCTTCTTGTTACATTCATATCAAGTTACCACTAATTCACTATGTTGCTTCGCCTTTTTAGCACACTCTAATGATTTCTTTTTCTCCATGAACTTGTTCATCTTCTTGGGTAAGTGAGAAATTTCAGTATCAATACTAGAAGAGTCATATTCAAATTTATTATTGGAAATTTTCTTATTTTTCTTCACTTATTTGGATAATTTTTTAGTTTTCCTATTTATGGTAATCTCATAGGTCACAAAAGAGCCAATGAGTTCTTCAATTGATATATTATCAATATTATTTGCTTCTTGAATCACTATTACCTTAGGTTCCAAAGAACTTGGAAAAACCAAAAGTATCTTCTTCACGAGCATTTATATATAATGATCATCACCAAGAGATCTTATACTATTTTAAAATTCAGTAAAGAGAGTAAAAATTTCTTTAATGGATTTATTGGGGTACATGCTAAAACTTTTAAAATCCCGATGTTACATGTCAAGAATAGTGTCCTTGACTATGATAGTTCTCTTTTGTGTGAAATCAAGAAGTTTCCAAATTTTATGTGATATTTTACAAGTGGAAATTTGATTAAATTAATTTCTATTTAACCCACATTGAAGAGAAATTTCAGTTTTTCCACCAAACTCAAAGGCTGATATATTAGTGGGAGTTTATTTTTCCTCTGAACCATTATAAAAAGTGTAAACATGCATGAAAATTTTCCAAATCGGATAACTAATACTTTTAAAAAAACCATGAATAGTTTTTTCCCAAAACACATAATTTGAGCCATAAAAAAGTAGAGCTTAAACCATTAAAATCTTCAGGAGCACTGTGGGTGTAAGAGATAGAGGCCATCAAAAGAATGATCATTCCATTGAAATCAATTAATATTTTAAAAAGAAAGGGTGAATATGATACCAATTATTGGTCTGGGTAAGGATGGTAAAGTGTGTGTGTGTGAGGGGGGGGGGGGTGAATTCCCTTTTAAAAATTCAAACTAAATAATGGGTTATAATTTTGAAATTATGTGATAAATTAAAATTAAACAAGTAAGTGCATCGTAAAAGTGATTAAAATACAAAATATAGTAGAAATTAAAATGGCAAGGCAATATGATAAAAGAGGTAGGACAATACTCAATATGAGTGCCTATGTCTTCTCTCCCCAAGATTTGTGAGAGGGTTGTATTAATACCTTGGCTTTATCAATATCCAAGATACTTAAAAAGGAATAAGACACTTTATTTTCAATGGTGTAAGAAAGAAACCCAATACAACACTTGATTTTAAGTGGATAAATTAAGAAACCCAAGAAATAATTTGATTTTAGATACTGAATGAAATAAAACCAAAATCATTCACTATTGTGGTAGTGAGAACCCTTGAATAAAAAGTGGAAGGAGGGTTTATTCACACAAAAACGTTATAATCCACTCTCAATCTCTGATAAATAAATGGAAATAGAAAATTGAGGGAAAGTGTAAAAAATGTTATAGAGAGTAATAAGTAAAAAAAGGCTCAAAATATCTCAAGAATGATAAATATAGTAACTATAGGTGTTCAAGTGTTCTAAAAATATTATTTATAGCCTTAAATGGTCCCATAGTAATTCATGAGGCCTTATGGGTCGAATAGAGCCATTGGAAATAAAATCAGATTAGCATGAACCCCCCCTAATGACTATTTTTTTATTTTTAGAAAGAGGCCACCAGCTATATAGTAGCCTCCACTAGCTAGTCTCTAGAAAGAGACAACATGATCTTTAAGAATGGAACTCTATGCTCCTATTGCATCCTATATTTGGTTGGTTGATCACCTATTATAATTCTCAAAAATAAAATCCAAAATTATGTTAAATAAAATGGTTAGAACACAAAATAGTGTTTGTTATCATTAATGCACCTAGGGAGAGGGGTAAAACAAAGTCAAAGTCATACAATAAGAGGTTAATTGTCATTACACTTTATGAAATGTATATCAGTATATGCATTTATGCAGATAATACAAAATAATTATAAAATATAGATTTCGTTTTATATGTTATATTTTTTATTCTTATTTTTTTGAAAACACTTAACAAAAACACCACATAATCACCTGTAGGCGAAAAGTTTAGGGCAGAGCCCTATTTATTAAAAAGAAAAAAGAAAAGCCCCTTTTGAATGGGAGGGAACCCATTACATGCTGAAACCAAACAACAACCACATAGCATAGAGTCAAAGACCAAAAAGTAATAGCCCGGAGGCCCAATGGCACAAACAACCATTTCACAACCCAAGGTTCATCATGGGACCAATTAGGCCCAAGTTGCAAAGTCCAAGAAGCCGGTCCGCCACCAGGTGCTGTCTCCGAACCTGGCACCACCGTACACCAGAGCCCGCAGAGCGCTCGAGGAAGGGAGCCATGACCGAAACCGCAACCCCCCCAGAACCCAAGCCGTAAAGAGGATTAACAACACGGCTTGATGCTGAAAGATCAGACCAACACCACCATGAATGAAGCTGAAATCCGTCCGCAAAGATGGATCCCCAACGCCTCCACTGCAAAGATCCTGCTCGAAGATGGATCAGACCCACGCCGCCGCACATCCAGATCTGACCCCTCCCCGCCAAGAAGCTGAGCTGTCTGACCTTGTCGAAGGCGCCACATGAAAAACCCTAGCCGAATGATACCGATCCTGACCAGATCTGGTATTCCGAACCAGATCCTGCTTTGGGGAGGTAGATCGCTGCACCGCTGACGTGCTTCCATAGAGGATCGCAAGAACGGCCGCAAGTCACCACCCTGATGCAAAATCATCTAGGGCACTTGCCGTGTCGCCGAACCCAAAGTCGTCGATCAGAGGAATGAAGAAGTGGCGGCTGGAAAACCCTAAACCGCAGAAGAACTCCTGCTCGCGCATCACATATAACATATTATATATGATATAATTCTAGATCGGCCTTATGTTTACTGAAATTTTGAGGGCTTTGTTAACTTATTACATCTATATACTATTCCTTTCATATTCATATGTTTCCGTCTAATAAAACCCTCTCACCAAAATATTTAGAGCGTAACTTCTATTGAGAAATCAAGTTTGAATAGTGGTGAGATTTAGGAATCATATTCTCAGTGTTCAAGTCCTTGGACATATTAAAACTCTTTAAATCCACATCATAAACTATAATGAAGTTAAATTTATTTATCTACTTAGAAATACTTCTATGTTTTACATCATCATCCTTGTAACCCTTTCCATTTAATGATCCTACTTTGTGTTTGTATTGAATTTGTTGTCAATGAGTTAGTAAGTGATGAATCACTTAATTTCTTTATGTATTAAAGAATAAGAATAACTTAGAAGTTGATATATATTCCCAAGCATGTTTTTGGAAGATTGAAATAAATTTACCAAGCCATAATATGCATTAAGTTGAGACTTACTTTCTGAAGATCAAATATTTGTTGAAGAATCTTGGATGTGTTTTGGTATTTCCAATGAATATTCTTAAAATAAATATTTATATTTGTAAAAGAAACATTTAAAGTAGTTGAAACTAATATTAATCTCCATCCACATGAACATAAAAGGACATATCATATTTTTGATGGATAAGTGATTCTTATAGGATTATTATGAATTTATATTATAGCATTGAATGTCATGATTTAGTAATTCTCCTTACAATGATTGATGAATTCCGAATAATTATAAAGGACAAGTTCTATTGGTGTTTTGTATATGAACATTTTAAAAAATAATAAGGATGATTTAAGTTTCATCCATTTGTGGATAAATAATACTTTTAAATCATTATACGACTATAAAAATATTAATTTTCATGAATATTTTTTTAAAGGCCGTGTAGGAAGAGAAAAATACATTTATATTATTTATGAAGAATAATTTATTTGTAAGAATGTAATAGCCCAGACCCTCCTGGTCCAGTACTTTGCCAAAATCTCAGCCCCATCAAACGGTTCCACCGAAATAGTGGCACCGTGACGGTGGCACTGGTCATGACGGCACTGTGAGGGTGGTGCTGTGGCGGTCGCACCATCATGATCACTCAATGAAAGGGTGTAACTATGAGGGTGACACCGTGACGGTGACATCATGAGGGTGGCACAGTGGCGGTGGCACCGTGAGGGTGACACCTTGACGGTGGCACCGTGAGGGTGGCACCGTGAGGGTGACACAGTGAGGGTGACACCGTGAAGGTGTCACCGTGAGGGTGACAGCGTGACGGTGGAACCGTGAGGGTGGCACCATGAGGGTGGCACCGTGAGGGTGGAACCCTGAGGGTGGAACCATTAGGGTGCCACCATGACAGTGGCACCGTGATCGTGGAACTGTTACAGTGTCTCACCAAACTGTGTCCCACCCTTGTTCCGTTTTTTAGTTTTCGAATTTTTCTACTCCCGCAACGTATCTTTTGATGTAGAAGTGTTTTAATACCCCTTTAAAATCCATTTAAAGCGCATAAATGATATCTAAAATCCCCCAAGATCCGGGAGACCCTTGACTTACCAAAACATGTGGCTTTTTCCTCAGCGTCACACCCATTTCCCATACTTTCCTTTCCTTGGTGCGTTTGGAGTCCCCCTTCCCGAGGCTAGTGGTGTGCCTATACTAGAGCCTTTCTAACTCGCACTTGGAGTCCCCGAAGTTCCTACCCTACAAGTCTCTCATCCTCAATTCTTGGCACGAGGAGAAAAACTTCGATCGTTGATTATCCAAGTAGGGTTCTTCTTTCACCTCTCTTTATTGTGTATCATGCAGGGTGGGTATGATAATGTTCCGACAGGGATGGATGAAACCAAAACTTAACAAAGATAATAAACAGACTTTTAAAGAATTAAAGGGGTGTTTTTGATGACGATTCTATACTATTTTACCTTTTCTTATATGTTGAGAATTGTATGGGCTTATATCCACTGAAAATCATGGTCATTGGTGGTCTTTCCTTGCACAATAATGAACCCCTATCTTCTGTGATGATTTAATGACTGTAACATGGAAATTGGTTGATCACGTAAACTCCATTGAATAGATGGATGTCCATTGAAAAATAATCCTTATGTGATCACTATGATTAACCAAATGAAAAGGAGGAACTAAATGAATGGTGTGATGGAATCTGGAAACTCCCTTTCTCTATCTTGGTAATATGTGTGGTTGTTCTACTTGATTATTGTGGGGTGACATGGATGGGGATGGCCCTCTATCGTGGTGAAGTTATTTTTTTGTGGATCTAAGGCTGTGTGGGGTCGTATGGTGGAGCTTGGTTTGGTTATAGTACTTCTAGGGATCTCATAGATCCCTTTTGTTGTTGTGACTTTACAAGAGAACCGGGTGTGAATGCTTAAATTATTGTTTGGTTGTTTTCCTTCCTTGGATTGTGGCTATGCCTGTTAGTTTCCCATTAGTGAATAATTGTTTAAATGGTACCACATGAATGTGATAACGAGAATGGGTTCAATGGGGAATTTTTTTATGGGAATGAGTTGTGACTTGGTTGTGGATGTGGTGCTTTTATGAATAAATAGTAATGAGGGTGTTTGTGTATGAGCTAGTTTTGGAAACCCTTGGTTGGGATGAGTTCTTGTTTACCTATATATATAATTTAGTTCTTATGTTTCTTATTTATGCCCAACCCAAGTTGATAACTTCGTGCCGAACACCCCATTTCATAGGGGGGGTGTTTTTTCCAACACTCCTATGAGTGGATGGTTATTAGCACATTTTCTGCTCCCTTTCCTGAGTAGTACAAGACTCTTCAGGCATGTTGTGATGGCTTGAGGTCCATTATAGCCCAAGATTCTTCGGGCAGTGTAGTTGTGGTGGTTTTCCTAGTTGTGTGCGGGCAGGTTGTTTCCTAGGTGTCTTCGGGACGAGGCTAAGGTGTCTTTGAGTGTGATGGTAGTTGTTCTCGCCTAGGTGTCTGTGGGTGTGGTTACATGTGGTTGTTATGGCCCAGGTGTTTTCGGGTGGGATGTGTGGTTGTGGTAGCCCAGGTGTGTGCGGTCGGGGTATGGTAGTGGGACTATGGTGAGAATGGCAGGAGAGTCTTGAGGCATATGATGTCTTCAATAACCAGTGAGAAAGTGGTGCGGGGTACCCAATATCGATGTGCTATTATTATTACTTTAATCGACTTCACTAGTGTAGAAAACGTTATTTACGTCACCATTTTTTACATCGGTTATATATAACCGACGTGAAAATCTGTGAAACCTGGTTTTTTACGTCGGTTATTTAATAACAGACGTAACAAATGCGTTGAGTAGCTTTTTAACGTCGGTTATTTTAATAACCAATGTTACAAATCACGCGTGTTCGGTTTTTACATCGGTTATTTTATAACAGACGTAAAAAACCAAAGCGCGGAGGTTTTTTACATCGGTTATTTGATAACCGACGTAAAAAACGAGACATCTAGGCATTTTTTATGTCAGTTATTTTATAACCGACGTAAAAAACCAAAGCGCGGGGTTTTTTTTACGTCGGTTATAAAATAACCGACGTAAAAAACGAGTTATCTACGGATTTTTTACATCGGTTATTTTATAACCGACGTCAAAAACCCCCCGCGCTTTGGTTTTTTACGTCGGTTATTTTATAACCGACGTAAAAAACCAAAGCCCGGGGGTTTTTTGCTTCGGTTATTTGATAACCGACGTAAAAAACGAGACATCTAGGCATTTTTTATGTCAGTTATTTTATAACCGACGTAAAAAACCAAAGCGCGGGGGGTTCTTTACGTCGGTTATAAAATAACCGACGTAAAAAATGATTTATCTACGGGTTTTGTACGTCGGTTATTTTATAACCGTTGTAAACCCCCCCGGCGCTTTGGTTTTTTACGTCGGTTATTTTATAACCGACGTAAAAAACCAAAGCGCGGGGGGTTTTTTTTACGTCGGTTTTCAAATAACCGACGTTATAAATTTAAAAAAAAGTTTATAACGTCGGTTATTATATAACCGACATTATAAAACATTTAAAAAATTAAATCCCCGTGGACTGTCATTTACGTTTTTTTGATCGACAGTCTGCCGGCTCGTCTCTCTCGCGCGGTATACCCTAATCGGCTCGTCGATCGACCTGCATTAAACTCATTTTGGCTTCATCGTTTATCATCTTTAGTCTCCTCAGATCTATCATCTCAACTCGAAACACTCAAGTAAGCATTCCACAAATTTATTTTGTTCTTTTTTTTCCCGGATAGTCTATATTTATGTTTTGCGATTTTTTTGTTTAAACTAGGTTAGATTCTTCTATTTTGAACCCTATTACATCTTTTTGAATATCGTTGGCACCGGACATTCGTTTTTATCTTGAGTGTCTTGTTTTTGTATTTCTTTATAAAACAAATTTTGATATATTACCTTGCATTTAATGACTCAAAATCCTCCTATGTTGGAAACATATTTGGGGTTATTTATTGAAGGACTATGGCGTGATTAAGGAAAGATTTGTAATATTTCCTGATTTGACCGGTTTGAATTTCATTATCAAAAAGAAATTTGAGGTATGGTTAATTCATACATTCCTTTTATCCTATATTTCATTTAATGCTCAGGTTTATCTAACAATTTTGTAGTTGGATAATGAATAATGTTTATGTGATTAGAGAATTAAAAGAAATTATCATCATATAAAGTGAATCATCCTTGTTGAGTGTCTTATCATAGAATATGAATCAATCATCCATATTGAAGATGTCATTTTTTTAGAAAACAAAAACCATTAATGTAAACCATTTATCATTCATTAATTGAACTAAAATAAATATTTACACATGAGTTATAATGGAACATAATAAAATAAATATTTATCATTCACCCTCATAGAGTCTAATAAATCTATGATAAACCATTTGTTTTCTTTAATGGAAACAAATTCACTTTTACCCACTTTGTATTTTTAGAAGACACTAAACTCCCTTATAATTTCACCCTTTTGGGAAGTATTAAACATCATTATATCCCTTTAAAAAATCTAAATGTCACAGAAATATCGTGCATCCATTTTGTCTTATAGGACTCTACTATAGATAAGTATACCATTTTTTATATTATTAGTTATGATAAAATTTATCATAACATCATTAATATATGTTTATAAAAATGGGAATATCACAATTCTCATGATTTTAGTTTAGAATAATGATAATGTTTTTTATTAATGATAATATAGACATGGGTAATTTTACAAAAAGAATGTGAACTTGAATAATGAATGTTACTTATATGTATTTCACAAGATTTTTTGATTTTATGTCACAAAACTAATTGATGATCGAATACAACAAATAATTGCACCACCAACCAAAGTGAAACCAGTGTATTGTTCTATTTTAGAAATTCAGGATTCAATCAATGAGATTGTGATTTATTTATTTTTTAGAGTTTCTGAATCAAGATACTAGATTCTATTTCAAATGGGTATTTGTTTTTTTTGATGTTTCACAATTTTATTTGATGTAGGTTTTTCTTTTTCATGGATTACTTCATAAAGTGGTCTCAGTTCATTTGATTTTGTGTTTCCTTTGACACCATACCCCCTCAATGACTATGATCTCTCATTGCCAGTTATTCTCTAATTGTTCTCTCATACACCTTTTGGATTTGATGGTTGATTACAAACATATTTATTCAAATATTTAAGCTGGATTATATGCATTTTTTAGGATTATATTGCTGTTTTATGCCACTTTATCTATTATTCTATCCAATACTAAGACCCTTTCTAGTAAGAAAAATTTCATAAGAAATACGATTGGACTCTTCATCATATTTCATGAAACTTTTTTAATAATGTCACGTTTTTTAAAAAAAAAATATGTCTTATCAAAGATGTGGAAATGGGTGGTGTCCGGGGGGGGGGTTCAAGGGGGTGGGTGGGTGTGAGTGGTTGTCCACGGGGGTGGGGACCTGTCCAGAGGGTTTTGGGGGTTGTCTGGGGGGTGGGGGTTGTCCAGAGGGTTGGGGGGTGTCCAGGGGGTGTTGAAGGGGTAGGGGTTGGGGGTGGTGTCCAGGAGGGGTGGGGGTGCTGTCTAGAGGGGTGGGGGGCTATCCGGAGGGTTGGGGGGTGTCCAGGGGTGGTCCAAGGGGGTGGGTGGGAGTTGGGGGCTGTCCAAGGGGGTGGGGGCCTGTCCAGAGGGTTTTGGGGGTTGTCCGGGGGGTGGGGGGTGATTCTCATGTTTACTCCATTTTCTCCAATTTTCTATCAACTATGTAGGTGGCATGGTTTTCTTTGATTCAATGAAATTTAAAACTGTTATATCTAACTATATTTTGTTTTAAAAATAATATTCAAGCATATTTTCTTAAATACCCATAGATTTGTTTTATATTTTAAATTTTTTACATTCAAATTATGATTTTTTTCATATAAACATATATTTGTCTTATCTTAAAAAAAATATATTTTTTGTTGATATTTGTTATAGGTAATAATGAGTCGAAGTTGGATTACAACACATCGAATGAGAAATGAATTTGAGGAAGGTGTTGATTCCTTTTTGAAATTTGTAAAACGAAATGTTCCAAGTAGTGAAATTTTTTTCTGTCCATGCCTGAAATGTTTGAATATGAATAAGTTGAAAAGTAGAGAGATAAAAGATCATCTGATTTGTCATGGTTTTAATCTGAGTTATAGCCCTTGGATTTGGCATGGTGAAACTGGACGGAATGTCACTGATGATGATGATTCGTAAGATGGTAACTCTGATGGAATTGAAGAAATGATTCGCGATATTGTAGTAGGACAAATTGAGATAGAACCAACAGTTGCGCGTCTATATGGTGATGCTGAAAAACCATTATATCCTGGTTGTACAGATTTTACGGTTTTGTCGGCGGTGTTAAGATTGATTAACCTGAAGGCGAAACATGGATGGAGTGACAAAATTTTTACAGAGCTGCTACAATTGATGAAATACATTCTTCCAAAATATAACGATCTTCCAGATTCACATTACAAAGCCAAGAAAATATTATGCCTGATGGGATTGGGATACAAGAAAATACATGCCTGTCCGAATGACTGCATTATATATAGGAAGGAATATGAATTTCTTTCAGAGTGTCATAAATGTGGGACATCACGGTATAAGGTGAAAGAAAAATCATAGGCTGGTGTAGAGATTACAAAGCTCCCTTCAAAGGTATTTTGGTATCTTCCTATAATTAATCGTTTCAAACGTTTATTTTCTAATTCACATGATGCAAAAAGGTTAAGATGGCATGCTGAAGAGCTGGCATGTGATGAAAAAATACGTCATCCAGCTGATTGTCCACAATTGAAGAAAATTGATGCGCAGTATTCTACATTTGGAAATGAAATTAGAAATCTCAGACTAGGGTTGTGCACAGATGGAATGAATCTATACCGAACCCTCAGTAGCACACATAGTTCATGGCCTGTTTTATTGGTAATTTATAACCTCTCTCCTGAAGTTTGTATGAAGTGCAAATATTTCATGTTGAGTATAATGATCTCTGGTCCAAAGAAACTCGGTAATGATATTGATATTTACTTGTCACCGTTGATTGATGATTTGAAACTGTTATGTGCTGATGGTATTAGGGTGTATGATTCTTATAAAATGGAATATTTTCAACTGCATGTAGTGCTTCTGTTCACTATAAATGACTTCCCAGCGTATGGAAATTTGTCTGGATACAGTGTTAAAGGGCATAAAGCATGTCCAATTTGCGAACAACAGACTTCATATTGTCAATTGAATCATGGGAGGAAAACAGTGTACATGGGTCATCGAAAGTTTTTGCCTATGGAACACCCTTATAGAAGACTAAAAAAGGCATTCAATGGCTCACAAGAATTTGATACTGCTCCGAAACCTTTATCCCCTGATCTGTATTTTGAGAGGGTAAAAACCCTTGATGTGACATTGGGAAAGACACATAAATCTGGTAATGATAGACATATTTGGAAGAAAAGGTCAATTTGTTTTGAGCTACCGTATTGGAGGTATCATGAAGTTAAACATAATATTTATGTCATGCACGTGGAGAAGAATATCTGTGATTGTTTGATTGGAACATTGTTAGATATTAAAGGAAATACTAAAGATGTTTTGAATGCAAGATTAGACTTACTATCAATGGGAATACGTTTGGAGTTAGCTCTCACTCCTAAAGAAAGACGAACATTTCTTCCCCCAGCTTGTCATACATTATCGAAGAGGGAGAAAATTAGCTTCTGTCAGTGTCTTCATGATACCAAAGTGCCTCAAGGTTATTCTTCTAATGTAAAAATTTTTGTCTCATTAAAGGACATGAAGTTGATAGGTATGAAATCACATGATTGTCACGTCATGATGCAACAAATTCTACCAGTTGCATTGTGTGGAATATAGCCCATTCGTTTCGGAAAGACTATAATGAAGTTGTGTTATTTTTTCAATTCAATTTTTAACAAGGCGATTGATGTGAATGCTTTGAAAATTTTGGAAAAGGATTCAATTTTTATACTTTGTCAATTGGAAATGTATTTTCCTCCAACTTTTTTTGATATAATGGTGCATTTAATGATTCATCTGGTTCAAGAAATAAAGCTTTGTGGACCTGTATATCTTCGTTGGATGTATCCTTTTGAAAGGTATATGAAAATATTAAAGGGGTATGTTAAAAATCTATATTGACCTGAAGCCTCCATTATTAAAAATTATATTTCTGAGGAGGTAGCAGAGTTTTTTACGAGCTACTTGGCTGCGGCGCAACACATAGGTTTGCCTCTATCTCACCATGAACGAGTTAATAATGAGGGAAAGGGGATTCACGGCTTGAAAGTCAAATCATTGTCAGCTGAACAGATGAAGAAGTTATAATCATACATCTTGAATAACATAGCTGATGCTCAACCGTATATCACATTTCATATTAATGAGTTAAAACAATGTCATCCAAAGAAGAAAGAAATGTGGATTTTGAATGAGCACAACAGAACTTTTTTTGTCATGGATTAAAAAGACTTTTCTTGGTAGATCAGATGTATCAGAGAAATTAAAATGGATAGTGGGTGGTCCATGTTTAAATGTGATAACATGGTCCAGTTATGACATTAATGGTTATACATTTCATACAAAAGCTCAGGATAACATAAGTGCAGTTCAGAATAGTGGTGTATTGGTGTTTGCAGAAGCAATGCATTTTTCGAGCGCTAAGGACAAAAACCCAATTTCTGCATCAAGTGCATATTATGGAGTGATTGAAGACATATGGGAGGTTTATTACTTTAAAATTAATGTTCCCGTTTTTAACTATAAATGGTTTAACGGTAACAACAGTGTTAGACATGATGAATTTGGAATGACACTTGTTAATCTGAATAGATTGGAAGACACAGATGCTTCTTTTATAATGGAAACACATGCAAAACAAATTTTCTATGTAGTAGATCAATCAGATATGCAGTGGGCTGTTGTTTTACAAGGGAAAAAACAATATGTTGGTGAGGATGAAGTTGATGAATATGCTGATTTATGTGAGATCCCTACTTCCATGGAAAGATTAACAGAACATAATGATGATCATGTTGAAGACATATTTTGTGCCATAAGGAATGATCACGATGAATGAATTTGGGAAAAAATCCAATTGTACATTCCTAAAATTACAGGTAACATATGTTTATTTCTTGTTTACATTTATTTGTTCCATAAATGTTAGATATTGTAATTTTTTTATTTATTAAAACATGTTTTAAAACAAAATAAGTATATGTTTTTGTTTGTTTTAAGTTTGTTTAGTTTACTTTATCATGTTTATAACCATTACATGAATTATATATCTATTATTTTTGTTCACTGACAATTACTTTACCATGTTTACCAGGTTTACCATTTTTACCATGTTTACCATCTTGACCATCTTGACCATCTTGACCATCTTTACCATTGTTTAACATGCTTACCATATTACCAATGTTTACTATTAAGTAACTTAGTAAACTTTTCTATTTTCTGATTATAGTAGTATTAAAATATTTGAATTTGTATATTTGTGAACTGACATTTGTTTTTTTGATGTAAAGGATAATGACAGATCATTCAGATGATCAACCACATGATTCTGGAGAGGAGCATATTGCTAGTCATACCTCTGGGGATGAACATTCACATGATCCTATTATGAAAAAGAGTTCAAAGGTTGGTAAACGTGGGTGCACACATTTACCAAAATTATCACTTGCCCATACGCAGGATCAGAGGATAGTTGTTGAGTTTGATGATGATGATATTCCTAGAGGTTCGAATGCAAAAGATTTTAAGAGTTTTGTAGCAACTCAGGCTTAGAGCAAAGTAAGCATTTTGTATGATGATTGGAGAAGTGCGGATAAATCGATTATCTCTCAGTTGTGGGAGACGATTTTGGTAAGACCTTTTGTCATTGTTTGACTATTATTTTAATGTTTCTAGTATATATAATATGTTTAAACTCTTCTTTATCAGATGACATTTTATATTCCTGACACTGGAGGAGTCAGGAAGAAATGCTTATCGTTGGCTGCCAGGAGATGGAGGGATTTCAAATCAACCCTCTCATCTGATTTCATTTACGGTCATAGGAGTCATGAAAATCCATGTCGTATATATCCTTTTATAGATGAAGACACATGGAGATAGTTTTTTGAAAGTATAAGAAAAGAGTCATTTCTGGTAAGGGAAATGTAAACTTTTATAAACTTTCTTATATAAATGATTTTATTAATGTTTTATTAATGATTTATTATTCTTAAATTACAGAAAACAAGGAAAGCTCATCAGGAGATCCAATCTAAAAATGTATACCCTCATTGTTTATCTCGGGGATGGTATGCATTATTGGAAGAACAAATGATGGCGGAAAAATTTCAACAACTAAGAGCTGAGTCTTCAAGCTTTGGAGAGGTGGCCCCTCCATCCCCTCCATCTAGACATGAAAAATGGAAGAGAGCTTGGAAGGGGAAAAAAGGGCAATATCTTTCGGAATAATCGAGAATTGTAGTTGAGAGGATTGTAAGATATCTATTTTATTTATTTAAGTTAACTATTTTCTTCATATAATTTCAATCATTACAGAAATGTTCAATTAATTAATACATGACTCTCTTGAGGAGCAGAGTTCAGAGGGGAAATTTACAGCTACTGGGAGGGAAGATATTTTATTTTCAGTATTGGGAAGGCCCGAACATCCTGGTCGTGTAAGAGGATATCCGGCAGGTGTATCAGTAAGAAAAGTGTTCACACGTTCTTAAACTTCTAACATTGAGGGGATTTATAAAAAAAAATAGAATCCTTGGAGGCTGAAGTTCATAATATTAATGCGACGATGGAGGAAAAGATTAGAGAGTCGGTGTAGTCTATGTTTGCAGAAATGAAAAGACAATTTCAGACTGCAGCTCCCACTCCTCCACCTCCCCCTGCAGACCCCATTATTTATCCTCCACCTCCACCAGTAGCTCCCACTCCCCCACCTCAGCCTGCGGACCCCATTTTTTATCCTACGCCTCCGCCGCAGCTTCCTAATTATTGCGAGTTGTATTTTGATGATTCTCAACATCATATAGTAGAATATGGGTTGGTATATTGTATAGGAGATACAATTCATCATCAACAATTAGAGGTAGAGAATCATAGGTTCACTGTACATGATATTATAGATAGATCAGCTAGGGTACCAATACCTACAGATGAGGTGGCGACAGTTGGACAGAGTATTGGCCATTTTTTAATTTGGCCATCCAGACTTCTTCGACTCATTACCATAGAGGTATGAATGTTATATCTTTTATTTTATTTTTTTATTAAAGTTATTTTATCATTTGAAAACTAATATATTTTTCAATTTTTTTTACAGGAATGCTTCAAAGGTAAAGAAATACTGTATAGACAACAACAAAGACAAATGGCTATGACATCAGATACAGATTCAAATGCTCTTGACAGATTGTCAAGATATTCACATTTGTTGTTGGGTTATTATGAGTTTCCAATGGAAGCTCATGTTTGTGGACATGAAATAAGAGTGGGGATTATAAAAACTGATATCATGGAGCTTGTTACTGGAGATAAGTTGGGCATCAACATGGTGCAAATTTTTTCCATGTAAGTCTTAACACCTTTTCCCTGCGTTATATTTATTAAAAATTTATACTTATGTATGTTTTTTATTAGGTATCTTTATAAAATTTGTGAGAGGAATGAGCTGACAGAATTATATGTATTAATGGACCCTCAATTGATTTCCCATGAAGCATGTGCATTGAATGCGGAACAAAGAATGGTTTATATTGCTGAAAGATTTGAAAAGAATATAATCACACAATGTTGGATGATTCCTTTTTGTGAGAGGTATGAAACACATTTCTCTCAAAGAGTTAATTATCTTTTAACATAAAAAACCACTAACGTAAAATTTCCTTTTATCAGTGATCATTGGATGTTAGGGGTTTTTTGCCCAAGGGAGAAAGCCCTTTATTGGATATGCTCTGTTCATGGTGATGTGCGGGAAAGTTTTAAGAATATATTGGAAAAGTAAGTTTCAATTTCTCAATAGTTTTATATATTATAATGAATTTTAAATTTACCCTATTCGTATTATTTTCTAACAGTGCATGGGCCTACTTTCGAAAAAACACAAAGAAAAGAGGTGCAAAGATCAAATATGTAAATACGAAGGTAAATATCCATCTATAATTTGTACTTTTTGATTTATTACATAAAAATAATATATTGAATTTACACTCATTGAAACATAATTGTCATGAAAAACAAGGCCTCATCGAATGCGGATATTATATGTTAAGATTTATGTATGAAATAATAACAACTGGGACAATTGTGAATTTTGACCTGGTACGATTTCCTCTTAAACTTTTCCATAATATTTCAATTTGATTTATTCATTATACATGTTAACTACTTTCTTTTTCATTTGTAGCTTTTTGATGACCCTAAACCCTATACTGCTAAAGACATAAAACACTTACAAGTGGAGTGGTCAAATTATTTTACAGGTTTGATTGACTTTTAGTTGTTTGTAATGTAAAATGTAATTTTGAATATTGTCATTGTAATTGTGTATTTGGTAGTTGTTTAGGTTGGATTTAGTTTTTTTTGAAGTTGACAGTGTAATTTTTGAATGTTATATAAGTGAATGTTTAATTTTTCTCTGCTTCTTGTTTTGGTTTACTTATGATGGTTTTTATGGTATGGATTTGGGTCTGTGGGGGAGGGGTTCCAAGGGTGTGGGGGTGTGTTCAGTGGGGTTGGGGGGGTGTCCAGCGGTCTGGGAGGGCTGTCCGGTGGGGTGGGGGGACAGTCCAGGGGGGTGACAGGGCTGTCCAGGGGTGTGGGAAGGCGGTCCAGGGGTGTGGGAGTGTTGTCCAGGGGTGGGGGGTATACATGAGGGTGGGGGGTTGTCCAGGGGTGTGGTGGGGGCTGTCAAGTGGGGTGAGGGGGTGCTGTTCAGGCGGGTGGGGGGTTGTCGAGGGGTGTTTGGGGCTGTCTAGGGGTCGGGGGGCAGTCCAGGAGTGTGGTGGTGGCTCCAATGGGGTGGGGGAGGGCTGTCCAAGGGGTATACATGAGGGTGGGAGCTCCAATGGGGTGGGGGAGGGCTGTCCAGAGGGTATACATGAGGGTGAGGGCTCCAATGGGTTGGGGGAGGGCTGTCCATGGGGTATACATGAGGGTGGGGGCTGTCTAGGGGGTAAGTTTTATATGCTATCAATGTACATGCTTAATTTCGATCTACTTCTGTTTTTGTGGTATGATTTCCTGATTTGTTTTCTGGTTGATTCTGGTGGAGAGAAGATGACTGCATTCAATTTTTTTAAAAAAAATTGGGTTTATCACGTCGGTTATTTAATAACCGACATGATAAACCCCCCTCACCCCAGTTTATCATGTCGGTTATTTAATAACCGACGTGATAAACCCCCCTCACCCCAGTTTATCACTTCGGTTATTGAATAACCGACGTGATAAACCCCATCCCCCGTTTTATCATGGCGGTTATATAATAACCGACGTGATAAACCCCCCTCCCCCCGGTTTATCACGTCGGTTATTAAACAACCGACGTGATAAACCCTCCGCCCCCCCCGGTTTATCACGTCGGTTGTTTAATAACTGATGTGATAACCCCCCCCCCCCCCCCCCGAGGTTTATCACAGTGGTTCTATAATAACCGACGTGATAAACCCCCCGCCCCCCAGTGTATCACATCGGTTCTTTAAGAACCGACGTGATAGACCATTTCCCCATCCTTTTATCACGTCGGTTTTTTAAGAACCGACGTGATAAACCATTTTCCAGGCCTTTTATCACGTCGGTTGTTAAATAACCGATGTGATAAACCCTTCCCATTTTATTTATCATGTTTGTTCTAAAATAACCGACATCATAAACATCATGATTTTATGTTTTTGACGTCGGTTTTTAAATAACCGACGTCAAAAATGTTATTTATAACGTCGCCCGTATTAACGTCGGCTAGAAACCGACATAAAAAATGAAAAATAACCAACGTAAAAAACGTTTTCTGCACTAGTGCTTGAATTATTTGGGGAGTGTGCCTTAGTGAGGTTGGGTGGATATTTTCCTTGCTATGTTCTTTGGTTATCTCCTTTTTATCACATGGCATTAGAATGCCTCCTCGTTTGAGCACGAGAGCTTTTGGTTTTCCCTACTGAGTATACCTGGATACTCACCCTATGTATATAAAACTGCTTTCAGGTTTCCAATATGACTTCAAAGACCGTGCGGGACCTTACTAGTTTGAACACCGAGACTGTTGAAATTACTTTTTTTCTTTTCTATTGGTACTTCCCTTTGAATTTTTCTTGTACTTGTAGCACTTTATTATTGGAACATGCATATGGGAATGGATTTTTTCGGCTTTATTTTTACTTCCACTTTTGGTGTTGTTGGGATTTACTATCTTATCTCTCGATCCTACTAAATAAAAATGGTAATTCCTTCCATTTTACGTGTGATTCTATACCCTTGGTTCCTGTCACCACTCCGGGGCCTATTGAAGGATGGTCTCAGGGGTCATTATCTCTCCTTCAACTTGAAGAAGGAAGGGTTTGGAAATCTATTGTCCCTTCCCTCATATTGGTGAAGGTGGGTCGTGACAGAAAGGTATCAGAGGCAGGTTGAGAGACTGGATGGAGTTCGGTGTTAGGCACTGTGAGTATTGCATGGGATGGCAGGGATACGGTGTTAGAAAATCTTGAAACTTGAAATAGGCTTGGGAATACCGGCTAGAACGTGGGATTTTTGGGCCCCCTGTGATCCGAAGCAAGGAATCTTGATATATCGAACGGCCAAGTGAGGCTATGCTGATTGTAGGGAAGAGACCCTAGGAAAGGTACGTGCATCATAATGACTTGTGTTCTTGTGTGTCTTGGGCATTTTGGGGATTTAAAATAAATAAAAAAGTCTAAGAAAAATTTAAAATCAATCTTCTACACTACTCGGGCTTAGGAATTCCTTATTTACCTTGCAACTATGGAAGCCAGATGATGACCACGGGTAGTGCGGGCGATCAAGGCCCAAGAGGCTGATTTGACTGATTAGAAGAGGGATGATTGAGAGTAGGTGGATGACCGGTGGTAGAGGATTATTCGTGACTTTTAGCAGCATACCCTCAGGAAGTACGAGGGTAGTATCTTATACATGAAGGTAGAGAGATGGCTCGAAGAGATGGGGATAGATTTCAGTTTGATCCAGGCTCTGACGGAGTAATGGGTTCCTCTTTCTGTAAGCAGATACAGGGAGAAACATGTCAGTGGTGGATGCTCTGTCTTGGGGTGAAGAGGGAAACTGAGGTTTTATGGAATGACTTTGAGAGGGAGTTCCGGGCACAATTCCTCTCTTCCACAATGAAGGTGTAGAAGAGGCAGGAGATTCTCTCCCTTCAGCAGGGGGAGCATGTCAGTGAGGGAGTTGGGTATCAAGTTCAAGGATATCCTTCGCTTTGCTCTAGACCTTTTTCCAGATGAAGAGTCTTGGGTGAGATGTTTAGAGGAGGCACTCTAACCTTGTCTTCAGTATGTCGTTACTCCCTTCACTCTACTGACGTACATAGTGGTCCATAAGAAGGCCAAAGTGGTGGAGAGGATACATATACTGGTAGTAGGACTGCGAGAGGGGATCTAGTTGGGCTCGTCTAAGGGGAAGGCCTTTAGCAGTAGACCTCCAACATCAGGGCCTTCCAGGTTTCGACTAGTGGGGAGCAGGTCACAACAGTTCCAGTTTCGAACACCCGGTCCTCATCCCTTCTTTGAGGGACTAGGAATGAGATGCTTCATCTGTGGCAGTTATGGAATTATTCAGAATTAGTGCCTGGACCAAGTGCAGTACGGTGGGGGTGGGAAGGTTCAGCACCCACCTCTACAGTAGCAGTTTCAAGATAGACCCTTTCAATAGCAGCAGCAGGGACATCGAGCTCTCCCTCCTTCAAGAGCAGATGTTTCAGGAGGAGGCCGACCTCATGGTTCTCCTCAGGTACCTCAACCAGGGCATGGTCGGGGAGGCGGCCAAAAGCCAAGGGGCAGAGGAGTTGGGCATGGGCAGTTGCACGCCGCAGAGGTAGTAGTTCCAACAGGGCCAGAAGTCGTTCGAGGTACGATCAGCTTCTTTATCACTCATGCATATGCCTTATTTGATTCAGGAGCTTTTCACTCCTTTGTTGAACCCATTATAGCCCATGCTCTGGGTCTAGACACAGAGATACTTCTCGTACCCCTAGTTTTGAGTACACTGTCAGAGGTCCGACCAAATTATCTCGTGTTTGCTGAGGATGTAGACTGATGTTATGACCACATCAGTCCAGTGGGGACCTTCTTTTTCTACATATGCAGTCGTATGATGTCATTTTAGGCATCGAATGGTTGTTCTATGTAAGTCCTATTATTGACTGCTTCCGAAGAAGGATCGTGTTTTCAGATACAGGCAGCCGACATGTAGCTTTCATCAGTGAACGAGGTTTCCAGGGGGGAAGTCGGCAAGTGGATCCCCTTATTTCCTTGTTAGATGAGCTGTATGTGGAGTCAGTGGACTCAGAGACGGTGGAAGCTTTGGGAATTGTCAGTGATTTCATGGAATTATTCCCCGAAGAGGTGGTGACTCTACCCCCTCGATGTGATGTTGAGTTCGGGATAGAATTTCAACCCAGTTCCCGTCCGATTTTGATGTCTCCCTATCGGATGATGCCTTCTGAGTTGTGGGAGTTACGGATTCATATTGATGATCTGATGAAGAAGAGTTTTGTTTGAACAAGCGTGTCATCATGGGGTGCTCTAGTCTTGTTCGAAAAGAAGGCATATGGTGGTCTCAGCCTGTGTATAGACTACCAAAGGCTGAATCAGGTAATAGTTAAGAACTGTTACCATCTCCTGAGGATAAATGACCTTTTCGATCAGTCGTAGGGGGTAGGATGGTTCTCTAAGATCTACCTATGGTTAGGGTATAACTAGTTGAGGGTGAAGGCAGGTGACATCTCGAATACTGTCTTTAGGGGTAGGTATGGGAACTTTGATTTCCTGGTCATGCCATTTGGCATTACAAACGCACCATCCATGTTCATGGGGCTCATGAACTCCATCTTCCAGGAATATCTGGACTGATTTGTAGTCGTGTTTATTGATGACATCTTGATCTAATCAAGATCAGAGTAGGATCATGCTGAGCATCTGAGAATGGTTTTAGAGGTCCTCTAATAGCACTAGATCAATAGAAAGTTGTCCAAGTGCAGGTTCTGGACACGAGAGGTGCACTTCCTTGGACACGTGGTGTTTGAGTAGGGAATAATGGTTGATCCGTCAAAGGATGAAGCAGTTTTTTCTTGGGAATCACCCAAGAATGTGATTTAGGTTTGTAGATTCCTGGGTCTGGTAGGCTATTATCGGAGGTTCATGCCCGACTTCTCTCAATTCTCATCTCCTTTGATAGCTTTGACCAGAAAAGACCAGGCTTTTATATGGGGTGAGCAGTTCCAGACAACCTTTAGTTATATGAAGGGGAAGATGGTTAGTGCCCCAGTACTAAGGTTTCTAGAATAAGGGGTGGCATTTGAGGTGTTCTGTAATGCTTCAGGCCAAGGCTTGGGGTGTGTGATGATGCAACAACAGGGGATGATCTCTTATGGTTCTAGGTAGTTATGACCCCATGAGCATAACTATGCCACCCACGATCTGGAGCTTACAATGGTTTTGTTCGTACTAAAGTTTTAGTGGAACTACCTCATTGGAGAGCGCTTTGTGGTCTCCACGGATCACAAGATCTTAAGGTATATCTTCTCTCAGCAAGACCTAAACTTGCGGTAGAGGAGGTGGATGGAGTTTCGTTAGGACTAAAACTTAAAATTTTCCTACACCTAAGGAAAGGGTAACATGGTGGTTGATGCCTTGAGTAGAAAGTTGCAGAAGGATGCGGTTTGAGAGTCAGCAGATGCTTGGAAGGTGATGGAGGAGTTGGCTTCCCTACACTTGAATGCAAGGGTGAAGGATGGATGAGGATGTCTATTCCATAAGAAAAATGCAAACCTCTCTGTTGCAGTAGGTGGAGGAGTCCCAGTGGGGGGGGGGTCTTAGAGGTTGAAGTGATGTGTGGTCGTGTTAGTTAGGGTGATTCTCCAGGTGGATGGTCAGAAGACAGGCAGAATCAGATGTTGTTTTGCGGAAAGTTGTTCGTATCGATAGAAATGCACAAGAGATTTCTTGGTGAGTTCCACAACTCACCCCTGACGGCACACCCAAGAGTTTCCAAGATGTACTGGGGTTTGAGGGGTCAGTTCTAGTGGCCTGGGGTGAAGCGGGAAGTGGCAGATTTTGTGGCGAAGTGCCTCATGTGTCAGTAGGTGAAGGATGAACCCCGCATCCTAGGAGGTTAGTTACAACCTTTAGATGTCCCCGAGTGTAAGTGGGACGACATCTTGATGGATTTCTTCACGGGACTACCCAGGTTTCAAGGAGGCTGTGATGCTATTTGGGTATTAGTGGATTAGCTGACGAAATCATCTCACTTCCTGACAATCAAGAAGTCGAGTATGTTGGATGCCTTAGCACAGAGGTACGTAGACGAGGTGGGGTAGTTTTTTGGAGTTTATAGTTCCATATTCTCAGATCGGGATACAATGTTTACCTCATGGGTTTTGAAAGGATTGAAACATGCTTTTGGCATCCACCTATGCCTCAGCATTGCTTTCCACCCCCAGACAGATGGGCAGATAGAGCACACCATCCAGACGTTGGAGGATATTCTACGGGCATGTGTTTTGGACTTTGGGGGATTGTGGGTTTGACACTTTCCTCTGGTAGAGTTTGACTACAAAAATAGCTATCACTCTACAATTTGCATGGCTCCATTCAAAGCCTTGTATGGGAGGTTGTATCTCTCACCCATGTGTTGTGCAGAGGTCAGGGAAGCAAGTTTTATTGGACCAAAGGTCATGCAGAGCATGGTGGAGAAGGTTTATCTTATAAGGGAGAGGATGAAGGAAGCTTGGGACCGGAAAAATTCGTATGCCGATCATAGGTGGAGAAAATTGGAGTTCGAGGTCGAGGACCACGTTTTCTTGAAGGTCTACCCTCGGCGTGGACAACAGAGGTTCGAAAAGGGGATTAAGATTTCTCTTAGGTTTGTTAGACCCTTTGAGGTGTTCTGGTGGGTCGGTGAAGTGGCTTATCAGCTGGTGTTACTACCACCGCTACTGAGAGTGCACGATGTCTTCCATGTGTCTAAGCTCTGTTGGTATCTACATGATGATTCACACATCCTTGAATGGGGAAGGATGGATATCGAGGACGATGCTGAGTTTATAGAGAGACCATTGAGGATTGAGGATTGTGAGGAAAAGGTACTTCATGGACAAACCATTACCTTGGTTCATGTGTTATGGAGGCATGGTGGCCTTGAGGAGAGTACCTGGGAATGGGAGGCATAGATGTGGGCCCAGTACCTAGAGCTATTTTGAGTTTTGTTCTGTTTTGTTTTGTACTTATTTGAGATGAAGTGCTTGACCTTGTTAACTATGATATGGTCTATTTTCCTTATTCTTTAGATGTGCATGAAGAGTCCTGACTTTGGGGAAGGGAGGACCTGATCCATAATCGAGACGCATCAAGGTGGATGCGATTAAACCCGTGCGGGTGAGTTAGTGCTTCCCAAAGCAGATAATATCTTGACATGGGGGAAAGGGGCTCCCTAATCCATATGAATGGACAATGACACATTTATATGTTTCTTTACTTGAGGGAGAGGTGTTCCTATATTTTCGGTGAGGCTTAATGTTGATAGGTATCTTTGTGGTGGTTGTTTGGGCCCATCTTTTTTCTTCAGATTAATCCTTGAATTCTTGAGGACGATAATACTTTGAGAGGTGTCTGATGTAATGGCCCAGACCCTCCTGGTCCAGTACTTTGCCAAAATCTTGGTCCCATTAAATGGTTCCACCAAAATAGTGGCACCATGATAGTGGAACTGGTTACGGTGACACTGTGATGGTGGCACCGTGGCAGTTGCACCGTCCCGATCACTCAACAAAAGGGTGGAACCGTGACGGTGGCACCGTGATAGTGGCACCGTGATGGTGGCATGGTGAGGGTGGCATGGTGAGGGTGGCACTGTGAGGGTGGCACCGTGAGGGTGCTACCATGACAGTGACACCATGAGGGTGACACTGTGAAAGTGGCACCATGAGGGTGTCACTGTGAGGGTGGCACCATGAGGGTGGAACCGTGAGGGTGGCACCATGAGGGTGGCGCCGTGAGGGTGGCACCGTGAGGGTGGCACCGTGAGGGTGGCACCGTGAGGGTGGAACCGTGAGTGTGGCACTGTGATGGTTTCACCATGAGGGTGGCACTATGAGGTTGACACCGTGAGGGTGGAACCGTGATCACGACACCGTTACAGTGTCTCACCAAATGATGTCCCACCCTTGTTCCTTTTTTTCCAGTTTCCAACTTTTTTCTACTCTACAACGTATCTTTTGACGTAGAATTGTTTTAATACCCCTTTCAAATCCATTTAAAGCCCATTAATGATATCTAAAATCCCACAAGAGCTGGGTGACCCTTGAATTACCAAAACTTGGGGCTTTTTCCTTGGTGTCACACCCTTTTACCGTACTTTCTAGTTTCGCCCCTGTTATGTGTTTTCCTCTATTTGAAAGAAACCCTTTAACTCACAATAGTTATGGCCCCCTATCTGATGAAAATTATTAAATAAAAATTAATTCCATCATGTGTAAATATCCAAATGTGTGGTGAAACCACGTTTCGCCTTTAAAGCTATTAAAATTCATATCCCGTAACTCCAGGATCTTGCCTTTTGTCGCACATGATTCATTCTTCTTCTTCTCGGATAGTCTCTTTCCTTTAATCTGTTCATTTGGAGTCCCCCTTCTTGAGGATAGTGGTGAAACTATGCTGGAGCCTTTCCTACTTGCACTTGGAATCCCTGAAGATCCTCCTCTTCAAGTCGTGCATCCCAAGTTCTTGGTGTGAGGAGAAAAAATTTGATCGTTGATCATCCAGGTAGGGTTCTTCCTTTTCCTCTCTTTACTATATATCATGAGGGGTGGGTATGATAATGTTCCAACAGGGATGGATGAAACCAAACCTTAACGAAGATAATAAACAGACTTTTAAAGAATAAAGGGGTGTGTTTGATGATGTTGTTGTACTCTTTTAACTTTGCCTATATGTTGTGAATTGTATGGACTTATGTCCACTGAAAATCATGGTCATTAGTGGTATTTCCTTGCACATTAATGAACCCCTATATTCTGTGATTATTGAATGACTGTAACATGGAAATTGGTTAATCACGTAAACTCGGTTGATTAAATGGATTTCTAGTGAAAAATAATCCTTGTGTGATCACCCCAGTTAACCAAACGAAAAGGAAGAACTAAATAAATGGCGTGATAGAATTTGGAAACTCCATTTATTTGTCTTGGTAATATGTGTGGTTTTTCTGCTTGATTCTTGTGGGGTGACATGGATGGGGATGGGATCCCCTGTCGTGGTGTAGTTATTGGTTTTTGGATCTGAGGTCGTGTGGGGCTGTATGGTGGGGCTTGGTTTGGTTCAAGTACTTCGAGGGATCTCACAGATCCCTTTTGTTGTTGTGACTTTACAAGAGAACTGAGTGTGAAGGATTAAATTTCTTCTTGGTTGTTTTCCTTCTATGGCTTGTGGTTATGCCTGTTAGTTTCCCAGTAGTGAAGAATTATTTAAATAGAACCACTTTAATGTGATAAAAATAATGATTTCAATGGGGAATTGTTTTTTGGGAATGATTTGTGACTTGGTTGTGGATGTGGTGCTTTTATGAATGAATAGTAATGAGGATGTTTGTTTATGGCCTAGTTTTGGAACCCCTAGGTTGGGATGGGTACTTGTTTACATATATGTATAATTTAGTTCTTATGTTTCTTATTTGCGCCCCACCCAAGTTGAGCACTTTGTGCAGAACACCCCCATTTCATGAGGAGGGTTTTTTTCCCAACACTCTATTGAGTGGATGATTATTAGCTCCTTTTCTACTCCCTTTCCCAAGTAGCCCAAGACTCTTTGGGTATCCTGTATTGGCCTAAGGTCTATTATAGCCCAAGATTCTTTGGTCAGGGTAGTTATGGTGGTTTACCCAGGTGTGTGTGGGCAGTTTGTTTCTCAAGTGTCTTTGGGATGAGGCCCAGGTGTCTTCGGGCATGGTGGTAGTTGTTCTGGAACAGGTGTTTGCAGGTGTGGTTATGTGTGGTTTTTGTGGACGAGGTGTTTGTGGGAGGGATGTGTGGTTGTGGTATCCCCAGTGTATGTGGGTGGGGTATGGCAATGGGACTACGGTGAGAATGGAAGGAGAGGTCTGATGCATAGGATGTCTTTAATAACCTGTGGGAAAGTGGTGTAGGGTACCCAATATCAATGTGATCTTACTATTAATTTACTTGACTTGTGTGTTATTTTGGGAGTGTTCCTTGGTGAGGTTCAGTGGATAGTTTCCTTGCTAGGTGCTTTGGTTATCTCCTTTTTCTCACAGGGAATTAGAATGACTCCCCACTTGTGCACGATAGCTTTTGTTTTTCACTATTGAGTGTACCTGGATACTCACCCTATGTATATAAAACTGCTTTCATATTTCCAAGAGTACTTCGAGGATTGTGCGGGACCCTACTAGTTTGGATGTCGGGACCATTGACGTTGTTGTTTTTATTTTATTTTGGTACTTCCCTTTGGAGTTTTCTTGTACTTGTAGCACTTTATTATTGGAACATGCATATGGGAATGGATTGTTTTGGATTTACTTTTACTTCCACTTTTGTTGTTGTTGGGATTTACTATCTTATCTCCCGATTCTAATAAATAAAAAGGGCAATGCCTTCCATTTTACGTGTGATTCTATACCCTTGGTGCTAGTCACCACTCTGGGGCCTATTGAAGGTGGGTCATTATCTCTCCTTCAACTTGAGGAAGGAAGGGTTTGACAATCTTCTATCCATTCCCTCATCGTGGTGAAGGCGGGTTGTGACAAAGAATTAATTTAAGTTGGATGTGAAAGATTCATACGTATTAGTAAGTATGAATGTGGGGATCTATTAAAAAAATGATCTGACCACCCAGCCACATGACCCATGTGAAACCGTTATAGAGGTAGGAACTTAGGTATACCACAATGAACTAGAATGAAACCAGGAGGTAATAAGTATATATGTATAGTCAAGCATGTGTGCATGAAGGCATGGTTGTAGAGTGGGAGAATAACACCCAAGATGGAACACAAGGGGGCGAGTGGGTTGTCCAGCCCTATGTGGAGTGTGATTATGTTGCAGGTGCCAAACCCCATTGCTGACTTGAGCTACCAGTGGGATATATTGAATTATTAAATAGAGGATGAAGAATATATAGTTCAATATAGGATATGTTCTTTGCTGTTACTTTTCCTACATTAAAAAATGTTATATGTATATCTGTGGCGATATGATTGGACTAGTCATGGTCGTCCACTCAAACACCCACATCATCTTCAAAATTGAAGTAGCACTAACCCAAAACCACTATTTTCTATGATATTGGGAAGATAAAACAAACCATAAGCTACATGGAATTCAAAATGTCTATGTAAAAGTTTCTCTCTATGTTGTGGAGGGTTTGAAATCGGCAAAAGAGAATATTTCAAGTAATCTTATTCTACAGTGGGCTATACCACAATAGATGAACTTGCACCGCAAGATGATATTATGATTTTTTTGGTTCATTAAAATAATATCACACTACACCATGTAATATGGGATATATTTTTGTACTCTAGCATGAATAAAAAGGGAGATGCATTGTGCCACAGATGTGTTTTCCATGATGTAGTGAGCTAAAAGTCATTTTTATGGGGTTTCCTCTTATTCCACAGTGACATACATTGCACCTTGTAGAGATTATTTTTGATCATATGATAATATGATCCCATGTATGTGAGGCCAATCATGTAAATAAATAATTCATCAAGGAGTCGTGAATCTTGGTGTCTAGAGATATTTGAAAAGATGAAACATGGTTCTTTTATATATTTAAATGATAATTAAAAGAAGAAAAATATCCTCATAAAAACTGGACAATTATTTTGGATATTTAAGGTGATGAGATTACTTGTTTTGATGTGATATTATGCGAAGGTTAAGGCATTGAAATATTTAGTAGGAATATTACTTGAACCAAGACTCCACATATCTTTTATTTTTTGAATGATTCAAGATGTGACATGAATTGTGGATCTTATTCTAAAAATGGAAATTATATACTGTATTAAAAAATATAGATTTATGGAAATCTAGATACTAAGTAGATATTCACAAAAAATGAATATAAAATGAGAAAATAAAGGGAATATGGGGTGATTTTGACATAATGATTAAAGGAGATATGGTTCGTTTGTCAAGAAGAAGATCCAATATATAGAACATATTGCATATTTTGATATAATGAAGAGTGAGAGATTGATTAAACAATGATTTAAATCAATAATACTTCATGTTCAATAGATATGAATAATTTTTGATCAAGCTAATATATGTCTATTATCATTTGGATCAGAGAAGAAGCTTGAGATTTCCAATCAGCTGCACACTCATATTATTGGGGTGAAGAAGAATAAGAAGAGAAAGCCTTTAGATTGATTCATATTTTGAGTAAAAAACCTACAATATATCAATATATTGTATAATCTTGAAGGTCCTGAGGTAGACCATGATTTTGGAATCTATGAGATAGCCTTTTTATTAATGTGAATTTGAGGAAGACTTTTGTTTGGTGCATTTTGAGGAAGAAAATTAGATTCATTAGTGTCTATTTAAGAAGACACATGTTCTATATATTTTGATCACTTCAAGAAGTGAAATATGAAATATTTCATTTGTGCTATATTGAATAAATTTCATTATACCTGGTTAGTTCTAGGAGAACAAGTATAAGGTCATACCCTTGCTCGTGCTTTATTTGATAATAAAAATGAATCTTTTTACATGTGGGATAATAACCACCATACACTGGGGATGTAGTCACCCTTAGGGAGGTGAAACTTAGTAACAAAATTTGGTGTCCATTATGATCTACTATTTAATGTGCATTCTTGTTGACTAATGGTTAAGAAGAATAGAGAACCATTCATCGAACAAGTGACAGAGTTATAAAAAGTGGTAAAAGTTTAAATTGATAAAAATTCATCCCACACTGATTCACCCCCCACTCAGTGTGGTTATCCTAAAAGTTATCCTTATAATTGGTATCATAGTGACAAGTTACACCTATTTTTGGATTCTATAATTATAAGTTTATTGAATATTTGATTTATTTTCTTAATTCAGAATGGAATTAAAACTCAGAGGAGTTGTATCTATAACAAACCAAAATACTATCTCTACCAAGACTTTTAAGAACAAAATCAAGAAATAATTGAGAAAGATAAAGAGGACATTCCTCTTGTAAAAAGAGTAAGAAGAATTTTAAATCCCTCCAAGAAATGATGGCATCAAATATGAAATTGTTAGAGGTGAGAAAATGGTTGTTTAAACAACCAGGGGTATGGAAAAAATAATTACCTCAGTGGTATCAAGGGATTTTAGTGATCATGATGTATGTGTTAATTTTTGTTTAAAGTGTCTTGAAGAGGATCCAATAACAAGTGTAAGTGATAATATAAGAGTTTTTTATTCAATTGATGCATTAGAAATATGATTCATGGTTTTATGAAAAGATCTTGTTTGTAAGATATATGTAATTTTTGAAATAATGCATAATGAAATCAATTTGTTGGAACATGATTATGAATAAATGGATAGGATCTTGAAGAGAAAGTTCATAACTTGTAAAATATCTCCACACATGTTGGAGTCATTAACGTAGAATATGATGAGCTTAAAGTAAGATATTCCAAACTTGAAGAAGAGTGGCTCAACACAATCTAAGATGAGGATGAGGCCACTAAATAATTTGAGAAGAGGATCCATGTATTGGAATAAAATCTTAAAAAATATTGATGTTAAGAATGCACAATTGGATATTAAATCCAAGACAATTAATAAACTTGACTCTTTGTTACAAGAAAATGATGTTTTTTATGAAGAAGTGGTCAAGAATATGAGGAAGGACTGTAAAGATATAATGTAATTTACTGAAGATTAAAATAATTCCCTCAGTACAAGATGCCTTATATTGGAACTCAAATTGTCTAATATTGAAAAGACTCATGTTGAGACTTCACAATAAAATAAGTATGAAGCTTATTACACATGAAATTATTTGGAGGATTTTATTGAAAAAAATATCTATCATATGGAAAGAAGATCATTACATCACCTAATTATTTCTCTCAACCAGCTCTGAAGAAAATGGTACCATATATTTTTTAATGTAATAATTGTTCTAAATCATTTTTTACAAAAGGTGTAGGCCTAAATAAAAATTCTACACAAATATGGATGAGAAGAAATGAAGAAGAGCCTACCACAATAAAAAAATATAGAATCATATGTATATTTGATGGTTCCCCAAGATCACCCCAATCAGTGGTGAAAAATTCTCAAAAATAGCCTAATTATAGATCTCGAATATCTGGACAATATGCAATGAAAAATAAAAGACCAAGGTTTGTTGGGTAGTGTTGGTGGTCCAATCAATTTGGGCATAGTAAATTGGATTTTCTATACAATACCTTAAATTAAAAAGCACAATGGAAGCCTATAATAAGGGGGATAAAGTTATTGAAGATTCAATAGTTACAATCTAAGAAAAATATGTCTTCATCAAATAGATTTGATGTAATTAAAGATTACTGTGATATTGGAAGAAATTGTGGTCACATAAGTAATGCATTTAAATCTTAAAATGTATCAAAAAAAGATACAAATAGAAGATCATAGAAGAAAGAAGATTAATCCTTGGGTACAAATTTGAAAATGGATGCAAAAAAGATTACACCAAAGACGTTTTAGAAAAAATCATCCTTGTACAAAATTCAAAACAAATTCCATAATGACAATAGGTCCTAGATGATTACCAAAAAGTGTGCTACATCTCAGAAGAAATATTTGAAGAAAGGAACTCTTGTGAATACACGTGGGAACTTCAAAAAAAATATATCAATATTCCTAAATAAATATAAGTTTTTTGGATAGTATATTTGGAAAGATTAATTAAATTGGAATAATAATTAGAAAATACTTATGATAAATGGAAAAAGTAGATTCCACAAAAAGAAGACAAATTTCATTAGAGGTTTTCAAAAAATTATCACTATTGTGTTAGAGAAGTTATCTATGTGAGGTGTAACATAGATGTATATAAATCTAAATAGTTTTCCACATTAATTCCAACATAATAAGTGTTCTTAAGAATGATGAAAGTTTCACCAGGGGATTCATGTTCATTCAAAGCTCCTATAATGAAAAAGTTCAAACACAAAGAGATTGAAGAAATGGTGAGATCTATGTTACCAATAGTCAAATAAGATTTGGGAAGCATATGTATAATCATGAAGAATAGAAAAACTTTTTTGAGAAAATATTCTCAACCTTTCTTCTCACACTAAAGAGAAAAAGATGTTCCACCTTATTCTCTAACTCAATTATGTTGTATGCTAACTATGTAGGAAATTAATGGTGATATTAATTCTCAAATATATAATTAAAGAAAAGTAAGCTGGAATAAATATTACAGATATGAAATTGTTCCATCTCAATATTATTTATCAATTGGAATACCAAATAATACCTGAGGAAATAGATATGCCTTGATTATGTCGATAAAGAAACCATCTTTTATAGGGGCGTCTCTTTAGAATCTTCCAGAATTAATAATTCACATAAAATCCATTTTTATAGAAATTTATTGTGAGATAGTTATGAAAACCTATAATATTCATTCAAATATTCATAGAAGGTACCATATAGGTTGGATAATTTTTTTGTTATCTTGAGTATTATTTTTTTGCAAAAGAATCAAAGATTAAACTTGATGAAGATGATCAAGATACTATAGTTAGTCAATGAATTTGAAGTCACTATCCTTATATGATTTCTCAATTGGTACTCAAATATAAACATGTTGGAGAATAATCTTTGATGAATTTGAAGAAGATGTTTTCAATATTGGACAACTAAAAGGATAATGATCCCATCCAGGATTGATCTCACAAGTTGTCATTCTAAAGAGAATCTATTAAAGAATATCATCCTTGGTGAGGATTTGAATGTTTTCAAATTTGTACAACTATATAAAGAATTTTATTTTGGTTAACTCTTATATAAAATCATCTTGAAATACATTCCTGAAGATATTCACCATCATGAATATATTTAAGAGTGTTTCCTTTAAGGGGTTGAAACTTAAAAAGAATCCATCAGAATTATTGTTATCATGAAAATACGAACATTCTGGAAGGTGTTTGATTGAAAATTTCACTGAATAGGTATGTGATCCTTTTTTATCTTCCTTTATAAACAAAATCATATTCTAAATCAAAGGGGCATAACATGTTTTTTTATTAATGACATAAAAAATTAAAGGATGACGAAGTTCCAAGGTTGTTATCAAATTGCATTATCTGTACTTGATTGTTTTTAATCTATTTATTAAAGTGTGTGAAGAAGATTCAGGTTTATATTACTGAATTGTTATTTATAATTTATATAATCTAGGAATACATTTGAACAATACTTGAATAGGATTATGAGTTTTCATTTCATTTGGTTTTATATTCTGAAATTAAAATGGATGACTTTGATGTCTAAATTGAACCCTCTTATTTTCTACACCAGGTTAGCCCAATTAGATTTAGAGTGGGATAATTTAATGAACATTTCTTAATAAAGAAGTGATACCATCCTCTCTTAGGTGGTTTTCATTTGGTATCAAAAATAGGTAGATAATAAAATGATAAATGTTAAGGAGTAAGGAGGAGAAAAGAAATAAATCATATGTTCATATTGGATAAACATATTTTTATGGAATTTTCTATTAGTATTGATAATAAATAAAAAGGGGGAGATTTAAGATCCAAATTAGTGTTTGTATTGTATTTATTTTCAATGAGTTATTAAGTGATGAAACACTTAATGTAAATTTTTATTTAAGAATAATAATTGCTTGTAAGTTGATTGATATTCCCAAGCATGTTTGTTGAATATTGAAATGAAGTTCCCAATCCAAAATGTGCATTAAGTTGGGAATTACTTTGTGAATATCAAACATTGATTGAATAATATTGAATGTGTTTTGATACTTCCAAATAACATTCTTATAAGATCTCTTTATGTTTGGAAAAGAAGCATTGAAAGTAGTTTAAGCTTATAAGAATGTCTATCCATAAGAATATCAAGGGAAATATCATATTTTGGATTAAGAGGTGATGATGAGATAATTGTTATGGATTTATCTTATGCATTGTATTTCATTATTTATCAATTATCCTTTTTAAATCTTATGATTGTTGAACTAATCTTAATTTTAAGGGAAATTGCTATTGTTTTTTGGTGTAATCACATTGACAACAACAATAGGGATTATTTAAGTTTCATCCATTTATAGATGAAGAGTAGTTATAAATCATTACAATTCCATGAAAATATTATTTTTCATGAATATTTTTGAATTTCATTCTAGAACATAAAAATACATTTACATTGTGCATGAATAATCATTTATTTAGAATTAGGGATTTAAGTTGCAGGTGCAAGATTCATACTTAGTATTTACTAAGTATGAATTTGAGGCTCTATTAAATAAATAATCAACCACACAGCCGCATGATCCATGTACAAACAATGCTGAGGTGGTAACTTGGGTCTAATATAACCAGCCACCATGGCTTCAGGAGGTACTAAGCGCACCTAGGTATACAGGTAAGAGTTCAAAAATTTACAGGTGTGAAGTGGGTGCAAAGCACTCGTAGGTGGCACACAAGGGGGAGAGTTGGTTGGCCCACCCCATGTGGTGTGTGAGTATAAAATGATAAAATAAAGGGAATAGGTTGTGACTTCGACACAATGATTAAAGGATATAAAATTATTATGTCAAGAATCAGATCTGATATACAAAACTTATTGTATATTTTTACATATCAAAGATAGAGAGAGAGAGAGAGAGATTAATTAACTAGTGATGCACATCAAGAAGACTTCATGTGAACTAAAGAAGAATAATTTTTGATCAAGTAAATATATTTATATTATCATTTAGATAAGAGAATAATCTAGAGATTTTTAGTCAGCTACACACTCATATTATTGGGACTTAAGAAGAAGAAGAATATGTCTCCTCCATATTACTACATATTCTAAGTAACCATCATAAAATATATTCATGCATTATAGAAGTATGAATATTATAATAAATACCTTGATTTCGGAATTCCTGAGATACCCTTTTGATTGTTTTGAATTTGAGAAGCCTTTTGTTTAATGCATTTTGAGGAAGTAGATTGATTCATTGGTGTATATTGAACAAGGCACATGATCTATATTTACTGATTACTTTAAGAGGAGTTATTATACATACTGAATTTTTGCTATACTAAATAGATTTAATTATACCTTGTTAGTGCCAAGAGAATGAGTACACAGTCATACCCTTGCTTTTGAATTCTTTAATAATAAAAAGGAAGCTATGTGCGTGTGGGGTAGTAACCATCATAAACCAAGGATGTAGTCATCCTTAAAGAGGTTAAACATGTTAAAAAACATTTTCTTCATTATGATCTACTATTTTATGTGCATGCTTGATAACTATAGGTGAGGAATAATTGAGACCCATTCACTAAACAAGTGACAAAGGTATACAAAGTGATAAAAGTTTTAAGTGATAAAAATTCATATCTATAGCGACCCGACCCTATAAAGCTCAGAGTCGGTGTTTTCTCTCAATTAAATTTGCATGATTATAAGGAATCCAGCCCCAAAGGACCAATAAATTTAGTATTATTGGTAAAATAGATACATAAATGATGATTTTATTATAAATGGATACACTAATTACAATTGTTTTCTTACTTCTAGATAAATAGCTTGGAGTATAACTGTAATCCATCTAGTAAATAATTGTGCATCTTTCATAGTACACTTCTTAGATTCCTAAGGAAAGAAACATAATAAGGGTGAGATTAAATGCTTAGTAAGGGAAAAATATAGTGGAAACAAAAATGAATCAATGAGAATTGTCAATATAGAAAGGTAAATAACTGAACACACATGACATGTAATTAATAAATTGAATAGAAGTACATAATAAATATGGAAAGGTAATAACTAGAAATACATTCCATTAAAATAATTTGACAAGGAAAAATAAATATGGTAAGGTAAGAAACTGAAATACATGCCATTTAATCATTTAACTAAAAATGAAATGTATCTATAGATATATCGACACAAGATATCATAGAAGAATAATAACTGAAATAAATAAGGACTAGTACTTAGTTAATGGACACCATGTTTCCCCTGGTATATATAACTAGTACCACTACTAGACAATTTACCTACACCAATTTGCACAACTAATTCATCCCATGAGACTACTGATTCATTGAGGGTCTTTCATTAACTAATCCCCAACCCATAGAGCTTTCCTTAAACAATACCCAACCCATGTATTGCATGTCCAAAGCATTACTCATATATTAAATAAAGAATATACCTTATCAAATATCCTTATTGAATAATGTAGATAGATTTATCAATATTTCACAAATTAATAAAATAAATGTCAAAGTAGACACCATATGTAAAATGATATACAGTTTAGGCAATAGTAATATCCATGATAGATGAAATGGATAATTTAGGGGAATATCAACGTTCAATGATCATAAGAGATTGATTTTTTCAAGGGGACTAAAAGAAATAAAGGAAGTGAATGTGAATAATACCCTTAGAAAAATAAATCATAAATTGTCCAAAGGAAGATTAAGGATGGCATCAATACAAAAAATCCCATGTGGAGTAAAATAGAGGGTTGTTGTCATTGATTAAATAAAATAATATATTTTAAAAATATTCATGCGGAAAATATCCATTGATTTTTGAAAAAACTTTTGAAATTATTCTTCTTTGAAAATACCAACTAAAAAAATTTTCTTTAAAAATAAAAATTTTGTACTTGCAAAGGAGGATTTAAAGAAATGACAGTTGATAAATCTATATATGTCATATGAGGTAAAAGGAATATTCCTTTTGTATAGATTTTTTTAGAAAATTTCTCATTTGGAAAGTAACAAGAAGATTACTTTGAAAACATTGGTAAAAGACAAAAGGGTAAAAATGTCTTTACTAAATAATTTTAAAAAAAATTATAATTTTTTTTAATAAAGAATGATTTTTAAAAGAAAATAGGTTCTTCAAATAAAGAGAGAAATAAAGTCAGGTTTTCTAAAAAAAAATTAAAAATTTTGAGCTCTAAAGAGTGAAAAAATGGTACGAATACAAGAAAATAGCAATTAATAACTCAAGGAGAATAAAAATGATTTATTTAACCATGGTTATATAATTTCCTCAAATATAAATTCCATTGAAATATCAATAGGATTGGTCTTGAGGAAAATAATATTTAAATATTACAAAGTGTCCTATACCAATTTGAAATATTATTAAATCATAAACCTTGTGAAAGAATAATATTAAATGAAAGTCTTAAATACCATGAATGAAAATCAATTCATGATATAATATATAAAAATGGGAAGTAGATACACCACACAAAATATGTAAGTAGTGAACATGAAATTTATCTCATAAATGTAAAAAGTGAGATGAGAATCCCTTATATATGGATAGAAAGTCCCAAAAGTGATAATAATCAAATGAAATATCTAAATAAAATGAAGATAAAATAATTCATGATATAATATATAATAATTGGAACTAGGTACACCACAAAAAATAATTAAGTGGTAAATATGACATTTATCTCATGGATGTAAAAAGTGAGATAGAAATCCTTACCTTGAGTTTTGTTTTAGGTAAAAATCCTTTAACCTCCTTCATAATAAAGTGGAAGGAAGTGATTATTTCTATAGGTAGTGATCCTAATAAGGAAGGTTCAAGGGAGTTACTCTTGGGAAGTAGTGGTTTATCCCTAAATCTTTTAAGGTATTGTGCCTTGGCATTGGAGTGACCTATCCCAAACTTGTGTAAGCAATGATATTAATAGTATATTTTTGGTTCACAACACAATGATTATGCATGATCCTTAGTAGTAGAATAGTGATTATGAACCAATTAAATACTCATGTCTATATTTATTTTATGTATTCACACAAAAAGATATCAAGAAATCAAAAGAATATCTATCTAAAGAGCATAAAAAGTGACCCTCTAGGTTGATAGTTCCATATACTATAAGGAAAGTGAGACTTTTAATAAATTAAGTGTTTTAATTGAGATTTTCAGTAAAAACCCTAATTCACCACCTCTAAAGGATATCTCACTCTAAGACCCTTGTATAAGTTTAACAATTGGTATCAAATGTTAGGTTTATTTATAGTATTTTTTTATGTGGTCTTGTTCTTATGATTGTTGAAGTTGAAGTTGAAGTTTGACCCTATTTTGTGGAGTGACATGGTGATAGGTAGAAATTCAAAGAAGAAGTCCAAATAAAGTGGAATATTTTTTTTGAAATATTTATAGGAAAAGTGGTATTAAATTTTATGAGTCCAAAAAATTCCAAAAGGAAGGTATGTATGATTCAGATTATGTGTCTCTTTATAACCATGTTGTAGGAATGAATGAGGAACCATATATGACAAGTGATAGTGGAACTAATGATGAAGAGGAGATCCCAAGAAATAAAAAAGTGGATGTCTTCCACTTATTATAGGATATAGATCAAAAAATATATATATAATTTTAAGTTGAAGGATAAGAACTATTATCAAGATATCTGGATTCAAGTACTAGAAAATAATTGAGAAAAAATGATAGATATGAATGAAAGGCTTGTTAAAGTTTCAATTGAACTCAAGGATAAGAATTATTATTAAGTATAATAGTTAAATATGATATCCAAAAAGGTGTAATAACTTAAATAATATTAAAAATAAAATATACTAGACTAATTTTTTTTTGAAAATATGAAGGTAAATAAGGATGAGTTGGCCAGTCAAATGGATAAAATAGTTAATGATAATATAAATCTATAATAAGAAATGGTATACTTAAAAGACTATATTGTTGAAATGATATATAAAAGTAAGGAGTAGAATAACATGGTGGATAATCCTAACTAATCCTTGGAAGAGGACATGTCTAGTTGGAATAATCTCAAGGCATAATTAAGTGTTCAACTTGAATCAATGAGAAAGAAGATCTAGTGGTTGGAGAAAGAATTAGTTTTATCTAAGAACCAGATATATGAAAAGGGTAGGACCAATCTATAGAATTATTTATATTTGTTATTTTATCATCCTTTAATAGGTGATGATTAATAAAAGAATAAGTATTCCATCTTAGAGTCCAAATAAGAAAATATTATCATGCCACAAAGATCATACATTCAGGATAAAGCTATTATTAGCTATGAATAAATTCCACCAAAGCATGAAAATAAGAGAACTATGAATAATCCCAAGAAATGGTAAAATTTTAAAGGTTATAGAAATGGACATAAAAGTGACCCCAGAATAGTTAAAAACAACTATATGAGGGGTCGAGTATGACATAGTAACATGTGTTACTTTTGTGGGATTCATGGAGACACCTATAGTTTTTGTGTTAAGGCATTGGGATATATAAAATACTAAGAAGTTGGTTGAAAAACTAAAAGGTTGAGTCACCATATAAAATGAGCAATGTGTTATACACGAATAATTATTACCTTTCTAACCATGTCCAAATTATAAATTTTAGAGGAAATTAAACCAGAGTTAAAAGAAGATTTTAAAATGGATACATGTGGAAAACTATTAAATTGATAAACATATTTAAATGATTATATAAAGAAGTATAATTTATTGAAACTAAGTTAGTGAAAATCTCCAAATCAATCTCTAAACCTTATACATCTTGGAGATATAAAAAAGGTATTATAATTAGGAAAAGAGATCAGTTAATGATAAAATAAAGAAGTACCATGAGAAAGGGAAATCCAAAAGAAAGGAAAACATTGTAAATTTTGATAATGATTCAAGGGATAATGAATATATTAAGAAGGTTTGGAGAAATAAAAAACTTATTATTCTAAGAAAATAATCCATTTGTTTTAAATTTTTCCAAGAAAGAACATATTTTGTGAAAGAGAACAAACTCAAAGATTATGAAAGGTTAATGTATTCCATTAAATTAAGTTTATATCTAAAGATAGATTCAAAATTGAAAGGAAAATAAAAAATGGTGGTCCATAATGACTCCCCATAATCCTAAAATTGGGTAAGTTTGAGGTATTCCTCTCCTCATATCCTTTATTATGTCTAACTATGTGAGAATATGTGTAGAATTTAGGGATAGATATGATCTATGGGGTGGTTGTTCTTGAAAATCACATGAGGGGTTATAATATAAAAAAAATGTATAGAGATGAATGAAAATTTGGATAAGAAAAAATATTAATGATTTGGGAGATTTTCCATACTGAAAATACATGGAAGAAGTCTTGGGTGGTGCTCATAAAAGTTGGTATTAGTTTTTTTATTTTATGGTCTCAAAAAGGAAGAAGATTTTATGTTAAATAGTAGAAACCACAAAAATAAATTTTATTTTCATATATTTTCTTTTCTAATAAGTGGTCTAGAGTTTTATATTAACTCTCTTGATTATATATGATACCAAAAGCTTCTGAAAAATGTTTCTTATCAATCTAGTGTTGTCCCCATTATTGAACACTAACAAGTAGTATAAGAAGATGGTGTATAGAGATAGAGACTCAGAGGATATTTTTATAAAAATAAAATGCTATTAAGACTCATTAGAAGTTTTTATCAACTCCTTTGAATATATTAAATACATAGAGTTTAAATGATCTCATTAAACCACTTTTGCAATAATGGGTGTTAGAATTTTCAAAATGGTATCAATTGCTTCATCATGTAGTATGTTTCTCACAACCTAATAAAATGTTTATGTAATAATGGGTTTATATGAAGTGACAAAGATCAATTGTTGTCTTTTTAGAATGAAAATCCAATGATGTTGTTTTCATTCCCTATAATTCCCGAGTGACTATGAAAACCATGTTGTTATCTATAAAAACTTGTATTTATTACATTGAGCTCCATCTTAGTAGGATTAGCGGATTTATATGACAAAAAAAGTTCCAAGTGCTAAATTTAATCAATGAATCTATTAAAAAAAGTACAGTAGGAAAGGATAATGGATATTGATATTTTTCAGAAATAGAAATTGGAACTGAAAATTATGTTCAAGTGGTTTGAAAGGATTTGGATAATCTACATGTGGTTGATTCCAAAGAATGAAGATATTTTTAAATAGGTATATATAAATATACAAATGGGGAGTTGATCTTTATTGTATTCTTCCCATATACTAAGAGGGAGAAATATTTCAAATAAAAAGCAAAGAAATTTCTTGCATCAATGGATTATTTCATGTGAAATTCTAAATTCTAGTGGAAATAGAAGCATATGGGAGATCCCATTGTATTTAATTGAAAATAAGGGGGGAAAGAGAAATTTGAGTTTAGTTAACATAGTCTCAAGGTTATATTTTCAAGGGGATATTATCAACTAAATTCATGGGGGATATTTTTGAACTCCAAAGAGTTTGGAATGGATTTTTTGAATATATGAATGGAATGAATTTTTTGACAATACCATTATAAGAAAACATATTAAAGATGATAAAAATGATTCTTTGGAGATTGGTTGATCCTAAATATTATTGACTAAGGTATGAAATGGAAATCAAGAACTATGGATGTTTAATTATTGAAAAAGTGATGATCGGCCAAGTTGAGATATGTAGAGACATTCTTGGAGTATATTGTAGAAGAATTCAAGGGAAACACCATGCCATAGTGGTTGCCATGGTGGGTGTATTATGAAAGAATACAATACAACATTGGCTATATCTATGCCAAAAAGGTGATATTTAATGTTGTACCATGTTGTAGAACATTTTACTATAGTGTAAGGTTATACAAAAGGTTTCAAAAAGAAGGCCAACCTTGGTCATCCAGCCAAGCTAGCTCAACCCTGCTCATATAGAAGCAAGATTGACCACACATGGGAACCATCAAGGACAACCAATCCACAATGGAAGCAGGGAGGCAGGTAAGTACATATGCGGGTTGGAATTTACATGTATTAATAGTCCATGATTTAGGGGTGGCCGTGTTAAGGAAGATATCAACAACGCAGGGAGATACCATGGAGAAGGCTAGGGGAGAACCCCATTACTCACTTTTGGCTGATCAATGGATTGGGTTTTCTTATATGTTGTGATTTTTCTAGATTCAAGTCCAATATAAGACTCATGTTTTTCAAGATATTACACATCAAAGGACTATGATACATAGATAGTTTCAGAGGAGTTCCATGCCTCATGAAAATTTAGAGTGTCCAAATTGCAGTCAAATGGACCGCAATGCAAAGGGGATTCAGTGCCTCTAAATATTTTGAGGTACCCACACCATAGAAATAATGGTTACACTACAACCCCTTTGGGTGTGAAGGAATCCACATTATAGGTACACCTTATGATGTAGAGTGTATAAATTTGGAAAAATCAAATATTTAAATGCTCCTATCCTGCAGGAGGCTGTGCCACAATAGTTTTGTCCAAGCTATAGCCACTTTTGTGTGAGAAATGGTATGGAGATATCATGATAAAGAATGTGTAATGTTAATGAGGATTTATTTATCTATGATAAGTGGATATGGTCAAAAAAATATTTCCACACCGTAGTATGTGAAACTGCACCACAGTTAAGGATGTGGAATTGAAGGCTACACTATGGTAGATAAGAAAACACCACAGAAGCTGCAAAATTGGAGGTACTACACTATAGTCCTTCATACCATGAGACAACCAAGTTTTCATTGGTCCAAGATAATTTATTTCTTTTAGTTATTTAGATAAATAATGGAGGAATAATGGGGGTGTTATGGGTTGTTTTCAAATCCCATAATTGATCTATCCAAGTGTTCAGATTGAGGAGAAAAAATACTTACAATATCAAAAAGTCTAGATAAACAAGAAGACATACAAGTGAGTAGGATTCTCCTTGCACAACATTCACATACAAAAACAAGATAAAAATAGAGGAACATGTGTTTTATTGAAAATATAAATTAATTGAAGAGAAGAAGAAGGTTTGGTTCTATTTAGGTGATTAAAGTATTGAAGAATTGGAAACCATTAAAGACATAACAAAATAAATATATTTTTTGTTATGGTTATAAAAAAGTCGATTTGTTCCAGGTATTCTAGAAAGTATAAGGTGATAAATCAAGGTGTTTTCATAGATTATAAAGAAGAAAAAATGGAAAATCAGTAGATCATATACCTACAATTGATGATGAATTTGTAGGTTCCTGGCGTAGCGGAAGTGAATGATGGGTGTGTACCCAACTTTGAAAATTTCCATAATTGATGATTAATCGGGAGTCAATACTACGATGAATTTCAGTATCCAAGGAATTTAATCAAAGATAAAAGAAAATGGAGAGAAACTGAGACTGAGAAGAGAGGATCAACATATTTTTTTAAAATTAATTTAATTAAATTATAAAATTACCTCCAAGGTTATTATTTCTTCATTGATGCTTCCAACCACGGGTCTAAGGTGTGGCTTCATTGGGATGTAGAATACATGGATAGGAATCATCTAGTGATGATATATATGTGCTCCATGCATCTCTGGACACCGTTGAAGGAGTATTCAGGTTCTAGTGTGAGAGATCCTTGTACTTGTGATGTCCACCTTCAATCACCTTGAGAATCACTTCCAAATCATTCTCCTTAATCTGGTGCAGGAGGATCTCTCTCGTTATTGAAAGCGTTCTTGGAGAGGTAAGATTTCTCTAGGATTGAGAGATTTTCTCTGAGGATGTTGTTCATACAATGATTGGTTAACTAGTGGAATGACCCCTTGGCTTATATAGAGAATAATAACATAACAGGGAAATTAATTCACTAGGTAAAAATAAATAATTATCACAGGTGTCATTACTTTATTTATTATTCCATGTGAAACCCCAATGTAAAATAATAATATCAATGCTATTATTTACATGACATGTGCTTAATGAATTTAATTCACTAGGTAATAATAAATAATTAGCATAAGTGTTGTTACTTAATTTATTATTCCATGTGAAAAATCCATGTCAAATAATAATAGTAATGCTATTATTTCCATGACATGTGATTAACTTGCACATTATATTTAAATATTGTTTAACTAAATAATATTTAATATTATTTCTCACCAGACCTATAACTTGTTCCGCCAATCCTCCTCAATATTTACTGGGCCTTGAATAATGACTATTTATTTATTAAATAAGTATAACTACATTATTTTCTAATATATAAATATTATGTCCACAATATATTCTCTCATATAACTAGCGATGAAATAAATGCAATCAGGAATTCTTGAATAATTATTAAACCACAACTGGGAATTATATTTATTCAAATTGTTAAATAAATAAATTATTTAACTATGATACTGGCTACACTTAATGTGTGACCCTCTATCCTTCTTTCTCATCAGCATTAGGTGGGCTTGCCTAAAGTCTAATATTACTGTCTAGTAATGGTTCAAGGAACCCAAGAGAAATAAGTTGATGTTGCAACGACACATCACCTCATACGAATGATTACTGTGTAATATAATCCCTTCGTATCAATATCTCTAATCAAGCGGGTTGCATGTAAGTGCCATCAAACCATGTGCTCGATTTCTAATTCTTTGACTTCCCAGAATTAAACTTTCCTAGAGAACACCATGGCCACAAATTTTGTTAGGCTATATCATTTCCATCAAAGGGCCTAAGATATCTATTTCTATATAAGTGACAAATCATTTCTCGCATTATTCATTAATACAGTATTACTCATCATGCACCCAACATATCCTACCTCACCGCAAACATCTGTCATCACGGTTTTTGTCAATACATCTAAGTTCATGATTCATAATACCCATCAATAATAATCTTAAAGTCTAAAGACCAATACACATGTTTTTAGATAGGAACTTCCAATGACACTTATAAATTTGGATTTCATACTGGAAGGTCTTGTTCTCATAATATTCTCCTGGATATTAATAAGGGCACACACAACAAGAAGGTGCCTAAAAGTTTAATGAGTCCCCACCCATGATAGCCTATATCATTTGTGTCCCGTTAAATGATATAATCTTGCAATAGAACATATATTCAAGAATATTTTCATGGAACTTTTAGGTCTCATCATAGTAGGGATCTGCTATGACCTTTTAGTGTGATAATTATTCTTAGAATATTATCACATACTATTTCACATAGAATAACACTCATGATATGATAATGAGTTTATTAATATTCATCTGATGAATAAAAGTTTATCATATAGTATAAATAAGTTGGTTTCTAGGGAACAAACTCCAAAAGAATCCCACTTTCACTAGAGCCAACTGCTAATAACCTTCAATCTTCTAGCTGTCACATGATATTTATACTTCTGCTAATATAGGTATTTAGTCAATAGGTCCACAAAATTCTCTTCCATGGACACTCTGATCACTGCAAATTCACCCATTTTATAGAAATACATCAAGAGGTGATACTTTCAGAGTATGTTCTTTGTTCGTTGATGTGACCTTGTCTCTTTTACAAGAGCTACTGCTACATTATTATCACAATACATTATAATGGGATCTTTATTACTAATCTCCACATCAAGCTTCTGAAAAAAGTTCCAAATCCAAACGGCTTCATTGGATGCATCAGAAGCCGCTATATATCCAGACTCCACTGTTAAATTAGCAAAAACTGGATACTTTAAACTCTTCCATATCACAGATCCTCCATTGAGAAATAAAACATATCTTTATTGTAAATTCGGATCATTCTAATCTGTTTAAAAACTAGAATCATCATACCCTCTAATGAAAATCTCCTCGCGTCCTCCATACACTAGGAACATATCCTTAGTTCTTCTCAAATACTTAAGGATAGTCTTGAAAACATTTCAATGTTGTTCTCTTGAATCTTCTTGGTATCTTCCTATCATGCTCAGTGCATAGGCAACATCAAGTACGGTACATAACATGGAATACATTATATATCATATCACTGAAGCATTTGGAATCTTACTCATCCTATCTTTCTCATGTTGTGTACGGGGACACATTTTCTTGGAAAGATGTGTCCCATGTGACACTGAAACCAATCCCCTATTAGTTTTTTCTATACTAAATCTATTTAATATATGGTCAATGTATATACTTTGAATTATTCCAAGAATCCTCTTGTATCTATCATGAATGATGTTGATCCCTAGAATGTAGGATGCTTCACCTAAGTCCTTCATGGAGAATCACTTGTTCAACTAGTCCTTGATTGATTGAAAGATTGTTATGGTGTTACCAATAAGCAATACATCATTAACATAAACTAATAGGATAATGAAAATATTCCCATTAAACCACTTGTAAACACATGGATCACATTCATTCTGAGTGAAACCAAATTCTCTAATGGATTCATCGAATCAAATTTTCCATGACCTAGATACTTTATTTAATCCATAAATGGATCTCTACAACTTTTATACCCTTTTAGCATCACCTGGTGTCACAAACCCATATGGTTGTCTCATAAAGACATATTCCTGAAGGTTCCCATTAAGGAACATAGTTTTGACATCCATATTCCAAATCTCAAAGTCATGGAAATCTGTTATGGAAAGTATGATTCTTATGGATTTAAACAAAAAACAGTAAAAAGGTTTTATCATAATCAATTTCGTGACGCTGTTTAAAGCCTTTAGCCACTTGCCTTGATTTATAGGAACTAACTTCACCTTCCCTGTCTATTTTCTTCTTGAATACCCATTTAAACCGAACATGATTTACATCAACTGGTGCATCAACCAAAACATAGAATTGGTTATGATACATGGAATCAATATCATAATTCATAGATTCTTTCCATATTGCATCTTCTAACCTCTCTACTACTTCCTTGTAGGAGAGAGGTTCATCATTATCCAAAAATAATGAGTCGCCATCCTCAGTGATAAGAAAACCATATCTATTTGGTTCCCTTATCTCTCTTGAACTCCTACGTAGTACTTGTGTTTCGGGAACTACCTCTTACACGGGGACCTGTGGAACCTCTTCCTGTACCAACTATTTTTTATCTTGAGCATCAACTTCATCAAATTAAATCTCACTCCCACTATCCTTTTTGAGGATGTGATCCATCTCAAGAAAGACAACCTATTTGGAAACAATCACTTTATTGTTTGAGGGGTTGCATAGGTAGTATCCCTTTGTTTCCTTGGGATACCCTATAAAGATACACTTCATGTACTAGGGTTGGGAAATCCTTAACAAATTCCTCGCATACCCATATATGTTTATGTGAAAAAGTGGGTTTCTTTCTACTCCATATCTTGAAGGGAATCTCATTTTCCTACTTAGTTGGTACTTGGTTTAATGTGTATACCACAGTTTGCAATGCATATTCCCAAAAGGATAATGGAAGATATGCATGACTAATCATCAACCTGACTATTTCCAATAAGGTATTATTCCTCCTTTCACTAACACCATTCCACTTTAGTGTATATGGTGGAGTGATTTGAGATATAATCCTCGAATCCCATAAAAGTTTGATGAAATCTTGGTTAAGATATTCTCCACATCGATCAGATCGAAGATTCTTTATCTACTTACCAAGCTGATTCTCTAATTCATTCTTTAACTCCTTGAATTTCTAAATGGACTCAAACTTGTACCTCATTAAGTGGAAATATCCATTTCTAAACAATTCATTAGTAAAAGTAATGAAGTAAGAATATCCACCTCAAGATTTTATTGGAAATGGTCTACACGTGTTAGTGTGTACCAATCATAGAATCTATGTGGCCCTTTCACCATGTCCACCAAATGGTGGCTTTTTCATTTTCCCTTGTAAACAAGCATGACATCTATCAAGTGGTTTTAGCTCGGAAGAGTCTAAATAACCATCTTGATAGAGCTTTTTCAGGCACTTCTCATTTACATGACCAAGTCGGTGATGCCACAATTGGGTGTTGTATGAGTCATGTGAACTTGGTTCAATATCAATTTCTAACACTTGGTTATCATAATTTAATACATACATATCATTATTTAAATGCGGCATACCATAACATATGTTGTCCTTATAAAATCAGAAACATTTATTTCCGAACTTGAAATACATCCATCTTTATCTAAACTCGATATAGAATTTATATTCTTGGTAACACTAGGTACATAATAATAGCCATGTAAAACCAAAATCATTCCTGTCAGCAATGTGAGGTGCTAGTAACTAATGGGAAGAGTATCCAACCTCACACCATTGGTAGCTCATAGATCCACCTCTCCTTTGGAAATTTTCGAGAATCTACTTGGTTCTTGTATTTGAATATAGATGTGAAACCCTCAAGATGTATCTAATAACCAATGTATAGAAATGAAAAGATTTAACTCGATAATGAATGCACCTTTGTCTTACCCTTGCCTATGGGTGCAGTTTCTCTTCTAGTGGCCTAACTTTCCACATGAAAAGCATACTACCACCTTTTCCTTTCCATGACTTTGGATATTATTCTTCTTGGTCGGACGGTGCTCAGAGGATTAATATTGTTTACAAATCTTAGTCCATTTTTCCTTGTCCTTCCTCTTTATATTCACCATAAGGACCGTGGGGTTTTCACACCCCATTTCCTTATCAACTTGGAAAATCAAGGTAAGAAGCTTTGATAGACACTTCGAATTATTTCATATATTATAATTCACAATAAAACTAGAGAAGGTCTTAGGAAACTATGATAGTATGATATCTGTATGCAAATCATTTGGAAATTTAATCCCTAAGATATCTAGATGCTCAATGTAACCAATAATCTTAACTACATGTGGTCCGGCTCACATAGACTCTCCAAGATTAGTAGTGAACAAATAATTAGAGATCTCATACCTCTCCTAACTTGCCTTCTCTTGATAGAGATCCCAAAGGTGATACATCATGCCCTAAGAATCCATTTCCTCATGTTGCTTCAAGAGCTCATTGGTCAAAGATGAAAGCATGAGGCACTGAATATTTGTAGCATCATTCAGATGTTTCTCGTACACAGAGAGTTCCTCATCACTCACCTCATTTCTAAGACCAACTGGTAAAGGCTCTTCCAACACATAAAGTTTACTTTCATGGAAAAGGATAACCCAAAGGATCCTTTGCCACTCTTAGAAATTAGTGTCTGTGAGAAGGTTTTACTTCTCGAGCATGGATCACAATGATATGTTTGATGTCATTTTGATTACTATTTCTACAAATTAAGATGAACAAATTTTTAGTAATTTATCTTGATAAATATAGAAAAATAAATAAATTAATATCTGTTAGACTCCCACTATTTTTTTAAAACCCAATAGCCCTCACTATTGGCTTCAGAATATCCTATTTCATGAAAATTATAGCTGCAAGGATCCATATTGCTTTTCACATTACCCCAACTAGGGTTGGTCAAGAAACTTGAAAGGTTTTAGGTAGGCATTCCAAATGACAATTACATTAACTCACAACTCCTTGATCTATTGAGTGGACTCCCCATGCCTGAAATCCTTAATTTTGGATTTCCTCAACCTTTGCCTCTTAGTTACACCAAGTTCTGCTAGGGCAGTCAACCATTGATGTAAACTAAGTTAAGTCAACCAAAAAATTCAAATTATAATTCCCTAATAATTGAAATCACTCTAACTAGGGTTGTTCAAGCACTTTGAACTATGGTTAAATTCTAACCGAAGTAATGGAAGGCTATACCAACTTAATATTTAATTGATGGATTTTGTCCTTTATGCGTAAATTGCCACTTATTATATTTTCACATGCTTTTTAGTGTTAAGTGGGATATACTTAAGTGATTAACCAAGTATAGACAATATTTACGCATAATCCATTTTTTATTTTAGTTCCATCTTGTATTCTTGTTAGTTCATTAATTATGTGATCACATAAAACATCCATAATGAATAACCATACAAATAATAGAAATAAAATAAAGTTTATGATCATGAGATTTACTATTGGTTAGTTTATCTACTGATTGATTAACTAACCTTGACCTAGGGGAGAAAAACCTTGAACCGTTTAATGTTCGTGTTTACAGATTTCCACCTGTCTAACTTTGTATTTCCTTGGATTGGTTTCTCCTCGACTCCTAACTTGAACCACCTCTACTAGCTTGGGAGCTCCATCCATTACATATTCTTTTAACTCAAATGTAGGTGAGGGGTAAAAGGGGGTTTACATAATAGAAACAATTGGAACACAGTCCCTACATATTAATGAGGATAATTCACACATGATAACAATTTTAATTTAATAAATAAATTAAAAAGGAACCAATCATATACAAAGGTATGGTCTAGCTCATGATCATCTACATACATGTAGCAAATTATGCAATTAATAAAACTATCATTCAATTATTTAATCTTTCTTATTAAGATAAATTATGCTCGAATCGATTAATCATTATCTTTTATTAGTCAATCCTTCTTATGCTAATCATTTTGTTGAATTTCCTTGAGATTATAATCCATGACTTTGTAAATAACTTGTACCTTGGAAGAAACCCGATGAATACCCGTCCAAAACTAGCCAACATGTATTATACTTATATACACTTTATTATTTGTGACATGTAGCATGCACGCAAAATTATAATTGTAATACAATTCATACATGATGTGTAAATCTTTGAACATTACGCAGATGTTAATTAAACATTTATATATAAATATATAAATATATATCAAACACCTATCACATTTTGTGTCCCAGATTTACACCCACACAAAGGTACTTGTATCAAGGGTTTACATAATATAATAATGATTTTTTAAAATCTATGTAATTTAGAAATAGTACACGGTGTGTAGATCTGACTACATGGCGTGTATCCTCCTCATCGTCCATCCGAAGTATACACCTAGGGAAGCAGTGTGTGAGGTGTACTTCGAAAATATTTGGAGTACACGGTGTATCCAATGGGCCACATGCCATGTAGACCTATAATTACACAGTAACTGTCCGGGAAAGTCATGTATGAGATACAAAAGTTGACCCTAACCTGAAGGGACTACACACCATGTCCAGTGGGCTACACAGTGTGTAGTCCAACTAATTGTGCCCCAGCCTGTCTTGGTCAACACGCAATGTAAGAATTAACTACTCCACATTTCATTAAAGCACACAACTTGAGTAATTTCCAAATTAATCCTGATGCATTGGACACAAATACACAGTGTGTAGATCTGACTACATGGTTTGTATTCTTGTATTATCTGGACAGAGCCATCAGTGCCTTCTAATGAGATCCTCAATTTAATTTTAATCATAAAATTATTCATTTCTATTAGATCTGCGGGAAATGATAAGGGAGGAACAAATCTTGAAATTTAGTTTACAAGAACAATTAAACATGAATTAACAGCCTAAATTATTAAAGTTTAAATCATCAAAAAATTATTTAAATAATTATAAATGAAAATATGACCGCTTTGATACCCCTTGTAAGTTCCGAACATAGTAGAAGTGTAGGATGAGTGTGTACCCAATATTGAAAATTTCCTTAATCGATGATTTATCCAGGATCAATATAAAAATGAATGCTAGTATCCATAGAATTGTATCAATGATAAAAGAAAAAGGAGAGAACCCAGAACCAAGAAGAGAGAATCAATATATTTTGTTTATAATTAATTTAATTTAATTATATAATTACATCCAAGGTGATTCTTTCTTCGTTGATGCGTCCAAACATGGGTCTGAGGTGAAGTGTCATTGTGATGTAGAATCAAAGGATATGAATCCTATAGTGGTGATCCAAGTGTGCTCCACATATCTACGAATGTCACTATTGAGAGAGTTCTTGGAGAGGGAAAAGTTATCTAGGCTCTAGATATTTTCTCCAAGGATGTTGTGCACACAATGATTAGTTAGCTGATGGAATGAACCCTTGGATTATATAGATAATAATAATATAATGGGGAATTTAATTCACTAGGTAATAATAAATAATTATCACATGTGTCGTTACTTAATTTATTATTCCATGTAAAAACCCCTTGTCAAATAATAATAGTAATGATATTATTTCTATGACATGTTCTTAATGAATTATTTCACCAGGTAATAATAAATAATTATCACATGTTCCATTAATTAATTTATTATTCCATGTGAAAACCCGATGTAAAATAATAATAGAAATTATATTATTTTCATGACATGTGATTAACTTGGAAGTTATATTTAAATATTATTTATCCAAATAATATGTAATATTATTTCTCACCAGACCCATAATTTGGTCCGCTAATCCTCTTCAATATTTACCAAGCCTTGAATAATGACTATTTATTTATTAACTAAATATAACTACATTATTCACTGATAAATAAATATTCTATTTGCAATATATTCTCTAAAATAACTAGTGATGAAATAAATGCAATCAGGCATACTTGACTAATTATTAAATAAAAACTAGGAATAATATTTATTCAACTTGGTAAATAAATAAATTATTTAACTGAGATACTGGCTACACTTAGCGTGTGAACCTCTAGGCTTATTTCTTGTTGGTATTAGGTAGGATTGCCTAAAGTCCAAGATTACTATATAGAAACAGGTCAAGGAACCCAAGAGAAAGAAGTTGATGTCGCAACGACATGTCACCTCATACGAATGATTACCATGCAATGCAATCCCTTTTTCTCGATATCTCCAATCAAGCGGGTCACATGCAAGTTCCATCAAACTATGTGCTCGATTTCTTATTCATTGAATTCCTAAAATTGAACTTTCCTAGAGAACACCATAGCCATGGATTTTGTTAGGGTATATCATTTCCATCAAAGGGCCTGAGATATCTACTTTCATAGAAGTGACAAATCCTTTCTCGCATTATTCATTAATGCAGTATTACTCATGATGCACCCAACATAGCCTACCTCACTGCGAAAATCTGTCATTATAGTTTTTATCAATACATATAAGTGAGCGAGTCATAATACCCATTAATAATATTATTAAATTCTAAGGACCAATACAAATGTTTATAGATAGGAACTTCCAATGACACTTATGAATGTGGATTTCCTACTGACAGGTCTTGTTCTCAAAATATCCTCTGGGATATTACCAAGGGAGAACAACATGAGAAGGTGCCTCAAAGTTTCATGAGTCCCCACCCATGATATCTTGTATCATTTATGGACCTTAAAATGATATAATCTGTCCATAAAACATATATTCAAGAATAGTTCCATGACACTTTTGGGTTCTCATCATAGTAGGGATCTGCTATGATCTTTTAGTGAGACAACTATTCTTATGACATTATCACATACTATGTCATGCATATGAATAATCATGATGTGATAAAAAGGTAATTAATATTTATCCAATGAATACAAGTTTATTATAAAGTAAAAATAAGTTTTTTTCTAGGGCACCAACTCCAACACAATTCACTTTTTTTTATGGAGGGTCCTATATATCCATAAATTTTGTGTGGATCCTTTCATGAGCAGTGAGCAATAAAAGATGAATTGAACCTTGGTAAGTAGTGATCTATCCATAAATCTTGTAATTCCATGATCTTGGGCATATGAGTGACTGATTCCGAACCACTTTAAGTAGTGATGTTCATAGTAGATTTTAGGACACGACACAATCCTAATACATGCTTCTTGTACACATTACAGTGAGGTTAAACCAAGTAAATAATCATGTCCATATTTAATTTATGAATTAAAAAATAGATCAATAAATTTAAATAATATTTTACAAAATATCATAACATGCAACCCTCAATATTTATAGTCAAGATCCTATAGAGTAAGTGAGGCATTTAATGAAGTAAGTGTTTTAATTGAGATTGTCAGTGCATACCATAATTCACCCCCACTTAGGGTTATCTAACTCAAAGTACCATTTATAAGTCTAAACTTATTAATATTAGTTAATTAGATTTTATAGATTTATATAAATTATAATAATATTGAGTAATTTTTTAGTCAAATGGAAAAATATTTATATCTAACCAAATTGGGTTTTCGTGCATTTTATGGTTTTATTTAAAAGATTTATTTCAAGATTAAATAATTTTAATTTTAAAAAAGGAAATTAATTTTTTTATTTTATTATTTCAAAATTATCTTAGTATGATGTTTTTAGAATTTTATGAAAAGTTTTATTTTTCGATGAATAGTGAAAAATAATGATTTTTGTTGAAAACTGTCTTTTCATTTAAAGAATTTACATTGTTATATTTTGTTTTAAAATGGTTTAAAAGTAAAATGTTTTTAATTATATTATTAATAATCCAATTACGGTATTTTTAATTAATTTTATACTTGAATTTAGTATTAAAACATCTTTACACTCTAAAAGAGAATTTTTCTAAAAAACATTTTTCTTCACATTTTGCGGGTTTAATTTTAAATTAAATTCCACAAATTATATGAATTTAATTTGATAAAATGTATTAAATATTATTAATTAGAATATTTAATATTATTTATTAATTTTAATTTATGTTTTAGTCATAATGAAGAGGAAAAACATTAAAAAATAATTACCATGGTTATGGTTAAAACAGGTTTATCGGGGCTTAACCTTAAGTGATAAGGGTTAAAATGACCTATAAAATTTACTAAATTATTTTTTATGGTAATATTTATACCCTATATTATATTATTAAATGGTCTATTTTGGATCCATTTGGTTTGGGTAAGACATTAATATATTTTAATCTTTTTAAAAATTCCAAGTGTGTCATCTCGCCCACTTATAAAAAGAAACCCCATATACTCTTTTATCAACACTTAAATATCCATTTGGTCCATAAAAAACGTACCCAAATACCTTATTTAAATTTCTATCTACTTCTCAGATGCCCTGGTGTGATCCTAAAACCAATCTATGAGGGCTTTATGTATAAACCTAAATATGTTTTCTGAAGAAGAGGTATAATTCCTAACTAACCATTTTTTGTTTTATTTATTTTTCTACATCCTTGAAATATTATTCAATCATGATGAAATAATAACACCATTATATTAAATATAATTATTTTTTTATTTTAATGGAATAATCTATATCCATCACCTTTTTCCATGAAATTGGAATTGAAACCATTATTTGCGTGTACGGAGGACTACCACATTATAGACTGGTGTAATTCATTTTCAATCACCACCTATCAAGAATGGTTATAATGATGAATTTGATTTATATATATTATATTAATGACATATTTTCATTATTTAAATATAATATATCATATATTTTTTTACATTTCTATCCATTGAAAAAAGATAATATCATTCATGTGTATGTGTGAATTCCCACATCCACGAAGCATTGTGATTTGTTTTTATCACCACATCACATGGATGGTATATATAAGTTTATTTAAATATATAATATAATATTTATGATATAATAATAAATATTTAAATATAAAAATATAATGACCTTATTTTTTCATGCTCCTTGAAAAATGAAAGTGTTACTCATGCGTACGTATAAACCTACCATCTCCATGATTATAATGTAATTAATTTCACATAACCATATTTCATGGTTGGTTTTTAAATTATAATTAATATATAAAAATTATATTTTTTTATGATTATTATTCAAAAGGTTATGAAAAAATTACCCTTTGAACATAGTCAACTTACCAAAGTCATTTGGGACTTATGATCCAAAATGTGGTCAAAACATCTGACATGAACTTAATTGATTAACTAATTTTATATTCTATTATAATAAAAAAATAAAAGAAATAATAAAATTGAAATCTTTTACTAATTAATTAAATAATTAAAATAATTTTTTTTGTTCAAGAAGATAAAGAACCAATGTGATGAGTTGAGCATGAGGTACGATACACTTTACCTTAAAATACTCATTTTAAATGTTTTCAAGATTTATTTTATAAATATTTTTATTCCATGTTCATATTATTAAAATAATTTTATTGATGTGTTGATATGGAAATAAATTATTATAAATGAAATTATATTTCACTTTTTAATTTCTTTCAAATATTTTTGAAAGGAATGTTTTTACATATTTTATAAGGATTTTTTTTAAAAAGAAACATGAATGTTTTATTTTAATTAATATTGCATCAATGGTTTTTATAACTAACGTAAATATTATTTAATGTTTGGATTCATTTAAACACTTTTATATTTTATTCAAATAAGAACCCTCATTCCATTTGTTTTGGGTATTTTCAAAACGTGTTTTAAATGGAATGATTATTTTAATATCCAGAAATGTTTTCTTATGGGTTGAAAATATTATTTTTATAAGTATGATGGAAATGAAATACTTCATGTTTTATGATTATGTTATAGTTCTTGGAAAATTTTATGATGATGGGTAATCCATATATATCTCAAAATGATAGGTGATCCCGATATAGCTCTCCAATGCATTTGGTTATGGGATAGAGTTAACTGTCTTTGTTTCTCTGAAGAGATTATTAGAATTTACCAAGTTGGTTACTCCATTTGTAAGAGTGATATAGAAATTATGATCCAATTTAACTATATTATTTATCTATGATTTCTAGGGTTTTAATATAAATATTTTTGTTTATAAGGTAAGATAATGATATTAAGTTTAAAGGGAAGATTATGATACTTTAAGGGTGAAATGTTAAACCTTGTGAAAAAGTTTTCATGAGTTTTCATGGTTTCAAAGAGGCCTTTATAAGTTTTATTTTTCCTTAAATATTTCTTATGAAATATTTTATAAAAATATTTTTGTAGATAATTTTATTTCTTAGTTAAGAAAATTTTTATTTTGAGATTAATGTTCCTTTTGAAAAAGGTAAATTTGTTTGAGTATTTTTGAACTAATGAGTTTTTTCTTTTCTTTTTATATGTTTCTTACTGATATTTTTTTGATCATCCTACGTTTTCAAATGTTTTTCATATAGTTTTAAGGATTTTTATTGAAAATTATGATGTAAAGATGATAATTGTGAAGATATATAATGAAAATAAAACTTTCTATATCTTAACAGTTTGGTTTTCTGGGAAAATAGATATTGAGTGGTAGTGTCCAATTTGTGATGTAATATTTTATTTTATAAGGGTGGTAACATAATTATCTAATAATATAAACCTAAAAGATCTCTAGGAATAAAATAAAATGAATTATTGTCTAAGGAATCAATTTTATAGATTGTCTAAGGTTGGGTCCTTATAGATAGGATATCAAAAATATCATTTTCCAAAAGGAATCATACCATAATAGCATATATAGAGTGATAAAAATATCACTTCCAGTGAGATAAATATTGTAGGAAAAGTATAAGTAAAACAAAAAAGCATTAAGAAAACCTTTAAAACATTATTTTAAAGATGAAGTGCAAATTACTTCCAATTTTTTTTAAGGTAAATATAATACTTTTGAAAAGATAATTATAAAGAGTTCCAAATAAATGATCCTTGAAAAGAAAAACAAATCAAGATAAAAAATCTAGAGTGGTAAATGATTAAAAGAAATGAATTTATTGAGCGGTTTAGACCATTTTAAAGGAAAACCCACATTGGAGAAAACTTAAAATATTTTCCTTTTTAAAATAGGTAAAAGGAAAATATAAAAGGAAAAATATATTTAGATTTTTTAAAGAAAATAATTTCAATATGTAAAAAATGTACAAGGAAGGAAAATATCCATTGGTAAGAATGATAGTTATTCTTATTAAAATTATAATTTTGGGGGAGTTTTTTATTAAAAAAAGTGGTTATTAATGATGAAAAGTAAATTCTATAAAGAACTAGAAGAAATACTATATAAAATTAGGAAATTTTAGGATCAAATAAATCTTTTAAAATTATATTCAAAAAACAAAGACTATGACCTAATGAATCAAAAATTGAGTCTTAGAAACCCGTACAGAATTAGTAACATAAGAATAAAATGTAATGAACCTAACTCTAGTCACCCAGAGTTGGTGTCAACTTTATTACATTTTCATAATACACAAGGAATCACATCCTGAAGGACTAAATAGTGTATTAGTTTAGTTAAACTAGTAAAATACATATAATTCACATTAAAATTTAAAACATAAAATATAAAATGTTTTTTCTTTGAGAACTCCATTATTCCTCATAGCGTATACCTACATATTAATCAGAAAAAACTTCCTGGTATCCTTGGGAAAATAAAACATAAGAAAAGGGTGAGATCATTTACTCAGTAAGGGTAAGCATATAATATAATCTAGCATGAATAAATAATCCTAATTAATATGGAAAGGTAAATAACTGAAAGATATTCCATTTAATCAATAAATTGAGCATAATATGGCCAAAATAAATGATGATCAAATAAATAAATATAAATAATCATAAGATATTTAAAAATATCCATGGATATTATAACTAATAGAATAATCACATGGAAATAATATATCTCGTAATTATGAAATTCATAATTTCAAACATATGAAACATACTTTCAAGTCCCTTCATAAGGATGTTTAAATTAATGGGGAGAAACCAGTCTAATTTGGCAACTGATTTATCTTCTGATACCTATCGATGCATTGAACGATTATCTATAACTGGTATCCACTCATCACTTACTAACTCCAATTTATTACTTATATTAAATGGGTGAAACATAATCAACATAAAAATTCATATTGAAAAACTAACTTATGAAATTTTAATATTTACCCAAATCAAATAAACAAAATCAAAAACCATCCAGAGTAATATGATTAATGGTAATGAAATTGTACATCCTTTTTCAAACTGATCATAAACCATACAAATAAATAATAATGATGATATCAATACAACATATCACTAGTGTATCATAAGTAAAAGAAATATTTTATTTCATTAATGAATAAAAATACCATAAAAATTTCATTAAAAAAATTCTTTAGGAAAATACTTCTTACACTTTTAAATTTTACTTTTAAAACCAAAAAGTTCACAAAAAATTTTGAAAAAAAATATTTTAAAATAAACATCTAAAATTATAAAATAATATTTAAAACATTTATTCTTCATGACAATGGGAAAATCTATTCATGTTGTACTCGTTAAAACAAATATTCCTTTCATATTTTTGATAAAATCCAAAAAGTCCTTGTATTGAAAATGATATGAAGATTACTTTAAAAACATTTTGTAAAAAATAAAAATGGGAATAAATTTATTTAATAAATCATTTAGAAAATGTTACAAAACATTTTTTTTATAAAATAAGGATTTTAATGAAAAAGGATTTTCAACCAAAGAGAGAAATAATGTCAAATTTTCTTAAAAAACCCTTTTCAATCATTTTAAGCACCCAAGAGTGAAAAATGGTAATATTACTTTAAAAATTTCATAAATAATACATAATATATTAAAATAGATTTATTTTAAGATATAAATTTCAAATAAATCCTCTAACAGAGACTTAAATAAAAATAATCCTGAATAATGTTGAGATTGTGAAATAAACCCTTACCACTTTGGTAACTTTTGAATCATAAGACTCATGAAAGAAATAACTTCAAATTAAAATTAAAATACCCTGAATATAAATAAATTAATGATATGAAATATCAAAAGGGGTAGTATATACACTACAAAAAGGAATAAGTGGTGAATATTTCATATATCTCGTGGAAGAAAAAGTGAGATGAGAAAACTCTTACTTTGGGTTTGAATTCCTTTATATATATCTGAATATCATATATAATAAATATAGGTTTATTATACATATCTTAAATTACCATAATCATATATTTTATACCATGTATGATTTACTTATAGTCTTTTATCACCTGTTTATTAACAATTCTTTATTAAAATCTCTGTTTTGGGTGATAATGTCTTCATTTTCATGTATGTTTTTGTTTTCTAATTTTTTTCCTTCAAAATTGATAATGGTTACATTAAATAATTAATTTTACCGTTATAAAAATATCATATATATTCATTATATATGTATTTAGAGTAATCTATTAAATTTAGAGATAGAAAACAGATTACATCGTTCATGGAGACGGTAGATCGTACATACACATGAATGCTATTTCCAATTTTCTAGAAGAATGAAAAAAGGAGAATAAATATTAATTTATCTTAAAAGAATAATTTATATGTCATTTATATATTATATATTAATCAAATAAATCATTATTACCATCCATATAAAAATAAAATGGAAAGCATTTCACATCGTTATGTGGAGGTGGTAGTCCACACATACGCGCAAACGACCTTATTGTTTTTCAAATGATTGTAAGGTAAGAAGTTAGATGTGATATTATATTTCTTAAAGTATTTTTAGTTCATATATATATAATATATTTATTAATTTTAACATTACTACCTTTCATATAAAACGTAAGCAAAAAACAAATCACACCACTTCGTGAGGCGGTAGTTCTCCGTACACATGAGCGACATTATCGTATCCCCCATGAAATGGACAGTAAGAAGGTATATGTGATATGATAAATAAATCAGTATAATAATTTCATAAAAATAATATACATATAATAAATAAATCATTATATCTAACAATGAAATTTTGTGATGGAAAACGAATTACATTGATCTGCGAGGCAATAATCCACCATACACCTGATCAACAGTTTTGTGTCCCATTTTCTAGAAATGAAGATGGATATGGGTTATGAAATTAAAATAATAACATCTAAGTATATAGGTGATAGTAGTGTTGTTACATTATAATATTTTCAGAATATTATAAGGAGTTAGAATATGAAGTAAAATGAAAATTAATAGTTAAAAACTTTACCTCTTCTTCCAGCAACCTCATTAGGTTTAATATAAATCCTTTATATATTATATTTATGATATAAAAAGTCCTATAGGATGTATATAGGGATTTAATTAAGGTATTTTGGTTTGTATTGTCCAAACCAAAGGGTTTTGGAAGTTTTAATAATGGATCATAGGGGGTGGACTTTTATAAGTTGGGGAGAGGGAACACATGAATTTTTTTGAAAGGATAAAGTGATACCAATGTTTTTATCATTAAAAAAGTCTCACATATGAAAAATTAAATAACCTTAGATATTATAGGGCCAAAATATGTCCACAAAATGGTTTTTTCAAAAGTTTTTAGGTCATTTTAACTCGTATCTTCTTAGTAAAACCCCCAGTAAACCCATTTTACCCTAACCACGGTAATTAATTTTTGTTGTTTTCACAATTCATTATGGTAAAAATTTAGTTAAATTTATTATATAATATATATTATTTGTATTCCAAATATAAAATAAATTTTTATAAATTCAATTCATAGAAGTGGAAGAAATCAATTTAAAATGAAACTACATAAACGATGAATAAGCAGTTTTCCAAAGAGAAAATTCTCATAAGTATACAATGTTTTAATATAAAAAATCAATTTTAAATTAAATAAAATAAACTAAATTAGTTAAATTTTTATATAATAGAACTAATATTACTTTAAAAAGAATTGAAAATTTAATTTAACTTTTTAAATAATTTAAACAAGAAGATATTTTTTTTCAAAAATCAGTATTTTGACTATTCATCAAAAGAATTAATCTTTACAAAAAATTCTCAAAAATTAACCCAAAGATAATTTTTAGAGGAAGATTTTAAAAATTAACTTTATTTTTTCAAATAATTTTTTTAAAAGCGGTACAAATTAATTTTAAATTATGTGAGTAAAGCGTGACTAATCCACCTTTTAGAAAAATACAGTTTCTCTAAAAACATTTCTTTATCTTTTAAATGGTTATTATTTTATTTATAATTAATAGATAAATATTATATTTATTTTATACACTTGTAAACCATATATTTTTCATAATTTAGTCATTACTATTCATACCCACCATTCAACAACTATGTTATAATGGTCATGTTTAAATAATATTATTTTAATAGGATATCATATTTTATTCAAACTTGGTGTTGCGTGCATTGCTGGATATCAAAGAGATTGAATTTATTTAAAAAAATATATATTGTAAATTATAGGGGTGTTATATTATATTAAAATCATAGTGTTCAGTTTCATATACACTATCGAATATTATGTTCCTCTTTTAAGATCTCAATGTGTTACATTCTACCTCCCTTAAATAAATTATGTCTTCACAATTAAATATTGATATCAATAATAAAGGGTTTAAAAATTGAAAATTCCCTTCTTGAAATCACACATCCTAATAATGGCTTATAAAACATCCTATTGATAAAAAATAAATGGAATTATAAATTTCATTGTGAATAATCACTTAAATAGGTTTCTATATAGGAGAACATATGTGGAAAGTGAGGATATAGATATGAAAGAAAAGAGCGATGCCCGAATAATGATAGAGGGTGATAGAGTTCATTTGTCAAAATAAATTGAATTATAAAGATAAAGTTAACAACTAAAAGACCATAAATATCTAATGAGTTAAGGGACAATTTGATTCATAAAAAATGAAGGTATGAGGATAACATTTTTGTTTCAAAATATTTTTCATAGAGTTGAGAAATTACTTTACCATATGGACTGAGAACATATGAAAATAAACTTACTTGATATATTTCTATTTCATAGGAATAATTTCATCCTTTGTTCTTGCTTTTATCAATTCATAATTCATTTATTACTCCAAGAAATGTTTATCAAAAATTAATATTTATGGTTGGGGAACATTTAATAGAACATTAGAATGACAAGTCTTTCTTTATATCTCTAGATATTTTCAAAAAAAATGATTAGAACAATTTTTTCAATAACAAACAAAGTTAAAATTAAGGAATTATATTTATATTCATCCTTAAGACTTGTCTAAAATGTTTCTTTCCAAATTCAATGTCCAAAATTGTTGAAGAAAATTTACAAAATAAACATTATATACCCAAAAAATATCAATTGCCACTTAATGCAACATTACAAATACATGAATACTAATATCACCATAAAAACTTAATGAAAACATGAATTATTCATAAAATAAAATATCATTTTATCAAATATATTCAATAAATCAATACTTACAGTAAAATTTAAAAAATATAACACAAACCATCAAACCTCTAACCAATTTCATGGTCACCAACACTATTCTATAAAAGTCTCATTATTATATCAATATTAATCACATGTTAAGAGTTATCTTACCTTGATCATGTGATTTAAAAGATGTTCAACTTGTTACTGAATCACTTTTCTTGGTCATTGGTATCATTCAACATATGCTCTAAAATCCTTTAAGAAATAGCACAGTAGTAAAATATTTATACAATTCATGATTCTTATAATAAAAATTTCATTTATAAAATACTCATATAATATAAATATTGAATTCAAACACAACCAAATTAATAATTCCACATTTTTTATGGTTGTAGCATAAGTTTGACCATTATCCCTTAGCCTCTTTTGAGGTATATTCACTTGACACTTAGGGAATTAATTTGTGTAGTGCCCCATATTATTATAACTAAGACATTAAACAATGAAAATTTATTCCTTCCCATTTAAATTATGATAATGGTGGTATTACTCTCCGCAATTGAATAAAAATAACTTTCCATTCAAGAAAGTACTAGGGTGTTTATTTCCACAATTATCACATGTGAGAAAACTCTTATTTCACTTCTTCCCCTTATCCATTTTTTTCTATATTTTCATCTTATTCTATTTCTACACTTAAAATACATAATAATTATAGAATTATTTATCTCTTTTTATATCACATGATATTATGTCCTTATGTTATGATAATTTTTAAGAGATTAGTTCCCTTTGGGGGAAAGTTTCCAAATAATAAAAATATTTTCACTTCAACATGGTTTATACAAAAAATGTGAATTATCATAAGCATATCCCCAAGGAGTGCCATATCGGGTGTGTATTAAGGCCCATTTTAGTGTATTAAGAAACACTTGATTCAATCTAAATGCACATTGTTTTGGATTTATTACCTCTCTATACATATGTGGAAGATCCACATCCACTTGTAGTATCCATACCGAGATGTATTGCTAAGAAAAACCACATAATCTATATCTTGATAAAACTTTATGATACTATTTTATACTTTCCTACATTTATATCATAGGATTATATCACTTAATTTATGTTTTACTATTTATAGTTCCCTATATTTCTATTAAACTTTATCTGATGCCAACTATAATGAACCTAACTCCAGTAACCAAGTGCTAGTGTCTACTTTATTACAGTGGTATATGATATAAGAAATAACATCCCAAAAGACTGAATTGTTTTGTAGCCTTGATAAATTATCTACATACATAAAATTAACATCAAAACTGAAACCATAAAATACGAAAAGTTATTTCTTTTAGAATGTTATTATTCCTCACAATGTATCCCTACATATCAATCAAAAAACACTTCTTGGTTTTCTAGGGAAAATAAAACATAAAATAGGGGTTACATCAGATGCTTACTAATGGTAGGAGTACAAAATTAACTATCATGAATAAATAATCATAATAAATATGGAAAGGTAAATAACTAAAACATTTGTTATTTAATCAATAAACTATGCATAATATGGTATAAACAAATTATTATCAAATAAATTTATATAAATAATCACATAATATTGAAACTTTTCCTTGGATATTATAACTAATTGAATAATAACATGGAAATAAATAACCTCATAATGAGGGAATGCATAATACTGGATATATGAAACATATTTTCAAGACCTCTCACAAGACAGATTAAATCTATGAGTGGAAACCCATTTAATTTGGAGAACAAATTTATCGCATGAGACCTATTGATAAATTGAGGGCCTATATATAACTAGGCCCCACCTATCACTTACTATGTCTAATGCATTGATTATATTAAATGGGTGAAATGTAATAAACATAAACATTCATATTGAAAAACTAACATACAAAAAGTTAATACTTACCCCAAACAATTAAACATAATCATAAACCATCTAGAATAATATGGTGAATGATAATAATATTGTACATAATCAGTCAAAATGATCATAAACAATCAATATAAATAATACTAATGATATCAATAAAACATATCCATGGTGGATCATAAGTAAAATAAAGTATTGATGTCATCAATGAATATAAATATCATAAAAATTTCATTTAAAACATTCTTGAGTAAAATAAACTTTTTTACTTTGAAAATATCCTTTTAAAACAAAAAGTTCATAAAATTTTTTGAAAAAAATCATTATAAAATAATATTTTAAACTTATAAATTAATCATTAAAACATTTATTGATCATGATTATGGGAAATTCCATTCATGTTGTACACGTTAAAACATAGTTCCTTTCACGTTTTTGGTAAATGGCAAACAAACCTTATTTTGAAAATTACATGAATATTCCATTCAATTTTTTTAAAATTAAAAATTGAAAAAATTACATTAATAAATAAATTTTAAAAGATTAAAAACATATTTTAAAACATTTTTAGAAAACATGAATTTTGATGAAAAATGATTTTCTATCAAAGAGAGAAATGAAGTCACATTTTCTTATAAACATATTCTCAGTAATTTTAAGTACCAAAGAGTATAAAATGGTACTATTAATTTATACATTTCATGAATAATCCAAAGATAATAAAATATATTAACTTTAGGATATAAGAATCAAATTATTCCCCCAATGGAGACTTAAATATAAACAATCATAAATAATGTTGAGATTGTGAAATAAACACTTACCACCCTTGGGAACATTTGAATCATAAGCCCCGTGAAAGAAATAACCTCAAATGAAAATTTAAATACCCTGAAGTGAAATATATTCACGATATGAAATATCAAAAGGGGAAGTATATACCCCACAAAAATTATTAATTGGTGAATATGTTATATGTCTCATAGAATTAAAAGCGAGACGAGAAAACCCTTACCTCAGGTTTGACTTGATTTGCATAAGTACAATCCTCATATATAATAAATATAGGTTTATTATAAATCTATTATATCACCATAATCATATATTTCATACCATATATGATTTATATATATTCTTTTATCACCTGTTGATTAGTACTTTTTTTAAATCATTATTTCGGATAATAATTGCTTCATTTTCATGTATTTTTTAGTTCAATACTTTAGGTCATTTTATGTTGTTCATGGTTGAATCATCCCCATAATTTTAAAAATGATATAAATATCATTTTTATTCATTATATATGTATTTATATTAATATATTAAAGTAAGAGATAAAATATGGATTAAACTGTTCACAGAGACGGTAGTTCGTACTGCATGAATGATGTTTTTATTTTTTATCGAAGAATTGAACAAAAATAAAATAAAAATAAATTGATATTTAAATAATTATTATTATTTCATATATATAATATATATTAATCAAATAAATCCTTATTATAATCCATGTAAAAATAAAATGATAAACATTTCATATTGCTACATGGAGGTGGTGGTCCACACAAACGTACGAACGACGTTATTGTCTTCCAATGGATTAGAAGGTAAGAAATTACATGTGATATTATATTTAAAAATGTATTTTTATTTCATAAATATCACATATATTTATTAATTTTAACCTTAATACCTTCCATGTAAAGCATAAGTGAAAAACGAATCACACCGCTTCGCGAGGCGGTAATCTGTCGTACATACGATCGATGTTATAATATCCCCCACAAAAGAGAAAGTAAGAACTTATATTTCATATAATAATTAAATAAGTTTAATAATTTCATAAATATAATATAAATATGTTAAATATATAATTATATCAAGTATTTAATGTTGGTTATGGAAAACAAATTACATCAGTTCGTGAGGTGGTAGTCCACCATACACATGATTGACAGTTTCACTTCCCATTGATGGAAGTGGATATAGATATGGGTTATTACATTAACATAATAACATATTAGTATTTATGAGGAAACTTTTTATTATATTTACATATTTTAAGAATATTATAAGGAGTTATATGAATAATTAAAATGAAAACGCATAGTTAAAAACTTTACCTCTTTTTGGGAAACCTCTTTAGGATTAACCTAAAGCCTTTATAAATTGAATTTATGATATAAAAAAAGACTCCAAGATGTGTGTAAGGTTTTAATTAAGGTATTTTGGTTAGGATTTTCCTAACCAAAGGGTTTTGTAAGTGTGAATAATATAGGATAGGGGTGGCCTTTTATAAGTGACGAAGAGGATGCACAAAGAATTTATAAAATGATAACGTGAAACCCAAATATTTTTCCTGAATAAATCCACCAAAATATGTAATTATCAAATATTATAGATGTTCGGGTCGAAATATTTCCATATAATGGGTTTTTGACAAGTTTTTAGGCCATTTAAACCCTTATCTTCTTATTTTAGCCCCCGATAAACCCATTTTTACCTGAACCGCGTTTATTAATTTTTACTATTTTCACAATTCATCAGGGTAAAAAATTAAGTTAATATTATTAGATAATATAAATTATTATAATTCCAAAAATTTAATCCATTTTACCAACTTAAATTCCCATAAGTCGAAGAATTTAATTTAAAATTAAACCACAGACACGATGAAAGTGTGGTTTTTCAAAGATAAAATTATCATAAGTTTAGAATGTTTTAATATAAAACTTCAGTATTAAATTGAATAAAATAACCTAAATTAGTTAAATTTTAATATAATTAAACTAATTTACTTTAAAACCAATTTAAAATATAATTTAACTCTATAAATAATTTAAATAATAAGACTTTTTTCAATAGAAATCAGTATTTTCATTATTCATCAAAATAATTAATCTTTTTAGAAAATTATAAAAAAATTCAAATGAAGATAATTTTTACATTTTTATTTAAAAAAGTTTATTTTTTCAAATACATTTTCTAAAATTGGTAAAAATTAATTTTAATTATTTGCGCTAAGCGTGACTAATCCACCTTTTAGAAAAATATATTTTTTTCGTAAAACATTTATTTCTATTTAAAATGGATTTTATTTCCAATCAATAGATTATCATTTAATTTATTTTAAATATTTATAATCCATATAATTTTAATAATTTAGTTATTATTATTCATACTATCCATCTTAACAACTATGTTATAATGGTCATGTTTAAATAATTATATTTTCACAATGTCATGTTTCATTCAAACCTAGTGTTGTGTGCTTTTCAAGATATTAAATTGATGAAATTTATTTAAAAATAAATATATTTTAAATAATTGGGGTGTTACTTTCTCTTATAATTTTTGTTTTGCATATCATATATGATATCAAATATGATGTTCCTTTTTTAAAATCTCAGAGTGTTACATCAAAGGATAATGAGAGGAAGATCCTAACAATTAATATCTAATTTTAATTTCTGAAATCCATCTTTGTTAGAAATTCATTGCATTTTTTATATAGGTGATTAAACTGAACCAACAAGAATATGCGATAATATATGTGTAAGTATGACTATAAAAGAGGTTTTTTGATACAAAATCACTATTAAATATGTATAATGAAATTATTTAGATTTTATTAAGAATAAAATCACAATTTTTATGATTTATAAGAATAAGTAAAATGAAAAAGAAATTTTCATTTATAGATAACAATCCTTTACTCTTGGTATATTAATTTTAGGTGGTTTGTTTTACAATGATCGTTTATTGCTAATATTACTTATATAATACCTAAATTAAATTTCCATAATATAATTAATTACCTAAATAAAGTATATATTCCCTAAAACTATTTATAGAACCATCCCTAATAGGTGGAGATGAAAAAAAATGAAACGCGTCATTCATAGAGGTGGTAGTCCACACACACAGAGATAAGAAATTTTTTCATTTTTTTGATTGGATGGGAGGAGAATAGATAATGTTTATAACATAAATGGAATGAAATTTTAGTATAGTATTTATACTTATATCATTATAGAAATATTTTTATAATGGGTTTGAGGGAGGGTTGATGAGAAGGATAAAGAAAGGAAATTAAAGGGTAGGTAATGCTTATATTGAGAATTTGGAATTTCTCTTAAAGTGACCTTTTGAAATGAAGGACTTGGGAAACTTTATTGAGGATATAAGATTCCAAAAATTCATATGGGTTCTAAAGGAAGTTAATTGGGAAGAGTTTTAGTGTAATTTTAAAATATATGTGTGGATTGAAAAGTGTGGAATTGAGCTCCTTTTATAGGAGAAAACGAGGGACAGATCTTGGCAAAAGAATTCTAGGTAATGGGTAAGGATGGAATTTCATAGGAGTATGTGATTTAGGTTTTGATTTTTTTGATACATTTAGGCATGAATTTATAACCTGAAAAAGTTATTCTAGAAGGTTTATGTTTTAAACTGATTTAGTAAAATTCAAGCCACATTAGATTTCACATTTTAACACTTATTAATCCTGATTAAAATTTTACCGTCGCAATTATTTTATCACTAAAAATATAATATGAACCCTCTTAGAAAATTTTTATGTGCTTAATATGAATTTATTCTCCATTTAATATAATTCAATTTTTATATATAAGAAAATTGTCTTTTAAAATTAAAACATATAATGTGTTGAAAACATATTTTTGTAGAAAAATATTGTTTTAATTATTATGTGTTTTTAATATTATATGACATTGATTACCAATTAAATTAGTGTAAATTAATATATTTGTTTAGAATGATATCATATTATTTTTTTATAATTTATCTATTTATTTAAAAATAAATATAATATTTACAAAAGTATATTTATTTTAAAAACTATTATTTTACCGATGTAGCTAATATTTACATTCATAAATTAATTTTATGTGTAAAAATGAAATTTCCTCATTAGTTATTTTTATCATGCATATTAAAAAATATATAAATCATTTTAGTAAAATTAATTTCTAATTTTTTTTTAAAATTATTTTTAATATAAGCTTGGGTAACACATAAATGTTTTAAGAATAAGGGATCTTCTAAGCATAAAATGACTTTGATTTTATAATACCTTTTCATATAGTTTTTATAATTTTTTTTATTAAAATCCATATCTTTTATAAAATTTATTTCATAACCCATTACATAAAAAAATCCTAAAATATAGATAGGCCTAGTGTATTTTTTTAATTTGATACGTATCACAATAACTTGAAACATGTACATAATGGAATTATTTAAAAACTCTATAACATTCCCTTTGAATCCCATTGATATAATAAAAATGAATGAGATTACCTATGGATGTACATAATAATGTTTTGTGATATGAATCCCAATAATGGAATAATCAAATAATATCATAAAGTATAACAATACCTATGTGTCAAGAGTTATAATAGAAACATGATAATCATAATCATGAACATTGAAACATGGTATAAGATTAAGGCATTATAGGATTGTGGAAACATATAAAACATGAAATCATAAGAATAAGTCAAGGATAACTAATGGGAAATCCTAATATAATGTACTTTGGATAACCACCCATGATCCATACATGGTATCTCATGAGATTAAAATATTATCCAATGAATTGGAGGGATATATAAATCTAGGCCCAACTATCACATTCATATTATTCACATGCATATGTGTGCCACATTGATCATATAGAATTAGAACATATTTCATGAGATTCAATCCCATTATATAGATATAGGGGTTATATACATGGAAGTCCCCAGTTAATGAAGGATAATTACAACTATGTGAATACCCTTGAGTGGTATTGGTTATGGGTATTCACAACACAAAAGTTTATCAAGGAAAATCATGGTATAATTTTGGAAGCATAATGGGTGTAGATAAATGTCCATGGAAGGGGTTAATGAGAGTAAAAGTTGGTCTCTAATTACTTGGGAATCATAAGGATAGTGAATGGATATGTAAAACCATATTTCAACCAGAAAAATTGGAATTAAAAAAGGATTAATACAAAGAAAGTAATTGAACAAAGAGGAAGAGGAGAGAATCTCTTACTTTAGAGGTTACTTATAAAAGCTTGTGAGGAGCTTATTAAGATCTTGGTAACACGTTGGGGTAGATTTAGAGAGGTATAATATGAGAAATTTTATGCTAAATGTGTTTTGAGTGAAGTGGAATGAGAGGTTGGGTGGGTATTTATAGCTAAAGAGAGGTGAATTATTTATTAATTTCTAAACATAGGTTTTGGATGCTAAGTGATAATATAATCAAAACCACAAACCATACCTGGGTTTTTACCACGGATTCTTATAAATGTAATTTATTTCCATAATTTTATTAGGATAAGAACCAAAATCCTTTAAATAATACCATTAATGATGTGGAAGTGAGTCACGTACATAAAGAATTGTTTTTAAAACCTTAAAGTATAATATAGGGTTTGGAGGATTCAATATAGGTTATTAAAAATAATAAAATAACTTAATAAACACATTATTTTAAAAGGAAATATATTTTTGGTTGGGTATTCCTTTTATTGTATTTATTACATCACTTTTGGTCTATTATGATCTCATAATATATATCGTATTTAATTTTAACCAAAAATTCAACTTTCTCAGAAAATTATCATAAATTAACCATTGAATAAGTTATATGTGATTATTTCAAAAAAAAAGATATTTATTTTACCAAAAATAATTTTATAAATATAGGAATTTACAATTTTAAATAAAAAGATTAGTTTATTTCAATATACTAGTTTTTACAACACAAACAACATTCTAACCCATATAAAAATTACACGGGACTTCATTAAATTACATTATCATTTATATTTAAATAAAAAATATTTAATAAAACAATTTCATGAAAAATAAAATTTATTGAATTTTTTTTGAATTTACCAAAAATTGTGTTTTAATTAAAACTATATTATATATATCAATTTACCAAAAATAAAATTTTGGTTTCCTCATGTCAAAATATAATTTTATCAAAATCATTATATAATTTAATAATGAAAAGTGATAAATATAGTCATTATTTTGTTAAAAAAATTTAAAAACTCATACTAATTAAATTAAAATACCTAACCCCTTATTACACCAGTGTACGCCCTATGGGTAAGGTGTGTGATGGTGGTCATTTCTTAGGGTTATTTGACAAACATAGATTGGGAAACGGTCTATATATGATTGAAATTATCTCATATTTAGTTTCTATTGTGTTTTAGTTGTTGAATATTGGCTTGGGATTGGTTAAGGTTAAATCCCAATGATACTACCCCCTCATAAGATTCAATAAATGGTCTTTATAGGGCATGATCAAGCTGGTAGAGGCCATCACTTCTTAATTATGTGTCAATTAGACATTATAATATCCCTAATAATATAATAATATTAAAATTAAAAATAGAAATAATATATTATCAATGGTTATTATGCTTAATAGTCTTTTAATCCCATAAAACAATTATTGGTATATTTTATAATGGTCCAAAAATAAAAAAATAGTGAATTTCATTTTTATAACTACATTACTTAATAATGAATTTATTCATTCATAATGGAATTTATTTTATAAAAGTTTGGGTCATTAATTTCTTCCCCATTCATAAATTTTACCCTTGAATTTTTATTTTTTACACTAAACTAAATGAGGGTACTTCTGTTTCATCACCTCTTTTAGTTCCCATGTTTCTTTCTCAAACTTGTGGTTCTACCACAATACTTTGACCATGTGAGTAGTATTTTTTTCTCAGAAAATTTTATCTCTGATCTATGATCTTTACCAGCTTCACTTCATATAAAATACCATTTTATAATGTTATAAACTCTGGATTCAGAACATGTTATGGGTGTGGTATGAACTTCTTTAAGAGGGAGAGATAAAACATATAATTTATTTGAAATAGGTTAGGTGTGAGTGATATTCAAAAGTTTAAATATATAATGTGATAAAAATGGGATAATATATCTAAGATTAAGGTTTCCATTCTCACCAAACCTCATAAATTTATTCCCTATTGATATACAAAGTAACAACTTATCTTTGAAATCAAACACTAGGCCTTTTCTATGATTGTATGCATATATTTTCTATCTAATTTTCACAGATTTCATATAATATAAAATGTTTTAATCATTTTCTATCATCTATATTATAAGATAAGGAACCATTATATTTTACTCTCCAACTCCATCCCAGTATGTCAGATTCTGACACCTCTTCCTATACAAAGCCTCATGTGGTGCTATTTGAATGCTATAAAGGAAACTATTATTATATAATAACTCCACTAAGGGAAGTTTATGATCCAAAAATAATTGGAAAAAAAATTAACATGATATAAATATATCCTCTAGACTTTGAACGGTTCTCTCAGAATAAACATCCATCTGAGGGTTATACTTGAATTATTGGTACACCAAGAATAGATATAAAAATTCTATAATCTATCGGTTTATGTTATCCCACCAAAAGTTTTTATTCACATCCTTATATATATTAGTTCTTCCTAGAGAAATATATAAGGATGATCTATGCACATAATCCAAAATTTCCATCTCCTTTTTTGGTTTTTATGGGCCACCTATCTAAGTTCTAAACCTTATAACTTCATCGTCAACAAATTTGAACTTCTAAATATTTGTTACCTTTCTCTATATCTCATAATAATTTTTTTTGGAATCCTTGGTCCTCTAAATTATGTATGGTTGATTATTTGTTGAGAAATGTAGAATTTAATTTCTTTTATGATTCCCATGTCCATACTTTGTTTGACTAAGAAGGTTGGATACATTTTAATCCTCATCATGGATAGTGTTGCAGGATCCTTTATAATCAAAGCATATTCCAATTTATTCACTTTATTATAATTATAATGGATTAAACAATAATAATTCTTAATTATATCTAACCACCTTGATTGGAACATATTTTTCTCCTTTTGTGGGAATATATACTTGATGCTTTTAGGATCTATATATATGTCCCACTTATCCTTATAATGATAATATCACCAAATATTTATTGTAAAGATCATTGTTGCTAATTATAGATCTTACACTAGGAAGTTATTCTCATAGATATTTAATTATATGGATTCAAGACTATCACTTATTCATTTTTCCTGAGTATAAAACCCCATAAATTTTTGACACATCATTATAGATCACAAATCCTTACCCAATTGTGGGTAATGTTAGCACAAGTGTAGTTATTATCCATTTATTTTACTCTTAAAATCTTTACTAATATTCATCAGTCTATAAAAACTTCAATCCCTTATAAGTTATATTGGTTATTGGGTTTTAAAATAATGATAATTGTTTCAAAAATTGATGATAGTACCTAGATAATCCAAGTAAACTACACATATTTGTCACAGATGTTGGTATGGTCCATTCATTAATTGCCTCTATCTCCAAAGAACCCAAAAATATCCCTTTATTAGCGATGATATACCCCATAGATGTTACTTTATCCATCTAAAACTCACATTTACTGTAATTCACATATAAATTTTAATTTCTCAAGGTATTCAATACAAAATTCAAAATATCTTAATATTGCTCTTTTATTTTGGAGTAGACAAGAATATAATCTATAAGGATTACCATAAATTTTTCAAGTTTATCCCTAAAGACTCTATTCATTAAGTCCATATAGATTTCTGTAGAATTAACGAGTCTAAATGGAATCATTATGAACTCATAATGTTCTCACCTTAAATAAGAATAAGTATTGGAGATATCCCACTCCTTCACATTTAATTGATAATATCCCAACTGAAGATCTGCCTTAGAGATATACTAGGATATATTCATCTATTCAAATTAGTCATCAATAAATTGCATAGGATGGTTTTACTTTATCATGATCTTATTGAGCTCATGATAATCAATGAAGAGTTTCATTGACCCATCCTTCTTCATAATGAAAAGTATCGACTCGCCCCACAGTGAAGCACTCAGGTGTGTAAATGATTTATCCATATTATTTTTTAATTTCTTCTTAAAATATTAAAATTCGAAAATGGATATTCTGTATGGATTCTTGGATATTATCAAATCTCCTAGTATAATTTCAATTGAGAACTCAACCTATCATCTTGGAGGAATACCATATATTTATTTGAGAAGAACATTTGTGTATTATATTACAATTGGTATGTCATTAAGAGTGATATTTTCCATAGTCTCAATCATTTAAGATAGATACTTTTTCTCATAAGGAAATAACATCCATGCTTGAGGTGTTGATTCCAAAGGAGGTCGATCCGCCTCTTTACAATTTTATAGAATATGAGGATGATTCATAATACATAGGGTGATTTACTTTTCCCAAAAAGTTATATTGGATCAATATAAGGAAAGCTAATTCATACCCATAATAGTATCAAATTCTACTTAAGGAAGTATAATAAGGGTTTTTTGGGAAATTTAGCATCCAAATATCAATAAGGAAAAGTTATATGCATGGTATAAAATAATTTATCCATACTCTATTTTCAAATATAACTCGACTTCCTTATTTTATGGTGGTATTTGAATAGTTCTACTAAACATTTGTGATATAAAATAATGTATAAGACTTGAATAAAATACTAAATTCACAATTATTGAATGAATAACTAGAATATATATCACCACTTCATTATTAGAATCCAAATTATAAGTTGTGATTGTATATGATCTCCATTTATCACTAGGCCTTCGTTCTTATTATTGTCAGTTTTCTTAGACAACCCTTTGTCTTAGTGAATTGGTTCAAAATGTATGCTTGTTTCTAATAGTTGAACATTAGAAAATAAGATAAGGGTTGACTGGCGCATTTATTTCTTCCCCTAAATTGGATGGATTATCCTATAGGCATTCTCTAGTATAGTGCCCCTCTTAAACACACACAAAGCTTTTTGTTATCCCCTTCAGAAAATTTATGGGATTATTCTTCCCACACTTTTAACAAGTGAGATTCTATAATTTCTTATGAATATGATATTTCTCCATCCCTTTACCATAATTAAATTAAATTATTTTCTTCTTATCTATAGACCCATGAGTCCTTTGAGATTTTATGGTATCCATTTTTTACTTTGATGGCACATCAAATAATTTATTCATGGTTGTTAAAGTCTTAAATTTCCAAATATTTCCCGAGATTCAACTTTAGCCCACTAAAGAAGAGGGAAACTCTAATTTTTTGGGTCAATGAAAAAGCTAGAGGTATATCATGAAAGTGTTTTTAAGTTAACTTCATATGCACCAATGGATTTATATTCCTTTTTTTGAGTCCAATGAACTCACTCTCTATTTTATGTTGGAGAGTTTTTGGGAAATATTTATAATTATTTTCCCAAATTCTTTCCACAGTATCACTTTGATATCTTCCTCAAGATTTTTATTCTTGATCAACATCCACCATTTTTTCACTTATCCATACATGACAAATAGAAAGTAAACCCTTCCCTTACTCAGTGAATTTAAGTACAAATAAGATTTTTTAATAGATTTGATCCTTTTTTTTTGTTGTTAAGGGATAAAAATATCCTCTAAAAGTTATAGTATTTTTCATGTAAAGGTATCAATTAAATATTTATCTTTATTAGGGGGATGTGGGTATTCATCCTAATTCAAGTTTCTATTGAAAACTTGAGTTAATTGAGTATGTATTATCATGAGGTTCTCGAATACTTCGCTTATCAGGTTGGGCATCTCATTGGGGTAGCCATCAAATTTCCCATCACATTGGTTGTTGACTTTGTTCCTCCTATTTCTATACATTGAATAAAATGAATGTAAAATTAGGGATGGGAATTCTCACACTATTAAACACAATAAAGGTAAACTATGAACATTGAAGGGATAACCCATAAATGAAAAATATTCATTAACCTTTGAATTCTAAGGTTTCAGTATAAGTTATCCACAGTTTATTTTTTAACATTGAATTTCATATGTATTTTTATTACATTAATAATATTGTGTAAAGATATTATGAATTTACCAAAGCATATCTACCACGAATTTCAAACCTGATGTTTAGAAATTTCAATTTTCCAAACAGCTGATACATATTGAGTTAATACCCAATAACCTTTTTGGGGGTTATTACCCCTAGGTACATCTGTTCTAGAACCACATCCACTTGTAGTTTTCATACATGGATTTTGTTTCTTGGAAACCACTCTATCTACATTTTATAAAAATTTAGGGATGTTTTCCTAAGTTTAGACTTATCTCTATGGTTTTCACCAAGGTTTTATAATCCTAATCTGAATAAATATCTTAACCTCTCTCTAATACCAACTATGAAAACCCATATCTTTTCACCCTTTATTTCATTATATATCACATGAAAAAAATCAAAGAACATTGAGAGGCATATTGTATTTGGGTAATTAGATACATATTATAATAAATTGAAATTGAGATACACATACATTATTTAAAAACCCCATAAAATCCCCTTGAAATTTGATTGATCTTCTAAAACTATATGAGTTAACCTCATGACATACATAAGAAAGGGGTGAGCTATAATTCCTAGTGAGGGAATAATAAAATAATAGCATAAATTAAATTAAAACATGTGTTTCAAGAGGAATAATATAATGTTGAGAATCATAGTCATGAACATCGAATCATGGAATAAGATCATGGCATTGTAAAAATGTGGAAACAATATAAAACATGACATCATATGAATAAGTCAAGGCTAAAAGCTGAGACATCATTTCATAGTGTTCTTAGGCTAACCTTTCATACACTATACATGTTATATCATGAGATAAATATATTACCCAATGCATGGGAGGGATATATAATCCTGAGCCCACCCATCACATTTATATTATGTACATGAATTTCTATGCCATAGAGATTATATTACATAATAACATATTTCATCATATTTAATCCCAAAATTAAGAAGTTTGTATTACATACATGGAAGTCCCCAATCAATGGAGGATAGGTACAATGAGTTTATACCCATTAGTTGAAATGGTTATGGGTATTCACAACACAAAAGTTTGGCAAGGAAAATCATTAGATAATGTTGGTAGCATAACAAGTGTACATAAAGGTTCATGGAATGGGTTAATGAGAGTGAAAGGTGATTTATAATTACTTTTTAATTATAAGGATAATAAAGGCATGTGTAAAAACATACTTCAATATGAAAAATTGTAAATCAAAAGGCTTAATACAAAGAGAGTTCTTGAATAAAGGGGAGGAGGAGATAATACCATCCATGAGAGGTTTCTTCGAAGAAATTGGTAGGGGCTTATTAAGATATTGGATATAACTTGGTAGGGATTTTGAGAGTGATAGGGATAGTAAACTCCTTCTCAATGGGTTTTTAGTGAACATGAATGGGATTCAGGGTGTGTATATATCCAAAGAGAGGGGAATTCTTTAATAATTTCTAAACTTAGGACTTGGAATCTAAGTGATAAAATTGTCAAAAATCCAAACCTTCCCATGGGTTTCCCATGGTTTCTATCAAATAGGAGTGGGTTTTAATATTTTATTATTTTAGGGAATAAAATCCTTAAAATAACACCATTCATGATGTGGAAGTGAGTTATGTTCATAAATAATTATTTTTGAAACCTATATGTATAATATTGGTTTTAGGTGATTAATTATATGTTTTTAATATTATTAAAATAACTTCAAAACACTTTATTTTATTGGGGAATTCTATTTTTTTTGGGATAACTTTTTTTGTATTAATTACATCACTTTTAGTCTATTATTATTTCAAAATGCTTATTTTATATTGAAATTGTATTAACTTTTAACCCAAAAAGTTTTCTGTCTTAGAAAAATTATATGTCTAGATTTCAAAAATAATATTTATTTTATAAAAATAATTTTTAATATCTATGAAGTTACACTTTTAAATAAAAATATTTATTTATTGAAAAGTATTAGTTTTCATGACACAAACAACATTCTGGTCCTTATAAAAATTACACAGGACTTCATTAAATCATTTTATATTTTATATTTAAATAAATGATATTTAATAAAACTATTTTATAGAAAATAAATTTTATTTTAAAACTCTTGGATTTATTCAATAAAGTGTTTTAATTGAAACTATCTATAATTCCCAAACATACAATTTTGGTTTCCTCGTATCAAAAATATAATTTGATCAAACTCATTATATAAAGTAATAATAAAATGGGGAAAATATAATAATTATTTTATTAAAATAAAATATAAAAATTCATACTACTAGGGTGTAGATACATAACCCCTTATTACACCATTATACACTATAAGGGAATAGTGTGCGATGGTGGTAGTTTCTTATGGTGGTTCAGTGAACATGGATTGGGTGGTGATCACTATAAGCTTGAACTTATCCCATAAACGTTTTTACTCATTTTTGAGTTGTTGAATATCAAAACGGTCTTAGTTAATGTGAAAGCCCAGTGATTCCATCTCCCTCACAAGCTCTGATAAATGGGATTCATAGGGTATGATCCTTCAAGTTGAGACCATCACTTATTCCTTTTGTGTCAATTAGACATTAATATAACCCTTAATATATACTAATAATAATTTTCACTGTAGAATGAATATATTATTAGTGGTTATGATTCTTAATATTATTTTTGGATCTTCTTAAAATTATGAAAATATTCTATAACATTCCAAAATAAAAAATTAAATATAGTGCATTTGATTTCTATAACAACATTACTTAATAACAAAATTATCCTTTCAGAAGGGAATTTCATTTATAATTGTTTGGTTTTTTACATGGTTACTTCTAGTTATACCCAAAAAATTTATGGCTATAAAATAATGGTAATATTTAATAATTTTATTATGGTAACACCATTTTTTTTATCATTTTAGTTTAGTGTTTCATGTAAAAAAACCCACATGTTATTTAATTAAGGAAAAGTAATTACTAAAATCATGGGTAATCACATGAACTTTCAAACTAAACTTTTATTCTTATGGTAGAAAATTTACCCAATTTTACCATCTATAAAGAAATGGAACTTAGTAATCACATTCTTAGTTCATCAATTCTCATCACTTGAAAATATTTAGTAAAGTGTTCTTTGAATTCATTCATCTTTTTGGAACATTTCCAAATATGACAATAGTTTTAATTTTCTAACTACAATAAGCCTTCATAAACTTCTAGTCTCACAAATTCATTTACATACTCAATCACATTGAGTATCATTTTACATAACCATTCATATTGAGTATATGAGATTAAAATTTCGTCATTAATTTAACATAATGCTTTTGAAACATTAAATGAATAATTTTATGATTTTTATAAGAATCTTAGATTCACATATTGAAAAAAAAAATTACATTTGTTTATTCAATAAGGTGTAACATTAACAAATATAATTTATCATTACTTAAAAACTATTCTTAAGTTGCCATTCATAGAATTTTCTTACATTAAGATTCTCCTTTCTATAGGATTGATCTCACATTTAAAATTTTTAATGATGATTATTTTATCTAATAAAAATATCTTACCAAATTAGTATCATGTTTTATCCCATGTTATTCCTTTAATGTGTTCATTCTTGTAACTATTTATTTTTTTATCCTACTACCCACACAAAATCACTTTGTTAAAACCATATTGATGTGTAACTCATTACAAAACTCAGAGATTGAGTTAAAAACCAAAAAATAGAAGCCATATATATATACACACATATACAAATGAATATAATTTATAAGGTTCATAAATAATTTATTTAAATGTTTTGAGGTGCATGAGAATAAAAATCACCACATGATTAAGCCTGAATCCACATATAACCAACAATTACCTTTCCAAAATAAGGAATACGCCTCTAAGAAAGAGGGAAGTCTAACCTAAAGTTCCTCTCCCATGGGATACATTACTGAAGATAGAATCTAATTTATAATAACTATAAAAACTAATATTCAAAAAATATATTTAACAATTATTTTCACTCTTATAAATTAAATCTCAAACTGAAATCAAGGTAGATGAAAACTAAATATTATGTAATCGTACATAACTTATAATGTGTGGCTTGATTGCTTTTTTAAAAAAAATGTTTAACAACTTTAAACTAAATAATACACATTTTCACTATATAAAACATTTATATCCATGAATAATTAACATGTGAATAACATTTAAATAAATTAACACTTCATAAATTTAAACATTAGATAATCATTGATAAAAAATTCATAAATAAAAGTTTAATTATAAACACTTCTTAAGATTTAGATAATAATTATTTACATTCAATAATATTGAATATAAAATATTTATATTAATTTAATAATTTTAATTTATAATATTATACATTATAATACACTTTACATGATATATATAGGATATTTTTTTAATTACAAACATTTTATAATACAATTTATATTATAAAAACTATTTACATAATTTGAATATCACATAGTTAACATTTTTTAAACCTTGATCAAATATATCATAAAATTTATTTTTATAAAGTTTAAATAATATCCCAAATAAGTCCCTTAACACTACTAGAAAAAACGGATACAACCTCTAAACTATAGCCATAGTCGATCTGGACCATGGTTATAGGCCAGTTATAGCCATAGTCGAAAAAATGGTCATAGTTATAGGGGAGATATAGCCATGGGAAAATGTACTCATGGATATAACATATCCCATTAAAACCCATGAAGGAATTATTTTCATGATAATGGTTTAGGAAAGGCCTATAACCATGATCCACATCAGTCGTGGACTTAGGCAGTTCCCGTGACACCTATGACTACACTTGATGTGAAATGTGTTCATAGGTTCCACAATCCCGTATCATTTTTTAAGATTATAATATCTATAATTATATAAAATTATATATACTTATTGATATATATATATATATCTATATATGTGTGTGTTTATATGTATATATTTTTACATATATTTCATCACAACTTAGCAGTAAAGTTTTAAATGAATTATAGAAGAGGTTTTAGGATCAAATATTTTCATTGTGTTTAATTTTTCAAAGGCTATGACCATGGTCATTAAATATGAACATATATACCTATGGTCATTGTCCACATGTTGTGGTCGAGACCCTATGTCCATAGTGATAAACTATGGCTATAGGCACCACAATATAGGTTATAGAATGTGTGCTATAATAACGATGATAACACCCACCAGAGGCCTGATCTTTGCTATAACCTATAATCATGGTCAATTGGGAGATATCTAGATTCATGGACCATGTATATAGCCCAATTTTATACTAGTTATTACTATTCAAATTAATCATTATAAACAATTCATAATCTTTAAATATAAGTTTTTTATATTTTTTCCTTATTTTTTAATTTATCAGCACTTTATAAATCACCCCATATGATCACTAAATAAACACTTTATTTTTAATACATATGGTATGACATATAAATTTAATAAAATGCATTTCATATATTAGAACTAAATATTAAATAAAATTTAATAATAAATGTGTCATAAACATTAGTCATTTAATTACAAACTCTTTATAATAAATTAATTTATAAACTGTCTATAAATTAATAAATACCTGAAACTACTGTTTTATCATTATTTATAAATAATTAAATCCAATTCATAATTGAATTTTATGAAATATAAATTTTTCTTCTTCAATCATATTTTACAAAACAACATGAATCGTAGGGAACAATATAGTTCATATTCAATGATCCAGACTGAATCATTAACTAAAATTGATCATCCAATGCTTCATCCACCATCAATAATACTTTACAACCGACAAACCAATCATTGAATATGATAGATAATCATATTTTTTGATTTATATCTCTGTCATTTCCAATGATATGTCATATCATATTTTATTATAGTAATTGATATCACTTTAGAGATTCAATGTACTATTTTTTAAAAGCTCAACACTGGAAATCATATCATATTAAATCTCGATATTATATAATAAAAAAATTAAAACATAATACATGAAATAAATTATGATATCCCATATTGTATACTACGATATAAAAAACCACAGAACAATGAATCAATCAAATTTTATAAATTCTAATATGATATGAAATAAGATTTAATTTTATTTATTTTATTACATGGTTTCATGAATCTAAAAACATGGGACGATATGATATCTCTACTGGGATTTTAAGGGGCCTAAAAACACTTGTTATATGCAACAAAAGTGATTAAAATCCCAATACCAAGATAAAAATGCTAAGAAATATGAAATATGTATAAACTAAAAATACCATCATAGCTTTCAATGATGATCCACTACAATATACATCTTCATCATGATTAATAAATATCACTATAGGGTAATAAAAGGATCCCCCTCTCCCTATTGTATTCATGGGATAAAAATAATCACATTTCATACATTCCATTTTCTTTTAATCCCTTGAAAACCTTGTAACGATCTTCCCTCAAATAAAACACCATGTAAAACTTAAGATTGTATGTGATTTATATCATGGAAAAAAGATAACAAAAGAATCATATCCAACTATTCTCTTCTATAATTATTCTTATTATTATTAAAACCTCATCAAACTCCCCCTGGGTCTCAATAACCTCCCTATGGTTATAACCACTCTAAATCTCAGCAACTCCTTCATTCATGGTCTCAATAGGTAAGTGAAAACATTTTTTTTTATTTTTAAATATATATTATATATGGAAATATTAAATATTAATAATAATTTTTTTATAACAAAAAATTGTGTCATTGATTATATATGTTAATGTTATTTTGAATATAAACAACTATATTGTAATTTTTTGGGATGCATATTCTCTTATTACTTTAAAACAAGAGTATATATTAATCCCACATCAACTGTATTTTTTCTTAGGAGGCTCAACATTTTCAAAAAATAATTTAGGATGAATTAATTAAGTATGAACTATGGACCTAAGTGCAATAAATAACACTTCAAATAGGGTAATATTATAAAAGTATTGGGTAATAAATTATCAATTTAGAAATAAAAATTATTATAAACACCAAAATTAACATATCAAATAAAATTAAAAGTTTAAAAAAAAGACTCTCTCAATCTACATGGCAATGAATTATCATCCACTATCATATTTTCCCTCTCTCATGCAGTAAATTTGCATCAATGAAAAAGGTCTCCCCTCTATCTTTCAGAATTTTTCTATAACCAGTCTGGTATCCTTATCAACATCACGAGAATTGTCGCATCTTTATTCTCTATTAAAATTGTTCCAACATTTACCTTGATGAATTAAATCTATAACCTTTTCAAAGATACACGAACAAAATTTCTTTCACATTCATTTTGTGTTTATATATATATATTTTCTTTTGAGATGCATTTCGATACTTCACACACTACCAAACTCATATAAGCCAAAAAATCATGCAACATGGTATATTTTTTAACCTTTATTCTAGCAAATTGTTTCATTATAATTCTATATTTTATTAAAATTTTAAATCAATGATGAAAATTTAAAACATAAATCAAAAGTTAAACACTTTAACACGATTATGTATCATGATCCATAATGTCATGCCCATGATTGACATGATCTATAACACTCATCCCAAGTGACAACTTCTTAAATTTAATGAAAAAACAATGTGATACCACTGTGTTATAAAAAAATAAAAAACATCACATATTATTCTTAGAATAAAGAGTTTTAGACATAGTTTTTTGTATTAAACATATAATAATACTTTGAGTTTTCTTAGAAAATGTACCTACTCAAGTAAACTTATACAAATTTTCAATTCTTTTACACTTTCATATCTATCTTTATTCCTCTCATTAAATTGAGAACACCACTTATAATATAAATTCTAAAATTATTAGAGTATAACATTCCCAAAAAAGTAATATTCATTCTAAAATATGGAATACACTTGGCATCAACAACTATTTAAATAACTATCTTAATCATATAAACCCATACTACACCCTTGCTAATATTTTCTCTTTGTATTTTGTTATCCACTTTAAAAGTAAAATAATCACATTAATTATACTTGTTCAAAAAACTATTTTCACATTTATATGATAGGAGAAAATCAAATGTAAATTTCAATATGGATCCTAATTAATAAATCTCTTGCATACCTTTTATATTGAGCATATAATATTCACTTAAAATGATTATTCACTTGTTTTTAATCTTATTTCTTCTCCCATTCACAGTATTTTTGATAATATTTTCATACAAGACTATATCTTCACACTCCCAACATAAAAATTCATCTCTAAATCTAGATTGGCTTCTTTATCTGCTAGCCCTAGTACTATACCCATTTATTTTTTATATAGATTTTACATGATATCTAACTCTAGTCATCATAACCAAAAGATTATTATTAACTGAAGCCTTATCATTGTTTGTGTCACAACCCAACCTCACTAGGGCTTTACCTGAGCCTAAAATGAGTTTGCGTGTGACATATAAATCCTACCTTCAATAGTTTATAGGTTAGTTACTATTACTAGAGTCATTCCATCATAGATATATGAAATACATTACAATTTTTAAATGAAAAATTCATAACACCATGAATAATAAAAACATAAATCTCATCTATAATACATGAAGAATTAAAATCAAATGCTTGCCTCATCATAGAATGTCAAGCTATATGATATAATTCTAATAAATCCTTTATACCCCAAACAAGGTATATTTCAATTTACTTCCACTAAAATTTCTCCCATGTTTAGAGGTAAGGTTTCCTTCCACCACTATTGAATCTATCCATATAATCTGAATATATATATATATATATATATTTAAATCATTGGAGAGTATATAAATATACTTAGTAAGTTCCTCACCAAAAATCTCATGTGTCTATGAGAATAAAACCTGTTAATGCACCCATTTATGGACTAAAAAAACTAAATAATCAATAAAACATTCATTCTATAAGGAAAAACATATAAATAACTTCCATTCCATACATAATAATCCTCACACTTTCCATAAAAAAAATAGATATGACAATTTAATATCTTCATACAGCTGTCCACCTATAGGGAACCCATTAATATATCTTCATGTATCTCTCCACCCAAAAGTTCCATATTAATATATCTATTGGTTGGGTAATTTTCTACCCATAGGGACTCTCTGTATTATCAGTTTTTAACTTATATGGACTATCCCCCACCACAACCTACATCCTTTGGGTAGTTATCCACCCTTAGGGAGTCTCACTACTTTACCAGGTGTCCACCCCTAGCTCTCTCCCCTTTTCAACCTTCATCAGCACTACCACTCATCACATATCCACCACCACCCTCAATACTATTACATCATTACAATCATTCTAAAATCCCATGTCATTATGGTTTATTCATTTTAGGGGAAATTTGAAATTTTGACCTAAAGAAGTGTTTGTTTTGAGAATTGAGATTCAGATTATAATTCCATGATTTGGAGCATCTCAAGAAGATGTTTTAGGATACAAATTAAAGGAATAGAAGTTTCATAAGTTCTTGGGTGAGTTCTTAGAGCTTTAGGTTAAAATTTTGAATCCTAGAAAAATATTTACCCTACCACATGATTACCATATGGTTAGGGGAAATAGTATGAGTGATCCATTTGAGTTGGTTTTAACTAGGGGTATGGAATACAGTTTTTGCATGGTTTAAAAAAACCTTTAAAACCTATAATTTTAATTACATACAGATCAGTATGGTTGGATCATGATTTGGAAAACCTTATAGAAAAACCATGTGTTGGTTGGATAGTAAAAACAGAACAATTGGTGCATGGTTTGGAAATAGTGCATCCAAAATATCCAAGGTTTTTAAAATTTGTTTGTAAGGTATTAATGAACTTTTTGGTAAATCATGTGGCCAATTTGTAAGGCTCCCCATATTTCAGTAAAAGGATAAATATTACAATTTTACCCAATATAATTTTAACTCCTCCCTCTTCTCTCTTCCCCCCCATGAACGAATGAGATAAGGGGGTCCTCTATATTACTTCTCCATAAATCCTACTTAGAGAGGATTGGTTTTATGTTTATTTATTATATGATTAAGGTGAGTCATCTGATCTTCTTCATCCTACCTTCCTCTTCATTCTACCCTCAAATTTCATGCAATTTCGACTATATTTTGGAAATGATATCCACTAGAAAATGAGGAAAATCATATAAGATGATGGGTGTTTTTTGGCATGGATAGAGAACATTCCAAGAGAAATAAAACACATAGTTTCACATAGTTTTATTATAGGTAGATCACAAAGTGATTTTATTTAGGGTTTTTTCTTAATTGGATGAAAATTATTGTTTAATCGAGAAATTAAATTTAGGTTTTTACCTAGATTAGGTTTAGGTGCATGTCTGGAGTGTACTGTGTCCTGTTACTTGTGGTTTTAGCAGGAAAATGTTTCTTGGTTAAAATTAAATAATTGATTATGATTTAAATTTAATTTAATAATTTTTTATAATTTTTTATAATTATTTTTTTTTGATTTCATGACCTGATTTTGGACCTAGGAAGATGATATGAGGCATGAAAAATTTTGGGTGGTGGCTAAGCTTGCTTAAGGGAATAGCTTCATGCATGAAGTAGGTGGTCCTTGAACATTTCCCTATGGTAAATGATTTTTTATATGTGGAATATGATATGTGGTCTTTCCATGTATAGGTGATTGAACATTAAATTAAATCAATTTTTTATTAATACAAGTGGATATAATGAAGTGTAAAAGGACATGATGAACCTTTGAAACTAGTCGATTCATCAATCATCTATGGTTGGGGAGCTTGACTCTAATTGTGTTCCATGTGATATGGAGACCCTATAAAGGTATAAATTAAATGAAATCTATGAAATATACTGTATCTTGAGTTAGGTTCACTTACCGTCCCTGAGTAGGGAGCAGTGATGGATTGGGTATAGAGGTCCCTCGGTGTCATCTTGGAACCCATATACAGGTCATGGGTGTCATGAGAAACATTATAGACTTTGAGCTAGTTTACTAAATATTTTGGTAATAATTCCTCCCCCTATAGTATGTGATCACTTGAGTGGGTATAACTTGGGTAGATTTATGTTAGGTTGGGTGATAGGAATGACCTATGACATAGGAAGTGATATGGACACTATTTTATCCCTCTAGAGTTATGCCAACATGTATTGTATTATGAGGCCTATGAGGATGAGATTTGATTATATAGACAATGATGGAAATTATGCACTTTGAGTGATGGTATTCGGAATTATAGATGATAATGACATGGGGGAACCCATGTAGGGTGTTCAGATAGTTGTATGGCCCAAGGGACCTTGTTGGGTGCTCTATAGTGTTATATTGACCCTTTAGCAGGGTAGTGAAAGGGAGATGGTATCATTGATTCTGAGTGAAACCATAGAACTTGGGAATTAACAATGATGATATAGGTTAGTCATGAATTGTCCAACCTAGTATATAATTTATGGGATCATTGTATGACCATCCCTTGTGGTGATTGTTAAAATTATTATATATGAGTAATTACCGGGAGGATGTTATCCCCTAGATGTATGATTTATGATGAATAGAGTATTCCAAGGATATGGAAGTTTCTAATGACATATGAGATTCATATTATTACCTTATAGGATCTAGAGATTCCTGAGAATATATAGGATGACTAGGGTATTACTTTGAATCTGGTGGCTGATCATAATATTATTTGAGATTTCTAGGATGGATAAGATCTTGTAGTTATGCCTAATATTTTATGATATTCCTAGGTATTCTAGGATTTAGTGGGATTATTGATGATATTTTAGGAGATTCCTTGGATTTTAGATCTTGTAGGATTCTTGATGATGACAGGATATGCCTAGTATACCTTGGATCTAGTTAGATATAATATGATATCACTACTACAAATATGGCTTTTATCAGCTCTAAAAATGACCATTAACAGCGCTATAAAAAGCTCTATTAAAACTGGCGAAGATAAAGTGGGGGTCCCCTTTATCAGCTCTAAAACAAAGCGCTGATAAAAGGGTCTTTTATTAGTGCTTTCTTTTTAGCACTGATAAAAGACCTCTTTTATCAGCACTTTTTTTAGAGCTGATAAAAATAAAAAAAATTAAAAAAATAAAAAAAAATAAAAAAATACTGCCAATCTTGAGGGGGGATTTTTACAGCACTTGATCCCCCCCTTTATCAACGCTTTCCCACACCTCCAGCGCCCGTCCGCACCGCCTACACCCTTTATCAGTGCTAGCCCTTTAAATCAACCTTGCGCGCGCACCCGTGCCTCCACCCGGATTTGATCTCGAGACCTCCCCCATGCGCACCTAAAGCCTTTTCCACTACCCTATATTGATTTGTTCTCTTATTCATGATATATCTATTTATTTATATATTTATTAATTTATATTTATTCGTATAGTAATATATATTTATATTAATATATATAGTTATATTAATATATATATATAGTTATATTAATATATATATACATATATAGTTATATTAATATATACATATAGTTATATTAATATATATATATATATAGTTATATTAATATATGTATAGTTATATTAATATATAGTAGTTATATAAATATTCATATTTTGGTATTTTAAATAAAATGGATATTAGTTATTATTTAGATAAAGATAATATATTTTATATGTAAATATGTTTAATTATTTATTTAAAAATTTTAATTTTTAGGTGTGAATATATAAAAAATATGTACATATAGTTATATATTTGATTATAAATATTAGTGCATTATAAATAAGGATGAAATTTTAAAGACATAATATCAATATGAATGTAATACCTTGGAATAAATTCATTCCCCACCAAAAAAAATCCAATAATACCCCCTTAAACGAGGCTGAAAATCCACAAAATGTTAAAAAATCTGGGTACCCCGACTAAAAACTCAGTTTTGGAGGCCTTCTGAGACTCTTTTGGCCTCTAAAAATGATTGACCGAAGCTCCCCCTGATCACATCGACGTAGAGCTCATCACAGGCTTCGATTTGATATGTGGTAGAGCTCAAACGGACACCCAGATCAAAAGTTATGGTCGTTTGAAGTTCGAGTTCTGTTTTCAACATATTTTGGATCATTTTTTAATTTTTTTAAATTTTTTTGGTCTTCAAATTGTTATTAAATGACTATTACTCCATAATAATTAGTAAATTATTAATTAAAAATATTTTTTAAATTTTTTAAGAAGCCGTTTTCACTCAATATCTTATATATTAAGTATAATAAGTTTAAATGTACATTTATACTTATCGAAAATATATTTAAAAATTATATATAATATTTATATCAATATCACTATATAACTATATTTATATATTATTTTTTTTAAATTTTTTTTTGAAGTCGACCCTTTATCAGCGCTTTTAAAAAAAGAATTGATAAAGCCCCCCCTCCCCTTTATCAGCGCTAAAAAAAAGTGCTGATAAAGGGGGGGCCTTTATCAGCGCTAAAAAAATCACTGATAAAGGGGTACTTTTATCAGTGATTTTTTTAGCACTGATAAAGGCACCCTTTATCAGTGCTTTTTTGAGCGCTGATAAAGCCTCCCCCCTTTATCAGTGCTTTTTTGAGTGCTTATAAAGGGGTGGCGCTGGCCTTGCCCAGTTTTGTGGTAGTGTATTTTAAGATATGCCTAGGTTTCCTAGGATCTGGTGTTATACCTAATGTTGTTATGTGAGATGCCTAGGATTCCTATGATTCCTAGGATCTAGTCATTTCACCTGATGACTTTATGGGATTATTAGGATGCCTAGGACCCAATAATTATACCAAATGACACATTAGATGTCTAGGATGCATAAGATCTAATAGTTATACCTTATGGAATGTTAGATGCTTGGGATGTTCTTAAGAACTAGTTGTGGTACCCTGATACTACATGATGACTATAATGACTCCTTATGTATGGTTTTTCACCTTGTGTATGATTTTTTATGAGACTATGGGGATGGACATGTATCTGACTTAATGATTATATAACATGATTTGAGACACTCTAACACTGTCTGAAGTAGGTATGGTTGATCTCGGGTGGTTTGTTAGAACTTAAGGATCGATTATTATTATTTAATTATGCTCCTAAACTGTTTTATTTTTTCTAATTATATCATATGTTAATACACTATGATTACTAGTTATGTTGGGACCCATTGGTGGTTCCCTACTGAGTTTTAGTCACACCCTACTTGGGTATCCATGGCACTAGGGTACCCGAGAAGACATCACTATTCACAGGTCTATATGTGGTAGAGGCTAAATATTGCATGATCAAGTTATATAGATTCGATGAAGTATGGATACTGGCATTTTATGAGGCTCGGGAATGTACATAGATCATCCTATATTTATTTCCTAGTATATTTTTTATATGGGGCCATCTTAGTTGGAAAACAATTGTGATATATGAATGTATGATACATTTCATTTGTTATATCATGATTCTTTATTTATTGATTGTGTGTATTCTAATAATTTATAATGAACGATCCTTGTTTATTTACATTCTTATTTGTCACTCTATATTGATTTTATAGTCTTCTCGTGGTAACATGATATACCCTTGATACAAATTGGAAGCCTCTAGTATATGAGGAGGCATGCCTGAGATCACACAATACCTTGATCTAGTAACTATGGAATGAACTAGGGTGGGTCTCTACAAAGTGGTATCCAAGTGATTTGTTTTGTCTTACTATTTTAGTAAATTTTATAAGGATGATATAATAATGTGTTAGATCTTGTGATGGGCCTCATAACAGTACATCACAAACACCATTTTGATGGAAATTCTAGGTTACCAAGGACCAAGGACTACAATTATTGGTTTTTGATGTTACAAAAGAGATATTTATTTAAAGATTATATGTATATTTGAGATAGATTTATTTTAGTTTTTCGACCTTGGTTCATTAGAAAACTTATTGTGCATCTATATCATTTTCGGCACAAGGGACTCACATGAAATCCTCTTACTTGTGTGGGATTAATATTACTAACAACAAGGGATCAACTATTTAATATTTCAATAATAAATTATATGGAATTTCCCGTATAACTTGTTGGTGGAATTCTAATCAACTGAACAATAATATATTTTCTTATGTGATCAGTAATGTGGATCATACAGAGGAATGAATCTGGATAAAGGCTATATAGTAACTCTATTAAAGTTATGTATAGTGACACATAGTGGGTCAGTATAGGAACTTTTTCCATGGAACTAGTTCTAGATGGAAAATAGGTTTAGTTATTTAAAGTTTCAAAAAAACCTACATATATTTTCCTTATCTATATTCTTCATGGAATTTTACTTAACCAAACCACATAAATATGTTTTACTATAAATGAATCATCATGATGTTATTTTTTTATGCTTATATGGATGAGATTGTAGTCCTTGGGTGGCCAGTATCATATGAAAATGCTGAGTTATGATCAATTCCCTGGTTTTGGATACCGATTTGGTATGTGATGTCTAATATGTGTGTATGTTTATGAAAATCCTAGAGTGGGTATTATAGAATGTGATTTGTTATGATATTTTTTATGGGATTATTGGTTTTTATTTGTGAGTTATAACCTTTTTGAGATATGATTTTTGGGTAAGGTGGGAGAGATTAATGCTTTTAGGATGTGGCCCAAGATATTGGGGAGACAGGTGTTATGACTAAGAAGAAGAGGAATTGAAGGTGGAGGATGACCTCACTGACAAATCTGATTCTGGGTGATCAAGAAATAAACCCTACCTCATCACATTGATCCTTCACTGATGTTGTTGTCGGAAGATCCATTGAGACTGATCAGTCGAGCACAAAAGTAGTTGCGGTTCTGGATCCGTGTATCGAGCCAAAACACTTCCGGCATTGAGGGAAACCAACGATATATTTCTCAACAAACGAGGTAAATATTCTCTCTTTATATTTAATATTTGTGATAGTTGGGAAATTAGTTAAATGCATAGCAGTATTTATGTTCTTTTGAAGCTCTCTTGAAGCTATTGGATTTTCAGGCATTCACATTGGATTATTGAATTCTTCCAATTTGGTTTTACGACTATTTTCTGAAGATGAGTATTATAGACTATGGGAAAGATTCTCATGGTCCTTTGGGGGTAGTGTTATGATATTTCTTAATTGGACCCATGATTTTGACCCTCACATTGAATCTCCCAGTGTTCCTATATGGATCGATTTCCCTAGGCTGCTACTGCTTCTTTTCAAACAAACTGCTTTGTTTCCAATTTCTAGACTTATTGGAAACCCCTTAAAGATGTATTTTGCCACGAAGAGTCTCTCAAGACCCTCAGTTTATAGAATTTTCATTTAGATTGATGTTTATCAAGCCCTTCCATCCCAGATATGGATACAAAATAGTAAACATGGATTTTTTCAGGAAGTGGTTTATGAAAACCTCCCTGATTATTGGTACACCTGCCTTAAGCTTGGACATTATTCTAATGAATCTGCCAATAAGGAAACACAACCTCTTGCTCACTAATTCACCTGGGTGGAGAAGGAAAATGAGAATCAAAAACCTACAAAGTTCAATGAAGGTCTCACATCTGATGTTGGCCCTTCTGGGGTTCAGGCTTCCACAGGGGGGAATAAGGATGAGGTAGAGAATCTGGAGGAGCATAAGGTGTTAGAGATAGATAAGAACCGACTTGAGAAATTTGTAAATGGTATATCAGGTTTTGTTGATTCTATTCACACTGCCATAGATGGCACAAGTAGCTCTCCCACCTGGATGAGAGATCAAGAGGAGATCCATGAATCTCATGAAGTAGTCTAAGAGGGGGGAAAAGTATCAAATTTGAGTCAAATGAGTCCTTAAATGATATTGGTGACCAAGACTATTAGATTTATGAAGATTATTTAAAATCAAGTGCTAGGAAAGGTAAAAAATCAATGACTGACTCAGAGGGTTTCATCACTCAGAATCCCAAAAAATCCGTAAACATAGAGATTATTCTAACATTAAAGGACAATTGTCGCTAGATCCTTTGGTGTGGATAGGACCCAAAATTTAGATCCCACCCCATAGCCAATTGAGGAAAAACCTGATTGCACTTTCGATGGTGAATTTATTACAAAAGAATATGTTTTTTATGAAGATATTGATCCTACTTTGAAGGATGATTACAGAGTCAAGGTGGGGATGGGGGAGTAATTAATGTCTTGGATGGATAAATAAGATGCAGTTGTTTTACAAAAATTAAAATATGGTGAAGTCACTTCTGAATTCTATCCTCAAGTTATAGAATGAATTCTTTCTGAAATAGATGAAGCATTTAAACAAAATCCCAACTTTAAAAATAGTTACATCCCTTGGAAATGATTTTTATTTTTTTTGTTTTAATATAAGATTATAGAACTTTTGGTGGTATATTTTCAGGTATTGATTAGCTTTAATGGTGACATAAGTTTTGATTCAATCCTTACTAAGTTATGATTGCATTTTTGATAGTTTTTTAGCTATTGTGGGTTACTCATTTTAGGTGGTTTTATCTATTATTATGATCTTAATGATAGTTTATTTTGATTTTTTGATGGAAAATATATGTTGTCCTCTATCTTCAAGTAGTATGTCATGTGCATGAACTTGCTGAAGGATTGGTGCTATGTTATATATAATTGTGATGAACCTATATTTGAGTGAGTAGTATGAATCATCCTTGGCTCTAATCTGGATTATTGGATGTCTAGAAATAAGACTTATATGCAGTTAAAAATGTTTGATACTTGACTGTTATAAGGGAGTTTAAGCATATTTTTTTAGAAGTTGTGAATTGCATACTGACGGAAGTCTGGAGCTGAAATGATGGCTTAGTTCAAATAATGCAGAGTTTCAACCTAACCTGGAGGCAGATGTAGTGATGAGGCAGCACAGACTATTCCCCCAGATGTAGGATTTTCACGGCCCTCATTCTTCATGATGTGGGTATGATGTAGGTTTGAGGTCTCTATTTTTTGTTTGAATTTTAATGCTTCATTAGTTGTTGTTGTAATTTTCTGATGGTGTAAGTGCATTACACTTCATTCTTCCTTTGTTAAACTTTTGATTCAATAAATTCCTTTGGGCATGAATTGGGTGACCAATTCATGTTATTTTTCTCAAAAAAAACCAAGTATAAGGTCATTTTTTCTTTTTTTTAAGACAAACATGACATGTGAGGTTAACCCAAGATAGGGGTTAACTCTTTATTGTGAGTTCCCTTTTTATGGAAAGCATGGTTAGATTATTTATAAGATCCTAGATTTTCATGTGATTTATTGATCCATTATATTTTCAGTTAAACCCTTGTTGAGTTATTTTTTGTATTAGAATTAAAAAACGAGCCTTTGGGATAGTTGGTTTATCTTTGGAGGGAAGGTAGTGGAGGGATGGAGCCTAGTTAAAGTCCAAATTCATGATGTTTATAAAGTACACAATGTTTATTTAAATACATGATGCATTTTCAATACACGACATGAATTTTTCTATCCAGAAAAATTCAATTTGTGTGTTTCTTTTTTTCCTAGATGTAAAAACCCAAGGTTTATACAACGTGTAAAGTTAATACGCCATGTAAATTTTGTGTTTCTTTAAATGGGGGAAGAACCATTATTTCTCTATCATCTATTTTTTATTCAAAACTTGAGACATGTGAGAGCTCATTTTTTCTCATACCACCTAGGCTTGGATCTTATTTCTTCATTTGAACTCTATTTGAGCCATCATCTAACATGTTGGATAGACATCGGTAAGTTATTCTTTTCCTTGAGATCCCTTCTTCATTCATCTCCATCTTTATGGAGCTATTTTGGTATGAGATGATATTCCCTTTTTTCAGGGTGTTGGTCTATTTTTATATTTTCTTCCAATATTAACCAAACCAAAGGCTGATACTGGATGAGTTCGGTACTACAGTCATAAGGTAGATAGTATAGTAATTATCTTTCAAGTCTTGTTTCTTTATATTATGTGTCATGATTCCACTCATAGGACTCTCCATGCACTACCTTAAAAATACACATAACCTTGGATTAAATTGTTAAATTTTATATAAATGACCATGTTCCACCCTCATTTGGTTGGGATAGGTACCCATCCACTATTATCATACCTTGAGGTGTTCCTATGGATTTTCCATTCATATTATAAATGTATATATGACTTAACTATATTATATATGGTGTTGGATTGACTTCAAAATGTAATAACTAGAATTAATTAAATGGGTATCAAGTGGTACAACCACATTATATGATTTTAAATAAACAATGGTTACACCCTTGTTTAAGTTGAATGTTAATAAATTATAAATCCTAATTGAATTTATATACATTTTATAATCAGAAATGGGGTCCCTTATACTAGTGAAACACAAGCATGGAGTCCTTATTAATATGTTACATGATCATGGAACCCCTACTGACATGTTACACGGGAATGAAGTTCCTACTAATATGATACACGATCATGTTATCCCATCTACTTATGACAATCAGGCATGGAATCCCATATACTTATGATACTCCGGCATGGAATCCCTTACACCTATGATCCTTGGTCAGGGTGAACCTTATGATTCTTGATACTTAGTCACGGTGTCCCCTATTACTTTATGAGACTCGAGTAACTAGACATGGACACCTGAGTTACACCTAAAGTCCTAGCTAGCACAACATATGTGTATATATGGCTATAAATGTTATTACATATATAATGCATATATATATACATACATTCATATAAAACTTTATGTATATGTGTGTGGTGACATTTATTTAGAGGTTTTTTTGGCATAGTATGAAGTATTTAGTATTATATTGGTGTCCTTCTGGAACCATATCTGACCCTTTACATTTTTCATTACTACTTTACCATTTTTATATCTTCACACTAGTCATATTATGTGAACTGGATATATACTTCTAGATTATGTTGGTAGTTTCCTACTGAGTATATCTCATTCCCTATTTGGGTCTCCGATTAGTACTTGTACATACTTCAAGGATGCAGGTAGAGACAGGGGAAATATCCCAGTTGTCAATACATGATTTGATTATAGCATGTGATTGGGGAAGAACAGGAGCGGGCTATGACTTGTGATGAAATCTAGAGATGGAATTTTGTACCTTTGGTTCTTTTGATATAGATGTATGTATGCATTCCTACTTATATGTTACATGTTCTTTTTTTTATAGAGACATGAAATTACATAATTTTGATTTTGGTATTGGATGTTTCTATCGAGGTATGTTATTCATATATGGATGAATTATCATTTTTTTTGTTTTTCCTTATTATGATTATGAATTTTATCTATTTATCACACCATTGTACTAATCTATCCACGAGGGTATAGTCTCCCCATTTTACCACCTTGGACCCTCTCCACTATTCGATAGTATCTGGCATATGGGGAGGTGCACTTGAGGCCATGTGACTGACCAGGTTTGATTACTTATAAGTGAACCGAGTCTGGGTTGTTACAAATTGGTATCAGAGGTTTCTTTTACATTTTTCTTTTTGGGTGGATTATTAGACATCAAACTTGTATGTATCAGAATTTGGTAATGATACTATTATTGGGAGTACCTAACCCACATATAGAAAAAAAATTAAAATTTCCTAGAATGAGAATTTTGTTTTTTGGATTCCTCTTATTACAGTTGTTTCAATTCCATAACAAGGTTACACATGTGATGTGTGATGGTTATTATTATGATCAAGGATTCCATTTTACCCTTGGACTAGTATAGATAATATGTGTTGATTCATGTATCTCCACAGACACATAGTTTCACATATCATGTATTATACCATGCCATATAGGCGTATCTCATTGCTTGTATTTCCTATGATTTTAATGAGTTCCTTAACTGTAATAAATTAAATTGCACTAATGTTTATTGCAGGATAATTAGAAACATAATTGGTTGCATAATGTGACTTCATAAAAATAAAAAAAAACCTGCATATCTTGAAGCAGACACCTTAAGTAGTCAATTATGGAATGTTGAGTCATGGACCATTGGTCGCATGGGCTGGAACATATTTATGTTTGGGATTAAATGAATTCCATATTTCAATTTATAAAGTGTATGGTCCTTTATTAATTGGAAAAGGTTATCTATATGATTCAACTAATAAAATGATTACTATATAAATAAATAAAAACTTAAATGAATTTTAATTATGAAATGAAACGATCGTCGTTAAATGGGGATTCCAATTACAATTTAAAGGGATTTTTCATCTATAACTTATAATTGGCACTCTGTATACCAGGAATCCTGGATTATAGTAGAAATATTGACCCTAACCTGACCTCAATTATGGGATTAGGCAGTATCTCTTTCATTCATATGATCTTTACATTGCCCATACCTAGATTTAGGAGTAGGGAGATGGGTGTGACTTTTTTATAGAAAGTATTGAACATGTTCAATTATTGTACCTATAGATTATATTGTTATCAAATTCCATATAAGGCATGTGTTTGTAATTTTTATAGCCATGCCTGCATTAAAACCTTGAGTCATTCTCCAAGAGGGTGGCAATGACTATACTCCAAAGTTGGTGGGACCTAGGCCCCCAATATTAACTCTAGTAGTGTATCCTGTGGAACCTATTGTTATACCTAAAAAGGTTGTCAATTCCTTATTTCATGAAGGTTTCCTTCAACTTATGTAGTCTATTTAGGGAGATCTGCAACTTTCCCCTACTATGGAAGAGTTGACATGAGAGTTTTAACACTAGCATCCACCCATGTTTTTGAGGGATAGTGTCCTTCGGGCAACAGTGTCATGGAAAAAAGCCATGATGACTATATTTCAGCATCATGAGACACATCATAATTGTAGAGTGAATCTCACTACATATATTGTTTGATATTCTACCAAGTTATGGGGGGATCTTATCACCCAGTAAGTCATCATCAGGGTTTGGCTGGGACTAGTTTTCATATAGTCTTCTATGAAAATTTGATTCCTCAAATGTTGTGATCAGAGCGAGATAGAGAGTTTATACATCTACTATAGCATACCATGTCCATGATGAACTATTTGACTTAGTTCACAGAGCTCCAGTGGTTCTCACTGACCCTTGCTGGGGACATGTCAACGACACTAATATGTTTTGAGGATGGTATCGTATACACCATCTGATATCAGGTGAATTTATTTTGATTGACCACCATTTTAAAAATTGTAAACCATACCCTATTCATTGATTAGAACCCTGAGGAAGCTAATGGTGTGGTCTAGGGTGGGTTAGAAATTAGATAGTGTAGTGGTTAGATTAGTAGTCGAAAATGTCACTTTGAGACTTCATGTGGGAGAAGCGAAATCCAAATAAAACCCATTGATAGTTATGTGGTTTTTCACCAATGTGGAAAGACTAGGTATAAGAAACCCCAGTGTTCCAGAGACCCCATTGAGTGATGTGGATGTAGCAGTTTGGGTAATCTTCATTATTTTTACAACACCTTCCCATATGTTCCTATAGAGAGGATCCATATTAGCTTCAAGTTCAGGATTTGTACCAGTAGCACCTCTCCAGGTAGGTAGATAGAGTATGATCGGCCATACATGAAGAGGATGTGTATTTAGATGAGGTATCCAGACTTTTGATGTGTAGAATCTTCAAAGTGGACCCGCACTGGGTAGTCAGGTTTCAATATAGGTTCATGGATCAGGCTAGACTTATTCAGTGCGGCCTATAACTGAGGAGTAGGGTGTTGGTCTATCTACATTTAGTGGTGCAATCTTAGTAGACTCTACTATAGTATGTGATCTTTTCGATATAAGTGATTCAAATTATTTTATCTATGTGACTATTTTTGGGAGTTTTGTCCTTGATATTCAGTACTTCTGTTGTATGAAGACACTTGATACCCCATTTGGTATTCCATCAGAGAGTGTGCACCGGTGTAAGGAATTCCCCCTTGAGGTTGGAATCTTTGTTTACTTTTGGTACATCTTCATATTCAAGATGATGGGATTCAATTTCATTATCGATATGGAATGGTTATTCTCCTATCATGACCATGTGAATTTCAATTTTCGTAGGGTATCATTTACATAACTAGAGGGAGATATTTATCTTCACAGGGGAAAATGGAATTTCTAAGCCAGTAGGGTATTATTTACATAACTGGATGGATACTAATGAGTTTTAAGATCTTGAGAGGAAACTATAGGAATTAGAAGCTAATGTTTTTATATGAACCAACACTTATCAATGGGGTTCACTAACCTTTTGTCCAAAAATGTAGATGGTACCTTCAAGATTTTCATGGATTATCTTTAATTGAACTGTCTTATGTTTAAGAATTGGTATTCATTTTCATGTATAGATGAGGTATTTAACTAGCTATAGGGATCTTGAGTTTTCTAAAAGATATATTTCAGGTCAGGTTATCATTAGGTATGTTTCATACCTTTAGACATACCTTGTACAAACTTTCATAGTAAGTATGGTCTTTATGAGTTTCTCATTATGACCTTTGGTCTCATGAATGAACCAGTTTTTTCATGTCTTTGATGAATTAGGTTTTTCACCTATATTTATATTCATTTGTGATAGTCTTTATGGATGATATCTTAGTGTATTCTCACACTTTACATGACCATATCAAACATATTGATATTGTATTGAATACATTGAGAGAGAACCATCTGTATTCTTAGCCCAGAAAATTCCACTTTTGGATTGATAAGTTTCACTTAATGGGTCATGTTATTTCAGAGGTAAGAGTGTCTATTTTCCTAGATTAGGTGAGTGCCATAATTTATTGGGAGTATCCCATAATCTTCTTTGATACAGGGATTTTCTTGGGGCTAGCTAGATATTAAAGGTACTTTATTCATAAAACTTCACAACTAAAAACACCTCTTACAGACTTAACTAAGAAGGGTGTGAAATTTTTTTGGTTAGAATCTAGTGAGACAACATTTAAAGAGATAAAAGGGAGATTGAATTTAGTGCCAATCCAAATTATTCCAAATATGGGAAGGAGATATATAGTTTATTGTGCTACATCAGGCATCAATATAGGATTATTTTTTATATTTTGTGATTGAGTCATTATGTATGGGTCTCAATAGCTAAGGCCTCACAAGTGGAATTACCCAATGCATGATCTCGAGTTAGAAGTTGTAGTTCTTGCCTCTTATTTTTAGAGACATTATTTTCTTGGAGAGTGTTATGTTGTGTATACTGACAAAAAAATCCTCATATACATTTTTACACTGCATGACTTGAATCTCAAACAGATAAGGTGGGTTGAATATGTATAGTAAATCAATTTTTAGCTTGCTTATAATCTTGGGAAAGGAAATGTTGTAGAAGATTATCTAAGATAAAGGACTAAAACAAATGAAATTTAAGACTCAAGTACTGAGTGACTACTGATGGAACACCTTTTCAAGATGCACTTTGAGGTCTAACAGAATAACAAAAAACCTATCCTTATAGTGTTATAAGTGACTTCTTCACTTCTGGTGAAAGTAAAGATGAGGAAATTCTTTGATCCTAAGGGCTTAATCCTAAGGGAGAGATTTTTAGGTGGAAATCCACCACTAGTCAGTCTATTGATAGACATGAGATATTTCTTGTTCATGGGAATATATTGACAAAACAATATATCATAGGATTTTTCACTATGTTTTCCACTTGTCAGTGGTTGGTGGTATAACACTAGTGAATAGTATGGATTCTATATCCATTTTCCATTCATAAGTGTAAATGGGAGGATGTCACTATGGATTTTTTGATTGACTTACTGTGACCCCCTTGAGGTAGTGATGTTGTATGGGTGATCATTGACATACTAACAAAGGTCACTCAATTTTTACCAATTAGAGATACTTTATTTGTGGATGATCTAGAGAGACTATACATTCATGAGATTTTACATTTACATGGGGTCCCCTATAAAATTGTTTTTGATAAGGATTCTCATTTCATGTCAAGGTTCTATAAGGGGTTACATATGGTTTTGCGTGCACATGTGCTTTTGAGCACATCCTTTCACCCTTATATTGACAGTTAGTCAAAATGGTCAATTCAAGTGTTATAGGGCATGATTCGAGCGTGTGTCCTTGATTTTGGAGGTTCTTGGGAGAAACATATACCCATAGTCAAATTCTATTATAATAACCACATTCAATTATAATTAATATGGATCCTTATGAGGATCTATACAGTAATACATATCATTCAACCCTGTGATGGTTAGAGGTTGGAGAGGTAGTGCTACCGGGACCTTGTCTCATTTAGGAGATTTCAAAGCAGGTACATATTATTAGGAATCATATAGTTAAAACTCAATCTAGTCCAGAATCATATTCCGACCATCACTAACAACCTTTGGAGTTTGAGGCCAGATATCAGTTATTCTTGAGGGTATTAACTAGACTGTGGAATAGGAATTTTAGGTGAAAAGGTAAGACATCACTTCATTTTGTTAGACCTTTTGAGGTTTTGGAGAGGGTCAGACTAGTTCCCTATCGAATAACACTTTTTTTATATATATTAGGCTATGGAAGAAGTTTTTCACATTTCTTAGTTACATTTTCATTACTCAGAACCATCTCATGTTTTCTAGACCAATGAGGTAGAACTAGATATTGATGCTTCTTTTGAGGATAATCCTATTCATAACATCAATCAAATCAAAAAATATCTCTAAGTAAGGTTTGTCCCTTTGGTATGGGTGCTATGGAAGCATGTAAGAGTTCAAGATGAGACCTAGGAGTGGGAGGCTGATGTAAGTTCTTAATGAAAGGAGTTATTCTCAGATTGTGCTTTACTTCCCTTATATGGTAAACTCATGGATGAGTTTCTTTAAGGGGGGAATACTGTAAGTTCGTGTCTTTTCTTTTGAAATTCAAATCCTTTTAATCTTTATTTATACCCTTATTGAGTTCTATTTTGGATTATACCTAGAAACATATCCTTTAAGAAAGTAAGTTTTTATTCGGAGGGATGGTAACAGAGGTCCAGAGCCTAGATGTAGTCTAAATTCATAGTGTGTACAAACTACATGACATGTATTTAAATATACAATGTGAATTTCTTTGGCTAATAAAATTCATGTCGTGTGTTGTTTTTCTTCCCAGAGGAAAAAACCTATCTTTAAATGGAATGTAAAGTTTTCACGCCATGTAAATGTCATGTTTCATATTTTAAAAAATGGGGAATAACCATTCTTTCTCCTTTACCCCTCTTTTCTTCCACATAGGATCCACCGAGGGATCCCTTTTTCTACTCCCTCCTAGGATTAGATCTCATTTATTCATCTAACCTCCATTCAATCCACTATCTATCATGTTGGATAGCCACTAATAATCTCTTAATTCTTTTAGATCCTTGAGTTATTCATCTTCATGTCAATTGAGATATTTTGGTGTGATTTGATATGCCCTATTTTTCAGAAAGTTTGTCTGTTTTCTTACAATCTGTACCAAACAAAAGGATAATACAAAATGATTTCTCTACTAAAGGAATGAGGTAATTGGTGTGATGAACTTGACCCAGATACCCTCTCAAACTGGCACCCAACCTGAATTAAATCATATCCAAAGGGCATTCACGATTCCCATGGGATAGTGATTAGCACCCGGGCATCAACAAAAACAACTAGAGGGAACTTTTTTTCCTAACATGAAGAAAACAACATGGGATATATATATATAAAAGATAGAGAGAAATAGTGGAAGAGAAAAATATATGCCCCAACTGAAAGAAAATTGAAAAAAACAAAACCACCCAAAGGTAGTTAAAAAATATCCAAAATAAAAATCCAAAATCAAAGGATTAGAAAAAATAACCAGCTAATGAAACAAACTCCATGTGATAGTGTGGTAAACTCCTACCATCTCACCATCAACTACACAAACCTAGTTGATATAAAACCTCACCATCTCTATGAAATTCCTTTCCTTTCCCTGCATCAAAAGAAATAAAAAGGTAGGCACATCACTAAAGTAGTTCATATGGTGGAAGTTATCATGATTAGTTGGATCCCACTTAGGTGTTTCTTATAAAGTCTTTGTATCAATAATACAAGCATGCTTGACTTTAACTATAACAAGGCATGATAAAAAATTTAGTATTTTTATATAAAAACATGACAAAACATTTAGTTTCCCATTTTTTCACATTTTATAATAAATTAGGTAAATAATTTTCAAAGAATTTTCCCATATATCAAAGTGGTGAAATAAAATAGGTCAAAGCATGCATCACATATCATATCAAATCCATGGAAGTACAAACTGAAACAATAAAAGCCCAAGAATATATAACATCACTCTACAAATCACACTACATCATGATAAATTGGACCCTTGTGTTGTACCCCTCTCTCTTGGATTTTAATGATCACAATCACTCTTATTTTGTTCTAACTTGTTTTCAAGTGTTTTTGTTGATAGGCAAAAGGTTGCCAAGGAGTTGGGCCAAGAAGGACTGAAAGTAGACTCTCTAAGTCTACTGGCCAACCGGTGGATTCCCACCGGCCAGCCGGTGGTCTTTGGCAGTAGCAGTGGTTTCTGTCCAGAGACACCGGGCAGCCCGGTCAGCCGGTGGACCACCGGCCAGCTGGTGAGACACCACCGGCCAGCCGGTGTGCCCAGTCAAACTAGTCGTTGGGCTCTGACCAGACTTGTACTTTTGACTCCCAACGGCTCCGAAGACCCCCAATGGCCATTTGGGTGTTCCTCTCCTATAAATAGAGGACTAGGAAGCCCCGGAAAAATATGGTAGCCCACGGGAACATTTTTCGATCATTTGGCGAACCTCCGGCGCATTCCTTCAAGGATCCCCACCTGCTCCAACTCACTTCCACATCCAAGGAGCACCACCAAAGAAGCTTGGGAGCGCTCTCCATCATCACCAATCAATCCATTGGCGCCCAAGACTTCTCCTCTTTACGGTTTTTCTTGTTTTATCATTTTGATAATTATTTTGAGTTTGTGCATACAAACCCTTCTTTCTCTCATCCTCTCTTTGTTTGTGTTTTCACACCACCTTCAAGGTGTGAAGAGGTTAGTCAAGTCTTACCTGTAAAATACTTGAGTCATAGGTGAGCTAGCCTTCACCTGTAATAAGGCTAGTGGTTTTCTTGCTACAACCAATAAAAAGCAAGCTGTAATAGGTTTCTAGGCTGCCTTAAAGTCTAGTGGGTTTCTTGCTACAACCATTAAAAAGCAAGCCGTCGTATAAATCTCTCAACGGTTGAGTTGGGAGCGGAGACGTAGGCTTGGGATTTAGGCCGAAGTCCGTTATCAATTTTGTGTCTTGCCTCTTTTATTTCCGCTGCGCTTTAACTTTGTCTTAAATTGTTAAACTTTTTTAAAAGGCAATTCACCCCCCCTCTTGCCATCACTCTCCGGCCCAACATTTGGTATCAGAGGAAGTGTTTGTGTAATACCTTAACCGGTTTCAAATTCAAGATCCATTGTGATGGCTTCATCTTCTTTCGCCCCTGAAGGTTATTCATTGGGTCGTGCTCATTTTTTTGATGGAACCGACTATACCTATTGGAAAACCCGCATGTCTACTTTTCTTAGAAGTATAGGTTATCCTATTTATAGAATTGTCATGCATGGTTACTCTCTCTCTTCTCCCGATGAATCCAAATGGAATCAAGCCGATATTAAAAATTTTGAGCTTGATGGCAAAGCCATGAATGCTCTTCATTGTGGGCTAGACCGTAATGAATTCAACCGTGTTTCTACTTGCTCCTCTTCTTATGAAATTTGGAAACTTTTAGAAGTAACCCATGAGGGCACTAACAAAGTCAAAGACACTAGATTAGACATGTATCGCCAAGATTTTGAAAGTTTTACCATGCACCCACACGAATCAATTACTGAAATGTTTACTCATTTTACTGACGTTTGCAATGGAAGAAAGTCTCTTGGAGATGATGTTTCTGCAGAGATGATGGTCAAGAAGATTCTTTGGATCTTACCAAGTTCATGGGCACCGAAAGTCACGACAATTCAAGAAGCGAAGAATTTAAAATAAATGCCGGTCGAAGAGCTCATCGGATCCCTCATGACCTACGTGATCACCATGAGGAGGCAAGCTGAAAAGGAAGGCAATCTCATCAAAACTCCAAAGAACATCGCCTTCAAAGTTCAAAAAGAAGAAAGCTCCTCCTCCTCATCTTCTTCCTCTTCAAGCGGCGATTCAGAAATCGAGAACCTTGCCCGCAAGATGCACAAATTCATGAAGAAGAACAAAAAGAAGAAATCTCACAAGGCTCGAAAGGAAGATCTCGACGAAAAATCCGAGCCCGAGGTAATATGCTATGGGTGCGGCAAGAAAGGCCATTATAAGCCCAATTGCCCACTCCACAAGACAAGGGCCAAGCAAAATGAAAAGAAAAAGGCATTCAAGGCCACTTGGAGTGATAGCTCCTCATCCTCCTCCTCCTTAAAAGACAATGGTAAAAAATGTCTAATGGCATTTCATGAGGTAACCTCTTCCGACTCCTCTTCCTCTTGTTCTTCCAATTCTTTCAATCATTTATCTTACGAGGATCTCCAACATGCGAGAGATCAATTGGAGGAAGGTTTTCACGAACTTTCTTCCAAATTTATTGCTTTAAAAAAGAAATTCAAAATTCTTTCTTCCGAAAAGGATCAACTTCTCAAAGAGAAGGAAGACTTGTCCCTCAAGATCCAAAACCTTCCTGATGTTGATTATATGGAATCAATAATCAAGGATTTAAGGAAATCCCTAGCTAAGTTCACCGAAGGTGAACATAATCTTTCAAAGCTCCTTGGTTCCCAATGCATATCTAGAAACACCCAAGGGCTTGGCTATTCTAAGCAAGCTTCCTCTTCCCATGCTCCTACTATTTTTGTAAGGGGGAGCTCCCAATATAAATTTTGCAACTATTGCAAAAAGATTGGGCACCTAATTTATGAGTGCGACTGCAAAAATGCCCGGTATGGAAGGCCAAAAACCATTTCCTTTAACGATGAATTTCATAGGAGAAGACCCGCCACAAGACAAGTTTGGATTGAAAAATCCCTTTTAGCGAGTCTCTCCGGACCAAAATTTGTCTCGGTTCTAAAATCCTCTCCCCGGTGATTTGTTGTTTTTATTTAGGGGGAGTTAGGATCGTTTAAGCCTTTTTGCGTTTTTCTTTCAAAACTTTCAATTCAAATTTCAAAAATTTCAATTGGTTTAAAATCTCTATCTTGTTTTTCAATTCTTTCCTTCAATCAAATTTTATGCCCCGTGCTATTTTGATAATCACAAAGGGGGAGATTTCCTTGGTTGATTGGGGGAGAAATTTTTCTCTCATGCTTTGCTTTACTTTTCAATTTATCCTTTAAAGAATGCCTTTCATTTCAGTCTTTTACATTGCTTGTTTTGGTGATTGTGATCATCAAAATAGGGGGAGATTGTTGTACCCCTCTCTCTTGGATTTTAATGATCACAATCACTCTTATTTTGTTCTAACTTGTTTTCAAGTGTTTTTGTTGATAGGCAAAAGGTTGCCAAGGAGTTGGCCCAAGAAGGACTGAAAGTAGACTCTCTGAGTCTACCGGCCAATCGGTGGATTCCCACCGGCCAGCCGGTGGTCTTTGGCAGTAGTAGTGGTTTCTGTCCAGAGACACCGGGCAGCCGGTGTGAGCTCCTCGGCCAGCCGGTATTGTCACCCGCCAGCCGGTGGCTGACCACCGGCCAGCCGGTGGAACCTGGGCAGAGAGCTTGCTCTGTCTGGAGCACCGGCCAGCCGGTGGCTCAGGACCGGTCAGCCGGTGGACCACCGGCCAGCTGGTGAGACACCACCGGCCAGCCGGTGTGCCCAGTCAAACTAGCCGTTGGGCTTTGAGCAGACTTGTACTTTTGACTCCCAACGGCTCCGAAGGCCTCCCTAACGGCTCCGAAGACCCCCAATGGCCATTTGGGTGTTCCTCTCCTATAAATAGAGGACTAGGAAGCCCCAGAAAAATATGTTAGCCCACAGGAACATTTTTCGATCATTTGACGAACCTCCGGCGCATTCCTTCAAGGATCCTCACCTGCTCCAACTCACTTCCACATCCAAGGAGCACCACCAAAGAAGCTTGGGAGCGCTCTTCATCATCACCAATCAATCCATTGGCGCCCAAGACTTCTCCTCTTTACGGTTTTTCTTGTTTTATCATTTTGAGCATTATTTTGAGTTTGTGCATACAAACCCTTCTTTCTCTCATCCTCCCTTTGTTTGGGTTTTCACACCACCTTCAAGGTGTGAAGAGGTTAGTCAAGTATTCCTTGTAAAAGACTTGAGTCATAGGTGAGCTAGCCTTCACCTGTAAGAAGGCTAGTGGGTTTCTTGCTACAACCAATAAAAATCAAGCTGTAATAGGTTTCTAGGATGCCTTAAAGTCTAGTGGGTTTCTTGCTACAACCATTAAAAAGCAAGACGTCGTATAAATCTCTCAACGGTTGAGTTGGGAACGGAGACGTAGGCTTGGGATTTAGGCCGAACTCTGTTATCAATTTTGTGTCTTGCCTCTTTTATTTCCGCTGCGCTTTAACTTTGTATTAAATTGTTAAACTTTTTTAAAAGGCAATTCACCCCCCCTCTTGCCATCACTCTCCGGCCCAACACCTTGTACCCACATCATAGACAATGTTGCGCATCAAGTCCCTAGAACAGTGGACCTAGGGAGCAGAGGAACACTGCATGAGTGAACTGCCCAAAAGGTTTAACAAGTCCCTAGAACAACATGCCTAGGGAGAAGAGGAAATCCCCCTGAACAAACCCCCTGATAGTATAAATGAACAAGGCCTATTACTAAACCTTCCACCTAAGTACCCATGGCTTCCCATGTGCTATATTTTTAAAATGATTTCAAAACCATATTTTGAAAATAATTTCACAAATCTATTTCACAATATATTTCACAATCCATTTTCCAATTCTTTGAAAACACCTTTTCATTTACCAAAACTAGGGGAAAACCAAATATCTTATCAAAAACCCATTTCTATATACACAAAACAACCAATCAATCATGCCATTTTTATAATAAACAATTTATAAAAACCAAAGCAATGCAGTTCATCCGACATATGCTATAGATAGAACTGCCTACTTCAAAAACTGGGTCACATATGCCTGCAATGGAATCCACCAACAAAAAAGAACACAAAAACACCAACAGAGTCCTTAAAATCAATCCTCATATCCCTTATAATAAATTAGACACCAAAAAATATGTAGGAAAGGGTATATCACATCATACCTTGAAGAACAAACACCTTCCACACTATAACCAACAAAGGAACAACCCCTAGAGGAAGATCACCCAACAGATCTAGAAGGAGACAAGAATATTAATCATCATAGATCAACACATCTAGAAACATAGAGAAACAAGGATACTATGATTGAAGGAAATTACGAAACATGATAATTACTCACCTGGAGAAATACACCACAAAAGCAACAAGGAATAATCACCGAACAAAATGATTTAGAAGGGTTAAAAGTATAAAAAATCATCCTTGAGAGCCTCTAGGTTGAGATAAAGGATGAATAAAGTGAATGAAATAAGTAAATCAGCCACATGATACCCTAATATGTGAACTTACGACAGTTACACGATGTAATCCACAACACTCAAGTACACTGAAAAAACCCATTTCCTTTTAATTAAAAACCATATTTTACCAATTACATGACATGTAAACAATTCATAGTGTTTAATCCATGCATGGATCAATCTAGATTCATGAATTGAGGTTGGTGACTATTACACAGTGTGTAAATGTCTAGTAGACTGTGAAACCTACAAATTCCTACACAAAAACCCCAAACTTTAGTTATTTTCCCCAGTAAATGATCTCCATCTTCATGAGTCCCAAGACACACCCAATTAAAGTGGAAAAAAATAAAGAAAAGGGAAATAACAAAAAGACATTAATGAGATGTTAAAAAATACCCACTATATTACTTTTGGTCCCCATAATGTCATGCGGAAGAAATATTTCTGGTAAAGGGGTGAGGCCACTGATCCCTCATCAATGAATCATGCTCCAAAGTCTCATGAGAATATGATTCATGTTTCCATAATAGTATGGAAAATAGAATCAAATTCCCATGCAAAAATTTCACTTAAGAGTCTAAAATCTCAACTGAATATTCCACTATTGTACCATCAAGCTCTAAATCGTTCTCTTCCCATCTCATAATGTGAGAGAAATCATGATGGTATTTCCTGAGCTGTGATATATAGAAAACATCATGAATTAATATCATCTGAATCAATAATTACAGCCTATAATCAACCTTCTCAAGCCAATTAGTGACTTCAAATGGTCCAACATATCTCAAAGACAACTTTCCATGATTTCAAGAAAATGGTGACCAAACTGAGGAGATAATTTCAAGAAAACCTGATCACCTGTGGAAAAATCCAAAGGAATATGTTGTTGATCTACATAATATTTATTCCGACTCTAATTTGTAACCAAACACCAATGTATATCTTGAATCCTCCCTGACATCTCATGAATGAGTCTCAGTCCAAAAAGAGAGGCCTCTCCCATCTCTACGCAATAATGAGGTGATCAGAACAGAAGACCACACAAATCCTCAAAACAATCCATTATAATTAATGAATGATAACTATTTTTATAATAAAACTCAACCTGTACTATAAAAAGCCTCTAAAATCTATATAGCATGCTTCATTTTACCATCTATCTATTAATGTTAAAATGTTCTAATCATAACTTGAGTCCTAATTTCTTCTTAGAGATTACCCTAAATCCTCAAAGTAATATTTAGAACCACATCTGAAAGATTTACAAAAGGAACCCCATGTAACCTCACAATCTCCTACACATACATTATACCTTGATATTCCACTTTACTAGTGTGCTTAATCGGAACTAAGAGAGCCAAAATTTTCAACCAATAAACCACCACCCATATATAATTACTCCCTTAGGATGTCTTTGTAAATCCAACAATATAGTTCATGGATATCTCCTCCCATTTCCAAACCAGCACCAAGAGAGGTAGGAGAAAACTAGGGGGTTTCACATGCTCTGCCTTTATCTGTTGGACAGTGTAACAGTGGGACACATAATATGCAATGTCACTCTTCATACTCGACCACCAAAATCACAGCACCATGTCATAATACATCCTCATAGTTACTAGATTATCAACCTATCAAGAAATATGACTAAAAAAGAAAATTTATCTCCTCACAGGTGTTGGGATGACAAACTGATTACAAAAACAGATAATACCATCTGAAGAGAGTGACCGATAAGAAATGGTCTCCCCACCATATAGGGTTTCTTGAATTCCTATGAACTCTTTATCCTAATGATGACTTTATAGCATAGAATCAAGGAGAGAAAATGATAAATGAACACTGGTCAGAACCATAACATAAACATCATCCTGCGCATCTAGATGAAATTGAGAAAAATTATCAATAAGGTTCCACTTATTATTCGATTCTAGAAAAACATGCAATTGAACTTTTCTACTGAGAGGATCTGCAATGAAATTCCCCTTCCAAGGGGTGTTGGTGGTGTCAAAGTCAAACATCTAAAGGTATTAGACCCATCATCAATTTATGAGATTCATTTATTTTTGAGAAAAGATATAACTCAAAATCTTAAGATCATAAAATACTATGAACCGTTCCCCAACAAGATAGTGCCTACAAAATATAAGAGCATGAATAACTGGGACAAGATATAAATCATTATTTGGGTAATTATTATCATGCAGTCAGAGATAGAGAGATCTATAATCCACCACATGATCATCCTGAATAAGTACACAACACAGACCAACAACATATCATAGAAAACTACTTACCCCTTTCCAGGATTAGATGAGATCAGAATAGGAGTCGATGTCAGAAGTCATTTCAACTCATCAAAATAAGACTGAAACTTTATATCCCATATGGATTTTACCCATTTCATTGTAAGAGTATTCAAAGGTGATTCCAAAATTTATAAATCCTTAACAAACCATCAATAGTATATATATATAAACACTATAAAAATCTGAATCTCAAAGATTTTATGTGGTTTTTCCAATGATAAGACTTCATTCACCTTCTCAGGATCAACTGATAAACCATGCTCTGGAATAATGTGACCCAAGAACATCACTTCTTGGACCAAAATATTTTTATTTTGAAAGCTTTCCATAGAAATGGTGGCTTATTAGGTTTTTTAGAATCAAACTCAAACGGTGTTAATGCTCATGTTAGACCTCGAAAAAACCAATATATTATACCTGAACACTTACAAAAATATTTCAAGATGCTGATGAAATATCTAATTAATCAAGGCTTTAAAAACTGTAAGAGTGTTAGTCAAACCAAATGGAATCACAAGATATTTGTAATGTCCATACCTACTCTAAAAATACATCTTCAAAATATCATACTCCCAAACCTTGAGATAATGATAACCCAAAATAAGATCAATCTTTGAAAACCACTTTTCATCCTTAACTGATTAAACAAATAATCCAAATGAGAAAAAGGATATTGATTCTTAATGGTTACCTAGTTCAAATTTTGATAATCCATACATAATCAGAGTGAACTACATGCCTTCTTGGAAAAGAAAACAGGGGATTCTAAAGGAGAAACACTAGGGTGAACAAATAATTTGTTCATTTGGTTGTCCAAATGAATCTAGAGACCTTTTGTCTCTATTAGCTCCATATGATAAGAAGTTATCAAGACCGGTTTCATGCATAACACCAAGTTAATCATACAATCTATCTCCATCATTGAAGGAAAACCAGATAAATCATATAGGAAAATGTAAGTAAAGTACCAAACAATAATAGGAAGATTGAAAACTAAATAAATATCATCAAAATCCATTACAATAGAAGAAGACATACTCCTGAACTCTGGGAGGGATGGTCCTGCAAGTCCAGACCTTAAATCCCACTCTCCCTAAAATAATAGTGACCTCCCATCATCCATGAGAAATAAGACACACTAATGATAATAATCAAATTTAGCACGATGAGTGAAAAGACATACCATCCCAGTGATGACATCAAACAAATCTAGATATGGAAAGAGAAAATCCCTGACTAACTCCACATTAGCTATTAATAGAGAATAAGGAAACTAAAACCCCTTCTCTTTCCTCTTCCTAAGAGGTGTCACTAACTCCATAAAAAGGGAATGATCTCCATTGGACATTTAATAATATCAATAAAATAACTAGAAATAAATGAGTGGGAGTAACCTATATGAAACAAAGTATTTTCTATTGAAGATAAAATAAATATGTTAACTAAAGTTCCAAAGGATTGAATAATAACTAAGAGTGGGGTGAATCAATTATTCGCTTTTATAAGTTTCAAAACTTTTAGAAGCTTAATCCCTAAAACATGTTAAGATTTATTTCCTTATCAACTTTTAGTAAGTACTCATGCATGAAAAAGTAGTCAATAAAGTAAATCAAACAATATTTACAAGGTTTGGTCACAGTGTGAGAACTTACATCCTTGCCATAGCCACTTTTGTGGGTATATGGAGACCCACTATTATGAAGAAGTGAATACAACTTGTGTCTACTCCCATTAGACACATTTTATATCCTATTAGGAAAGATTAAAACAACCCTCATTAGTTTGCAATGTTTTTTATAAAAAAAATTATTCAAACAAAATAATAAATAATTTTTTGAAACTGCTCCACAATTTCTCATTCCAAATCCTCAGTCTATTTTGGATGGATCTGATTTTCTCAATCTGATGAGTCTAGATCTAATTTAATCAATATGATGAGTCCGGATATGATTCAATGAATATGATGATGCATGATTTGATTCTCTCAATATGATGAGTCTGAATCTGATTCTCTCAATATAATGGTGACAATACAATGAACCCATTCTTAATCTACAAAACTCAAAAACTGCTCAAAGACTCAATAAGATATTTCTTAGTCTGATTGACTCAATACAATCTTCTCAATATGATATTTCTCAATCCGGTAAACAAACATTCAACTATTTAATCCTCTTCATGAGATCTCTCATTGGTAATTAATTTCAATTGATTTATTCAGCATAATTCCTTTTCTTCTTGCATGAAAAGTCATGATGAATGAATGATCTAAGCAAGTATTTATTGGTGACTCAAAAAACAAAAGTGGGAAACTTGAAAACTTTCCCCACTTCCTCAAATTTCAAAAACGTTGAAAATATCTCTGATTTAAACTTCAACTTTGACTTCTTTAAACCTCCTTTTCTCTGATATTTATTCAAAATTGAATTTCAAGTTTAACCTCTTTAATTATTCATAAAACATCTAGAATCTTATTTTTGATTGTTCTTTTAAATCATTTTATAATGAATTTTGTTTCTCTCATAGCTTAATATGATTTTTGTTTCTCTCTCTGCTCAATCTAGTAGAATCCTCATTATGATGGAATTCTTATAATGATGGAATTCCCATTATGACAGAATTCACATTATGTTGAAATTCTCATTATGATGGAATTACTATTTGGATGGAATTACCAATACGATGGAATTCCCATTATGATGAATCTATCTTTATTATGGAATTCCCATTACTATAGAATTTCCCATACTACAACTCTGATGTTCTTCAAATGTCTCCACTATTTCCTTAAAATCTTTTATTATGAAGGTTTTCATGATTTGTAAGAACTTCTTGATCAAAAAAGCATGGTCTAATTTTTCTTAGAAAGTATGAAAACTTTCTAACTCCTAACTTCACTTTTTCAATAAACCTCCTTAGCAACAACACAACTTCTTCACTTAGAAACTTATTTTTTCTCTATTTACAAAAATGGAAAAAAATCCAGCAAACAATAATTTCTTCCTCCAATTATTTTGGATCTGATGATCTTTAATTTCATGCCGATGGACCTGAATATAATTCTATGAATCTGGTGATTCCTAGTATTATTCTTAAATTCTATAAAAAACAATATTTCTTTAAAGCAAAACTATTCTCCACCTTTATCTTTCGATTCAAAAATTTCAGAAACTTTCAGCTTTTTAGAAAATTCTAAGTCAGATGAATCTTTATTATGTTGAATATGGGTCTGATTCCTGAATAACATAATTATTCTTCAATAAAAATGTTCCTCCTGAAGTTTATTTTCTATCATTTAAATCTCCAACCGAATCATCATTATTAAACCCATGAAATTTCATCTCACTATTTATTTTGTATAAAAACCCATGTGAAGTTATTCCTTTTAAATATCTCATAATTGTTTTTATAGTCAACATATGTGGTTATTTTATATTACTTTTATACCTATCACAAAAAGTCATAGAATAAAAAATATTAGGCCTTTAGGCTGTAAGACAAATAATACTTCTCGAAATTCTTTCTTATTCACACTTATTTCAGATTCTTATTTACCCAGCTTTTTTCTCACAGATATAGGAGTTGAAAATTATTTAGATTCTTCCATCCCAAACAACTTTAACAATTCTATAGCATACTTTTCTTAAGATAAGAAAATGTATTTTCCCTTTTGTTGAACTGTTAATCCAAGTGATAAAGTTAATTTTCTCAACATTGACATTTCAAAATTATTCTACATTTCTTCAGAAAACTCTGTACAAACATTTTCTTTATCCCTATAAAAAATTATATCATCCAAATAAACAATTACAATTAGAGTTTCAGAGTCAACATATTTTACATTCAAGTTCTTATCAACTTTTCCTTTAGAATGTTTCAACATTCTCAAACAAGTTTCAATATTATAATACCATGCATGTAGATATTGTTTCATCCCATGAAAATATTTTTTCAATTTACAAACTTTTTTTTATCCTCATCAAGTAGAAACCCACAAGGTTGTTCAATGTAAACTTCTTCCTCAATCTCATCATTTAAGAGAGTTGAATTTACATACATGTGATAAAATTTGTAATTCCAATGACCAGTCACAACAAGAAACATTCTAATAGTTCATATCCATGCAATAGGGGAAAATGTTTCATTAAAATCCACACATTCCACCAGTGAATATCCTTTACAAACAAGTATTTCTTTATTTCTTGAAACTACTCCATGATCATTCAATTTGTTTCTATAAACCCACTTTAGTAACATTTTTATTTGATGGATGTTGAACAAGTTCCCATTTTTTATTCTTATCAATCTAATCCAACTCTCCCTTTACAACATCCACCCATTCTTTGGGTTAAATAGCCTCTAAAACTGATTTTGGTTCAAGTTTTTGGATAAGTTAAGTCTTCCTTTCTAATATCAACTTCCTTCTAGTATTAATCGGATCCTTATGATTCCCAATAATTTTTTTGGATTCAATATGATTTAATAAGGTAGGAATTTTCAAAGCATCATTCTCGGCTTAAATTTACTCATCACACGATTCTTCTAAATCTTGATAAGGATGTTTTGAATTACTTTCACTATTGTTGGAATTCTCCATTTTATCCTCCTCAGTGTCCTCAAAAAATTTTGTTAAAGAACTTTTATTTTCAATTACCTTCACATAATATGATTCCACCAACTTTTGTAAATGTTTGTTCCAATATTTTTAACTTCTTACATTTGGTGGATAACCTATAAATTATTCTTCTTCATCTTTCCCATCAGACTTTCCAAAATCTGTATTTTTTTACTTTGAGAAAACATAGATTTCCAAAAACTTTGAATTATTTCAATTTTTTGTTATACCACATTTCATAAGGAGCCATATTGGTTTCTGTTCTAAAAAACATCTATTTGTAACATGTACAACAATACCAATAGCTTCTCTGTAATAGGATTTTGAAAGTTTGTATTCTACCAACATACTTCTTCCCATTTCCACCAAACTTCTATTATTTCTTTTTGATACTCCATTTTATAGTGCAGTATAGGGAGAACTATATTGATGTTTGATACCATGATTTATCATATATGTTTCAAAAGTATTTTTTATGAATTCGGTACCATTATCTATTATCATATTCTTTATGAAAACCCCAATTTATTTATCAACATATTTTCAGATGAATTTGTACATCTGAACAACCTATTACTTGTGCTTCCTAAACATGATGTTTTTCATCCAAGTGAAATCATAAATAAAAGTAATAAAGTATAAATATCATTTTGTTGATTGATGTATCATCAGCCCACATAAATAAAAATGAATAATATCAAGTGGTCTACTAGATTTAATATTAAATCTTTTATGACTTTTGTTAGCCATCTTCCCCTTTTGATAGGTTACAAAAACAAATTCTTCACTTATTTCAATTCTATAAAGTTTCAAAATAAATAAAATTTAGAATGTTTGTTCATAATTTTTATCCAAGGTGCACAATTCTTCTATTCCACAATTTGTTTTCATCTTCCTCACTCAAGTAATAAGAGTTATTGAATTATCCTATTTGAAACATATTCCCATTGGTTCTTTCTTATTTTGTAATAAATTTTCTAACTTTGACTCTTTTGATGATACAAAAATAATTTTTAAAAACAACTTTTTTCTATCATCACAAAGTTGACTTGCATTGATTATGTTATGTTTTATCCCATCAACAAATACTTCCTTGGATTTCAACTTTTTGACTCAATCTCATCCATTCTGATTCCTATGATTTTTAAGGAACTATCATTACCAAAGGTAAATGCCCCTCCATCATGACTTTCAACATGTTTCACAATTTTTATATCACCTATAAATTTTGAAGAACAACTAATATCAAGTATCCATTGTTTATTCTTTTTATTTTTTATCAAAACGGTCTCAACAACAAAATCTCTTTTCTCAACTATCTTCTTTTTAGCTTCCTTTTCTTTTCTATCATAAAGAATTTGTTCTAGAATAAGTGTCTTACATCTTTCAGCATAATGAAAAAATTGATCACAACTTTCAAAAACTTCTTCCATACATTCAAATTGATTTTTTGGAAAAGTTTCTAACATATTGAAAATTTACCTTTTCAACTTTCACTAAGTTAGGAAAGTTTCTAATTATACTTTCACTATTTCTTCCACATTTCTTAAACCTTTTTTCAAGTAGAGATAATTTCTGCCAAAAATTTTGAACTCTGTTCCCACAGGCAGTTGAGGACTAGCCGGAGGTTGTGGTTAGAGTTTTATGACTGGTAGGGACACTAGATGGTCTCATGGTGATACTGATCCCTAGTCTTCTTCAGGCAGTAGGGGGCAGATGGTGGATCTTGATACTCCAGGTTCACGACAAGGTCAGTCTCATCTGGGAAGACTTTGAGAGCCTTTTCAGGGTAGAGTTCGTCCCAATGACTTTATGCTCAGAGCGTATACATGAGCTTATTCACCTGCAATAAGGCAGCATGACCGTGTCTAAATATTCAGTGAGGTTCACTGACCTCTTGTGCTACTCCACTGACATGGTGTGGGATCCATTCCACATGGCCCTGACCATCGATCAGGGGTTCATACGGGAGATTAGAGCTTCAATGATTTCTCTCAGCGTCCCGACGCAGGTAGGGGTGTTAGAGTGAGAACTCTTAGTGGAGATTTTTCTTGCTGAGTAGTTACTGGCAGGGAGACCCATAACCAGACATCACGTAGCAGAGCCATCTGTAGCTGGTAGCATACAGATGACGCAGAGGTCTAAGAGGACCATACCTATAGGTGGATGACCACAGAATACATGGTCGGTTGTGTGAGGCTCTCGAGACAGAGCTGGACAGGCGAAGAGCAGGCAGTGTTACTGGTGTGGCGGGCATGGTCACATGGCTCGCGACTGCGCAACACACTATACAGATGACCATAAGATGGTCAAAGGACTGCATGGGTGTAGGAAAAGATTTGATCTAGGAGGTCCGTAGGTAGGAGGCGGATGTGGTAGAGGAGCATGCTGTGCAGCAGGCGGTGGGCGGTGATTCGAGGTTCTACCGCCACCACCACTAGGTGGTCCACCCTGACCATAGGGAGTAGGTGTACAGGGAAGAGCTCATCTTCTGGAAGATGAGTCCTAAAACCATGGCGCTCTGGAGATGATACGAGGTACAATCTTTATCTACTCCACCCTAGCTACAGTACTTATAGACACAGGTTCCAGTCACTCATTCATTGTTATGGCCCTCATTCGGAGCTCAGAGATTCTAGTGGAGCCGTTGGCTCGATCCCTATGGCTAGAGACTCCTACGAGATAGAATTCGATGTGGTAGAGCTCAAACGGACACTCGGATCAAAATTTATGGCCGTTTGAAGTTCGAGTTGAATTTTCAACATATTTTGGATCTTTTTTTAATTTTTTTAGTCTTCAAATTGTTATTAAATGACTATTACTCCATAATAATTAGAAAATTATTAATTAAAAATATTTTTTCAATTTTTTAAGAATCCATTTTCACTAAATATCTTATATATTAATTATAATAAGTGTAAATGTACATTTATAATTATCTAAAATATATTTAAAAATTATATATAATATTTATATCAATATCACTATATAACTATATTTATATTTTAATTTTTTTTAATTTTTTTTTTGAAGTTGACCCTTTATCAGCGCTTTTAAAAAAAGAGCTGATAAAGCCCCCCCCCCTTTATCAGCGCTACTAAACAAGCGCTGATAAAGGGGGTCCCTTTATCAGCGCTAAAAAAAAGCGCTGATAACGGGGACTTTTATCAGCGCTTTTTTAGCGCTGATAAAGGCACCCTTTGTCAGTGCTTTTTTGAGGGCTGATAAAGCCCCCCCCCTTTATCAGTGCTTTTTTGAGTGCTTATAAAGGGGTGGCGCTGGCCTTGCCCAGTTTTGTGGTAGTGTATTTTAAGATATGCCTAGGTTTCCTAGGATCTGGTGTTATACCTAATGTTGTTATGTGAGGTGCCTAGGATTTCTATGATTCCTAGGATCTGGTCATTTCACCTGATGACTTTATGGGATTATTAGGATGCCTAGGACCCAATAATTATACCAAATGACACATTAGATGTCTAGGATGCATAAGATCTAATAGTTATACCTTATGGAATGTTAGATGCTTGGGATGTTCTTAAGAACTAGTTGTGGTACCCTTATACTACATGATGACTATAATGAATCCTTATATATGGTTTTTCACCTTGTGTATGCTTTTTTATGAGACTATGGGGATGGACATGTATCTAAGTTAATGATTATATAACATGATTTGAGACACTCTAACACTGTCTGAAGTAGGTATGGTTGATCCCGGGTGGTTTGTTAGAACCTAAGGATCGAAGATTATTATTTAATTATGCTCCTAAACTATTTTATTTTTTCTATGTATATCATATGTTCATACACTATTCTTACTAGTTATGTTGGTACCCCATTGGTGGTTCCCTACTGAGTTTTAGTCACACCTTACTTGGGTATCCATGGCACTAGGGTACCCGAGAAGACATCACTATTCACAGGTCTATATGTGTTAGAGGCTAAATGTTGCATGATCAAGTTATATAGATTCGATGAAGTATAGATACTGGGATTTTATGAGGCTCAGGAATGGACATAGATCATCCTATATTTATTTCCTATTTTATTTTTTATATGAGGCCAACTTAGTTGGAAAACAATTGTGATATATGAATGTATGATACATTTCATTTGTTATATCATGATTCTTTATTTATTGATTGTGTGTATTCTAATAATTTATTATGAACGGTCCTTGGTTATTTACATTGTTATTTATCACTCTATATTGAGTTTATATTCTTCTCGTGGTAACATGATATACCCTTGATACTAATCGGAAGCCTCTAGTATATGAGGAGGCATGCCTGAGATCACACAATACCTCGATCTAGTAACTATGGAGTGAACTAGGGTGGGTCTCTACAAAGTGGTATCCAAGTGTTTTGTTTTGTCATACTATTTTAGTAAATTGTATGAGGGTGATATAATAATGTGTTGGATCTTGTGATGGGCCTCATAACAGTACATCACAAACACCATTTTGATGGAAATTCTAGGTTACCAAGGACCAAGGACTACAATTATTGGTTTTTGATGTTACAAAAGAGATATTTATTTAAAGATTATATGTATATTTTAGATATACTTATTTTTGTTTTTTGAACTTGGTTCATTAGAAAAAGTATTGTGCATCTATATCATTTTTTGCACAAAGGACTCACATGAAATCCTCTTACTTGTGTGGGATTAATATTACTAACAACAAGGGATCAACTATTTAATATTTCAATAATAAATTATATGGAATTTCCCATATAACTTGTTAGTGGAATTCTAATCAACTGAACAATAGTATATTTTCTTATATGATCAGTCATGTGGATCGTACAGAGGAATGAATCTTGATAAAGGCTATATAGTAACTCTATTAAAGTTATGTATAGTGACTCATAGTGGGTCAGTATAGGCACTTTTTCCATGGAACTAGTTCTAGATGTAAAATAGGTTTAGTTATTTAAAGTTTCAAAAAAACCTACATATATTTTCCTTATCTATATTCTTCATGGAATTTTACTTAACCAAACCACATAACTATAGTTTACTATAAATTAATCATCATGAGGTTATTTTTTTATGCTTATATGGATGACATTGTAGTCCTTGGTGGGTCAGTATCATAAGAAAATGTCAAGTTACGATCAATTCCCTGGTGTTGGATACCGATTTGGCATGTGATGTCTAATATGTGTGTATGTTTATGAAAAACCTAGAGTGGGTATTATGGAATGTGATTTGTTATGATATTTTTTATGGAAGTATTGGTTTTTATCTGTGAGTTATAAACTTTTTGAGATATGATTTTTGGGTAAGGTGGGAGAGATTAATGCCTTTAGGATGTGGCTCAAGATATTAGGGAGACAGGTGTTATGACTGAGCAGAAGAGGAATTGAAGGTGGAGGATGAACTCACTAACAAACCTGATTCCGGGTGATCAAGAAATAAACCATACCTCATCACATCAATCCTTCACTGATGTTGTTGTTGGAATATCCATCGAGACTGATCAGTCGAGCACAAAAGTAGTTGCAGTTCTGGATCCGTGTATCGAGCCAAAACACTTCTGGCATCGAGGGAAACCAACAATATCTTTCTCAACAAACGAGGTAAATATTCTCTCTTCATATTTAATATTTGTGATAGTTGGGAAATTAGTTAAATTCATACCAGCATTTATGTTCTTATGAAGCTCTCTCGAAGCTATTGGATTTTCAGGCATTCACATTGGATTATTGAATTCTTCCGATTTGGTTTTACGACTATTTTCTGAAGATGAGTATTATAGACTATGGGAAAGATTCTCATGGTCCTTTGGGGTAGTGTTATGATATTTCTTAAATGGACCCATGATTTTTACCCTCACATTGAATCTCCCAGTGTTCCTATATGGATCGATTTCCCTAGGCTGCTACTGCATCTTTTCAAACAAACTGCTCTGTTTCCAATTTCTAGACTTATTGGAAACCCCTTAAAGATGGATTTTGAAAGGAAGAGTCTCTCAAGACCCTCAGTTTATAGAATTTTCATGGAGATTGATGTTTCTCAAGCCCTTCCATCCCAGATATGGATAAAAAATAGAAAACATGTATTTTTTCAGGAAGTGGTTTATGAAAACCTTCCTAATTATTGTTACACCTGCCTTAAGCTTGGAAATTCTTCTAATGAATCTTCCAATAAGGAAACACAACCTATTGCTCACGAATTCACCTGGGTGGAGAAGGAAAATGAGAAGAAAAACCGACAAAGCTCAATGAAGGTGTCTCGCATTTGATGTTGGCCCTTCTGGGGTTTAGGCTTCCACAGGGGGGAGTAAGGATAAGGTAGAGAATCCGGAGGAGCATAAGGTGTTAGAGATATATAAGAACCGACTTGAGAAATTTGTAAATGGTATATCAGGTTTTGTTGATTCTATTCACACTACCATAGATGGCACAAGTCACTCTCCCACATAGATGAGAGATCAAGAGGAGCTCCATGAATCTCATGAAGCAGTCTAAGAGGGGGAAAAAGTATCAACTCAGAGGGTTTCATCACTCCAAATCCCAAAAAAATCCGGAAACATAGAGATTATTCTAACATTAAAGGACAATTGTTGCTAGATCCTTTGGTGTGGATAGGACCCAAAACATAGATCCCACCCCATAGCCAATTGAGGAAAAACCTGATTGCACTTTCGATAGTGAATTTATTACAAAAGAATATGTTTTTTATGAATATGTTGATCCTGTTTTGAAGGATGATTACAGAGTCAAGGAGGGGCTGGGGGAGGAATTAATGTCCTGGATGGAGGAATAAGATGCAGTTGTTTTACAAAAATTAAAATATGGTGAAGTCAATTCTGAATTCTATCCTTAAGTTATATAATGAATTCTTTCTAAAATGGACGAAGAGTTTAAACAAAATCCCAAATTTAAATATAGTGAAATCCCTTGGAATTTTTTTTTTATTTTTTTTGTTTTAATAGAAGATTATAGAACTTTTGGTGGTATATTTTCAGGTATTGATTAGCTTTAATGGTGAAATAAGTTTTGATTCAATCCTTACTAAGTTATGATTTCATTTTGATAGTTTTTTAGCTATTGTGGGTTACTCATTTTAGGTGGTTTTATCTATTATTATGATCTTAATGTTAGTTTATTTTGATTTTTTGATGGAAAATATATGTTGTCCTCTATCTTCAAGAAGTATGTCATGTGCATGAACTTGCTGAAGGATTGGTGTTATGTTATATATAATTGTGATGAACCTATATTTGAGTGAGTAGTATGAATCATCCTTGGCTCTAATATGGATTATTGGATGTCTAGAAATAAGACTTATATGCAGTTAAAAATGTTTGATACTTGACTGTTTATAAGGGAGTTTAAGCATATTTTTTCAGAAGTTGTGAATTGCATGCTGACGGAAGTCTGGAGCTAAAATGATGGCTTAGTTTAAATCATGCAGAGTTTCACCTAACCTAGAAGCAGATGTAGTGATGAAGCAGCACAGACTGTTCTCCCAGATGTAGGATTTTCATGGCCCTCATTCTTCATGATGTAGGTATGATGTAGGTTTGAGGTCTCTATTTTTGTTTGATTTTCAATGCTTCATTAGTTGTTGTTGTAATTTTCTGATGGCGTAAGTGCATTACACTTCATTCTTCCTTTGTTAAACTTTTGATTCAATAAATTCCTTTGGGCATGAATTGGGTGACCAATTCATGTCATTTTTCTCAAAAAAAACCAAGTATAAGGTCATTTTTTCTTTTTTTTAAGACAAACATGACATGTGAGGTTAACCCAAGATAGGGGTTAACTCTTTATTGTGAGTTACCTTTTTATGGAAAGAATGGGTAGATTATTTATAAGATCCCAGATTTTCATGTGAGGTATTGATCCATTATATTTTCAGTTAAACCTTTGTTGAGTTCTTTTTTGTATTATAATTGAAAAATGAGCCTTTGGGATAGTTGTTTTATCTTTGGAGGGAAGGTAGTGGAGGGATAGATCCTAGTTATAGTCCAAATTCATGATTTTTATAAAGTACACAATGTTTATTTAAATACATGATGCATTTTCAATACACGACATGAATTTTTCTATCCAGGAAAATTCAATTTGTGTATTTCTTTTTTTCCTAGATGGAAAAACCCAAGGTTTATACAACATGTAATGTTAATACGCCATGTAAATTTTTTGTTTCTTTAAATGGGGGAAGAACCATTATTTCTCTATCATCTGTTTTTTATTCCACACTCGAGACATGTGAGAGCTCATTTTTTCTCCTCCCACCTAGGCTTGGATCTTATTTCTTCATTTGAACTCTATTTGAGCCATCATCTATCATGTTGGATAGACATCGGTAAGTTATTCCATTCCTTGAGATCCCTTATTCATTCATCACCCTCTTTATGGAGCTATTTTGGTATGAGATGATATGCCCTTTTTTCAGGGTGTTTGTCTATTTTTATATTTTCTTCCAATATTAACCAAACCAAAGGCTGATACTAGATGAGTTCTGTACTATAGTCATAAGGTAAATAGTATAGTAATTATCTTTCAAGTCTTGTTGCTTTATATTATGTGTCATGATTCCACTCATAGGACTCTCCATGCACTACCTTAAAAATGCACATAACCTTTGATTAAATGGTTAAATTTTATATAAATGACCATGTGCCTCCCTCATTTGGTTGGGATAGGTACCCGTCCACTATTACCAAACCTTGAGGTGTGCCTATGGATTTTCCATTCATATTATAAATGTATATATGACTTAACTATATTCTATATGGTGTTGGATTGACTTCCAAATGTAATGACTAGAATTAATTAAATGGGTATCAAGTGGTACAACCACATTATATGATTTTAAATAAACAATGGTTACACCCTTGTTTAAGTGTAATGTTAATAAATTATAAATCCTAATTGAATTTATATACATTTTATAATCAAAAATGGGGTCCCTTATACTAGTGATACACAAGCATGGAGTCCTTATTAATATGTTACATGATCATGGAACCCCTAGTGATATGTTACAGCGGAATGAAGTTCCTACTAATATGATACACAATCATGTTATCCCATCTACTTATGACAATAAGGCATGGCATCCCATATACTTATGATACTCAGGAATGGAATCCCTTACACCTATGATCCTTGGTCAGGGTGAAACTTATGATTCTTGATACTTAGTCATGGTGTCCCCTATTACTTTATGAGACTTGAGTGACTAGACATGGACACCTGAGTTACACCTCAAGTCCTAGCTGGCACAACATATGTGTATATATGGCTATAAATGTTATTACATATATAATGCATATATATATACATACATTCATATAAAACTTTATGTATATGTGTGTGGTGACATTTATTTAGAGGTTTTTTTTGGCATGGGATGAAGTATTTAGTATTAGATTGGTGTCCTTCTGGAACCATATCTGACCCTTTAAATTTTGCATTACTACTTTACCATTTTTATATCTTCACACTAGTCATATTATGTGAACTGGCTATATACTTCTAGATTATGTTGGTAGTTTTCTACTGAGTATATCTCACGCCCTATTTGGGTCTCCGATTGGTACTTGTACATACTTAAATGATGTAGGTAGATAGAGGGGAAATATCCCAGTTGTCAATACATGATTTGATTATAGCATGTGATTGGGGAAGAACAGGAGCGGGCTATGACTTGTGATGTAATCTAGAGATGGAATTTTGTACCTTTGGTTCTTTTGATATAGATGTATGTATGCATTCCTACTTATATGTTACATGTTCTTTTTTTATAGAGACATGACATTACATAATTTTGAATTTGGTATTGGATGTTTCTATCAAGGTCTGTTTTTCATATATGGATGAATTATCATTTTTTTGTTTTTCCTTATTATGATTATGATTTTTATCTATTTATCACACCATTGTGCTACTCTTTCCATGAGGGTATAGTCTCCCCATTTACCACATTGGACCCTCTCTACTATTCGATAGTATCTGGCATATGGGGATGGGCACTTGAGGCCACGTGACTGACCAGGTTTGATTACTTATAAGTGAACCGAGTATGGGTTGTTACAAATTGGTATCAGAGGTTTCTTTTACATTTTTCTTTTTGTGTGGATTATTAGACATCAAACTAGGATGTATCAAAATTTGGTAATGAGACTATTATTGGGAGTACCTAACCCACATATAGAAAAAAAAATTAAAATTTCCTAGAATGAGATTTTTTTTTTGGATTCCTCTTATTACACTTGTTTTGATTCCATCACAAGGTTACACACGTGATGTGTGATGTTTATTATTATGATCAAGGATTCCATTTTACCTTGGACTAGTATAGATAATATGTGTTGATTCATGTATCTCCACAGACACATAGTTTCACATATCATGTATTATACCATGCCATATAGGCGCATTTCATTACTTGTATTTTATATGATTTTAAGGATTTCCTTAACTGTCATAAATGAAATTTCACTAATGTTTATTTCAGGATAATTAGAAACATAATTGGTTGCATAATGTGACTTCATAAAAATAAAAAAAAAATCATGCATGTCTTGAAGCAGACACCTTAAGTAGTCAATTATGGAATGTTGAGTAATGGACCATTGGTCGCATGGGCTGGAATATATTTATGTTTGGGATTAAATGAATGCCATATTTCAATTTATAAATTGTTTAGTCCTTTATTAATTGGAAAAGGTGATCTATATAATTCAACTAATAAAATGATTACTATATAAATAAATACAAACTTAAATGAATTTTAATTATGAAATGAAACGATCGTCGTTAAATGGGGATTCCAATTACAATTTAAAGGGATTTTTCATATATAACTTATAATTGGAACTCTGTATACCAGGAATCCTGGATTATAGTAGAAATATTGACCCTAACCTGACCTCAATTATGGGATTAGGCAGTATCTCTTTCATTCATATGATCTTTACATTGCCCATACCTAGATTTAGGAGTAGGGAGATGGGTGTGACTTTTTTATAGAAAGTATTGAACATGTTCTATTATTGTACCTATATATTATATTTTTATCAAATTCCATCTAAGTCATGTGTTTGTAATTTTTATAGCCATGCCTGCATGAAAACCTTGATTCATTCTCCAAGAGGGTTGCGATGACTATACTCTAAATTTGGTGGGACCTGGGTCCCCAATATTAACTCTAGTAGTGTATCCTGTGGAACCTATTGTTATACCTAAAAAGGTTGTCGATTCCTTGTTTCATGAAGGTTTACTTCAACTTATGTAGTCTATTTAGGGAGCTCTGCAACTTTCCCCTACTATGGAAGAGTTGACATGAGAGTTTTAACACAAGCATCCACCCATTCTTTTGAGGGATAGTGTCCTTCGGGAAACAGTGTCATGGACAGAAGCCATGATGACTATATTTGATAATCATGAGACACATCATAATAGGAGAGTGAATCTCACTACATATATTGTTTGATATTTTACCAAGTTATGGGGGGGATCTTATCACCCAGGAAGTCATCATCAGGGTTTGGTTGGGACTAGTTTTCATATAGTCTTCTATGAAAATTTCATTCCTCAAATGTTGTGATCAGATCGAGATAGAGAGTTTATACATCTACTATAGCATACCATGTCCATGATGAACAATTCGACTCAGTTCACAGAGCTCCTGTGGTTCTCACTGACCCTTGCTGGGGACATGTCAACGACATTAAGATGTTTTGAGGATGGGATCATATACACCATCTGATATCAGGTGAATTTATTTTGATTGACCACCATTTTAAAAATTGTAAACCATACTCTATTCATTGATTAGATCCCTGAGGAAGATAATGGTGTGGTCTAGGGTGGGTTAGAAATTAGATAGTGTAGTGGTTAGATTAGTAGTCGAAAATGTCACTTTGAGACTTCATGTGGGAGAATCGAAAGCCAAATAAAACCCATTGATAGTTACGTGGTTTTTCACCAATGTGGAAAGCCTAGGTATAAGAAACCCTAGTGTTCCAGAGACCCCATTGAGTGATGAGGTTGTAGCAGTTTGGGGAATCTTCATTATTTTTACAAGACCTTCCCATCTGTTCCTATAGAGAGGATCCATATTAGCTTCAATTTCAGGAGTGGTACCAGTAGCACCTCTCCAGGTAGGTAGATAGAGTACGATCGGCCATACATGAAGAGGATGTGTATTTAGATGAGGTAGCTAGACTTTTGATGTGTAGAATCTGCAAAGTGGACCTGCACTGGGTAGTTAGGTTTCAATACAGGGTCGTGGATCTGGCTAGACTTATTCAGTGTAGCCTATAACTGAGGAGTAGGGTGTTGGTCTATCTACAGTTAGTGGTGCAATCTCAGTAGACTCTAATATAGTAAGTGATCTTTTCGATATAAATGATTCAAATTATTTTATCTATGTGACTATTTTTGGGAGTTTTGTCCTTGATATTCAGTACTTCTATTGTATGAAGACTCTTGATACCCCATTTGGGATTCCATCAGAGAGTGTGCACCGGTGTAAGGAATTCCCCCTTGAGGTTGGAATCTATGTTTACTTTTGGTACATCTTCATATTCAAGATGATGGGATTCAATGTCATTCTCGATATGGGATGGTTATTCTTCTATCATGACCATGTGAATTTCAATTTTCGTAGGGTATCATTTACATAACTAGAGGGATATATTTATCTTCACAGGGGAAAATGGAATTTCCAAGCCAGTAGAGTTGGAACAAAGCATCATGGGTTGAGTGGAGTAAAAACCCATATTTCCAGCATTTATATGGAGGATCAATGGATATATTAGTCTTATTTTCCTCCTTTTTAGATCACTTTCAGGATGTTTCCCACGTTAATTTTCTGTTTTACCTCCTAAAAGAGAGTTATATTTTTATATCAAGATAGTTCCATGAGTTACATTAGTATCCATTCCTTCTTACTGGATGGATACTAATGAGTTTTAAGATCTTTAGAGGAAACTATAAGAATTAGAAGCTAATGTTTTCATATGAACCAACACTTATCAATGGGGTTCACCAACCTTTTGTCCAAAAATTGTAGATGGTACCTTCAAGATTTTCATGGATTATCATTAATTGAACTGTCTTATGTTTAAGAATTGGTATTAATTTTCATGTATAGATGACGTATTTAACTAGCTATAGGGATCTTGAGTTTTCTAAAAGATATATTTCAGGTCAGGTTATCATTAGGTATGTGTCATACCTTTAAACATACCTTGTACAAAATTTCATAGTAAGTATGGTCTTTATGAGTTTCTCATTATGACATTCGGTCTCATGAATGAACCAGTTTTTTCATGTCTTTGATGAATTAGGTTTTTCACCTATATTTATATTCATTTGTGATAGTCTTTATGGATGATATCTTAGTGTATTATCACACTTTACACAACCATATCAAACATATTGATATTGTATTGAATACATTGAGAGAGCACCATCTGTATTCTTAGCCCAGAAAATTCCACTTTTGGATTGATAAGTTTCACTTAATGGGTCATGTTATTTTAGAGGTAAGAGTGTATATTTTCCTAGATTAGGTGAGTGCCATAATTTCTTGGGAGTATCCCATAATCTTCTTTGATATAGGGAGTTTCTTGGGGATAGTTAGCTATTACAGGTCCTTTATTCAAAAACCTTCACACCTAAAAACACCTCTTACAGACTTAACTAAGAAGGGTGTAAAATTTTAGTGGTTAGAATCTAGTGAGACAACATTTAAAGAGATAAAAGGGAGATTGAATTTAGTGCCAATCCAAATTATTCCAGATATGGGAAGAAGCTAGATAGTTTATTGTGCTGCATCAGGCATAAATATAGGATTATTTTTTATATTTGGTTATTGAGTCATTATGTATGGGTCTCAATAGCTAAGGCCTCACAAGTGGAATTACCCAATGCATGATCTCGAGTTAGAAGTTGTAGTTATTGCCTCTTATTTTTAGATACATTATTTTCTAGGAGTGTGTTATGTAGTGTATACTGACAACAAAATCCTCATATACATTTTCACACTGCATGACTTGAATCTCAGACAGATAAGGTGGGTTGAATATGTATAGTGCATCAATTTTTATCTTGCTTATAATCTTGGGAAAGGAAATGTCGTAGAAGATTATCTAAGATAAAGGACTCAAACAAATGCAGTTTAAGACTCAAGTACTGAGTGGATACTGATGGAACACCTTTTCAAGATGCACTTAGAGGTCTAAGAGAATAAAAAAAACCTATCCTTATATTGTTAGAAGTGACTTCTTCACTTCTGGTGAAAGTGAAGGTGAGGAAATTATTTGATCCTAAGGGATTAATCCTAAGGGAGAGATTTTTAGGTGGAAATCCACCACTGGTCAGTCTATTGATAGACATGAGATCTTTCTTGTTCATGGGAATATATTGATAAAACAATATATCATATGATTTGTCACTATGTTTTCCACTTGTTAGTGGTTGGCGGTATAACACTAGAGATTAGTAGGGATTCTATAGCCATTTTCCAATCATAAGTGTAAATAGGAGGATGTCACTATGGATTTTTTGACTGACTTATGGTGACCCCCTTGATGTAGTGATGTAGTATGGGTGATCATTGACATACTAACAAAGGTCACTCAATTTTTACCAATTAGAGAGACTTTCTTTGTGGATGATCTAGAGAGACTATACATTCATGAGATTTTACATTTACACGGGGTCCCCTATAAAATTGTTTGTGATAAGGATTCTCATTTCATTTCAAGGTTCTAGAAGGGGTCATAGATGGTTTTTCATGCACAGGTGCTTTTGAGCACATCCTTTCACCCTTATATTGACAGTTAGTCAAAATGGTCAATTCAAGTGTTGTAGGGCATGATTCGAGCCTGTGTCCTTGATTTTGGAGGTTCTTGGGAGAAACATATACCCATAGTCAAATTCTCTTATAATAACCACATTCAATTATAATTAATATGGATCCTTATGAGGATCTATACGGTAAGACATATCATTCAACCTTGTGATGGTTACAGGTTGGAGAGGTAGTGCTACCGGGACCTTGTCTCATTTAGGAGATTTTAAAGCAGGTACATCTTATTAGGAATCATATAGTTAAAACTCAATCTAGGCCAGAATCATATTCCGACCATCACTGACAACCTTTGGAGTTTGAGGTCAGATATCATGTATTCTTGAGGGTATTTACTAGACTGGCGAATAGGAATTTTAGGTGAAAAGGTAAGACATCACTTCATTTTGTTAGACCTTTTGAGGTTTTGGAGAGGGTCGGACTAGTTCACTATCAAATAACACTTTTTTTATATATATTTGGCTATGGAAGACGTTTTTCACATTTCTTAGTTACATTTTCATTACTCAGAACCATCTCATGTTTTCTAGACCAATGATGTGGAACTAGATATTGATGCTTCTTTTGAGTAGAATCCTATTCATATCATCAATCAAATCACAAAATATCTCTAAGGAAGGTTGGTCCCTTTGGTACGGGTGCTATGGAAGCATGTCAGAGTTCAAGATGAGACGTAGGAGTGGGAGGCCGATGTAAGTTCTTAATGAAAGGAGTTATTCTCAGATTGTGCTTTACTTCCCTTATAAGGTAAACTCGTGGATGAGTTTCTTTAATTGGGGAATACTGTAAGTTCGTGTCTTTTCTTTTGAAATTCAAATCCTTTTAATTTTTATTTATACCCTTATTGAGTTCTATTTTGGATTTGACCTAGAAACATATCCTTTAAGAAAGTTATTTTTTCTTCAGAGGGCAGGTAGCATAGGGCCAGAGCCTAGATGTAGTCTAAATTCATAGTGTGTACAAACTACATGACATGTATTTAAATATACAATGTGAATTTCTTTGGATAATAAAATTCATGTCGTGTGTTGTTTTTCTTCCCAGAGGAAAAAACCTATCTTTTAATGGAATGTAAAGTTTTCACGCCATGTAAATGTCATTTTCATATTTTAAAAAATGGGGAAGAACCATTCTTTCTCCCTTACCCCTCTTTTCTTCCACATAGGATCCACCTAGGGATCCCTTTTTCTACTCCCTCTTAGTATTAGATCTCATTTATTCATCCAACCTCCATTAAATCCACTATCTATCATGTTGGATATCCACTAATAATCTATTCATTCTTTTAGATCCTTGAGTTATTCATCTTCATGTCAATTGAGATATTTTGGTGTGATTTGATATGCCCTATTTTCAGAAAGTTTGTCTGTTTTCTTACAATCTGTACCAAACAAAAGGATAATACAAAATGAGTTCTCTACTAAAGGAATGAGGTAAGTGGTGTGATGAACTTGACCCAGATACCCTCTCAAACTGGCACCCAACCCAAATTAAAGAATATCCAAAGGGCATTCTCGATTCCCATGGGATAGTGATTAGCACCCGGGCATCAACAAAAACAACTAGAGGGAACATTTTTTCCTAAAATGAAGAAAACAACATGGGATATATAAAAAAATATAGAGAGAAATAGTGGAAGAGAAAAATATATGCCACAACTGAAAGAAAATAGAAAAAAACAAAACCACCCAAAGGTAGTTAAAAAATATCCAAAATACAAATCCAAAATCAAAGGATTAGAAAAAATAACCAGCCAATGAAACAAACTTCATGTGATAGTGTGGTAAACATCTACCATCTCACCATCAACTACCCAAACCTAGTTAATAGAAAACCTCACCATCTCTATGAAATTCCTTTCCTTTCCCTGCATCAAAAGAAATAAAAATGTATACAAATCACCAAAGTAGTTCATATGGTGGAAGTTAACATGCTTAGTTGGATCCCACTTAAGTGTTTCTTATAAAGTCTTTGTATCAATAATACAAGAATGCTTGACTTTAACTATAATAAGGAATGATAAAAAATTTAGTAGTTTTATATAAAATCATGAAAAAACATTTAGTTTCCCATTTTTCCACATTTTATAATAAATTAGTTAAATCGTTTTCAAAGAATTTTCCCATATATCAAAGTGGTGAAATAAAATAGGTCAAAGCATGCATCACATATCATATCAAATCCATGGAAGTACAAACTGAAACAATAAATGAACAATGCCTATTACTAAACCTTCCACCTAAGTACTCATGGCTTCCCATGTGCTATATTTTTAAAATTATTTCAAAACCATATTTTGAAAATAATTTCACAAATCTATTTCACAATATATTTCACAATCCATTTTCAAATTCTTTGAAAACACCTTTTCATTTACCAAAACTAGGGGAAAACCATATCTTATCAAAAACCCATTTCTACATACACAAAAAAAACCAATCAATTATGCCATTTTTATAATAAAAATTTTATAAAAACCAAAGCAATGCAGTTCATCCGACATATGCTATAGATGGAACTGCCTACTTCAAAAATTGGGTCACATATGCCAGCAATGGAATCCACTAACAAAAAGGAACACAAAAACACCAAAAGAGTCATTAAAATCAATCCTCACATCCCTTAGAATAAATTATACACCAAAAAATATGTAGGAAAGGGTAGATAACATCATACCTTGAAGAACAAACACCTTCCACACTATAACCAACAAAGGAACAACCCCTAGAGGAAGATCACCCAACAGATCTAGAAGGAGAAAAGAAGATTAATCATCATAGATCAACACATCTAGAAACATAGAGAAACAAGGATACTATTATTGAAGGAAATTATGAAACATGATAATTACTCACCTGGAGAAATACACCACAACAACAACAAGGAATAATCACAGGACAAAATGATTTGGAAGGGTTAAAAGTATAAAAAATCATCCTTGAGAGCCTCTAGGTTGAGATAAAGGATGAATAAAGTGAATGAAATAAGTAAATCAGCCACACGATACCCTAATAGGTGAACTTACGACAGTTACACGATGTAATCCACAACAATCAAGTACACTAAAAAACCCCATTTCCTTTTAATTAAAAACCATATTTTACCAATTACATGACTTGTAAACTATTCATAGTGTTTAATCCATGCATGGATCGATCCAGATTCATGACTTGAGGTTGGTGACTATTACATAGTGTGTAAATGTCTAGTAGACTGTGAAACCTAAAAATTCTTACACAAAAACCCCAAACTTTAGTTATTTTCCCCAGTAAATGATCTCTATCTTCATGAGTCCCAAGACACACCCAATTAAAGTGGAAAAAAATAAATAAAAGGGAAATACCTAAAAGACATTAATGAGATGTTAAAAAATATCCACTATATGACTTTTGGTCCCCATAATGTCATGCGGAAGAAATATTTCTGGTAAAGGGGTGAGGCCATTGATCCCTGATCAATGAATCATGCTCCAAAGTCTCATGAGAATATGATTCTTGTTTCTATAATAGTATGGGAAATAGAATCAAATTCCCATGCAAAAATTTCACTTAAGAGTCTAAAATCTCAACTTAATATTCCACAATTGTACTATCAAGCTCTAAATCATTATCTTCCCATCTCAGAATGTGAGAGAAATCATTATGGTATTTCCTGAGCTGTGATATGTAGAAAACATCATGAATTAATATCATCTGAATCAATAATTACAGCCTATAAGCAACCTTCTCAAGCCAATTAGTGACCTCAAATGGTCCAACATATCTCAAAGAAAACTTTCCATGATTTCAAGAAAATGGTGACCAAACTAAGGAGATAATTTCAAGAAAACCCGATCACCTGTGGAAAAATCCAAATGAATATTTTGTGGATCTAAATAATATTTATTCCCACTCTAATTTGTAACCAAACACCAATGTATATCTTGAATCCTCCCTGACATCTCATGAATGAGTCTCAGTCCAAAAAGAGAGGCCTCTCCCACCTCTACGCAATAATGAGGTGATCAGAACAGAAGACCACACAAATCCTCAAAATGATCCATTATAATTAATGAATGATAACTATTTTTATAATAAAACTCAACCTGTACTATAAAAATCCTCTAAAATCTATATAGCATGCTTCATTTTACCATCTATCTATTAATGTTAAAATGTTCTAATCATAACTTGAGTCCTAATTTCTTCTTGGATATTCCCCTAAATCCTCAAAGTAATCTTTAGAACCACATCTGAAATATTTATAGAAGGAACCCCATGTAACCTCACAATCTTCTACACATACATTATACCTTGATCTTCCACTTTACTAGTGTGCTTAATCGGAACTAAGAGAGCCAAAATTTTCAACCAATAAACCACCACCCATATATAATTACTCCTTTATGAAGTCTTTGTAAATCCAACAATATAGTTCATGGATATCTCCTCCCATTTCCAAACCAGTACCAAGAGAGGCAGGAGAAAACTAGGGGGTTTCAAATGCTCTGCCTTTATCTATTGGACAGTGTAACAGTGGGAAACATAATATGCAATGTCACGCTTCATACTCGACCACCAAAATCACAGCACCATGTCATAATACATCCTCATAGTTACTAGATTATCAACCTATCAAGAAATTTGACTGAAAAAGAAAATTGATCTCCTCACAGGTGTTGGGATAAAAAACCAATTACAAAAACAGATAATACCATCTGAAGAGAGTGACCAATCAGAAATGTTCTCCCCACCATATAGGGTTTCTTGAATTCCTATGAACTCTTTATCCTAATGATGACTCTATAGCATAGAATCAAGGAGAGAAAATGATAAATGAACACTGGTAAGAACAATATCATAAACATCATCCTGAGCATCCAGATGAAACTGAGAAAAATTCTCAATAAGGTTCCACTTCTTATTCGATTATAGAAAAACATTGAATGGAACTTTTCTACTGAGAGAATCTGCAATGACATTCTCCTTCTAAGGGGTGTTGGTGATGTCAAAGTCAAACATCTAAAGGTATTAGACCCATCATCAATTTATGAGATTCATGTATTTTTGAGAAAATATATAACTCAAACTCTTAAGATCATAAAATACTGTGAACCATTCCCCAACAAGATAGTACCTACAAAATATAAGAGCATGAATAACTGAGACAAGATATAAATCATGAGTTGGGTAATTATTATCATGCAGTCAGAGATATAGAGATCTATAATACACCACATGATTATCCTGAATAAGTACACAACACAAACCAACAACAGATCATAGAAAACTACATACCCCTTTCCAGGATTAGATGAGATCAGAATAGGAGTCGATATCAGAAGTCATTTCAACTCATCAAAATAAGACTAAAACTTTATATCCCATATGGATTTTACCCATTTCATTGTAAGAGTATTCAAAGGTGATTCAAACTTTTATAAATCCTTAACAAACCATCAATAGTATATATATAAACACTATAAAAATATGAATCTCAAAGATGTTACGTGGTTCTTCCAATGATAAGACTTCATTCACCTTCTCAGGATCAACTGATAAACCATGCTCTGGAATAATGTGACCCAAGAACATCACTTCTTGGACCAAAATATTTTTATTTTGAAAGCTTTCCATAGAAATGGTGGCTTATTAGGTTTTTTAGAACCAAACTCAAATGGTGTTAATGCTCATGTTAGACCTCGAAAAAACCAATATATTATACCTGAACACTTCCAAAAAAAATTCAAGATGCTGATGAAATATCTAATTAATCAAGGCTATAAAAACTGTAAGAGTGTTAGTCAAACCAAATGGCATCACAAGATATTTTTAATGTCCATACCTACTCTAAAAATACATCTTCAAAATATCATACTCCCAAACCTTGAGCTAATGATAACCCAAAATAAGATCAATATTTGAAAACCACTTTTCATCCTTAACTGATTAAACAAATAATCCAAATGAGAAAAAGGATAATGATTCTTAATGGTTACCTAGTTCAAATTTTGATAATCCATACATAATCAGAGCGAACTACATGCCTTCTTGTAAAAGAAAACAGGGGCTTCTAAAGGAGAAACACTAGGGTGAACAAATAATTTGTTCATTTGGTTATCCAAATGAATCTTGAGACCTTTTGTCTCTACTAGTTCCATACGATAAGAAGGTATCAAGACTGGTTTCATGCATAACACCAAGTTAATCATAAAATCTATCTCCATCATTGAAGGAAAACCAGATAAGTCGTATAGGAAAATGTAAGGAAAGTACCAAACAATAATGGGAAGATTGAAAACTAAATATATATCATCAAAATCCATTACAATAGAAGAAGACATACTCCTGAGCTTTGGGAGGGATGGTCCTGCAAGTCCAGACCTTAAATCCCACTCTCCCTGAAATAACAGTGACCTCCCATCAGCCATGAGAAATAAGACACACTAATGATAATAATAAAATTCAGAACGATGAGCGAAAAGACATACCATCCCAGTGATGACATCAAACAAATCTAGATATGGAAAGAAAAAATCCCTGACTAACTCCACATTAGCTATCAATAGAGAATAAGGAAACTAAAACCCCTTCTCTTTCCTCTTCCTAAGAGGTGTCACTAACTCCATAAAAAGGGAATGATCTCCATTGGACATTTAAGAATATCAATAAAATATCTAGAAATAAATGAGTGGGAGTAACCTATATGAAACAAAGTAGTTGCTACTGAAGATAAAATAAATATATTAACTAAAGTTCCAAAGTATTGAATAATAACTAAGAGTGGGATGAATCAATTGTTCACTTTTATAAGTTTCAAAACTTTTAGAAGCTTAATCCCTAAAACATGTTAAGATTTATTTCCTTATTAACTTTTAGTAAGTACTCATGCATGAAAAAGTAGTCAATAAAGTAAATAAAACAAGATTTACAAGGTTTGGTCGTAGTGTGAGAACTTACATCCTTTCCATAGCCACTTTTGTGGGTATATGGAGACCCACTATTATGAATAATTGAATACAACTTGTGTCTACTCCCATTAGACACCTTTTATATCCTATTAGGAAAGATTAAAATAACCCTCATTATTTCACAATGTTTTTTATAAAACAATTTATTCAAACAAAATAATAAAGACTTTTTTGAAACTGCTCCACAATTTCTCATTCCAAATCCTCAGTCTATTTTGGATGGATCTGATTTTCTCAATCTGATGAGTCTGGATCTAATTATATCAATATGATGAGTCCGGATCTGATTCTATGAATATGATGAGGCATGATTTGATTCTCTCAATATGATGATTCTGAATATGATTCTCTCAATACAATGGTGACAATACAATAAACCCATTCTCAATCTACAAAACTCAAAAACTGGTCAAAGACTCAATAAGATATTTCTTAGTCTGATCGACTCAATACAATATTCTCAATATGATATTTCTCAATCTGGTAAACAAACATTCAACTATCTAATCCTCATCATGAGATCTCTCATTGGTAATGAATTTCAATTGATTTCTTCAGCAGAATTCTTTTTCTGCTTTCTTGAAAAGTCACAATGAATGAATGATCTAAGAAAGTATTTATTGGTGACTCAAAAAACAAAAGTGGGAAACTTGAAAACATTCCACACTTCCTCAAATTTCAAAAACGTTGAAAATATCTCTGATTTAAACTTCAACTTTGACTTCTTCAAACCTCCTTTTCTCTGAGATTTATTCAAAATTGAATTTCAAGTTTAACCTCTTTAATTATTCATAAAACATCTAGAATCTTATTTTTGATTGTTCTTTTAAATCATCTTATAATGAATTTTTTTTCTCTCATAGATCAATATGATTTTTGTTTCTCTCTCTTCTCAATCTAGTATAATCCTCATTATGATGGAATTCTTATAATGATGGAATTCCCATTATGACAGAATTCCCATTATGTTGAAATTCTCATTATGATGGAATTACTATTATGATGGAATTACCAATACGATGGAATTCCCATTATGATGAATCTATCTTTATTATGGAATTCCCATTACTATATAATTCCCCATACTTCAACTCTGATGTTCTTCAAATGTCTCCACTATTTCCTTAAAATCTTTTATTATAAAGGTTTTCGTGATTTGTAAGAACTTCTTGATCAAAAAAGCATGGTCTGATTTTTCTTAGAAAGTATGAAAACTTTCTAACTCATAACTTCACTTTTTCAATAAACCTCTTTAGCAACAATACAACTTCTTCACTTAGAAACTTATTTTTTTCTCTATTTACAAAAATGGAAAAAAATCCAGCAAACAATAATTTCTTCCTCCAATTATTTTTGATCTGATGATCTTTAATTTCATGCCGATGGACCTGAATATAATTCTATGCATCTGGTGCTTCCTAGTATTATTCTTAAATTCTAGAAAAAACAACATTTCTTTAAAGCAAAACTATTCTCCACCTTTATCTTTGGATTCAAAAATTTCAGAAACTTTTAGCTTTCTAGAAAATTCTAAGTGAGATGAATCTTTATTATGTTGAATATGGGTCTGATTCCTGAATAACATAATTATTCTTCAATAAAAAGTTTAGTTGTCAACAAATACAAAGTTTTATTAAAATAATTTATCACAAAGGTTCTTCCATCTCCCCCTTTGTATTTGTTGAAAACCCTTGTTAATAAATTTTCAAACTCTCATATTTTTTTACAACTCAACTTTTAAATTTTATCAAAACCTATCATTTCTCAAAAGAGAGTTTCCTAACACCACACTACTAGATAAAGTAATGTTTTTTAAGTAATTCCATCCCTTAGTGGGAAAACATTTTGTGTCTATGTAAAGATAAAATCCCACTCTAATATTTTCCTTTCTGATTTTTCTTTTTACCATTTTATCTTTTCCTTTCTCACTTCTTTTTATCTCACTTTTCTTTTTCTCTCCCCCATTATATGGTAACCACATTTTAAAATTCATAAAATAAAGATAATTATAAAAAAAAACTTATTACAATATAGGTTGTAAATTTCTCTCCCACTTTGTCAACAAGATCTAAAGCACAGTGAGGGTTCTTCCTTATGAGGGTTAGGAAGACATGGTAGGAGGCTCAACATGAAGTTTCAACCTCAATTCCACAAACCTTTCATTCAACATTTCTTTTTTAAATATATCAGCAATCTGATACTTTTTTGAAATGTATTATAGTGAAACATCACCAACAAAAACTTTCTATTTTATTAAGTGACACTTTATATTAGTGTTTTTTTATCTTGAATGTTGGAAAATATTTTTAAAAAGTTTAATTGCACTCTAATTATCATAAATTATTTTCAATGGTTTATAAAATTTTACTTTCAACTCTTCTAACTTAACTTTCATCCCCAACATTTGAGTATAAGCCTGAGTTGATGCAACATATTTGGATTCAGTTATGCTCAAAGTTACTAAACTTTGTTTCTTACTATTCCAACTCATACAACATTCACCTAAGAAAAATGTTCCTCCTGAGGTTTATTTTCTATCATTTAAATCTCCAACCGAATCAGCATTATTAAACCCATGAAATTTCATCTCACTATTTATTTTGTATAAAAACCCATGTGAAGTTATTCCTTTTAAATATCTCATAATTGTTTTTATAGCCAACATATGTAGTTATTTTATATTACTTTTATACCTAGCACAAAAAGTAATAGAATAAAAAACATTAGGCCTTTAGGCTGTAAATTAAATAATACTTCTTGAAATTATTTCTTATTCAAACTTATTTCAGATTCTTATTTACCGAGCTTTTTTCTCACAGATATAGGAGTAGAAAATTATTTAGATTCTTCCATCCCAAACAACTTTAACAATTCTATAACATACTTTTCTTAAGATAAGAAAATGTTTTTCCCTTTTGTTGAACTTGTAATCCAAGTGATAAAGTTAATTTTCTCAACATTGACATTTCAAAATTATTCTACATTTCTTTAGAAAACTCTGTACAAACTTTTTCTTCATCCCTAGAAAAAATTATATCATCCAAAAAAACAATTACAATTAGAGTTTCAGAATCAACAAATTTTACATTCAAGTTCTTATCAACTTTTCCTTTAGAATGTTTCAACATTCTCAAACAAGTTTCAATATTAGAATACCATGCACGTAGATCTTGTTTCATCAAATGAAAATATTTTTTAAATTTACAAACTTTGTTTTTATCCTCATCAAGTAGAAACCCACATGGTTGTTAAATGTAAACTTCTTCCTCAATCTCATCATTTAAGAGAGTTGAAATTACATCCATGTGATAAACTTTGTAATTCCAATAACCAGCCACAATAAGAAACATTCTAATAGTTCATATACATGCAATAGGGGAAAAGGTTTCATCAAAATCCACACATTCCACCAGTGAATATCCTTTAAAAACAAGTATTTCTTTATTTCTTGAAACTACTCCATGCTCATTCAATTTGTTTCTATAAACCCAATTTAGTAACATTTTTATTTGATGGACGTTGACCAAGTTCCCATTTTTTATTCTTATCAATCTAATCCAACTCTCCCTTTACAACATCCACCCATTATTTGGGTTAAATAGCCTCTAAAACTGATTCTGGTTCAAGTTTTTGGATAAGTGAAGTCTTCCTTTCTAATCTCAACTTCCTTATAGTATTAATCGGATCCTTATGATTCCCAATAATTTTTTTGGATTCAATATGCTTTAATAAGGTAGGAATTTTCAAAGTATCATTCCCGGCTTAAATTTACTCATCACATGATTCTTCTAAATCTTGATAAGGATGTTTTGAATTATTTTCACTATTGTTGGAATTCTCCATTTTATCCTCCTTGGTGTTCTCAAAAACTTTTGTTAAAGAACTTTTATTTTCAATTACCTTCACATAATATGAGTCCACCAACTTTTGTAAATGTTTGTTCCAACATTTTTAACTTCTTCCATTTGGTGGATAACCTATAAATTATTCTTCTTCATATTTCCCATCAGACTTTCCAAAATCTGTATTTTTTACTTTGAGAAAACATAGACTTCCAAAAACTTTGAATTATTTCCATTTTTTGATATACCATATTTCATAAGGAGCCATGTTGGTTTCTGTTCTAAAAAACATCTATTTGTAACATGTACAACAGTACTAATAGCTTCTCTGTAATATGATTTTGAAAGTTTGTATTCTACCAACATACTTCTTCCCATTTCCACCAAACTTCTATTATTTCTTTTTGCTACTCCATTTTATAGTGCAGTATAGGGAGAACTATATTGATGTTTGATACCATGATTTATCATATATGTTTCAAAAGTATTTTTTATGAATTCAGTACCATTATCTATTATCATATTCTTTATGAAAACCCCAATTTATTTATCAAAATCTTTTCAGATGAATTTTTACATCTGAACAGCCTATGACTTGTGCTTCCTAAACATGATGTTTTTCATCCAAGTGAAATCATCAATAAAAGTCATAAAGTATAAATATCATTTTGTTGATTGATGTATCATCATCCCACAGAATAAAAATTAATAATATCAAGTGGTCTACTAGATTGAATATTAAATATTTTATGACTTTTGTTAGCCATCTTCCCCTTTTGATAGGTTACAAAAACAACTTTTTCACTTCTTTCAATTCTATAAAGTTTCAAACGAAATAAACTTTAGAATGTTTTTTCATAATTTTTATCCAAGGTGCACAATTCTTCTATGCCACAATTTTTTTTCATCTTACTCACTCAAGTAACAAGAGTTATTTAATTATCCTATATGAAACATATTCCCACTGGTTCTTTCTTATTTTGTAATAAATTTTCTAACTTTGACTCTTTTGATGATACAAAAATCCTTTTTAAAAACAACTTTTTTATATCATCACAAAGTTGACTTGCATTGATTATGTTATGTTTTACCCCATCAACAAATACTTCCTTGGATTTCAACATTTTGACTCAATCTCATCCATTCTGATTCCTATGATTTTTAAGAAACTATCATTACCAAAGGTAAATGCCCCTCCATCATGACTTTCAACATGTTTCACTATTTTTATATCACCTATAAATTGTGAATAACAACTAATATCAAGTATCCATTGTTTATTCTGTTTATTTTTTATCAGAATTGTCTCAACAACAAAAGCTCTTTTCTCAACTATCTTCTGTTTAGATTCCTTTTCTTTTCTATCATAAAGAATTTGTTCTAGAATAAGTGTCTTACATCTTTCAGCATAATGACCAGATTTATCACAACCTTCAAAAACTTCTTCCATACATTCAAATTAATTTTTTGTAAAAGTTTCTAACATATTGAAAATTCACCTTTTCAACTTTCACTAAGTTAGGAAAGTTTCTAATTATACTTTCACTATTTCTTCCACATTTCTTAAACTTTTTTCAGGTAGAGATAATTTCTGCCAAAAAATTTGAACTCTGTTCCCAATGATTTTATAATACTAGAAATATCAATCAAATATTGATTTTATATTTAAGAAATATATATATTTGTATAAAACTTATTGCAGTTGGAAACTTATTTCAATCTAACATACTCAGGATGTGGACCATCTTTTATTTTGAGTGAGTTTTCTAATTTTGTATATTTGATAGGTTTCTCACATAATTTCTCCTCCCAATCTTTCCAAATACAATTTCCAAAACCTAAAATGTTAAAATAATCATATGAAACATTTTTTTGGTAAGAGAATATTTCAACCGATTCTTGAATTAATCCTTCTTAGAAACATAATAAGTATCATATTTTACTTTCAAAGCTTTGTTAAAGTTTTCATTCCTTTGTCTCATAGTACTTTCATACTCAAAATTTTTTGATTAAAACTTGTTAAATTATTCCTACTTAGTTTCCATTTTCTTAATAAGATCACCAATCTTCTTTCCTTATTCAAAAATTATAAGTTTTTAACTTAAAATCTCCTCAATGTCTCATCGTCCTATTTGATGACATCTTTTCTTACTTCAGTAACTTCTTCACAAATTGTCTTTATCATTCTAATTTCTTTCTTGAGAGATTTTTTTCTCAATACATGAAAGATGACCTATTCTTAACTGATACTCTCTATAATATTATTTAAAACCTTCTTCATTCTTTAAGGATTATTTTTTTCTCAACTTTTTCAATGAAGGTTTTGATTTTTTTCTAAACATTCATCTTTAGAAGAATTGTTATCAGTTGAGTCTGATTCAATTTTATTACTCAACATACTTCCTTTGTTTCCAGAAAACTTATTATGTATTTGTTGGAAGACTTTTATTCTTTATCATTTTTTTCACTTCTTCCATTTTGGTTTTTCATTGGAATTATCTTGATAATCTCCAACTTTCTTCTTGGAGAAATTCATAATTAATTGTCCGATTCCATGACACTCAAAACATTTGAGAGAGATTTTACCTTCATACTTTCTTATTCCTATTAGATAGTTCTTGGATATAAGGGACATGATTTTTTCATTCAACTAATCAACCTCTTTATCTTCAGAATCATAAGTATTGGCTTCTTCAACATCTTGGATTTTCATCTTTCTCATAACTTCAAAATATATTTCATCTTTCATCTTCTTTTTAATCACTAGAGTTTTCCTAATTACATAAGAAAAAATAAAGTTATGAAATTCTTCAAGAAATCAATCATCCTTTTCTTATAAAGAACAACTTTTCGAATCAAACCTATACATAAAGTTTCTAATATATTTCTTCATAGATGTATAATATTTCAAGACATATTTAAATACCTTAATGTTGCAAACAATTTAATTTAATCTAGTGAAGTATTTATCAATTGTTTCTTCATATCTCATTATGATATCTTCATAATTACTATGAAAATTTTGAATATTTGTTTGCTTAACATTATTATTCCCTTCAAAAATACTTTCCATTTTGTCTCACATAATTTTTGAATTATTGTGACCCATCACCATGTGATAAACTTTCTCTGATAAGTACATAAGGATTGCATTTCTAGAATTTCTATCACCTTGTATATTTCTCTAATTAGTAATTTTTATAGGAGAATCTTTCTCATTAGGTGGAAGACCTATGGTAACAACATCAACAACTTCTAATACAAAAGATATGAGATAATGAATCATCCTATATTTACATCCATAATAACTTTTAACATCAAATGTAGAAATTCACATACTATTGATAGAATTGATATTATCCATGATAAGGATTCAACAAGGAAAAATGGGGCTCTGATACCAATTGAAGTTCAAAAGGATCAAATAACCACTGAGATGGGGGGTTGAAACGGTTCTTTACTTTTTATAAGTTTCAAAACTTTTAGAAACTTATCCATTATAACTTGTTAAGATTTATTTCCTTATCAATTTTTAGTAAATAATCATGCATGGAAAAGTAGGAAAGAAAGAAAATCATGCAAGATTTACAATGTTTTTCCTTAGTGTGAAAACCTACATCCTTTCCATATTCACTCATGCGGGTTTATGGAAATCCACTATTATGAAGAAGTGAATAAACTCGTGTCAAATCCCATTATACCCCTTATATCTCTTTATAGGAAAAATTATACAGACTACCATAATATTAAAAAAAATTCTTATAAAACAATTGTGTAAAACAAAAGAATAAAGACTCTTTTGAAACTGCTTCACAATTGCTCTTTTGAAATCCACATTTTGATTTGAATGGATACGATTTTCCCAATCCAATGATTCTGGATCTGATTCTCTCAAAAAGAAGAGTTTGGATCTAATTCTTTGAAAATAATGAGACTGGATCTGATTCTATCAATACAATGACTTTGAATCCAGTTCTCTCAATAAGATGGACTCCACATAATGAACCCATTCTCAATTTACAAAACTCAAAAACTACTCAAATACCCTATATGATCTTTCTCAGTCCGATCGACTCAATAAGATCATCTCAATATGATCTTTCTCAATATTAAACAAATTTAGTTATCTGGTCCTCCTCATGAGATCTCTAGTAGTTAATGACTTTCACTTGATTTATTCATCCCTCTCCATTTTATTATTGTGTGTAATGTAAAAATGATCGAATGATCTAAGAAAGTATTTATAGGTGACTCATAAAAAAATTAGGAAACTTGAAAACTTTCACTACTTCCTCAAATTTCAAATACTCCGAAAATATCTTGCATTTAAACTCCAACTTTTACCTCTTTAAACCTCCTTAGATTTCTCTGAGATTTATGCAAAATTAAATTTCAAGTTTGACCACTTCAATTATTCATAAAACTTCTTGAATATTTCTTTTTGATTCTTATTCATAATCATCTTATTATGAATTCTATTTATTTCATTGCTCAATATGATTTCTATTTCTTTATTATCTCAATCTGGTGGAATCCTCATTATAATGGAATTATCATTATTTTGGAATTCCCATTATGATAGAATTCCTATTATGATGAAATTCTCATTATGAAATTCCCATTACATTGGAACTACCATTATGATGGAATTCCCATTATAATGGAATTACCATTATATAACTCTAAAAATCTTGAAACCTCTCCACCATTTCTTAAAAAGCTTTTATCGTGATATTTTTTATGATTTGTGAGAAATCCCTTATCAACAAATCATTTTCTTATTTTGTTTAGAAAGTATGAAAACTCTTTAACTACTGAATTCACTTTCTTCAACAAACCTCTTCTACAACAATATGACTTCTTCACTCAACAAATTATTTATTTATCTAATTATGTTAAAGTAAAAGTTCCATAAAACAACAATTTCTACCTCCGATTAATTTGGGTCCTATGATCTTCAGTGTCATGTTAATGGAACTGAATATGATTTTATGCATCTGGTGCTTCCCAGTCCAATTCTCTAAGTTAATAAAAAAAATCTTTCTTTAAAACAAAACACTTATCCCCCTTTATCTTTTGATTCAAACTTTCATAAAAATTAAAATTTCTAATAAACTCTTAGTCCGATGTATATTCATTACGATGGATATGGGTACGATTCCGGAATAAAAAAATTCTTCAATAAAAAGGTTAATCTGTAGATTTCCTTTACATCCAAAAATATTAGACATCTTTATAACTACGGAATAATAATGTCTGGTGTTCCAAACCATCCCATACTGATATCAAGTTATGGGAACACTACTAGATATGAATAATGGTTTTGAAGAAGATTTATATCAAGAACCGCCTCCACCACTCCTACGATGATCTTTCCACTTTATCTCCCCCATGTGTGTTATTGAAGATTCCACTATATGGAAGTAAAGGGGTAGAATAAGAAAATATTCCTAAAATATTTATCTATGCCATCATATCTCTATCCATTTTCTCCATATAGGTTGAAATCTTCATCATAAATACTAGCGATCTAATATCTATTCATAAATCCTATAGGTACTTATGATCATTTAGGTGGTCATTCTTCACTATTTCAGGAGAAAACTGAATCGAGAAAACTGATTATTGTACACCAACACTAAATTATCTCCTTAATAGAAAGAGAATAAATCTATAAACTTCTTCTTCATTAGCATATCTGGACAAAACTGCTAAAATAATAGGTTCTTAAAACACTTCCAATCCAATCCCACATTTCAATTATCATGTACCACATAATCGAACTACTACTTGTTGGGAACCTCAGGTCTAAAAACAGCTCACTTCACCTTGATACTATCAGTTGTATCTAGGAAGTCAAAGATCTCATCAATCTTGTCCAGTCCATCCTCTTCCCATTTAGGTTCATTCGTATCATTAAAGGATGGTGGATTTTCACTCTAGAACTCACGTGATCAATATATTTCTCCCCCAACTCTTGGTTATATGTCAAAAAAACATTTTGAATGTGTGGAATATTCTGATCAATGTCATGAAATACTCACAATATTTCCCCAATAATATTCTGATCCATAGGTTGATTCCTTTGAGGAGTGTCTATTTCACCCATATAAGGAACTCGTGGAAGTTGTCTCGGTGGCATATTGTTGCACATTGAAAAAAAATGATTAGAAAATGGAATAATCTCTATTCAAACTAGAAAATAAAAAATAAAAAATTGAGATTAAGATCAATAACTCAAAACAAGAGACACACATCCCATAATCTAATTGTTACTTGAGTCTTTTCATGACAAGAGATGACCAGGAACTCACCGCAACCAACCTATCAAGTCCTAAAAGTCCTATATCCAGTCTATCAATTTCCCAAAAATGAACTCAAACTTAGAGATTTGATACCAAACTATAACTAACCTAACCTAGATAACCTCTCAAACTAGAACCTGACCCAAATTTCCATATACCCAAAGGGTGTTCCCGATCCCCATGGGTCGACGACTAACACCCGAGCATCAACAAAAACCATAGGGAATGATTTTTTTCCAACCTTAAATAAGGAACATGAAATATATATACACAAGATAGAGAGAAACAATGGAATAGAAAAATATATTCCATAACTAAAAGAAAGCAATAGAAAAAATAACCCAAAGGCAGCTAAACAATCTTCAAAAGACAAGTCCAACAATAAAGGACAAGAAAAAAGAAAGCATCTACTCAAAAAAACTTTGTGTGATAGCATGAGAATCTCCCACCAATTCACCACTATCTACCCAAACCAAACTAAAAGAAAAACCTCACCACCTCACTAAAATAAAATTTCTTTCCCTATATCAGAAGATACACAAAGGCCTACACATCGCTGAAGGGGTGTTCAGGGTATAAACTAATAGGCTTAGTAGGATCCCACCCTGGTGTTCCATATAAAGTTTATGTATAAATAATCCAAGAATTCTCAAATTTAAAAGAAAACAAGGCATGGTAAATAGTTTAACAGTTTTATGTAAAAGCATGGGAAAAAATTTAATTTCCCCTTTTCCAAATTTTATAATAAATCAAGTTAATTAGTTTCATATAATTTTCCCAAATATCATAGAGGTGAAATAAAATAGGCCAAATAATACATCACATATCATATCAAATCCATGGTAGTACAAACTAAAATAGTACAACCACAATCATAGGTAACATTATGCTAGTGATCACACTAGGGAAGGATAACTAGGACAGTCATACCCTTATCATATATAATCACACACATCAAGTCCCTAGAACAATGGGCCTAGGGAGTAGAGGAACATCCCATGAGTGAACCCCCAAAAAAATATAACAAGTCCATAAAACAACAGTCCTAGGGATATGAGGAAAGCCCCATGAGGAAAATCCCTGATAGTATCAATGCATGACGCCTATTACTAAACCTTATACCTAGGATCCTAAGGATTTTCAAATGATATATTTTCTAAACAATTTCAAAACAATGATTTGAAAATATTTTCACAATCCATTTTCCAATGATTTGAAAAGAAATTTTCATCTACTAAAACTTAGGGAATGCTATATTTTTTCCAAAACCCATTTCCATACTCATAAATCAATCAATTAATCATTCCATTTTATTTAATAAACAATCTATAAAATCCATATTAATGTAGTTTATTCAACACATGTAAGAGATGGAACCACCTACTTCAAAACTCTGGTCGCACATGCCTGCAATTGGATCCACCAACAAGAAAGAACACAAAAACACCAATAGAGATCCTATAATCAATCCTCACATAACTTAGATTCGATTAAAAAAAGTACAGTGAAAAGGGTAGACCAAAACATACCTTGAATAACTGACACCTTCCACACAACAACCAATAAACGAATAACCCCCCAAGGAAAATCACATAACAGATCTAAAAGGAAACAAAAAGATTCATCATCATAGATCAATAGGTCCATAAACATAGTGAAAAAAGGCTACCATGATCAAGGGGAACAAAGAAACAAGAGGATTACTCAATAGGAGAAAATCACCATGATTGTAACAATGATCAATCACCAAACAAAACAATTCATAAGGATTGTAAGTCTCTAAAATCACCCCTGAGAGCCTCTAGGTTGAGAGAAAGGAGAGTAGTAGTGGATGAAATAGAAAAATAAGCCACACAACACCCAAATAGAAAACCTTTATACACTTAAATGATGTGTAATCCCATTACACATAGTATAATCTATGACACTCAAGTACACTGAAAAATCCATTACTGTTTTATTAAAAACCTGATTTTACCAATTACATGATTTATAAACTATTCAAAAAGTATAATCCCTACATGTTGTGAAAAATATTCATAACTTGAGCTCGGTGAACATTACACATCTTGTAATCCCATTACATGGTGTGTAAATGTCTAGTTGACTGTGAAACTTTCTGATTCTTGCACAAAAACCCCAAACCTCCTCAAGCATCCTCCAAACTTAGGGATAACCCCATAAAGCTATCAAGAAATTTATACATGGAATCTATTAATTCAAATAAGAATAAAAAAAATACATTTTTTCACAAGTTAATGCTCTCCATCTTCAGGGGTCCCAAGACACAACCAATTAAAGATGAATGTGAATAAAGTGAAGGGAAATATCTGAAAGATGGTAACAAGATGTTACAGGTGGTCAAGTAGTTATCCATCAAGTATTTTTTTTATTATGTTTGTCTATGGAATTTACCATGATATTATAAATAATTATATGACCAAACCATCTTCTATATGGGGTTTTCTTTAATTGTAAACATAATAACTAGAATTAATTAAATGGGAAGTGAGTGTTATGACCATGTCACATGATTTTACATAAACAATGGTTACAAACCTGTTTAAGTGGAACATTATTAAATTATAAAACCTAATTGAATTCATATACATGTGATACTCAGGTATGGAGTCCCTTATACTTGTGATACAAATAAATAGAATCCATACTAATTTGTTATATGAGCATGTAATCCCTACTGATATGTTACATGGGCATGGTTTCCCTACTGTTATGATACATGGGTGTGGATTCACATATACTTGTGATAATCAGGCATGGAATACCATATACTTGTGATACTCAGTCATGGCGCATCATATAATTTTGATACTCAGGTTTTGAGTCCCTTACACATGTGATCCTTGTGCATGAAGACCCTTATGATTCTTGATACTCAAGCATGGTGTCCCCTATTAATTTATGAGACTCGAGTGACTATACATGGACATATGAGTTATGCCTTGGGTCCTGGCTAGGACTATGTATGTGTATAAATGGATATAAACTTTATTAAATATATATAACATATATATAAATACAAGTATATACACATTTACATATATGTCTGTGGTGACATTTGTTCAAATGTTTTTTCAGAACAGACCAAAGCATGTAGTTTCATCCTAGTTTCCTTCTAGAACCAGAGCCATCCCTTTACAGTTTACATTACTACTTTACCATTATTATATATCCACACTACTTATATTATATGAACTAGATGTATACCCCTAGACTTTGTTAGTGGTAACCTACTGAGTATATCTCACACCCTATTTGGGCCAACAATTTGTACGCAAATAGGCTTCATGGATGCAAGTAGGGATAGGGGAATGTTTACGGTTTTTCATAATTGATTTGATTTTATATTGGGAGTGGGGAAACACAAGATTGGTCTATGGATCATGATTCTATATAGAGATGATATTTTGGTCTTTTGGTTTTTTTGATATACCAATTTGTATGTGTTTCTGCTATCATGTTACCTATTCTTTTTTTATAGAGACATGGCATTACATCATTTTGTATTTGGTAATGGATGCTTCTATTGAGGTTTTTTATTTATATCTGGATGATTTCTCTTCTACTATTTTTTTCATTATAATGCTTCTACTATTTATCTATTTATTACAGTGTTGTGCTACTCAAACAATGAGGGTACAGTCTCCCCACTATACCATCTTGGACCCTCACTGCTAGTCAGTAGCTGCTATCATACAAGGATGTGTACTTGAGGGCATGTGACCGAGCATGTTTGGTAATTTAGGAGTGAATTAGGTATGGGATGTTACATGCTTCATGTCATTATATCATTGCATGATATGTTCTACCAGGTATATTGTATATTCATAGAGATGCCTTGAACTTTTGTGATGTAAAGAACTTAAGGTGTTTTTTGTAACGAACCAAATATTTATGAATAAAATTACCTTTATTTTTATTTAATTAAATGTATTATTTTATCCAATTGGGTTTAAATGACCATTAAGTATCATTACCGTTGATGACATATCCATTGAACAGTGACCACATGATTAGTATAAATATTGGGTTTTAACAAATCTTTTTGACACAGAAAAAGGAATTTATGACTTCAACCAATAGTATCATAACATATGAAGCCCATTTAGTAGAGCTTCCAAGGGACATAAAATTTCTAGGATTTTTCCTAGACCAAACCCAAGTTGAGATCCAAAACTTAAGCATGAGAAAAACCATTTACAAGAGAAGTTCAAGCTCATAGAAATCACGACCCAAACCATGTTCACCAAATGACCCCATGAAAGCCCCACCATCATGAACCTTACTCTTAGGGTGTATGATGTTGTAATAAAATTATATGTATCAAGACCCTATAATTATGATTATGTACATTATTTTTATATATACTAATTAATATACTTTCATTCTAATAATGTTACCATGTAAATGATTTTTAGCACAAAAATAGTATTTTTGTTTAATTAAGAAATTTATTTTGATGAATTAATTGATTTTTTTTAAAAAAAATATTATTTTAATAAAATATTATTATTTAATTAATTTTATCAAATATAAATTATCATATACTTTTTGTGAAGTCAAAAGTAATTTTTATTAAGGTTTGAAAAATGTTTTTGTCAAAACCTGTGAATTTTAAATAAAGGTTGGGATTTATTTTAAAAGTCAAAATTCATATATTTAGAAAATTATTTAGTTAAAATAAATATTTTTTTTAGAATTAGGACATCAAAATTATCCAATGGTGAATTTTTCATAATTTTCTGAGATAGTCAATTTTTTTGGGTAAAAATTAAATACCATATAAATATAGTGTGTTTAATGACATCATAATGACCAAATAATGATTTAATAAATACTATAAAAAGAGATATTTGAACAAATATATGTTTTAACTTTAAAATAATTTTATTTTAGATTTATTTTATTTGTTTAATAAAGCCTCAGTGAATGCTCCAAGACATATAAAATATTTTAAGATTTTAAAATAATTTCTTTGAGAATGTGACTCACCTCCACATAAGAAAGGGAAATATTTTAATATCTTTGGTCCTTAACCTTATAAAATAATTTTATTTACTCCCCTTTTCCATAAACCATGGAAAAAATCCTTGGGCTAGTTCGTGGTTTTGAATATTTTAGTGTGTAGTGTCCAAAACCAAAATAATAAAGAAATCTGCCTCCTTTCCTATAAAAACCCACTTAAGCGCCAATTAATCTTCACTAAAACTCCTTGAACCTCATCCAAAATCTTCTATATACACCCTAAAGTCCTCCCAAGTCTCCCCAAGTTCCCAAGAAGCCTCTCCTAATCCTTTAGGAACACACATTCACGTAAGGGATCCTCACCTTCCTCTCTTCCATTCAATTCAAGAACCTTGTTTGAAATTAGTTTTTTTAAATTCAATTGGTTTTTTAATCCTTTTATAGTCAATTTAATAATTTCCTTTTTATGTTATGTGAATTAGGGATTATTTATTCCCCATAATTTGGACCCTTACCTAATCTGTTACTATGTCGAAATTCCGTATGGGATTTCTCTCTTCTCATTTTTATTCAAGTATTCCTTTTATATTATTTATCTTAAATTCCATTTCATAATTTGTGATATTATTTTCCATGATCCCATTACTATCCATTTCATGTATAAATTATGAGATACCCCTTTCTCTCTGATCAACCCAATTTATGAATTTCCATTTGATGTTGTTATGCTGCTGAAATTGCACCATGATTTTTCATGACAAAAAACAACGTGTAGTGAATACCATAGCCATTCCTCTATCAAGGTTATTAACCTTTATTCACTTATTCTTATTGATTTGGGACTTAAATGTACGTATTCCAAATTCCTTTATCATGTAATGAATGGTGATAATGAATGAATCCATTTTATGATCTATATGGAACATTTAAGCATGAGATTGGAATGATTATGAAGGGTGCGCCCTGATAATGCTCCAATGCATTGGGTAATGTTTAGTATCATGCTACATCATGTTGGGATAGGGGTTTAACTGATTCCTTTATGGGAAATTTTTCCACCATGAAGTATTTATGGTTTAGAAATGACTTATGTTTATGATGTAGTGTTTTAATTTGTTTCCACATTTCCATTTATGAATATCATGATATATCATGATTTATGATTCATATTCCTTTATGCCTCATTGATATTCCTTACCTAACATGTATCATCATCATGTTATTCTATGTTTAATCCTTTACTTATCTTTATATCTCACCCATTTCTAATGTACATCCTCAGGTTATCCAATGCGGTTTTATGTATGAAGGAGTATTATGAACATGTTATGGAGGTTATCAATAAAGATATTGTACTTCATGTTTTAAGTTGTTATATAATATACCTAATTACCAAAGACACTATACTTCACAATATTTTGGGTCTGTATTAAGTGTGATCACATGTAATAAATCACGCATTAATGTTAAAATAAAAATAGGGTTTTTATCATTGGTATCAGAACAAGGTATAGTTATTTTTGTAATTTGGATTAGAAAACCCTAGTGAAAACCCATATAGATAAGGATAATTATAGGAAAACATCACTTAATTTTGGTGAGTATAGAGTAAGTTATTTATCAAGATAATATATCCCTATCTATATATGAACAAGTTGATGTGGCTCCTGCACAGATGTATGTAGAGGTAAAACCCAAAAAAACTATTTTGAGCTAGACTTGAGCGGGTACTGGTGCATGACAAAAGGAATTTTTTCACTCCTGGTTGACACTCCTAGAGAATATTCTTCAGTAAATTCACATTATTTATATGAACCATTATTAAGGGAATAAAAAAATCCCATAAGAGTATACGTTGAAAAATAGATAGTGGATAATTTATATTGAAGCCTAGAAATCCATAAGTTAAGAAAATAAAAGTAATTTATAAGTTATACCTTTAATGTAATTATGTTCCCATTTATGTGTTTAATATTTTAAAACAATTACCCCTAATCTTCCTTTTATTCTAGACAATAGTTGGTAATAGGAAGAATGAGTCTAACAACTGATGTGAAGATCAATGCAATGACTGCCCTAATGAGATTCCCAATCTGATGGGAGTAGGAATTGAAAAATTTATCATGATACTCTCTTAGTTTACTAAATATTTGAATATAAGCCTAGATCAATAGGAAATTCCAACCCCCTAAGAAAGAATAAGTCGTAATCGAGAGCTTCATGATAAAATGGCCTCATACTTTCAATAGATTATATGATCCCTCAATCACCAGAAAATGGATTAAATCTATTGTGATATCATATCCATCCTTCAATGATAAAAATGAGAGAAGGTTATTCTAGATGCTTATCATATGGAGGTTGAAGTTGATCAATGGTGGACATTGATAAAAAATAAAAAACCTTAGGAAGATGTCGAGGTGATAGAATGGAAGGATTTTTTAAAATTGTTGTTCAATAAATATTTTCCTCTCACCCTTTGACTTAATATGGATAGATATTTCCTTTCCATAAAAACAAGATGATGAATCCATTAGAGCGTATGAGGAAATATTCAAAAGCCTTTCATGGTACGCCTCCGATTTTTTTTTACCCCTGAATGCAAGTTTGACCATTTATTTTTTGGTCTAAATCCTAGTCTACAAAATAGCCTTGGAAATCCGTGACTTTGATAGCTATGAAAAAATTGTTTGATGTGACATCAGATTCGAAATGGAGATCAAAAAATATTAGGGGTATCATAGGGATAAGAAGTATAAGGTGGAGTTAAATTATGGTGGTCTGATAAAGAGATCTAATAGTGCCAATAAACTTCAACATCCCACTTGCCAATGGTGTGGAAAGAAACACCCTATAAATTTCCTGAAGGGGACAAGGAAATGCTTTTGGTGTAAAAGACACGGGCACTTGGCTAATGATTTATGACAGAAGAAACCCACCAATGTGACAGAGGAAAGGAATTCTCTGGTCAACCCTCGGTGCATTTTTCATTACTACAACTATAAGGAATGAGGGAAATTTGCAAACCAGTTCCCTAAGACAAGGGTAATTGGAGGAAACTAACAACCTCCAATGCAGAAAGGGTGATCTGTTTCCATCACTACCACCGAAGTGAATCTCGAAAAATAAGTGGTGAATGGTACACTGGTAGTTCATTCCACAATAGAAAACTTATTTTTTTATTCTAGTTCTCTGAATTATTTTATTTCGTGAAAGTTTAGTAGAACAATCCAAACACCACAAAAAATCTTGGAATTAGAGGTGTTAGTGAAAATGTAAAACGGGGAAATTATTGATTCTCAGGTATATAACTCCTCCCCTGTCAAATTTTGTGGGATAAACTTCCCATGAAATCTCTTCATACTCTCATTGGTGTAATTTGATGTAATTATGGGAATGGATTGACTTTCCCTATATAGATTCGACATAAATTACTGTGAAAAATAAATCACTCTCCATATAGTGGTTTTGGAACTTGTGGATATGAAGAAACAACTATATGAGAATCCGGGTAAAGGCTTTATACACCCAAGTTCTTCACCTTAGGGTGCGCCATTCCTCTCAGTTAAGAAAAAGGATGGGTCAATGCGCCTTTGCATTGATTATCATTATCTCAACAAAACCACGATAAAGAAAAGGTATCATTTTCCATGAATTAATGACATGTTCAATTAGCTGTGTAGATAAAAATACTTTTCCAATGTGGATCTGTGGTTGGTATATTGCCATGTTTGAGTGAATACAGAGGATATCCCCAAGACTACTTTTCATCCAAGGCACGGGCACTATGAATTCATTGTAATGCCTTTCGGACTCAGTAATTCTCCAGCAGTATTCATAGACATGATGAATATATTCTTTAGCGATTACCTAAAAAAAATTGAGGTAGTCTTTATTGATGATATTATAATATAATCCAAAACCAAGGAGGATCATGGGGAGCATCTAAGCACTGTTATAGAGACCTTATGAAAGGATAATCTCTATGAAAAGTACAACAAGTGTGAGTTCTAGTTGAAGGAAGTCTCATTCTTAGGGCATATCATCACAAGAAATGAGATATTTTTTTATCCTTCCAAGACAAAAACAATTGAGGGATGTTCGATGCCAAAATCTATGAAGGATATCCATAGTTCCCTTGGGTTAGCTGGATATTATCACTGATTTGTGATAAATTTCTCATGACTATCAAACCCTCTTACCATGCTAACTAGTAAGGGAGTCAAGTTTTCTTGGAATTATGAATGCGAAGAAAGCTTCATGGAGTTGAAAAGGAGGCTTATCACTGCACCCATGGTCACACTACCCACAAGTGGAGATACTTTTGTGGTATTCAGTGATGATTCAAAGAAGTTCATGGGATGAGTGTTGATACAAAGTGACAAATTCATTTCCTATGCTTCAAGGTAGTTTAAAATTCATGAGAAAAATGATCCAACACATGATTTGGAGTTGGATGTAGTGATCTTCACTTTGAAAATTTGGCTACATTACATCTTTGGGGATAAGTGTAAAATATATATGGATCACAAAATCCTCAACTATATATTCACAAAAAAAGAGTTAAATATTCACAAACAAAGATGGTTAGAGTTGAGAATCCAAAAACTCTATCATTGATGAGAATTGAGAAGGATCTGATCTTCTTATACTTGAAGAGTATGGACATGAGAATCATAAAGGAAGGAATATCATAAATCCTTTCACAAATGATTTCTCAACTGTCTCTTCTGGAGAGGTTATAGGATGCTCAAAGATATTATTTGGGAATTCATAAGAAAGTGGAAACTATTAGAAAAGGTAAATCCTTAAAGTTCAGTGTTAATGAAGAAGGAATTGCGAGATTTGCGTCAATACTACATGTTCCATAAAATCCTAAGTTAAATATTGAACTTTTGGATGATCCACATTGTTCGAAATTCTCTATTCACCTAGAAAACACAAAGATGTATCGAGATCTACGTGAGAACTATAGGTGGGATAACCTGAAGAAGGAGATCGCTGAGTATACATCAAATTGTCTGGAATTTCAGAAAGTGAAGGCTATAAGGAATAATTATAAGGGGATGATGCAACCATTACCCATACCAACATGGAAATGGTAAAACATCACCATGGAATTCATCACTAGACTTCCAAATATATCTAAGGGAAATAATGATATCTGGGTTGTTATGGATTGTCTTACAAAGACTGCACACTTTATTTTTATTTGAGAGGATTTCTTAATAGATCAATGGGTATGGATATACATAAGAGAGGTGGTAAGGATGCATGGAGTACCACTATCTATTATGTTCGATTGAGATCTAATATTCACCTCTATGTTTTGGAAATGTCTCCACCATGTTCTAAAGACTAAACTGAACATCAGTATGGCTTATCATCCTCAAACTGATGGCCAATATAAGTATACTATCCAAAAACTTGAGGAAATGTTGAGAGCTTACTCAATGGACTTCAAAGGTGGATGGGACCATCATCTTCCTTTGGTGGAGTTCTCTTACAATAAGAGTTTCCACTCAAGCATCCAAATGACCCCATATGAAGTCCTTTATGGGAAGAGGTGTAAAACACCAAACTGTTGGGATAAAGTTGTGGAAAAAAAACTTCTAGGTCCATAAATGGTTGAATAAATGGCTGAGAAGATTAAGACCATCCAACAACACATTAAAGCTACTCAGAGTCGAAAAAAGATCTATGCTGACAACTGTCGATGAAACCTGGAGTTTAATGTTGGAGATATAGTATTATTCTACATATATCCATGGAATAGGGTGATGATATTTGGGAAGAAGGTAAAGCTTAGTTCATGGTACATCATCCCTTTTGAGATCTTTGGTCGCATCGGAGTGGTAGCCTATCAACTAGCACTCCCACCAAACCTATATCACATACATGATGTATTCCATGCATCCATCTTAAGTAATTACATACCTGAACCCTCACATGTACTTAGTCTAGAGGTGGTACCATTGGAGAATGACCTATATTATGAGTTGAATCCAGTGAAGATCTTAGATAGTAGAGACAAAGTTATAAGAAATAAGACAATTCCCATCTTCAAATTGTTTTAGAGAAACCACAAGTTTGATGAAGCGACATGGGAACCAGTGGAGGTGATGAAGCAGAGTAACCCTCATCTATTTTAATGCAGAAAAGGAAAATTTCATTTGAGGAATTTTTTAAGGAGGGAAGGTTGCAATGAACCAAACATTTATGAATAAAATTCCCTTTATTTTTATTTAATTAAATGTATTATTTTATCTAAATGAATTTAAATGACTATTAAGTATCATTACCATTGATAACATAGTCATTGAACAGTGACCACATGACTAGTATAAATATAGGGTTTTAACCAATCCTTTTGACACAGACAAAGGAAGTGATGGGTTAAAATAGTAGGATCATACCCTATGAAGCCCATTTATTGGAGCTTCTAAGGGAGATATCATTTCTGGGATTTTCCCTAGACCAATATCAAGACAATATCCAACATATTAAGCACAAGCAAAACCATTTAGGGGAGAAGTTCAAGCTCATCGAGATCATAACCCAAACCATGTTCACCAAATGGCCCTATAAAAGCCCCACCATCTTATACATTACTCTTAGGGCGTATACTGGTGTAATAAGAAGATATGTATCAAGGCTCTATCATTATGATTATGTACACATTTTTTGTAGAGAATAATGAATATACTTTCATTCTATTAATGTTACCTTGTAAATGTTTTTTATCTCAAAAATAGTATTCTTGGTTAATTAAGAAATTTATTTTTATGAATTAATAATTTTTTGAAATAAATAATATTTTAATAAAATATTATTATTTAATTACTTTTATCAAATATAAAGGATTATATACTTTTTATGAAGTCAAAAGTAATTTTTATTATGGTTTGAAAACTATTTTGTCAAAACCCGCCAATTTTCAATAAATGTCTATTTTATTTTAAAAGTAAAAAATTCAAATATTTATAAAATTATTTAGAAAAAATAAATATTAGTTCTGGAATCAGGATGTAAAAATTATCCAATGATGAATTTTTCATAATTTTCTAAGACAGACAAATTTTTGGGTAATAATTAAATACCACATAAATATATATTATGTTTTATGACATCATAATGACCTAATAATTATGTAATAAATACTATAAAAATGTATATTAAACCAAATATATGTTTTACTTTTAAAATAATGTGATTTTATATTTTTTTATATATTTTATAAATCCTTAGTGAATCCTCCAAGACTTATAAAATATTTTAATATTTTAAAATAATTTCCTTGAGAATGTGACTCACCTCCACATAAGAAAGGAAAATATTTTAATACCTTAGGCCCTTGGTCTTATAAAATAATGTTTTCCACTCCCTTTTTCAAAAAACCATGGGGAAAAACTAGGTGTTGTTATTTGATTTTTAATATTTTAGTATGTAGTGTCCAAAACCAAAATAATAAAGAAATTCACCTCCTTTCCTATATAAACCAACACAATAACCCATTAATCATAAATAAAACTCCTTTAAGATCATACACACTTTGATATCTACTCCCTATACTCCTCCCAAGGTTCACCCAAGCTCCCAAGAAGCCTCTCTCAAGCTTTTGGGATCACACATCCAAGTAAGGGATCCTCACCTTCCTCTCTTACATTCAATTCAAGAACCTTGTTTGAAATTAGTTTTTCCTAATTTAAATTAGTTATATTTTCTTCATTTATAATAAATTATATATTTTTCATTTGATGTTATATGAAAGTGGGATCATTTATTCTACTACATTTTGACCCTTACCTAAGCCATTACTATGCTAAAATTCTATAAGGGATTTCTCTCTTCTCATTTCCATTCAAGCATTGTATTTGTATTATGCATCTTAAATTACATTTAATATATTGGGATATTATTTTACATTATCCTCTTACTGTATGTTTCATGTATAGATTATTAGATACTCTTTTCTCTCTCATCAACACAATTTATGACTTTCCATATGACGATGTTATGCTTCTAAAATTTCACCTCGATTTTCCATACCAAAATCACCGTGTAGTGAATACCATACCCATTCCTCTATCAAGGGTGTTAACCTTTATGCACATATATTTATTTATTGTGAATTAAATGTATTTATTGCACATTTATTTATCATATAATAAAAGATTATGTTGAATGAATCCTTGTTATATGATCTATGTGGCACACTTAAGCATGAGATTGAAATGATTATGTAGGGTGATCCCTGATAGCTCTTCAATGAATTAGGTAATGTTTAGTATCATAATATGTCATGTTGGGATATGGGTTTACCTGATTCATTTATGGTACAATTTTACACCATGAAGTCTTTACGTTTTATCTTTGACTTGTGTTTATGATGCAATTTTTTATGTTGTTTCCACATTTCCATGTTATGAATACCATCCTATATCATGCTTTATGATTCATGTTCCTTTATGACTCATTAATAAACCTTTAATAAGATGTATTATTATCATCATTTCATGCCATGTTTACTCCCTTGCTGGGATTTATACCTCACCCCTTTCTTATGTACATCCTCAGGTTATCCTATGTTATGGACATGTTAAGGAGGTTTTCAATAAATATGTTGTACTTCATGTTTTAAGTTGTTATGTAATATACCTAATTCACAAATACAATATACTTATCAATATTTTAGGGTTGTATTAAGTGTGATATTGTGTAATAAATCACAAATTAATGTGTAAATAAGACTAGGGTTGTTATAATTTTGGTATTGAAGTTTGATTATAGAGTTAATGATCGGTTAGATTCTTGAACATGGTGAATTCAGGTGTGGTTGCTGATGTGATGGAAAATAATAAACCTATATGGTTGAATATAGGGTGGGTAGAGTGTGAGTAGACACTTTTTATTTTTGGATAATGTCAAACTAGCAGGTGATTGTGTGATAGCCTTAACATGAGTGAGGTGTTAAAATCATGGGAAAGAAAGCATTGTGGTACTTCTGTATAGATGAGACTGACACACATGAGAAGCATGGATGATGGTTTTGTAATGTGAGGATATATTTAATGATTTGTGACTCATGGGATCATGTGTCAAGTTACGGGATCAAGTGGTATCGGTGCATACACCCACTGAGTTCAGATGGGATTAAGGTAGTACACTCTAGTTACACATGGTGCTATTTTATTTAGGGATTTTTGAGAAGTCATGTATGGGTTGAGGACCGATGATTTTAATGGAATATTAATGGGATTGGTTTCCCAGGGTTTTTTTTGGAAATAAGAGATGTCCCTATATGGTAATGGGTGATATTCAGAATCGATTGGGGCTTGGTGTCATGGTCAATCTGATTATTTTACTTGACACAGGTTGTCTGGATTACATGATCATTTCTTGGGAAGAGTAACACAAATGTGTTTTTGGAACTCATTCAAGTTTTTTCTCAATGATAGGTATAATGGAATTCATATAGTAGTGAGTGCACCATTGGCAATGGGGGTGTGACCTTCTTTGTGAATGGAATTTTGGAAGATGTCTAGTATATTATTTTTGGTGAGTTAAGAGAATATAGCATTTTGTGTTTTATATTGGTATCCTGGTATGAGTGGTATGGTCATGTCCATTCATTTTGTGTTGAAATGGATGAATTATTATCCATGGAGATCAAATTTTGATTCTATAACAAGATAAGATTTTGGACCTGCTAAATTAATAATTTCATCAATATCTTATGTTACGGACAACAAAAAACTAACGCAAAAACCAACTAAAATGATTCATGTCAAATTAAAATTACATGAATAATATAATCATTATATTATTAATAAAAATAAAAATTATATATTATTAATATCATTGATTAATATTTTAAAGGGGATGCTTTTCAAAGAACAATTTAAAAAGGTATAGAATATTACCTTAATAAATTAAATGGATCACATTTAAAATTTTACTATAATAGGTAATATTTATGATGTTAATATTTTATTTCAATATTCAATTATTTATAAATTTTTATTAAATAAGATTAAAGACACTTGAAGTTTAAGAATTCATTTATCAATAAAATAATATTTCTTTATATTTTATATTTGGAGTTAAATAATTAAATATATAAAACTTATAATTTGAATTTGATAAAAATTAATTTATTTTTAATTTAAAATCCCAAAATTACCTTAGGTTTAATTTTGGTGATTGTTTAAAAAAAATATTTTTATGTGAATAGTGTAAAATACCATTTTTGCAAATAACATGACTTTTTTTGACTTTATTAGTTTATAAGTATGACTTATAAATTGATGAAACCTTTTTATAAGAAAAAATATGTATTTTATAAGTTAATTTATATTTTTTACACTACAGGAAAACTGAATATTTGCGACGGGATCCCATCGCAAAAGGTCTTTTGCGAAGGGGCTCCGTCGCAAATCGCTCGTTGCCGAAAACAGCGTTGCAAATAGGTGTTTTTGCGGTGGTCTCTTCGCAACAAAATTATTTGTGACGGTATTTGTCCCTCGTCACAAATAAGTTTTCATTTATATATAAAAAAGGTATTTGCGACGAGCCGTCGCAAATATATTAGTTGCGATGGGTCGGAATCCCATCACAAATGCGAAATTTAAAAAAATACTTGCGACGAAAGTATTTGCGACGGACCATCGCAGAAAGGTTTTCCTGACGGGTATTCGTCCTGTCGCAAATGGTACTGTAAAAAACATTTACGACTGGAATTCCCGTCGCAAATGTACCCGTCGCAAATATTAAAAAAAATAATAAAAAAAATAATAATTAATACAAATCGTATAATATTATATAATAATAATAATAATATTAATAATATAAAAAAATTATATTATTATAATATAAATAAAAATATATATAAAATATAATTATGATTGAAAACCATAACGCAAGAGATGTTTCCCAACGATGTCAAATGTCTCAAACGTTCTCAGAGCACATTTTTTACAAGGACACTTAATTGTCCCTTCTGAAACAAATTCTGGGTTTGATGATTCAAATGATAAGAAAGCTTCAACACCGTCAACATATACAGGATTTAAACTAGAACCGTTTGGATTTCTGTGCTGATTTATCCAAGCACGATCATCTAATAATGATTGATGTCGATTTCCTTGTTCCAAATTCATATATATGTTTCTACAAAATTTAAAACCATTACTGTTGTTAAATAATTTGATATAAGAAAAACAATATCCTAAAAAAAGAAGATACATAATTACAGTTATTTATTAGTAATTACCAATTTATAACCATGTACTTGAATTTATTTGATTTTTGATTAATTATTAGTAATTATTACTAATTATTACAAATCTCGATATTTCCAACAGATTTTGCTCTATTCTTAACATGTTCAAATCATAAAGAGTCATTAATTTTCAGGTCATGCCCAATAAAAAGTTTGCATCAACCGTGTCCAATGTAAACTCTATAATTGTTCTAACTTGGTTGATCATCTCGCAAGTAGTGTTGCAATAGGATGACACAAGTAATGAGAAAGACATTACTTGGGTTGTCCTATTGCAATGCTACCTGCGAGGTGATCAACCAAGAAAGAACAGTTATAGAGTTTACATTGGACACGGTTGACGCAAACTTTTTATTGGGCATGACCTGAAAATTGGCGACCCTTTAAGATTTGAACTGTTAAGAATAAAGCAAAACTTGTTGAAAATATTGATAATTGTAATATTTTATAAATTTTTTATAATTTTAATAATATTAATATTTTTTTATAAATATTAAACATATAATAATAAAATAATTATATTATAAGTATTATTTAACTATTAATATTAGAGTAATATAATATTTTATATTATGTTACTATTTATGTTACTATTTATGTTACTATTTATGTTACTAATTAGAAATGCAAAGATATGCATATAGGTCGTGTGGTTAATCAATCAATGAATAGACAAACAAACATAATTGACCGATCATCTACCTCAATTTTCTTTTCATTTGTGTGTTGAGCTTGACAGGAAACTTTTTCCTCCACATGTAATATGTGCTTTTACTGTCAAAATTATAAACCTCCTCACCTCTATATTGGTGGGGAGGTTGATAATTTTGACAGTAAAAGAAGATATTACATGTGGAGGTAGAAGTTTCCTATCAAGCATCAACACACAAATGAAAAGAAAATTGAGGTAGATGAGCGGTCAATCACGCTTTCTTATTTTCCTAATTGTTTCCTAATTATGTAATTGTTTCCTAATTATGTAATTATTTCCTAATTATGTAATTGTTTCCTAATTATGTAATTGTTTCCTAATTATGTAATTGTTTCCTAATTATGTAATTGTTTCCTAATTATGTAATTGTTTCCTAATTACGTAATTATTTCCTAATTACGTAATTGTTTCCTAATTATGTAATTGTTTCCTAATTATTATAATTGTTTCCTAATTATTATAATTGTTTCCTAATTATTATAAGTGTTTCCTAAGTTTCCTAATTATTATAAGTGTTTCCTAATTATTATAAGTGTTTCCTAATTATTATAAGTGTTTCCTAATTAAATCTAACTGTTTCCTAATTAAATCTAACTGTTTCCTAATTAAATCTAATTGTTTCCTAAATAAATCTAACTATTTCCTAATTAAATCTAACTGGTTCCTAATTAAATCTAACTGTTTCCTAATTAAATCTAACTGTTTCCTAATTAAATCTAAGTGTTTCCTAATTAAATCTAACTGTTTCCTAATTAAATCTAATTGTTTCCTAATTAAATCTAATTGTTTCATAATTAAATCTAATTGTTTCCTAATTATATCTAATTGTTTCTTAATTATATCTAATTGTTTCCTAATTATATCTAATTATTTCATAATTATTTCTAATCAATTAAATCTAATTATTTCCTAATTATTTGATAATAATTTTAATTAAATCTAATTAAATCTGATTATCTTAATTATTTGATAATTATATATTTATTTCTAGTTATTACCAAAACATCCCCCGGGAGTGTCGAACCAAGAGTGCAGCAAGGCCCATTGTCATGTACCAGGTTACCCCGAGTCAAGCTTGAAACACCTTGTTAGAGTTTTCACTCCTAGGTACATCTATGCCAGAGCCGCCTCTACTTGTTCGTATCCAGACAAGGATTATTTGGTACAAGCACATAAACTAATTATACTATATAGCTAAACAATTAAAAAAATAAAATTAACAATTAAAAATAAAATTAGCAATTAAAAATAATTTAACAATTAAAAAAAATATAAATATCTTTAATAATCTGCACCTTCTAACTCCTTCCTTCCTTTTCTCGAAAGAAAAAATTAAAACAAAAAAAAATTCTGCTCAGATATAAAAATGAGAGAGAGAGAGAAGAATGGAGAACAGAATGTTATGGGAAAAAACGGATGGGGTGTATATATAGGTGAGATTATTTACGACGGTCGTATTTTCGATGGGAGACCGTTGCAAATACTAGGTATTGCGACGAGATACCGTCGCAAATGCCTTCGCCCGCATTAAATGCAGGCGGCGGGTAAAAGGCTTTTTGTGATGGGTCCATCGCAAATAGCCAGCATTAGCGACGGGCGGCTATCCCCATCGCAAATTTCTATTTACCGCCGCCAGTATTCGCGATGGGGACCGTCGCAAATACCTTCGCCCGCATTAATTACGGGCAGCGGGTAAAAGGGTTGTTGCGACGGACCCGTCGCTAATGCCACACCATTAGCAACGAGTGGACATCCCCGTCGCAAATTACTATTTACCGCCGCCGGTATTTGCGACGGGAGGATATCCCCATCACAAATCGATATTTACCGCCGCCGGTATTTGCGACGGGACCCGTCACAAATACCTCTCGTTGGATTATCTGTTGCGATGGGTACATAGTCCCGTCGCAAAACCGTATTTACTACCGTGGGGTATTTGCGATGGGATGTAGGTGACCGTCGCAAATAGGCTTTACAGCGGCCAGTATTGGCGATGGGGCCCGTCACAAATAATACCGGGTGAATATTTGTTTGCGACGGGGAAATTTCCCCGTCGCAAATACTATTTACCACCACCGGGTAGTTGTGACGGGTAACCTTCTACCCATCGCAAATATCCTTCCCGTGTTTTGGTGCACAAATCGCGCCATTGCATTTGCGACAGGCCCTGTATTTCCGTCACAAATAACTGCCCATTTGCGATGAGAAAATATTCCCGTCACAAAAACCCTTTTCATCAGAGTTTTTGCGATGGGAATAAGTCCCATTGCAAATACCCCGTCGCAATAATCTTTTTTTCCCGTAGTGTTAATTTTTTTTAATTTACAAACCCATAATTGACATTTTAGAACCTAAGTTATATTAAAAAAACATTTTTATCACCTTATACATTTAGTATGTTAAAACTAATTTTTATCACTTCTAAAAATTATATCCAAGAAAATTAATTCAATATTTTGAATAATTAGGTCCAAATTATATAATAATGACCCTTTTATTTTTGATCATAAAGATAAATTACCTAGGTAAAAACCTGTTACCGTGGTGAAAATCAAAATGTTAAAATGAGTAACCTAAGAGGTAAAGGGTCTAACATGTTAAAAACATATTTTTAATTGAGTGGTTGAGGTTTTGATCAGCCTTATCTCTTAAACACTCTGTTATTTCTCAATTTTGGATCACTTTACCTTATAGTGACTTCCCATTAATGAAAAGTGCCTACTATTTATAAAAAATCCATCCATTCTCACTTATAAAAGGGGCACTCCTCTTCTCACTTACCCTCACTCCAAAACCCACTTAGTTTTGCCAAAAATATAACCAAAACTCTCATAAAAATTCATATACACCTTAAAGTGGCTATTTTATTCTCAATATACCATCCATCACAGGCTTAACCCACTTTTCAAAGGATATAATCTAAGAAATGAGGTTTAAGTTCTTAACCTCTCTTTCTCATTTCTATTTCCTTCTGTGAAACCCCTTTTTATTTAAATTCACTTAAAAAATATTAAAACTATAACATAATTATCAATATTATACTGATATTTTAGTATAATTATGATATTATAATTAACCACTTTTTCTTTTTTTCCATTAATAAAAAAATGAAAACGTGAATTGTGTGTTTGTGTGAACTACCACCACCACGAAGTAACATGTTCATTTTCCTTCACAACCAAAAATGGATGGTGTAAAAATGGTAATTTAATATATAAATTTTATAGCTATAACTTATTTAATATTATGAAATGATAAACTATATTACTAATTTTTTCCATTCTAATGAAAATGAAAGCATCATCCATGCGTATGTGCAGATAACCGCCTCCATGGAATAGTGTGTTCCATCTTTCATTAAAAACATTAATGGATGTAATTTTCAATGGGTTTAAAGGATAAATATTATTTTTATTTATGATTATAAATCTGTTATGATAAATTTAATATCCTATAAATTATATTAATAATAAAAAATTGTTATAAAATTAAATGTCTTAAACATGCCAACTAAGAGGAAAACCAATTTATTCTTACTATGTAATTGTTTTGTATCTATTAATTATTATCCTAATTTTCTAATTTTGATATATTAAACTAATTAACACTAAATATTTTAATTATACTGTTTTAATAATGATATTTTAACTAAATCACCACATGACCATATATTAATCATGATATGTTTGTGTTTGTGTTGGTATGACCACCTACTTAGAAAATTCTATGAAATTAAATCATGGATGATTATGCTGAAACAATTAATGGTGTAATATTATATAAATATTTAAATTAATATTTTTTTTTCTAGAAGGGTTATATCAATATTTAATTCATTAATTAAGAAAACACCCTTCATGGGTTACAAATCACTAAATTTTTACTATTATTGATTCCATATTATAGGATAAAATCTAAAACACTCATGAAAAGAAATCTAAACTTCATAAATCATTATAAATCATCAATTATTGTAAATTTAAAAATATTTCAATGATAAACTTTGAAATAATAATGAATACTAACATTTCTTCTATGAAACTAATATGAAACATTAAAATTATAAACACATAATGTGAGACAATATGTAAGAACTAATTATTATATATGTATATAATTATTATAAATGATGGGTATAAATTATTATAGTTATTAATAAGGTTTTTTGGCATGTAATTAATAATATTAATTTAATAATTTGGGAAATTGATGTAAGTTCAGAATGAATCCAAACCAATGTAAGGGGTTTTATCTAAAATTTCTCTCTTTGAGACATGTTTTTTATTATGCACATAATTTATTTTATATGGTGTATATGCTACCTAATTTAGTTATCATATCCTAAAACAACATTTATTCATGTTAATTTATTTTCAATTTATATATATCTCTTTTAAGTGTTTTTGATTTAAATGCTCCTCAAGTTGTAAGGGTTGTTGTTTACTCAATTATAGTTCATTGAGTTATAATTATTCCTCTAATTTTTTTAATATAATTGGGTAAATTATTCCATATGATTTTATTTTGTGATATATTATCTCTAATTATAGTGATTTAAATTTTTACCAGATGAACCCTTTTTCAAAAGTATCTAATTTCATGAACTGTGTTTCCCCTGAGAGACTTTGGTAACTAAAATCTATTTCTTTGAGTTATATGGTTTCTTTTAAAATTTAACCTTAAATATTATATTTATTAATTGATTTCTCATATTATATGATGTTTTATTTTTTATTTCTAGGGAGAATTTATCTTTTGATTTAAGGATTTCTACTTTATTTTTATCTCATCTAAAATTTTAACGTTACCAAGAATGAAACTCCATCTCTTAATTGTAAATTTTCTTCAAGTCCATACTTTGATTCTTTCCAATGTTATCCTATATTTTTGGGAAAGTTAATATGAATTATTTTATACTATTCTAATAATTCTCTTTATCCCCTATAAAAAGGAAAATATAATACACCTTTTATAGTGTGGATTTTCAAAAAAGGTATATACAAATATTTATCACCCCACATTTCTTTTGACAATATTTATATTTTTCAATGAATCATTTACTTAAGTTTATTTTTCAAAGGTAAATATTTTCCAAAGTTTTTCACTTTACCTTTTTGAAAATAAATTTTGAAAGTGACCTGTAACTTTTTCATTTTACAAATATATTGAAAAGGATCACTTTTAATGTTTTAAATGGGAAGAAATATTTCGGCCTCATTTTTCATTTTATTTGATAATTTCTCTATAAATTTTCATAGTTTCTGAAGGAAAATTACTTTTTATTGAGATTTAGTAAATATGTCTTTTAAAATCCTTTAAAAAAAATTAAGAATATTTATCATTTCTAAAGTGATTTTTCTAAAACTCCATAAAAGTATTTTTCATATAAGTCATTATATTTTGAAATGTTTTATGCTCGGTTAAGTATATTTTTCAAATGTAACCATCCATAATCTTTCTATGGATTTATTATGTAATGTCTTATTTTGATGAAATGATCCATCACTTCCTTTTTCTTTCCTAATCATTTTTTTTGTATAACTATAATTTTTCTTATAATTCCTTTCCTCTACGAATTCCCCATTTTGAACTCATTTTATTGAAGGGTGTAAACCAATATACCTTACATAAATTGATTATGGGAAATTATTTTCTTAACTATATACCCTTTATCTATATGGTGTAAATAACACTTGCTTTGTTATCTTGATTGAATTTTATTCACTTATAAAGTTATTGAATATCATTGGATACCCATTTATTTTCCATGATTTTATCATGTTATTATTATTGATGGATTTATTAATGATTTCCTTATGTTAATCCATTTGAGAAGAATATGAAACCCTTATTATTTTCATTGGTTCTTTATGATGTGTTGAATTAAACCCATTTTTTTCTATAGGTTATTTATACTGTAAAAATTAAATGATTTTTCATTTGAATGTTTTATGAAAACCATTCTTATTATTGGATTTTAATTATGTGATTTTTAGATGTTTTTTATAGCACACATGTGCATGGATGGTCTTTAAGTGATGGGTGGTCCCTACATTAACCTCTCATGCATTGGGTAAATATTTACATCTCATGATATAATAGTGTAACGAGTAGTGGTGCTTGATCCAGAATGGTAAATAGTTTGTGATGCATAATACACTACATGAAATAGGTGATTGAAGTTTGATACACCAAGGGAAACATGTGAGTAAAGCCTAATCCCTAGGGAAACAAGTTTTGATACCTAATACACTATGTTATGATTTTAATGCTTATAGATGTGCTAAAATTATCTTGTATGCCTTGTTTTAATGATATATATAATTTTATGATGTATTACTATGTTATGATATGATTTATGATCTATGATTTTTTTTGTTACAACATTCTTATATATTTTGATTATACCCCTTTGATCATGTTATACTCATTTAATATCCTTTATTGTTATCACTTTTGTTTACCCTTATTGATCATATGAGATCACACATTTCTTATGTTTCCATTTCCCCAGGTTATAAAGATAAGAAAAGTATGAAATATATAGAAGATTAAATTATGTGGAGAACTAGTGGGAGATATTGAAGACTTATTATGTATTAATTAGTTTCTTTTATTATGAAAAATATTCCCATTAGTTGAAATGGAATGAGTTTTTTTAGTTAATGTTTTTTCCTAATTCTATAAAAAATTAAACCTATAAATTCCTATGAATATATTGTAATGAAATATTTACTTTAAGTCACGTAATTTTGATGGTTACATCTGCATGTTGTCATAGTTGGTATTAGAGATGGGTTTAGATAACATTAGAGATTAGTATTTTATTAGTTAAGGATTATTTTGGAGTTAAAAGTTTCCTAAAAGTTTTAAAAGTTACATTTTATTCTAATTTAAAAGTTTTAGATGGAAAATTGGGTTAGTTTATGTAATAATGAATGTTTTAGGGATTTGGATAAGAAAATTTTAGTGAAAACCCCAGGGATAAGTTTATGGGACAATTCTATGTATATGATAACATCCTAAATCATTTGTATTGTTTATATTGAGTAGTTCTCCTAGAAATTGCATCCTTGTATGGATACTAGAAAGTACATGTGTCTATGTCATAAATGAATCTAAGGATAAGAACCCCCAAAAAAGGATGATTGACCTTTAAATCGATCTTCACTCAGGTGCATGATGAATAGGCCTAAGGATTCATAACTTGATAGAAAATCATGGGGGATATGATTTGTTTAATCGTATTCTATTTTAAAAAAATTATGAAGGATTTATTTCCTAATTACTTTATGGGATTATGTTAAGAATCATGAGATAAAAAAACTCAAAGTAACCTAGGTAGAACCAAGATAGTAATAGGATAAACCAAGTGTGACATAGTTAAAATTAAATTATCATAGGTTGAAATGAATTAGTCATTTTATAACACATTTTGTGATGAATTTAATATTCATATTATAATGTACTCTAATTTTATTAGATATTATCATAATCATTTCGATTTTAGGATTTGGTTGAAATAAGATCAAAAAATAAATCTAATAAAGGTATTTATCTAGAAACCACTATGTATTACAACTAAATAAGGGATCATACATAAATGGTTGAGAATTTTAGTATATTATCATTATGATGGAAAATGTGAGTTTTCTAGTCCTACCTAAGTTATTGAGGTTGATATCATAATTTAAATCAATTATTTACACTTAAATATTTTCGTTAGTGAGTGATATTTATCAATGATGGTCAGGTATATTCTAAGATTTAAGGGAATATGGTAAAATTTCTCAATATTGTTCATTAGAGTTTTTTAAGGCATGGAAACATATATTAAATGGTATCAATAACCTTTAAAAGTGATATTATGACATGGTTATATTTTTGGGGATAACTATTAGAGAACACATGATTGAGGTATGGATAACTCTTAGGTTTAACATATAATTGATATTGAGGTAATAAAGGGTTGATTAATTTTAGAAAAGTGAGTTATATAATATTGATATCCATATAATTGGTTATTGATTTAATGAAAAAGTAATACGTGATATTTTTGGTGAATTTTGTCTCATTTTTAGGATCATGATATATATAGACAAGTGTGTGACTTTATGAACTAGTGCTTGAAGATAATAGTTAATTTTTTAAGGAATATGTGATTTCAATATTTTTTTAGTGAAATAGAGATTCAAATGGTTTTGGGAAAGGTATGTAATACAGAATATAGGATTAGGGTGTGTACATACAAGGTTATATAATTATATGAATGATTAATGTCGTTTGAGGAATGATAAGTAACTTGATATAGCCTAAGAAAGTATGGTATATGTCATGTTAAAATTTATATCCTGAATGATGAATATGTTATGAATACTCTCACGTAATTTAATGAGTGATTAATAATTAAAATTACAAGGAGAAAATTTAATTAAGGGGTTGAATGTAAAGGCCTATGATTTTGGACCCTATAAATTAATACTATCTTCAATAGCTTGTGTAACACGGAACACTAAACCTACACAAACACCAACTAAAACAAACCACAATATACTAAAATTACATGAATAATATAATAATTAGTAGATAAAAGGATAATAATCAATTAAAATAATTATATATTAATATTCACCTTCATTAATATTTTAAAAATGATATCTTTCAAAGAACCGTTAAAAAATGTATTATATATTACCTTAAAATTTTTAATTGATTACATATAAAAGTTTTTTATAATAGATAATATTTATATTTTTAAATTATTATTTAAATATTAAATTATTTATAATTTATATGAAATAATATTAAAGACACATGAAGTTTAAGAAGTCAATTTTCAATAAAAAAATTCTTTGTATTTTGTATTTTTATTTAAATAACTAAATATATAAATTTAATCATGTTAATTTGATGAAATGGGGTTATTTTTTGGATTTATAATTTCAAAATTAGCTTAGAATTACTTTTTATGATTTTTCTAAAGGATTTATTTTTAGATGAATAGTGTAAAATACCATTATTGCAAATAACACGAATTTTATAACATTAATAGTATATAAGTATGAATTATAAAACCATGAAAATTGTTTCCAAGATAAATATGTATTTTATAAGTGAATTTATAATTTTAATTTTTTTTAATTTATAAACCCTTATTTAATATTTTAGAACATAAATTATATTTTTCAAAAATTATTATTTTAATACATTATATATATATTATTTTAAATGTGGTTTTTATCACTTTTAAAAATTGAATTAAAAAATGGATTTAAAATTTGTAATTATTAGGTCCAAATTATATAATAATTACCATTTAGTTTTTGGGAATAAATATTAAATTACCTAGGTAAAAACTACTTATTGTGGTGAAAACCCAAAATTGTAAAAATGAGTAACTGAAGTGGTAAAGGGCCTAACATGTTAAAAAAATATTTTTAATTAAGTTTTCGAGGTGTGGATTTACATTATATCTTACAAAATCCATTATTTCTCAATTTTGGAACTACTTTCCTTGAGAGTGAATTTTAATTATTGAAATTTTTTGGGTATTTACAAATATTCCATCCATTTTCACTTATAAAAGGGGAAATCCACTCCTCAGTTACCCTAACACCAAAACCACTTAGTTCAGATCCAAATATGGCCAAAACTCTACTCAAAATTCATTTATACCTTAAGTAAATTCTATAATTCACACAATACCATCCCCTAAGGTATTAAACCATTTAAAAAGGAGATAATCCAAGACATGAGGTATAAGCTCTTAACCTCTCTTACTCATTTATATTTATTTTTGTGAACTTATTCTTCGTAAAATTCCATAAAACCATATTAAAATGATTAAATTAGTATCAATAGTATACTGATATGTTATTATAATGATGGAATAATCATTAACCACCTTTCTTTTTTTCATTTAGAAATAAATGAAAACTTGAATAATGTGTGTGTGGACTACCGCTTCCACGAAGTAATGTGTTTATTTTCCTTCCCCACATAAAAATTATGGTTTAAAAAGTGGAATATAATATATAGTTATATAAAATATAACTTATTTAATATTATTAAATGATATACCATATAACTTCTTTTTCCCATTCCAAGGAAAATGAAAGCATCATCCATGTATATGTGCAGATTACCGCCTCCATAGAATGGTGAATTATGTTTTTCATTACCGCCTTTCATAGATGGATTTATAAATGGGTTTAAGAATAAATATTATTATTTTTTAATTATTAAGGTTATTTTTATAAAAAATTAGTAATCTACTAAGGATATGAATAATAAATAATTGTTATAAAATTTATTATCTTAAACAATCCAACTAAGAGGGAAAACAATTTATCCATACTATGTAATTGGTTCATATCCATTAATTGTTATCCTACTTATATAATTATGATATATCACACTAATAAACACTAAATACAATCACTATGCTACTAGTATAATAATATGGCAAATAAATCAACATATAATCACCCATTAATCAAAGTGTGTTCATGTTTGGGTTGGTTTGACCACTTACTTGAACAATGATATAAAATTATATCATGTATGGTCATGAAAACATAATTAATGGTGTAATATAATATAAATGTTTAAATAAATAGTCTTTTTTAGTTTTGTAAGTGGAATATCATTATCTAATTTATTAACTAAGAAAACACCTTTCATGGGTTACAAATCATCAAAATATGCTTGTTATCGAATTATTCTTCTTGGATAAGGATTAAGCAGTCATGAAAGAAAATTTAAACTTTATAAATCATTAAAAATTATCCATTATAGTAAATTTAATAATATTTTAATGATTTATTTTTAAGTAATAATTAATGCTGAAACCACTCCAATAAAACTAGTATAAACTATTAAAATTGTAAACACCTGATGTGGGGAAATAGGTAAAAACTAACAAATATATATATATATATGATGGAATTATAATAAATGTGTTTTATAATTTTTTATATTCATTAATAAAGTTTCTAGGTATGTAATTAATAAAATTATTCTTATTATTTATGATGTTTAGTGAACATAAATAATGAATCAGGACCAAGGTAAGAGTTTTCATCTCAAATTTCTCTCTTTGAGACTTGTTTTGTATTATGAACCTAATTTATTTTATGTGGTGTATATGAAATGAAATTAAGTTATTATATCATTAAATACCTTTTATACATGTAAATTAAAGTTCAATTTAATATTATCTCTTTTAATAGTTTTTTATTTAAATGTTACTCAATTTGTAAGGGTTTTTATTTACTCAATTCTCACTCACTGAGTTATAATTGTTTTTATTGAAAAAATTTCATATAAGTGAATAAATGATTCCCTATAATTGTATTATGTATTATTTTCTATTTAATTTTTAGGATTTACATTTTTACCACATAAACCACTTTTTTAAAAAGTTTATTACTTCATGAACTATGTTGTCTATAAGGGACTTTGGAAATAAAAATATATTTCTTTGAGTTTTATGGTTTCTTTTGAACTTAAACCTTGAATATTCACTTTATTAATAAATTTACCAATTTATATAATTTTATACTTTATCTTTTGTGAGATATTGTCTATTTTTATTCAATGCTTCTGACCTTATTTTTCTTTCACCTAAAAGTACAACGCTATCAAGAACAAACCTCCATCTCTTAATTTAATCTTTTTTTTAAGTCCATACTTTCCTTCCCCAAAATGTTCCCCTATATTACTAGGAATGCTAAAGTGGGTTATTTATTTATGATTATAATAATTCTCTTTACCCATTTTAAAAAGTAAAATATATTACTCTTTTTACTATGTGGGTTTTCAATCAAATGTATTTCAAAATATTTTCATCCCGAAATTTCTTTTTATTATATTTATGATTTTTCAAGGAATAATTTTCTGATTTTTTTTCAAAGGTGAATGTTTTACAAAGTTTTGTACTTATAATTTTTGAAAATAACTTTTTAAAGTGACCCACAACTTCGTAATTTTATTAATATGTTGAAATTGATATCTTTTAAATTTTTACATGAGAACATTTATTTCTCCCACGTTTTTCATTATATTTAATGCTTTATCTATATGTTTTCATGGTTTCTAAAATAAAAATATTTTATATCAGATCTACAAAATATTAATTTTAAAATTATTTAAAATGATTAATGATATTTCCTACTTCCAAAGTTATATTTCTAAAACACCTTAAAATTATTTTTCATCTAAGTAATTTTCCATTGACATATCTTATGCTTGATCATGGTTGTTTTTCAAAGGAAACTACCCACCTCCTTTCTTTATATGGATTATGTAAGGTCGTTCTCTTTTTTAGAAATAGTCCATCACTATCTTTGTCTCACCTAATCATTTTAAGTGTATAATTATAATTTTTCTTTTAATTCCTTTCCTCTATGAATACCATGTTTTTTATTCCTTTTAATGATGGGTGTTAACCTAGATTCTATATATCAATTTATTGGGGAAAATTATTATCTTAAATATATACCCTTTATCTATATAGATTAAATAAAATATGATTTATTATCTTGATTAAATGTTATTTACCAAGAATTCTAATGAATATCCTTGGATACCCATTTACTTTCCATCGTTTTATCATATTATGATTATTTATTGATTTATTAATGATTTTAATATGTGAATCCATTTGAAAAGGATACGAATCCCATTTTATTTATGTCGGTTCTTTATGATGTGTTTAATGAAACCCATTTTCTTTAGATGGGTTCTTTATGCTATAAAAATTGAATGATTTTCATTTGAAATTATAATGAAATCCATTCTTATTGTTTGGTTTAATTTATGTGATGTTTAAAAGTTTTATTTTGGAACAAATGTGTATGGATAATCTTTAAATGATGGTTGGTCCCATATATCCCTCTAATGGATTTGATAAATCTTTAAATCTCATGAGATAACTATGAAATGAGTAGTATTAGTCAATCCAAAATGGTAAATAAGTTGTGATTCTTAATATTTTATGGGAAATACGTGTGTGAAGCTCGATCCATCAAGGTAAATAGGTGTGTGATATCTGATACACTAATTGAAACATTTTTTGATACATGATCTACTATATTATGATTTTTATGATTATGTATGTGAAAAATTATCAATTATGCCTTGTTTCTATGATATGTGTAATTTTCATGATGTATTCTTATGTTGTTCTATGATTTGTGATCTATGATTTATTGGGTAAAACTTTATTATGTATCTAGATTATACCCATTTTCTCATCGTATGGTTACTCAATATCCTTGATTGTTATCACTTATGTTTACCATGACTGAGCATCTGAGATCACCCCTTTCTTATGTATCAATTTCCCCAGGTTATGAAGATAATAAAAGTATGAAATTTCTATAAGATTAACTTATGTGGAGAACTATTTGATGATATTTAATACTTATTATATACCAATCAATTTCTTTTATAGTGGGAAAATTGTTCATTAGTTATAAATACATTATTTTTGTTAATTAATGTTTCTCCATAATTATCTAAAACTATAAACCTAAAAGTTCTTGGGAATTTATTTCAATAAATTATTTTCTTTAATTCACTTAATTTAGATTATCACATACATGGGATATCATTGGTTTAATGGAGTGATGATAAAGACACAACAATAGTGGGAAAAATAATATCAGTCACATATATACAAAAACCATGTTTGTAGGGTCATGGGTGTGATGATATTGGTCATTAGATGGTATATATGAAACCAAGATACTAGTGAGAAAGTATTGGATATTTGGTTAGATGGATTTTATGTGTTCGCATTAATATCAGTATTGTTTTGGATGGGATTCAAGTGGTATTCAAATTCTACGTGTGCATCAATGCTTATGGGTGGAGAAAAATGGATAATTCAATTTGATAATGATTCAACTTTGGAAATTATGTTTAAATTAATGTTTATACCTTGGTGTGAGTGTTTGGATAATCTTGTAATGCCTCTGAGGGTTTAGACACCATTATTAGATGACATGATAACTCATCGATGGGTGTGTCCATTTTTTGGGAACGATCGACTAGGGGAGGTCTAAATGATGTTTTTACATGAAATTGGGTGTAACGAGGTAGAAACTATGATCAGTGGGTTTATGGACTACTAAAAATGTGTTTTAGTTGGCGGTATGATAGTGGGAAGCACTATGGCTTGGGATCAACCCTTATTAGTAGATACTTATGGTGGGGAGCACCATAAGCCTAAGAATAAATGGATTAATGACACTATATTATACCTAGATATATGGATTCCATTGAGAACTATATTAGTATTGGTAATGATTATTAGTTGTTGATTTGGTTTTCTATTAATAGTGCACATTGTGTTTGGAGTTGTATAGTGGAAGCTCATTTAGAATTTGCAAATAGATCGCAATGAGTTGATCATGGATTAATGACTTGGGTCGGTTGGAATTGATGGTTTGAAGACTACCAAGAGTTATTGGGGATGATAAGTGTAATGGTGGGAAGGTGGTAAAACCCTGTTTCATTATGTGTTATGAATTTAGGGAAAATTTAAATTTTTGGCTCCTGAGTAGTGGCTATTTTGAGAATTGATGATCATATTGGAATTTATATATTTTTATCATCTAAATGAGATGTTTTATGATATGTTTTGAGGATTGGAAAGTGTATTGAGTGCTTGTATATGAATCAAGAGATTGATATTAAATTTTAGAATTATGTAAAGTTTTTTTTACATCGCACAATTAGTGGAAACTGTGTGAGTGAACTATGTTAGTTGGTTTTTACTTTGTGCATGACACACTATTTATACACAGTTGCAAAATAAAATATGAAAAAACTATAATTATATTATAGAGGGATCTGAATGGTTAAAGAATAGTTTTGAAAATCATACAACCATACTATGTGAGGGGATGTAGTTTGGACAATACCAAATACATAGTAGCACACAATTTGGAAACCATGCGGCCAAAATATTTGAGGTGTATAGATTTGGTCAACGAGGGATACATTATTAGTGTACAATTTGGTAAACCAGGCAATAAAACTTTAGAGATTCATAAATTTCATTTAAATGGGAAAAATTGAAATTTTTTGGGTATTGAATTTTAACCCCCTCCTCTATTATTCTTCATGCATGACTAATCTAAAGGGTCCATCTCATTCTCTTTTAAACTTCCTTTGAGAGGGTTGGTTTTGTGGTAATTACTTCATGGATTAAGGTCACTCTTATCCTCTTCTTCCTTTTCCATTTCTCTTTTTTATTTCCTCTAACTTTGTGTGATTTATAGATAGTGTTTAGCAGCGATTTCTACAAGATCCTGTTGGAAATGATCTGAGTTGATGGATTTTTTTTTCCCGGTATAGCTGTAGTATGTACCAAGTGGATGAACACACATTGTTTCATGTTGTTTAATTATAGGTAAGTAACCCAATGATTTTATATAGATTTTTTTTCTAAAATTGAATAAAAGTTATCAATGAATTTGGTGGTAAAATTAAATTTTTATGTGGCTAAGGTTCGGGTGAATGTTAGGAGTGAATCACGCCTTTTTTTCTTGAGGTTTCGATGGGAAGATGTTGCTCTATGATATTTTAGGAGTTTATTCCTATTTAAATAAAATTATATAATTTTTTATAATTTTTTATAATTAAATATTTTTATTTAATGAATTGAGTTAGGGTGTTCGGAGATTATACAAGGCATGAACAAGCTTGGGTGGTGGTCGATCTTGCTTGAGGGAATAACTCCATGTATGAGGTAGGTGGTCCTTTAAAATTTCCCTATGATAAATAAATGTTTTTATTTGTGGAATTTGATATGTTATGTCATAAAATATGGGAGTTTAACACTTAAATTAAATAATTTATATATTGATTCATAGATAAAAAATGAACTATTATGGGCTATAATGAACACTTCACACTAGTTAATGTCATAACCAAAGATGACTGAGGAGTTTGACTATAATTATATTTAATGTGACATTTAAATCCTATAAGGGTATAAATTAAATTAAACATAAGAAATATAGTGGGCCTTTATATAGGTTCCCTTATCTTACCTAAGTAGGGAGTGGTGATTGACCAGGTATATAGGATCCTAGGTGTTACTTTAGAACTTGGGGATATGACATGGTTATTGTGAGATACTTTATAGCCTTTGATTTTCTTGACTAGGGTGTGAGGTGATTTTCCTCCCCTACTTGTATATAATCAATCATGTGGGTATTCCCTGGGTAGATTTATTTTAGTTTGAGGGAGAGGACTAACCCTTGAATTGGTAAGTGAGATGGGCATTATGCCATCACACTAGATTGATGCTACTGTGGCTTATCTTATGAGTCCCTTGATATTGTGATTAAATTATGGAGATGTTGAGGGATGTTGTTCCCTTTAGTGATGAGATTAAGATGAAGATATAAGAATTATAGAGGGGAACCCATATAGGTTATGTAGACATTTGAATGGCATAAGGGAATTTGGTGGCTTCCCCCCAGTTTTATGTTGGACCTTGAGAGGGGTGGTGTAAGGGATCTGGTATCATCAATTTCGGCTGAAACAAAAGAACTAGGTAATTGATTACAAAGATCTAAGTATATAATTGAGAGGAAAAACTAAAATAAACATGATAGAGATAGGGTATGACCATCCCTTGTGGTGATTATTATTATTATTATATATGATTTGTTATCGGTAGGATACCAACTTCTAGATGTATGATCTGAGATGAAAAACGTATTCATAGGATATGGTGGTACCTAATGACATAGGATATGCTGAGTAATGCCTCATAGGTTCTTGAATCTCCTGAGGATATATGAGATTCATTGGGTACTATCTTGATTCTGGTGATTGATCATGATATTATATGGGTAAAGACTTGTGTTTTTCTAAGTGGTGAATTTTAGAGGGATTTTGAATTTTTTATTTTAGTAAGGAATCAGTTTGAGAACCAGGATTTGAATTGTAATTTTTATAGTTTAAAAATATCTGATATATTTATTTTGAAATGGAAAATAGGTTCTTGGGGTGTAGAGGGTTTTGGGTGCTGAGGTAAGTGGTGGTGAAAGGTTGGGTGGCCCTGCAACAATAATTTTATCTAGAGGAATCCACTATGGTGAAATCAAGAGAGATTCAGTATGGTGATCCATGGTCAAGGAATACTATGAAGTATCCAAAAGAGGTTGCATCCTAGAGAGGTAGAGGGGGGTATAGGGTTAGACCTATCAGTTTTGGTCCAACTATGAAACAATGAGGATGATATAAAATATTGTGGCCCTATCATTGTTAATGAAGACCACAACACATTCTGGGGGCTATTCTATAAATGGAGATCCAAATTTAAGGTCATAGACTATCCTTGAGGTTGGATGCATTACTGATCCTTGCTCTATGACATAGAAAGTTTCCTCACCATATGGACCCTATGGATGAAAAATAGAAATGTCCATTATGAGATTTTTTTATCATGGCTAGATTAGTAATTTACTAGTCATCCCCTTAGGGGTTTTAGAGGGGAGAGCCACTCGAGGTGGCCATTTTAGCTAGACCACACCATATATTCCTCCCCTTTTATCCCCCATTTCCTAGGGTGATTTTTGATGTGTTTTGTTGGTTATTTTGGGTATGTTATTATATTCATCTCTTTTTGTTTTGGTTTATGTTCCAGACCTCTGATTTTAGATGATTTTGGTTTGGATTTTGATGCTGATTCCACTAGATAATGGTGGAATTAGGCGAGGATGATGGGGATTTTTCTCATCTTAGTGAGAGGATGTCCTAGGAAGGTGTCCTCATGTTGTTGTATTCCATTCTGGTTGATGCACATCATTGTATGAATTTATTTATGGGTTTTTCCTAAATTAAATAAATTTATCTATTTAATTAGTGTCACATAATATGGAATTTTCGGGATGTGGTGTTGGTGGTATTCCATGGACCTTTTTTGGGTGGTTGGTATCCATTTTAGTGAAACATGGTTTATCATTTTGATGGTCAGTTGGACTTGGATGGTCTTGGGAGAGATTTGGCAAGCAATGAATTAGAATGAAGTTCCTTTATGATTGGGATTTTTTGTCCCTTGAGAATAAACCTATGGTAAATGCATTTTATTTATATTCATTTGACCATTGGTCACACCAATGAGGGTGATCATCCTTTTTTTTAATTAAATTGTTTCATTTAAGTGTAAATTCTTATAGTCTAAACTAATTTTAAAAGGGCATGATAGACTGTTGTGCACTAGCTTGATTCTTTAACCTCCAATGGAAATGGACTTGATTATAGATGCATGATTTTTAACCCTTATAACCTGATGGATATATATTAAATGAAGTGAATGTAACATAGTATCCCAAGTTCTTGAGCATTATACACCTCCATGTATAGGGGAGTGTTATACTATGATGAATGGAAAAAGTAGGCTAGAGTAAAGCTATGAGATGACTCACAGAGGGTTGTTTGAGATGACCATGGGGAGAGTGTTCCTCCCATACTAGTATGTGAGTTCTAAAGTGGGAAGACCCAAGGTATATTATGGATAGGTTAGGTGTGTGATGACCAACCATTGGTTCATTTGAAAATGATATTGCCTTGAGGTTGTCTACCTTGTATATCTCCTATTTGGGATTTCTTAAAAGGATAGAGAGGCCCTATTATGCTTACCATGATGACGATGGATTCTATGTCATTTGAGTGATGGTCTCAAACCCAAGAGATGAAATTGAGATAAATGAACCCATGTAAGGTTTCTGTGTTATGATGTGACCCAAGGGACATTAAGGGGTTCCCTAGTGTGATTTTGACCTTAGAGAGGGGTAGTGATAGTAGATAAATAGATTCGATTTCAGGTGTCACCTTAGAACCCTAATTGGTAATGTGATATTGATTTAGCTATATTGATGATAAAAGACCATCCACTTGAGAGGTCGACCTATGATCTGAGAGACAGGCTTGGATGGATGACCAAACCATGTTTTATTGATTTTATGATAAGATATCTAGGAGAGACACACAAACCTTAATAATTTTAGTGGAATGACCAGATGGTCACATAGGATTTGAGTATTTGGTTTGAATGGAATTACATAGGGTGGTTTCCTAGGATTTGACCATTGATCCTATTATATTTCAATGTGATCCAGAGGAGAGAACGTTTCCCTGATGACTATTGGATAACTTTCACATGCTCCTAGGATATTTTTATTAAGACCGATATAATTAGATATATTGGATATGTTAGTAGGATCCCGCTATTGATCCTAATGCTGTATGAATGGCTTGTTAAATCCCCTTGTTTTTGTCCTTTAGGTCAATATAGAATGCCCATGTTTTTGGGATTATGCTTTTGGGTATATATGATTGCCTATTTTTACCCCCCTAGGAATTTTTTTCATGCCTTCTACCTAAGGATTGAACCATATGACCTCTTATGGATTCAACCTTTTGTTCCAAATACAATTAGGATACCTTTGGATTTTTCCAAGGATCTAGTTCTTGTGCCTAAAACTATATGACAATTGGGACCAATACAAGTTTCCATAATTTTTTTATATGATCAAAGACACTTTGAAATTGTATAAATCATTTATAGTTGATCCCAGGTGTCATGTTAAAACCTGATGATTGATAGTGGTTAGTTATTTATGATTCTGTAGTTTTTTCTGAGAATATCATATGTTTGTACACTAAATTTACTATTTATGTATGGTAACACATTGGATGTTCCCTATTGGGTTGTATTCACTCCTCGATTGAGAATCCATGAAACTTTTTTACCTGAGAAGATCTTACTTATCATAGGTTTTGGGTAGGTTATATTCCTAGTATTGTATGATGAAGTGGGATAGCTTAGTCAGGTTTATAGATTTGGATAAGTTGAGGCTAGGGGGTGACAGTAGAGCCTCAGTCTATTTTTATTATTTTATTCATTATGTATATGTGATCATCCTGGTGGGAAATCCATTATTGTATGTGGATGTGACTATTATTATGTTTGAAAGCTTTCTTCTGAATTCATTTGTTTTTTATTATTTTTTATTGCATCCACGAACTCATATCATTATATATGGATGGTGTTTAGTTATTTTTCTATTATTCTGTAATCTGATATGGGGGTATAGTTCTTTAAGGACATGACGTTAAGTAGTAAATAATCTAGCATCTTTATACTAGAATTGATTTTATTACTTTTTGAGTATCTTTTCAATTCATAATTTTACATAATTAGGTCATAACTCATACATAATAAAACAATATTTTACAAAGTTGAAACATCTAATTAGTATCAATTTTTACCATAATATAAAACTTTTAAAATAAAAAATGATTTCCTTTCATTATAAAACTTCACGAATTCCAACTTGACTTCTTCTTTGTTTCTAACCATCCTGAAACCCTATGAAAAACATCTTAAAAACAGGGGGTGAGAATAAAGAGCTCAGTAAGGGATATAAAAAATAAAAAATATGTTAGATCAATGAAAAACATGAAAACTCTTGAAACTTTATCTCAATGTTCTTTGATTGAATGAAATAAATCATTTCCACATGAAAAGTACACACATTTTTTGCTCAAATTAAAACTTTAATACCCATAAAAAGAAAATAAAAACCCCTTTTTGGAAACTTATAGAAATTATATTAATAACCTGTTTTAAATCCGTATCAGAAATAACTAGATCCTAGTTAAATCGATAGGAGAAACCCTATGGTAACTTTCTCCTTCTTACCTATTAAGATAAAGAATACTACCCAATACATCGGAGAGTTATAATGGGGCTTAAGATGTCATATAATCTATATCAGACTCACCCATTTATCATATAAAATTATTTGGTACCATATCATAAATTAAAAAAATTATTCTTAGACCTTTTTATTATAAAACATTTGAAAAACACTTTCATGTATTAAAATACCCTTTATTTTCCAAACCCATTTTGAAAAATAAAATACTATAAAAAAGGAAAATATAAGTTTTATTTGAATAAAACATGAATTATTATAAAGGAAACCAAAATTAAAATTATTTTTTTGGTGTTGGATAAATTGGTTGATGTTGTATATGTTAAAATAGAAAGTCCCTCTGGATTTTTTTCAAAACATTTCATTTAAAACATGTTAAAATTTTCCTTTTGAAAAACATTGGACGAAAATAAAAATAGATATAATATGTCTTTTATAATTATTTTTCATATAAATAAATCCATAAAATAGTTTTAAAATATATGGACATGGAAGAAAAAGAGTTGAAAGGGAAACATTAAATAAAGATTTTTAATATGAATTCCCTTATAAAAAAACCTAAATAATATTCATTTTTAAAACATGGTAAAGAAAGTTTATTATGGTAAAAATTGAAATTTGGAAACTATTTAGGAATAAATAATAATTTCATTATAACATTAGTATAACATGCACATGGTAGAGAAATATTTAGAAAATAAATCTTTAAAACATTTAAAAGAAGGTTTTTTGTTAAGGTGCCACTTACCTCAAGCCCGACTCAACACATGTGTTCTTTATCTTCATAGAACAAAAACTTAGGTTAATCATTTAATTACTTTAGAAAAAATTTCATTTTTATTCTTCATTTTTTTCACTTATTACCATATTATATTCAATTACTTAATCAATTAAGTTCACATTGGAAGTTTTGATGATATTCATAGCATATGTCCAAAGTGACTTTGGTAAGTTGACAAGGGTTAAAGAGGTCATTATCAAATACTATATTAAATAATAAAAATTACATAATTATCATTTTTATATAAATTATAATTTTTAAAACCAATCATGAAATATGATTATAAAAATTGAACTATATTACAATCATGGAGATGGTATGTGGTATGTACGCATGAGTAACGTTTCCATTTTTCAATAATCATTATGGAAAGAATATAAGTATTATTTTATCATTATGTAATGATAATTATATAATATAAACAATATTATTTATTTAAATATAATTATATATATTATTATGTTATTTGGTGGTGAAAAATGAATCACATCACTTTGTGGAGGTGGTAGTTCACATGTAAGCACAAATGACATTATCATTTTTTAGTGAATGGAAAGGTAATAAATTAAATGATATATTATATTTAATATTGATAAATATGTAATTAATATCATATATATATATCCATAATTATGACTATACATAATAGAAATTAATGGAAACCGAACAACATCAGTTCGTGAGGTAGTAGTCCGTCGTACACATGAACAACAGATTTGTTTCCCATTTGATAGAAGAGGAGATGTATTTGAGTTATTACATTAAAATTATAAAATATAATTATATGGTATATAATGATGTTATTATATCATCATGGTTGAATAATATTTGAAATAGGTGGAAGAAGAAATAAAATTAAAACGATTGGTTAAAGACTATACCTCTTTTTCAGACAATCTCTTTTTCTTTACACCTTAAGCACTCTAAGGTTGGAATTATGACTAAAAAATACCTCTAGAATGAGGTAATGGATAATAGTAATGGTTTTGGGTAGTATTTGACTAAAATAAATGGGTTTTAAGTGTAAAGAAAAGATTATAGGAGATGTCCATTTATCAAAGAGGGGAGGCACACGCTTTGAATTTATTAACATATTAAATTAATATAAATTAATTTTCATTTTAAAATGGACAAAACTTTATAATAAGAGAATATAATATTATTATGATTCGAAATAATCTCATAAATAAAATTTGGACAAGTTTAGACAAAAAAAATTCCCATTTCTTATGGTTTTAACCCCCTGTTAACCCTTTTCACATTTATCGTGATAATAATATTTTTTACAATTTGAGGGTCCACATAGTTACTATAAATGAAAAAAGGACCATAAATTGACCATGGTTTATATTTTAAACCATATAAAAATCAATCATCCAAATATATATATTTTTTAATTTTTAATCATTTAATAAAATATTATTTATTATGAAATATCATTAATGTCAATTTTAGAACTAATCATTTACTTTGGCTTTAATAACATCATGAAAATAATGGAAATAGAATATAATCACTTTAAACTTTCGTAATATGTCATATTTAACCAAAATAATTCTTTTATAATAATAATTACTTCAAATTATATTACTTTTAATATTATAAATATCATTTATTTTATTTCTCTATTAATTGAATAATTACTGCGTCAGCATTGCGTAAACATTTAAGGTAATTATTTCATATTTAAAAAAAATAAATAAAAATTATAAATAAAAATGAATATATTTAAAATGAATATTTATAACTGAAAATATTTTCTTTTTATCACTATCAATAAATATTATAGTTATTAAATGTAATAAAATGACATTTTTGGATTTTCTTTTCTTAAAGCATCATAAAGGTCACAAAATTGGAAAAATATAAAAAAGACCATATATTCAATTTTTTTATAATTATAAACATGATACAATAATAAAATAAAATTAAGGAACATGTTATGGTCATTTATTTGTATTTATCATTTTATTTTTAACCTTAATTACCCAATTGACCCTTGACCGCGGTAACAAAAATTACTAATTTTACTATTCATGATCTTCAAAAATTAAAAGAAAATCTATATAAAATTTATAGACACTAATTAAAAATATGGAATCCATTTTTAAAGATTAAATTCATATTAGTTTCATAATTTAATTTAAAATTAAACTTGTAAAATGCGATAAAAATAGTTTTTCGGAGAAATGTGTTTTTAAGTACGAAAATGTTTTTATACCAAATTAAATTTTAAAATGAATTTTGAAGACCATAATTTGATTATATTTAATAAAAATTAATTAAATAAAAAAATTTAAATAAACCCAAAATATAACTTTACTTTTAAATACGTTAAAATAAAATAAAATTTTCAATAAAAATCAGTATTTTTCACTATTCCTTGAAAAATCGAACTTTTTAGAAAAATTTCAACATTTCAGCATAGGATAATTTTGATATACTGATTTCAAAAATGATAGTAATTTTATCAAATAAAATTTCAAAAACTTCAATAAATTAATTATATTATTCACTCACAAAATGCAATAAATAACTATATTTAAAAAAAACATATATTTTAAGAATAAAATGGATTTACTAAAAAAATAATTTATTATTTCCTAGTAATTAATCAATAAAATTTTAAATAATAGAACCTTTATATATATTTCACAAATTATTTAACCCTATTCATATCCACCAATTTAACAGATCAATTATAACAGTCATATTTTAATAATACTATTTCATGGTTCATTTAAGCTCGGTGTAGTGTATCTTGTACATTATCAAAAATAGTATTATTTTAAAATATTGGGATATTAAATTCCCCCCCTTATAAATCATGTTCTCACAATTTGAACCCAGTCTCGGTAATCATGGGTTTGACTTTTCAAAATACCTTTATTGAAATCCCCCATCATAAAAAAGTTTTAATAAAACTTCCACTTGAAAAGAGGGAAAGAGAAATACAATGTTCATTTGGAAGAACACATAACTAGGTTTTCAAATAGGGAATAATCTGTGGGAATTGAAAATATAGACATGGAATAAAATCATAATTTCCAAATAATGATGGAGATTGACAAAGATCATTGATCATAAGAAAGTTAAAGATCATGAGAAAGTTAAAAACCGCAAAGCCATAAACCAAAGAGATGTCAAAATAACATTGATTCATCGTAAGTGAAGATAATAGGATGAAATTTTCCTTTCAAGATCATTTTACTAGATTTTAATAATTACTTACCATCGAGACTAAGTAAATAGGGAAATATACTCACTTTTAAATTATAAATTGTTTATTTAATAAATTTCTACCATAACACATCTCTTTCTCCAAATGATGAGTATTAAAGATGAATTTGTTTTTTTATGTAAGAATCTGGTTCTTATTCTTGAGGTACGGGTTTCTTCTTTTCCTTTTCCTTAAGAGTTTTTGAGAAAACAAGGGAACTAGGGGGAAAATCCCAAATTTATGGGTACACACCATGTACTTTTGTACACACGCCATGTACTTTGGCTATGTGGGATGAGAATACAGGTTGTGTAGGCTTGTCGGCGATTAAGGGTGTAAAAACTAACTACACACCATGTACTTAGTAATACATGTTGTGTAATCAGTCGATAGATGAACAGTGAGGTGGTGGAAAGTAGCCGCCATAAGAACAGTTAAAAAAATAGTATACGCTATGTACTTGAAATTACACACCGTGTATTTATGTTTTTTCATTAAAAGTAGGAAGTATCCTCCTCATTCAACAAAGGAGGCTGAGGGCTCACAAGGAGAAGCGGGAGAGGAGTCCGAGACTTGGAGGATCTCCTGATATCTCATTGGGACTCCAATTCTTCCGTTGTCGGTCTTGTTTGAACCGTGCGAGTAAGGTCTTCCCTCTTCTTGAATATTTCCTTCCAATTCTTTCCCTAAGGGAAGTTATTTAGGTTTGAACGTGTATTCATTTATCTCAGATCTACGTCATTCTGGATTGTTTAAGGAGGTGTCTTTCACGTATATCGATCAGGGGAGATTAAGGTAGGTGTTCTTGTGTTTAATTCCAACTGTTGAGTTGATTTTGTGTACCATTGTGCCACGCGCCCATGTTCGGAGTGTCTTATGGATGAGACTTTGACTGTTGAGATACCTAGAATTGCATAGGTAATCTAATGAATAAGTATAAACTACTGTTTGGGATCATTGCTTTGATCCAGGGCCACTTTGAGGGTGCATTTCCCTTGTTTAGCCATTTGGACAGGATACTTGTGGGTATGCCATGATTATAGCATGTTTTGGGTTTTCTTGAGAGGAAACATATATAAATTTCTTTCTTATGATTTGGGCTCAACCCGGTTACTTGATTTTCCTCTGGAATGCCTAAGGGAAAGGTTTTGTTTAGCCTGAGGGAAAGGTTATGTTTAGCCTGAGGGCAAGGTTTTGATTAGCCGAAGGGAAAGGTTTTGTTTAGCCAGAGGGAAAGGTTTTGTTTAGACTGAGGGTGATGTTTCTTATGCCTGAGGGAAGTAGCGTCTGTGCCTGAGGGTGATATCTCTTATGCCTGAGGGAAATATTTGTTATGCCTGAGGGCAGTCACCTAAGGGTTTCATTTCTATTTTCCTGAGGGTAAGGACTTACATGTATGAGGACAATGTTTGTTTTGAATATTCACTGTGGTGATTTCTTATGTTGTACTTACCAAGCTAAAGCATAGGCTTGCTATTATTATTATCTTTTACTTGTTAGATAGCCTGTTGTGGTTTCTGTTGTGGCACTGGTATGGGAGATTGTCAGTCGAGGCCGAGTCTCAAAAAACTCAGAATTAAATTAGATTGAATTGTTAAATGATTATTAAAATGAAAATGTAACTGGTAGGAATAGTTACTTTTGAGTACTTCTTAGTTTACTGTATTTCATTACTACACACTGCTGTTGCACATTTTCACTGACAGTTGGGTACGGGCCTTTAGTGGTTGCCTACTGGGATTTATGTCTCACACCCCATTTGGGTCATGTCTTGGGCCCAAACAGATTATATTATTGTAGGTGTCGATAAGGGCAAGGGTCCCTATACAGGTACATGATTGTTGTAGAGGAGTAAGAGAGAATGGGAGCGATATTAGGCTTACGATGTTGCTGCGTTCCTGTTTCACTGATTTGGTTTTGTTTTTCTGTACTTTTTACCTTGTGTTGTATTGTATCAGATTGTAGTGTATCCTATTTTGGTTGCTTTACTAGAATTAGAGACATGTTGCATCATCATATATATGACTTTTGGTTATCTTTTACTTCAGTTCCATTGTCCATTTTAGTTCCATATTTTTTATGGCTTCGGTTTTTGTATGTTTATATTTTTTTCCGTTGTTATAAACTTTGAAAAATGAGGGCATAGTTTCCACACTATCAGTCTTAGGCCCTCGCTGCTAGTCGGCAGCCTCTAGATTTTGGGGAAATGTGCTTGAGGTCATGTGACCAACTAGGTTCTGGGCACCTGTTGTGTGGCACCTGGATCTGGGACGTTACAAAGTGGTATCAGAGGATTTCTTTTCTCAGGGTTATTTTATTATTTGGCGACAACATAAAGAGATAGATTGTTAAGGGATTCAGTAATAAATTGTGCTCGGGAGTAGCTACCCCGTGTATAGGTAAAGGCCAGATTGCCTCGAATTAAATTGTGATTTTCTATTCATGATTATTACAATTGATTAGATTTCACCATTGGGTGACGCACTTGTGATGTGTTGTTTATATTTTATACTTGGGTTCTATTTAGTTACAACCCGATGGGATGAGGGTATGCCATCTCATGCATTATTTAGGCACATGTTAGAATCACATGTCATGCATAGTTTCCATGCCATGTAGGTACATTAGAAATTACATGTTGTTGTGATAGATTTTATGCTAGAAAATGCATGATGTTGTGATAGTTTCCTTGATAAAAATACTTGTTTTTTGATGGGGTATTTTTTATAAGAGGTTTTGTTTGAATAAATGCCAAACTTTGGTTCTTGAGATGTTATGGGCCCTCATTAACTGAAATTTGGTGTATCATTGACTTGTTTACCTTGTTTATAACATGTATAAGATGCCAAGATTTTATTCGCGAGGATTATGGGCCCTCACGGATCGGAATTTTTCACTTTGGTGTTCGTTTCAGTGTTTTTCTAGGCTCCGGAGTAGTTTCTGAGGCATACTTACTGAAAAACCCCAGAATACACGTCGTGTAGTTTTAACTACACACTGTGTGTTCTTTTTTTCAGGAAGGGATGAAAAATTTCTAATTACACGTCGTGTACTTATATGTACATGTAGTGTAGTATATGGTCATGTAACCCACCATGTGGGAGGGAACACGAGTCTTCCATATTTTACCGAGGACACGTTGTGTACCTATGGGACACGCCGTGTAGTCTTGACTGGTGAGAGACTGTGTGGACTTGGTCATGTGGTTGGGGAAACAGGGTGGTGTACACACTATGTGCGAGTGTAACATTCCATGTACCTAGGGTTGAGAAACGCCCAGGCTGGCATTAGAACACGACCATGTGAGGGATTAAGGGTACACGCAGTGTAGACCTTATACACACCGTGTAGTCTCTTTTTACCAGTTCTTGCGGATCCTTCCTTTTTTTTGTTGGAAATCTTAACCGGACAAAAGAAACCTCGATAGTAAATTAAACTAAGGCATGTGTTTGACCTTGTAGAGTCGTGTCGAAGAGAAGACCATGAGTTGTTCTCCAAGAGAGTGGCAACAATTATACTCCAGAGATGGTAGGACATGGGCTACTGATGGATCCTCCAGCAATGCCAGATACGGCGCCAACCATTATACCGGACGCAGGCACAGATTCGGATTTCCGTGAAGGCTTCATGCGGTTCATGCAGACCTTCAAGGGAGCACCTCCAGTTGTCACATATATGGCAGAGCTGATATGTATATTCCAGTATCATCATCCGCCTACATTTTCAGGGGATGGTGGACCACAGGCTGCAGAGTCATGGTTGGGTTCTATGCAGACGATCTTCAAGAATCTGGAGACACCTCCTAGGAGGAGGGTCAAGCTCGCTACTTACATGCTGCGTGATACTGCCAAGAGATGGTGGGATGTTACCACACAGACTAAGCATCACTGATACATGGAGTGGGAATATTTTCAAGCAGTCTCCTATGAATTTTCTTTTTGGAGACGCTAAGGCAGATCGAGCTTGAGAGTTCATGAATCTGTAGTAGGGCGTCATGTCAGTGATGGACTATTCTGCCCACTTCATCGAGCTACAGCATTTTTCACCTATTCTGGTGGGTGATGAGACGTTGAGGGCTAGACGCTTTGAGGATGGTCTTTTATATGTCATCTGAGTGCTGGTGAATTTTTTTGGGTTGCCTACAGTGCATGATATTGTGAAACAGGCGTTGATTACTAAGTGGAACCTACAGGAAGCTATTGGTGCGGACCAGGGCGGTTCGGCACCGGTCTCTGGTACTATTTCTACCGACAAGAGGAAGAGGGAGATGTATTTCTCTCATGGTGGTAGTACTATCCAGAATAATTCTTCAGGTGTTCAGGTAATGTGATACCAGTGTGGTAAAGAGGGGCACAAGAGACCTCAGTGTCCACGTAAACCAGTGGAGTGCTGAGATTTCGGCAAGATGGGTCATCTTCAGCGTTTTTGCAGGGCGTTTCCACTAGTGACTAGTGAGAGGGGTTCTGTGCAGACTCCACGTGCAGGAGCAGAGCCAGCAGCTTCTTACCAGTCAGGGAATTGGAAAACGTCAAGACGTTCAGGCCAAGGTGGTGGTTCTGGACGTGGTATACAGACACCAGGATCTCAGAGACAGCAGGGCAGGTCAGCTCAGGGTAGCCAGGCTGTGTCGTAGGGCTGCGGCACTGGGCAGACATATACAGTGCAACAGACCCAACAGGAGTAGGATCTCATACCTTCCACTGTCATAGGTGCTATTCTAGTTACTTCTATTTTATCTTTTGTACTTTTTGATATTGGTGCTACACATAGCTTTATATTTGTGCCCGTTGTGGAGAGCTTTGGACTCCGTGTTTCTTATTCTTCTAATATCATGACTCTAGAAACACAATTGGTAATTAGAACGGTAGGTGTGCATCAGTTCAAGGATTTCCCCCTAGAGGTTGGTGGGTGTCACTTTCTATATAACCTCTTTGTCTTAGAGATGACAGCCTATGATTTCATTCTTGAGATAGACTGGTTGGTACCCTTTCGATCCTTTTTAGATTTATATTGTCATAGGGTGAGTTTCACATCACCAGATGGCGGAGAGTTTCTATACAAGGGCGAATGGGATGTCCATGCAAGCTGAGCTAGACCCGACCATCGTGGGCGAGGTGGAGTGACAGCCCAGATTGTGAGTTTATATCTAGATGACCGGGGAACTTTTCAGAAGTATTTCCCTTCAGTGGTTAATCATTTCAGGGATGTCTTCCCGGATGACTTTTCAGGTCTACCTTCGGAGCGAGAGGTGGACTTATCTATTGAGCATGTGCCAGGAGCAGCACCGGTATCCATTCCTCCTTATAAGATGGCTATTCCAGAATTGCAGGAGCTCAAGAGGCAGTTAGAGGAGTTACAAGCCAAGGGTTTTATCTGACCTAGTATTTCTCCCTAGGGTTCGCCTATACTTTTTGCTAAGAAGGTAGATGGTACCCTCAGACTCTGCGTGGAATATCGGAAACTGAACCAGTTGATGGTTAAGAACCAATATCCCTTACCAGGGATTGATGATCTTTTTGATCAACTTCGAGGAGCACGAATGTTCTCGAAGATTTAATTGAGATTTGGATATCATCATTTGCACGTTAGACTATCGTACATATCACTTATAGCCTTTCGGAGCAGATATGGTCTATATGAGTACTTGGTCATGCCATTCGGACTCACAAACGCGCCAGCATTTTTCATAGCTCTGATGAATCAGGTGTTCCACCGATATCTGAATTCTTTTGTGGTAGTCTTCATGGATGATATCTTAGTGTACTCTCACACTCGACACAACCATTCCACCCATCTTGAGATCATATTGAGTACACTAATAGAGCATCAGTTATATTCTAACCTCTCAAAGTTCCGCTTTTGGATGGACCAGATTCACTTCCTGGGTCATATTATCTCAGAGGTAGGAGTTGCGGTAGACCTAGAGAAAGTGAGATCATTAGTTTCCTGGGAGAAACCTAATAACATATTTGAAATATGGAGTTTCTTGGGGATAGATGGTTACTACAGTCGCTTTATACAGGACTTCTCCCGCTTAGCAGCACCGTTGACGGGTTTGACTAAGAAGGGTATGAAGTTTTTTTTGTCAGAAGCTTGCGAGACAGCCTTTCAGAAGCTGAAGAGAAGGTTGACATCAGCAGCAGTCCTGATACTCCCAGAGCAAGGAAAGAGCTATACATTTTACTGTGATGCATCAAGTATTTGGCTGGGAGTAGTGTTGATGCAGGTCGATCAAGTAGTTGCATACGAGTCTTGACAGTTGAGGCCATATGAGAGGAATTAACCGACGCATGATCTCGAGTTGGCTTCAGTTGTTCATGTGTTACGTTGTTGGAGACATTGTCTCTTGGGATAAAATTCTGTGGTGTTTACGGACCACAAAAGTCTTAAATACATCTTTACCCAGTGTGAATTGAATTTGATACGGTGAAGGTGGGTTGAATACCTTCAGTCCTTCGACTTTGAGCATGCCTATACACTTGGTAAGGGTAACGTAGTGGCTGATGTACTGAGTAGGAGGACTCAGATACAGACAGTGCAGGAGGCCAGTGGTGAGTGGTAGCTTATGGATTTGTTCTCTGAGATGCATTTGGAGGTGCACGATAGTCAGGGGAGAACCTATCTTTCATCCTTATCTGTGACTTCTACCCTCCTGGATAGAGTGAGGTTAATACAGCTATCAGATTCATAAGGTCTAGCTCTATGGGATTCGGTGGCAAGTGAGGACCCTACTCCTGGTTGGACAATAGGCAATTATGAGGTACTGTGTATCCATGGATGAGTGTGGGTTCTAGGGGATATACGCAAGGATTTGATGCGGTAATTTAATGTTTCAGCTTGGGCAGTGCATCCTGGAGTTACCAAAATGTATCGTGACTTGAGACATCAGTATTGGTGGTCAGGTATAAAAAGAGAGGTAGCTGGTTTTGTTATGAGATGTTCCACCTGTCAGTAGGTGAAGGTGGAGCATTAGAGGCCAACCATACTTTAAAATAGTTACCCATTTCGGAGTGGAAATGGGATGATGTCGCGATGGACTTCGTGACCAGGTTGCCAAGGTCACCTCAAGGAAATTATGTCGTATGGGTTGTTATGGACAGACTTACGAAGATATCTCACTTTTTTCCGATCAAGGAGATTTTTGGTGTTGATGAGCTCGAGAAGTTGTATATCTGAGAGGTAATACGTCTTCATGGGGTCCCTTGTTTTATCGTTTTAGATAGGGAAACCCATTTTACGTCTCATTTATGGCAGAGTTTTTAGAGGGAACTGGGTACACAGGTGCTTCTAAGCACATCTTACCACCCTCAGACTGATGGCCAGTCAGAGCATACAATACAGGTGCTAGAGGACATGTTGTGTGCATGTGTTCTAGACTTTTGGGGCTCTTGGTAGAAGCACATACCCCTGGTTGAGTTTGCCTACAATAATAGTTTTTAAGAAACTATTGAGATGGCACCTTACGAGGCTTTATATGGTAGTCCATGCTGATCACCCTTGTACTGGTTGGAGGCAAGTGAGGCAGCTTTACTAGGACCATGTCTCATGCAGGAGACTTCAGAGCAGGTCCAGTTGATTCAGAAGTGGATGGATACTGCACAGTCTCATCAAAAATCTTATGTTGATCGTCGTAGAATACCCTTGGAGTTCGTGGTCGGGGATTAGGTTTTCTTGCATGTTTCACCAAGGTTGGGACACAGGCAGATCAGGAAATAGGGTAAAATTTCACTGAGGTATGTAGGGTCATTTGAGATTCTGGAGAGAGTCGGGTCGGTTGCCTATCGGTTGCAGTTACCACAGAGGTATTGGGCCATGCACGATGTCTTCCACGTATCTCAGTTGCGCCGTTATCACTCATACCCATCTCACATTTTTCATCCCAAGGAGGTTGAACTTCAGGTTGATGCATCCTTTGAGGAGCATCCAATTCGTATTATTGATAGGAGCATGAAGGTTCTCTAAGGCCGGTCAGTTTCTCTCGTACGAGTGTTATGGCTGCATGGCCGAGTGTAGGACGAAACCTGGGAGCGGGAGACCGACGTACGTGCTCAGTGGCCAGAATTGTTCCCACCTTTATCTTCACCACCCTTTGAAGGGAAATTCGGGGATGAATTGCTTTAAGGGGGGAAGTTTTTAAGAACTCGGTTTTTATTCTAAAGGTAAGAGTTTCTTCTTTTCCTTTTCCTTAAGTGTATTTGAGAAAACAAGGGAAATGGGGGAAAATCCCAAATTTATGGTTACACACCATGTACTTTTGTACACACTCCATTTACTTTGGTTGTGTGGGATGAGAATACAGGGCATGTAGGCTTGTCAGCAATTAAAGGTGTAAAAACAAACTACACGCCGTGTACTTTGGCTATGTGGGATGAGAATACAGGGAGTGTAGGCTTGTCAGTGATTAAGGGTGTAAAAACTAACTACATGTTGTGTACTTAGTAATACATGCTATGTAATCAGTCGACAGATGAACAGTGAGGTGGTGGAAAGTAGCCGCCAGAGGAACAGTTAAAAAAATAGTACATGCCGTGTACTTGAAAGTACACGCCGTGTAGTTATTTTTTTCATTAAAAATAGGCAGTATCCTTCTCATTCGATAGAGGAGGCTGAGGGCTCACTAGGATTAGTGGGAGAGGAGGTCGAGACTTGGAGGAGCTCCCGATCGCTCACTGGGACTCTGATTCTTCCGTCGTTGGTCTCGTTTGAACCGTGCGGGTAAGGTCTTCCCTCTTCTTAAATCTTTCCTTCCAAATCTTTCCCTACGGGAATTTATTTAGGTTTGAACGGGTAATCATTTATCTCATATCTACATCATTCTGGGTTGTTTTGGGAGGTTCCTTTCATGTATATCGATCAGGGGAGATCGAGGTAGGTGGTCTTGTGTTTAATTCCAACTTTCGAGTTGATTTTGTGTAATATTGTACCACGTGCCCATGTTCGGGGTGTCATATGGCTGAGACTTTTACTGTTGAGATACCTATAATTTCATAGGTAATATAATGAATAAGTATAAACTACTGTTTGGGATCGTTTCTTTGATCCAGGGCCACCCCGAGGGTGTGTTTCCCTTATTTAGTCGTTTGGCCAGGATACCCATGGGTATGCCGTAATTATAACATTTTTTGAGTTTTCCTGAGAGGAAACATATATAAATTACTTGCTTATGCTTTGGGATCGGCCTAGTTACTTGATTTTCCTATGGAATGCCTGAGGGAAAAGTTTTGTTTAGACTGAGGGTAAGGTTCTGTTTAGCCTGAGGGCAAGGTTTTGTTTAGCCTAAGGACAACATTTCTTATGCCTGAGGGCAGTAGCTTCTGTGCCTGAGGGAAATATCACGTATGCCTGAGGGAAATATTCGTTATGCCTGAGGGTAGTCACCTGAGGGCTTTGTTTCTATTTTCCTGAGGGTAAGGACTTATATGTATGAGGAGAATGTTTGCTTTGAATATTCACTATGGTGATTTCTTATGTTGTACCTACCAAGATAAAGCACGGGCTTGGTATTATTATTATCTTTTACTTGTTAGATATCCTATTGTGGTTTCTGTTGTGGCACTGGTATAGGAGATTGTCGGTCGAGGACGAGTCTCAAAAAAACTCAAAATTCAATTAGATTGAATTGTTAAATGATTATTAAAATGACAATGTAACTGGTAGGAATAGTTACTTTTGAGTACTTCCTAGTTTACTGCATTTCATTATTGTACACTGTTGTTGCACATTTTCACTGACAGTTGGGCACGGGCCTTTGGTGGTTGCCTACTGGGATATATGTCTCACACCCTGTTTGGGTCATTTCTTGGGACCAAACAGATTATATTGCTATAGGTGTCGATAAGGGAAAGGGTCCCTACACAGGTATATGATTATTGTAGAGGAGTAGGAGAGCATGAGACCAAGCTTAGGCTTGTGATGCTGCTGTATTCCTATTGCACTGCTTTGGTTTTGTTTTGTTGTAATTTGTACCTTGTGTTGTATTGTATCATATTGCAGTGTATCCTATTTTGGCTGCTTTCTTATAATTAGATACATATTGTATCATCAGATATATGACTGTTGGTTATCTTTTACTTCAGTTCTGTTGTCCATTTCAGGTCTATATTGTTTACTGCTTCCGCTTTTGTATGTTTATATATTGTTATGTTGTGCTAAACTTTGATAAATGAGGGCATAGTCTCCCCACTATCAGTCCTAGGCCCTCGCTGCTAGTCGGCTGCCTCTGGCATTTGGGGAAATGTGCTTGAGGTCATGTGACCAACCGGGTTTGGGGCACCTATTGTATGGAACCTGGAACAGGGACGTTACATTTTATTTTTGAAGAAATAAAATCAACTTCTAATGGACCACATAATTCCACAAAAGGATCTCAATCTATCCCTCCTATCTTTATACAATTACCAAAATAAAAATGGTTAGCATAAGGTAATATAATTCCACAAATGAATAAACCTTCAAAGTATGAAATATATTATTAATCTCCAAAGCCTCACCAATAACACCCAATATGAAACTTATATAATTCGATAAATAACTATACTTAATATTCACCAATATATTCTTAAACAAGTTCAAAACCCAAAAATCCAAAGTATTTGATCACTGATACCTCTGAGATTAATTTAACATTTATCTTAAAATAACATCAATTATTCTTAAGGCATGATACACAAAAGGTATATGACATAGTCATATAATCTCCAAGATATGCAAATAATTTTCATAAATGAGATGAATTACCATAAATCTATATTAAAATCATATATGTTTCCAAAATAAAATTCATCCTTTATTAATAAAATGAAATCCCATAATATTCCATTTACCTTAATCATATAAGATTCCCTAAAAGTGAACTTCTTCCAAAATAACATTAATCACCTAATCAGAAAATCAATTTTCAATCACATGTTTATCTATATGATAAAATATATATTCCCAAAATAAACTTAATTATTATATTTCAAACCATTTATATAAAAAAATGATGTTATACTAACCAGTACACCACATAGGCATGTGATATGCAATGCACCCTTGTCGACCTTCGGTTGTGGGTTCAGGCCCTGCACCCTTTCTAGATGCAATGGGTTGTCACCCAATCTGAAGATTGTTCTTTATACTAAAACAATATCAATATAATTCCTATAACATTCCCAAAAATATGATGAATATACTTAAAAATAATCTTAATCATTCAATGATATTATAAACCCTAAATGTTATCAATACCTTTTAGCTTATTTCTTCTAAATGAGATGAGTATTCTTCCTAAAATAATTTTGTAACATGTTAAACTTTAGGGTTGCATATATCTCAAAAACAATTACACCCAAAATATCATTAGTCACCTTAAAATTCCATAACTTAAAACCACAAAAGGGGTATCTAATACATTGAACATATAATCAACCTTAAACTAATAAAATACTGATGGTATCTAAAACTCTTAAAATAACCTCTCATGAAAACATTATAATCTACAGAGTTTTATAAACCCCCCTCTAATACAAATTGCAAGGACCAGACCTTAAACAATATATAATTTAGTGCCTTTAGACTAGAATTAAATTTCTCACTTTCTAAGGATCACTTCCATTTATAGATTTAGAGAATCAAATCATAACTCATACATAAAAACCATATTTTACAAAGTGGAGACTTCTAATATTTATCCATTTTTTCAATAACAGAAAAATTTTAAAAGAAATCAAGATTTATTTTCTTGAAAAAAATTAATGACTTCCAACATTAATTCTTATTTGTTCATACCCATCCTCAAACCCTAGGAAAAACGTTTTAAAAACATGGTATGAGAACAAAAACCTCAATAAGGGATATAAAAAATAAAAAATCCATGATTCCACTAAAAAACATGAAAAATGTTGAAATTTTTTCCTTTATATCAATGTTTTTTGAGTGGATGACATAAATAATTTTCACATGAAAAACACACAAACTTTTTTCTCAAGGAAAAAAATTAAAACCAATAGCAATTAAATGAAATACACTTTTTGGAAAATTAGAGAAATTATATTTAAAGTGACCATATTTTTACCTTTTAATACTATGAAATATGTTAAGGAATATTTTTTGAGCCACACACTAAGATTTCATGAGATTATGAGGCCTACTAAGCTCAAAATTGATATTATAAAACTATTATATATATTAATAACATGTGTGGGTATATTTTTAGAAATAATAGTTTATCTTATGAGTAGATCCTCAGATTTTAAATCTAAGACCACATTTGAATCTATAATGTGGGGTTTACCCTAGGTATGAACTGAAGTTGGTTAGCACCAGACATTTGAATGAGGAAGCTATTGAAATACATGTTTATTGGATTAATTAATTAATTTTTTAATTAATTCATTTAATAATCATAATCTACTATATTATGTATAATTAATGTAATAACAATTGTCCAGGGTTAGCTGTATAACCCTGAGAACTTTTAGAGGAGGTTAAAATCCTTCTTTATTGATGAATCAGAATCAGATGAAGAACAATGATTAAATCGTGGTGGATCGATGGGAATAAAATGCAACGAGTCTTCTATATCATTAGTGAATGCATTAATCACCAACTATTGATCCATATTTGGGGTAGGACTCATAAATTGTGGTTTCCTACCATGATTAAAATATTGAACATGGATATATATTTATCTTCTTTTGATTTGGGATTTCCTACCCTTTGCATGAGCCTGTTGAGGAATTAAATAGTGTTATTCAATTTATTCTTTTTATACCATGATCTCATCATTAATTATCCACTTTGAAATATTAGGCCAATAACACTTTGACAATGATTTTTATCAAAAAATTTGTTGTATTCTTCTACCATTTTTCTTCACATTCTTCATAGTTGGCCTATGGGGTCATGGTTTAACATTGTTGGGGCGAGTTTGAGGGTGAATGAGCCCCCAAATTCATGGTGGTGGTGTGAAAAACGATTGGGAAGGTGATTTTTTGATGTATCTAGATTAATTTCAAGATTTGGGTGAGGTTTTTCATAGATCTTGGATTCATGATGATGAAAGGTGATGGGTAGTGCATGGGACACATTATGAACAACCGTGGGTGAACAGAATCTGTTTTTCAGGCACCAGAGGTTGGGAAACAATAGTTGAAGATGAACCTAATGATTTTGATTGGTTAACTAGTGAGATTCAGGGTGAGGATCATGTATCTAGAAACCACATCAAATAACTTTTTCTTCCATGAATAACTTGACTACATGGTGTGTAGTCAAGGAACACACACCATGTAGCCCACACAACTGTGATAGATAGGGTTTTGGGGAAGAAAAGGATCACACCCCATGTTGGTGGGACCACACACTATGTGGCTAGGCCGACACGTCATGTGACCCTAACTGGGTGAATAATCCATGTTTTATTTTCCCACATAAAAGAACCCATATGATAGGAAACACCCTATAATATGAGAGTAAATGAGCGTGGGTCAGTACCCAGGAACGACTAGGTTTAATGAAAAACTACACGACCCTAAGAATGAGAAAATGGGAAGGCCCTAAGTGGTTGAGGCATGATGTGTGGCCCCTTGACATTCTGTGTATGGTTTCATGGCCTTAAATTTGTGTCTATATATGGAATCCTGCCTTTTTTTACATAACTTTTTAGTTTATTTTACAAACAGAGGATCTTTAATGTCTAGTGCCTTGGAAAAAAGGTACATAATACATGAAAACATTAAACATTATTTTAATCCCCTTGAAAATATTATTTAAAATTTCATCCTAAGTAAAATTACTACATCTCATAACCTGGAGACATATATCAAAGGAAAGGGTGAGCAGAAGGCCTAATAATGAAAAACAAGTGAAACAGTCTACATGTGATCTTGAGCGATATCAATAAGAACATGGGGAATATCATAAAGGAATGATAAAGAGGCATATAATAGAATTAATAACTTGAATAATAACTTGAAAATGTGTCTAAAACATTCAATTTATACATTTATAAACATATCACCAAGGTCTGTCCCCAAAGTGTCATAAAAATTACCATGGTTATTCACCAAAGTATCATAAAACTTGTCATCTCTAGAGATTAATTTCTTTACCAAATTAATTGGAGCACTATCAGGATGCAACATTAATATGAATTTATTTTCATGTGGTCCACATATATCATAATCAAACATTTCAATAATAACCCAAAGAGAATAAAAGAAATGAGTTTCATATCAAAATCATGACATTTTAAAATGTGCTTAAAAACAAGATCATTATGTCATTTATAACCCACAGAAAGGGGATGAGGGTTTCATGTATGTCAATTACAGAATAAAATATATAATTTTTATTTATTGGTGAGTAAACCTATAAATTAAGTAGGTTTTTGTGTTCACATAAATAAAATAAGAGAATTTCTTGAGAAAAAGAGATAGATTTTGAGACGAAAATTCTGCAGCATAACGGCTATAAAACGTGGTTTTAGAAAACATTAAAAAGAGATTTTAAAAGGGTAAAAAACTCATAAATAACTCATAACACCATATAGAGACATAATACAATTTAAATATTATCATTTTATGGATATTTTAATGACATACCACATGAAAAGGAACCTAAGAAAATAGAAGATGCGATTTCTTTTAGGAAAATTTGGCAGCCTAATGGCGTCACTTAAAAATTAAGAAAATGAATTGATGGGAGAAAAAAGTGTATATCATCATGTGGAAGTCAAAAGGATAGTAATAGAGATATATATTATCATACCCCAACATATGAAAATGTAAATTCAAAGACATAACATAAAATAAGTGTTGACTAAAAGAGGATGGTGAAAGGTTCCCTTACCTTGAAGAGTAACTTCAAACATTCGAAGGTTGGGACCTTGGGGGGATTGAGGGAACCTTGGGAGGACTCCTTGGTAGGTAAAAGACCAAATCTTAGTTGATGGGGAATTTTTAATGAAAGTAATGAAGGAATGGGTTGGTATTTATAGTAAAATTGAGGGAATAGTTTATTAATTTCCAAGGGACACCTCATTAGTGGTATTTGCAAAACCATGGGCTTGCCCATGGTATTTTCCCATGATATTGGCCAATTGGAAAACATCATAACATATTTTACTATACACAAGTCGACCAGAATTTTATATTAATTATTACATCATTATGATGCCATTAAACTTACCAAAAACTCAAAACTATATTTTTACTATTCACCGAAAATTCAACTATTTCAGGAAAATATTAAAAATTCACCCTAACCATTTTACAATGTGTAGAATCCAAAAGTGAACTCCAATTTATAAAAAATAATTTCATCTTAAAATTAATTAAATAAATAATATACTAATACTTGACTACTAATTTCTAAAACATTTATTTACTTATACTATGATATAATTATATCAAATTACCACATAAGATGGAAAAAACATATTTATACCTCCTTAGGTGATGTTACTATTACATTGGTAAAATTTCCATTCATAAAGATAAAATTACTATTCCAAAGTGTAAATTTAATATTCACCAAAAAAATTATTTTGATCTTATTGAACCGCATTTTTCACCCTGATTGCAACCATGTATGTTAGATTTTTGAAAATCATTTCACAGAAAAAGTTATTTAATAATAAAATATATTTTTTACTATTCATAAAAAAACACCATTAATAAAATACTATTCATAAAATTAAAACTTCTTAGAAAAATTCTAAAAATTCATCCTAGGTTAATTTTGACATTTGAAATTAAAAAATGATGTTTATTTTACCATAATAATTCTCTATGTGTGAAAAATCTCTGAAAAGTGCAATTTTTTACTTCTAAAACCAATTTATCAAATTTATCTTAATCAAACATATACTTTATTATGAAAAGATATTCCTAAAATAGGAATGATGAAATAAAAATTTTATTTATACCAAGGGACTACACAAAGTAACTAAGGCCTCGTTATATAGCCCATTTAACACCTCCATAGGACCTAAGAGTAAGGTGTGCAATGGTGATAGAAGCATGGGGTGGCTCAGACAAAATTTCCCGAGTGGTGATTTCTATCAGCTTGAAATTCTCTTGAAGGTGATTACTTTCAAAATTAATATGTTGAATCTCAGCTTGGGCTTGGTCTAGAGCAAAGCCCAGTGATGCTACCTCCTTCCCAAGCTCCAACCGATGGGATTAAAACAGCCCAAGTATACTAGATGAAGTCATCAAATCTTCTTTCTGTATTAATTAACCATGATAATTTGTATTTATAAACAATAATCATAAAGTTCAAAGTATATTTTCTAATGGTCATATTGACCAATGGTCATATAACAGTTGAAACCCAACAATTTCATTTTAATTATACCCACTTCATTAATAAAAGGATATAGTTTTGTTGAGTATAAAATAAAATAATACACAAATTCAAGAAACAAATATTATTCAAAAGTTTGGGTTATTGCATTCTTCCCCCGTTATGAAATTTCCTCCCCAAAATTTCAACTTGTACCCTCATAAGAGAAAAGGTGCAGGTACTTCTGCCTCATAGAATCCTCTATCTCCCATGTGGTTTATTCATGTTTTTGGTTACTCCACAACACTTTAACAAGGTGGGTAGTATTGTTCTGTAGAACCTTGTCTCAACGATCCAAGATCTCCACCAGTTTCTCCTCATAATAGAGGTCATGTTCGAGTTGTACCACCTTTGTATTTAGTACAAGTGAAGGGTCAGGTATGTACTTCCTCAAGAAGGGTGTGTGGAAGACATATTGAACTTTTTCTATATTTGGAGGAAGTGCAAGCAGATAGGCAACTTCTCATGCGCGATCAAGGATTTCATAGGGGCCAATGTACCTAGGGATAAGCTTCCCTTTCTTCCCAAACCACATGACTCTCTTCCTAGGTGAAATTAAAAGAAAGACTTTGTCACCAACATAAAAATCCAAGTCCCTTTGACAGTTGTTGACATAGCCCTTTTTCTGAATTTGAGTAGCCTTAATGTGTTGTTGGATGGCATGAACTCTTTCTATCATATCTTGCACAAGATCAAGCCCAAGAAGCTTTATCTCACCATATTCATCCCAACAAGTAGGAGTTCTACATCGCTTCCCATATAGAGCTTCATAGGGTTCTATTTGAATGCTTGAGTGTAAAATATTGTTTTAAGAGAACTCAACTAATGGGAGATGTTGATCCCATCCACCCTTAAATTCTATTGAGCATGTTCTTAGCATGTCCTCTAGTGTTTGAATAGTCCTTTCAGATTGGCCATTAGTTTGAGGGTGATATTCTGTACTGAAATTAAATTTGGTACTCAGAGTATGTTGAAGACTTATCCAGAATTTTGATGTGAACCTTGAATCACGATCAGATACAATAGAAAGTGGAAGTCCATGCAGCCTTACCACCTCCATCACGTGAATCCTGGAAATTTGATCAAGAGAGAAATATTTCTGAATAGAGATAAAAATGGGTAGTCTTGGTGAGATAGTACCCTATAACCCATATCAAATCGTTTCCTTTGGAATTCTTTGGGAGACTAGTGAAAAATACCATAGTGATATTGTCCCACTTCCATACTGGTATGGGTAGTGGTTGTAATACCCCTTTAGAAATTTGTCGCTTCACCTTCTCTTGCTGACATACCAGGCACCTTGTAATATAGTCAGCAATCTCCCTTTTCATATTATCCCACAAATAATGATCACGAAGGTCCCTATACATTTTTGTACTTCCAAGATGTATAGATAAAGTAGATATTTGATCTTCATCCATCAAATCCTTCTTTATTTACAAAACAAATAGAACACATAGTCTTGTGCAAAATTTCAGTACACCTTCTTGATCAATATTAAACTCAGAAAACTTACCATCCTTCATGGCCTTAAACTTCTTTTGTAACAAAGGTTCTTCTTTCTGAGCTTTTTTTATCTTCTTTAGTAATGACAGTTGAGAAATCATTTGGTATAGGGTTGATGATGTCCCTTCCATTATAATTACCATTTATAGATTTACTAGTTCATTGATCAAAGGATCTCTTTGAATCCTCATCATGGAAAGAACAACTAGTTATTTCTTGCTTAATGCATCAACGGATTTGTTTGATCTTCCAGGAAGATAATGAATTAAACAATCATAGTATTTAAGAAGTTATAACCATATTCTTTGTCTCATGTTAAATTCCTTTTGTGTGAAAATATACTTCAAACTTTTATGGTATGTGTATATATCACATTTCTACCCATAAAGATAATGCCTCCATATCTTCAGATAAAAAACAACCACAGCCAGCTCTGGATCATGCGTAGGATAGTTTTACTCATGAGTCTTCAAGTGTCAAGATGCATAAGCAATCACCTTTTCATTTTACATAAGGATGCACCCAATCCCTTTTAGAGATGCATCACTAAAAATAATTAATCCCTCTCTACTTGAGGGAAGATTTAGAATGGGTTCAGTGACCAATCTCTTCTTCAACTCTTGGAAACTTTCCTCACACTCCTTTGTCCAGATGAACTTGAACCCTTTTGTAGTTAACTTGGTTAATGGATTATAAATTCATGAAAAGTTTTTCACAAACCTCTAGTAATATCCTATTAATCTAAGGAAACTATGAATATCATTTATTGTTTTAGGCTGAGGCCACTCCTCTACAAACCTTTGACTTTTTAGGGTTAACTGTGATTCCTTCATTTGTTACAATGTGTCCCAAGAAAGTAATTTGTTGTAACCAAAATTCACATTTTTTGAACTTTCCAAAAATCCTCTCCTTCTGTAGAGTTTGAAAAATAACCCTTAGATAATACTCATGATCCTCACAACTTTTGGAATATATCACAAAATCATCAATAAAAAACACCACAAAGTTATCAAGGTAGTCCTTAAAGACTCTATTCATAAAATCCATAAAAATAGAAGGTGAATTAGTCAGTCATAAGGGCATAACAACAAACTCATAATGCTCATATCTTGATCGGAAGGCAGTTTTTAGAATATCTTCCTTCTTCACCCTCAATTGATGATAACCAGATTGAAGATAAATATTGGATAATAATTGATCCCTATGAAGTTGGTAAAATAAGTCATCAATTCTTGGAAGAGGGTATTTTTTTCTTCACTATGATTCCATTCAGATCTCTATAATTAATGCATAGCCACATTGATTCATCCCTCTTATTCATGGAGAGTAGGTTCTCCCCAAGAAGACACACTCGGTCAGATAAACCCCTTATCCAAAAGATCTTGGCATTGATTCTTTAATTCCTCCATCTCCACATTTACCATCCTATAAGATGTCTTTGATATCAGATGAGATGCAAGTACGAGTTCAATGGATAACTCTACCTCTATTTCTTGGGGAGGTTAGTGTAACTCCTCAGGAAATACTTCAATGTATTCCTGGATAATGGGGAAATTTTCTATCCTTATACTCTCATTTCCTTCTTCTTCTTAACTGATCAACTCCATAAATAATGATATAGGAGGTTCTTCTAGACAAATATCAGGTTGATATATCTCCCCTTGGATGATAACTGTAGGTTTTCCAATCAAGACTACTGAGATTTCCTTGCTTCTGCATTTTATATTAGCATTATACTTTGAGATATAGTCCATCCCTAGTATAATGTCGAATTCCATCATGGTAATGACTACTAGATTTGTGATAAGATTGTGCTCACTAAAGTAAATACTATAGTTTCTAAACACTGACGATTCTGGGATAATCCCACCAGGAGTCTTGACTGATAACTTTACTTTTAGCAATTCAGGGGTTGATTCTAAATTCCTTGAAAAATTAGATGAAATAAAGGAATGAGTAGAACTAGAATCGAATAAAGTATTTTATATCTTTGAGAGGACAACAAGAGTACCTTCCACCACATCATTTGGAGATTCAACATCAGCTGTCGTGATAGAAAAATCATGACCTTTCTCATTTGGCCTTTTCTGAGGCTGGTGGTGGTTCCCCTCCACTACCCTCGGATTTGGATAGTGATTAGAAAAGTGCCCAAGTTGACCACACTTATAGCATTGGACATCAGGTAGGGAATGTACCATCTTCCCCTTATTGTTAGTATTGGGAAGTTGAGGCTTTACCTCACTAAGACAATTCCGCGTGATATGGTTATCTCTACCACACTTGTAGCACTTCCCACTCCCAAGAAGGTAGTTCCCTGAATGCTTCTTCCCATATTTATTACACATGGGATGCTGCCATTTCTTTCCTCCTCTTCCCTGATTGAAGTTCCTCCCTATACTGGGCTCTATAGATCTCTTATTTTCATTGGATTTATGAGACCATTGTGTCTCACCGAACTCTAGTTGGACTTTCATCACACTCCGTACAATCTCCTCATAGTTATCATAGTATTGGTTGTCTAGATTATTCCATAGATGAGGTATTATTCCACCAAAGAGTCTATAAACCTTCCCATTAGGATCCATGACAAAACTTGAGGTCTAACAGGAAAGTCTTGTGAAGTTTATCTCATAGCTTCCAACATATTCATTCTCATTCTACTTCAGTTAGAGAAACTCCTTCTCTATTTTTGTTCTCATAGAACATGGAAAATAATTAATGAAGAATATCCCTATGAACTATTTCCATTCCATAGCTTCAACCTACACTCTTGGCCTAGTGTTTTTAATCAGTTTCCACCACTAATCAGCTTCTACCTCTAAGAGGTATACAACCATGGTGACCTTATCTTATTTTTGAATAGAAAAACATAGAAAAGATCTTCTCAATAGACCTGATCCACTTTTCAGTAATCAATGGGTTGATAGATCCACTGAACATGGGTGGTCGTTGATACATAAAGGACTCAACAGAAAGTTTTTCCCTTCGTGGTGAAATCAATCTCTCATCTTGATTCAATTTATTTCCTATAACTTGAGTCAGTTGGTTTATCATTCTCATGAAAGTTTCCATTCTAGCTTCCATCGGAGGGCCTTCATCACATGGTCCATTGTGGTCACCATTTGCACGGTTCCTCCTATTTCAATCCATTTTCTAAAAGAATAAAACCTTAGTGCAAAGCTTATTTAATTTATGAATATTTTAACTATAAAGGATTTTTTTCTTAAAACTTCATTCTTAAACATATTATTCTTTTACAAAAATTACATTTCTCTATAAATTCTTCATAATGATTCATAAAATTCTATGATTAACAAAACATATCCCCCCGAGTGTGTTAAAACAGGAGTGCAACAAAGCCTGTTGTCGTGTACCAGGATACCCCAAGTCAAGCTCGAAACTCCCTATCGGAGTTTTCACTCCAAGGTAGACTTGTTATAGAGCCACATCCCCTTGTTCATATCTAGACAAAGATTTATTTGTTCGGAAACCACTTACTTAATATTTCACCAAAATACCAAGAAGGTTTCCTATATTTAAACTTATTTATAGGGTTATTCCTGAGGTTTTCATGTCCTAATTTCCACAAATAACTAATCTATAATTTGATATCAACTATGGCATCCCACATTTTTATTACATAACTTTTTAGTTCATTTTACAAACATAGGATCTTTAAAGTTTAGTGTCTCGGAAAAAAGTTACATAATACATGAAAACATAAAAAAAATTTAGTCCCCTTGAAAATATTCTTGAAAAGTTCATACTAAATACAATTACTACATCTTATAACATGGAGACATACATCAAAAGAAAGGGTGAGCAGAAGGCCCAGTAAGGAAATACCAGTTAAATGGTTTACATGTGAACTTGAGCGATATCAATAAGAACATAGGGAATATCGTAAAGGAATGATAAAGAGGCATATAATAGAATTAATAACATGAACCATAACTTGAAAATGTGGCTACAAAATTCAATTTATACATTCATAAACATATCACCAAGGTCCATCCCTAAGGTTTTATAAAAATTACCAAGGTTATTCACCAAGGTATCATAAAACTTGTCATCTCTAGAGATTAATTTATTTAACCAATGCATTAGAACATTGTCAGGGCACACCCTTAATATGTATTTATTTTAATTTGAAACACATAGATCATAATCAAACATTTCATAAATAACCCAAAAAGAATAAAAGAAATGGGTTTCATATCAAAATCATGACGTTTTAAAAAGTGCTTAAAAATAAGATAGTTATGTCATTTATAACTGAAAGAAAGGGCATAAGGGTTTTATATAAGTCAATTATAAAATAAAATATATCATTTTTATGTCTTGGTGAATAAACTTGGAAATTAAGTAGTTTTGGGTATTCACATATATAAAATAAGAAGATTTCTTAAGAAAAAGAGAGATATTTTGAGATGAAAATTCTGTAGCATAACGGCAATACGAAATGGTTTTAGAAAACATTAAAAAGATAGGGGACAAGGGTAAAACACTAATAAATAATTAATAACACAATATAGGAAAAAAATACAATGTAAATAAGATCATGGTATTGATATTTTAATAACATACCACATGAAAAGGAAATTTGAAAGAAAAGATAAGATACAATTTTGTTTACGAAAATTTGGCAGCCTAGCAACATCACTTAAAAATTTAGAAAATGAATTAATGAGAGAAAAAAGGGTATATCATCATATGGACATAAAAATTATAGTAAGAGAGATGCATATTATCATACCCCAACATATAAAAATGGAAATTCAAAGACATAAAATAAAAGAAGTGTTGACTAAAAGAGGAGGTTGAAAGGTTCCCTTACCTTGAAAAATAACTTCAAAAATTCTAAGGATGGGACCTTTAGGGTATTAAGGGAACATTGGGAGGAATACTTGGGAGGTAAAAGACTTGATATTAGTTTAGGAGGAATTTTTAATGAAAGTATTGAAGGAATGGGTTGGTATTTATAGCAAAAGTGAGGGAAAATTTTATTAATTTCTAAGGGACACCTCATTAGTGATATTTGCAAAACCATGGGATTTACTATGGTATTTTCCCATGGTATTGGTCACTTGGGACGCCTCATAAAATATTTTACTATACACAAGTTTACCATAATTTTTTATTAATTATTACATCATTATGATGTCATTAAACATACAGAAAACTCAAAACTGTATTTTTACTATTCACCAAAAATTCAATTATTTCAGAAAAATCCCAAAAAATCACCCTAACCATTTTTTGACGTGTAGAATTCAAAAGTGAAATCCATTTTATAAACATTAATTTCATTTCAAATTAAATAAAATAAATAAAATATTAATACTTGACTACTAATTTCTAAAACATTTATTTACTTATATGATTATATAATTATATCACATTACCACATAAGATGAATAAAACATATTTATACCTCTATAGGTGATGTTACTATTCCATTGGTAAAATTACCATTCATAAAGGTAAAATTACTATTCCAAATGGTAAAGTTACTATTCCCCAAAAAATTATTTTGATCTTATTGAACCACATTTCTCACCCTAATTACAACCATGTATGTCAGATTTTTTAAAATCATTTGATAGAAAAAGTTATTTAATAAAAAAATATTTTTTTACTATTCATCAAAAACACTATTTATCAAACACTATTCATAAAAAACACTATTCCTAAAATACTATTCATCAAATTGAAACTTCATATAAAACTTCTAAAAATTCATAGTAACTAAGGCCTCGTTACATAGCCCCTTATAACACCTGCATAGGATCTAAGAGTAAGGTTTCCAATGGTGATAAAATCTTGGTGCGGCTCGGACAACATTACTCGAGTGGTGATTTCAATGAGCTTGAAATTATCCTGAAGGTGATTACTTTCGACCTTAATATGTTGAAGCTCGGCTTGGGCTTGGTCGAGAGTAAAGCCCAGTGATGCTACCTCCATCCCATGCTCCGAAAGATGGGCTTCATATAACCCAAGTCTACTAGATGAATCCATTGATTCTTATTTCTATATTAATTAACCATGATCATTTGTATTTATAAACAATAATCATAATGTTAAGAGTATAGTTTCCAACGGTCCTATTGACCAACTATCATATAACAGTCAAAACCCAATGGTCTTATTTTAATTATACTCACCTCATTAATAAAAGGATATAGTTTTGTTGAGTATAAAATAAAATAACACACAAATTTAGGAAGAAAATATTATTCAAAAGTTCGGGTCATTACACTATAGGAGAACACGACCAGGAAGGGAGTGGGACCACACCCTGTGTGGAACCTATACACATTATGTACCCCAATGAGAAACTTAAACATTGTGTATCACTTTCATTTGGACTCAGACTTTGGCTCATGATTAGTATATCTTTTATAGTTTTCCACATAGAATTTGATAGTAGCCTTCATAGTGTATTTTGAGATTTGATATAGAATTTTATGAGTATGATTCTTCTTTAAGTGATGCATAATGATGATAGTGATCTGGTAGGATCATTGGCGAGAGAGGTCAGGGTTTTCAAACCCCTTGTTGTACTATGGTGTGGGTCCCCTAAAATATTTACATCGGTTGATTAGAACCCCCTTATGTTACTAGGGTTCGATTAATCTACCCACTGAGTGGAACCCCTCTGATGTACCAGGGAACATGTCATTTATCTTCATTTACTGAGTGACACCCCCCCTAATGTACTAGGTTGTGGTTCCTCCATACTTTGAGTGGAACCCCCTGATTTACTAGGGTGTGGGTCCTCCTTACGTTGAGTGGTGCCCCCTAACACACTTGGGTGTGGGTGCTCTATCGATACCTACCGAGTTGAACCGCTATACCATACAAGGGTGTGGGTCTTCTATGATTTGAGTGACATCCCCCTGGAACACAAGGGCATGGATCATCTACCTATCTACTAAGTGGCATTCCCATGTCACACCAAGGCATGGGTTATCTAGCTATCTGCAAAATAAAATCCCCCCATCACACTAGGGTGTGGTTCCTCTACCTATTTCTGAGTGGAATCGCCCTATTGTACTATGGCATGGGTCCTCTATGATAAATTGTTCCCCCTTGGGTAGTAGAGCGGTGGATAAGTGAGAGTCCTCCTCATTACCTTCTTAGGTAGACACATGATATGCTAGGAATTGATGATGGACCTTTGGAGATATAGGTAGAAATATATTCTTAGAATGGTCTATGAGAAGGATACCCCCTTTCTCTCTCATCTAGGTTTCATCGTGAGCCTGTATATTTATTGTTGGGTTTCATTTCCCTATTTCTATGTTGGGATGACTACTTATATCATATTTTCTATTTCCCCCATTCGATTATTGGGGTGTACTTTTGGGTTTGCATATACTCACCCCTATTTGGGATCTTCCTGCACTTTTCATGTCTTATGCAAATGATGGATAGATCAGGGGTGTTTTCTATGGATCATAAGGATACCCGAGTGTATAGAGCACATACGGTGGCTGGGCTTGGAGATTAGGAGTTGGGATCTCTCAAAATTCTTTTATTCCATTTTTTATCAGGTTGAGAATTCTTTTTAGATTGGGGATGCATTTACCCTACTGCACTTTTATTTTATTCCCTAAAGGTTATTGCATTCATGGATTACTATTGATGTTACTATTTTTAAAATTTATCTACATTTATATATATAGATGGTTGGTTGCATATATATAGGTAAATTTAGAAAAGGCCTCCCATTTTATGTTATCTCGTATTGACGCTTCTAACCAGCACTTGGTCTATGGTGGTGGGATTAGGGTTGTGGTGGATTGGCCTTATACCAGCTAGGTGTAATTAGGTGGGTTTAGTCATTAAATAGTGGTATCAAAGGTGGTTCATACTCAGGTTAGATTTGGTTCTAGGCCCATGGTGAGGATTTTTTTGGGACTTATGGAAATGATGTCAAAGTGTATCGAGTGGGGCTTTTAGGATGAGGAACCTAGTGTTGGTGTGGATGATGATGTATCCATACACCGTGTATCTAACTTACTACTTGTCGACTTGGCTTATTAAGGCATTAGTTATAGAAAAAAATGGTACATACAAGATATGGTATTGAGTCCTTTAACTGTTCTTCTTGAGTTAGCTCCCCATATATATATGATCATCATATCATGGTATGTCTTGATAGCTTTTAGGATTCCACTACGAAGATAGATAACTAGGTTACCAATTCAGGATTGTGAAGAATATCTAATGAGTGATTATGCCTTAGTTCACTTAAAATATCATGAGGATATTCCTCCAAGAATGTAGATAGCATCACTCACACCTATTGAGAGTAGATAGTACAAGTAGTGCAGGCTTAGGTTGCATGCATACTTAGTGTACTCCGTGAGTTCCAACGCTAGTGGCCGCTGAGGTTCTATAGTGATACAGATCCCCAGGTATTGGAGGATTGACTTGAGTCGGTTAATTGAGTATTCATGATCATATATACCCTGAATGATTAGGTGATTGCACCACCAACTAGTCTTTTCCATGGAGCATCTTGAAATTGATGGAGTCTAGTTACGCATACCCATGATGAGATGATGATCTCAAGGTCTTACTTCCAACATCTATTTCATGAGGAGTATTTACCCACATTCTTGCACTCAGTTTGGATTCAGGAGATTATAGAGCTACAATAGTTCATTATATAAGTTTTAGAGTATGATATCAGGTTCACTTATGTGTCACTCCCTCAACATGGTGGATGATGGTTACTTCCAAGTGTGGAAGTTTGACTAGGGTCTCTATAGAGACATCCATGCTAGTGTGGTCCCCTTATATATTCCCACTTATGATGGAATATTATAGTGGGAGTTGGTGATTGAGATATTCCCATCTAAAGGACTTCATACAGCTGGATATGTCAGTGGGAATCATGGGGATCTATCATCTACAGTCGCTTGAAGTCATTTGTCAGCGAGATCTCTATGTATGATACCTCCTAATGGTTGGTCTCAGTCACATTTACATGTGGCGCATTATTCATGTAGAGGACCTGGTCAATCCAGTGAGGGGCGATGCTATGCATGTGATGAGCGAGGTCATATGGAGCATGATTTCCCAACCCGATTTTTTGGGGAGGGAAGGAAGAATGTGGATAGACCTCCATAGTATAGATAACGTTGTGATCAGTGTTATCCCATGTGTAAGTAGGGAGGCCCCCAGGTAGAAGGTTTTGTAAGTGGAGTGGGTGGATCTCTAAGAGGAGGATCTATTGGTGGAGGGTGGAATTATAAGCTACTTCCACCACCCCCATCAGGTGGCCCACACCCAGTTTAGGGATCTGGAAGTTGGGGTCGCTGGTATCTGAATCCCATAGAGTCTTATGAGCCAGCAACTCATGAGATGATACAAGGTATGATATGTGTTTATTATACTTTTCCTATAATACTTATAGACACATGTGTGATTAACACAATTGTTTCCATATCCATTGTTTGAGATCTAAATCTCCTCCATTGAGACATTAGCACAAAAACTTTTTCTAAAGGTTCCTACTGGGAGAAATTCTATGATATCACTTATCTACTGGTAGTGAAATCAATCGATTAGTGGAGAGAGTTTCACATGGGACCTATTGGTATTCATAAAGAAAAATTATAAGTCATTATGGGTATGGAATGGTTGTTCATGGTTTAATACAATATCGCCAGTCATCATTGGTGGGTTAGATGCCTTCAGATATATGCAACAATATTCTCCTTTTTGGGTGAGAGATATCTCATAGATAAGTGGGTGGCACTTGTGAGTAGGTGGATTCATCTCATCAACCATCATTTAGTGAGTTTATCCCTTGTTTTAGGGGGATATTCAGGCATCTAAATTCCTTCATTACATTAAGAATTTATGGATATCTTCCCCAAGGATGTTCTGGGACTATCTCTGAGGTAGGATATGGAATTATGTATCAACTTTCACCCTAGTACCATACCAATATCTTATAAAAAATATCAGATGTCACATACCGAGCTCCATTAGCTGAGGATATAGTTGGAGAACATTTAAGAGAAGGTATTTTTCAGACCCAATGTGTTCCATTGGGTAGCACTGGTTTTTTTCATGAAAAATTTTGGTGAGAGATTGCAGCTTTGTGTTTATTATTATTTTATAAACTTGGAAATGATAAATAAAGAGTGCCCCTTTTGAGGATTAATGACCTCTTTGATCAGTTATGAGGTGTGAGTTGGTTCTAAAAGATCTCTCTCAAGAATGGATGCCACTATTTTTGGGTTTTCAAGGCTGATTTTCTGAATATGGAATTCTGTTGTTGCTACAGATAGTATAAGTTCCTAGTGAGGCCTTTCAGTGTGAAAAATTCCCCCACTATATTTATGGATTTGATGAACTGGATCTTCCAGCTATATTTGGGACAATTTTTTTTTGTCTTCATTGATGACATACACATCTACTTTTCATCAGAGGAGGAGTATTCCAATCACTTTAGGGTTTTCCTAGAAATACTCTGGGAGATCAAGATTTATGGTAAGTTCACAAAGTTCTAGGTCTAGATCCAAGAGTTTCACTTTATGTGGAATTTATTCTATGAACATGGATTGGTTATGGAGCCAACAAATATTCATACAGTTCTTGATTCAGGGCCACCCAAGAGTGTTTCAAAGGTGAAAAGGTTCCTTAGCTTAGTGGGTTACTACATTAGGTTCATAAAGGAATTATCCTGGATTGTATTGCCTTTTATTTCCCTAATGTGGAAAGGTAAACCATTCACCTATACTGAGAAGTTTCAGATATCCTTCAAGAAATTGAGGTTAAGGTTAACTAGTGCTTCTATACTGAGACTACCAGAGGAGGGAATATATTATATAGTGTATTGTGATTCCTCTGAAGCTGGTCTTGGATACATGTTGATGCAAAAGTAGGTATTGATCACAATTGGGTCGAGGTAGTTGAGACCTATCAAGAAGAACTACATAACTCATGACATGAAGTTATAAGAATTAGTCTTCACTATAAAGATGTGGAGGCACTATATTATGAGAGAGTAATTTGGTGTTTACTCAGACCATCAGAGTATTAGGTATATCTTCACATAGAGATATATGAACCTAATACATAGGCAATGGTTGTATTTCCTATAGGACTATGACATCGAGAAAGTATTTACTCTTGGGAATAGAAATTTGGTGGCATGTTCCCTTAGTAAGAAGTCCCACTGCTGTTTGGTAGAGGAGGCATATGAGTAGTTTGATTCCTTATAGCTAAACCTATCAGATAAGAGTGGTGCATCTCATCTTTAGTTGATGGTGTTAACTAATCCACTTATCCAACATGTTAGGGAGGCTCGGTTGGGAGACATCAACTATGAGGTTCAGGTTATCCATGACCAGATATATTTAGAAGATTCAATAGTTGGATTTCCTAAGGAGGGGAACATGTCATCCTTTTATAGGTATGTATAGTGGTTATAATAATGATGTGATAGGAGGTGTAGAGAGAGTTTAATACTTCTCATTTAGTTTTTCTTCCCTATGTAGGTAATAAGTACAAGGACCTTCAACAATAGTTTCAGTAGGCAGGCATGAGGCATAGTTTTTCCAAGATCATCTGTTAGTGTCTCTCATATTATTAGGTAAAGGTTGAGCACAAGGTTCCATCAGGTTTCACACAACCTCTTGAGATCTTGGTGTGTAAATGGGTTGAAATACCCATGTAATTTGTGATAGGGATCCCACTAACAGTGAGAGGACATGATTCTGTTTGGGTGATTGTTGACTAACTCAAGAAGTCCACACACCTCCTTTCCATCTGGGAGAGAGTTTGGTGGAGAGTATGGGACAGTTGTACTTGTGGGAGATCATCTGACTCAATTTGGTACCCTTAATGATTTCCTATGACCATGATGTGTGGATTACATCATAGTTGTAGAGAGGCCTGATGGAGGAATTCAGGACCGAGTTAAGGATGGGTATGATGTTCCACCCCCAGAAAGATGAGCAGAACAAGTGAACTATTCAGGTGCTAGAGGATATGTTAAGGGATAGTGTTTTTGACTTTTTCCAGTGTGGGTTTGATCACTTTCCATTGGTAGAGTTTCATTATAATAACAACTATCAATATTTTATCAGCATGTTACCTTTCGAGGCCCTATATGAGAGACCATGTAGGTCACCCTTGTGCTAGATTTCGATTGGAATGGAATCTCTCAATAGGCTATAGATGGTGTTAGTGATGATGGATAAATTTCAGGTGATTCATGAAAAGATGAAGAAAACCCAAAACTGACAGAAATCATATACAGATTGATGTCATAAGCCCTTGGAGTTTGAGTAGGGAGACCATTTTTTTCTAAGAGTCTCCCCACGACGTGGATTGAAGAGGTTTTAATGGGGAGTAAATCTATCTAGGATATTTATCGGGCTATTTTAGATCTTACATAGGGTTGTGTAGGATTATTACCACCTAGACCTACCCCCATAGTTGAAGAAGGTGCACAAAATCTTCTATGTGTCAAATTTGAGGAGATATGTGCATGATCTTATGCACATAATTGATTGGGGAAACCTGGACATTAAGGATAAAGACACTTTAACAGAGTACCTGATGTCAATCAAGGATCAGTAGAAGATTATTCTGTGAGGATAGACTATTCCCATGGTTCAAATGCTATGGTATCATGAGAGCCTAAAAGAGAGCTCCTTGGAGTGGGAGAACCAGATATGGGCTTAGTATCCCAAAAAAAATTCTAGCTTTTTCTTTTTAGGGATGAAAATCCTTAAAGGGGTGAATAATATAATGATACCATTTTTTGCTTGTAAAATTTGAAATATATTAAGGAATATTTTTGAATCTAGGTGATGAGATGACACAACATTCTGAGGTCTGTTGATCCAAGAATTGATACAGAAAAAATATTAAATATATTAATATCATGCACATGTAGTTTTTTAGAAATAATGGGTTATCTTCTGAGTGGATCCTCAAATCAAAAATTTAAGACCACATTTTAATCTAGAACATGGGGTTTACCCTAGGCACAACCAAATGTTGGTCGGTGATAAACATTCAGATGAGGTGGCCATTGGAGGTTATGTTGAGTGGGTTAATTAACTAAATTATTTAATTAATTAATTTAATACCCTTAACCTTATATTTTATAAATAATTGCTACTATATAAATTCACCAGGGTTATATGCATACCTCTGGGAGCATTGAGAGGATGTTCATAGCATTATTCGTTAGTGAATCTGAATCAAATGATGAATGAAGATCAGATCAATGTGAATCGAGAGGAAACAAACATAGTGTGTCTTCTCTATCACAGGTGAACACGTTCCACATCAATAGTAAATCCATATTTGAGATTGGTACCATAAATTTTGGTTTCCTTACTTGTTTAAAATATTGAGAATGGATATATATTTATCTTCTTCTGATCTTCATTTTCATACCCTTTGTAAGTTCCCATTGATGAATTAATTTATTTTATTCAATTTATTATTTTTAGGCCATGATCTTACACTAAATTACCCACATTGGAATCATATGCTAATAATTCTTGTCCAATGATGTTTATCACCTTTTTTATTGGGATTTTCCCTGACCATTCTTTTTGTTCTTCACTGTTGGCCTATGGGGTCATGGTTCGACATTGTTGGGGTGGGTTAGAGCACAATCAAACCCTAAGATACATGGAATTTGTGTGAAGGATGACTGAGAATATTATTTGTAGATAAATCAAGATTCGTTTTGGGATCCAAGTGATGGTTTACATATATTTGGGATTTGGGATGATGATGGGCGATGGGTAGTGCATGAAACGCGTCATAAACCACCGCAGGTGATTAGAATCCATTTTTCTGCTGCCGAAGGCTGAGAAATGATGGATGGAATTGATCCCATAGATTTTGGGTGGTCAAATAGAGAGGCACACATTTATGATCATGGATCTAGAATCCACATGGAAGAACATTATTTTCTATAAAAAACTTGACTAAACAACGTGTAGTCGAAGAATACATGTCATGAATCCCCACCCAGCTATGAAAACTAGGGTTTTGAGGAAGATAAAGATACCATGATGTGTGGATAGTCCCACATGTTGTGTGACCATCCCCATTTGGATGAGCCCTATTCTAGATGCACACAGCTAGGACCCCAAGTGGGAGGACATGCGATGTACTATGGGGGTACACAGGCATGGGCCAGTACCTGGCCATGACCAGGTTTACCTCCAAGTACATGGGCACAACCCGGCAAACTGGGGCATAGCTAGGAGCACATGGTAAGTCCCCAAGTGTCTAATATATGAAGTTTTCCCCCATTACATGTCCTATATGGTGACACGTATTCCAAGCCATGTCCAAAGGAGAACACGTCCAAGAAACATAGTGGGAACACATGTCGTGTGGACCCCATACATACAGTGTACCCCTCTTGCATATGTAATTCGTTTAGACTTGGATTTTTTCCCACCAGTATCCTATCCTAAGTAGTTTTCCACATAGAACATGATGGTAGACTTATTTTTTGATTTCAAGAAACAATATGGAATGTTCTGAGTGTGATACTTCTTTAGGAAATGCTTGATGATGGCAGTGATCAGGCATGATCATCAATGAGAAAGGTCTTAGTTGAAAACCCTCCTATCATACCAGGGTGTAGGTACCCCATACTCTATACACTAGTTGAGTGGAACCCCCTATGGTACTAGGTCACGGGTCCTCTACCCACAAAGTGGAACCCCCTTGATGCACCAGGGCATAAGTCCTCTATCACCATCTACTTACTGACACCCCCTATAGTACTAGGGCATGGGTCCTCAATACTTTGAGTGGAACCCCCATGATGTACTAAGGCATGGGCCCTACATACTTTAAGTGTAAGCCCTTTAAATACTAGTTCATGTGTTCTCTATCGATACCTACGGAGTGGAACCACTCAATCATACTTGGGTGTAGGTACTCCATGCTTTGAGTGGAATCCGCTTATTTCACCAGGGTGTGGGTCCTCTACCTATCTACTGAGTGGAATCCCCCTTTCACACCTGGGTGGGGGTCCTCTACATATCTACTGAATGACATCCCCCTATCGCACTAAGGCATGGATCCTATACATATTTACTGAGTAAAAACCCCTTATCGTACTAGCGCATGAGTCCTCTATTATATATTATGCCCCATTAGGTTGTGGAGTACATGTCCTCCTCATGACTGTGTTAGGAATTCATGTTAGATATTGGGCCTCGATGAGGGACCTTTGGAGCTTCATGAAATCTCATCGTCTTGGTCTAGGCTATGATATGGATATCCCCTTTCTCTCTCATATTTTTTGAGAATATATATTTATTATTGGGGTTTAGTTTCCATATTTATTTGGGTTTAGATAACTATTTATATAATATTTTTTTTATTTATCCCCATTAAATTCTCATGGCGTCCTACTGGGTATGTATATACACATCCTTACATGGGATTTTCCCGCTTATGTCGGGTCTTATGAAGATGAACAATATATTGACAATGTTTCCAATAGATCCAAGAGATATTCAGTTCCATAGATCACATATGGTGTTCAGAATCAGACACTAAGAGATGAGATATCTCATCTTTCCTTTATTCTATTTGTTTTTTAGGTTGGTATTTTTTTCTGTTTGAGAATGTATTTTCCCCTTTACACATTTACTGTATTATCTAGAAGTTATTGCATGCATGTATTACTCTAAATGTTACTACATTCTAAAATTCATCTACATTGTTTCATGGAGATGGTGGGGTGCATGTATAAAGGTATATTAGTCTAAGGTCTCCCATTTTATGTTATTATTTCTTGACACTTATCTCCATCCCCTGGCCTTTAGAGGTGGTCTTAGGGTTGTGGCAGCCCAACCTTATGCTATCTAGGAAGTCTTTGGTGGGTCTGGTCATTACAATATTCATAACCCATTTAAAAACCATGTTAGAAATAATTGGAGACTAGTTAAATCTATAGGATAAACCCTCATGTAACTCCCCCATTCTTTACTATTAAGACAAGGAACATTGCTCAATACATTGGAGATATATAATGGGTCTCATCCTTTATATTAGTTGTATCGAGATCACCCGTTTCTCATGAGCTATAATGGGTTTTAACCCATCATATAAGCTAAATCTAGCTCACTGCTTTTTATATAAAATTCTCAAGTGCCATATCATGAATAAAAAATTTTAAGCTTGCATCTTTTTATCATAAAACCTTTGAAAAACTCTTTTAATCCCATATACAAAACACTTTTAGGTATTTAAATACCCTTTGTTTTCAAAACCCATTTTCAAAGATAAAATACCCAAAAAATAGAAGAGTTTTTTATTTAAATAAAACATGAAGTTTTGTGATGGAAAACAAACTTCAAATAATGGTTGTGGTGGTGGAAAAATCTATTGACTCCATATACGTTAAATTGGAACATTCCTTTTGTCTTTCTGTCAAAATATTCGGTATAAAAAACATAAAAAGATACCTTTTGAAAACCATAGAAAGAAAGTCAAAATAGACATAAAATTACCTTTAAAATTATTTTATGCCCACATAAATACATCCATAAAATAATTTTAATATATAAAAAATGGAATAAAAGGAGTTTAAAGGGAAACTTTAAATAAATATTTTTAAAATAAAGTCCCTTAAAAAACCTTAAAAAGATTCCTTTTTAAAACATTGTGAAGAAACTTAATTATGGTAAAAATGGCCTTTAGAAACCACTGATACATAAATAAGGATTTTCATGAAATATTTAGTAAAACATGTACATGGAATAGAAATATTTATAAAATAATTCTTTAAAACGTTTAAAATGGGATTTTTAGTTAAAGTGTACCTTACCTCGAGGTCGACTCATCATGTGAACTCCTTTGATTCCTAGATAATAAAATTATGTTAATTATTTAATATATTGATAACATTATCATATTCATTATTCTTTTTATTTCACTTATTGCATGTTTTATACAATTACTTAATCAATTAAGTTCATGTTGGAAGTTTTGATGATATGCAGCTCATATGTACAAAAAATGACTTTGGTAGGTTGACTATGGTCAAAGAGGACATTATTCCATCATCTCTAGAATTATAATAATTAAATAATTATATTTTTTATAAATCAATTACACTTTAAAAAGATTCATGAAATATGGTTATGAAAAATGAACTATGTTACAATCATGAAGATGATAGGTAGTACGTAAACATTTGCAACGTTTCCATTTTTCAATAAACATTATGTAAAGAAGGCATGTATTTTATAGAATGATACTTATATAATAAATACAATATTATTACTTTAGATAAACTTATATATATATCATCATTTGATATTGTGATTAAAAACGAATCACATCACTTCGTAGAGTTTTTAGTCCACACATACACACAAAGGACGTTATCATTTTTTAGTGAATGGAAATGTGAAAAGTAAATGATATTTTATCTTTTAAGAATGATAAATAGTTCATCAATATATCATATATATATATATATATTATATCCATCATTACAACCATACGTAATGGAGTTGATGTAAAAAAAATTACATCGATTCGTGGGGTTGTAGTTCGTCGTACGCACAAACGACAATTTAATTTCCCATTTGATGGAAGTGGAGACAGATGTGGGTTATTAAATTAAAATAATAACATATCAGAATATGGGAGACACTAATTTTATTATATCAGGATGGTTTATGAATTTTTTAAGTAGGTGAAGGAATAAATAAAATGAAAATGTTTGGTTAAAGACTATACCACTTCTTCATACAATCTTCTTTTCTTTACACATTAAGCCCTATAAGGTTGTTATTATACCTAAAATAGGAACTGTAGAATAATTGAAGTGATTAAAAGAAGGTATTTGGCTATGGATAGTCTAAACCAAATGGTTCTTTAAGTGTGATCAAAAGAGGATAGGAGGTTCCCTTTTATAATATAGGAAAGGGGCACTCTTGGAATTTATTAAAATGTTAAATTGATTTAAATTAATTTTCATATTAAAATGGATCAAAATTGATAAAATTAAAATTTAAGATATGTATTACTAAAAATAATCTCATAAAATAATATTTTGACATGTTTATACTATGTTTTTACCCTTATCTTTAGGTTTTAACCCCTTGTCAACCCTTTTCACACTTACCGCGATAACATTGTTTTTTACTCTTTGAGAGTCAAGATAGGTATTATAAATAGATAAAAAGACCATAAATGGAGTTTGGTTGATATTTGAAACCATATCTAGATCAAGTTTTTTAATATATAATTTTTATTAATTTTAAATCATTTAATAAAATATTATTTATTATAAAGTATCATTAATGTCAATTTTAGAACAATTCATTTCCTTTTAATTTAATAACATTAAGACAAAAAAGGAATTCAAATATAATAAATTCAAACTTATATAACATGTTATATTTATACAAAAAAAATCTTTTATGATAATAATTATTTTATCACAATAAATTTTTAAATTATTTTATATATAATATCACTTATTTTTTTCTATTAATTGAATAATTACTACATCGACATTGTGTAGGAATTTAAGGTAATTATTTGATATCTAAAAATTAGAAATAAATTACAATGATAAATAAAAATAATTTACCTTTAAAATTTATATTTATAACCAAACATAGGTTATTTTTATCCCTATCACAAAATATTATAGTTATTAAAAGTAATAAAGTAACATTTTTGGCTTTTTGTTTCTTAAAGTATAAAACAGGCCACAATCAAGTAAAAATGGGAACAAAAGGCCAAATATTCAAATTTTGGATGATTGTAAATGATATATAATAATAAAATAAAATTAATTCAAGCGTTAGGGTCATTATTTTGTCCTTATCATTATATTTTTAATCTTAATTACCTGATTTAACCTTGACCGTGGAAACAAAAATTACTATTTTTACTATTCATAATGTCAAAAAATAAGGAGATACATTTAAAAAATTTATACCCACTGATATAAAATATAGAATCCATTTTTCAAGACTGAATTCATAGGATTTTTAGAATTTATTTAAAATTGATCTCATAAAACGTGATGAAAAACTATTTTTCATAAAAATTTCTTTTTAAGTACAAAACTTTGTTTACACCAAATTCTTGTATACAATTAATTTAGAAGACCATAATTAGATTATGTTTAATAAAATTTAAATAATTAAATTTTAAAACTAAACCAACATATAATTTGACTTTATAAATACTTTAAAAGAAAATAAAATAAGATAATTTTGATATGATAATTTAAGAAATGATATTTATTTTATCAAATATAATTTATAAAAGTTATAGAAATTAATTATATTATTCACTCATAAAAATAAATAAAAAACAATTTCCAAAGAAAAATATATATTTTATAGAATAAAATATATTTAAGAAAAAATTGAGTGAGTATTTCTTAAAAATTAATAAATAAATTTTTATTTAATTTAACCTTTATATATATATTTCATAAAGAAATTAACCCTATTAATACCCTAAAATTTAATGGCTAGGTTTTAACTATTATATTTAAACAATAATATTTTTTGGTTCTTTTAGGCTCAATGTTTCATATATCGTATGCTATCAAATATAGTCTTATTTTAAAATATTGGGATATTGCAAGTCTCCCCAAGGTAACACCCGACACCCCCACTTATAGTCAGCAAGGTGTTACAGAGCGGTACATGAGTTTTTGTTTTTTCATATTATTTGGGGAGTTGGTAGATAGGGAATATGAATGTGTTTGAGAATGCAATGGACTTAGAAGTGGTGGATCACAAAAACATTTTCCGATGAAATTAAAGGTTACAATAGATATAGAACCCCAATATTTTATATGGATTTCCTTGGAAATAAATTTTCAATACTCAATAGATTTCATTACACGCAACCCTGATTCTAAATGAACCATGATATAGTATATCATTATAACATAGCCTTTTAATTAGAAGTGAAGAATAGTAATAACCGAATTATTAAAAATATGTATATATTTTTTAAATAATTAAAATTTATTTATTAATTCATAAATAAATAAGTAATCAGTTTTTAGTAATTTCATCTTATGTTACAAAAATATATTTTCTTCATAAATGATTTTTGAAGAATTTTGTTCATGGAAATTATAATTAATTTCTACCATTTTTATAAATTTTATTTGATGGATTTAATATCATTTTTTAAATTATTATTTAAATATTATCTTAGGGTGTTTTTTTGGATTTCTTTAAAAATATCTATTTTTCATTGAATAGTGAAAATACCATTTTTTTGTAAAACTGTCATTTCTTACCATTAAATAAAGTAATTTAAAAGATCTATTATGTTTTTAATTTTATAATAAAGTAACACAATTAAAATTTAATTATAAATAATCTTATTAATTATATAGGAGTCATCTTTATACTTGATTTTTGTATAAGTTCATTTTCAGTATTAAAAACACATTTATCTAAAAACAGTTTTTATACACGCAATGTGTTTTTATCTTAATAAATTAAACTAATATCTATTGAGTAAAAGTTTTAATTAAATGTATAAATTAAATATTAATTAAAATATTTTAACTTTAATTCTATGGTTTTTACAATTTGATGAATGAAAGTAAATTCAGTTTTATGCTTAAAAATGTATTTTTCTAAAAATGAGTTTTTGTTGCTTTTTGTGCGCTTAATTTAAAATTAGTTTCTACCAATTATTTAAATTGAATTTTATAAAATGGGTTAAATATTTTTAATCATAATATATTTTTTTAATGTGAACACTTTTATTTTTTTCATAATGAATAGTAAAAAAATAAAAATTTGTTACCGTAGTTAAGGTTAAAACAGGTTTATCGGGGGGTTAAACTAAGAGATAAGGGTAAAATTACCAAATAAAATTTTATAATTATTATTTTTTGTAGATATTTAGACCCTATATTATCCTATATTATAATTATTATCCATTTAGACCCTTTTTCACCCAAAAATCACATTATATTGTTTAAATCATTTAACTAATTCTATGTATGTCATCTCCATCACTTATAAAAGAGAACCTCCTCCCCACACTTATTTAGGAATTTTTATACTTCTATTCCAAACAATACCTACCATAATACCTTAATAAAATCCTTATAAGTATTTTAGAGGTTTTGGTTTGATCATACTACCATCCTTTTAAGGATTAATATGTAAGCCAAAAGAGGTTTCTCAATGAAAAGGTGTGACTCTTAACTGAGTACTTTCAATTTTTTACACCTTATCTAAACCAATTGTATCCATGATAAAATTATGAATCAAGTATCATAAATGTACTAATATATTATTATTATTATGAAGAAAAAAATTTACCGCCTTTCTGTCAAATAGGAAGATAAAATATCACTCGTGCGTACATGTGGACTACCACTTCCACATAGAATTATGATTCATTTTCCATCACCACAATAAATGGATATTTATAATGATGAATTTTATAAATATAAATTATATTTATGATATTATTATAATTATATAATGAAAAATATTATTTATATTTCTTTATTTATTTTCATTAAAAATTTAAAACAATGTTTATGCGCACGTACAGACTACCATATCCATGAATGATGTAATTATTTTTTCTATATGTAACTTTTATGGATGATAATAAATATGTAAATAATGAATATATATGATATTTATATCATGATTATCATTTTTGAGATTATAGAACCATGACCAAAGTATAAGTACTAGAACTACAAAACTAAAACTTTTATGAAAACCAAACAATTATCACCCAGAATAAAGATTTTGAAATGAATTGTTAACAAATCGGTGATACGATGTTATAAGTTAAACAAGTATGGTATTATAGGTATGAATATGGTTTAAGTATATAAGTATAATAAATTTAAATTTATTATAAAGAAGCTTATAGAACTTACAAAGTTAGTCAAACTTGAGGTAAGAGTTTTATATTAGAATCACACTTTTTATCAGGATTGCATATTCTTAAATTTCCAATGATGAAATTATTTGATATATCTCTCCATAATATTATTTATTTTATTATATTTTGTTTAATTCTATAAATTAAATTCTTTCCTTTCACTTTCTACTTTTTAAGTACTGAAGGGGAGGAAAGAATGTTTTTATAAAAAATGAATTTATTTCTCTCTTTGATCAAGAATATTTTTCTTCCAGATCCATATTTTCTATAAACAATTTTCAATAATGTTTTTAATATTCTAAAATTAGTGATTAAATTCACTTATACCCATGTTTTATGTTTTATAAAAAAAATTCAAAGGAACCTTCTTTTCATTTTCTGAATGAGGTACTTTTTACCAAAGGTGTGAATGAAATATTTTTTTAATGTATACTACAAGAATGGATTTTAACACTATCACAAATATTATTTAATTTTATTATTACATTAAAATTTTCCATGGTTATTTTGAAATGAAATTATTTCCTTAATATTTTTAATATTTTTATATTTTAAATAAGATATTTCAAATTTAAAAGGGTATTTTCCTCCTGAATTGTTCTAGTGATCTTAAAAATGAATTTTTAAAATATGATATAATACTTTGATATTAATTTTTATTAACTAGGGATATGATACTATTATAATATCCTTATTTTATCTCAAAAATTGTTATTATTATAATGATAAAATATTGATGAAATTGATTCACTTTTTCTATGGGTTAAGCTATGAAGAAATGATAAAACTGTCTATGATCTTGTGGAATACATATGAATGGATTATGATTATATGAAAGTGGATATGTTATATCCCTATAATTTATTGGGTAAAGATTAATGTTGTATGAGCTCAAAGGGTATACAATATATTTTCCCAAGCCCAAAATAGGGTACACAAGAGGTTATCCCAAGCCTGAAGCAGGTACATGGGTGGTTTTCCCAAGCCTAAAATATGATTAATATTTTATTGGTAAGCCTTTAAATAATATTTATATGATTATTATTATGGCATAATTTATGAAACTATTTCATGACATGATATTATTCCAATGTTATACTCCCATGGATCATGTTTTTTGAATTCTTTATATAACACCCCGAGATTTTAAAAGAATAAAATTGGGTTTGATGGAGTATATGGCATGCAAAACTAAGCATAGAATAGAATATAACACCATGATAATTTATGAAATATATATATATATATATTCAATATCTTTGATATTTTATGATACATGAAACACTAGGTTTAAATAAAACATAATACTATATTAAAATATTATTATTATTTAAAATGTGGCCGTTATAACCTAGTTGTTAAGTTGGTGTGTATGAAAAGGAATAAAAAAATTATAATAAATATATGGTTTACAAATGTATAATTTTTTTATTGGTTATCTATTTATTATAAATAAAATATGAATCATTTAAAAGAAAAAGAAATGTTTTCTAAAAAATGTATTTTTTCTAAAAGAATGTTTATTAGTGCTTTTTTGCACATAATTTAAAATTAAAAATTAAAACATTTATTAAATTTATTTGATAAAAAAATTATTTTTTAAATCATTATACCAAAATTATATTAGGGTGAATTTTTGGTATTTTTCTGAAATGTTTTATTTTTTGATGAATAGTGAAAAATACTGATTTTTATTGAAAATTACCTTTTTATTTAAATATTTTACAAGTATAAATTATATTTTAAATTGATTAAAAATTAAATTTAGTTCAACTATATTAAAATTTAATTGGTTTGGGTAAATTTAAACAATTTCATATTGAATTTTTATAGTAAAAACTTCTATACTTTTGAGAATTTTATCCTTGAAAACCCATTTTTTCATCTTGTTTGAGGGTATAATTTTAAATTGGAATCTTCCACTTATATGAATTGAATTTTTAAAAATGGATTAAATATTTTTAATCATAATTATTTATATAATCTAATAATTTCAAATGAAATTTTGACAATTATGAGTAGTAAAAATAATAAAAATTAATTAATGTGATTAAGGTAAAAATCGATTTTCCAGGGGTCGAACTAAAAAGATAAGTGTTAAAGTGACCTAAAAACTTTTAAAATGCAAATTGGATGAAAATATTTCAACCTTATTACCTTTAAGAGTTTATAATGGCTCATTTTTTAGGCTTCTGTCATGATAAAAAGGAAGGTGTAATTCAATGTTTTCAAAAATTCTATGTGTGTCCTCTCCCAACTTATAAAAGGCCAACCCATATCCTACCATATTAGCACTTACTAAACCATTTAATTATGATAATACCCTCCCAAATAACTTAATTAATCACCTAAAAAATACTATATCCCTTTTTGTGACCTAAAATCCATTCTAGGAAGGATTTTGGTGTATACCTAAAGAAGTTGTTAGAAGAATAGTAAACATTATTAAACATGTGTTTTTATATTTTTTCTTCTTACATATCCTTAAAATATTATTAAACCATGCATATATAATAAAATAAGTATCTTCCATATTCTAAGATTTTATAATTTTAAGGCAATGAACTATATCTTTCTCCTCTTCCACCAAATGGGAAATTGAGTTATCGATCATGTGTATGGTGGACTACCACTTCATGAACCTATGTAATTAATTTTCCATAACCATATTGATGGTCTGGATATAATTATGTTTTTAACACACATATATTATATTTATTATTTTATTTTAATTTTTAAATTATAATATAAAATATACCTCTTAACATTCTATGTTATTTAAAATGTGATAATGTCGCTCGTGTGTACGACGGACTACCTTCTCACAAATCGATGTCATTCATTTTTCACATACTATTTACATGGAAAGTAATAAGGATAAATTTAATGACATTATTCAATATATATGAAATTATATTGATTATTTAAGATTAATATGTCATCCAATTACTTATCCTTTCAATCATTAATGGAATGATACCGTCACTCGTACGTACGTACGACCCGTCGTCTCCGTAAAGCAATGTGATTCATTCCATATCCGACCTTCAATAATGATTATAAAAATGTATATAATGAGAAAATATAATATTTTTAACATTAATATCATTATGAAAATTATGTATCTATATCATATATCCAAGAACCATAACTTTCATGACAAAAAAAGAATGAGAAAACAAGGTAATTAACACCTGAAACAATGAAAATAATGAAATATTATTTGCAAACAGGTACTAAAATGTTATAAAATATTCATATATGATATTATAAACATGAAAATGATTTTTTTATAAATTAAAAACCTGATTAATATCATTATACAAGAGGTTAAATCACATTTAACCAAAATGAAGTGTGAGGTAATGGACTTCATCTCAATTTTTCTTTATTGAGGAATATTGCAAAGTTATGCACCTAATTTATTTTATATGGTATATATAATGATACTTTGAAATGTAATATAATTATTACTTAATAAGACATGGTATTTTAAATTTCAATTTGAATTATTTCAACCAAATTTATTTTGACTCAAATGTTACCAACTGGTAAAGAATTTCACAACTCAATTTGTTTTCATTAGGTTGTATTACATCTTCATTATAACAACACTAACTTTTAAAAAATTATAATTAAATAGATTTTTTGGAATAATTAAAACACTATAAAAACAGACTCTCAAATACCATACAATTCTAGTTCATTTGTAAATATAGAAACATAAACATTTGTACATAAGTGAGCTAAATTATCTCCCACTATGTTCTTCTTGACTATCACCCTTCTTAAACACATCAAACATAATACATATCTTCATAACCTGGGGAAGGAAACATAAAAATGGGTGAGATAAGATACTCAATAAGGGTAAAAAAGGGTGATATATAAGCATAATCATGAGAATAAGGGTATGAGAACATGATCATAAAAATAGAAGATCATATCCTTCATATCAAAGATAATATACTTGAATAGTTGAATAGAGATTAGAATTTCATAAAACAATAATCATAAGGAAATAAGCCTTGAAAGAATAACATAGGAATAAGACATGGAATTGTGGAAGACACATGATCATGTAAAATGAATTCCATAGTATCCAAGGCATCGCTTCCAAGTCCATCCTGGTAGTATGGGTTCACTTCTCATACCATCTTGGTAGTTATAGTTCACTCCCATGGCCATATTTGTAGTATAAGTTAACTCCTCATATCATATTTAAAGTCATGGTTCATTCCCATGGATATCTTAGTAGTCAAGGTTCAATCCCAAGACCATCTTAGTTTATCTCATGAGATATAAATCTTTACCTAATTCATTGGAGGGAGATATAGGTCTCACTCATCTCATAATGAAATCATACATACAAGTGACAAAAAATCCTAAACAATCATATCATAACCCATGAAATGAAATGGGTATCATAAACTTTTAATCATATCATAACCTGTATAAAAATATATAGGTTTCATAATCATTTCATCAAAATCATAACCCGTGAAAAGAAGTAGGTTTCAAAAGCATATAACTCGTGAAAGAAAAAAAGGTTTCATAAGAATCATGATATCAAAACATAAACCATTTAGAGAAATAATATGAATATAAAATTTAATAATTTCCCTATAAAGGCATGAGTAACACCAATAGATTCCATCTTATATGGGATATAATTTTGAAATATCTTTTAGAATCCTTTCTCTAAGAAAATATCATTTCTACATTGAAAAACACTTTTTAAAACATAAGACATTTTTAAAAAGATTTTTCTTGGAAAATATATTTGAAAACATATAAATGAATATTTTAAAACCATAAAAAATTTTAAAATACCTTTTCCTTGCAAATTACCTTCAAATATCATTTAAATTTTTTCTTAAAACATGGTTTTTGAAATAAAACAGATTTCTGAGCGAAGAGAGAAATATGGTCAGATTTTTCTTAATTTTTTTTCTTAATTATCTTAAGTAACAATGAGTTGAAAAATTGTATTAATACATTGAGATATATTAAATAAATATAAGATAATAAAACCCATGATATTTCTTGAGAGATGGATCATAATATTTCATTAATGGAAGTATAATCGTAAACAATCCTGATAAATGATGATATTGTTTCAATAAACTCATGCTACATGGTAACATGGGTTCGTAATCTCCATGTAAGGAAATAAAATTACACGAAGCATAAAATATAATGAAATTAAGAAGATTCATTATATAACATGTCAAATACACCTAAAAAAAATGTAGGTGTATAACAAAACATGTGTCTCAAAGAAGTCAAATTGGGACAAAACTATCTTACCTATTTGGTAATTTTTGAAACATAAAACCCATTAAAGAAAGATCATAGAATGGATATGTTGATAAATATAAGTTTAATAATAATAATCCAAGAATAAATTCATGGGTATTATATACACCACACAAAATAAAAGAGTGGTGAACATGGAATTTATCTCTTGAATATAAAAAGTGAGATGAAATTCACTTACCTTGTGCGTCGACTCTCATTGTACTCATTCAAAACTCAATTATAATAAATGTGAGTTTATCATAAATCTATAATATAATCATATTATTATATTTTAAAGACCCATAAATTCCATATCATTTTTTTATTTGGGATTATTTTGAGTCTGTGAAAATTGACTGCACATGATTTCGAAGCCCGGTGTGCCCAAAATGGAATTTTGAAATTTTTTTAAGGTATGTTCACTAAATATATGGGAAAAATTTACTATATTTTGAACCAGTGCTCATAATTGAAATATAAGGGAATCGTTGAACTCGCAATGCTGAGATTCACTTAAGGGATGCTAAACTTCGACCGCAGAAGGTCGGGTGAAAAAGATAGTTTTACAGACTTTTTGAAAGAATAATAAAATAACATAATATGTTATTTTATTTTTCAACCACCTTTTGAGTGATGGTGGTGAGGACTACATAGGTGGTTAGGCATTTAAAGAGGGATATTAAATGCATGGTTACACATAGGTTGTGTAACCACCCCTCATATAATTAATAAGTTTCATTAATTACACCAATTAATGAGCCATTAGTTGAAAGGAGAATTAAACTCTTAACTTACCCCTTGGATTATTAAAATAGTGGGGAGAAGATTTTTGGGGAATCATGGGAGAATTATTGATAAAGAACTGAAGAACAAAATTTCCCTCCAATAAAGAATAGAGGCTTAAACGACGATGTTGGAGGAATCAATCTGGAAGTGACGAACGTCGATGACTTCAACGAACGTAGATTCTTTTCCCACAATCGTGACATCTCCTAAAAATCATAGGTAAGGGTTTTTGTTTAAAACCATGTGATTTTGTTTCAATATATCTTTCTTGAAAAACATGATGAACGTGGATTAACAAAAAATGAGTTAATCCATGATTCGTACGAAACTACAGGTGGATAATGCGGGAATTTTTTAATGGGGTTTTAATTTATCTTTTGATGATTTTATTTACCACACCCTTGTTAAATTGCTAACGATGAGGGTGAGGGCCAAAAGAACAAGGCATGGACCCTCTTTCACTTTGGATTTGTCATGTTCTTCAAGGGTGAAATTTTGAACTTGACGACAACATGAATCTGAGAGCCACGCGGTGACAACAACATCTCAGGAGGCCCGTAGGCACAATTGGAAGTGAAAACGGACCACCAGAGCTCACCCAATGGCCCACATAAGTCTCGTTGGCATCACACTGACACCAGCGGGTGACGGTGGTGACCGTCTCGCATCAGTCGTGAAGGAAGACAGTGCTGAAAGGCGCCACAACAGATAGTAGGGGCGGTCGGCCCTTGGTCGACTGCGTTGGTAGCGGGCGGCGCACCGTCACGCGCCGCAGAGGAAGGCTATGGATTCGAGCCGTGGCGGAGGGTGACTAATGCCCCACGGGTCCCACTAATAGAGGGGGTAGTGCCATGTGGCAGTTCCATTGAAAACCAAATGGAAAATTGTCTATTCAGAAAGGGAGAGTCGACCCCCACGCGGGTCGCACCCAATTAAGGCAAGTCAGGCCGGTTCGTGGCCCAGTGGGCCGAGCCTATGGCCCAGCGGGTCAAGCCTTCCATGGACCAGCTTGATTGGGATGGCCTAGCTAGTTCATGATGAGCCAGTTTGGACTCGGGTCGGGTTGGTCCGACCGAGTCGGACCGGACCCATACCCTTTTCAACCCAGTTTTCACTAAAAAGCCTGTATCTCACAAACCATATGTCCATTTGATGAACTGTGTGCAGATCTAGAATCGTAGTAATAATATGGTCTTTTGGAGATACTCCACCTAAGTTTTGGAGAAGGTTGGAGTATGTCTGAGTTGGATCGAACCCGAATCCAACCAGTCCCTCAGTACTAAAACGCTTATAACTCACAGACCAGGCGTCCGATTGACACACCGTCTGTCATGTTGGGACACTTAAAACATGGAGCTAATTTGGGTTACTCATTTTTGGAATTTTTTGGTAGTGGAGGCATGAATGATATCCTGAGGAGCAGTTTCTATGGAACTCAAGCACACCGAGTGCGGGAAATATTGTGGCTGGTAGTCAATTGAATAATGACCTTGTGTGGATCAACATCATAGATACCCTTTGTGGATGAGAATAATAGTGACCCTGTGTGTATCATAATCATAGAGAGCCTATGCGGGTCAACATCATAACGACCCTATGTGGATTAGCATCATAGAGACCCTGTGTGGATCACCATCATAGTGACCCTGTGTGGATCAGCATCCTAGAGACCTTGTGTGGATCAGCATCCTAAAGTCCCTATGTGGATCAGAAGTGAATGACCTGAAGAGGACCATCCTTAGAGAGGCCCGTCATGGATCAACGACATATGACCCGATGTGGATCGACAATGGAACAACTTCTTCGTGGTTCAGTTGTGGAACTTCCTAACATAATAAAATGATACAGGTTAAGACTAATAATCTTTATTCATGATATTTGAGTTGTATACCTGGTTTGAGATGAGTCTTTTCTTGTGATTTGTGATTGAGATCATAGTTTTTTGGTTTTTACTTTGTGGAATTATGAGAGACCTTCGGGGGGCCTCAGGGCCCCTATTGGGTATTATTATACTCATCCCTGCATAGGCTTCGCCTGTATCTTGTTGTGTCTTGTGAAGACGATGAGCAGCTTGGCTGAGACTTTAGGTTGCCAGGACCAGATGGTACACGGAGGTGACTGGTTGATGTGGTGAGATGTGGAGATGAGCTATACCTACCCTTTAGGTAAGATCCTTGGTGGATGGTCTCAGGATCTGTTTATTACTATAGTTGTATCTTTCAGTTGAGCTTGTATTCTGGCCCCCTTTACTTTCAGTACACACTTTTTACTAATACAGTTTTACTATGTGGATTGCCTCTTGTTATGTTCTTGGTTTGTGTGTTTGCATTCTTAAAGGAAATTCCTTCCCAATTTTAGGGAAATTCCTTTCTGGTCCTAGTCGCCAACACCTGGCTTATAACAACCTCGTTCTTTATTACATACTTAAACATGGTTTATTACATAAAACCTTCACGTGATACAACATAGAAGATAGAGAGGTCTAGTGTATTTGGGGCTTAGGAACATTACATAACAACTTAAACCATATAATGTAACATCTTATTGAAAACTTCCTTTATATGACCACCACATTCCCTCGTACTTAGCATTGCATAGGATAACCTGAGGATATTCATAAGAAAAGGGTGAGCTATAAAGCCCAGTAATAGAATAAACAAGGTATAAAATTAAGAATACAATAAATTTTAGGAAATTGGCATATCAATGGAGCATAAAAGAAACATGAACATAAAGGCATGGTATAGCATGAGTATCATAACATGGAAATGTGGCAACAACACTTGACATGGAATTAGCATGAGCCAAGGCTCATTGCACATGGAGCATGAGTAAACCCTCATTGCACACGAAGCATGAGTAAACCCTCATTGCAATTGAATTATCATGAGTAAACACCCATTGAACATGACGTATCATGATACTATACTTTACCCAATGCATTGGATAGCTATCAGGGTGCACCCTTCTTAATCATTTCATTTCATGCATAAGTGTGGCACATGGATCATAAAACATGGATTCATTAAACATCATCACTTATTCCATGATAAAGGAGTATGGAATTAATACATGAAACTATATAATCAATATATAAATGTGCATAAAGGTGAATACCATTGATAGAGAAGTGGGCATGGTATTCACTACACAATGACTTTGGCTTAGAAAGTCACAGTGCAATTTTGGTAGTGTAACGGTGTGACATAAGAACTCATAAAAATGGTTGGTGAGAGAGAAAGGGGTGTATAATTATATGTACATAAAATGGACAGTAAGGGGTTCATATATATACATGTACCAACAATTGTAATGGAATTTTGATTCATGATACAAAATAATTACTTGAATGTAAATGAGGAGAGAGAAATTCCTTACGGAATTTCAGCATGGTAACAGGTATACATGGAAGGCATTAATGAGAGAGAAATGGGATCTCCCATTATTCAAACATTAAGAGCGCAGTATGGGGTAGGTGATAAATAATACCCCAAAATTTATAATTGAATATAAAATGTCATTACAATATTAAGAAACTTGGATAAAAAGAGAAAGGAAGGAATCCCTTACGGAAATTCGGCATAGTAACGACTTAAGTAAGGGTAAAAATGAGGAAGGAAAAATAATTAATCATTAAAATAACATCACATGAATATTAATATAATTAATATAAAAGAATTAAATTATAACCATTCTAAATTAAAAGAACTACTTTCAAATAAGATGCTTGAATTTGAAAGGAGAGGAAAGTGAGGATCCTTTACTTGGAAGTGTGATACCAAAGGCTTGGGAGAGGCTTGAGAGAGGCTTCTTCGAAGCTTGGGTCACCTTGGGAGGATTATAGAGAGATGAGGGAAGAAGTTGGATAAACTCCAAAGTCTTTGAGTGAAGAGTAAGATGGATCTTGGGTGGGTTTATATAGGAAAGGAGAATGAATTTTTTATTATTTAAGTTTGGGACACCTCACATTAAACTAATCAAAAACACAAACCAAACCATGGTTTTTTCCCATGGTTTTTTATAAAGGGGAGTGGAAAAAAATATTTTATAAGGCCAATGGCCGAACTTCTTAAAATAATAGGGTTGCTTATGTGGAGGTGAGTCACACTCTTAAGGAAAATAATTTAAAAAGATAAAATGTATTATAAGTCTTGGAGGGTCTACTAAGGATTTTTAAAATAAATAAAATAAACCTAAAATAACATTATTTTAATGTTAAAACATATATTGGCCGAAAATAATGTTTATAGTATTTTATTACAATACTATTGGGTCATTATGTTGTCATAAAACACATTATATATTTAAATGGTATTTAATTTTTACCCCAAAATTTGACTGTCTCAGAAAATTATAAAAAATTAACCATTAGATAATTTAGACATCTTGATTCCAAAAATTATATTCATTTTATATAAATAATTTTCTAAATATGTGAATTTTTACTTTAAAAATAAAAACCTACATTTATCGAAAATTCATGGGTTTTGACAAAAACAGCTTTCAAACCTTAATAAAAATTACAATTTCATTCATAAAATTATACGATCATTTATATTTAATAAAAAGTAATTTAATAATAATAATATTTTATTAAAATATTATTTAATTCAAAAATACATTAATTCATCAAAATAGATTTCTTAGTTGAATATTAACTAAAAATACTATTTGTTCTTTAGAAACTATTTACAAAGTAACAATAATAAAAAGAATATATATTATTTATACAAGAATAATGTACATAATCGTAGTACTAGGGTATTATTACATAACCCCTTAAAACACCCGCATAAGATCTTAGGGTAAGGTGCGCGATGGTGACAGACTCTTGGGGTGGCTCAGATAACATTGTTTGAGTGGTAATCTCTATCAACTTCCACTTCTCTTGTAGGCGGTTCTGGTTGAGCTTAACATATTTAAGCTAGGCTTGGGCTTGGTCAAGAGTGAATCCCAATGATGAAACCTCCTTTACGATCTCTGACAAAAGGGCTTCATATGGGGTGAGTCTAGTGGATGAGGCCATCATTTCCTTTGTCTGAGTAAATTGGATTTGTTAAATCCCTATATTTATACTAATCATGTGATCATTATTAAAGGACTATATTAGAAACGGTCAAATTATTAATGGTATTTTAAAATCCAAAACATAGAACCAAATAAGTGCATACGTTTTACATAACCATAAGAAGAAATTTAAATAGACCAAGTGGAATTTTCATTAATGAATTTTTGGGTCGTTACAATCTTCCTCCCTTGAGAAATTTCACCCTCAAATTTTCTTTTTCCCACAATAAAACAGATGTGGGTAACTCTTCTTCATCACTTATTCCAATTCCCATGTCGCTTCTTCAAAATTGTAGTTTTTCCCCAACACCTTGATGAGGGGCATTTTATTATTTCATAGAAATTGTTCTATGTGATCTAAGATCTTCACTAGTTGCTCATCCTAAGAAAGATCATACTCTAACTGTACTAACTCTGAAGAGAGTACATGTGAAGGGTCTGGTATGTACTTCCTTAAGAGGGATACATGAATGACATCATGTACTTTTTCCATAGTAGGTGTAAGTGCTAGTTGATAGGCCACAACCCCGACACGATCAAGAATCTCGAAGGAGCCGATGTACCTAGAACTTAACTTCCCTCACTTTCCAAACCCCATGAACTTCTTCCACAAAGATATTCATAGATACACCGTGTATCCAACTTTGAACTCAAGGTCTCATTGACAGTTATCTACATAACTCTTATGTCAACTTTTGGATGCCTTGATATGTTGTGGAATGGTTTTCACCTTCTCCACCATTTCTTCGACCAATTCTGGTCCTAGCAGCTTACACTCACTAACTTCATCCCAAGATGTCGGTGTTCTTCACCTATTCCCATACAGAGCTTCATAAGGTGTCATTTGGATGCTCGATTGGAAACTGTTATTATAGGAGAATTCAACCAGAGGAATATGTTGATCCTAACCTCCTTTAAAGTCCATTAAACATGTTCTTAACATATCTTCTAGTGTCTGAATAGTTCGCTCAGATTGGCCATCAGTTTGAGGATGATAGGTCGTACTGAAGTTCAGTTCAATATCCAGAGCATGTTTAAGACTCTTCCAAAACTTAGAGGTGAATCTTAGATATCGATCGAATATAATAGATAGTGGTACTCCATACAGCCTTACCACTTCCCGAATCTATATCTGTGTCAGTTGATCTAATGAGAAATCCTCCCAAATTGCAATTAAGTGTGTAGAATTTGTAAGATGATCCATAGAAACTCAGATTGCATTATTTCCTTTAGATGTCTTTGGAAGTCCAGTGTCAAATTCCATGGTGATGTTCTCCCATTTCCATGCTGGTATGGGCAATGGTTGCATCATCCTTTTATACTTCTTCCTCTCTGCCTTCACTTTCTGACACACCAGGCACTTTGATGTATATTCAAAAATCTCCATTTTCATATTATCCCACCAATAATGCTCTCGAAGATCTCGATACATCTTTGTGTTTCCTGGGTGAATAAAGAAATTTGAACAATGTGCATCATCCAAAAGTTCCTTCTTCAGCTCCGAACTTGATGGAACACATAGTCTTTTCCCAAATCTCACAATTCCTTCTTCATTAACATTGAAATCCAAAGATTTACCTTTTATAATAGCTTCCAATTTATTCTAAATTTATACATAATCCTTTTGAGCATCCTTTAACCTTTCTAAAAGTTACGGTTGAGTAATAATTTGTGAAAGGATTGATGATGTTCCCTTATTTATGATTCCCATGTCCATCTTCATCAAATCTAAGAAGATTGGATCCTTTTTAATTCTCATCAATCATAAAATCGTTGGGTCCTTTCTACTTAGAGCATCCTCTACCTTGTTTGCTTTCCCAGGGTGGTAATGGATTGAGTAGTCATAGTATTTTATCAACTCTAATCATCTTCTTTGGTACATGTTCAACTCTTTCTGTGTGAATATATACTTGAGGCTTTTGTGGTCTATATATATTTCACACTTCTCCCCAAAGAGATAATGCCGCTAAAATTTTAAAGTGATGATCACCGCATCCAACTCTAGATCATGTGTTGGATAATTATGCTCATGAACTTTCAATTTACTTGAAGCATAGGCAATGATTTTTTCATTTTTCATCAACACATAGCCCATTCCTTTCTTCAACACATAACTGAATACCACAAAAAGTTCTTCACTAGTGGGTAAAGTGAGCACAGGCATAGTGATAAGCCTCCTTTTCAACTCCTTGGAGATTTCTTCACATTCATCACTCCAATCAAACTTTAATCCCTTCTGAGTTATCTTGGTAAGAGGTTTGGACAATCGTGAGAAATTTCTCACAAATCATCGATAATATCCAGCTAACCCCAAAAAGCTACGGATATCAGTTACCGATGTTGGCCTCGGTCATCCCTCTATTTCAACTGTCTTGGAGGGATCCATAGATATCCCATTTCTTGTGATGATATAGCCCAAGAATGAGACCTCCTTCAACCAGAACTCATACTTGTTGTACTTTTCATAGAGATTATCCTTTCACAAGGACTCTAGTACAGTTCTTAGATGATCTTCATGATCCTCCATGGTTTTGGAGTATATTAGAATATCATCTATAAAGACTACCACAATTTTTTCGAGGTAATCTCTAAAGACTCTATTCATCAAATCCATGAAGATTTTTGGAGTATTAGTGAGTCTGAAAGGCATTACTATGAATTCATAGTGCCCATATCTTGTATGAAAATCAATCTTGGGGATATCTTCCTTATTCACCCTTACTTGATAATATCCCAACCAAAAATATACCTTGGATAAGTATTGTGCTCCATGAAGCTGGTCGAAAAAGTCATCAATTTGTGGTAGAGGATACTTGTTCTTTATTGTGATTTTGTTGAGCTCACAATAATCAATGCAAAGGTGCACTGACCTATCCTTCTTATTGACGAAGAGGACTGGTGTGCCCCATGGTGAAGCACTTGGGCGTATAAACCCTTTATCCAGATTCTCCTATAGTTGTTTCTTCAGCTCCTCAAGCTCCACAACATCCATTATATACAGAGTCTTGGATATTGGAAATTCCCCAGGTATAAGATCAATTGATAATTAAATATCTCTTCTAGGAGGAAGAACAAGAAATTCCTCGAGAAACACTTCAGCAAATTCCCTCACAATAGGCATGTCTTCAAGGATGGTTGCCTCCTTAGACTCAATCATCTAAGCCAGATATGTGTGGTTATAGGGCAGTAATATCCACGCTTGAGATGATGGAGCTAAAGAAGATTCATCTTTCTCCTTGCACTTGTACAAAATCAGGGGTTGATTCTCCACATGGAGAGTGATTTCCATCTCACGGAAATTTATGTTAGCTCTATATAGGGAAATTCAATCCATGCCAATAATTGCATCAAATTCCACCAGAAGGAATATGATGAGGTTCGCCGAGAAGTTCAATCCACTGATTATGATAGGGGAGGAGTTATATTCATGGGATGCAATGATTGCCCCATTTTTTGTACTCACCGACATCTTCACTTCCATGATTTGTGGTGGTGTTGGGATTGTTCTAATAAACTTTCGAGATACAAAAGAATGCGTATAACTATGGAATATAACCCTACCTTTTACTTTTTGATTTGGGTTCTACCTATTTAATTCATCCAAAACAACTTAGCGAAGATAACTATTAAACACATAAAGGGTAATCCAATGACATTAAAGGGATAACTTATAAATTACTTTTATTTCCTTAACATATGAATCTATAGGCTTTAATATATGTTATCCATGATCTACTTTCTAAAATGTATTCTTAGGGGCATTTTTTTTACTCTTTTAATAATGGTTCATACTAAGCTTGTGAATTTACCAATGCATATCCCCCGGGAGTGTCGTAACCCAGAGTGCAGCAAGACCCGTTGTCATGTACTAGGATACCCCGGGTCAAGCCCGAAACTCCTTGTTGGGGTTTTCACCCCTAGGTACATCTGTGCCAGAGCCGCCTCTATCTGCTCGTATCCAAACATGGATGTATTTTCTTGATAAACTACTTAATAAATACTCACAAAAACGTAGGGATGTTTTTATTATACTTAGTCTTGTCTATAAGGGTTCACTAGGGTTGTTTAATCCTAATCCCAAAAATAACTAAACCTATCCTTTGATTCCAACTATAAAAACCATGTTCTTTATTATATACTTAAACATAATTTATTACATAAAACCTTCACTTGATATAACATAGAAGATCGATAGGTCTAGTGTCTTTGGGGATTAAGAAAATTATATAACAACTTAGAGCATAGAATGCAAAATCTTATTGAAAACTTCCTTTACCTGACCACTACATTCCCTCGTACTTAGCATTGCATAGAATAACCTGAGGACATGCATAAGAAAAGGGTGAGCTATAAAGCCTATTAAGGGAATAAACAAGGTATAACATGAAGAATACAATAAATCTTAGGAAATATTCATATCAATGGAGCATAAAATAAACATGAACATAAAGGCATGGTATAACTTGATTATCATAACATGGAAATGTGACAACAACACTTAACATGGAATTAGCATTAGCCAAGGCTCTTTGCACATGAAGCATGAGTAAACTCTCATTCCACATGATGCACGAGTAAACCCTCATTGAACTTGAATTAGAATGAGTAAACACCCATTGCACATGACGTATCATGATAATATACTTTACCCAATTCATTAGAGCGCTATCAAGGTGCACCCTTCTTAATCATTTCATTTCATGCATAAGTGTGCCACATGAATCATAAAACATGGATTCATTAAAAATCATCATTTATTCCACAATAAATGAGTTTGTAATTAATACATGAAACTATATAATCAATATGTAAATGTGCATAAAGATGAATACCATTGATAGATAAGTGGGAATGGTATTCACTACACAATGACTTTATCTTGGAAAATCGCGATGCAATTTTGGAAGCGTAACGGTGTGACATAAGAACTCATAAAAATGGTTGGTGAGAGAGAAAGGAGTGTCTCATAATATGTACCTAAAATGGAAATTAAGTGGGTAATATAGATACATGTCCCAATAATTGTAATGGAATTTTTATTCATGATACAAAAGAATTACTTGAATGTAAATGAGGAGAGAGAAATTCCTTACGGAATTTTGGCATGGTAACGGGTATACATGGAAGGAATTAATGAGAGATAAAGGGGATATATAATTATTCAAACATGAAGAGTGAAGTATGGGGGAGGTATGAAATCATACCCCAACATTTATAATTGAAAATAAAAGGGCATAACAATATTAAGAAACTTTGATAAAAAGAGAAAGGAAGGAATCCCTTATGGAAATTAGGCATAGTAACGGATTAGGTAAGGGTCAAAACGAGGAAGGAAAAATAATTCATCATTAAAATAACATCACATGGACAGTAATAGAATTATTATAAAAGAATTAAATTATAACCATTCTAAATTAAAAGAACTACTTTCAAATAAGATGCTTGAATTTGAAAGGAGAGGAAAGTGAGGATTCCTTACTTGGAAGTGTGATCCCAAAGGCTTGGTAGAGGGTTGAGAGAGGCTTCTTGGGAGCTTGGGGAACCTTGGGAGGATTCTAGAGAGAGGAGGGAAGAGGTTGGACGATCTTCAAAGGCTTTTAGTGAAGAGGAAGTGGGATCCTGGGTGGGTTTATATAGGAAAGGAGAAAGAATTATTTATTATTTAGGTTTGGGACACCACATATTAAACTAATCAAAACCACAAACTAGCCCATTATTTTTTCCCATGATTTTTTCCAAAGGGTATTAGAAAACAATATTTTATTATGCTAATGGCCTAACTTCTTAAAATAATAGGGTTGATTATGTGGAGGTGAATCACACTCTTAAGGAAAATAATTTAAAAAGATAAAATGTTTTATAAGTCTTGGAGGGTCCACTAAGGATTTGTAAAATAAATAAAATAAACCTAAAATAACATTATTTTAATATTAAAACATATATTGTTCGAACATAATGTTTATAGTATTTTATTTTATCACTTTTGGGTCGTTATGATGTCATAAAACACATTATATATTTAAATGGTATTTAATTTTTACCCAAAAATTCAACTGTCTTAGAAAATTATGAAAAATTCACCATTGGATAATTTCGAAGTACTAATTCCAAAAATTATAGTCATTTTATCTAAATAATTTTATAGATATGTGAATTTTTACTTTTAAAATAAAAACCTACATTTATAAAAAAATTCATGGGTTTTGACAAAAATAACTTTCAAACCTTAATTAAATTTTCAATTGCATTTATAAAATTATACAATCATTTATATTTGATAAAAATTAATTTAATAATAATAATATTTTATTAAAATATTATTTAATTCAAAAATCCATTAATTCGTTAAAATGGATTTCTTAGTTGAATATTAACTAAAAATACTATTTGCACTTTAGAAACTATTTACAAAGTAACAATAATAAAGAGAATGTATATTCTCTATACAAGAATAATGTACATAATCATAGTACTAGGGTCTTGTTCCATACCCCCTTAAAACACCTGAATAATACCTTAGGGTAAGGTGCGTGATGATGACAGACTCTTGGGGTGGCTCGGATAACATTTCTCGGGTGGTAATCTCTATCAACTTTCACTTCTCTTGTAGGTGGTTCTGCTTGAGCTTAACATATTCAAGATCGGCTTGGGATTGGTCAAGACTGAAGCCCAATGATGCCACTTCCTTTCTGATCTCCGACAAATGGGCTTTGTATGGGGTCAGTCTACCGGATGATTCCATCACTTCCTTTGTCTGAGTAAATTGGATTTGTTAAAGCCTTATATTTATACTAATCATGTGATCGATGTTCAGCGACTATATTTGCAACAGTCACAATTCTTAATGTTATTTTAAAATCCCAAACATAGAATCAAATAAGTGCATACGATTTATATAACCATAATAATATATTTAAATAGACCAAGAGGAATTCTCATTAATGAATTTTTGGGTTGTTACATGGCTTATGGAAGGTAGGCTTGGGGTAGTCATGACACGGGCCCCAAGGGATGGGTCGTGAAAAAGTGGTATCAAAGGAGTCGGTTCTATCGAAGAACTATGACTCCAATCTTTCCAATGGTGCAATAGTGTTAAGTGTTTTGAGTGTGGTTTTGAGTTTAGGGAGTCCAGTGTTGGTGTGGCCACCAGAGTATCCATACACTAGGACCCTGAATTCTGATTTCTGACTCGGTGCATGAAAACACTGATTTCATGTGTTTTATAAATGTTTAAATTTTGATCTCTTTTGAGTCAGCTCGCCAGGTATAACTTATTAACCGTGGAACACCTATTTATTTTCAGGATGCCTCCATGTAGACATCCAACCAGGATTCCAGAGAGAGTTCATGATGATGGCCCATTGAATAATGAGGCTTTGGTTCAAGGCCCCCTTATAGTGATATCACCTTTGGGTGGTGCACCAGTAGCACCACTACCCGTTGGGAAGCAGTTGCCACCAGCCCCACTAGCAGATGGTGCACGCCAACTGAGCGCATTGCACAAGTTCCTATGGTAAAGGCCTCTAATATTTTGAGACAAGATGGATCCCCAAGCATCTAAGGACTGGTTGGAGGCTGTGAGTAGAGTTTTCTGCCTGCTTGGGACACCAGTAGAGTAGATGATGATCTTAGCTGCTAGTCTTTTCCAGGGCACGGTAGGAATATGGTGGAGCCTGATGCTCTAGTTTCACGATGAGGATACCCTCACCTAGATGGAATTCAAGAGCCTCTTCAGAGTAGAGTTTGTTCAGCGGTACTACGCTTCGTGCGTATTCAGGAGCTCCTACACTTACAACAAGACAGCCTAACAGTGGCCTAATACTTAGTGAGATTCACTGACCTCTCTCACTAATCCACCTAAAAGGTATGAGACCCTTTTTTCAGGGCCCGGACCTTTGATAAGGGTCACCAGTGGAAGATTAGAGTGTTGATGATATCACTCAATATCCCGAAGTAGGCTGGAGTACTCGAGTGAGCATTATTAGTGAAGAGATTCTTAGCTGAGCAGGCTCCGATGGTGAGAGCCACCACCGGACTACAGGTAGCCGAGTCATCTACAGAAGGCAGTAGGTAGATGATGCAGAGGTCTAAGCGGGCCAGACCTTCCAAAGGATGACCCTATGATGCAGGGTCGGAGGTGCAGAGCTCACAAGGTAGAGCAGGCTAGTAGAGGAGCAGACTGTCCTTCACGTGCAGTGGGAAAGGCCACATGGCTCGCGACTTCCCTACCCGTTGTACCAACGATCACCAGATGGTCGAGGGACCACCAATGCAGAGGAAAATATTAGAGGGAGGAGGACTTCAGGGTGGTAGATGTGGAAGAGGAGAATCTCGTGCAACAGGTGGTGGGTAGAATTTGAGGTTATATCGCCACCACCTCCAGGTGGTCCACCCCGACCTCAGGGAGCAGGCAGACTAGGATGAGCTCAGCTTTAGGAAGCTGAGGCCTATGACCACGGTGCTCCAAATATGATTCGAGATACAATCTATGTCTACTCCACCCTAGCTGTAGTACTTATAGACACAAGTGATAGTCACTCTTTCATTGCCACAACTCTCATTCGAATCTCAGAGATTCCAGTAGAGCCATTGGCTAGATCCTTATGATTGGAGACTCCTACGGGAGAGGATTTGACGATTACACAATGTTTCTGACAGTGTTATCTTACTCTAATAGGTGAAAGATTTGTCTGGGATATCCTAGTAGTAGCATCGAGGCCTTATGATGACATCTTGGGTATGGACTGGTTATCTGTGATCCATGCTCAAATTGACTATTTTAGGTTCAAAGTGAGGTATGTCCATGAGGATGGGACCGGGTTTTCCTTCACCAAAGAGAAGGGTACCTTTTTATCTTAGGATGGACTTTTCTAGAGGAGGTTTCAGTTGATCACATATCAGTTGGCTAGCCTTACCCTCAGAGCTGTTGACGATAGGAGTTTGAGCTATCTTGTAGCGGGGGACTAGTATGCTAATGTCTTTCATGAGGATTTTTCAAGACTACCTCCTCACAGAGAGGTAGAATTATACATTGACATGTACCTCTATACGACACTGATATCTACTCTAGCATATCGGATGGGTCCTACGGAGCTTCGTGAGTTGTGGGTATAGATGGAGGACTTGCAGAGGAAGGGGTTCATAAGGCCCAATGTTTCTCCATGGGCATCCCCGATTTTTTCACCAAGAAGGCAGATAGGAGTCTAAGGATTTGCATGGACTATTAGCACCTAAACCAGGTGACCGTGAAGAACAAGTGTCTACTCCTAAGGATTGATGATCTCTTTGACCAACTGAAGGGAGATCGATGGTTTTCAAAGATAGACCTCAGATGAGGCTATCATCATCTTAGGTTATGAGATGAGGATATACCGAAGATGGCCTTCAGATGTCGGTATGGACACTATGAGTTCTTGGTAATTCCATTCAGTATGACCAATGCCCCAACAGTGTTCATGGGACTCATGAACATGATCTTCCAAGCTTACCTCGATCGCTTTGTGGTGGTCTTCATTGATGACATCTTGGTTTGCTCAGCAACGGAGGAGGAGCATGCCACTCACCTGTAGATAGTTCTGGATACACTTCGAGAGCACCATATTTATGTTAATCTCTCGAATTTCCAGTTCTGGATATGATAGGTCTACCTTTTGGGACACGTTATCTTGGAGGTTGGAGTCACAGTGGATCTGGAAAAGATAGAGGAAGTGCTTTCTTGGGAGCCACTTAGGAGTGTGACCGAGGTGCAGAGTTTCCTAGGATTGGTTGGGTACTACCAGATATTCTTACTATAATTATCTAGGGTAGAGACACACTTGGTATCTTTGATAAAGAAGGAACAACCTTTCTTGTGGAATAAGAAGTGCCATCAGAGTTTCCAAGAGCTGTGGTAGAGACTGATGAGTTCCACCATCTTGAGGCTACCAAAAGAGGAAGTTGGGTATGTAGTCTACTGTGACGCATCAGGGACTGGAATTGGTTGTATCCTGATACAAGAGCGAGTGGTGATCGCCTACGGTTCATGGTAGTTGAGATAGCATGAGCAGAACTATGCTACCCATGACCTGGAGTTAGCACTAGTGGTCTTTGCGCTGAAGATGTGGTGACACTATTTGATGGGTGAACAGTTCACTATTAACTCTGATCACAAGAGTCTTAGGTATATATTCTCATAGAAGGACCTGAACCTGAGACAACAGTGATGGTTGTAGTTCCTCTGGGACTATGAATTTGAGATAGTCTACACTCATGGGAAGGGGAACGTAGTAGGAGACACACTAAGCAGGAAGTCTGGTCTACAATTACTGAGTGAGGTGACATAGAAGCAAGTCGTGTTGCAGATATCCTTCGTGGATAGAAATAGAGTGGCCTACCTTCAGTCTATGATGGTCACTGCCCCACTCCTTCAGCAATTTTGGGAGGATCAGCTTGGTTACGTTGACTGTGAGGCCCGACGTGCTCAAATATCCTCGGGATATTCTTCTAAAGGATTTTCTAAAGGTGGGGAGCACGTCATCCTCTTCAGAGGACGCACCATGGTACCAGTGATGCTACAAGAGGAGGTTTTGAGGGAGTCTCATACATCCCCTTTGGCAGTACATCCTAGAGTGGAGAAGATGTACCAGGAGGCATCAGTACTGGTGGTCAGGGATGAAGAAAGAGGTGGCAGAGTTAATATCACGATGCCTCGTCTTTTAGCAAGTGAAGGTTGAGCATCAGGTACCAACAGGCTTAGCTCGGCCACTTGAGGTGCCGAAATGGAAGTGGGATGGTATATCCATGGACATTGTGACAGGGATACCATGTCTGTCCTAGGGCCATGATTCCATCTGGGTGATCGTTGACTGACTCACCAAGTCATCCCACTTTTTACCCATTCGAGAGAATGGATTTGTAGAGAGCATGGGACACCTCTACATACATGAGATTGTATAACTTCACGGGGTTCCATCGACGATCATCTTAGATCATGACACTTGTTTTACATCCTGTTTATGGAGGGGATTACAGGAGGAGTTCGGGACTCAGCTACATTTGAGAACCGCCTTCCATCCTCAGACAGATGGTTAGACGGAGCAGACCATATAGACACTCGAGGACATGCTTCGTGCTTGTGTCCTTGATTTTGGCCGTAGTTGGGAGTACCACATGCCACTAGTGGAGTTTTCATACAACAATAGTTATCACTCCACCATAGGAATGGCTCCATTTTAGGCCTTGTACAAGTGACTATGCAGATCACCACTATGCTGGATAGACCCAGGGGAGTCAGTACTTATGGGTCCAGAGTTAGTACAGGCTACCACGGAGAAGGTGCAAATCATCCAAGAGAGGATGAAGACTGCACAGAGCTGGTAGATGTCTTATGTCAATAGGATACAGATACCCTTGGAGTTTGAGGAGGGAGACAATGTATTCCTATGGGTATAACCCCGAAGAGTATTACAGAGGTTTGGCTGGGGCGACAAGCTATCTCCGAGGTTAATCAGACCTTTCCAAATCCTCAACAAAGTAGGCGAGGTGGCATACCATCTAGCTCTTCCCCCACAGATGAACTGGGTGCATAATGTTTTTTATGTATCACAACTGAGGAGGTACATGCATGATCCATCGTACGTTATCGACTTGGATGAGCTGGACATCAATGATGGGGAGATGTTTTTGGAGTTCCTGGTGCAGATAGAGGATCGATAGGAGCAGGTCCTTTGTGGGTGATCGATTCCTATGGTGTGAGTTTGGTGGGAGCACAGGAACCTCTAGGAGAGCACATGGGAGAGGGAGGCTTCGATGTGTACTTAGTACCCCCATTTTTTCCCTAGTTTTATTATTACTTTCAGGGATGAAAATCCCTAAGTTGGGGAGAATTTACAGACCCATAAATTCCGTATGTATTTTTTATTTGGTTCGAAAATTAAAGGCACGTGATTTTGAGGCCTGGTGTGCTCAAAACATAATTTTGAACTTTTTTAAGGTATGTTTAATAAACGCATGAGTGTCATTTCCTATCTTTTGAACCAGTTCTCAGAATTGAAATCTAAGGGCACCGTTGAACTCGTAGCAAGGGAGGATTAACTTCAACCACAGAAGGTTAGGTGAAAAAGATAATTTTACAGACTTTTTGAAAGAATAATAAAATAACATAATATGTTATTTTATTTTTCTACCACCTCTTGAGGGATGGTGGCGGGGATCACGGAGTTGGTCGGGCATTTAAAGAGGGACATTAAATGCCCAATTACACATAGGTTGTGTAACCGCCCCTAGTATAATTAATAAGGTTAACTAATTACACCAATTAATGAAAAATTAATTGAAAGAATAATTAAACTCTTAACTTATCCCTTGGATTATTGAAATAGTGGGGAGAGGAGTTTTGGGGAATCATGGGAGAATTCATCACAAAGAACTGAAGAACTAACTTTCCATCTAACAAAGAACAAAGTATTAAACAAAGACGTTGGAGGAATCAATCCAGAAATGATGAATGTCGATGACTTCAACAAATGTGGATTCTTCTCCCACAACTATGACATATCCAATGAATCATAGGTAGGGGTTTTTGTTTAAACACAAGTGATTTTGTTTCAATATATCATTCTTGAAAAACATAACAAATGTGGATTGACAAAAAATGAGTTAATCTGTGATTCGTACGAAACTACAGGTGGATAATGCAAGAATGTTTGAATGGGGTTTTAATTTATCTTTTAATGATTTTGTTTACCACACCTTTGTTAAATTGCTAATGTGGAGGGTGTGGGCCAACTAAACAATTCCCGAACCCTCCGCCACTTTGGATTTGTCGTGTTCTTCATGGGAAAAATTTTGAACTCAACAACAACTTGAATATGAGATCCACACAATGACAGCAGCATCCCGAGAGGCATGTATGCTCAATCAGAAGGGAAAACAAACCACCAGAGCTCACTCGGTGGCCCACGGAAGTCCCGTCAGCACAATGGCTGGCTCTTTCCAGCCATAGATGAAGGCGGCGCCCGAAGTCGTCGTGGCGGATAAGAGGGGTGGTCGACCTTTAGTCGGACGCATTGGCAGCGGGCGGTGGGTCATCGCGCGTCGTAGAGGGAGGCTGCATCTTCGAGCCATAGTGGAGGGGGACCCGCGCCCCGCAGGTCCTACTGACAGAGGGGGCGGCACCATGTGTCACCGCCATTGCAAACCGAATGAACAATTTTTCATTCAAAAAGGGGGAGTCGACCCTCGCGTGGGTCGTACCCAGCCAAAGCGGGTCGGGCCGGTCCACGACCTAGCTCGCTTGGGCCAACCTAGACAGTTCGGGCCAGGATAGGTTAGACCCAAGTCAGACCCAGACTGGGTCGGTTCGGCCCATGTCAGGGTAGGGCGGGTTGGCCCAACTATTTCGGACCAAACCCAGACCCTTTTCGACCCAATTTTTTCTTAAAAGGTCGCATCTCAGAAACCAGATGTTCATTTGAGGAACCTTCTGTAGCGCTATAATCCTTGGAACATGATGGTCTTTTTAAGATACTTCACCTATGTTTTTGAGAAGGTTAGAGTACTACTGGGTTGGATCGAACTCGAATCCAACCAGGCCCTCGGTACTAAAACACTTATAACTCATAGACCGGGTGTCTCATTGATGTTTCGTCTGTTGCGTTGGGACCCTTACGACATGGAGGTCCTTTGGGTTACTCCTTTATGGAACTTAGTGGTATTTGTGGCACATAAGATATCTTAAGGTTCAGTTTCTATGGAACTCTAGCGCACTGAGTGTGGGAAATCCTCAGGCTGGTTGTCAATTGAATAGAAACCCTATGTGGATAAGCATCATAGAGATGATGTGTAGATCAAAATCATAGAGAACTTGTGTGGATCAAAATAATAGCGACCCTATGTGGATCAGCATCATAGAGACTCTGTGTGGATCAGCATCATAGCGACCCTTTGTGGATCAACATTATAGGGACCCTGTGTGGATCAGCATCCTAGTGACCCTATGTGGATCAACATCCTAGCGACCCTATGTGGATCAATAGTGTGCAACCTGATGAGGACTAGCCTTAGAGAGTCCTATCATGAATCAGCGACATACGAACCTGTGTGGATCGACAACGGAACAACTTCTTCGTGGTTCAGTTGTGTAACTTCCTAACAGAATAAAATGATATAGCTTAAGACTAATCATATTTATTCCTGATCTTCGAGTTGTACACCTGGTTTGAGCTAAGTCTTTTCTTGTGCTTTGTGATTGAGATCATACTTTTTGGTTTTTTATTTGTGGAATTCTGAGAGACCTTCGGGGGTCTCAGGGTCCCTACTGGGTATTTTTATACTCACCCCTACACGGGTTTCGCCCGCACTTTGTCATGTCTTGTGCAGACAATGAGTAGCTTGGTTGAGACTTTAGGGAGCCATGACCAGGCGGTACAGGGAGGTGACTGGTTGACATGGTGAGTTGCGGAGATGATTAGTACCTACCCTTCAGGTAGGATCCTTGGTGGATGATCTCAGAAAATTTTTACTGTTGTAGTTGTATCTTTCAGTTGGGCTTGTATTCTAGTCCCCTTTACTTTTATTACACACTTTTACTACTGCAGTTTTACTATGTGGTTTGCATATTTTTGTGTTCTTGGTTTGTGTGCTTTCAGACTTAAAGGTAATGCCTTCTAAATTTTAGGGAAATGCCTTTCCGGTGCTAGTCACCAACCCCTGGCCTATGGAAGGTGGGCATGGGGTAGTCACAGCACGGGACCTGGGGGATGGGTCGTGACATATATATAATACCCACTATGGTTTGATTATGACTTTATATTGTCCTCTTGTTAACAATTTCACGTTAAGATTACGCTTTGGGTAATATTTTCTTTGTTTTTCGCATGTATCTTAATTTGTTATATCGTTCGTCCTTATACATATATCATGATTTATAGAATGTAAAACGTGATATAAATATACTTTATAGTCATTATATGTGTATTTTAATAATCTATTGAATATATAATTATGAAATGGAATACACTATTCATGGAGACGACATGTCGTATGTACTCATGAATGTTGTTTCTATTTTATTGTCATATTGAAAGAAATAAATTAAATTAAATATATGTATATAATGTCATTATAGTATCTATATAATGTTATATATATCATATATGTTCACTAAAACTGCCCATAACACTTTCCATGTAAAGTGTGAACGAATCACATCACTTTGAGGAGACGGTAGTCCACACATCCACAAACGATGTTATCATATTTACACAAGATGGAAAGCATAAAGGTATGTGTTATAAAATAATTATAGAAGAATAAGGATATAATAAATATCATATATATCATATATAAATATAGTGTCCATAATAATTCCCAACCATGAAATGTGGTAAAGGAAAAATTAATAATCATTATTTCGTGAGGCGGTAGTTCTCTGTACATGTAAAAAGTATGTTCGTTACCCATTAGATGGAAGTGTATGTAAGTATTGGTCAAATCCTTAGCATAAAAACATAACAATATAATTAGGATACTGTTTTTATTGTATAATCATAGAATAAATATATTTTAGTGGGTGGAGAATGGAAATTAAACTAAAGAGCTTAAGGAAATATGTTACCTCTTCTTTGGGTAACACTTTTTGGTTTGCACCAAAGGGATTGATTGGATGAATTTATGCCCAAGGGTAGGATACTAGAATTAGGGTATGGATTCTGAGGAGCTATTTGGTTAGATATTGTTTTATCCAATTTTTCTTAAGAGGTGTTAGGAATTGGTAGTAGAGGAGGCCTTTTTATAGCGGAGGAGGAGTACTACTCTTGTAAATTTTGGAAAAGGGAATTCCAACCACGTTTTTCACATTGAAAGTGGCTCTAATAATAGACTCAATTAGATAAAAGGGATTATAGGGTATAAATATATCAATAAACTAGATTTTTTACAATTTTATTGGTCATTTTAAGCCTTAATATTAAGGTTTAGTTCTTTGTTAAGTTATTTTTTCTCTTAATCGATATTGTTAATTTTAATCACTTTTACTAATAATTTTTTGTAAAAAACCATGTTTAAATTATTATAAATTATAAATTATTATTATTCCAAAATTGAATCCATTTTTCCAAATTATAATCATAGAAGTGGAAAAAATCATTTAAAATTAATCCTGCAGACGAGACGACACTACTGGTATTTAAAGTAAAAATGATGAACATTTTTCTAAGTTTTATATACCCAATTTTAGTGTGAAATATTTTAAGATAACCTAATTTGTACTAATTGATGTATATTGGATCTAATTATACTTTAAAACTAAATTAAAATATAATTTAACTATATAAATAAATTAGAGGAAAAAGAAATTTTGAATTAAAATTCAGTATTTTTCACTATTCATCTAAAAAAGAAGTTTCTCATAAAAATTAAAAAAATAAATCCTAAGATGATTTTGATGTTCTAAATTAAAAAATTAATTTTATTTTATAATATTCAATTTATATATGTGTCTAAAATTTATTTTTATTTTTTTCATAGAAGGACAAGACGATTAATTTATTCGAGAAAATAGTATTTTCAAATATATAAAGACTTTACCAAAAATACAATTTTTAATTATAAATATGTTTTATTTATATAAAAACATTTTAAAAAATATTTAAAATTAGTTATTAATATTCATACTACTAAGTGTAATGTTTAGCTTTTAATTTTCTCGTTTAAATAATTATAACAATAAATTGATATTTTGTAGAAACTTGGTGGTGTGTGTAATGTACACCAAGTCAATGTTGCGTGCAGTACAATCCAAATTGGTGGCATGTGGAAGGAATGTTTGAATTAGTTTAATTCAATACATTAATTAAAGTTAATTCATTTGAGAAATAATAAGTCCATAAAAACTCGGGGTGTTACATTCAATATCTTTGAAATTCTGATATTACGTGTGGAAATAATTTTGAATTTATTATGTTGTATTTCCACTTGTTTTTTTTATTTACATTTGATATACAAAATTTATTCATTGATTAATACTTAATTCAATTTTGTGATCTTTGTAAAAGTTTATTTCACAATCTCGTTTTAATCGGGATTATTTACACTTGAATTTCCATTAAAGGAAATTATTTCAAAATGATCTAATAAAACCCTTTAATTTTATTCTCCTATTATTATTCATGATGTTTTCAAGTATTATTATCATTTTTAAAATATTTTTTACTTAAAATTTAGAGAAAATATTTTTAATAAAATCCAACTTTATTTCTATCTTTGGTTAAAAATCATTTTCTTTCCAATATTATGGGTTCTAAATTTTTTTTCAAAAATATTTTGAAGATTATATTAAATAATTTATTAAAGTAATTTTTATCCATGTGTCGAATTTTACATTTTTTTTTAAAGGAATATTCATGTCATTTTCCAAACAAGGCCCCTTTTTCTTTTACTAAAAAATGTGATAGGAATATTTTTTTGACATGCATGACATGTACAGAATTTCTTGCTACCATGACAACTCAATATTTTAAAGATTACTTTATAATTTTCAATGTTTATTTTAAAATAAAAACTATTTTAAAAATATATTATGAACTTTTAGTTTTAAAAATATTTTCAAAGTAAAAAAGGATATTTTTCTCAAGAATGTTTTTAAAGAACTTTTTATGTTATTTATATTTGATAATGAAAACAAACATTTATTTTATATATACTCGACCAGGGATATGATGTATTGATACTATCATTATTATTTATATAGGTTATTTATGATAATTTTTACCATTTAAAGTATTGACATTCACTTTCTTGATTCATTTTTGTAGTCATTAACTTTTCCTTGAAATATCCAATTTCATTTGATCATTGGAAATTAAATTTCCCTAAATATCCATATTATTTATCATGTATATAATTATTACTTAAAACACATATCATTTACACATATGGTGTTTAGATTGAAATTTATTTGATTGACTTGGGAAATATTGATAAATCCATATTCTTTACTCAATACAGATATTTTTTGATAAGGCATATTGCTCGTCAATTAAATTGATTATTCAATATAAGAGGAATTACATGGACATGAAGATATTGGTGGGGTATATTTATAGATATACCCTCAATGCATCAATATTCTCATGAGAAAAATTAGTTGGAAAACCTTAGTTAAGTAGGTTTCTGGTGTATACCTACCCATCAGTTTAAAGCTGTCTTGAGAAAGGTCTTAACAGTAGAGGTATCATGATTCCTAAGATCATGAAGTCTAATAATTAAGCATTTCCTTCTTAAATAATTTAGTTGTTATTATCCATGTGATATTATCATTGATATTATCTCTTGATTCATTTCATTATCAGTTTATTGATTAAATGTAATGTTTTTTCAGTTATTTAACTTTCCATATTGATTATGCCTTATCTAGTTATGATAGTCATTTTATTGATAAAATGAAATGTGTTTTCAATTATTTACCTTTCCATATTAATTATGATAGTAAAATTATTTAAATGGAATGTGGGTTTAGTTATTTAGCTTTCCATATTGATTATGTGTTTTGATTTATGACAACTTCTATTGTACTTAACCCTTACCGATCATTTGACCCAATCCTTATTTTTTTCCATTCCTAGGAATATAAGAAGTGTACTAAGAATGATATTCAAGTATATTCTAAATGTAATAATTATAATATCAAAAAAAATGTAATTTGTGTTTTCAAATATAATATGAGAATCATATATGTATCTAGCTTCCAATTCTACTAAACCATTCAATCATTTGTGATGTGATTCCTTATATCTTATGACAAAGTAATAAAGTAAGTCACCATATATGGATTACTAGGATCAGGTTCATTACAGTTGGTATCATATAAATTTTATTATAAACCTTGGGAATTTTATTTAGGAAAACATAGATTGGGGAACTTAAACCTATGATATATTTTAATAATATGAATAAAATAACATCCTAAAGTTTTGGTAAAATATAGATTATGTGGTTTTTCCTGGAAATACATCTCTATATAGATACTACATATGGATGTTGTTCTAGAAGAAATGTACCTATGGGTAATAACTCAGAAAAAGTCTTTCCCAGATTGACTTGAGTGTTATCTGGTACATGATAATAGGCCTTACTGTGCACCTAGTTTGACACTACCGGGGGATATGCTTTGGATAATTGATTTTTTTTTACAAAATATTATGAAGTATTTGAATAGAATATGAAAATGAATGACCTAGGTTAAACATAAGGTGTCATAGATTGAAAAGAGGCTGTTGTGATTTAGATATTCCATTAATGATTATATGGTCCTCCCATTATGATTATCGTTTCTCACACTTTTATTTTTGGTTTTAGTCCATGGATGAAACCCAAAGTAATTGTGTTACCATTTAATATGAAGGAAAATGTGGTGACTATATGAGAACCCAAAGTGGGTATTGATAGGAGTGAAGGATATCATGATTATTCCTAATCAGTTATCCTGAAATATGATTAACAACCTATACCTAAACCAAATCATGAACTCACCAAAGAAGAGAAGGATTGAGTTATCTAAGATATCTAGTGATGGTGGATATGAAGGAAAGAAGGATAAATTTCCTTCTTATCAAAAATGTGAGAAGATACACCAAATAAAGTATCATGAATTAATGGTAAAATGTTTTATGTGTGGAAATTAATAGAATAAAGTAATTAATTTCCTAGAAAAAAATAAAGAGTATGGTGAAAGTAAATAAATATCATCCTAGGGATCCATTTATAGTTCATTATCTTAAATATGGGGAAGTTGGGCATTAAATGAGTCAATTAACTCTTCTAAATGTTAACCCCTAGACCATGGAAGGACCTATTTTGAAATAAAACGGATGAAGTATTTATATATTGGGATTCAATAATTAAATTTTAGAAGTTTGTTTTACCAAAGGTATTTTTGTTATAATGATTATGAACCATCTATTGATTGTGTAAATTTTCAGAAGAATATATTTCTTAATTAAATTAATAGTTATGGATTCCATCACAGGTTTATAATTTTAATGTTAATCAAAATTTCAAAGCCTTAAACAACCCTTTTCAAAACTTGTGTGGTATAAATATAAAATGATTAAGGATGTTTTTTGAAAACATTTATGGGAATAAAACATATTGATTTATTATATAAAATATCTATTTTAGGAATAATTCATCAACATTTTTGGAGTTAAGATTAAATGTATCAGTAACCTTTAAGGTTTATCTTTTCTTTGATGTTTTAGTAATTATGGGTCATCACGATTTGGGAACATTATAGGAATTATATTAATATAGTTTTGGAAAAATAACAACCCACATGTTGGGTGACAACCCATCACATCTGTAAAGGACGTAGGGATTCAACCCACAACCAAAGGATGATAAGATTTTTGAACTTACCACAAGCCTAAATGATGTCCTGGTTAATATTTCATTATTTTTAGCTAAATTATTTGACAAATAAATTTTGATGATGAAACAATGGTGAGACTATTGAGGTTTATATATTAATTGTAACACCCCAACCCCTTTAGAATAGATTTAGTGCATTACTTGTTATATTGGCATGGTTATAAGGAATGAAAATCTTGAAGGAACAACCAGTTTAGTAGTCTTGAAGAAACTAGATACATAGATGTAACTCAAATTACATTGGAAAGGGGATTTTTCTTATGTTACAGTCTATACAAGGTGTCGCTCGACCTTCCCTAACTATGGAAAATTTGAATCAGGAGTTTCAGTAGCAGCATCCTCCCACCTTTTCATAGGATAGCAGACCACATGTTGCAAAGTCATGGTCGGAGTCCATGTTTTCTATTTTTGAGCATCTAGAGACACCTCTAGAGTGGAGGGTCAAACTCGCTTCTTATATGCTACACAGATCTTCCAAGAGATGGTGGGATGATATTACCCAGGCAGACCGACATTGATATATTATATAAGCGGACTTCCAGATGATCTTTTATGATTAATTATTTCCAAATACATTAAAGGTTTAATGGGCTATAGATTTTATGAATCTACAATAGGGATCCATGTTTGTCATGGAATATTCTACTCATTTTACTGAGCTAAAACTATTCACCCTAACTTCAGTGGGTGATGATCTTATGACTTTGAGATGATTCGAGGATGGGTTGGTATATACCCTCTGATCATAATTCAATGTATTTAGATTGACAACTATTTTTGAGATAGTCAACTAGTCCCTCATTATTAAGAGGAATATGAGGAAATATGATAGTTAGTGTAATGTTATATGCCCTCCCAGTCCGTTACATTTTTAGTTTTGGTTGTTGGAGGTGTTTGGGGGAGGTTTCAGGAGTTTTCAGTGGAAGTTGGAGGTATAGAAGACTGATACAGGAAATACACGTCATGTAAGTGTATTACACGATGTGTAATAGTAATTCATGGCTTGTGAAAGGCTGACTTAGGAAATTTATATTTTTGGGGTTAAATAATAAAAAGGTGATGCATTTTTTGGTGAAACCAAACCTTGAGGATTACACGATGTGAAAGGAGGTTACACGTCATATAAATCCTTGATGCAGTGTAATTTTAAAAGTTCTTTCTAGATGAATTTTCATTCATTTAATCATGGATTCTTATTTCTATAATTTTGGGTGAACCCTAGGTTCCATGATGAGTTCTTCAATCTCACTACCTCCCTTTTTGATTTGTTAGTCCTGGTGGTTGTTTATTGGAAATCTGTGGTAAGACCTTCCTTCTTCTTGGTCGGTTTTCTTCCATTCTTCTCTCAGGGATTCACTGTGGTGATGTTGGTATATTTTTGGGTGTGTTTTGGGTTAGGTTTTTATGTTATTTGTGTGTGGTGTAGGTTGATCTGAGATTCTCATGGTGCGGTTGTGTTTCTCATATGTTCTTCTTCTCCCTACCATGCACAACAAGTTGGAAAGATTGTGTAAAGTAGGGATTCCCTCATTTATATTTATTATGTATCATGTGGGAGGGGTTTACTTTTGTTTATCTATGGATTATAATTGTATCTTCGTAATAAAAAATAATTTATTGGTTAAATTAAATTTTAAAGTGGTCAATGGGGTTTGATTCACATGTTTTTATAGCCTTGATGTTATTTGTGATATTATGGATTGTATAGGATTGTGGCCCCACTAGAAATTGTGGTCATTGGGGGATTTTTTTGCACTGGATATATGTGTTGATATTTCTACTTTGGTTGTGATTGTTGTGATATCACCCTAAAATAGAAATTGTTTAACCACTTATATTTTTCTAATAAAATGGTTTCCTCGGGATAATGACTTGTGTGATAACATCCCTAAAATAATGTGGAATGTGATAAAATCCCCTTTGTAAATCTGTAAAATGATCTTGATGTTTTTTTATGTGTGGTCGTGCTTGTGGGATGATAATGTGTGGTTTGGGAATGTGGGGATGATAGTTCATGTGTTATGCTTTTGGGGTAATGACGTGGTTTGTTTGGTCGTGCTTTTGGGGTGGCGAGGTGGTCTTTTTGGCCGTGCTTTTGGGGCGGTGAGGTGGTTTGTTTGGACATGCTTTTGGGGTGACTATGTGGTTTGTTTGGATGTGATTTTGGGGCAGCGAGGTGGTTTTTTTCATTATTTTGGATAGGTGAGGTGGTGGTTGCTTTGTGCTATATGCATGAGCAGTAATGGAATAAATAAATAATTGTTTAATAATGTTTGGAATGTTTTGGGTTGGTTTGGTTAATAAGGTGAAAATTGTAAGTGAATAATTAATTTATGGGTTGTGTGATTAAATGTGTTTGATGGTAAATAATTAAAATAATGGAATGATTAAATAGAATTGGTTGAAAATGTGGAATGGGGTTGTGGCTTATTGTGTAGTGTTTATGCATTTAAATGTGGCAGTAAAGGTGATGATGTTGTGAGTTAGTTAGTTTGTTTGTGAACCCATAGGTTGGGATTGAGTGGTTGATACTAAATATATATATTCTTTTATATTATTTTGATTCATATATGTAACCCACTCACATATATCACTATGTTCTAACACCCACATAGTCACACAGGGGTGTTTTTTCTGACATCCGTTGAGGAGTACAGATGGTCGGGTACCCACTATTTCCCGCTCTCTCTTCTAGGAGAGGTAGGTATTGCATAGGTTGTGATGGATAGAGTTATATTAGTGTAGTAGATGGTGGTTGTGATATCCTAGGTTTTTGTAGGTGAGACGTGACAACCCAGGTGTTTTCGGGCAAGACGTAAGCGTGCTTGTGGGGCGGTAGCCTAGGTGTCTTTGGGTGAAGTGTGATGTGGTCGTGCTTGTGGGCAGTGAGCCAAGGTGTCTTTAGGCGTGGTGTGTTGTGACCGTGATTGTGGGGAGGTGTGGTATACAGACGGTATGTAAGCACTAGTACGTATGATATTGGTTGTGAGAGTGGCATACCAATGGTAAAGTGGTGTGGGGTACCCTTATCGATGTAATCATATCACTACAAGAAATCCAATGCATAGCAGTGGGTTTTTTTGTTATGGCGGCGGTTTAAACCACCGCCATATCCTTCTGTGGCGGTTTCACAAAACTACCACTAAATTGGGTTTTGGAATTCAATATTTGGTGGTTTCTTAAATTTAGTGGTGATTTCTGGAAACTGTTCAAGTAAACACATATAGCGGCGGTTGGTGTGGTTTTCACGGTGGTTTTCTGAGAAAAAATGGAAAAAAAATTAGCGGTGGTTAAAACTGCCACCAAAAAAGTTTCATTTTTTCCCAGGGAAAACCCCCATGAAAACTACACTAACCACCGCTAAATGATAACAGAAACTGAGAAGTGTTTAGCAATGGTTAAAATCATTGCTAAAAAATATACATTTTTGCACAAAATCTGCCACTAAATTATATTGTGCATGTATTTAGCAGTGGTTATAACCACCGTAGATAATAAAATACCAAATTATAGCATTGTTTTAAACCATCTCTAAATATGGTCCATTTACCTAGCGATAGTTTAAACCGCTACTAAATGTATATTTACAAATAAAAAATGTTTCTAATTCCGCCACCCCAGTACCAGTACCCTGAAAAAAACCATGTACAAAATTCATATAACACCTGGGATGGGCGGGGTACATATAGAAATCAAAATACACATACAATTCACACACACACACACACACACATATATATATATATATATATCCACATACATGCCCATCCTATGGGTTCACAACAAGCATTCCAACCAAATCAGAACATCACCACAAAAGTTCATATAACACCTGGGATGGGTGGGGTACATATAGAAATCAAAAGAAACATACAATGCACATATATATATCCACACACATTCCCATCTTATGGGTTCACAACAAGAGTGCCAACCAACTCATAACATCACCACTAAACCTCACAACCTCCACCACTTTTATAACCACCACTAAATTCATAACACCATAAAAGCAATCCAAGATCCACAATTTACATCCACCTTTCTTTTCAAGTTTACATCTCTCCATGATCTCCAATAATCATACGTAATCATAAGGGAAACTAGATTCGTGACCAGCTGGCCTAGAATCTGGCCAAGTAATCCTGCAGCATCATCCGTAGGGACCCCATAGGAATCAAATGGGATAACTATCTTCTCTCCAATAATATTCCATACATCTAAACTTTTAATATTTTTCTCTATACTTGCATTATTTCCATCTTTTATGAACAAATAGTTAGTATATAAAAAGTTCAATAAATTTATTCATATTAAAATTTATACCTATAATAGTCACCCTCTAGTATCCCTGTGGAGAACTAGAAGCAGCACCCCGCTTCCTTCTTGGAATTCCTGTCATTTAATCAAATAAAATTAAGTTCGGAACATATATTTCAAAAAAATTATATAGAAAAAAAATTAAAAATGATAATATATGCATAGTACTAACAAACAAAATATACATAACAATGATAATGAATGACTTCACAAATTAAATAAGTGGTTGCTAAATGAATGCATAACTGTACATACAATCATTTTCCCCTTCAATCATGTCGGTTTCCTGCTCCATTACTTCATCCACTTCATCCAACCTTGCTAGACTAATATTTTTAATATCATGATGGAAAAATAAATCTACTTATTACTATTGATGAGATTAAATGTCAGGGGTCAAATCTTCCACTTCATCACCCATATCATACAAATTTCTTTGTTTTACATGAGAAACTACACTCCACCCTTCATGCACAACATCATTCACATAATATACCATTTTTCACTTGTGATGATAAGATATATGGATCATGTAGTTCATGATCACCAACATCCATTAAGCGAGAGAAGTTCACATAAGTAAATTGTAAAGAATCTCTTCTAACACCTCTGATAATATCGACCCAATTGTGTTTGAATAAAACAGCTGAAAAATGACCATGATAGTTTAATTCAATAATATCAGACAACTTTCCATAGTATCTCACTTCAGAAAATGTAAATATACCACTATTCTGTGTTTTCAAACCCTCTTCTCGATTGATTGCACAAAATCTAAAGTCATTCACATTGTAATCGTCAAACTTTCTAACTTTTTTTAGAGGAACTCGAGCAAGAAACTTTAAATCTTCTGACAACTCTACTCAAGTATCAATATTCATGATCTAAAAAACTAAATATACATTATTATATTTATAAAATATATGTGTCAACCTAATGTCTGTATTTATTTCAATATTTATGAACTTACACATCGTGAAAACCATTTTACAAGATCTTTATTAACAGCTTTCGTTATACCTTTCTCATTTAATGTTAGGCCTCTCATTCATATCTTTGTTTGTATCCTCAACTCTTCAATAAATGGATCTACAATTTTACTATTCAGCAGCATATATCTATGTGCCTATAATAATTCCATTTCTGACAGTGTAACATTTGAGGTCCTCCCAACTGATCGGCCAATAGTAGGAAATATTTTTGATTTCCCATGTATTTGAGATTGATTCGATGTGTCTTCAACAAGTCCAACTCAATTAAATCTTGTCTCAATATCATCCAAGTATCTATAACAAAAGTTAAGAAGTTCCTCTACCAAATAGCCTTCATAAATAGAGCCTTCATGTTGAGCTTTATTTCTCATGTATGATTTCAAATGCCCAAGATATCTGTGAAATAAAATAAAGAAACAAGATTATGTATTTAATTAAGTTACAAGAATCATTTACTTAACTTAAAAACATATAAATAAAGTACCTATCAATTGGATAAATCCATCGATAATGTATGGAGCCTCCTAATTTATATTCCTCAACCAAATGCACAGTTAAATGCATCATGACAGTAAAAAATGATGGAGGAAATATCATCTACATCGCACAAAGTGTCAATACAAATCTCTCCTGAAGGTTTTCAAGCTCAAATAGATTTAGAGATTTCTCACATAGTTGTATAAAAAATGTGCAGAATTGGAGTACAACAGTAGTAACCTTTTCAGGTAATAATGTACGCAATGCCAATGGTAGTAACTGCTGTAAAAAAATATGTGAATCATGGATTTTCAATCCATGTAACCTATGATACTTTAAGTCATCACACCATGAGATGTTACTTGAATACCCATAATATACCTTCACATGATTTAAAATTTTAAGGAATGTATCTTTATCCCTATTTTTCATTGCAAAAATTGTCAGATAATACTTTTCATTCTCATCTGGCTAGAGATCACGTTTTATGTTCATTTCTTATAAGTCTTTCTGAACATTGAGATGATCCTTCGGCTTTATATGCTCATTAAGAAATGTGAATATAAAATTTTCACAAAAATTCTTCTCAATATGCATCACGTCAAGATTATACCGCAACAAATTAAATTCTCAATATGGAAGTTTAAAGAATATACTTTTTTTCTTCCATTATTGCATTCTGCTTTCACTTGATGATGCACTTAAAACTCATTTCCCACTATCATTTAAATGATGCACCTTCCCAAATTTTGTTTCAACATTTACAAGTTGTTATAATATTTTAGAACCAATTAATAACTTTGGAGTTGGTCTATGATCAATGAAATCATTTAATTTTGACCCATTTGGCCGAAATCTATGAGATGCATCGAGAAATCTTAGATGGCACAAGAAGAACCATTTTTTACTATGAGGTAGCTATTTGGGCTCAAAATCAAAGTTACAAATAGGACAATCCAAACTCATTTAAGTATTTCAAACAACGAAATTCCCAAGTCCAGGGAAGTCACTAATGGTCCACATTAGAGCAGCATGTATTTTGAACATTATTTTAGAAGAAGCATCATATGTCTCAACATCGTTGCTCCATAACTCCTGTAATTCTTCAATTAAAGGCTGCAATTATACATCAATATCATTTTCAGGCATTTGTTTTCCATGAATAATCATTGAAATGATAAAAAAAAATTGTTGCATACACATCCATGGAGGCAGATTATAAGGGATCAAAACAACTGGCCAAATGCTATAACCGGTACTCAAAGTATCAAATGGGTTGAATCCATCATCAGCCAATCCTAATTGAACATTCCTAGGATCAGATAAAAATCTGGATGTAATGAATCAAATTTCTTCCATGGTTGTTAATCTCATGGATGTTTCATTAACCCATCATTTTTATTATCTATATAATGCCACTTTATGTGTTCGGTGGTTTTCGATGACATGAATAATCTTTTCAATCGTGTCTTTAAAGGAAATTAATGAAAAACCTTTATAGGTGTGTTATTTTTCTTATTCTTTATGACATTGTGTTGATTCATACTTCCAACACTACCCATTGACTGTCATCTAGAATAAGAACATTTTTTACAATCTTGTCTACTTGAATCCTCTATCTAATAAAGCATACAATCATTGGGACACATATGTATTTTTGTATAATTCATACCATGCCAATTAACAAATTTTTTCATATCATAAAATTACTTGGGGATGTTTGCTTTAGAAAATGCATTACGCAACAATTCCAATATCATGGATATTGCCTTATTTATAATTCCACAAAGGCATTTTATATGGTACAACTTCAGTAGAAAAGAAAGTTTTGAAAATTTCAAACATCCACTATAAAACTCTTGATTTCCATCATCAACTAAACCATGAAATAAATTTTTCTACTTAGTGAAGTTTTCTCTTACATTATTCTCTACAGAATCAAGAGGAGGATCCAATGATATGTTACAATCTTGATCTAGTTGTCCTATAGTCTCAAAAACATCACTTGTCATGTTGATATTTGTATCACCCTCATGGATCAATGTGGTTGTGCGAAACGAGGTGGATGCGTGGCATGGTTTTAGTCAAGTTTGCACTCAAAATTTGAATTCTAGAAAATTTTGAAATTTGAAATTTGAAATGTGTGTGGAATGTTGGGTACTGTGTTTTTCTATACGATTACTGGTAACCCTTAAACTGGATTTTTAGAAAATGAAAAAAAATGGCTTTGGATGGATGGATGAAATGCCAAATGCATCATTTATAAGGTTTTTCATTTCATTTTCCATTTCTGATGAAGTTTGGAGCTCATTCTATGGATTGACATCAGTGCTTAACCTTTATGTAACGTTCGATTCTTCATTCCAAATCCAAAACAAATATTGAGCATGGAATTGCTTCAATATCAAGTGTTCATAAACTTTATATATCTTTATACATCTTTTAAATTTACATTTAGGACATGGACATATTATTCTCCCTTCAGCGGATTGATTGGAAATTGCAAGGTCTAAAAACTCCTCTAAACTCTTAGCATATTAAGGTGTGTTCCTTGGTAATGTGATCTATCTTTTATCCATGTATATCACAACATTCCTACAAAATATTAAAAAAATTAAAACACATAACTATTACTAAATAGGGAAATAGATTCATATATACTAGTTGAAAAAAATATGAATATGTTAAATAAGGTTTTTTAATATAAATACATATAGTAAATAATGATGCATTTTAAAAGGGATAAATGAAATCCATAAAGTCTAGTTGTTAGGAAAAAGATGTGTAAAAGCATTTCATTTTTTATTTAAAACCCATTAAGAAACCCAAGAGGAAAAATATATATTGAAATCTATTTTTAATAAAAAAAATCTTTTAAGAAATCATTGAAAATGTATCACAATCCAATGTCAATAATTTATTAGAGTACCATCATGGTTCTCAAAACTACTAAGCTACTATCATGATACTCTTTTTTATTTAATGGATACATTTTGTAACATTTTTTCATTGAGTTAATTGGTGGATTGATGATTATAAAGGATGTGTTATCCAAATTGGATAGAGGGGATGGATTCTTTAGTGGCTCCTATTTGGATTGAGTTTTTAGGTATAACAATTCATTTGTTAAATATTGAAGTTATAAGTATAATTTCATTGTTTGTAAGAAATCCTAACAAAATTATTTTAGCTATAAGGATGGTAAACAGGATTTCATTTATAAGGGAATGCATTTAAGTAGATGTGTTCTTGGATCTAATTTAGTACATTTTGATTTAGAACAACTAGTTGATATTTCTTTAGGAAGAGACTTATGAGCACATTCCTATATTTTATACTAAATTCATGAATTCATAACATGTATATTCATTCTATAGTATATCATAAGGTGTAACTCGCATCATAACCAAACTCATGATTAAATCTAGTGTTGTTAAAGGCGCGCACCTTAGGGCACCTTGGAGAGAGGTGCGGCAAGGTGCAGTTGGAGCACCTCGTCGTAGGTGAGGCAGGGAAACCTCGCTAAGGTGCTCCAAAGGCATGTGCCTCACACGCCATCTTAGGAGGTGCTAAGGCGAAAGGCGCTAAGGCTCAAGGCACTGTAATGACACGCCCCCGGAAAAAAAACCAGACCACCTTTCTAAAATTCATCACAACCACAATGCTACCACCAAAAAACTAGAATCACACAATAATATATTTCCAAACCACATATTTTAACATAATTATTTTAAATGGGGAATTCACATTAAATCATTTTCTTATGCATGGTTATTTTTACACAGTTTCTATATTAACATGGGAATCAAATTCATTGAAAAAATATTCATATTAATTCTTTTATAAACTGTGGTTTTAAACAATAATTCAATGTAATGGTTATCAAACCACAACAATAGTTTACAATTTATAGAATCCACAACATGCATATCATAACATGTTAAAAGATTTGAGAGAAAATAATCAGAAATAATGAGAAAATTGATAAACCCATGCGATTACACCCATTTCCTTCCAATTTAATTTAATCTAGTTAATTAAAATCATTAGTTATTCCATATAACCCACCCAATATAAAACCAAAGCATGAAAATTAAAGAGATCCATAAAAGAATAGGAGAACAAGGATCTCATCCCTGTAGTTTTTTGCATGTCGTGTTACACCAAAATAGATGGAAAAACTAATAATGACATAACTTTGATATCACTAAGGTAAGGTCTTGATAAATCATATAATAATTAAATATATGTTAGGAATATTAAATGGAAACAAACTCCTACCTTAAACATGACTCACTACTTTAAAAAATACATGGGGAACCAAGATGTAGAACATGCCAGGAATCATCAGGTGAAAGGATTCAAGGATAGGGTAGACGAATCCAAGTCTTATGAGTAAGGTATTTTTTTCAGACTCAAAGGAAACATGAAATTCCTAGGATAAATGAAATAATGTATATTAAATTTCCCAAAATAGATCCTGGAATAATACTGAAAATTATTGCTGTCAATATACCTTTTCAATTTCTATTTAATTTTGTTTCAATTATAGAAAGTGGGATAACCTTTTAAATCTATAGTTTTATGGAATTAAAATAAAATATTAAATCCCAAAAAAATAGATATTAAAATATTTATTTATGACTTTAATTTTATATTTTACATTAATATCACTTTTCGCACAATTTTTGTAAAAAATCTTGTTATTTTGAAGAACTCGAAATTTTTACAAACTATTGAACCGACCATGAGAATTTATCAACCACTTGGAGCAAAGAAATTAACCAAATGAAGGTACTAACCAACTATAAGAAATAACCATCCAACTGTATTGAGGAGAAAGTGGCTGCAAAAAGAAATAAACCAACTTCATGAAGGAACTAATCAACTGCAAGATGAAACAAACTGAATGAATGAAGGAATAGGTGACTATAAGAAGAAACCAACCAACCACATAAAGGATCGAATGACTAAAAAAATAAATCAACCAACCATAATAAGGAAAAAACTGACCAAATAAAAAGAACCAACAAACTACAAGAAGAAACCAACCAGTCACGTGAAGGAACCAACAGACCGCAAGAAAGAACCAACAAACCATACTAAGGAACTGATTGACCGTACCATGGAACAAACTAACCAAACATAGGGTAAAGTGATAACATTTTTGGTCAAGGTACCATGTATGAAAATATATAAATTTCAAGTGGGAATTTCCTTGAACTCCCCCTAATACTTCCAAGCCTTGGGAAATCATAAAGGAAAGTTTTTAGAAACCCAGGATGTTATAATGGAAAACATAATAATTGAATAAGATAAAATTATTAATAATCTAAAAACTTATCAATATACCATTAATTGTTAGATCATAAGTAAATGGTAAACATGATCATGGAATAAATAACTTATTAAAAATGTCATGGATTCATGATAGTTGATCACATGTCATGATAGAAGGACATGTAATCTCAAATGACCCAAAATATACCATAGTATAAGATTATAGAAACATAATATAATAAATATGGCCCATTTATCATAATGTAGTAATTTAAGAGTGTGGCATAATATTATTACATATAAATAATTATAGTAAATCATAACATAGCGAATCTGATATCACTACATGTTTCCCCTAATATAGTGGAGTATGCATTAACACTTGATTCCCATAACATAGTGGAGAAGACATAATTACATAATATCATGATATAACCTAATGTAATTAATTGAATACTCAAGAATCCAACTATAATTACTAATATTACACAATTCATGGAACACATTTAGAAATCATAAAAAAGGCACACATGAAACCTAACTAATTTCATTTTCAAAATCATCTTTCAACCCATACGCACCTCGAAACCCTTTGAAAATGCATTTCACTCCATTAAAACAATTCATAAAACAAAATTAAGTTGCACATCAAGCATACTAAATTCATTTAATAATGTTAAATTACAGAATCACCTACCACAAGCTTAGAAACTTCCAGAATCTTGTGGAAAACCACAACTGTACCACAATGGGAACCTATAAATGCAAGATCATACCACAACCATAAAGATTAAAAATAAAGAACTAAGATTCAGACCACTTTAGATAAACCAGCCCAAAATCATACCACAGTCGTACCACAATGGTATAGAGACTGGCATTGAGGGGCGGCGAAGGCAGTGACTGGCGACGATGGGTGGCGAGGCGCGGTGAGGGGCAGCGAGACGCATCGAGGGGCAGTGAGGGTCAGAACCGGTAGTAAGGGAGGTGAGGTTCGGGACTCCTAGGACTTCGAGGGGGTCATGGGGGTTGGGGATGTGGGGGGTCAGGGGGAGAAGTGTCAGGTCTATAAAAAAACAAGTTTACCGGCTACTTTTAATAAATTGTCGCTAAATTATTTTAAAAAATTTGTGGTGTTTTATTAAACCGCCACTAAAGGATAATTATGTTGTAGTGTGTTATAATATATTACTTGACTTGAGTTATTTTGTGAGTGTGCCTTGGTGATATTGGGTTTGGTTAGTATACTTGTATAGGTGTTGTTTGGTTCTGGTGTTTTCTCATAGGTGCATTGGTATGCTTCTTTCACATGTGCACGAGAGACTTTAGTTTTTCCTATTGAGTATACTTGTATGTTCACCCTATGTATATAAAACTATTTTTAGGTTTCTAGGAGAATTAAATGGACCATGCTGGACATTTCTATCTTGGACCTTTGGATAGTTGTTGTGTTGCTGCTTTAGATTTACTTTTGGGTATTTACTTTGGAGAATTTTATTGTATCTATTTCATTTATACATGTATCATGGGATGATTTGGGTTTCTTTTATATTATGACATGGAGTTTATTGTGGGTGATTCATCTTATCTCATAATCCTATTTATATTATAGAGGGTAATTCCTCCCATACATGAGATTTGTATACCCTCAATGCTAGTCTCCAACCTGGGGCCTACTGGAGGTGGGGCTTAGGGGGTCATTATCTCTCTCCCCTCATTGTGGTATCTTCGGAGGGAGGGAGTTGTGATAGTGCAAGCTATGGAAGTTTTGAAATCTAGATCTATCAGTGTTTCTTCTGCTAGAAGGAAGCATCGCTTTAAGGTTTATCATGGGGGTAGAAATAGTTAGACAGCTCACACTAATAGCTTCCTTGTTTGTCACCAGTGCAGGAAGTTGGGACACACAAAACCCCAGTGTATGTGGGACTTGGTGGAATATAGAGGTTGTGGCAGGATTGGTTACTTTCAATGCTTATACAGTACTTTTACATTAGGGCCTAGTGAGTATAGATCTGCACCTACCCCAAATTTTAGATCGGGGCCAGTAGTATCTCACTAGGAGGGTAGCTAGAATACCATTTTCCTCTTAGGCCGAAGTAGTGGTTGAGGAAAAGGTAGTCAGACTTAGGAATTTCAGTGCTACCAAAGCAGACATTCTTAGGAAAGTCAGGTTGTGACTCAGGGTCATGGTATAGGCCAATTACATGTAGTACAACCTATGCCGGAGGAGCAAATCGTCAGACCTTCTACTGTTCGAGGTGTTATTCTAGTAGCATCTACTTTAGTGTCTGCTTTATTTGACATGGGTGCATCACACTCTTTTATATCTAAGACAATTATAGAGATTTTGGGCCTTGAGATAGAGTTTTACTATGGAATTATGAAACTCAATACCATGTTGGGTATCTAATTAGAGATCATTCTCCATGGTAAAGATTATCCCCTTGAGATAGGGGGATATCTCTTTGAGTGTAATATTTTCTTCCTTGACATGATGGGATTTGATGTAATTATTGGGATGTAATGGTTAGTTATCTATTGAGTACATATCAATTGTTATCATTTAAGGGAGTTGTTTGCATCACTATAGGGTAGTATACATGTGAACAAGGGAGAATGGAACGTCCATGCATCTAGAGCAGGACCTGAGCATCAGGGGTTGGGCAGAGTGGAAGACCATATTTTCAGTCTCTTCCTAGATGACCAGGGGTTATAACCCAATGTTTTCCCTCATGCAGTAGATCATTTTAGGGATGTTTTTCCTGGTGACTTTTTTGGGATACCTATTGTGAGAGAGGTGGAATTCACCATTGATCTAGAACTAAGAGCCAAACCAGTTTCCATTCCTCCTTAGAGGATGGAACCTTTAGAGCTTCTTAAGCTTAAGAAATAGTGGGAAGAATTGGAGGCTAAAGGCTTTATCCAACCTAGAACCTCTCCATGGGGTTTACTGGTCCTTTTTTCTAAGAAGACAAATGGTACCCTCAGGATCTGTATGGACTATCGATGGTTGAACCAACTTACGATAAAGAATCAGTATCCACTACCTTGAATGGATGACCTCTTTGATCAACTCTAGGAGCGAGGGTGTTCTCAAATATTTATTTAAGGTTGGGCTATCATATGGTACATGTCAATTCATCAGACATACCTTGTACATATTTATGGAGTAGGTATAGTCTTTATGAGTACCTGATGATGTCATTCAGGCTCATGAATGTGTCATTCATATTTATGGATTTGATGAATAAGGTTTTCTACCCGTACTTGGATTCATTTGTGGTAGTCTTTATGGATGAAATCTTAGTGTATTCTCATTCTCGACATGGCCATGAACAACATCCTTAGATCATGTTGAATACATTAAGAGGGAACCAGCTTTATTCCAAACTCAGCAAATTTCAGTTTTGGATTGATGTAGTTCACTTCCTTAGTCATATCATCTCAGATTTTGGAGTTTCAGTAGACCTAGAGAAGGTGATATTTGTAGTTTCCTATGATTATACCAAGAACATCATTGATATACGGAGTTTCTTAGGGCCAGACGGGTATTACAGATGCTTCATCCATGATTTATCATGTATAGCATCACCTCTTATGGGATTAACTAATAAGGGTGTGCAATTTTTATGGTCATAAGCTTGTGAAGCATCCTTTTAGGAGTTAAAGGGAATATTAACTTTAGCATTGATCCTGATTCTACTAGAGCTAAGAAGGAGCTATAATATTTATTGTGATGCATCAAGTATCAGGATGAGAGTAGTTTTAATATAGGACGAGAAAGTATTAGCATATGAGTCTTATCATTTGAGTCCTCATGAGCGTAATTACCCAACGAACGACCTTGATCTAGCTATTTTAGTTCATGATTTACATTGTTGGAGGCACTATTTACTTGGAGATAATTTTTTGGTATTCATTGATCACAATATCATCAAGTATACCTTTACATAGTGTGATCTAAATCCTAGTGTATATGGGTTGAGTACCTTCAATATTTAGATATTGATCTTGCCTATACTCCTAGAAAAGGTAATGGTGTAGCCAATGCTCTGAGCCAGAAGACTCAGACACAGACAGTTCAAGAGGCCATTGGTGAGTGGCAAATCATGGCCTTGTTTTCAGAGATGTATATTGAGGTTTAGGAGGATCATGGGAAGACTATACGCATGACCTTAGCAGTGACCTCTAACCTTATAGAACGGGTGAGAATGAGGAAAATTTCAGATCTCAGGTTCTTACTCATAAGGGAAAGTATCTTTGATGATAATTCATCTTCTTGTTGGACTGTGGGTGGGGATGGGACCTTATGCTTTCATGGGTGTGTTTGGGTACTAGCAGATATCAGAGAGGAGATGATGCAGGAATTCCATTACTCATTTTGGGAAGTATATCCTGGTGACACCAAGATGTATTGAGATTTACATCACCAGTATTATTGGCCAGGTATGAAATAGGTGATATTCATCTTCATTACTTAGTGTTCCACCTATCAGCAGGTGAAGGTAGAACATCAATGACTAGTATTAATTTTAAATCTATTGGTCATTCTTGAGTGGAAATGGTATGATGTTTCCATAGACTTCATGATAAGTTTGTCTATATCTCCTCGTGGAAATGATACAGTTTGGGTAGTCATTGACCGTTTGATGAAGGTCGCACACTTCTTACATATTTGAGATAACTTTTTAGTAGATGAGATAGGGAGGATATACATTAGGGAGGTTATATGTCTTTATGGAACTCCTTGTTCTATCATATCTGAAAGGGACAATCGCTTCACATATCAGTTCTGGAAGGGGTTGTAGAAGGCCTTGGGTACATAGGTGATTCTAATCATGACCTATCACCCTCAAACTGATAGATAGATAGAGCGTACGATTCGGGTGTTATAGTACATGCTCTGTGCATGTGTTCTTGACTTTAGAGGTTCTTCGGAAAAACACATACCTCCTTTTAAGTTCGCTTATAATAATATATTTCAGGATACCGTTCATATGGATCCTTATGAATCCTTATATGGTAGGCCTTATTGTTCACCTTTGTGATGGTTAGAGGTAGAGGAGGAATATTTTCTTGGATTTTGTGTCATCTAGGAGACTACGGAGCATGTCTAATTGATTAGAAGTGCATGATGATAGCTTAGTCTAGACAACAGTCATATGCCAACTGACTCTAGTGAACTCTTGAGTTTAAGGTCAGGGCTGGGTTTCCTTTAAATTTTCATCGAGGTTGGGCCATCAATGAATTCAAAGGTAGGGTAAGCTTTCACCTTGATTTGTCGGACACTTTTATCTTTTAAAACGGTTTAGACCAGTGTCTTACCAGATATAACTTCTTTATAGATATCAGTCAATGCATGATGACTTTCATGTATCTCAGCTTCACCAATATTATCCAGACCTATTACATGTTTTACATCTTGATGAGGTTGAGTTGGATGTGGTTGCTTATTTTGAGGATTATCCAGTGCGTATTGTGGATCAAAGTGTGAAGACTCTCTAGGTAAAGTCAGTTCCTTTAGTATGGATACTATGGTAGCATGATCGAGTATATGATGAGATCTGGGAGAAGGAAGCTAATATATGAGGCCAGTGGCTGGAACTATTCTCATGTGATACCTCTTTACCCTCAAAAGGCTAACTTAGGGACAAGATTCTTTATGGAGGGGAGGTTATAATGACCCAAATTTTCTCAAAGGTATAGATCATTTGTTTTTTTGGATTAAATTCCTTAGTTTGGACCTTATAGTGTTACTTAACAGAGTCACGGAGGTCATGAGGGTTTCTTGGGCTTGTTTGGAGCCCAGATCCCCAGAGTCTTGGAAAACAAACCAGGCTACACTATTAGTAGAAACTATGATGCCCATCCCACATGGTTTAGCCTAATCATGTAGAGAATTTTAGAGGGAAGCATGGATTTGAACAGTTGTCTGCAACCATGAGATCAGAGGCGCATTCTCATGTGGGTTTCATAGGGTTTTGAATAGATTCTTTTTTCACAGCTTGCACATGGTTAGGAAAACTGTGTGCCTAGCATGTGTAGGGCCCCTCCTTAAGCATAACTCGATGCACAGTTGGCACATGGTTTGGCTAACCATGTGGAAAAACCATGTAATCTAGTTTTGGAGGGTGATTTTATGGTTTTTTCCCTAATTAAACTTAAAACCTCACCCTATCTTTTCTTTATCTCATTTATAATAGACCACCCTTCCTCCCTTCTCTCATGAGCTCCTCCTTTTCCTAATCTAGGGATCAAGGCAACTTCCTCATCTGAACTCCAAATCGATCATTGTCGATCACGTTGGATCTACATTGGTAATTTCTCTAATAATATTTCTTCTTATATTATTTTCTCTTCCTATCTCTTATGTTATTTTTTGTGAGATCATATGCCCTATTTTTAATGTGTTGGTCTATTTCTCTGATCTATTCTGTTCTACTTAAAATCTGAAGCCGATGTTAGATGATGATTCGTCTAAGGCCCTAAGGTGGGTGGTCTTGTTATTTTTCCTAAAATTCATGAGGGTTTTATAGCTCTGTCATTGTGCCGCATGTTGTCTCTTATTGTACGTTTCCCTTAAATGTGTTATTCCTTTATAAATAATCATGACCATGTTATTATACTCCATGTGGACACTTGATAAGTGATTAGAGGATGTTGACCTCATTCATTACTTCCCATTTGGGTGTGATAAACAAATTACCCTGTTTTTTATAATCGTTTAATGAACCAAATTACCTTATAAGTGTTTAGCTTGACCTTAGAATTGAATTATTGTCATGATATAAATGATAATTAACCCAAACACCTCCTAAGTGGATTAGTGTGAATATAAAATGGTTTATACTTGATTGGTGGATTAAATGGATTAATTATAATGAATGATAAAGGGTTTTAGGTCCACACTAACTGATTCATGAAATTATTTATGAATTATATGAAATATGATGCCCTTGGTTGTATTAGAGCTTGATAAATATGATTCTTAAGAGGTGATCCCTTGGTTATTATTATTATTATGAGTATTCCATTAATGGGTTGTTGAATGATGGTTAATGGACTGGTTGAGCATGACGTTTCATGATCTCTTACATCATGTGTTAAGCATGACATCTCAGCTGTTATACTTTTACTTGGGAAATGGGCATGATGTTCCACACTCCTCCGTATTGGGTGTTGGGCATGATGACTCACCCCACCTATCTCAAGTGATGGGAATGATGTCTCGCATTCATATGAGATTCAGGGCTTATACCCTTTGTTGGACCTTATATCTCGTTAGACAAGTTATGGACACCTGAGTTATGCCCCGAGTCCAGTTAGCACCTAGTATCCATGTATATTCCTACTTATATCCTCACGTACTTAGTGCATATATGTGTATATAGTATATAACTATATATATATATATGATTACTATACATATGGTTATGGATCAAAATCTTACACTGGCCTATATCGAAGTAGGTAGTGCCATCCAAGTATCCTATAGGAACCTGATTCAACTGGTATTTATTTATTTAGTTTGTTTATTATTCACTTTTCATGCACACTACCATGCTATATACACTGGATGGTTTATTTCTAAACATCATTGTTGGTGTACTACTGAGTTTATCTCACATCCTACTCGGGCCGCCTTTGGTACCCGAGTAGACTTCATGTATGTAGGTATGGATAAGGGTAAGCACCCTGTTATGGATGCTTGATATGTTTACTTATAGCTTGGATCATGGAAGTAGAGGATCGAGCATATTCATGTGATACTAGTGGATCATCCTTTTTGTCTTTTTGTATTTTTGTATAACATGTTGTATATTCTTGTCCCCTGTATTACCTATTTCCATTTTATATATCATCATGACATGACATCATTGTATAAGACTCGGCATATGATGTTTTGGTACTATTACAATTGATTGGTTATTTACGCTTCGACATTTGACTATAATTTCGTTTCTGCTGTGCCCGCCAACTTGGGGAAACAATTTAGTGGATCTCATTTTGGGAAGTTACAAATGTCTTAAAGGAATATTAAAATGTTTTATGTATGGAAAAGAAGGTCGTAGAGCAATTAATTATTGATTAAAAGTGAGGAGTTCGGTGGAGAGAAATAAATTTCATCCTAGGAATCCATTTACAGTTCATTGACTTGAATGTGTGTAACCAAGGAATTATCTAAGTCAATGCCCTCTTTTAAAGGTTAACTAATAGACCAAGGAAGGACCTATGTTTAATAAAAATGGTTTATGTATTTATGTATTGGGATTCAATAATTAAATTGTAGAATTATTTTTATCAATGTTATTTTGGTTATAAGAATCATGAAACATCTAAGGATTGTGTTAATTTTTGGAAGAATGTATGTCTTTATCTAATTTTAACTCTAAAATTATGGATACCATCATGGGTTTATGAGTTTAAGGTTGATCGTAAGTTTAATTTCTTAACCATCCCTTTTTTAAGTTTTATGTGATGGGATTATATTGAGATTAAGGATATTTTTGGAGACATTTATATAAATATTACCCATTGGTTTAGTATATAAAAAATTTATTTATAGAAAATGACTTTATATTTTATGGACATAAGATTAAAGGTATTGGTAACCTTTAAGGTTATCTTATATTTGATGTTGTAGTGATTATAGGTCATCGTAATTTGGGAATGTTATAGGAATTATATTGATATAGTTTTGAAAAAATGACAACCCGCATATTAAGTGACAACTTGTCGCATATGATGAGGTTGTAGGGTTTGAACCCGCAATCAAAGGGCAATAAGGGTACAACACCTACCATTGGCCTACATGATGTACTAGTTAATATGACATTATTTTTACTTAAAAAATTTTAAAAATAACTATTAAGTTGAACTTTGGATGTTTTTATTGAGATTTAGAGATTAATATATTATATTAACTTGTGCTAACCATTTTGGTTTTGGTAAATATTTAGAAATAGACGGAAAGACTTTTCACTCATTTGTGGATATTATGATTCATTAAAATTAAATTTTAGAAATTATGGCATAAAAAATCATTTTTGATATTCATTTCTTGGAGTAAAAGTTGTATAGGAAATTGATCTAAATATAACCAAAGGAAGAAATTATTCTTATTAAATATAAAGATATCAAGTAAGTATATTTCCTTACATTCATGGACAAAAAAATAATTCCTCAACTTTAGAAAAAGTATATTAAAATAAAAATATTATCATATTACCATCATATATGATGAATAAAATGGTCTTCTAACTCATTTTAGATTTATTTTTTGACGTTAACTTTTTCTTGATCATTCACTTTCTTGTGATCAATGATCTCTATCACTCTCCATAATTATTTATGATTTTCTTCTATGTCCATATTTTTATTTACCAACAATGTTCTCCTACTTGGAAACCTATTTATGTGTTATTCTAAATGAACTTCACACTTCCTTTTCTCTATTATCAAAATAAATTTTTGTTAACCCTTTTTACAATGTAGGTTTTCAACAAAGGAATTTTTAAATTTCAAACCCTTGATTTCCAAGTGCAAGTTCAAATTATGAGGATGTAATTTATTAAAGGTGGGGGTAATGTAACACCCTAAGATTTTAAAGTATATTTCTTTTAAATAAATTTAATATCTTTGATATTTTATGGTATATGTAACCCTCATACCTTAAAATAAGAACATTATGTTTTATAGTGTATATGACACGCAACATCGAGCCTAAACGAGCCGTGAGATACTGTTTAAATATAACCATTATAACCTAGTTATTGAATTGGAAGGTATAAATAGGATTAACCAAATTATTAAATATATAGATATAGGTTATAATAAATAAAAATCAATTGATAAATTCTTATTAAATAATCAATCAAATTTTTAGTAAACTCATTTTATGCTTCAAAATACATATCCTTCAATAAATGGTTTTATTTTTTCATTTTATGTTTGGAATTATAATCAATTTATAAAAAAATTATAAATTATATTTTACAAAAATAATATCATTTTTTAAATTATTATATCAAAATTATCTTATGGTGAAATTTTGGGATTTTTCTGAAAAGGTTGATTTATTAGTGAATAATGAAAAATGCCAATTTTTCAAATACTGTTATTTCTTTTCGTTAAATTAAGTAATTTAAAATTCCCACAATACATTGAATTTAATTTAAAAATAAAAAAAATTATTATTTAATTATATTTAAAATAATTAATTACATTTGAATAATATTTATACCTAATTTTGATATAAGTTTATTTTTAGGCTTAAAATCACAGTTTTCTGAAAACTGTTTTTAAATGCATAATGTTCCTCCATTTTAATTAATTAAAATTAATATTTAATGATGAATTATTTAAATTAAATTTATAGATTATGTATCTAAATATATGAATTTAAAGGCATAAAATGATTATTACTAGTCATATAATTAATATAAGATCATCTTATGCTTGAAAAATGCATTTCCTGAAAACCTGTTTTTCGACACGTTTGTAGGTTTTATTTTAAATTAATTTTTACCACTTATATAAATTGAATTTAGAAAAATATATTCCATATTTTAATAATAATAATTTATATTATATAATAATTTCAACTTATTTTTTCATAATAAATAGTAAAAAAATAAAAATATTTTACCATGGTTAAGGTGAAAATGGGTTTACTAGGGGTTAAACTAAAAAAATAAGGGTTAAAATGACCTAAAAACTTGTATAAATCCAATTTTATGGAAAATTTTATAAATTTTAACATATAAGGTTCTATAATGATCAATTTTTGTGCCTTGTGTCATGTTAAAAACATGGGTATGATTTATTCTTTTCAAAAATTTCACGTGTGTCCTCCTCCTCAATTATATCTCCCCTTGCTTATTCATACTTATCAAGCCATTTTTATTGGAAAAAAACTGAGAAAATATCTCCCCATAATCCTTATACACATTCTATAGGTGATGGTATTCCTAAAATACCAACCTTGTGGTCCTTAATAAGAGATCCAAAGGAGATTCTTTTAAGCGAAGGTAATTGTCTTCACTAAGCTCTTTCTTTTTAATTTTTATTTTTCCACATTAAAATATGTATTAATGATTAAAATATAAAAAAAGTATATCAAATATAATTATATTTTATTATTTCGATGGAATAATATTTATTCATCTCCTCCTTCGTCAAATGGGAAACAAAGTCATCGCTTGTGTGTACGGAGGACTATCGCCTTGTGAACCGATGTAATTTGTTTTCCATCACCGAATCACATGGATAGTAATAATTATGGAAATAATGAATGTATATAATAAATATTACATGATATTAATTATGGTATATTAATATACCATCCAATTCCTTACCCTTTCACCCATTAAGGGAATGATATTGTCGTTCAGGCATACGTACAACCCACCATCTCTATGAAGCGATGTGACTCATTTTCCATGTCCAACTTTCAAGAATAATTTTAAATATGCATAAAATAAGTAAATATTATATTTATAACATTAATATAATTATATATATGATGTAACTATATCCTCTACATAAGAAATGGAACTTTCATGACAAAACATGCATGAGAAAACAAAGCAATTAACACCCATAACAATAATAATAATAAAATATTATTAACGAACGGGTGGTAATATGTTATAAGAGGATCGTATATGATATTATAAACATGAATATGGATCTTTTATAAATTAATAACATGATTAAAACCATTACACAGGAAGTTAAAGTGCATTCAACCAAAAGGAAGTGTGAGGTAAGGGACTTTGTCTCAATTCCTTTCATTAAGGAATATTGTAATGGTATGCTCCTAATTAATTTTATATGGTGTATGTAATTTACATTTTACATGTAATATAATGAATCATTAATAATTAATGGTATTTTAAGTTTTAATTTGAATTATTTCTTCTAATGTTATTTGACTTTAAAATTACTAAGTGGTAAAGAATTTCATAACTCAATTTCTTTTCATTAGGTATATTACTTATTCATTGTCTTTGATATTATAAGATTATGTGTGTAATTAATTTTTAAAATATTATATTTTATTTACACTTGTTTTATGTGTATTTACATTTTATACACATAATCTATTCATTGATTAATTCTCACTTCAACGTTATGGGGTTGCTAATCTCAAATTGTATTCTTTGGGACATATGTTATATTATACACCTATATTATTTTATGAGGTGTATATACTTACCCTTTAATATGTTATATTATGAATTTATTTATATTCATGGTATTTAATGTTTCATTTTATATTATTCCTTTCATGAGGCTTATGATTCAAAAGTTACCAAAGTGGTAAGAGATTTATGTTTCAATCTCATTTTAATTAGGATTGTTTATACTTGAATTTACATTAAAGGAAATTATTTGATCATTTTATAATAAAACCATTTCATATTATTTTCTTCTATTTATTCATTAAGTTTTCAAGTAGTAGTATCATTTTCCTCTCTTTGGTATATTAAATGATTTAGAAATTTTTTTTAATAAAATATGAATTCATTTCTCTCTTCAGTTGAAAATCCCTTCTCTTCAAAATCCATGTTTTCTAAAAAAATTAAAAATGTTTCAGTATGATTGTTTAAAGTCAATTTTACCCATAATTATCTTCTTATAAAATGTTTTAAAATGAATCTTCCTATCATTTCTTAAATAAGGTACTTTTTACTTTTCTTACAAAAATGTGAAAGAAATCTTTGTTTTAACGTACTTGTCATGAACAGAACTTCCCTACCATCATAAACACGCATTCCTTTGAAGCTTCATTTAAAAGTTTAAAATTTTATTTTCAAATAAAATGGTTTATCTAATATTATGGAAATTCTTAGTTTTTAAAAGTGATTTTCAAATTAAAAAGGGTGTTTTCCTCAAGGATGTTTTTTAAAGATATTTTTATGGTATTTATATTCATCAATGACAAAAAACCTTTATTTTACAAATAATACACTGGGGATATGTTATAATTATGTCATACTTATTCTTTCTCTAGATGGTTTACTATCAATTTGACCAAGGAAAGTATTTGCATTCTCTTTATTGGTTAATTTTTGTAATCATTAACTTTACCTTGAAATATTCTCTTTTTTGTGATCATTGGACTTAAATTTCCCCTAAATATATATATTATCTATCATGGATATACTTATTTCTTAAACTATATATCATTTCTATATACAGTGTTTTACTTTGAAAGTTATTTGACTGACTAGGGAAATATTGATATTCCAAATTCTTTATTCAATATGAACATTTATTGATAAGACATGTTGTTTATGAATTAAATTGATAATTAGATATATGAGGAATGTGTTAGACATTCAGTGATGGTTGGGACCTATAATTATATATCCCCTAAATGCATCGATAGTCTCATGAGGCGAATTAGTAATCTAGAATTAAATGGTTTTTTACCCATAGTTTTAAACCATTTTGTGAAAGGTCTTGATAGTATAGATATCATGATGTATGAGATCATGATGTCCAATATCAAGAATTTCCTTCATTAAGAATTTAGTTATTATTTTCCATGAGATTATTGCATTGATATTATCTAGGGATGCATTTTTTTCTCAAGTTATTGATTAAATGGCATGTGTGTTTAGTTATTTTGCTTTTCATATTGATTATACCTTATCTAATCATGATATTAAAGTCATTTATTTAATGGAATGTATGATTATACATTTACCTTGTTATATTAATTAAGCCTTATTGATTATGGTTTATTTATTCATGATAGTTTATGCTTTAAGTAACTCTTGAAACAAATCATTTTTTGTTATTTTCATGAAAACCACACTTTAAGGGAAAAGTGGGAACCACGCATACTACACCTTACAAATTCAAAATTCAAACCATGTCCCATATTCAAAATCCAAAAAATGTAGGTGTTGTCGTAGGAACCATCGCATCAATGACAAATCCCGTAAATCATGCTTCCACACGTGATGCTGACATCGTCACAACACCATCATCATCATTCCATCACCTCCTAGAGAAGGAATATTTGAATGATTTCAAGGATAAATTATTTTTACTTTCACTATGTTGTATTTAATTCTTTCAATTGTAATTCAAAACTCAAGTATATATTTATTTTACCAATACTACTAAATTATTTAGTCTTTTGGGATGCAATCGCTTGTATCTAGCACTAATGAAATAAAGTAGACACTAGATCTATGCTACTAGGGTCAGGTTCTTTATAGTATATATGATATAAACCTTGGATTTTTCCACTTTAATCCCTTATTTAGAAATTATATGGACATGAACATTACCTCTTTCCACCATAAAGTGACAGTTTTTGAAGTTTAAAATCGAGTTATTTTTAATGTATCTTTTTTTAAAAAATCAATATTCTTAATATATATTTTAAAACATGTTCCATACACTATAATTTCATTACGAAATACCTCCAAGAATATTTCAATATGATTTGAAAAGATGCTTATTATGCAGCGTTGGAATGTACCCGGGGCATTGTATAAACTGAAAGGAATTCTTCAATATAAAAACATACTAAAGGAGAAAGTAAATGTAGTTTTTTCCTGATCTTATGTTGCAATAAGGATATGAGATTAACCATAAAATCCATTAAGTAAACAATAATGACCCTTCTCTATTAATATTTTTAGCATCTGATCTAAAAGGGAATGAGGAAGTGGTCTTTCTAGGTCACATGGTTTTGTTTTCTATAATAAATACATAATCTCCGGCTATTATAAATCCTAGTGGGAACTAATTCATTATTTTTTATTTTGAATAATGGTGATTTAAGATTTTTTAGAACCACTTAGATGAGACTCACCCACTAGGATTCCAAAATTGGGTATATAATGTCATATCCTAAGAGTATTTCAACCTCCTTTTTTATTACTTCCATTAATGTTGGGTTTATCCTCCTTTGATATTGACTCTTAGGTTTTTATTCTCTCCCTGGTATGATTTGGTTCATGAAAATAGTGGGATTAATTTGAGGTATGTCTCCTAATGACCAGCCTATATCCTTAACATTTTGCTTCAAAATGGTTAACAGTTTGTGTTCTTGGTTAGGTTCCAAATTATTTGAGACTACCACAGGAAATTTTTCATCTTCCATAAGATAATAATATTTCATATTTTATGGTGGTAGTTTTAACTCTAACATGGGTGGTTGTTCTAGGTATGCTATTAAGAACACCATTAAAAAAGTTTTCATCCAATTATTCTTCCAATTGGTCATTACACAAGTTTGGTTCTAGATTCAATTCATTTTCAAAAATAATGTTATCCAAAAAGTTTTGGTAAATTTAAATATTCTTCTAAATTTATTATTTTATCCCAAATCTGGATAGCTTAATCTGAGCAGAAATTATCCTCATAATGAGAAAGATTGAAAATAGAATGTTCATATTGAGGGAATTTCATAGAGTCTGAAATACTAAAATTAATAGTATCCTCAACAAAATCCATGGAAATGGTTAATTTGTGAACATTTATTATAGTTTTTATAGTTTTTAAAAATGGTATATCCATGATTATTGGGTAATGAGTAGTGTGTCTCTCTTCTTTGATGTCCATAATGTAAAAAATCATCAAGGAACAACATACCTTTTACCCTTACCATAATATCCTCCAAAACTCCCATAGAGTAAGTTATAGCTTAGTTGGCTAATTGAATAATAAGTTTGGTTGTATTGAGCTCTCCAACCTGTATTGAAGAATAAATTTAGTGATTAATAACATTTATTAATTCTTCCAAGTCATATGAGTCGTTAGTGAATGTTATCTTTCCTATAGTACAGGGTATAGTAAAAGTACCTGGGTCTTGATATTTACTAGGAAATTATAGATCAATTAAGGCAAAAACATTCCTACCCAAACTTAAATTTTCATATCAAGAATTTTTCTCTTATTAGTACACATTTACTTGAGGGATTTTTTATACCTATGAATCTTATTGATTGCATCTAGTAAAGGGATATTGATTTCTGCCTTTTTGAATGCGTTAAGCACTTCAAACTATAAATCCTCCTCGCTAGTTTTCTTTGGTGGAGTCTTCCTTGAAGAAGATGGTGGTAAAGCCTAAGGTGTATCCTATATATTGGACTTACCTTTGTCCTTTTTCACTAATTGTGTCTCGAAATGTGCCTCCACTTACTTCTCAATGGGTTATGGTTCTTCTTCTCTTGATTATACGGTCTCGGGATCATCTTCCAATGATGTTTCATAATTATCCCATACTTCCGTACCACTCTTAAAGAAATAGATCTCACATTAATCTTTGGATTAATAAATAATTGGGATAGGAGTTTACTTGAACCTTGATTTACCAAAGTGTTAAGAGTTGTGAGAATTTTTCCATGCTGACTTTTTTAAATCCTTCAGTTCAAATCCATGGATTGTTAGGGTAAAAGGTTGGGAGTTATTCCTTTTAAATTGTGGGAGCTAGCATGTGTGTTGAAAATTATGCTGGAATATTGGACTTGATGGTCATTAACTTCTAGATCCATACATTATTGTTGATTATTCTTTGAATCCTTATATTTTTATTGGTTATTGGTACTGACTTTGGTACATTACATCACAATTCTTAGTTTCTTGCACTTGAGAATAATAGTCTATGAAGTGCTATGCTAAATGGAATAACTAGCAGACTCTTGAGGAGGTAAAAGGTGCTTCATTTACTTTATTCAGTTCTAACTTTCTCACAAGAGAGGTTGGCTCTTCAATTCCAGTCCCAATTAAAGTAGAGTTAGAAGTTTTTACCTCATGTGCACCTCAGGTAGTGTTTTAAGTACTAAACTATTTAGAGTTCTATGAGATCATCTCTATCAAATCCTTGGATTTATCTGGGGATTTTTATATAAATGCTCCTCCTAAAGAAGCATCTAGTAGGTTTTGGTCATTTTATAGAAGTTCTTGATAGAAAAACACCAAGAAGCGGTGAACCTTAAAATGTTAATGTGGGAAACTAGTAGTAAACTTCTTAAACCTTTCCCAAAACTCTTACAAGGTCTCTCCACTAGCTTGTTGCATCTCATATATCTCCTTCCTCATTTGTATACTTCTTGAAGCGGAGAAAAACTTTTAGAGGAAGACCCATTATATATCATCACTATTTATGATCTCTCTACTTTTCAAGTTTTACATCCATTCCTTTATTAACCCTTATAGGTAGAATATTAATTCCTTCCAATAAATCTTGGATTCTAAAACTCCTCTTTGTTTTAAGATGTTTCACACAACTCCAAACTCTTTAAAGTGCTTGTAAAGGTATTCTCCTACCAAGCCAAGGAACTTAAGTAGTAGTTGAATCAATCCATGCTTAATTTCATGATCAAATTGGTTATTTAGTTATAATAATTTATTGTTATTATGATTGAAATTGGGTGCATATAGTTCTCTAACAATTCTATTTAATTGGTCTAGTCTTCCTTCGTGTTATCATTTCATAAAGAAACTCTAGATGAAGTAAAAGTGGTTGGGGAATCTATCAATGGAATGGTGATAAGATCTCTATCCACTTTCTTAGTAATCTTAAGACTTTGGAATCTAGCCAGCAAGGTTATCTCAAACTAAAGATCTAGTTAGAATTGGATCTGGTCATGAATCAAAAACATTTCAAACAAAATAAAAACACTAAAATAATTTCCTCCCCGACAATGGTTCCAAGTTGATTTGGTGGTTATCATGGTCCTCACAACAAACAAATTTTTAACCCAAGTTAAATGTAATATACTATGGCTTAGGTTTTATCAAGAGTGGTAGGATTTTCAATGTGATCTTTGTGTTGTGTGTGTGGGTTTTATTTTTTATTATAAAATAAAGAACAATCATGTGTGTGTTTGAATGAAAGCGAAAGAGTGTTTGGAATTAATTATTTAAAGAGTGGTATCACCTTAGATATTCCCCCACCTTACCTATTAAATCATGATTTGTTTAATTAAAATTTATTACTCTCTCACTAACCAATGGAAACCTCAGTCGATTTCCCTCACTCAATAGATTTGGATTAAGTAAATAAATTCAATAATCGCTGCACTCTTTGTTCTTTCCTATCCAAGTGATCAAAAACTTATAATCAATCTTTAATAAATCCACAATTCTATCCATAATATGGTAAATAAAGGAAATCTAGGGGCATGTGTTTGTGAAATCCAAGAAGAATAGAAGGAAGAATCAAAATGTAATGAGTAGTGGAAATATTCTACTGTCTATGGTAAAAAATCACTTCCAGTAAGATCAAGTGAGATAAGATTAAATAATTAATCATAATAATTCATTAATAAGGGGTGGGGTAAGTCACCTTGGCTTAACCACATAAGGTCTAGTATTCTATCACTGGATAGATTACACGGTATTAAAGGAAAATATAGTAAGCAAAAACAACAGTCCCCTCCCTCTATATTGAGTTCTTCCCCTATTAAAAAGAGAAAGATAAATGTTTGAGAATCTCTATAGTTGGAATGGTCTTCATGTGATTTGATCACCTCCATATCCTTGTGTGGATGGAATTAACTTTCTTCCCCATGCTTGATTGAATGTTGTGTTTCCTTGATTCTAGTAAATTCCTCCTCCTCTCGGATTGTTCACCAGATGTGAGTTTGCATCCCCTATTTTCTCGGTTTGTCCAAATATTGGGAATTAAATATTCCCTTAATCTCTTTTTTCCCTCAGACATGTTATATGTGTGTTGGGGATGATCCCCATGATCTTTATCCCATGATTATGAAAAATTTCAAAATGCTCATAAAGAGACTCCTTATTTTTCTTAGAGATATTGCAATCCCAACATGGTCTATGCCATGACATGGCATAAAACATATCCCCATTTCCCATTGAGCAGAACCGTCAAAACTATTAGTAAAATTCTTTGCACCCTATTTCAACATCACCTGAATTATTATTATCTGCTTGGTGGAATGCTTATAATAGTGTGGCATCCTTCACTATTGTGTGGTTGACTCTTCTGTATGCTTAGGATTACTTTATTTCCCAGTTGGTGGTAAAGTAATTTTTCTTATGTATAAAAAAATTATGTTGCGAATCTTAGGGGAATTTCCTTCTTCACCTTCATAGTAAAGTTAAAAACATTACATATCACTTATAGGAAGAGAAATATCTTATGTATTATTTTAAATTTATTACATATTGAGGAAAATATATTACACATTATCCAAAGGATGTTACATATCAGTGTAAAGTCAGTACTTCTCTAATTTTTACATCTTCCAACAGATATTTCATATCCAGTGCTTTGCCCACATGACATAGTCAAATGTCCTATGTATTACTTAGGTCATGAGAGAAAAATCTTGTGCATGGGGAAAATTTCTTACATGCCATCCAAGATATATTATGCACATAAAGAGGGTTTCAAGACTTTTCCAAATCTATGTCTCCAAAGGATATTATATATCAGCCTGGAAGTTTATTACATATATAGAGAGTTTTATTCCTTCATAATATTTTTAGAATCCAAATATATTACTTATGGAGTGACCTTAATAATTTTCTATATTTTTCATTAAGACCATCTTATGGACATAACTTTTATATTCTTCCTACTTTTAATAAATCCATCCTAACTTTCAAACCTTTTTGAAAATCATGAAAATAAAATTCTTAGTGTAGAATTTATTCAAATTAATATAAAATTATTAAAATAAATTAAAAATGTGAAAATTAATACTATCTATAGTAAATTTAAAAATCGACAATAATCTAATATTAAAACCATTTATTCCAAATTAGTGGAAAATAATTATGAAAATAGTATAAAATCCTAAAACAAAATTTGAAAATTTATGATTTCATCAATGTCCTATAACATCTTAAATGATTAAATAATATTAGATATTTACTTGCTTTAAAACCTTTTTAATATTCATTTCCTTATTATTATTCCATTTTGTTCATTTATTATCACGTTTCATTCATTTACTAAATTAGTATTGTTTACATTTTGAGGTCGTTTGGTTCATAATCTCCAAAACTACTTTGGTATAATTTCAAAAGTCAAAAGACCTTTTCCAATGGTTCTATAAGATCTAGGAGTGTCAAGGTATATATTTTATTTCATTCTAGAAGCAAATGAGTTTAACGGGTTATGAAATAGTTATCATTTAGATAATCTTCCTCGATAAGCTTGTTTTTTATGGTTAAAAATAACCATGATTGTTTACTTTTAATTTCATTATTATGATGGATATTTTATCATTATAAAATTATAATCATGAAATTTATTTAATAGTAATGTTATATAAAATCATGAAATCAAATTTTAAGAATATCCATGATAGACATAAGTTTAGGAAAACAACATCATTCACTTAGGTAGTGTAAAACCACTATGGATGAAACAATATTTTTAAGAGTGTTTTAAAAAGTATTAGTAAGCTAGTTAATATTAGGGTTTTATAAAAACATTAAATTATATCAAAAAATTAGTTTTAAAGTTACTTTTATTTATTACTTAATGTTATAAAATGGGTAGGGGAATAATTGAAACGAAGAAGAAATGGTTTTTAAAACCTGTATTTTGATATTGTAACATATTATAAAAAGGGTCTGATGAGAGAGAAAGAGAGTGGTATCTCATCATTAATGGATCAAAAATATGTTAATATCAGGGTAACATAAGCATTTCAATAAATGAATAAGATTTTTAAAAGATTTTTAGATGAAAGGAGTCCTAAATAATCAGGGAAAATAGATTTGGGGAACATGACTTTGATATGGTAACAATATATGAAAATGGTTAAAGGAGATGGAATGAGTAGTAAATCATAAATAAAGTATTAATAGGATGGTAATAAAATGGAAATTTAAGGTTAAAAAATGTAGAAAGGGTGTTTAAAAGAGATCATGATAAAATAATCTCAAAAATAAAGGGGAAGGACTAAGAATAGGAACCCTTACCTTGTTCTTTGAGACGTCTCCTTTAGATTGAGATTAAAGCCTTTAGTAGAGGGGATTTTGATCACGCATGGGGATTAGGGATGTGGAAATGTAAGTGTAGTTTATAAAGGGTTTTGGGTAGAGTTTTGTAAATGGAATGGATTTTGGAAGTGAGAATGGGTGGAGGAGGGGTGTTTATATAGGTAATAGGGAGAGGTGTTTTAGAATAAAGTATTGATTATTATATAATTTTGGCTAAATACTATGAATTGTATTGATTATCATCACATTTATTTCCATATGATTAAACAAAGGATGGTTTTTTGGCATTCAAACCAATCCAAAACTGAATGACATCTTGGAGACACTTAATTAAATGTAAAGAACCAAAAAATGGTTTTTTATTAAAATAAGATATAACTTAGGCTTCAAAAATTCAAGTATAGGTTTATAAATTCAAATTACTATTTTTAAATACATTATTTTACTCTTTAAATATATTTTAGTTTTATTAAAGGGTTTATAGATTTTTAATACATGTTTATATCAAAATGATGTTATAAACATTATGGTATTCGTAAAAACTATATTTTTTACTATTCACTGGAAACTTAACATTTTTCAAAAAATTCTCAAAAATATACCATAGGATAATTTCAATGCGCTTATCCTAGATTTAAAGTCCTTTCATGATTTTTTTTATTTGTAAAAAAAATATTTATTAAATAAAACTCTAGGTGTATTTCAAAAGCATGCGTTTGATGCACAAAAAAACCCATTTTTAATAGATCTTGTTTTTATTATAAGACATGTGTGTGTAATTATATTTTTATTCATTAATCAATATAAATTATTAATCATTATTAATCATATTATTTTCAAATGATTTGTATTCATTGTATTGGATACTTGTTTAAAGAACAGTTACATTACTATTTCAATAGCCTAATTCACAGCAGTCTCCTTACACTTCCAATGTTTATATTACCCCTTAAATATAAACTTAATCCTAAAATCTAAAATAATTCATATTATTTCCTTGGTTATAATGTCATGTTTATTCTATTGCTTATTTTTTTCTTCATAATAACTTAAGAACCTTTGTGATAAATTGTTTTAATAATGTCTTTTGTATTTATTGACGACTAACCTTTTTGTATAAGAATGTTTTTATTATTTAGGAATTAGAATTAGTCCATCGTAATGAGTTATATAAGAAAGTTTAAAGTTGTTAAATGTTCAAACCCAAACATAAAGGGGTAAGTTTTTGTCTTTAAGAAATTTTTTTTCCAGACACATGTTTCTGGACTCACATTTTCAAACTAAACATCACTGGACGCAGAAGTATCCAGAAAGATAAAATTGTTGATCAGATGATTTATTGGATTTAGATTCATCGCCATGATGATTCATTGGACTCAATGTTGGTTAGAAAGTTATATGTTTCTGATTGAATAATTCATAATGATGCTAAATAGGTTTGTTGAATAAAGTGAAGTCAGGAGTTAGTAAGTTCTCAAAATTTATAATCCAAATCAGACGATGCTTTACTGGTCATGGAATTATCAAAAATCATGAAAACTATCATGATAAAATATTTTTAAGAATTAGAGTAATCATAATGATTGTATCAGATCCAGAAGTACTGGGCATAGAAGTTTTTAGAAGTCAAAATGTGCAAAGCTGATGAAGTTTGAAGTTTTTCAAAGTTGTAGAGTGGAGTTTCCATCGTAATAAGATTTTCATCATAATAAGAATTTCATTGTAATGAGAATTCCATCATAATAATAATTTAATTGTTATGAAGTTCCATTATATTGAACCGAGAAATAAAGGAAGATTGTAATGAGATGAAGAATAAATCCAGATTGTAATGAGCTGAGAAAGGAAGGTAGATTGTAATGAGAAGAGAAAGAGGGGAAAATCTTAATGAGCTAAAGAATAAATCCATATCATAATGAGCTAAGAAAGAAAGGAAGATCATAATGAGATTATAAAGAAAGGAATATTGTAATGAGTTGAGAAAGAAAGTCAGATCGCAATGATCTAAGAAATAAAGGCAGATTGTAATTAGCCGAGAAAGAAAGAAAGATTGTAATGAGCTAATAAAGAAAGAAAAATCGTAATGAGATGAGAAAGATAGCCATATCATAATGAGGTGAGAAAGAAATCCAGATCATAATGATCTAAGAAAGAAAGTCAAATAGTAATGAAATGATAAATAAAGGTAGATTGTATTGAAGCTGAGGAAGATACATCATATTGAATTTGAGGAAGTTACATCAGACTGAAGAAAGGTTAGAAAGTACGAGAAGGATGATTAAGAAGAAGTCTCAAAAAGAAGATTCCATATTTTTATGAAGAATTGATAAGTTAAAACTTGAAATTTAATTTTTCCTAAATCTCATATAAATCTGATATGGATTGAAGAAGTAAAAAGTGAAGTTTAAATGTGAGTGTTTTTTAGAGTTTTGAAATTTGAGGAAGTGGGGAAAGTTTTCATGTTTCCCACTCTTGATTTTCTAAGTCACCTATAAATAGTTGCTCAGACCATTAATTATTTGTAACTTTTCACGTAAGCACAAAAGGTGGAGCACTAAAGAATTGGAAGTGAAAGTTCCAATTGGACTTAGGAAGATCATATTGAGAATTTGAGTAGAGTTTGAGTTTTTCATATTGAGAATGGGTTTATTATATCGACTCCATTGTATTGAGTCAATTGGGATGAGGAAGACCATATTGAGAATTTGAGCAGAGTTTGAGTTTTTTAGATTGAGAAAGGGTTCATCGTATTGAGTCCATCGTATCGAGTCAATCAGACTAAGGAAGATTGTATTAAGCATTTGAGCAGAGTTTGAGTTTTGCAGATTGAGAATGAGTTTATTGTATTGAGTCCATCGTATTGAGTCAATCGGGATGAGTAGGATCAGACTAAGTATTTGAGTAGAGTTTGAGAAGTTCTAATTGAGTATGGTAGAATCATATTAACCTCATCGGATCCAGCCAAATCAAACTAAGGATCTAGACTAAGCATTTTTGGATCAGTTTGAACAAAGTATTTATTATTGTGTTTTGGATCAATTGTTTTTGTAAGCAACTTTTTAAACTGAAGAGATTTGGTATAATATTTTCTATAGGGATATAGAAGGTATCTAATGGGATTTGGCACAAGTTTTATTCACTTATTCGTAGTATTAGATTTCTATAGACCCATGGGAGTGACTATGGTAAGGATGTAGGTTCTCATACTGAGGTTGAACCTTATAAATCTTGTGAGCTTTACTTTTTTTATTACTTTTTCATGAATTAATATTTAATAAAAGTTGATAAGTAAATAAATATTAATAGGTTACGGGGGGTTAAGTATCTAAAAGTTTTGAAACTCATAAAAAGTGAACGATTGATTCACCCCCCCCCCTCTCAATTGTTATTCGATCCATTAGAAGTTCAATTAGCATCAGAGGAAATGTTCCCTTGTTGAATCCTTATCGTGGATAATATCAATTCTATCAATAGTATAGGAATTCCTATATTTTATGGAAAAATTATTATAGATGAAAAAATAAGATGATTCTTTATCACCTATATTTTGGCCTGAAATTTGTTGATGTTGCTGCTATAGTTTTTCCACCTATTGAGAATGATGCTTCTATAACATATGCTGATAAGAGAGATATAGAAGTTAATGTAAAGTCTAGAAATGTAATCCTTATTTCCTTATCAGAGAATGTTTATCAGAAGTTGATAGGTCTCAATACTTCAAAAAAGTATGTGGGACAAGATGGAGAGTATTTTTTATGGGAATACTAAAGTAAAGGAAGCAAAGCTAAAAATCTAACATAGTAAGTATGAAGACATAAGAATAAGAGATGAATAAAATATTGGTGAATACTTTATCAAAGTAAATGAAATTGTTTTCAACATTAGAGGATTTGAAGATGTCTTGGAAGATTCTACAATTATAAAGAAACATATACAAAACTTCCCATACAGTTTTGATTCTAAAATTTCCTATTTTGAAGATAATGAAGATTTATTTCTTGATGAATTGAATAAATTTATTATTTATTATAAAATGAGAAAATATCTAATGTTTAAAAATTAGATAAAAGATTAAATGAATTTTGAAGCTATGATAGAGTTGAAAATTCAAGACGTTGAAGATGTTGATCCTTGTGACTCTGAAGGTAAAGAGGATGATGAGTTGAATAATAAAACCATGTCTCTTATATCCAAGAACTGTTGAAGAGAAAGAAGAAAGTATGGGGATAAACTTCCTCTCAAATTCTTTGAGTGTGGTGGAATTAGATATTTTTCTAAGAATTTCCCCAAGAAAAAAGTTGGATAATATTGAGATGATTATGATGAAAAACCTTGATGGAAAACATGAAACAAAAGTTATAATGAAGAAAATTCATCCAACAAATAAATTAGAAGTTTACTAGGAATAAGAGAAGTATGTTAAGTAAGAAAGATGAATCAGACTCAACTGACAATAATTCTTCAGAAGATGAAAGTTTAGAAAAATTCAGAACCTTCATTGCAAAAGTTGAGAAAGTTGAAGACTCCTTAAATAGCGAAGAAGGAGGAGGTGAAGAATCTTATAGAGAGTATCAGCTCAAAATAGAACTTCTTATATGTCTTGAGCATAACAAATATCTCAAGAAAGAAAATAGAATGATAAATAAATATTGTGAAGAAGTTATTGAATGAAGAAAAAATGCCATCAAGAAGGAGGATGATTACATTTATGAGATCTTAAGTTACAAACTTAGAATTGCTAAACAGGGAAATATGGTTGAAGATCTCAGTAAGAAGCTGGAAGTTAAGGAAGAATAAGTAAACGAGTTTCAATCAAAACTTCTTGAGTATGAAAATACCTTGATAAAGATGAATTAAAACTTCAAAAAATCCTTGGAAGTAAATAAAGTTTCTAAGAATAATCAAATCAAGAATCAGGCGAAATCCTCACCCACCAAAAATAATGTTTCATCTGATTTTTCTAACATTTCAGGTGAGAAGAAAAGTATTTGAAAATCATGAGTGGATAAAGGATATGATAAACCTATCACATCTACAAAATTTGAAAACTCACTCAGGGGGAAAGTTAGTCCATGACCAGAGTATGTTGAAATAGGAAGAAGTTCTCAACCTCAACAAAGATTCTATAAAGAAAGATCTTACTTCAATAGAAAATCAAGATTTGATGGATATTACTAATGTTGTGAAATCTATGGACACAGGGATTATAATTGTTGGTATAACTTATCTCTACCCAAAATAAGGTTTTAAAAGGGTGAAATCAATGGTGGGATAAGGATGAGAAACTTTCTTAACCCATAAGAAGTTAGAAAAAAAACTCAAGATGTTAGAAACATTCTAACAAAAAATCAATTTGAATGTATAGAAGATGTTTTCGAAAGATGTGATCAATCTAGTCATCATGCCGAGATATGTATGACACTCCTTCCAGAACAAGTTTCTTATGGTAGAAAAGAAAAGGAAGTTGGAAATAAGAAAATTGAAGAAAGATCTTTTGTTGTTGAGACATATTTAAAAGTAAGTAAAAGGAAAAAATCATGGATACTTGATAGTGGTTGTTCTTTACATATGAAAAGTGATATAAAAATCTTGAAACATGTTAAAAGTCATGATGGAGGAGAAATTACCTTTGGTAATTATATTTCCTTAAAAACTATACGACGTGTATATTTGTTTTTCCATTTTCTTTATTTTCTCCACCACATTTATTAGACCTTGAATAATGACTATTTATTTATTAAATAAATATCACTGCATTATTCGCTAATAAATATATTACTTTGCCCACAATACATTCTCTCGAATAACCAGTGTTTAAATAAATGCGATCAAGTATCCTTGAATAATTATTAAACCATAATCGGGAATAATCTTTATTCAACTTGTTAAATGAATACTGAGATACTTGGATACACTTAATGTGTGACCCTCTAGGCCTCTTTCTTAGTGGAATTAGGTGGAGCCTACCTAAAGTCCAAGGTTAACATCAAGAAACACGCCAAGACACCCATAGAGAAAAAGGTTAACACCACAATGACATGTCACCTCATATGAACGCTTATCGTGTAATGTAATCTCTTTGTCTTGATATCTCCAATCAAGTGGGTTGCATGCTAGTGTCATCAACTCATGTGCTCGATTATTCTTTCTTTGACTTCCCAGAATTGAACTTCCCCATTCCTTACCATGGAGATGGATTTATTTAGACTATCAATTCAATCAAAAGGCCTAAGATATTATCTTCTGTTATGGAAAAGAAGGGACAAATCCTTTCTCGCATTATCTATTAATGCAATATTACTCGTGATGCACCCAATATATCCTAACTCACTGCGAACAGTGTGTCGTCACAGTTTTTATCAATACATCTAAGTGCATGAGTTGTAATACCCATTAATAATAATCTTAAAGTCTAAGGACCAATACACACATCCACAGATAGGAACATCCAATGACACTATGAAATGTGGATTTCTTACTGGTGGGTCTCGTTCTCATAATATCCTCCTAGATACTACCAAGGGCGCACACCATGAGAAGGTTACTCAAAGTTTTATGAGTCTTTACCTCTAATGGACTGTATTATTTGTGTCTCTCAAATAACATCATTCAGTCATAGAACTTATATTCAATAATAGTGTTATGGCACTTCCGAGTTCTCATCATAGCAGGGATCTATTATGACCCTTTAGTGCAACAATTATCCTTAGGACATTATCAATGCATTTTCACACAGAATAACAATCAAGATGTGATAAGTTATTTATTAATATTCAAATCCATGAATACAAGTTTATCATAAAGTATAAAGTAGTTGATTCTAGGCCACCAACTCCAACATGAACAACCTTGTGGTTTTCAACTTGATAATGATGAAAATAAGGTTTGTAAATTGAATAAATCCTTGTATGATTTTAAATAATTCCCACATGTCTGGTATTCTAAGATTGATAATTGTTCGAGAATGTTGAACTTTCTAAAGGAAAAATTAATATCAATTTATATGTGAAATATTTTGACTTCAGAACTCTAATTGTAATTGTTTATGTGGGTGATATAATTTCTGCTGGCGAGGAAGAAAAAGTTTGCAAAGAGTTTTCTAAGGAAATGAAGAAGGATTTTGAAATTTATATATTAGGAGAATTAACTTTATTCCTTGGATTACAATTTAAACAAAAAAGAAAAAAACATTTTCTTATCTCAAAAAAAGTATGCCAAAGAATTGTTAAAGAAGTTTGGGATGACAGAATCCAAAGAATTTTATACTCCTATATTTGTGAGCATAAAGTTGAGTAAAGATGAATCTGAAAAAGTGTGAATCATAAAGACTTTTGGAAGATGATAGGAAGTCTACTTTATCTTACAGCCTCAAGATCTGATATTGTTTATGTTGTGACTTTGTGTGTCGGGTATCAAAATAATTCGAAAGAATCATATATGTTGGTAGCAAAGAGGATTTTGAGATATGTCAAAGGAACAACTTCACATGGGTTATTATGCAAAAGAAATTTTGATATGAAGTTTCATGGTTATACTGATACCAATTAGGGTGGAGATTGAAATGATAGAAAATCAACTTTAGGAGGAACATTTTTCTTGGGTGAATGTTGTGTGAGTTGGCATAGTAAGAAAAAAAGTTCAGTAACCTTGAGCATAGTTGAATTCGAATATGTTTCAGCTACTCAGGGTTGTACTCAAATGTTGTGGATGGAGGTTTAGCTAGAAGACTTGAAAGTGAAAGTTTATAAACCATTGAAATTACTTTATGATAATCAGAGTGCAGTTGATCTTTCTAAAAATCTTGTCCAACATTCAAAATCAAAACACATTGATATAAAGTTTTACTTTATAAAAGAGAAAGTTGCTACTAGAGATGTTATATAGGAATACATCTTAACAAAGTATCAAATTTTTTATATTTTCACGAAAGTCATGTCGAAATAAAGATTTGTGGAATTGAGACGATAACTTCATGTTCAGCCTCCTCCCATGACTTCATAACCCTTATAAGGAAGTTTCCCCCACCGTGCTTTGGATTATGTTGAGGGGGGGGGGGAGAAAGTAACAACTTTTCACTTTGTAATAAGTTTTTACTTGTCTTTATTTAATGAATCTGAAGTTGTGGTTATCATAAAATAGTGAAGAGAAAAATAAAAGTGAGAGGAAAAGATAAAAGTGAGTGGGGTTGGCCGTAAAATTTACTTTCTACCAAGGGATAAAATTTCTATAAAAACATTACTTAATTTAGTAGTGTGGTGTTAGGACACTCTTTTTTTGAAAAATGTTATGTTTTGATAAAACGCAAAAAACATGAGTTGTTTACAAAAGTTGAGTTGTGAAAAAATTATGAGTTGAAAAAGTTGTTAACAAGGGTTGTCAACAAATTCAAAAGGGAGATTGAAGAACCTTTGTGATAAATTGTTTTAACAAAGCTTTTGTATTTGTTGGTAACTAATTTTTTTGTATAAGAATGTTTTATTATTCAGTAATCGGACTCAGTCTATCGTAATGAGTTCTGTAATAAAGTTGAAAGTTGATGAATGTTCAAACTCAAACATAAAGGGGGAGAAAAGTTTTTGTCTTTAAGAAAGTTGTTTTCTGGACACAAGTTTCTAGACTCAAATTTTTTTGACTAAACAATATTGGACGTAGAAGCAGTTAGAAAGATGAAGTTGTTGATCAGATGCTTTATTGGATTCAGATCCATCACCATGAAGATTCATCAGACTCAGTGTTGGTTAGAAAGTCAGATGTTGCTGAGTGAAAAGGTCGTAATGATGGTGAAGAGGTTTGTTGAAGAAAGTGAAGTTAGGAGTTAGAAATTTCTCAAACTTTCTAATCCAAATTAGACGATGTTTTGATGATCATGAAATTCTCAAAAATCATGAAAACTATTATGATAAAAGATTTTGAAGAATTGGAGGAATCGTAATAATTGTATCATATCCAAAAGTATTGAAGACAAAAGTTGTTAGAAGTCAGAATGTGTAAAGGTGATGAAGTTTGAAGTTTTTCAAAGTTGCAGAGTGGAGTTTCCATTATAATAATATTTTCATCGTAATGAGATTTTCATCGTAATGAGAATTCCATCATAATAAGAATTTCATTGTTATGAAGTTCCATCGTAATGAGATGAGAAAGAAAGGAAAATCGTAATAAGCTGAAGAAAAAAGCCAAATCATAGTGAGCTGAGAAAGAAAGACATGTCGTAATGTGCTGAGAAAGAAAGAAAAATCATAATGAGCTAAAGAAGCAAGCTAGATCGTAATGAGCTGAGAAAGAAAGTCAGATCGTAATGAGCTAAGAAATAAAGACATATTGTAATGAGATGAGAAAGAAAGATAGATTGTAATGAGACGGGCAAGAAAGACATATCATAATGAGCTGAGAAAGAAAGACATATCGTAATGAGCTGAGAAAGAAAGGCAAATCGCAATGAGATGAGAAAGAAAGACAGATCGTATTGAAGTTGAGGAAGATATATCGTATTGAAGTTGAGAAAGTTACATCTGGTTAAAGAAAGGTTAGAAAGTCTGAGAAGGATGATTACAAAGAAGACTCAAAAAGAAGATTCCATAAGTTTTATGAAGAATCGATAAGGTCAAACTTGAAATTCAATTTTGCGTAAATCTCGAAGAAATCTGAGACGGATTGAAGAAGTCAAAAGTGAAGTTTAAATGCGAGTGTTTTTTGAAGTTTTGAAATTTTAGGAAGCAGAGAAAGTTTTCATGTTTTCCACTCTTGTTTTTCTGAGTCGCTTATAAACAGTTGCTCAGATCATTAGTTCTCTGTAACTTTCCACGTAAGCACAAAAGGCGGAGCGCTGAAGAATTGGAAGTGAAAGTTCCAATCGGACTAAGGAAGATCATATTGAGCATTTAAGCAAAGTTTGAGTTTTGCAGATTGAGAATGAGTTCATCGTATTGAGTCCATCGTATTAAGTCAATTAGACTGAGGAAGATCATATTGATCATTTGAGTAGAGTTTGAGTTTTGTAGATTGAGAATGAGTTCATCGTATTGAGTTCATCGTATTAAGTCAATCAGACTGAGGAATATCGTATTTAGCATCTGAGCAGAGTTTGAGTTTTGGAGATTGAGAATGAGTTCATCGTATTGAGTCAATCAGACTGAGTGTTTGAGCAGAGTTTGATAAGTGCAAATTGGGTAAGGGAGAATCGTATTGACCTCATCGGATTGAGAGAATCAGATCCAGCCAAATCAGACTGAGGATCCAGACTGAGGATTTGTGGAGCAATTTAAACAAAATCTTTATTTTTTTTTGTTTTGGCTCAATTGTTTTTGTAAGCAACTTTATAAACTGATGAGAGTCAGTATAATCTTTCCTATCGGAAGATAGAAGATGTCTAACGGGAGTTGACATAAGTTATATTCATTTCTTCATAATAGTGGTTTTTTATAGATCCACGAGGGCGGCTATGACAAGGATGTAAGTTCTTACACTGAGGCTAGACCATGTAAATCTTATGTGATTTACCTGCTTTCTTAATTTTGCATGCATGAGTATTTACTAAAAGTTGATAAGAAAATAAATCTTAACATGCTACAGAGGTTAAGTTTTTAAGTTTTAAAACTCATAATTTATATAATACTATAAATTATATATCCTTTGGATGTAGGTCCCTTGTAGTGCTTCAGTCCGTGTAGTCTCCCTGTGATCCTATATATTATGCTTGATTTTCTTTGCAAGACGAGTCCAACCCAGTGGTAAAAATGCCATTTTAAAGTAAAATGTCACTCCAACCCATCGCTATTCCTTGCGTCAAAATGAAGATTTGCTACAATGGAGCGTCATATTTGGTGATACCCTGTAGCATCACTATTCGTTTTTTTTACTTTTCACTCATTTTATGTTTGTAAACAATTTAATATAATTTGTTGAATAAAATTAATAGTAAAAAATATATATAAAAAGGAATATTCATAGAATATTATTTTTAAAGTGAAAAATAAAGTAAATGAGTTGAAGGGAAATTACTGTTTATACTTCAAAATGAAGTAAAATAGGGTTCAGGGTTGGAGTTGCCCTAATGTACTATTTTCCAACGAGTCGCCGAGCGCCAAACTGACATGCGGTGATCATGCACTGCTGTCACTGTTTTCCACAGTACCTGCGACTCCCAAAATCAACGAGCCTCTTCTCTCTGAGAAATAATTTCCAGTGATCGTCCAAGCGAGTCGTCCACTTGAAACCAAGTCTACCCCAAGGATTTCATTTATAGTTCGAAGACTCGTTTGATTATCTACGTATTGGCGAATGGAATCGATCTGCATTTATCGTCTTGCTAAATCATCATCCGGGGCAGATTTGGATTCCATTTGATACCCCTTCTTTTTAAGTTTTATCCCTGGCCGGAACTCTTCGATGTTTCGAGTCAGTACGTGGTTAACTGTTGTCACCTGTGCCCCTCTTGATCATCGTACTAATTATTTGAATTGAACGGCAGGTGAGATTTTATTTAAATTGATAAGAGCGTTTATGAATTTGAGTCCAATTTCCTGTTAGCAACGATCCTGGCACTTTTGATCCAGAAGAAGATGTTAGGCGCTGCCCTTTTTATTCTGCAACCTCGATGTAGAGATCGCCCCTGCAAAGCTTAAACTCGTAGCTGAATCCAATGTTCTCCTTCCGGATTATATATCTCCTTAGAAACTTGTTTGACGCTTGCAGTTACCATGAGATTAGCCGTAGGGATATGGATCCTTCATGCGGGTGTGCTCGATATTTTGAATTGAACATTGTATTAAATCTAGCCATCCTCGAGTTGATACGTGGATTTACCAAGTGGAATTGCAGATGTTGTCCTGAAGTTTTTATTTGTCTTGAATAAACGATCTGCCATGGTCATGACTTTAATAATTAAATCGTCTTAGAAGATACATATATTCCCTGTTCTTTTGGGTCCTATATTTAGTTTGGAAAGTTGTTTGTCAGAACCTGTTAACACATAACTAACTAATGAGATTGGCCCTTCCTGCATATGCAGTAATATATCTGAATTGATCTTAAGATTTATTTAATTCTCTGTAAATTGATATGAGAATTAGTGAAGTTGAATAACACTATGAAGTATTAAACGTGTAAAGATAGTAACGGTGGTGGTTCCAAGACAGATGTTCAGCACTGCACTTGTTTATTGCTTTGAATGGTATTGACATGTGTTCGTGTGTTGACGAAATCATGGATTGTATCATGATGATGGCGGAACAAGGAGGATAATTAGAAAAAAGGTACAATATAATGGTTCAAATGATATTGACATAGTGGTATTCATTGATGATATTCTAGTCTGAGCACGTTGAACATCTAAAGATAATGCTTTAAACCTTGCGAGAGAAGTAGCTTTATCCCAAGTTAGTACGCGAAATTCACAATTTTCCAAGCTTGACGGGTTATTATCAAGGGTTATCTAGGATTGCAGCATTCGTGGCCTGACTCATTGAGAAGGGATAAGGTTTGAATGGAACAATGCTTGCCATTGAACATTTTGCAAGTACTAGTAGTTGTCAACAACTCTTATTCTTTATTTTTCTGGTGAATCAAGAAGACATGTGGCGTACAATGATACTTCCAGGCAAAGTTTGGGTTTGTGATAGCGTATGGATCAAGACAACTGCGAGCACAAAGGATTCGTGCCCATGATCTAAGGTTCGCAGTGGTGGTGGTTACATTAAAGCTCTAGAGGCATTACTTGTATGGAGGAACCTTTTAAATTTTCACGGATCATAAGAGTTTGTTGTATATTCCCTCTAGGAATAAGTTAAATCTTCATCAATGGCGTTGGGTGGAGTTGTTGAAGAATTATGATTGCGGGATATGCTATCATTATGAGAAGACTAATGCGGTGGAAGATACTTCGAGTAGACAGGGATCAACAATGGTATCACAATCGAAGGTTTAGGTGTGAAATCCATCGACTCAGTTTGTTAAGTCGTCAAATCAATCGAGGAGCCCTACTTGGTGGCTAGTTTGAGTATCAAGTTGGAATTGTTTACAACAATTGCATCCAGTTCATCAAAAGGATCCTGGAAATGGTATGTAAGGTGGCAAAGGACCCTGAGTCCCGGTTGGAGCATCGCATGATAGTAAATATCTTATTGTTATTGAAAGATTGAATTTGCGTTTCGAATGGACAGTGAGGCCTAAATGTTGAAAAAGCTCATAGTTCTTGATATACGATACATCTTAGTAGTACAATAATGTCTTGGTTTGCAAAAAAAAAAAAGTAATATTGGTCCGATATGAAGAATGGTGTGACTGATTATGTGGCACGATGCCCAGTAATCAATGCGTGAAGGTTGAGCACCAATGACTAACAAGGCTGTTGTAGTCCTTGCCCATTCTTGAGTAAAAACGGGAGCATGTTCATATGAACCTTATCGTTGAGATACCAAAGATCAAAATGAGGTATGATGCTATACAAGTCATTGTGAATAGACTGATTAAATACGCCCATTTCCTCATGCGGATTTTAGATAGTTTGATTTTGTTGACCGAGTTATTTATTTACAAGATCGTCATACTACATGGTATACTTATGAGCATTATGTTTGATAGAGATGGTTGAGAGGGGACTGCATACCATGCACAAACTGACGGGCAAGTAGAGCGGGTGATTTAAAAGCTTGAAAAAATGCTAAAAGTTTGTGCATCAAATTTCAGTGGTTCATGGGAGTCAACTGTCATTTGGCACTAATTGTCAACCTGTTGGAATCAAGAACGCTTTCAGACCATGTCATGGGCCAAAACATCAAACACTACACAAGTGGGAACAATTTTGCCCGTTAAACATGAATAAACACAAAACTTCTCCTTGGAAGCCCGACATGACCACTCCTTACGTTGGAGAACCCTGCACATATGAAATAAGCAGTTTCATAAATAACATAACCAAACATGAGCATGTAAATGAAACCAAACCATCCCAATGGTACTAAAAGCTCCCACGTAAGATACAAATCAACAAGGGACAAGGAACTAAAAGATGGAAGCCAAAGTGACTTGATACATCAGAAGGACGACACCAAAGTAAAAACATAACCGCAACCACCCATCTCCCTGTGCTAAGTGAAACATCTTCACTTACCGACTTCAACCAACCTGAACAAAATTCGATAACCAACCGCCGCATCAATGCAGAACCTGTGCTCAACATGTAATATGATAGGCGTGAGACAAAATGCCTAGTAAGTATCCTCTCCACACACCATGCATAACCTTTAAAAGTAAATCCATTTCATGCTAGATTGAAATATAACTATAAATGTAAGTTATTTCACTTTTATTAAAAACCAATAGCATGCTATCATCATCCAAAACCATTTCGCTTGAGACATGGGTGTTACACTTTTAAAGATAAAATGGTTTAAACTTTTAAAGAAAAGTGAAACATTTGATTCAGGAAAACATTTTAAAACCCTACTTTCTAAATACCCATGTATGAGAAAAGGGAAGCATTTGATTCAGGAAAACATTTTAAAACCCTACTTTGTAAATACCCATGTATGAGAAAAACATTGGAAAACCCCAAAGCCTTTGTAAACCATTTTATATAAAATAAAGAAGATGCACTTTTCTTTAAAACGGAAATGCCAATCATAATAATCCACAACAACAATAATAAAGGTTCAACATAAAATGATTATAAGTCGACTATCACAAAAATAGCGGAATCATAGTCATCATAATATAATCAAGTCCAGTGATCATGAAAACACATAGGAGCTCTTGGGACGATCTAGGACAACACTAAAGCGGTATCCGTCTTATCGGCGCCTAAAGCGATTCAATCGCCGCAACACTCGGTCCTTACCCCATCTGGCTTGATTGAGGGGCAAATCCAACAAGTAGGGCGCACCCTCACTTCGGGCCACTAGCAGAGCAAAGCCATACACTAGGGCAACATGTGAACCCAAATATCCCACCTAGCCACTCTTGGTTCCCCATGATGTATGAAATCGAGTTGAGCAATTAAAAGTAACAAATAGGAATGTATGCTAAACAAAAAATCATACCACATCCTCACTTCAGAACAACCTTCACAAAAGCATCCCTTTTTCATCAGGAAGATTGATATAACAAAAATGTCTTATAATAGGGACAATTAGAAACAAGGGGGCACACTCCAAAGGTTCATTTATTCTAGAAAAGTATTTTTAAAAAGTGCCAACCGAGCCTTCAGAGCATTCTTTAAGATGCCAATTTATAAAATCCTCTCTTGAAATCAAATCAATAACCATCATCAAAGTCACTCAAATAGACAAAGTAATCCAAAGATAACTTTTGAAGAAGCCGAAGGCTTAATTTGAAAACAATTTCTCAAAACACAAGTTACTTTCTTTAGAAACCAAAGAGAGTCAAAACACTCTTTAATCATCATTCCTCTTTAAAGTCTCTTAGACATTTAAGCAAGCACTAGGTGTGCACCTTTTATATGAAAACGAGTTTTGAACATAGAAACATGGGGCACCCCTTACGCCAAATAGAAACTAGGAAGAATTAGCTTCTTTTGGCACGGGCCAATAGATAAACATGACATATCCTTTAAAAATATGGAAAACATGGCATGGTAGTCAAGCAGTCGATGACTTTAAGTTTAAAAGTTTATGCATGGAGTAAACCTACCTTGATCTGTTGCTTTCACAAAGCACGACACTAAACCGTCACAACAAGGCAAGATGAATCCTCAGAAGACCATAACGAACCCTAAAACAAGGAAACCCCTAATTAACCTTTGGCTTTTGAATTTGAATTTGGATTACGAGGGTTCCCACTTAACCTTTGAAAACCCCCAATTAAATTTGAGCAAGATGAAGCCCTAGGCTGCCATGACCCTTCTAGGATAAGAAAAGAAAAGAAGAAAGAAGGAGAGGGGGAAGGTCATGGGCTTCCATCCAACCCGACACCCGACCTGGTCCGTGATATGGCCCAAAGGGCGTTCCCGATCCCCACGTGCTGACAACTAGTGCCTGAGCATCGTGGAACTCCTTTGGGAACAGTTTCGCCCAAGAGAATGGCAACCACAACCATAGAAAGCATCAATATGACAATCACATAAACATCATGAGCAAATATTCATAACAAGTTAAACGAAAGTGTAGCAAGTACAGGTCATAAGCTAAACATTTTACATTTACAATCGGAGACAAAATAACCCAAAAGGGGAGGGAATCAATTGGACAAACAAAACCTCCTTGTGACATGTGGGTCGGCACCCACCATGCCACCACCATCAATGCCTGCCAAAAAAGCCGCTAACATGAGTAACCATTACCACCTCCAAACAGAGCCTTTCCCTTACCTGGATCGGTCAAAACAAGGTCTACACACACCCGAGGGTGTATGTAGGGTGTGAGCTCACTTGCCCAGTAGGATTACACCAGATGTTCCATGCACAACCACTATAGGATAAATAAACATGCTCGTTTTTAAATAAGAAAACAATTTAATTTGAAATTATGCTTTGTTTTAACAAAAGGAAAGTGGGTTATTTTATAAAACATGTTTTAAGCTTTGTGGGAAAAGAAAGTTGCGTAAATAAAGGCAGGCAAAAAGAACCACAACACAAGCACCATGAGCTATCTCTAAGTAGCTAGGGTTAGTGGAGACCTAGGATCCTCATACTTTTGGTGATCAAGCCTGGACGCGATGGTCCGTCTCTTGCTTGACCCAACCAATCCCCATCATCAATGTTTTGTTAGTGTTTTATCGTAATCTTGCTAGGTAGGGTGGGTCATTTCTAGCGTACTTGTCCTAGTTTTCCCACCTAGATACCTAGGATTCCCATGTGATTTCCCATTTATTAAACCATGAAATCTCATTCTTTCACAAACCAAGCCGTCCCATACCAAAACATACCAATTTCAAGGGGGTTTAACTATTTCAAAACCTTACACACACCATCACTTTGGAAAATCACTCATTTGCACACACACAACACAATTTAGAACGCATTTTGAAAACAAGACTAGCATATTTAAATCATTGAATAATGGCTAAGCACGGAACAACCTACCCTTTTCCATGAATCACCACAATCGGGTTGGAAACTGCAAGCCAAAGCAAGGGGGGATCCTACGGAAGAGTAAACACACCATAGCCATCAAAACCCAAACCAAACAAAAGAATTAAACCCATTCTAGGTCACCCCAACCGCTGGAGAAGAGGGAACCCAAGAAGAAATAGAGAGGGAGTCAAGAGGAGAGGAGATGAGGGACTTGAGGATTTCTTGATGATTGAAGCTCAAATCCACCAAAAAATGGAGCCAAGGAGTGGAGGAGGAGAGGCGTGCCTAGGGCTGGTGGAGGTCAAATGAGGCAAATGAGGGGTGAGAGGGTTAAAATCGGGGAGGGGCATAATTGGAAATTCATAATTTTTAAGATTTCGGCAGGCCGCACGGTTTGCCAGACCGTGCGCCAACCGTGCGACACCTCTGTCTGAGAGGAGGGGGAGACTGCACGGTTTGTGGAAGAAGTTGGCGATTTACTGATTTATGCTTCGGAATTGGTTAATGAAGCTTCTAGAGTTTGTGAAATCTGTGGCCGTTTAAAGACACTTCGGAGTATGCAAAAATCTCATGCAAATCACAAAATATGATCACTTTTTTTCAAAGTTTCGTAGCCATATTTTCCTTTGGGTGCTGTCGGCCAAAAGGACTTGTCATTTTAGCATAAAGAATAAATGACGCTCATCATGCCCTACGAGATGTTGGAGAGGACTGGAGAGTGCCTACTGGGTGGTCTTACATCCGTAGTTCTTGGGTGTCCATAATGTGTTCCATGTGTCCCGGTTGTCACAATATCATTCACACCCAACCCATGTGGTCTTGTTGGAGGATCTTCAACTATCAAAGTATTTAACATATTTTGAGTGATTGATGCACATTTTGGAGAGGTGTGTTTGAGTCCCAAAGAGACTAACCATTCTGATGGTGTGAGTGTAGTGGCTATGTCATGTGGAGGATGAAGTCAAATGGGAGGTGGAGACTAAAATGCTGGGCAAGTACCGTGAGTTTGTTTAATGAACTCTTCTATGGATGTATTTTTTTGTTAAACTAAATTTGGATGACCAAATTCTTTTTAGGGGAGGTGGTGTCAAACCCCAAGTTTTTATGTTTTTTAAAGCCCCGCTATGGCTTTTGGTGATTCCTAAGGCGATTTTAGAAGTTGAGGTTGTTTTGTGGATGTTTTGGACCATTGGAGCAAAGGAAGCAGAAGTTTAGAGTTATGGTGGGCCCCCTATGATGGATCACCTAAACTATCAATCGAGGAAGGTGACCGCGCTTGTGGTTAGTGATTGCTAGAGTGAAAGTTTAGAGTTAAGGTGATCGGGTCACACCGCATAAGCATCAAGAGGGATCACTTAAGCGATTGATCCAAATCACGTAAGCAATGTTGACAAATCACCTAGCAACGATAACATGAAAAAATCTGATCTCCCCATTAATACTTGTTGTTTCATTTCTAACCCCCCTTTTAACATGTCTCAAAATCATCCTTTGAGGCATTGTATTTGACAATTTGGGAAGAGAAATGTCAGGAGGGTGAGTTCTTGGCATTCTTCATCATAACGTTTTTGCTTTCGAATACCTTTTTTCTCTATATCTTTTGGGCTTGAGGTAAATCGTCAAACTGGACCTGATTGACTCTATGATTTTGTTTGTAGTTGCATTTGATGGTCTTCTCTCATTCACTGTGAGATCCTCATGCCGACTTTGGATTCTCCTTGGTGTGTTGGGTCTTGGGAAGTGCGATTAAGGTAAGTAACATATCTTATATGGATTGAGATATTCTAGCTTTTTTTTTTTTGATTCTAAATCATGTTATATGAATGTGAGGCTTGTTACACCGTGTACTTGAAATGGAATCATGCATCTGAGGGGCTACTGGGTGGTATGGGACATTCTAGGTGTTTGAGCTTTACAAATATGTTTGAGGAATTTGCCTAATATGATAGTTGTGTGTTTAAACTATTATATATTGTCTGTGTGACTGTGATGGGGTATGGGATGAATCATTAATCGCATTGTCAAATCTGATTGTAGTGTGGTATGAGACACACGGGGTTACCATGTTATGTGTCGAAGGTTACACTCTTAGGTCGTTAGTCGATGAAGATGGCTAAGTGTTGACAACTGTTTGCCGTGATATATACCATGATGTATGTTTGTCGCAAAGTAGAGGCCAAAGGAGGTATTAACACGTTAGTGACTACCTAGATTACAGTGGTCACGTGTCAGTGACTTTATGTTGTGAGGTTGACTATAGGATGGGGAAAGAAGCGTTTATGTATTGATGTTCTGTTACTTTATGTTGTATCATTATTATGTGGTTTCTAATGCATTTATTGTTTTGTTGGATTATATTGCTATGCCCTTATTGAGATTTAGAGAGCTCGTGCCATATTTGTCCATCTCTTTGTTGGGTCACGGTCCCAGATTAATGTGCTTTCAAGATACATAATTTTTTACCTAATATATTTGCCGAGTGTTTCAGTGTATTATTTAAAGAATGAAGATTTCAATATTTATCAAAAGAAGTTTTCACAAAGGCATCTACATACCAGAGATGCACATACAGGAGATTCAGTTTAAATTTTGGAGCATTGATTTACTGCAAGATCGAAATATCAAAGAAGCGTCGGAAGATTTGTACATGGAAAATATGGACGTACTGGGCTATTATCTGCGCTCCAACGATGGAGCGCTGGTGTATCACACCCACTGATTCCATACCATTTCGATCACTCTTACCAAAAGAAGAATGAACCTACCGAACTATGAATCTGGTTGAAAATCTGGAGGAAATACTTGGAAGACTATCTGGAGTTGGAAGCATAGAAGTTCAAATATGATTTTCTCCTACTCGATTCATTTGTCAAGCATCAAAGTTCAACTTAACAAGTAAAGAAGCTTAGTATCTTCTGTGAAGTAATGATATCGGAAGATTATCAAAACAACTAAAGTCCGAAGATACTCTTGCGCGGTAAAAGAGAAGAAAGACAAAGGATGAAGTTCCAAAGTCTGATTGAAAGCTCACCATCCAATCATTGATTTAACATTATTATCCGACGTTGAAGATCGACAAAAGGAACCATGAGGATTGGTATTTTAGGAAGTAACGATAAACTTGCAGAATGGAAAATGTTCACAGAACTTTCAAATTGACATATCAAAAAACTAAACATTTGAAGTTATCAACCCTCTTACTGAATGCCAAACTATGTGAAGTCCTTGACAATGAGACAATGCTTAATGCCTCAAGGATTTACGACACATTGAAGAACTAAACATCCGAAGTTCAACAAATAAATTTGTCTAGCTCAACATCATCACAATAACCATATTTATTCAACGCTAAAAAGTCAATATTTGACATTGAAGATTGCAGAAGATTGGTCACGGAAGTTATCACTTGGAAGAAATGGAAGACATGTCAACACCGATGACTGTTGCTGGACTCAGTTATGTGTATGAGTCTCACATTGGTTTGCTCTATCTTGTATTCCTTCTCCATCTATAAATAAAGGGCTCCACCTCTCATCGAGGTAAGAAGTACCGTTCTACATGGCATCAAATGTGTAACCCAAACCCTCCTTATGCGACGGTCTCCTCCCTCCCTGTGCGACGGTCCCCTCCCTCCCTTTACCCTTTGCATCGCCCCTCCCTGCGTGTCGACCTCTCTTGAGCATCGCAACCTCCCTTCGTCCAGACCATCGTGCCTCGCCGCCCTCCTCCACGCACAAGCCCTAGCCTCCTCCCGCTCTGACCGTGACCTTGTCGTGCCTCCTAGGCGCGCCCTGCCGCCCTTGATGGCGTCAACCTTCCCAGGCGCGCCCCGCCGCCCCTGATGACGTCAGCCCTCCCTGCGCATGTCCCCTGGCGACCGCCCTTTCCTGTCGCACCGTCTTCTTGCGCGATCTTGTCACGCGATGACTATTTCGATCCGCGATCCCTGCTACGCACACCTATGCACCGACTGCGGCCGCACACACCTATGTGGCCAGCGCCCCCAAGCAGCTCCAACAACCCCTTCCCTCGATGATGCAGCTCCTGACGCGACGCCTGTTCCCGCACGCCCCTGCTAAACGGATATGGTTCATCCCCTCCAGGCTTTGGCTGCATTTAACCACCCCCATCCTACCTTGCCCCTGCTGTTGTCTCGCCCCGCTATCGATGCACTCCGGCTGTTCCTGTTGGACATCCAATTAGTGTCCTGCTGTGTGTTGTTTCTGCACGCCTTGATGCTACTGACCCGACTATTCCTGCCGAGGCATTATCTGGCTATCCCTACCAGTAACTTGTTGCCCATACCTGATTTCCTGTTTCCAGCTATTTCTTTTTTGATTCCTCCTTAGCCCTCCCTGTTGGCTTAATGGTTTCTTGTAGCCTCTTCCTCACATCCCTCTTAACATGGTAGCATCCTCGCCACCATACAATATCCATCACAACCTGGAACTCTCTATGACCGAGATTGCGCTTATTCAATCTCATCGGGCTGCTTTACCACCTACTTCTTCTTCGGCCTCTGTTGCTCAGATCGGTGACCTTACCGCTTGTGTATCTCGTCGACCGACTGTTTGGATGCTTGATTCTGGTGCTTCTGATCACCTCACATGTGATGCGGGTATGCTTACTACCTATAGTCCGTATACTGGTGCCATTGCAATTACTATTGCTGACGGATCTACAATCCCTATCGCAGGATTTGACACATGCTCCTTGACTCCTATTCGCTTGGCTTCAGTATCTCATGTTCCTCGTAGTCATTTTAATCTTCTCTCTATTGGTAAACTCACATAGGATTTAAATTGTGTTGCTATTTTCACATCCTCTGGTGTTGTTTTTCAGGAGCGGTCAACGAATCGGGAGCTTGGTAGAGGTCGTCTTAGTGATGAGGTGTACATGTTCGATACCCCAACATCCCTTGCTTGCTCATCCACCTCTGCTTGTGCCTCGACCTACATTTTCGCTATGGCCATCCATCGACTTCAGTCTTAGATAAGCTCTGCCCCCCATTTTAGTGCTTAACTTTCCTTCCATTGTGAATCCTGTAAGTTTGCTAAACATCATCAGGTGTCTAATGTTCCTTGTTTGGTGACGCGTGTGGCTAACCCTTTTGACTTAGTTCATTCTGATGTATGGGGTCCCTGCAGGGTCTCCAGTCAATTAGGGTACCATTATTATGTATCCTTTATTGTCGACTTCTCTCAGATGGCATGACTATATCTCCTTCGTGATCGTTCTGAGGTGTGATATTTTTAAGACATTTTACCATGAAATTCACACTCAGTTCTCCGAGCCTATTAAATGTCTCTGCTCGGATAATGACTGAGAATATTTATCTTCTTCCTTCCAGCAGTTTCTCAAAGATCACGGTGTCCTCCATCAAACATCCCCCCCGATACCCCTTAACAGAATAGTGTGACCGAGCGTAAATATCATCATATTCTGGAAATTGCTCGGGCCTTATTATTTTACATGCAGGTGCCTCTTCCTTTTTGGGGGATGCTATTCTTACCGCTACCTATCTTACCAATCGTCTTCTTTCTTTTATCCTTTAGGGGGAGAGTTCGTTTCGGGTTCTGTTTCCCTCTCTTCATCCTCAACCTCTTCCACTTCGAGCGTTTGGGTGTCTCTGTTGTGTTCGTGACACTCGTCCTCGCCTCTCGAAATTTTCCCCAGAGACCCCCTGCTACATCTTTCTTGCCTACTCTCGTACCTAGCGCGACTACCGTTGTTTCTCTCCTGACTTGGGGACGTTATATCATCTCTGTTGATGTCTCCTTCATTGAGCACTCTCCATTCTCATCCTCTCCATCCTCTCCCCACCCCGATACCACCATCGATGACTGTCATCCTCTCACTATCCACCCACCTCTGCCTCCGTTATCCCGATCTGATGATCGTTGCTTTGACTCTGTCTACTCTCGTTATCCATCGAACATGCCCCCTGCCCAGATCGAGGTCGCCATTTCCCTGACTTCGTCTGTTGCTCCTACTACAGGTACAAATGACTTGCCGATTGCATTGCAGAAAGATACTCGCTCTTACCAAAATAATCCTCTATACACAACTTCATACAAAGACTTCTCTACTCTGGAGACAATATCTGTTCCTCATATGATTGTTGAGGCTAAATCTCACCCTGATTGGTTTCATGCAATGCAGGATGAATTACAAGCGTTAGATGTCAATCACACCTCAGATCTGGTCCCCCTTCCGATAGGTAAATAAGTTGTTGGCAACAAATGAATTTATACAATCCGTTTCAATGATGATGGTACTCTTCATCGCCTTAAAGCCCGCCTGGTGGCCAAAGCCTTTGCTCAGACATTTGGTTTTGTCTATTTCAACACCTTTTCTCCGGTTGCTAAAACGACCTCTGTTCGATTATCCATTTCTCTTGCAGCTGCTTATCATTGGGCTCTTCATCAATTTGATGTCAAGAATGTCTTCTTGCATGGTTTTCTTGACGAGGAAGTTTATCTATAATATCTTCCCGATTTCATTGCCTCAGGGGCCGGTTCTCATATTTGTCGGCTTCGTCAGTCTCTTTATGGATTCAAGTAGTCTCCTCGTGTTTGGTTTGGTCGATTTTCTTGGCATTGAAGTCTCTCGCTCTCTAACCGACATCTTTATTTTACAGCGGAAATATGCGTTGGATATCTTATGGGATATTGACTTGTCTCAGACAACTGCCATCAACGCTCCTCTTGAACCAGGGGAAAAGTCCCCCCATGATACTACTGACCCTTATTCTCATCCAGACATGTATCGTTGTCTTGTGGGCAAACTCAGTTATCTAACTATGACACGTCCAGATATCGCCTGCTGTGTCAACAAGGCCAGTCAATTCATGGACCAGCCAACGAAATCTCAATGGGACGCTGCTCTTCGTATTGTCAAATGCATTAAGAAAGACCCTGCTCGTGGTCTTTGATATTCTCAGCATGATCATCTGAACATTGAGGCCTTATGTGATGCTGACTACGCTGACTGCTTATCTACCTGAAAGTCTACTTCTGAGTTTGCGGTTTTTCTGGCCGGTAACTTAATATTCTGGTGAAGCAAGAAACAAACCGTTGTCTTCGGATCGAATGCTGGGTCTGAATACCGTGCATGACCACGATCACTACCAAAATTATTTGGTTTCGTCACATTTCTCATGAAATTGGTTTTCCACCCAGACTCGCTCATATTTGTTGTGATAATTAGGCGGCCACAAAGATTGCTTATAATCCAGTATTCCATGAACGCACAAAGCATATTGAAATTGACTATTACTTCTTTCGCCATCACCTTGAGCAGAAGCATATCACCTTCGGCTACATTCCAACTGCTAATCAGCTTGCCGACATCTTCACCAAAAGCTTGCCGGGAGCTCGATTGGATTTTCTATGCACCGAGCTGGGCAGCCACAACATCAACGATTTAGCTTGAGGGGGAGTGAGTTTAGTCTTTTCTCTCTTTGTTTTTTTGTTGTGGGACTCTTTTTCCAAACTATACCTGTTCTAGCTTGAGGGGGAGTGTTGGACTCGGTTATGTGTATGAGTCCCACATTGGTTTGCTCTATCTTGTATTCCTTCTTCTCTATTTATAAATAAAGGGTTCCACCTCTAATTGAGGTAAGGAGTTATTCCAAAGGTTAAATTTTTTCTGTGAACGTAACACCCCAACATTAATATTTCCGACGCCTATAAAAATCACCCTTCGAAAACACTTAGCAACGCAATATCATTCGAAAAGAGCTCTCTTGACCATTCACCTTTGTTCTTCATGTTCTTCCACTTTTGAGTTGTGTTCTTGATTTTCATCATTGTTTGTACTTCATCTTATCTCCTTACCATCCTCACGGATCTGGTTGTAAGATCCACTCTCCGGTCTTTGATTGAAGAAGTCCTGGGTTGTAAGGATTTGTCTTATAAGGTGAGCACTGCTTGTACCTAATGCTGGTTCTACCGGATTTGGGGATAGGATTCAACCTGCCGCTTTGATCTAAAAGCGAAGAATTTTTGGAAATAGGAAGTTGTTATCAATATATTTAATAGGGGTGTAGGGACTGTTCATCCTGGATATATTTAAAATCTCTTTTGTCATATCCTACCACACTTTACGTTCTACACTTTACTTCTTTATTGTCTGTGCTATCTGGAATGTTTACTTGAATTTTCTATCTTATACATACCTGATTTACTTTATTTGTTAATTGTCGGGATAGTTTGCTTAAAGAATATCCTCTCATCTCTCAGATTGATTATAATTGTTTATTAGCCAGAATATTTTGATTTATCTTTATCTGGAGTTTTTATCAAGGCATTATCTCTATCGGTACTTTCATTTATCGGTAAGTCTGTGTTATACATAATCGGAGATAATGGGAAGTTAATCTTCCAGAGAATCAACTTCCTACCGGGATTTGCTTTATCTGTCTACTGCTCATCTATCTGTTGTTTTTCATATGCAAAGACTTCTGCTGTTTTTTTACTCTAATTTATTTAATCCTTGTGCAATATTTTGATTTACGGGTTTTGTGCTTCCAAGTTTTAATTTCTCAATTCACCCCCCATCCTCCTTGAGGATAGCCTGTTGGGGCATCTATTCTATCTGCTCACATGACCTAATGCCTGTGACAAGCATGTTCGCTGACGTTCAAGAAGTGGATCATCCTCAGTAGTTACAATAGTTTGTTATACGCTCATTTAGGTGTCATGGAATGATCTTCCTATACGATGAAACTTGTTCTGTGATCGTTGCTTAGTATGGATATTTGTTTTTCCATAAGCTGTTACTGCTATACTGGACACCCAGAATTTGATTAACTAACTGAAATTAGATAAGTCTAGCTCTTAGCCCACGATTGATTCAATAAGTGGAATTTTTAGGCTGAATTTTGTGGTGTTCACTGCCCGGGCAACTAGGGTGTGATAGAAATGGAGCCGTTGTGCTTCTATAGCTTGCATGGTCCATAAAAGTTGTTGAAAAGCTTGTGTGTTGTAGATACTTCTACCTTCTTCAGTTTTTGTTGAAGTTTATTTTGTAGTCAAGAAATCCTTGGGATGAGATATAAGTCATTTGATTAGGAGAAAGTGGCAATAAATATGTTAAAAGTTACAGAATAGGAAACCTTATACTGGGTTTTGGAAAGATGAATGTAGCCATGTGTTTTTTGATTGGAGGAGATATTGCAGAACTAAATCTGATCAGTTTTTTTTTTTAAATAAATAAAAAATTCATAACCATATTTACTTCAATGTTTAATGCAGGTGATGTTCATATGTGCGTTGTTGAGGGTGGCCATACTGCTCCAGAGGCTGCTGAGGCTGCTGTAGGATAAATTTCAGACATCACACACAGAGCTCTTTAGGTCAGTTTGTAATTTTCCGGTCGATTTTTTTGCCTTGCTTGTTTGTACCAATGGGAGATGTGGTGCGCCCTTCTGGCTTAAGCTTGAATCCTGTTGATGTTGGGGGGACCACTCATAAGAATGGTTCAAGAAGGCATTTTTCTACTTCGATTCCCAAGGCATTGCCGTGGAATGCATTTTGTCTCATGAAATCTGTAAAACATCCAATGGTGGGGAGAACTGCTGGCCGTGCTGCATTGTTTTTGCTTGAACTCGCCACATTGGAGCTGATAAGGAGGTTCTCTAGGGCAAAATGCCCAGTTGCATGGCGTGGACTTCAGGCATTGCAACTTCTTTGTTATCCACCATTTAAATGGATTCAGAAGTGGCCCCCTTTCAAGGGTTTGGTCAATGGCATGCAGGTTTGTTCTATCATATTTTGTTAATTATCATTGTACCTGTTTTAAGGGTCGATTTGACAAAACTTGTTGAAAACTGTCTGTATAGTTGTTTCCAGATTGCTTATTGCAAAGGTGTTAGGTTCTTGCTTAATTGGTGCGTAGAACAGTAGAAGAAAAACACGACAATATCCTATGACTCTTGTATATCTCCAGAATAAGAAAAAGAAATGGAATTACAGTAGGTAGGGGAGAAGGAAGAAGAAGAAGAGGAGATGAAAGAGAAGAAGGAGCTTGCCCGAGAAGACCACTCCCCGTAGCCCAGGCTTGACCTTCCAAGATTGGACCTCCTTACACAACAATCAGCTGGAAACCCCAAGTGAATACTTGACCCTCTTCTACAACCATCCTCTCTCCTATTTAATAACCCAACTGCCCAGCCAGCTAACAACACCCTAACAACTAACAACTAACAACTAACAACTAACAACCAACAACCCCCTCTAACAACTAATTGAGAAAGGACTACACCGCCCCTAGGCTTATTCACTCATACCCGCCTCGTATACACAGGCAGCCCACGCATGGACAGCCCCACCAGCCCCCACGTTCCTAACATTACCGCCCTCTTGAAAACCCACTTTGTCCTCAAGGTGGAACCTCCAATAGCATTGCGCAGCTATTTAAGCACTGGTATGAAAGACCCAGGTGGTGGCTTGGGAGGTGGTCTAGGCATCAATGCGGCTGTATCCAGGCATTTCCTAGCACTTGGATGATTTGGCATAAATTATGGATCTCCCAGCCTCCGAACAAGAACGTTAAATGGCCCCACTGATACTCTCACCTTCGAACCGGAGTGAACAGTCGGATCAACACTACATGGAAGTAGTCTTGCTAGCGGAAGCAACACCGAGACTCCAGCACTAGGAACTTCAAATTTCATTCTCCACCTGCTCTTGCTTTGTTCCAAAACAACTGTTTTTGCAGTGACAATATCCCTACTCCATCTAGTTGCCAAAAGGAGACTAAGAAAAGCAGCTCCAGTCATAACCCCGCGTCCCCCTCTTCACACTTCGGCCAGCCCCAAAAAGGAGGCAGATGCCAATCCGTTAAGCCTCAGTTTCGTTGAACACCTGGCAGCTTGACCCCTCTCCTTTTCAACAACAATTGGAACACGATGTAGCTCCAACCAGTACAGTAGTGCTTGGGTCACATTCTGACTGACCCAAAAAAAAAACCATTTCACTAAGAACTTCTAATTTTCCTCCTCTTGGCTGAACATAACTGGAGTCAACTTGCTCTTCAAGCTTATCACAACCGACTCTTTTTATCACAAAGTGCTCTAGTTTTTCAAGCAATGAGTACATTTTCTTCAATCCAGCATCAAAGGAGAGTTTGGGGTCATCAGAAAAAGAGGACACTTGCATTTCCAATTTCAGTAGGTCCTGATATTCAAAAACAACCTCCTTAAATGCAACCACTCTCTCTTCAGGCCAATCAAAATGCTTGAGAATTGCCCTTTCATCAACTAGAAAGGAGTGTTCCTCCTCCAACTAGTTCACAAATGCTATTAGATCTTCCATGTTCACAAAAGAAGCTACTCGGACCGCATTCGCTAGATTCAACAAACCCACCTTGTGTTTCCACATCAGCTTTCACCTTATGCCTTGAATTTTCCACAACACCATAGCTCTCTCCAAGCAAATTGTGTGCAACAACCATTCCGACCTTCAAACCTCCTTCAAGGAAGCCACAACCTTGATATGACCCCCAAAACCTTATTCCTCTCTTCCCTTGTTTAGTGTGTAGCACAAGTAAAGCCTCTAATGGAAGAGGGTGATCGGTTGTCCACTTCAGCATGTTCCGGAGTATTTGCTGGTTAGAGTGTCACAACTAAAAGTAGCGAAGTCCTAGAAATGATCTTTGTAATAATGACAGCTTCGGTCACCTGTGGCCTTAGACCAAAATCATAGCCGGGCACAACAGAAGTGTTGTTTCTAGGAGAAACAGCTGCAATTTCTACCATCGGAAATGCTGCATGTAGTGGTGTGAAACCAAAGTCATAAACCAAAACAAGTGCCGTCCCATGACCCTTAGAAACTACTATCAGATGTGAACACGACTTGCTGGGTAAAAAATGTATATTTCCTAAAACTTAAGAGTCATCCAGCAAATCTTCCAGGAAGTAACCACCTCCACTAACATTAACCAAAGCTGGCTGATGCCAGAATAGTTTTAATCCTGCCCCTTCCAAAGGAAAACCAACCCCTCCTTCTAGCGCTAGTATCTGAGCTACATCAGGATCCTTGTTATAGTCTTCCTCCATTCCAGGAACCAAGTACTGCTCATCCAATGTCCAGTTGGCCTGTTGAAAAAGCCCGAGTGGTACTCAGACAAGCTTTCGTTGTGCTTCCATTTCGCCATGCTCCATCAAATGTTCAGTAGCTCTGCTTGACTTGCCATCCAAACCTCCTTTACTAGCAATGCAGACGACACTCCCTGTACTAGCCTCGCTTCATTCCTTCGGTAAAGAAGTATCTGGTGCTACAACATCTCCAGCCTTGCTTCGCACTTCTCGACTCGCGTCAGTAAAGGTAAAACCAAATACCTCGACACTGAAGGCAATAGATGTGGCGTTGTTCCCCGTTCCTCACCACACTTGTCCAGTTAGCAGATCTCCAGGACTCGCTGCTCCACCAGCAAGGGGTTTTGGATTCGGACCAGAAACTTGATGCACCCTCACAGCGTTCCTTTCCCACTTGTCCTCGCTAGAACTTGGACCTTGACATTCCTCTCCAGCTGGACTGGGGTAAAGCTGCTCCTCTAACTCTATCACTGTACCTTTCCTGTCCTGCCTGAAAACTTCGCAAGCCTGTTGCTACTGGCTGTTTGCTGTTGCGGAATCACCGGGAGACAGAACGACAGAAAACGAGAAAACGAAAGAAAGAAAAGCAACAAAGAACACGACGATTTACGTGGTTCGGGAAAAATCCCTACGTCCACGGGAGAGGCAGATTTTCACTATGATTCGGGAGCACAGAAATTACAGAGGATTTCCAACACAAAACCCTAGCCCGAAATGGGCTACATATGAAGAAGACGGTCTACTGTTCTGAATAGTAGTCCGCGTTGCAACAGTGATCGGCGGCTCACTTTGTCAAAAGTGCTACAGTGTCTGTCGGCTGGAAGTCAAAAGCGCTACAGTACTGTTGACCCCGAAGTCCGCACCGCTACAGTGCCTGTCGGTGTCGGTCGGTCAGCTCCGCTACAGTGGTCAGAGATGCTACAGTGCCGGAAATTTGGGCCGGGGGCCTTCGGCCCCCGGACCCCCGGAGCAGGGGCGCGTTGCCTCCTGCAACCCCCAACGAGCTCACCGCGGAGCTCGACCCGCGAAAGTTGCGGGCCACAAGCATTCGGCCCAACCAGATCGGACAACACCAATCCAACATTTGCTTGGTCTTGGCTCCTCCGTTAAACAACATTGTATAGACAACTTAGTCAATTCTTGTACCTGTGCCCGCAAGGACTGTTGTTGCTCACGGTACTCCGCATGCACCCTTGCAAGGACCTTAACGGACATTAGAAGCTCCTGCATCTCAGCTGTCTCTGCACGGAAACACTCTAGTTCGAAATTCATTCTGGTTAGCACATTCCAAGAATCCAGAACTTGTCGTCACAAGCTGCAGACCCCTCTCACAATCAGCGAGACTTCTCAGCGATCGCCTACCTTCGTTTGGTCCCTCTACGATCATATCACCAACAAAAAACGCGTCACCAGCAGCAGACACGATCCCCGCTGATCACATAGAAGAAATTAGGTAGAGAGAGAGAAAAACTTGCAAGGCAGCGTTTGTTTTTTTTTTCCAGCGAAGCCGTACTTGTTCCAGTATGACACCCCAAACATTTTATGGTATGTTTCTTTTAAATACTTTCAATTCATTAGACAACCTATACTGCATGAAGCACTGAGTCTCTGTGAAACAACACTTGGTTATTTATAGGATATGGTCATAAGCTAGCCATTAAATTTAAATTTGCCACTTATGTGTTTTGAATTTCGAAAAATGGACACGGTTGCGATCATGGTGATAATTGGAGTCTCATAGAATCAAGTTAATTTTCGGTGAATAGTAACTTACCCTTATGAATAGTAAGATACCCTTATGAATAGTGTAAGATCCTGGATTTCTCCGTAAGGTATGTTTTACTTACGTTTTAGTTTAAGCCCTTTATTTGAGTTAAGTGCTTTCCAAAGTCCTTGAGGAGGCTCGGGGTTGTTCCGGGGGTTCGGGACACGAAAAGGGGGGAAAATGAATATTTTGGGCTAGCCGCACGGTCTGCGCACGGTTAGTGCTAACCGTGCGGGCAACCCAGGTAAACTGTGCAAGTGGAAGATTTTCGGACAGTGGCCTCCGCACGGTTTGCGCATGGTTTGACAAACCGTGCGGGTAAACCGTGCGAGGGGCTCTTTTGGGACAAAAGCATCCGCACGGTTTGCACATGGTTTGGAAAACCGTGCGGCCCAGTAACCTTTAAAAAATTACAAAAATGCAACTCCGAGATTTTATAACCCACTTGAGATTTTCCTTCTCTCTTGAAACCCTAGGAATGAACCAAAGGAACCAAGAGCTCCCAAGGATCTATCTCCTTCGTTCCTAAGCCGTTTGGAGTGACGTTGGATGCGAATCGAAGATCCAGGTGAGTCTAATATTCTCCTCTCCTTTTCGGTTTAGGTCTTGTATTTTGGGCGATTTCCATCCGAAGCTCTCAAACCTTTCTTTTTCGGTGAGATCTAGGTTGAGGCTTCAAAGGGGTGTTGGATTGGGATCTAAGGCTTCGATTGGGAGTGCGTTCGCCAATGGATTCAAGGTAGGTGGTCTACAAGTTATATCCCTTGAGTTTTGTGTAGATTTGTGCATGTAGGGTTTTTATTTTTGCCCTCTTTTGAAGAGTTCTTGGTGCATTTGACATGATGTGATGTAGTGGTGTCTAAAAGGTTAATTGAACCCCTCTTGATCCCCATGGGATGCAAGGAGGATGACTCGACCAAATTAGGGCAACCCGAGGGGCGTGTCGATATTCCCCGGACTTAGAGTTAGCTAAGTGTAGGCCGTTGTGCAAGAACGTAGAGCCCTTGATGATTATGTTAATATGCTTAAAGGAAATGCAATTGGTGTCTAGTAATACACCTAGGTTGGGTAATTACTCAAGAGGTTGTTTGGTTGGCACGAAAAAAGGGTTAAATGGATAAATGGGAAAATGCTAGGGAATTAGCTTTATACTTGAATATGCTTAGTGAGATAGGCATGAAAAATGGGAATGAGGCTAAAGAGGTTAAGTAATATGAACAATGAAATTGTTAATGGATTGAGGCAAAATGTAATTTTCCATTTATTGAGATTATTGTGATGATTGTAAATGATGTTGTCTATGTTGTTGTGATATGGTGTTTTGTGGTGAATGATAAATAAGCATGCGCACATGGCTTGGCTGAGTGGGGTATTGACTTGAGGTTCTACGTCCACGGGTCGAGTTGGACCGAGGTTCTAGCTCCTCCCCTAAATGCACGGGTAAGGGAAGGGGACACAGTTCTATTTCTCTAACAGTTGCATTCCACCCGGACTGAGGCTTCGAGCTGAGGATATTGGGAATTGTTATATTGTGATGCCTAGTGAGATAGGCCTTGATTGTATTTCCATATGTTTAAGAACACTGAATATGCCTAATTTGTTGAACACATAAAAAGGGGAGATTGAATAATGAAATGCCTAAGTAGCGAACCAGAATTCATTGGTAGTATAAATAAAATGAACATAGTTTAGAATGACATATTGAACTGTTTACCTTAACTTGCCTTTATTTATCATTTGCATGCACTATCTGCCTTGCTGGATATTTTGCAGACACCGTTGGTGGTGACCTACTGAGTTATATTCACACCCTGCTCGGACCGCCGTTGGGTACCCGAGCAGACTTCATGCTTGCTGGTCAGGACAAGGGCAAGAGCCCTATGCTAGGGAGATGAGTTGGACCCGGGACATGTTTGGGTGAGGTTCCAGACTTGGAGTCCGAACCATTTTGGGGATTCTACCATTTTCTTTCTTTTGGGTTTTGTTCACTTGACACTGTAGCACGACATGACATATTTATTGTTGTTTATGATTGTACCCAGTTTTGGGATTTGGTTATTATGCATGTTATGGATCGTTCTCTTATGTTTTCGCTATTTCAATTATTATCTGCTGTGGCTTACTCTGGTATTGAGGGTATAGTCTCCCCACATGACCTATTGGACCCTCGCTGCTAGTCGGCAACCTCTGGCGTACGGGGAGGCGCGCTTGAAGTCATGTAACTCCCCGGCTCGGGGCACCGGTTTAGTGACACCTAGGTCGGGGACGTTACAAAGTGGTATCAGAAGAGTTATTTTCTCTTTCTTACTATTTGGGGATGGTAGACCGGAGATTAGGAATGTGTCGGACCTTGGTAATGAGCTCGTGCTTGGGAGTAGCTAACCCATGTACGGGGGAAAACCCAAGTCACCCTGGGAGGGGATTGTTGTTCTAGTTATGTGTTGTTACGTTTGACGATATTTCACCATTGGGTGATGCACTTGTTGTGTGATTTGACGGTTTTGTGATATTTCTCTCGTGGCTGAAAAGGTACGAGGTTGTGCATTCATGCATCATTCTAGGCACCTATGTAGGAAAGTGACATGCATTATGATAGACACACACAGGATGGGTGTGCAGGATATAAAGGTTAGGATGCATATGTTCTCTTAAAAGTAATGAATTAGGCCTAATAAGATGGTATGCATGAGTAGAAAGGGGAAGTGAAAATGCAAGTAGTAATTAGAAAATGGTTCTTGATAAAGAAGTAAAAGTGGAATAATTTATTACAAGTGATGAGCCTATCTATATCTCTTCCTTCTCATAAAGCTTTATGGTTGCGTTCTAAAGCTTGTGTTTGGCATTGTAGAGAAATGCCACCTCGAAGATGTGCGCCGGTTGGGCGACATGAGGATGTTGCCGAGAACGCTCCTCCAGTAGTGGAGCAGGAGAACGTGGTTGTCCAAGGAGATAGGGAAGAACAGTTCTGTGAGAACTTTGCTCGTTTTATGCAGATGATGGAACGAGACTCAGGGCGGGTTGAGCTGACTAGGGAATTTCAGTTGCAGCACCCTCCGACCTTTACTAGAGAGGGTGGGCCAGAAGCAGCAGAGTTCTGGATTGAGTTCATCCAAACTATTCTCGACCATCTAGTGATTCCTCTCGAGAAACGAGTCAAGTTAGCGGCCTATATGCTGAGGCGACAAGCAAAACGTTGGTGGGACATTATGGTTCAGACATAGTAGACCGAGGGGATGATGTGGAAAGATTTTCAGGACAAGTTTCTGTTGGATTGGGTTATACCAAATACGCACAAGAGGGAGGGGGGAGTGAATTGTGTCTTTTACAAATTCTTCACGAATCGTGATGATGGTCGAGTCTGTCCTTTTATCTTTATCAGGTTGTTTATGCAGCGGAAAATAAACAGTTAAAGGACGCAAGAATGTATAGTGGTTCGGGGAACAGAACGCCCCTAGTCCACTCCACCAACGTTTTATTCCACGAGCTTGGTGATTTTCACTATCTGACCCTCTTATCAATAGACCGTCCATAACTGAGTGCAGACAGTTGACACCTTTACAAGTTAAGGCTAAAAACAAAGCATTCTGGTTCAT